>CM043318.1:28456967-29734967 GCA_023736055.1 Quercus glauca | reverse complement strand
CACAGGCAACCAAAAATAAAGCCTATACTCCTAAAAATATATGTAGTAGTGTGAGTAAGGATCGTTCCCATGAAGAGTATCTAGCCTAGTTTTATGCTACGTGAACAAGGAGGGGGGGGGGGTTGAGTATAATGAAAACAATTTTAATAAAAACAACTAAGGAACAATTCAAATTAAAATATCGAAATTAGTCAAAAGAACAAACCTTGGTCTAAGTCAACATCCACCATCGGAATTTTACAACTGATCATCGATGCAAGCATATATCAATTCTATCATGTCCCAGTTAGTAAAAATAAAAATAAAAATTGTAATGTGAGATATTTTTGGGACCACACGTGCCCCACCTACCCATTCACTACCTACCACTCATCTCACACTACCACTTCATCACTTGGCTGGCCATCCTTTCTTCTTATTTTCTTTTCTTTCTTTTCTTTTCTCTCATACACATACACTCCTCTCTACTCTTTTTTATCCTCTCTCACCGTTACTTCCACACCACCACCACCATTTCCACCATCATTTTTCTGGGAAGATCACCGGAAAATCCTTAAGAACCCATAAGCCCCTTCACATCTTTTCTTTGTGGTAAAAATTTCTAACTTTTTTGGTGGGTTTTACACTTTTGCTTGAGGTTATTTTTATCTAAGCTTTAATAATGATACCCATGTGATTTATGAGCATTAGAAGTGATATTTATGTGTTTATATGTATGAGTTTTGTATTGGTGGAATTATTTAATGAGTGGGTTTATGGTTTGTACCAATGGTGGTGATCTAAGTGGTGAAGATTTGGGAATTTTAGCTTTTTAATGTGAAATAAATTGTGGATATAATTCTTATTGATTATTTGGAACTAGTCAAAGATTTAAATTGTTTGTTTTGGAGGATATTATGATATTGGTATCATGGGTCTCTTGTTGATGTGGTGTAAATATTGTGTGAAGTACTTATAAAATGTTGAGGTTTTGATGTTAGAGATAATACCTTGAATGATTCATGAGTATAATGGGAGTCTATGCCTTGTAAATTAATTGGTTGAGAAACATTGGAAGTGGAAAATATTATTTGTGAGGCTAAATACTAGGTTTGCTTGATATTGTTTAGGTTTTAGCTAATCTCCTTTGGAGCTTGGAGAATTAGGCTTTTGTGGGTTGCAAGGTAAGTAGCTTTTTAATGGGATTTTTGGAAAATTAACCATGTTGCGTAAACGTTGTTTTTGGGTCAAACACATTTTGGAAAACTATTTATAGAACTATGTTTTCTTAAAAGAATGTTGTGTTGTGACCTTACTATATATATGTTTATGTATGAAAATGCATCATATTCCGTATTGCATTTGGGGAAATGCATGAATTGCTGACATGAAAAATGTGAGCATCTTTTATTTAATCTTTGATAAGGAAATCGTGGATTTTATGGTTTATTAGAAAATTTAAAGATGCTTATCTTGTTTTGTTATTTGGGAAATTGATAGAAAATCTTTTTGACAAGAATGAAGTTGAAAACCTTACAAACTTTGTGGAAGTTAGATTACTTAAGGTGTTTCTGAAACCACATGGTTATAAACTATGTATTTGAAAGGAAATGTATACCTGTGAGCTTTATATGGTTTTAACCCCATGTCATGTGTGATTTCCTGGTGATCACCCGATTTGGTTTCCGTAGTCTTTGTGATAATGGAATCAAATCTAGGTCAGTGCCCTTTCACTTTGGATGACACGTTCTTCCCTACTGCCCATGGGGGGAAGATGTTCCTTGATTGTGTGTGAGTGAGGCTGCTGCCCATAGGGCCAAGAGACCACATGCAAGAGAGGTCCTATTTGACGTGCTCTCTCTGCTACCCATAAGGGTAGAGAAAAACCTTGAGGGTATGGGTGAGGATACTATCCATAGGGCCAAGAGTTTGCATACCAGAGAGGACAATATCATGCTAGTTATGAATGGGTGGATCCCCTGACCGATCTATGTGGTAGTGTGGTATATTTGAGATAAATTACCATATGTTCGATTTTATGGCTTTGGAAATTATATTGTTAGTGCTCACAGATTATAGTATGTAGTTTCACGGTATTATTTTGAGAAACTTTGTGTTTTATCATTTAATCATTTTTGTCACATTATTATTGAAAATGATCTTGTAGGATTTAGTTAGAAATTTCCCAAACTAAAACATGTTTTGTAAACTGTTTATTATCATGAAACTTGCATTTCTTTCACCCCCATTAAGTATGCTACTTATTGGGCTTTAGCTCATCCCACCCTCTAACAGTTTTTCAGAGTAATTAGCTATACCTTGGATATGAAGCTTACTTCGTTGGTGATGATTGAAGTGCTATGTTAAATTTGGAGACTTTTGCTGTAAATGGTTGGTGACTCGATTTTGCTATATTCAACGAGACATTAATTACTTCTGTTGAAGGTTGGTCACTTGAGGTTTGTTAGCCTTAGGCGTGGTAGGCCTAGACTCGATATTAAGATTCCTTATTCTTGATAAGATTGTGACTTTGTGTAATCCAAGAGTTTTGTAATATATATTCATGTATTATGTGGAGGCACATGATTTTTAGTTATTGTTCGTAAATGTGTTATAAAGCTCTGACTTATAATGTGGAGATTTATGGTTATATATTCTTATCCTGTGGAAATGAAAGGAAAATAAAGATCTCCTATAGTTTGGTTTTCGAAAAAGGAAAAATCTATAGGTACCTTTGGGATGTATTTCTCATGCTTTGGACCCCCTTTGGGTTAGGGGCGTGACAAATTCACACTTTGAATATTCACCATTGGAACTATTTTCCTATCTCTCCTTAGTCATAGTTAATTAGAAAACAAGCAATCTAATAAACCCTAACTACTAAACAACCTAAGACAAGCACTAAAGGTTTAATCTAGTAGCAACCTTAAGAATTAGAGAGATCGATGAAACTAAACAACACAAGCACAAGCGGTTGTATTTAATTTAGTCGAGCGTTCTTCCTAAGATCTAATGATTTCTGATGTAGCAAATCATTAAATCTTGGTTGCTTCACAAATTAGAGGGATCAAACAATTACGGATTTGATATCTAACCTAGAAGTAGATTGCAACGAATAATAAACTAGTAGGCCTCTTAGAAATTAAACGAGACAATCATGAAAATAGGCACAGAAGAACATCCGATATTCAAAGTATAAATTGAACAATAAAAACAAATTAGATCTCATAGTTTTATTGATTCCGAGGCTTCCGTTTCCATCGTCCAAGTATAAAATTTTTAGCCACGTAGGGCCATGATGAAAACTCGAAGGAGAAAATTAGAGAAGAGTGGAGAGAGAGGCATGTATGTCCAATCTGATTTCTCCTTCCCCTTTTATATGTTAATTCCCCTTTTTACAAGCCTACAAAATCTCCTAAAAATATTCTAAATAATAATATCCAAATCTGACTAATTAAGGAAAATATTAAAAATAAAACAAAGTCCTAATATAACTAGGAAAGTGGTGTTTTTTCAGCTGGAATTTTCATGCACCAGATCTGGAAACTTCCGAAAATAAACTGCATCAAATCCGCGTATTAGAATTGCAGGCTAAGGAATGTTCTAGAACGTCAGTAGTGCAGGTGCAGCAACTTCAAGCCCAATTTCGACCTTGATGCGTACTGTATCTCTCTAAACTCAAAACATGAAAGTAGTAGAGCTTTGTCTTGGCGTTCCATATCATCTTGAATCATCTCAATCAGAGCTTTGATGAGAGAGTTATGCCCAGATTACGAAACAATGTCAAAGTTGTCCAAAATTGCCCAATTAACTACGTTTTGCACTTAATGCCTCCATTTGCATCCCTAATCAAAATATAAGAATAATGAGTACATTTAGGCACCAAATAAGTATAAACAGACTAAACATTAAGGGAGAAAAATATGACAATTTGCATTCTCATCATTGGTCAATTCCGTGTAGGGGGAAGCTATTCTTCGGGCAGGCGCTATTCAAATCTGTGAAATCGACACACATTCTCCATTTCGTATTTCCCTTTTTTACCATGACAACATTGGCCAGCCACTTAGGATAATAGACTTCCCTAATGAAGTTAGCGGCGAGCAACTTGTCCACCTCGTCCATGACTACTTTATTTCGTTCAGGGGCGAAAACCCTTCTTCTCTGCTGGACGGGCTTCTTCTCGGGATCCATATTTAGGTGATGTTGAATGATCTCTACCAGTGTGCCATGCATATCTTCATGACTCCAGGCGAAAACATCCAAGTTACCCTTCAAAAAGCTAATGATTTTCTTCTTCGTCTGAAGGTTCAGATTCGTCCCTACCTGGGTCGTCTTGCTGGATCTCCTTCCACCGATTCAATCATTTCCAACTATTCCACAATTTCTTGCGTCTTCTCTTCAATTATCCATTTATGGTTTTCCTTTGACATTAGTACTACTTGGTAGCATTCTCGCGCCAACACTTGGTCTCCCCTTATTTCCCCGATCCTTCTTCCTATTGGGAACTTTACTTTTAAACAATACATGGGAGTGCTTCTTTTCAATGATTGAGGGTGGGTCTTCCTATGATTACATTGTAGGACGAAGGTGAGTCCACTTCCAAGAAGTTGTGTCGATTGGTTACCTGGAAGGGGTATGAGCCAGCTGTGGCTGTTGGTCTTACTATTCTCCTTGGATACACCTTGTCCCCTCTAAAACTGACAAGGGGGGATTTGAATGGATGAAGTCTTTTCGGATATATCTTCAACTTCTAGAAGGCCAAAAGGTAAATAATATCCGCTGAGTTCCCATTATCTACCAAAATCCTCCTGGTATTGAATCCGTCAATCATGAGTATAATGACTAATGGGTCGTCATGGGGTTGTTTCTCTCCTCTGGCATCTTCTTCCGAGAACAAGATATCCCTTTCCGTTCATCTTTGCTTCGGGGGTGGTATCCCATGGATGCTATTTACCTGTCTCTGGTGTGACTTCTTGAGGGGTTTGAACGATCCTCCTATGATCGTCTTTATTTCCCCTATTGCGCTCTGTGGATGAAGGGGCATGTGGTCTTCGTCCTTCTGAGAAGCTTCGTGTTTGTCCTTCTTGTCGTCCCTAGACCTGCTGGAATCACCCTTTTTTTTTTATAAATCTCTGTAACTTTCCTTTTCGTATGAGCTCCTCTATCTGCTCCTTCAGGTCTTTGCAGTCCTCTGTGTAATGACCGTGATCCTTGTGGAAATGGCAATATTTCTTCTTGTCGCACACGTTATGTGACAAGTGTAATGGCCGGGGCCATTTGAGATAGTGCTCATCTTTAATCTATGCCAAAATTTGATCAACAGGCATAACTAAAGGAGTGAATTTTACCGTCTGATGGGTGTTTTCATTTTTTTGTTATTCCTGTCTGTATTTTGACGATCTGTCTGTTCCCTTTTTCGTCCTTTTTAGTCGTCCTCCTTTCTTTCCTTCTCCTTAGGCTTCTCTATTCCTTCTATTGCTGCTAAAGCATCCTCAACATTCATGTACTTTTGAGCCTTTAGGAGCATTTCCGCTATCGTCCGAGGGGGATTCTTCACGAGTGAGACCATGAACTCCCTAGACTTTAATCTAGCTTTAAAGGTCGTCAGCTATACTTTGTCATCCGCTTTGTCCACCTCTAAGGTTTCTCGAGTGAAATGCTTCACGAACGACCTCAGGGTTTTTTTTTCTCCTTGTTTAATGGTAAGCAAATGGTCTGCTGGTCTCTTTGGACGTTGTCCACCGACAAAGTGGCGTAAGAGGGACTTGCCTAGCTACTCGAAGTTATCGATGGACGACGTCGATAGCTTGGTGAACCATTCCTTCGCCTCTCCTTTGAGAGTGGTGGGGAAAGAACGACATAAGATCTCGTCCGTCTTGAAGGTGTTGAAATGGTCCAAAGGATCTTTTAGCCCATCAAACGGCTCGAGCTGTGGTAGACGAAACTTTAAGGGCATTGAGCATTCTAGGACTGCCGTAGTGAATGGTGAATCTGTCCTCTTGACCATTCAGTCCAGGCTTCAGTTTGTTTTCTCCTTGATTGCATTCCTCAGCTCATCCATCTCTTTTCTTATTTCCCTGAGAAGGTCTGAGTTCGCCCCTTCTGGACTAACTAGTCGTCGATGGTCATCCCTCCTTTGGCTATCTCCATTATTGTCCCAATTGGTCTCCGAGCGATTGTCCTCTTGTTGCAGTCGCAACCTCATCTCTTGGTTCTATCTGGCTGTGGGCGTCTAGATTTACAGAGCTAGTGCTGCAGGATCTTGGGGAGTGTTGGATTCCATCTGTACTTATGAGTTGAATAGAACTACATTCTCAAACCTAGGTGTGAAAAAGTTATTCCCACAGACGGCGCCAAACTAATGATGCTGAAATCGTCGGTCTAAGTGATCGTCCAACAGGAGAGCCGACCAAGATCATCCAAAGCCCTATAAGAACGAATGAATAAAGGAAAAAGGATGGAACATCGGTGTGGTGCCTGCCACAGAGCCTCTGATGGTAAAGTCAGATAGTTGAGAGAGAAAAGAGAGGGCTTAATATCAAAGTTTCAGAGTTTTTGGATTAGAATTTCGTACCTCCTTAGGTCTTGAGGTGCTTGTATATATACACCTGCTTCGTTCTCCTAGCCATTGTAAGCATTTTAATGGTGGCTTCAATGTGGTATTTGTAACGCCTTTGTGAGGTGTAAATGAGAGGATCTTTGCCCTTCCAACGATAAGGAGACTTATTGCTGCTATATAATGCCTTGCTATTGTTTGTGAATTAATGGCTTTTCCTTCGTCCAATGGATATGGCTACGGACGGAGATTGATGTGATGGTTCCTTCGTCCACTAGCCCTCTTCTAGACGAGGAGGTTGCCTGAGGGAGTTATGCTGGGTCCATCATGTAATACATATTTTTATTGGTTTTACTTAGAGTTTTTTACTAAATAATTTCAGTAGTAAACACTGATTAAAACTAATAATACCTTACCATTTAGAATTTGTTATGAAATTATTATAGACTTAAAATTTCTTATAGGAAAAAATAATACAAACATCAACTAATTAGGTTAGCTAATATAATCAATAATAAATGTTTAATGATGATATAAGTAGTATTGTTTTTCTAATTATTAGATCTCATATAAATCTATTATTAGTGTAATTTTTGTGGAGTTATACTATAAGTATTTTTTTTTTCCTCAAAATTCCATAGATAAAAAGGACGATGATGAATCTAAATGTAGACTATCTTTATTAGAATACTAAAAAGTGCCAATCTTTGAATATCTCTATTTTAATATCTCTACGGTATATATATAGTTTGAACGGAAAATTGATCATAATTTGAGAATGCACTAACAAAATTTATAATTGCTGACTTTGTTTTTGTTGATATCTTAGTCATAAATATTCATTTAGTTAAGAACTCATTGGATAACTACATTATTAAACGATAAGAAAGTAGAATAGTTACCATCATTTGGTTTGAAATATGCATGTGTTGCCATTGCAACTTATAAATTAGCTTTTGTGTACCTGAAAAAGGAAGATTTCAGTATTACAAATAACAATGTGGTGCATGACGAAATTAATGTGCAATTTCTTTACATTTGTAAAGTTGTCATTTACAATTATTTTGTGTTGGCTTTAATTCCGTGCCAAATTTGATTGTAATTTTATTCAATCAATTTTCCCTGTATTTATGTGGGGTTTTTTAATTGTAAGGGTTATTTGTGAGAGAGTGTGAAGATTCAAGCTTAAAGTGAAGAACAAGTGAATTTCGCGAGAAGCTCGCGAGAAGCTAACCCGCGAAGTAGCCACGTGTAGAGCACATGACTGGAATGCGAAGAGTCATGACAACCTAGAGTTTTCGCAAGTGTCTCGCAGGTAAGGCCTTCCTGCGAAATACTCGCGAAACATTCTGTTTGGCTATTTTGTCATGTTTGTTTTACCAAGTCTTTACCCATATTATATATATCTTCATTAACCACATTTTGTAAGGAGTGCTTTTCAGAGATAAAACTCTAGAAAATACACTTGAGAGTTAAAGATTGTTATACCCACAATCATCTACACATTTCCTTGTGGCTTTCCTCTCCTCCTACCTCTCTATATCCAAATCCTTTAAAGGCTGATAGCCTAAACACTTACCACACCCAATCTGAGTGTAAAGTGAGGTTTTGGTGTTATTGGGAAGCATTGGAAGAAGCCAATCGTTGGCGGATGCAATCAGGCTAAATTGCGGGATCCGGGAAAGCTAGAGAAGACAAAATTCCGAGAAGCCAGTTGAGAGCAGGAGTTTGGAGGACTCAAGTACATGGGCTAGACTAGGCTTGGAGGGTCTTTTGTTATTCGTGTACTCCAACTTTATTATCTAGTACATCGATTTACCGCTTAGAGGGTGGCAGAGAGGTTTTTTGCCGAGTTCTTTAATTTTCTCTTTGATAACACATCTCGGTGTTATCTTGTATTTGCATCCTTCTTCCATACTCTTTAATCTTTCATTTTATTGTTAATATTAGTTAAATATGGCTTAGAGTAGTGTTATTGGTTGTTTACGTGCATCTACTCTTATTCTGCACTTAGTTCAAGTTAGAGTAAAAGCAACTGAGCTGTAACTTTTAATTAGAGGTCTAAACAAGCTCTTGTGTATTCACACAAATCTGAGCTTTCATAAGCCAAATTAGCACAACAAGCACAAATAGATAATTCTTGATATGGAAAAAGAACAAACACTACTATTATATTTTTTTCGAACCCAAATTTTAATCTTTTCTGATCTTCTTCTTCTTTTTATGAACCTTCTTCCTTTCTTACAGTTTTAATTCATACCCGGTTATTTAAAGTTGTAAGATTTTATGTAGCAAAAATTTGGTGTAAGACCGTCACTACAACATAAACCCTAAAAAAATAAAATAGTGTATACTGCGTTGCATTAAAAAGCTCTCTATTGAGATGACATCTCATATGTTTTAGAATAGTAGTAGTGCTTTACACAGCGTGTTTTTAATTATGAAGTTTTAAAATTAAGTAGAACATTAAGTTTAAATATTCAACTTGTGATTTGTGCATTTTAAAAGTGATGTCAATGATAAATCGTTATGAAAATGATTTCACTATAACACCACAATTATATTTATGACATTAATTACATAAAGAAAATATTAGATTAGATTCAGGTTTTGCTCCAAACTCTTATGGGGTCAATAAAGATCCCCCAATTCTCACCCTTCTGAGTTTTAGCTGAAACATTAGACACAAGCGAAAAAGATTTTGAGATGTCAAAGGAGAAAGGGAAAATTTTTTAATTTTTGAACAGTGCATATTTGAAATTTTGTACTTAACCCCAAAATTGAAAACCAGCCCCCAAATTGAATAATAGCTAAAATGATCCCCAAAAAAATAAAAAATAAAAAATTAAATTGGCCAGTGGCCACTTATCCCATGTCCATCCGCAATAAGGCCCTTCCAGAATGAGAACATAAAGCCTTGGCTTTATGTTCTCATTTTGCTAACAAAATTTTAAAAATAAAAATCCCTCATAAAACAAAATCTCCGGTAAATTTTTTTTTTTTTCTTACCCCAAAGATTAAATTCTATTTCGTCCCTTCTCATTCTCAACAGTATTGACGAACCATATATAGGGTTTAAAATTCTGGAATAAACTGCACGCTTGTGATTTGCATATGCTTTTACGTTTGTATGAGAAATAAAAAGAAGTGAATGCATGCATACATGTTACGCTTACCTGAAGAATGATTAAGGTCAGATGGATTAAGGAGCTGTCCTCAGGATAAACCCCCAAATGAAGTCAATTCATCTGCACTACAAGTGTGGAACTTATTATTGAAGGGAAGAAATGTTTGAGAATGAATTGAATGGCGGATGATTCCAATGTCCAAGTGAACTTTTCAATATAAATCAAGCAGTCAAAAAGAGACAAAAAGAACAATTACTATAATTTAGCCGGATTAGGTAAGCGGTAAGCCACTGCAATTATAATGCGTTTTTAATTGATATTGGCAACTTCTTCGCAAGTCATTGGTGGGAAAACTAGTTTTCTTGTCGGATTGTTGGTTGAATAGTGTTACATGTTGGTGTGGGTGTGTTCCAAACACTTTTATTCCTATTTATTTTCTAGCCGTTGGAAATTTATGAGTAAAATAGCCGTTGGACAATTATGAGAAAAATAGCTATTGGATAATAATTGATAATATAGCCGTTGGGCTTTTTAGGGTTATTAGTAACCAATAACTATAGACTATTATCTTCATTAATGGCCTATATAATACTCATCATAACATATTTTCCAAAGGATCTTTTTACTACTCTATATTTTAGATATACACAAGTCTGCTATCTTTCTCTCCCACATATTTTTTCTACAAGAATATTTGTTCTAAGGAAAGGCAATTGAGGGTTGTTCTTAAACCTTTTGTGAGTGGAAGTCCGTACATCATAAAGGTCGACGCTATAGTCTAATCTTGGGGGATTGTTTGGCCAAGAGAACCAATCGCACCAAGTTTTACTTTGGGTGGCACAAATCAACCTTTAAGGACAATGCTTTCACAGCATGATTCTATAGCATTGTGAGATTGTTCTAAATTCCTTTTTTTATTTTATGTTCTTGCTAATTATTTGGGATATTATTTTTACATCAAAACTTGTTTATTCACTAAAATATTTCCAACAATCTTAAAGGTTGATTTCTTGCTTCAAAATGGATAAACAAGTTATTGATCATGAAATTTTATATTGTGATATGATATTATGTTTTTAAAGAAAAAATGCTAGTAGTTATATTTTTAGATGTAATTACTTATATCTTTTGTGGAGTTTATTTTGCTATCTGGTTTATCTAAACAATTTGGTGGACTAATATTTTAGTAGAAAAAATAAATGATGTCCATACAAATGTGATTTTGATTCTCTAATCTAAATTAATATGTGAATAATATCGTTGTCTTGATATGTGGATATCAACTTATTGCATTTGCAATTATGTGATACTATATGTGTATTATATTTTGTGAAATTTTTTTATGTCTATTGAAATCTGAGGAACATGAGATTGAACAAAAATGTATGTGTTTTGAGAAATGTTTTTTGGAATTCAAAAAAAAAAATGTTAGCAATAATTTTTATGAGAAATGAGGTAAAATTTTATTTTTTGGTAGAATTCTGAAGGGAAAAAAAAATGGTGTAGACTTATGGTGAAGGCATTCCTATCATTATGTGGAATCAATAGTGTCGTATCAACTTGGTACTTCTTTTGTATAATGAAGATACAATGATACTATAATTTAATTAAATTTTATTTTCCTTGCTAAAGCATTCAAGTAATCATTTATGGTCATGTGAAAAAGAAATTGTGGATGATTAAATGTTTGTATTATACAATTGTGGTGTTATGATGTCAAATTTTACAAAATATTAAGTGTCTTATTCTTGTAAAATTTTGGACGTTCCTAAGAGTGGTTTCTAGTTGCTAGAGGCTGTTGGCTCTATGTATAAAAGCTATTATTTTACATCTCTTGACACAAATATATGAAATGAGAAATTATGGAAAATAATTAAAATTTCTTTATATATTAAAAAAAAAAAATGATCCAACTAATATTTTGGGCTAGTGGATTAGATTTAGTGGGAATAAATATTCCTTTTATCCACCAAGTGCAAGAGTGATATTAATATATATATATACACACACACACACACATATACATATACATGTTTTTATTGGATATATGTGTTGTTTTGAGATAGTGGATAGGTTTTTATGAATTTGAAACAAAAAGACCTTGCAAACCCATAACAAGAGGAACCAAACTCTTTAGTTTGGTACATAATATTTTGGATGATTTAAAACACACAATGAATAGAGATGGTAAAAGATTTTATGTAATCTTTGTTGATGACCATTCTATATTTACTTAGCTTTGTTTATTAGGAATCTAAGATGAAGTTTTGCAAAATTTTTTAATATAAAATAAAGTTGAAAATGGCGTAAGCCTAACTTGATATATCTTGAATTGTGGGGGTGGTTCGCTAAGATGTTACCCAAATCTAAAAGGAGAATACCTCAAAGTGTGGGGGTACTTGCCTAAGGTCATGCTACATGAACCTATAAGGAGAAAACTTGATTCTTAGATATGTGATTGTGTGTTTATTGGTTATGTTTGCTATAGTTCATAATATAGAATTATCTTCATCAATAGTGATGTTTTTATAATTTAATACTATTGTTGAATCTTAAAAATACTTTCTTTAAGTATGAATTTCCTTTGAAAAATAAGGAAAATGTGTTTCATGAACCTATTGATATTTCTAATGATCTTATTGTAATGTGCAAGAATTGAGAAGAAGTAAGCGAACTAGGGAGAAAAAGAGTTATGGTAACAATTTTCTTACCTATATTGTTGAAGATGAACATGTAAGTTATTATGCAATTAAATTTGTTGATGCATCATTATTGTTGGAAGCTTTTAACAAATTATTAGATTATGTCTAATCACACTTGGAATGGGTTGAGCTTCCACCTAAGGTTAAGCCTATTAGTTGTAAGTGGGTTGAAAGTTCAAAATGGGCATACAACACCCTTGAACGTTTAGACCCCAAATACAAAAATACCAATTCAAGTTTTATATCAAACAATTAATGTGCGGAATATGATAACAAGCTTATAATAGAATTGATAAACAATCTAAGCCAAATATAAACACATCCACAGTAGTAAATATAAGGCAAAGATGAATGGAAGGAAGATACAAACACACGGACAACACACGTTGTGTTATCGAAGAGGAAACCAAAGCCCTCGGCGTAAAACCTTTCCGCTGCCTTCCAAGCGGTTAATAATCCACTAGAAAATGTAGTTGGGATACATGAACAGAAATAGACCCTCCAAGCCTAATCTACCAAGGTACCTAAGCCCTCAAAGCTTCTTGCTCCAACGAGGTTGCGCCGAACCTTTTTTCTTTTCTAGCTTACCGGATTCCGTTACTAGACCAAAGCATCAACCAATGTAGATTGGTTCCTTCCTAAATAAACCTTCTCACAGACGTGGGTGTGGTGAGATAAGGATTTGGCTAAAGACCTTTCAAGGGTATAACAATAGAGAGGAAGAGAGTAGAGGAATTTGTAGAGTCTCTAAGGTTAAGATTGTGGATGAATCAATCTTATATTTCTCTAGGGTTTCTCTCACAAAATTCTCTCTGGAAGCTCTCTCAATATGGTGGGTATAAGGGTATATATATAGTAGGGTGAGAAGGGAATGCAAAACGTCAGTTTTTGCCAAACAGGGCATTTTGGCGACTTGACCTCGCGACTGGGTTAAGTCGCGAGTTCAAGCCGCAAGCTAACGGCCTGGCCAGCCTAGGAATTTTGTCCTATAGTGCGACAGCTAGCATGACTCTTCAACTTTTGACATGCTTGGCACGTGTGCAAACTTTTGGCGACTTGCAAGCCGCGACTTACCCGCGAGATCCAATCGCGAGACTCTGTTTTCTTGCACACTCTTGAGCATTTCTTCACACTTTCTCACTCACTACCCTTACAAGTTTCCCACCTAAATATAGGGTTACTAAGTGCTGAATTACAAGCAAATTGGCACGGAAT
This sequence comes from Quercus glauca, assembly GCA_023736055.1. Classification (NCBI taxonomy): domain Eukaryota; kingdom Viridiplantae; phylum Streptophyta; class Magnoliopsida; order Fagales; family Fagaceae; genus Quercus; species Quercus glauca. The sequence continues at coordinate 29,721,384 of CM043318.1, read as the reverse complement.
AAAGCCAACAAGATGGTTGATTAAACTCAACCTTACATGGGTGTTTAAAACAAAATTGTATGGTTGCAAGTGGGTTTCTAGAAGAAAATTATAACCAAATGGGATCACAAATAAGTATAAGGCATGCTCGGTAGCTAAAGGCTATAAGCAAAAATATCATGTTGATTATTTTATACTTATTTTTCGATTATTAGAATTGCATCTATAAGAATGTTTTTTGTCATTGTATCTATTTACAAACCAATTATACATCATATTGATGTTAAAACTATTTTTCTAATAGGTGAATTAGAAAGGGAAAAAAAAATTATATGGAGCAATCCAAGGGTTGTGTTGTCCTTGGACAACAATGTAAAGTTTGTAAACTGGTTAAATCCTTGTATGAATTAAAACAAGCACCTATACAATGACATGAAGATTTTGATATATGTTGCTTACACATGGATTTGTGACTTATGGTCATATAATATGTTAAATAATAATGAAGGTGTCATTATTTGTTTATATGTTGATAACTTACTTATATTTGGAACTAGCCATAATGTTGTGCATGATACTAAATGTTTTCTTGCCTCTAAATTTGACATGAAAATTTTGGTTGAGGCAAATGTTATTTTAGACATCAATATCCTTAGGGATAATGATTGCAATGTACTATCACAATCTAATTCTGTGAAAATTTTTTTTTTTTTAACACTTTGATATGTGACCTATGTCTATTATGTATACTTAAAGGTGCACTTGGTTAAAAATCGTGGTGATAGTGTTTCACAAGGTAAATATGCACAAATTATTGGTAGTTTAATGTTTTTGACAAATTGTACTCGCCCTGATATTGCATATGTTGTTAGTAGATTGAGTAGAAACACTCATAATCCTAGTATTGAGTATTGAGATGCAATATCTAAATTATTGAGATATTTAAAGGGGACTTCTGATTTTGGTTTGTCATATTGTGGCTATCCTACTGTTTTAGAATGATATTGTGATGCTAAGTAGATCTCTGATACAGATGAGGTGAAGCCCACTAGTGGATATGTGTTTACACTAGCTAGAGGGGCTGTCTCTTGGAAGTCAACCAAGAAGACTTGCATAGTGAGATCTAATATGGAAACAGAGTTAGTGGCCTTAGAGAAGGTTAGGTCCAAAGCTGTATGGCTTAGGAGTATATTAATTGATATGCCTTATTTTACTAACTCTATTGTCTCTGTTTGCTTTCCTTGTGATTGCTAGACTGCCATAACCCGTGTTAAGAACAAAGTTTATAAATGGAAAAATCAACATATCCAATTGAGGCTAAAGCAGCTTATTGATAATGATGTTATGTCATTGGACTTTGTGAAATGGGAAAAGTCAACATATCCAATTGAGGTTGAGGCAGCTTATTGATAATGATGTTATGTCATTGGACTTTGTGGGGTCTGAAAGGAACTTGGCTAAACCTTTGACCAAACCACTAGCAAGAAGGCTGGTGAGTGAGACATCTAGAGGGATTGGATTGATACCCAAGTTACGACACTGTGGTTAATGCCCAACCTCTATGATGGGTGATTCCATGCAAGACGTTAAATGGGTAGAGGTCATTAGTGGTCCATGTGGGCACTGTCATTTATTATATGTTTTCCGCTATCTTGTTAAGTAGATTAGTGATGAGTCCATCCCTATGGTATGAGACTGTGTTAAGTTGCAGAATTTGGTGAGGATAAGCTTAGGCTTTTAATGGATCCATATCCCTACCTGGGATGGGGTGTATCTACATACACTCCTGATGGATGCCACCAATTAAGTTACAAATAGTTTGAGGTTGAGCTTTAGGCTCTTAATGGATCCATACTCCCTACTTGTTGGGATGAGGTGTTTTGAACGCACTCCTAATGGATGCCACCTATGTGTGAGTGGAAGTTGTGCCGCTTCCTATGAGACTTTTTGGGTAGGTCTTTAGAGCTCTCATGATACCCAGTGGCGCATGGCCAGGATAAGGCACCAACCCGCTTAAGAACAACTTTGATAAAGAAAGTTATGTGGGTGGTAAGTTTGGTTTACTAATAGCTTGGTTAAAAGAGTTTTAACTCCACCATTGTCTTTTAGTTCCTACTTATTTATCCTATGTATGGTTAAAACCTTCTGGTACCATATTGATGCATGCTTTCTTTAGTTGCATGCCTTTCCTATTTTGTGTTTGTAACATGTGGGGCATTGTTGGTGTGGGTGTGTGTTCTAAACACTTTTATTCTTATTTATTTTCTAACCATTGGAAATTTATGAGTAAAATAGTCGTTGGGAAATTATGAGAAAAATAGTCGTTGGGCAATTATGAGAAAAATAGCCGTTAGGCAATAATTGATAATATAGCCGTTGGGCTTTTAATGGTTATTAGTAACCAATAACTATAGACTATTATCTTCATAAGTAGCCTACATAATACTCATCATAATATATTTTCCAAAGGGTCTTTTTACTACTCTATATTTTAGATATACACAAGTCTACTATCTTTCTCTCCCACATATTTTTTCCACAAGAAAATATTTTTTCTAAGGAAAGGCAATAGAGGGTTGTTCTTAAACCTTTTGTGAGTGGAAGTGCGTACATCACAAAGGTCGACGCTATAGTCTAATCCTAAGGTGTTGTTTGGCCAAGAGAACCAATCGCACCAAGTTTTACTTTGGGTGGCACGAATCAAGTTTTAAGGACAATGCTTTCACAGCGTGATTCTATAGCATTGTGAGATTTTTTCTAAATTCCTTTTTTTATTTTATGTTCTTGCTAATTATTTAGGATATTATTTTTGCATCAAAACTTGTTTATTCACTAAAATATTTCCAACATTACAGTAATCCATACAACAATGTTGTTTAGGTGATAAGTTATTTTTTGTTCTCATCTTGGCCAACACTGATATTACTTTTTTTTTTAATCTATTGTCAAAAGCTCATCACCTAAGTTATATGTAAAAAATTTGTGAAAATGTTATGATAATAATTTTTTTTTTTTTGGTAAGGAGAACATCAATAATTAATTAATTTTTTTAATGAGAACCTTGAAGAATTAGTGGTACTAGGAAACAAAATCTTACTTGGTTCTAGGATTCTTGCACAGCAAGGACTTGCTAGCTATGTAGCAAAAATAAACATTTGTCAACTTAACTCATGGAATCTTTTGGCTGAATATTGAAAAAAATCAAGCTATAAGATGATAATTCATAAGTGAACTGTGGCAAGTTATTCAGATAAACGAGGAGAGATTCGAGAGAAAGAGAAAATTCGGTTATGTATTGCCAAAGTCACTATGAATTTGGTTTTAAGATTGCCGAATTAGGAAGAAAAAAAAGGGGATAGGAGAGAGAAACATCAAGTTTGGTATTGCCATTACCGAATTAGATGCTTAATTCTCTCACTTGTTCAATCCTGCACTTCCCCTGCCCTACCCAGCCTAGTTCAATCCAAATTCGTTTGACACTTATCTCCAAAAAATCCGCATTGTTTTTTGGCTGAATATTATAGGAAATCGAGTTTATAGGTGATATGTGAGCTGTACCAAGTTACTTAGGTAATGATGAGAGAGCTCTATTGTTAAGGGAAAGAAATGTTTGAGAATGAATCAAATGGCAGATGATCATAAGCTGTTTCATTAACAGGTGTTGGCCGGCACTTGTTAACAAAGTCCATAAACAAACTACTCTAAACCATAATTAATCACAACACAGCAACAATTAATAGGAGAGAGTAAGGGTTAGAAAGATGCAAACACAAAGATAACACTGGCATGTGTTATCAGAGAGGAAACCGAAGAACTCGGCAAAAAACCTCTCCGCCGCCCTCTAAGTGGTGAAATGATCCACTAAAGAATAAAGTTGGAATACACGAATGGTAATAGACCCTCCAAGCCTAATCTACCTAATGCACCTAAGTCCTCCAAGCTTCTTGCTCCAACAAGGTTAAGCCTAACTGTGTCTTCTTTAGCTTTCTGGATCCCACAATAAGCCCATTGCATCAAACAAATGAATTGGTTTTCTCCAAACTGCTTCCCAAACACTAAATTACCTCCTCACTGATATGGGTATTGTGAGATAAGGATTTGGCTAATGAACCTCTAAAGGGTATATCAATGGAGAGGGTGAGAGTAGAGAAATTTGGAAAATCAAATGTCTAAGATTGTGGATGAGTCATCTTGTTTTTCTCTAGGGTTTCACTCTCAAAATTCTCTCTAGAAGCTCTCTACGTTTCATGGGTATAAGGGTATTTATAGTAGGGTACGTGAGGAATGTGAAAAGTCATTTTTCTACAAAACAGGGTGTTCTAGTGACTCACTCGCAACTGGGATGAGTTGCAAGTTTGAGTCGCGAAATAACTGACTGGCTAGACTGTCTTTTTTTGTCCTGTAGTGCTTCAGCTGTCGTCGCCCTTCAGCTTCCTCTATGCTTCACACGTGTGGCATTTTGGTGAGTTGCTAGTTGCGAGTCACTCGCGAGATCCAGTCGCGAGAACCTCTTTGAATGCACACACACTTGAATTCTTCACACTCTCTCATACACAACCCTTACATGATTCCCACCTAAATACAAGGTATCTAATTGTAGAAATACAAGCAAATTTGACACGGAATAAAGCGAACACATGGTTGAATAAATTCAACCTTACAATCTTCATTTGATAGGTTACACTTCTTCTGTGACATTGCTATGCTACGACTTGAATTTACATTTTCCTTCACCTTATTTCATTTAGTGAATATTGCTCCAATTTATCAGGTTCTCCTTAATGGCTTTAGGTGGTACTGATTATAATTATGTTTCCTTAAATTGGTTATAGTTCAAGGAATAGGCATCTTTAGTTTATGCCTACCAGGAGATTTTTATTGTTATGGATGTCTTCATTCATCTTTTCATTTGTTACTTGAGAATCTAATTTCTTCAAATTTAAAGGTTAGGAGCGCTACTGATGCTGTCAAAAGTGTCATTTCTGCTACCTCTGGTTGTCTGATAGAGAGCTTGCATGGTGCAAACTCAAATTTCCAAAAATTTTGAGATGCATGACTGTTGTCAAAAAACCAATTTTAGTGATTGGGACTTAGTTTTGGATATGCAGACTATGTATTGATTCCATTTATCAGTAGCTCACAGAATATTTTCCCTATCGTAGGAACTGTAATGACTACATATCCTTGACTCTGGAAACTATTTAGCAAAATAAAATCACTTATCTTTTTTATGCGTCGTGAAGATGGTTTGTTCCAGGAAAACTTTTTAGTTAGTAACTCTGCTTAGAGGATTTATCATTATCTTTTCTTTTAAATGTAAATTGAAGTTTTTCTCCATTAATTCATACAGTTTTGATTTGTTTTGAAATAGCGACTTCTGTCTTTTAGCAATGCCTAAACTGCGTTTGTGTCTATAATTTATCTTCTCCACCCCCCACACACATAGTTTTCATTTCTTATGTTTGTTCTTTGTGTTCTTATATTAAGTAAATATCCTGATTTAGTAGTTCCCTTTCAATGATCATTTATTTTTCTTGCTCCAGATATTGAAATAATTTATGCTTAGTTGCTGGTACTCTCTGTCCATAGTTAAATAAAGGTTCAAAACATCTGCGTCTTTGAGTGTTTGTACATATAACTCAATAGACCACTTCAGCTTTGGTCACTGAAACAAATGAAAATAATTGAATACCTTGAAGTTTGAAACTTATAAAACATATAACATTAAAAAAAATGCAGAAAATATAATGCTTAATTAAACAAACCAGAGGCTCATAAAAATCTCTTACGTAATTAAATCTCATAAAATCTCATACATTTATATACACATGTATTTATTTATTTTTCTTTCTTGAAAATAAAATCTCATACATAATTAAACTAAATAAAAAGGTTCATAAAATCTCCTAAAAGTGGGATTTAAAAAAAAAAAAAAAATTTGTAAGAGAGCCACAAATGCAATTTTGTTAAGGAATGCATATTCCACCTTGAAAGCTCGAAAATGTGTGAAAGCACAAGAGCTATTTAGACCCACAAATTAAAATTACGACTTGGTTGATTTTACTCTAACTTAAACTAAGTACGGAATAGAGTAAATGCAAGCGAACAAACACTATAACTACTCTAAGCCATATTCATCAAATCACAGCAATAAAATGAAAGCTAAAAGAGTAGGGAAGAAAAATGTAAATACAAGATAACACGCCGATGTGTTATCAAAGAGGAAATCGAAGAACTCAGCGAAAAACCTCTCTGCCGCCCTCCAAGTGGTAAATTGATCCACTAGAGAATAAGTTAGAGTACACGAATAACAAAAGAGCCTCTAAGCCTAGTCTTCCCCATGTACTTGAGCCTTCCAAGCTCCTGCTACCAATTGACTTCGTCAAGCTTTGTCTTTTCTAGCTCTTCGGATCACGCAATTTAGTCCGATTGCATCCACCAAAAAAATGGCTTCTTTCAATGCTTCCCAGTGGCACCAAAACCTCACTTTACACTCAGAATGAGTGTGGTAAGTGTTTGGGCTATCAACTTCTCAAGGATTTGGATATGGAGAGGTAGGAGTTGAGGGAAACCATAATGGATTGTGTAGAGATTTGTGGATATGACAATCTTTAACTCTCAAAGGTTTGTGGCTAGGGTTTTCTCTTTGAAAAGCACTCCTCTCAATATGTGGGTAATGATGGTATATATAGTGTGGGTGAGGATGTAGTGGAGCAGATATGACAAAATAGCAAAACAGAATGTTTTGCGGGAAGGCCTTACCTGTGAGACAATTATGAAAACCAGCTGTTGGGAACAATGGTAAAACTCACTCACACCTAAATCTAGAACCAGTGATGAACTTGGAACATATACACCTGTAACCTGAAACACTTGCCCAAAACACATTAGACCCTCAAGGTAAAGCAAGTAATAAAAGGATAAGTATAAAATAACAAGTAAATATCCGATTAAGCAAACACGATGTGAAACATATAAGCAATTTGATCAAACACATGACGGTCATATGGAAATGACCACAATGATCACATAGCAAAGCAAATGATCATCCGAACATATAACCAGTAAAGCACAATAACATAAGGATGTATGCATGTCCAACACATAAACATGATGTGATGAAAGCAACAAAGCATAGATACTAAACATAACTCAAATGCTTGAGTCTTCACACTCTCTCTCTATCACACAACCCTTACAACCAATCCCACAATAGATACAGGGTATATACGATTGATAATAATTACAATCAAATTTGGCATGGAATAAAAGCCAACAAAATACATAGTTGTAAATAACAACTTTACAATCTCCCCCTTTGGCTATTCCATGACAAAACCCCTAAAACAGATTCTAGACTTAAATGTGAGTTTGGGAACACAGACAAAACTCACTCACACCTAATCTAGAAGCTGATAAGCTCTTAAACATATGAACAAGTATCTCCTGAAACACGACAATACAATAATATCATTGTATGTAGAAAACTTGAAATGCATATGGAGCTAACAAAAAGTGATCAAGCAGAATGGAATAAAACATTAGACCATGGCAAGATCAAACAAGCAATCACTATACAAAGTGATCACTATGTTCATTTACACGAGAAATGAACATTCGGACATGCAAAATGATAAGCTCATTTGAAGAGAATCATTTGCAAGTCCAACACTCAACCAATGCAAAATACATGAAGTATTTGCATCTAGGAACAATCCTACTAGGGCACAAGAGTGATGTATTTAGGATAATGCAAAGCATTAACAAGTACAAAAGCACAATGCATAAAGGCTGCATAAGCAAAGAATTGCAAAAACATGGCATAAACCATAAAAGCCTACAAAACATATGCATGCAAACAAACCCTCAACAGCTTACAAAAGCATTACGGGTACAAGACAAAAGCCACAAAGCACATATGCCACAAAGCATAGAACAAAACACAAAATACTAATATTACTACTGAATTTAACATAATTTAAAAACATAGTATCAAAGCTTTAACCAAAAGGAACAAGTAAAAGCAGTTATAAAAGCTTAAATAACAATACTAAAACCGTTTGTAAACCAATAACCAATATTTCTATGTTTCTAAGACTATGCTCCCCCTAACGCTGTGCAAGCACTTCTTTAGCTCCCCCTCAAAATTTTCTCCCCCTTTTTGACCGGAATGGCCAAAGGGCTAGAACTGGTCGGATTCTGAGTCTGATCCATGTGCAGAGGATAAGTTCTGAATTTGAGATGATAGTGTGGTGATCAGTTCCTAGAGGTATGCAAACTGATCCGCTGTGTGCTGCACATGGGAGTCAAGCACTGTAGACATCTGATCCATTTTAGCTAATAGCTGATCAAGTTTGCTGAAACCTTGTGCTAGAGCAGAAGATGATGGCTATGCTGGCGTCTCTGGAGCAGAAGTGAACCTATCAATCTCCTCCTCTGTATCTCCACCCTCATCTGGCATAACACGAGGTGGTGGAATGGTATGCACACCAGTCTTAGAGCCTCTAATGTAGGCTGTGCTCCTAGTCAGAGTGTTTGCACCAATGGGGTAGTCCCTTTGAACTATAGTAAGGCCACTAGGGAATTTCAGCTTCGTCTTAGCAATGAATCCCATGATCAGTGAGGGAAATGGCATTATGGTTCTTGAATTCTGCTTCGTGATGCTCTTTTTCAGAATGTGGAAGATGTGGCTGCAAATATCAATCTCCTTGTGAGTGAAAAGATTATAGAGAAATCTCGTCCTTGGAGCAGATAGTGTGGTGAGGTTGGTAACCGGATACATATTGTGGATCATCACATAACTCAAGGTTCTCATTTCTAGTGCAAACTTGAGTGTATCCATTAATGATTTCTTAGGAACCCCTCCAAGAGTCGTTATCATTTCCTTGATCGACCCCAATCTTTCATCATACTGAACTGACATTGGCTGAGAGGGAGGACGTATCTCCAGTAGGTCTTGAATACTATCCCTTGTGATTACAAATTCCTTGTGCCTCACCCAGCAGATTATCTTATCATCTTCTACATCAGCATTTGAGAAGAGCTCTCTAATTATTTCTGAGTACACAGTCCCAATTGGATTCAACAACTTGGTCCAAGTTCTTTCTTTGAGCGCATCTGGAATGAATGTGTGCTCAAGATCCTCTAATTGAACCACCCTTTCCATGATAATGGTTGCTCTCTTGTAGCAATCGTTGTACTTCATATCAGCTTCAGCAGACTTGAAGTGCTCAGACTCAGTGCGTGCTTGCTTTGATTTCTTGTTAGCTGCATGTTTGGTGGGTGACATCTACACAAGAGGACACAACACACAGAGCACAAGTGCACAAAACACAGGAGCAAAACTTGATTAGATTCAAGTTAGTTTACACCTAGTGAGATATTTCCAAAACAGAGCAAAGTTCAAAACAGAGCATAACCAACTCAAACAAGCATGCTATGACACATAAAGCAATAAACCATAACAACAATGCATGTAAAACAGTGATTGTGCAAGTGTGTGTGTGTGTGTGTCTGTGTGTATGTGCTGATGCATGTGTGTGCATGTGTATGCATGTGCTGATGCATAAAGGGTGCCTAAGAATGCCTAGTTGTGTGCCTAGTGAGAGCATCATGAGCAAAGTGTAATAAACACATGATTAAAGACCAACTAGAACAAAATATGGTAAGACATATGGATACTCTAAAATTGGAACTCACTTGAGACCAATTAAGCACACAAATGTCACTCGGACATTTTAACAAACACCTAACATGCACAAAATCATTTTAAGTATAAGCAATGCATGAACATGGTGAAAACTACCCTCAATACACGTTAAAATGCCACAAGGGGCCAACACAGATGCACAAAGATCAAGAAGGGCACAACCCAATCAAAAAATTTTCAAAATTTTAACCCAATTTAGAAAAACACCCAAAATTTCAAAAATACCCAATTTTACTCAAAACCCTAACAAAAATCTGCATAAGCTAAGTAAAAACATAAAAAGACTTGTTTAGAGAACATACCTTGAAGAGGAAAATGTAGAAAAGATGCTTGGATTGAAGGGTTTTAGTGAAATAGTGATTTGGGTTGAGAAGGGTTCGAAGGAGGTTGAGGGAGGGAAGTTTTTATGATTTGAAAAACTGTCACATCTGCTATATAAAACTGAAAACACGCGTTTTTCGCGGGTTAGAGAGTAGCGAGACACCCGTGAGACACTCGCGAAAATGGCCATTGAAGCACAAAAGCTTTCGCGAGAAGCTTTAGGTTGCGATATAGTCGCGAGACAGTCGCGAAACTTTCTGTCTGTTTGTGAAAAATCTCAGTTTTTGCCAAACATCATTTCGCAAGAAGCCGTTGGTCGCGAAACAGTCGCGAAAGTCTCTGAGTAAATTTGCAAAAAAATTTATTTCCCTCAACCACTTTTCGCGGGAAGCTCTAAGTCGCGAGCTTCTCGCGAAACAACCTCTGAACCAGGTTTTGATAAAAAACACTCAAAATGCCTTTTGACCAAAAGAGAAACACACGAAAGTATAAAATCACTTTCAAAAAACATATAAAACACACAAAAATCTTTTTGGATTTGATCAACAAGTTCATGAGCATACACATCACATTTGAACATATACAATCACACAAATGAGATAGGCATTGATTGAATCAAAGTCTTGTGTGTTGTGTGTGAGTATTCGATGTGAAATAGTCCTTAAACCAGAGCGATGCTTCAATGATCAATTCAATCGAGTCATACACAACTGATACAAAATCAAGTGGACTATCTCCATTATAGAAATGAGTATATATGACCTCCCACACAATGAGAACAAAACTTAAAAGCTTTTCATTTGGATTCTACATATATCATAACAATTGGTCCATTTTTATTTTGATTGGACAAATAAAAAACATCTCTTTTCGAGATTGGTGCTTGAAATTTATGATATTTCAACATTGATGATAAGCCTTTGGCCTTTTTGAGCACCATATAAAACACATTAAAAAGAGTCGCTTTCCCTTTTTCCTAGTCGAATACTAGTGTGTGTGACAGGCTTTTGCAGCTTAATATCTCTTATCATTTGGAGATTTACAAATTGGTGAGCTTTTTTTGCAAAACAAAAAAATAAAGTGGGAAGAGATATAGACACAAGTCTATACAAGTATCAAGACTAACAAGACTATTGACCAATCATTCATGACAAGCTTGAAGATCTATTTACAATAGTCACACATAGTTTTCAAGATTTCTTCCACATAGAAAAGAGTGCATACATAACAAGCTAAGATCGAAAATGCACTATGCCATAAGTACGAAGGTACTAGGTCAAACTCACATGAGATATGCACAAAACAAGTGATAAAACATTTTAAGATTTTTCAGTTTTTCTGGGTTTTTGAAATTTTTGAACACACCCAAAACAAAACAAGAGAAGTAAGATCAACAAAAACAGGTATAAACCTAAACAAGAAACAGAAGCATGCTAAAAATGAAGTCAATGCATGATAAGACGCACCAGCAAAAGTCCCTAAGCAATGGAAGAATTAGTGCATAGACATGTTATAATGCTTATGCATGAGTACCCTTTTTCACCCACACGTCATGTGCGTTTGGGGTGATATCCTTGACGGATTGGGTACGAGAGTTGGGACTTTCAAACCTTCTGGTGAAACTCTCCAAGCAAGTGGTGAAGGCACCAATCATCTTCATCACGTCCGTCATTCCGGGATCACGGTTTTGGCTTCTTGATTGTTCACCACCCCAAGCTCTATTGTCATTTCTTCTTCTTCGTGATCGAGGAACGCTTGCATTGTTATCTGCTCTCAGCTTTTGACAATTTGGTCTGGTGTGTCCTTGCAATCCGCAATAGTGACACACATAATTCTTCCTAGGACCCTGTTGATATCTTGGGATTGATCTTCCTCTGGCTTCATGTTTGACAGCAGATTGATTTCGGGGCTAATTCACCATCTGTTGCTCAGCTTCATTCTTCTTCTTTACCTCCTTAACTTTTTCAAGAATAGGCTCTTCTACAACCGTCTCATTTTCCTTCACAAACTTCACTTCTTTTGTGACATGTGCTGATGAGCTACTCCCTCCGGTATATCCCAACCCGGACTTGTCTGAGAAAGGTTTCTGAGATGAAATAACATCTTTTAACTTCCTCGAGGAAACCCTTTCTATCTTGGCATGTATTTGTTCTACCTCTTGCTCAAGAAATCTGATCTTTAAGTAAGCTTCTGACAGCTCACCGTTCATCTTTTCTATCTCACATTTAGCCTCCTTATGTCTGACCAAGAGACTCCGGTAATCTTCCTCAGCCTTCTTCATTTTTCTGACAGCCGCCTTGGCTACCCTTGCATATTCTCCCGACTTCTTAAGGAGCAATGAGTAGTTTTCTTGAAGATTAGCTGTACTCTCTTCCTCTTCAGCTTCTGATTCTTCCACAATCCCAATAGACTCTGAATCAGAATGCTCACCAAGCCCCTTCACAAGTGCACCCAAGTCATCCGAGGAGTCTACATGAGTAATGGTCATGAAGGCGGAGTAGTTTCCCTCTCCGTCACAGCTCTCTTCCGAGTCAGAATCAGAAGAGTCAGAATCACTGAGTGTTGTGGCATAAGCCTTCCCCTTTCCCCTCAGAAACTTCGGACACTCCTTCTTTAGATGTCCATGGCCATTGCACTCATAGCACATAATGTCTGAAGAAGGTTGAGAATCCTTCCCTTCTTTCCTCTTAAACTCTTTCTTATCACCTCTTGAAGGAGAGAACTTTCCTCTGTTGAACGGTTTCCCACTGTTCTTCATTTTCAGAAATTTGCGGAAGTTCTTTGCAAGATATGCTACTTCCTTCTCCACTCCATCTTCTTCGGAGGAATCATTTGTTATTTCGGTGATGATTTTAAGAGCAAGCGATTTACTCGTCTTATGGGAAGGCAGTCCCAGCTCATACATTTGGAGAGACCCGATCAACTCTTGAATTTTAATCTCATCCAAGTCTTTGCTTTCTTCTATGGCTGTAACCTTTGCTCTAAAACTTTCAGGCAGGGACCTCAATATTTTTCTCACCACCTTAGTGTCTTCAATCTTCTTCCCAAGATTGAGTTTAGCAATAACAATTTCATTTAGCTTCCCATAGAATGAATCAAATGGTTCATCGTCACTCATCTTGAGTTCTTCAAATTTGGTGGTAAGCATCTGAAGCTTCGTGTTCTTAACTTTCTTTGTACCCTCATAGGTAGTCTCCAAAATCTCCTAAGTTTCCTTGGCTACTGTCGTATGAGAGATCTTGTGGAATTCATCAGGGGACACACCACAAAAGATAGCATTTAAAGCTTTACTATTAGCGTTGGCTGTCGCGAGAGCTGCCTTATCCCAAGTGGACTTAAGAGTCTCCGGCTTAGTCCAACCTATCTCAACCACATCCCAAACGGTATCATCGATAGAACATAGGAATGCTCTCATTCTAACTTTCCAGAAAGCATAATTGTTCCCATCAAAAAATGGTGGAACATTGAGCGATTGAGACCAGTCCATCACGAAAAGGGTCAAGGAACACACTCAGGTATTTAAACAACAGCAAGTGTACCCACTTTGATACCAATTGAAAACTCGAAAATGTGTTGAAAACACAAGAGCAATTTAGATCCCCAAATTAAAGTTACGGCTTGGTTGATTTTACACTAACTTAATACTAAGCGCGGAATAGTGTAAACACAAGCGTATATGCAAGACAACTACTCTTATCCATAATTAAAGCAACACAGTAGTAAAAATGAAATGAACAAGAGTAGGGAAGAAGGATGCAAACACAGATAATACTGGGAAGTGTTATCGAAGAGGAAACCGAAGAACTCGGCGAAAAACCTCTCCGCCGCCCTCCAAGCGGAAATCGATCCACTAGACAATCAGTTGGGATACATGGGTTAGCAAGAAACCCTTAAAGCCTAATCTGCCCGATGTACCTAAGCCCTCCAAGCTCCTACTCCAACAAAGCTTTTCGGAACCCTGTCTTGTCCAGCTCTCCGGATCCCGCAACAAGCTCCATGTTGCATCTGCCATCCTTGGCTTCTTCCAATGCTTCCCAGCAGTACCAAAATGTCACTCAACACTCTCAAAGGGTGTGGTAAGTGTTTGGGCTATCAACCTTTCAATGGTATGGAAAATGGAGAGGGAAAAGTTGAGGAAATACCACAAGCAAGTGTTTAGAGAAATGTGGGTATGACAATCTCTAATTTCCAATGTGTTTGGCTAGGGTTTTCTCTCTGAAGCATTCCTCAACAAATGTGGGTAATGAGGGTATATATAGGAGAGGCACAAAAAGTATGAGTCATTCAGTACAGGCTGGCAGACTAGATTGCCTCGTGGGTGTCTCGCAAGAAGGCCTTACCCGCGAGATACTCGCGAGACACAGCTGTCTCCACCAGGCCTGACTCTTCGCATTCCAGCATGTGCAGGGCACATGATTCACTTCGCGAGAAGCTAGGTCGCGATATACCCGCGAGAATCCTTCAGCCTTCAAATGCTTGAGTCTTCACACTCTCTCTCTATCACACAACCCTTACAACCAATCCCACAATAGATACAGGGTATATACGATTGATAATAATTATAATCAAATTTGGCACAGAATAAAAGCCAACAAAATACATAGTTGTAAATAACAACTTTACAAATGAGAAAATGAAGCTTAAACGAAAGACAAAACATCTTAAAGATACAATGCTACAAAGCATAAACTAAACATGACATGCTAGGGATGATGGAACAAGGTGTAGACCAATGGCATGGCAGCAAGGACATAAAAACATGTTATATGTGCTAAAAGGTCTTAAAAAACTTCACTAGCATGAGTGAATGCAAAACATGTCAAGTGTACAAGTGTGTGCATCAAGTGTGCATGTGGTGTGCCTATGTGATGCATGTGCAAGGCATGACTAAGCACATTTGAGTCAAAGTGTGTAAAACACACAACCAATGATTAAAACATGATAAACATGTATAATCATGGTAGTCCCCAAAGTTTGGTACTCATTGGAGTCCAAAACAACATCAAAATGCCATTTGGGCACTTTATCAAACACTTGATATGCACCTATAAAACCAACATGTAGGCCATGCATGAACATGAGTAAAACTTGCCTAAATACATTTAAAATGCCACAATTGGCCAACACAAACACAAACAAACCAAATGGGACAAAGCCCAATCAAGAAATTGGAAGAGTTTTCACAAAATTCTAAAGTTCCCAACCCTTTTTCAAAATAACCCTATTTAAGAAAAACCTAGAAATTTTCTACATAATCTAAGGAAATAAAAAGAAAAGATTGTATAGACGTATCTTAGATATGATTTGAAGAAGTTTTCTTCTGAGTTTTGGTTGGGTTTTTGAGTGAAAATCAGTTTGGGGTTGAGAGAAGCACAAGAGAGGCAAAGGGAGGGAAGAAAGGGTATGTTTGAAAAACTGTCTACATCTACTTTTTAAAAATGAAAACACGCGTTTTTTGCAGGTTACCTTCTCACGAAGTTACTCGCGAAAAATGCCTTTGAAGCACAAAAATTTTCGCGAGTAGACTTTACTCACGAAACAGTCGCGAGACAGTTGCAAAAGTTTCTATCTAAATTCTGTGTTTTCAATATTTTGCCTTAACCCATTTTCCCGAGAAGAGCTTAGTCACGAGCTTCTCGCGAAAATGCGTCTAAAGAAGTTTTTGATGAAAATCATGCAAAATGCAATTTGAACAAAAACTCAAAACATGAAAGTATAAAAACACTTTCAATAACATATAAAATACTCAAAAATATTTTTGGGTTTGATCGACAAGCAATTGAGTATACACATCACATTTGAACGCGTACAATCACACAAATAAAATAAGCATTCGTTGAACAAGAGGCTTGTGTGTTGTGCATGTGTATCAAGTGTGGGATAGTCTTTAGTCCATAGTGAAATTTCAATGATCAATTCAATCAAGTCATACAAAACTGGTACTAAGTCAAGTGGTCTATCTCAATTATATAAATGAGCATATATGACCTCCCACAAGATAATGATTACATATCTTTGAAACTTTTCATTTGAATTCATTACAATTCATAACGTTTGATCATTTTTGAACAATACATCTCACTTTGAGATCGATGCCTGAAATTTTTGATATTTCAATTTTGTGAATTAGCCTTTGGCTTTTTGGGCACCATACATTTCAATACAAGTCGCTTTCCCTTTTCCTAGTCAAATACTAGTATGTGCGACGGCTTTTGCAGCTCATTATCTCTTTTTGAGATTTTGACATTTGTTGAGCTATAAAGAAAAAAAAAAAAAAAAAAAAAAAAAAAAAAAAAAAAAAAAAAAAAAAAACGAAGAAGTTTAGGAAGATATATAGGCACAAGTCTATGCATGTATCAAAACCATCAAGACTATTGACTAATCATTCATGACAAGCTTGAAGATTGATTTACAACATCACACATAGATTTCAAGATATTTCCCACAGAGATAGATGTGCATATATAACAAGTTAAGCTTGTAAATACACTACGCCATTAGTACGAAGATACTAGGCCAAACTCACATATGATATACACAACATGAGCGATCAAACTTTTTAGAGATTTTTCAATTTTTATGGGTTTTTGAATTTTTCAACACACTAAAAAATAGAACATATAAAGTAAGATGATAAAAAAAAATAATAAAAATTAAAAAAAAAAAAAAAAAACTTGAAAAGAAACATGCTAAATTTTGAAATATAAGCAAACAACCGATCAAAGTCACAACATATAGGAAGAATTGATGCATTGACATAGTCTAATGCTTATGCATATGTACCCTTCTTCACCCACACGACACATGCGTTTGGAGTGATATCCTTAGAGAATTGGGTATTAAAACTGTGATTCTCAAACCTTTGGCTGAAACTTGCCAAACAAGAAGTGATGGTATCTATTATCTTTATCACATCACCAAACCCGGAATCAGCTTCAGTGCCTCAACTTCACACTTTTTTCTTTGTATCTCATGAGTATGCTCTTGTAGTCTTGCTCAGCTCTCTTAATTTTCCTGATGGCTGCTTTAGCCACTCTAGCATACTCTCCAGCCTTCTCAAGAAGAGAGTTACAGGATTCTTGCAATCCCTTGGTTCCTACATCTTCATCATCGGATTCTTCCCCAATTCCCATAGACTCTGCTTCGGTGTGCTCACCGAGTTCTTACACTAGAAGATTCAAGTCTTCTGATGAGTTCATGGGTGCAATGGCCATAAATGTGAAGTGATTTCCTTCTTCATCACAACTTTCTTCCTAGTCAGAATTTGAACCATCTGAGTCACTAAAGGTAGTTGCAAAAACTTTACCCTTTGCTTTCAAATACATGGGGCATTCTTTCTTCACATGCCTGTGTCCTTTGCACTGAAAGCACGTGACCATTTCAGACGGTAAGGAATCTCTTGAATCCTTCTTCTTGAAGTCTTTCTTGTCCCTCTTGAACTTTGAGAATTTTCCCTTCTCAAAAGACTTTCCATCTCTCTTGAACTTTAGGAACTTACATAAGTTCTTAGCAAGGTACGCCACATCCTTTTCAACCTCATCCTGATCCGAGGAGTCTTGAGCTTCCAATCTCTCATTGACTATTTTGAGAGCAAGAGATTTGCTTTTCCTTTAAGATGGTAGAGATAGCTCATAGGTTTGAAGAAAACTGATGAGTTCTTGAATTTTAATCTCATTAAGGTCTTTGCTCTCTTCGATGGCAGTGACCTTTTGCACGGAAACTCTCGGGCAATGATCGTAGAATCTTCCTCACAATCTTGGAGTTCTCCGTCTTTTCTCCCAAGTTGAATTTCCCAATCACCATTTCATTTAGCGTCCTATAAAATGAGTCAAATGACTCGTCTTCACTCATCTTCAGCTTCTCGAAGTGTGTGGTAAGCATTTTCAACTTGGTGTCCTTCACCTTCTTAGTGCCTTCATAAGTCATCTCCAAGATTTGCCATGCCTCCTTGGCAATTGTGACATAAGAGATCCTGTGAAATTTGTCAGGGGAAACACCATAGAAAATAGCATTTAAAGCCTTGCTATTAGCATTAGCCGCCGCAACTGCTGCCTTATCCCATGTGGATTTGGCGGCCTCCGGCCTAGTCCATCCTATCTCGACAACGTCCCAAACACTATCATTAATAGAACATAGAAATTCCCTCATACAAACTTTCCAAAAAGCATAATTGGTCTCATCAAAGTATGGAGGAGCATTGAGCAATTAAGATTGATCCATCTCAAAAAGGTCTAGGATCATACTTAGGTAATGAAACCACAGCAAGTGTACCCGCTCTGAAACCAATTGAGAGCTCGAAAATGTGTGAAAACACAAGAGCTATTTAGACCCCCAAATTAAAATTATGACTCGGTTGATTTTACTCTAACTTAAACTAAGTGCGGAATAGAGTAAATGTGAACGAACAAACAATATAACTACTCTAAGCCATATTCATAAAATTACAGCAGTAAAATGAAAGCTAAAAGAGTAGGGAAGAAGAATGTAAACACAAGATAACACGCCGATGAGTTATCAAAGAGGAAACTGAAAAACTCGGCGAATAACCTCTCCGCCGCCCTCTAAGTGATAAATTGATCCACTAGAGAATAAGTTGGAGTACACGAATAACAAAAGACCCTCCAAGCCTAGTCTACCCCATGTACTCGAGCCCTCCAAGCTCCTGCTACCAATTGACTTTGCCAAGCCTTGTCTTCTCTAACACTCTGGATCACACAATTCAGCCCAATTGCATCCACTAAACAAATGGCTTCTTCCAATGATTCCCAGCAGCACCGAAACCTCACTTTATACTTAGAATGTGTGTGGTAAGTGTTTGGGCTATCAACCTCTCAATGATTTGGATATGGAAAGGTAGGAGTTGAGGAAAACCATAATGGATTGTGTAGATGATTGTGGGTATGACTCTCAAAGGTTTGTGGCTAGGGTTTTCTCTCTAAAAGCCACTCCTCTCAATCTGTGGGTAATGATAGTATATATAGTGTAGGTAAGGATGTAGTGGAGCAGATATGACAAAATAGCAAAATAGAATGTTTCGTAGATATCCCGTGGGAAGGCCTTACCTGCGAGATACTCGCAAAAACCAGCTGTCACCATTTGTCATGACTCTTCGCGTTCTAGTCATGTACTGAGCACGTGCTTCACTTTGTGGGAAGTCGTCTCGTGAGCTACTTGCAAAAACTTTGGTCTTCAATTTGCCTTGAGTCTTCACACTCTCTCTTACACACACAACCCTTACAAGGAAATCTCACATAAAATACAGGATACATAAGATTGAACATAATTAGAATCAAATTTGGCATGAAATAAAGCCAACACAAAATAGTTGTAAATCACAACTTTACGCACCTGAAATGTTAGAATTTTGACCGAGACAGAATAGGGTTTAATATGGTAGTTTATAGACCGGAATGGAATATACCGGTTGGAATGGAATGGAATTTAAAACATTGTCTACAATCCATTGCTCTTTCTTTATCTCCCTCATTACTTAAATATACCTTCTTCTTCTTTTGCGCTTCCATTATACCTTTTGTTCCCAATTTATCCTTCCATGTCCACATTGTGCTAGTTTCTTTGTGTCCCTCTTTTTATTTGTTATAGAGAGCAATGAAGGAGAAAAGATAAACAAACAAATTTGATATTCCTTTTTCCTTATTTTAGCCTAGGAAATCAAGAGACTCAACTTATTGCAGTCAACTAATTACAATACACTTAGTTGAGTTGATTTTTTTTTTTTTTTTTTTTTCTATGGTTTCCAAGTCCTTTACCTCCACCAAGATGAGCATAGTTATTTTGTGCTTTTGTCTGTTTTCTATTATATATTGGAATTCTCTAATGTAAACTATTATACTTAACATCACAGGCTGGTGGCCCTTTCTATCTAGTGTTAACAGGCTCGAGGGATAGTACTGATGGAGATTCCATGACTGGCTGATAATATAACACAGACACTTCACCTTTTTGCCTTTAAGAGATTTTGATGAAAGAGCAACAATCAGTCTTCTACGTACTTACTAGCTAGGCCTTTTCTCATTTTACCAACTTGTTTTATACGGTTGAAAAAGGTTTGAAAAGTTTTTTGGTTGCATGTTTCTTGATCATCTAAAGATGCACACAACATTAGGAAGATTGGCTGTCAGTTCATACAGAAACACCTCTCTAACTTCAAGGGGACAAGGCAGCCTGACCCAACCATAGCTTTTGATTTTCTCATTGAGACGAGAATAAGGTGCCAAGACAGTAATAGATCCACCAGTCAGCCTTCTTCTTAACTCATGGAATCATTGGAAATGAGTGAGTCTACATGAATTCACAACCAATCATTAAAAAGGGGAGAGGACTCCTTTTAGCTAATCAGCAGTAGCTGGCTAATGAGAAGACCGCAAGACTAGTAAGGGCTTATGCTTTAGATGACAGATCAACCGCTAGACTAGACTTTGCTTAGGCAATGATGAAGATGTCAGGGCTTAATGTATTATCTGGATCTCAAGGTCAAGTCCAACGGAACTGCTCTTTGCCTTTTGTTAGTTCCTAAGTGACAGTCTTGACCATAATGAACTCTCGACATCTTTATTTTTTCATGCAAGCTTCTCTTTAAGTTCAATGTTTGATTGTAGATGCAATGACTTCTACATTTCTTGCGTGCACTAATTTGAGTCTATATATAATGGCAATGGCATAGAGTAGAGATATGTTATGGCTGTTAAGTTCTTTAGAAATATAGAATTCCAATGTTTTAAATGTTACAAAAAGCTAACTAATATTTAGGGAGCTCATAATGTATTAATTTTAATTCGAGCCTTCGAGAATTCACATTAGACTCTACACAATTTTAGATGAGAATGAGGTGCCAAGACAGTAATAGGACCACCACTCAACCTTTTTCTTCGTCCATGGCTTCATTCAAAATAAGTGAGTCTGTAGTGGGGATCTCATATATGCAAGTATTTTCATCTTCGATATCATCTGGGGCAGGTTTTGAAACTCACTACTATCAGAGCTTTTTATAAGGGAGAGGACTCCTTCTGCCGATCAGCAATTGATGGCTAATGAGAAGTCCGTGAGATTGGTAAGGCTTATGCTTCAGATGCCAAATCTACCTTTTGAATGGACTTTGCTTGGCCAACGATGAAGATGTTAGGACTTAGAGTTCTTACTGGATCTCAAGGTCAGGTCTCACAGAACTGCTCCTTGCTCTTGGTCAGTTTCTTAGTGACAGTCTTGACCATATTGAACTCTTGAGATCTTTATTCTTTCATATTAATTTCTCTTATGTTCTATGTTTGATTGTAGACGCTGTGACTTCTACATTTATTGCCTGTGCTAATTTGAGTCTATATATAAAGGCAATGACATCATTGCTCATGGTCATAATGATGAAATAGCTAGTTAAAACTGCATACAAATATGTTTTGCTTGTTGAGTTCATCAGAAATTTAGAATTTTAATGTTTCGAATATTATCAAAAGTTTAGTAATATTGGGGGAGCTCATAATGTATGCTGTGATAATAATATCCAAATTAATTCCAATTAAGTGTTTGAGGTCTAACGAGTTTTGGCGGATTATTCATCATCTGAAGGAGACATTAGTTGATTCATTTTGTGTTTGAACTTCAGAACTAGGAAACTCTACAATTCTGTGTCTCAAAACAAAGAAATTGATTTGTCTATAATATTCTTTATTGCTTTTATCACCAAGCAGAATTCAAAAATTACTCATAGGAATAGCTTCTAATTAGATGCCATTATGTTTTATTGTTATCAATTAGTATTCGATTACACTTTTCATGCCTTCTGTTGGTTTTTTTTTTTTTTTTTTTTTTTTTTTTGAAGAAACAGTAATATACTTATTAGAACACACAAACACGAAACTACTATAAAGATTAGACCATTTTATAGTTGTACTTGGGTTATATAATGTATTATAAGCCTGCTGATGGTTTTGGTATGCTATTTGTTAGCACATTTAACAATGCTATAGTTGGGATCCATTCACCCAAATCTAACCCATCATCTTCAATCGACAAGTTACACTTCTTCTGTGATTGCTATGCTACAACTTGAATTTACATTTTCCTTCCCCTTATTTCTTTTAGTGAAATTTATCAAGTTCTCCTTAATGGCTTTAGTTGGTACTGATTCTAGTTATGTTTTGTCAAATTGGTTATAGTTCAAGGAATAGGCATCTTTAGTTTATGCCTAGGAGAAGATTTTTCTTGATATGGATGTCTTCATTTATCTCTTCATCTGTTACTTGAGTATCTAATTTCTTCAAATTTGAAGGTTTGAAGTGCTGCTGATGCCCTCAAAAGTGTCATTTCTGCTACCTCTGGTTGTTTGAGAGAGAGATTGTATGATGCAAACTCAAATTTCCAAATATTTTGAGATGCATGACTATTGCCAAAAAACCAATTTTAGACGTTGGAACTTAGTTTTGGATATGCAGCCTATGTGATTGATTCCATTTATCGGTAGCCCACAGAATATTTTCCCCATCGTAGGAACTAGTATGACTACATATCCTTGACTCTGGTAGCTATTTAGCGAAATTAAATTGCTTATCTTTTTTATGTGTCTTGAAGATGGTTTATTCCTCGAAAACTTTTTAGTTAGTAGCTCTGCTTGGAGATTTTATCACAATATTGTCTTTTAAATGCAATTTGAAGTTTTTCTCTATTAATTCTTATAGTTTTGATTTGTTCTAAAATAGCGACTTCTATCTTTTAGCAATGCCTAAACTGTGTTTGTGTCCATAATTTATCTTCTCCCCAGATACGTAGTTTTCATTTTTTATATTTGTTCTTTGTGTCCTTATATTAAGTAAATCTCCTCATTTGGCAGTTCCCTTTCAATGATCATTTATTTTTCTCACTCCAGATATTGAACTAAGTTATGCTTAGGCACTGGTACTCTATCCATGGTTAATTAAAAGTTCAAAAAAGCTGTGTCTTTGAGTATTTGTACATATACCTCAATAGGCCACTTAACCTTTGGTCATTGAAACAAATGAAAATAATTGAATATGTTGAAGTTTGAAACTTACAAAAGATATAAAATAAAATATAAAAAATACAAAGGATCATAAATTATCATACTTAATTAAACAATTCAAAGGCTCATAAAAATCTCATACATAATTAAATATACTAAAATTTCATAAGATCTCATAACATATATTACACGTGTATATTTTTTTTCTTTCTTTTGAAAAAACATCTCATACATAATTAACAAATTTAATTTTTCTTTTTCCAGTTTTTAGCCTTGGAAATCAAGAGACTCAACTTATTGCAGTCAACTAATTACAATACACTTGGTTGAGTTGATTTTTTTTTTTTTTCCTTTATTTTTTCTATGGTTTCCAAATCCTTTACCTCCACTTCTTAGCAGCCAAGCTGAGCATAGCTATTTTGTGCTTTTATGTGTTTTCTCTTATGTATATTATTTATTTTGCAAAATCTAGTTGCTGTTTTTATTGGACTTCTCTGATGTAAACTATTATACTTGACATCACAGGCTGGTGGCCCTTTCTATCCAGTGTTAACTGGCCGGAGGGACAGCACTCATTCATATTTCAATGAAGGACTTGCTGAGATTCCATGATTGGGTGATAGCATAACACAGACACTTCACCTTTTTGCCCTTAGAGGTTTCGATGAAAGAACAACAGTCCGTCTTCCAGGTCTTTTCTCCTTTTACGAACTAGTTTTATGCAGTTGAAAAGGGTTTGAAATGTTCTTTGGTTTGCATCAGTTTTTGATCATCTGAAGGTACACACAACATTGGGAAGATTGGCTCGCCTCTCTGACTTCAAGGGGACAGGGCAGCCTGACCCAACCATAGCTTCTGATTTCCTCACTAAGATGAGAATATGGTGCCAAGACAATAATAGGACCACCACTCAACCTTCTTCTTAACCCATGGAATCATTAGAAATGAGTGAGTCTGCATGGATTCACAACCAATCATTAAAGGGGAGAGGAATCCTTTAAGCTGATTAGCAATTTTTGGCTAATGAGAAGACCGTAAGACTGGTAAGGGCTTATGCTTTAGATGACGGATCAACCTGGATATGTAGTGATAGCCCATTTTTATTTTTATTTTAGTTGAGGAAAAAGTAATGAATGACATAAAACTGACCTGGATATCATGATTGCTACACATTTAATAATTGCCATACATTTAGTTTACAATTATGCAATTTGAA
The DNA here is from genome assembly GCA_023736055.1 of Quercus glauca. NCBI lineage: Eukaryota > Viridiplantae > Streptophyta > Magnoliopsida > Fagales > Fagaceae > Quercus > Quercus glauca. The sequence continues at coordinate 29,697,165 of CM043318.1, read as the reverse complement.
TCAAACAATTATTATATAGTCCAAAATTTTAAGATTATAACCTTCCAAGTTTTTGAAAGTTTCAAACAATAACCAAAAGACTTTGGAAGTTTTGAACAATGACCAAAGACTCGGTGAGACATTAACAAGATTAAAGACTTCTAATGGTGTCACTCTTTTTCATGATTAAAGGTATATGGCATATCAATGACTTAAAAAGAGCCTCGATTATTTTCTCCCACACAAAATTTTAAGAGATAAAGTTACTAATTAAACTTTCCAGACTTGTTATTTTGTAAGACTTTTTCTTCCCCATAAGTCCACTCCCCTTCACCCCCCCCCCCCCCCCCCCTCCCCCCAAGTAACTTATTAAAATATTAGAAATGTATGTATACGTATTTAGTAAAAGCAAGTCCATATTATGGAAGATCAATCCAAACAATCATGCATTATATTGTTTAAGTTGCACCAATCACATTCTTGTTATCCGTTTATTATTGTTTTGCAATACACTTTATTACTCTAAAAAAAGTGTAGTACAATTTATAATATGGTAGTAAATAGGGAATCAAAGATTAAGAAATAGAAATAACATTAGGTAAATAAGAAAAAGAAAAAGAAAAAGAAAAAAAAGCAGTGCTACTTAATGAAAATAGGAAATACAATACCAAACTGGACCCTCTAGACGTTATCACTTTGTGTTCAACTTTTATTAAGAATTTTTTTTGTTTTTGCAGAGAATATTAAGAAATTTTCCGCTTTTACAATGATCTTAGATACAATAATACTCCTTTTTCTCAAAAAGGAAAAAAGAAAAAAGAAAGATATAATATTCCTAAGGGTGTTTTTCATAAGTGCTTCCACTCTACTAGAGTAAACTTCCCTTTAAACCAATGGCTTGAGTACTGGCCTTTTTTATTTGTGCATTTGGCATATGCCTGAATTACAATGATTTAATTAATAATTATGCCAAGAGGATGCCTTTATCTTATTTGTTGTGTCCTTGACATTGTGCTAAATGTGTAGCATAAATGTCATAATAATAAGTTAATTATTTCCATAAACCTTTTTTAGAAGAATTATTTCCATAAACTGATGGTGCTAAATAAGTTAATTATTTCCATAAATAGGTGAAGGCAAAACTTAAAACAAAAAGAATATATATATCCACTACAAGTATCTAAATGAGTGAATTAAAATCTAAAGTATAAGAAGAAGAAAGAAAGAAAGAAAAGAGAAATACTTTTCTAATTCCAAATTCTGTTAAACTGACAGTAAATAACAGCTCTTGGAAAGTTTGATGATGTGAAACAAAGACAAAAGGTTTGTTGCATATTTGTTTTTGCCTTGATTTCTCATTTCTTTTTCTTCTTAGGAATTTAACTGGAACATGCTTGTAATCTATTGTATTGTATGATAGCCACTTAGTATCATTGGGTCCTAGAGGGATTTAATTTTTTTGAAGTTGTAATAGTGTGAAAAAAAGATTCATATACTTTGGACATTATATGGGAAGACAAAGGTAACATTTTAAATTTGCATTTTACAATAATTTTTCTGTTTTGTTGCAATCAGAGAGAGTAAAACAATCAATTTGTCTCAGTATAAATGTCTTTACTTCTTTTCTTGGTTTGAAGCAATGGAACCCAAACTGATTGGACAGAATTAGAATCATATAGATTGCAAGAAATGTTTGTTTGAAGATGTGTTTTTCTTAATTGTTGTCAAGTCATGAGTGACTGCAGAATTGATCTAGAACTTCTTTTCTTTTCTTTTTTCTTTTTTTTTTCTTTTTTCTTTTTTCGGTTAAAAGCAGTAAAGCACAAATATATTAGGCTAAGCACTATCCTTTTGTTTTAAACTATTTTGTATGCTTAAGAGCATGATCCTTCGGCCTCTTCTGATCTACATATATATATAATTTTTTTTTCATGATAATGTGTTTGTTACTGTTGTTACTTCTATTCAATACCAGGTCTTGTCAGACAAATCTGCTAATGCTTTTTACAAACCCAGCAACACCAGAACACAGATCCTATCAATGTCTTTGACAGTATGGGTATGTAACTGGACCTTGAAGTTGAAAGTCACCATGTTTGTCATTATAATGAAATTTAAGAGTCAAGTCCTTTTTTATTAAATAATGTCACATGGGTCCATATTTGTTAGGAAAATAAATAAATTCTGAGAAGTCTAGGCTTTCCTAACTTGATATTGACTTTTTGAAGTCTATGCTGAGAAGTGAGGACTTCTTTTCTAGCTGGACATTGATTTTTTGAAGTTTGTGCAAAAACAATTAAAATGTTTGTTCTTAGTGAAACTGCTATATAGGCTAATTGTTTAATGTTTTAATGATCTTTATGATTTGCTTAAAGCATCATGATTAACTATGTACATGACATGCTTTCTTGGACTTGGAAATGTGATTATTTTAACAATAATGTTCATGTGGAGAGGACCATGGAGGTAATGTATCGAATGTGAATATTATGAGGACAAATGGTGCATAGTGACAGAAAAAGAGAAAAAAAGGTTCTTATAGTAGTTATGAAATTTGCTGTGTAGAATATCTTTGAGGTTGGGGCAAGTTTTTCAATCACTATCAATGCATATACTTGTTATGTCATAATTTCCATTGGAGACAATGTTACCTATCTATATATCATTTGGAGAGACTAATAGGCTTATGTCTCTATTCTTCTAGTTATTAGTGCAAGTGTTCCGAATTTGGTGCTAGATTCTGTTTTTGAACAAAAGAATGAGATTGTGAAAGCCGTGGAAGAGGAACTCGAAAAGGTATTTCTCTGTCTGCTAATCTGGTTTAGTATTAGTCAAGTTACTAGGTAAATCTGTTTCTTTATAATATCTTCGAATTTCACATGCATAGGCCATGTTAGATTATGGATTTGAGATTGTTCAAACGCTCATTGTGGACACTGAACCTAATGAACATGTGAAGAAGGCTATGAGCAAGATAAATGCCTGTAAGTGTTCATTTTGAATTGAACATTCTTTCTCGTTTCTCTCATCTCGTCTCTCTCTCTCTCTGTGTAAAAATTCCTTGATTTGTAATATGACTTTCCTTAATGTCCTTGACTTGTCTCATAATCACTTGAGTAACATGATTCCTCTCTATTTGGGAAAGTTTAGTGATTCTCTCATAGTCTTAGATTTGAGAAGTAACAAAATTAATGGTACCATTCCAGCAACTTTTACAGAGGGAAATTACTTGAGAAGTCTTAACCTCAATGACAATCAATTGGTAGGGTCATTGCCAAGATTGTTGATCAATTGCTGAAGGTTGGAAGTTCTAGATCTTGGTAACAACAAGATAAGTGTCACCTTCCCTCATTGGTTGGAAAGTCTTCTAGAGTTACAAGTTCTTATTTTGCAATCAAAAAAATTTCATGGTGCCATAGCCAATCCCACAACCAAATTCTCTTTCCCCAATTTGTGAATCATAGACCTCTCTCACAATGATTTCCATGGTCTTTTGCCAACAAAATATTTCAATCATTTCAAAGCCATGATGGGCAAGAATGCAAATAATGGTAAATTGAAATATATAGGTGAAAGCTATTATTACAATTCTGTGATGGTCACCATGAAAGGATTTTATTTTGAAATGATGAAAATCCAAAATCTCTTTACAACCATTGATTGCTCAAACAATAGTTTCAAGGGGGAGATTCCACAGTCAATTGGAAAGCTTAAGTCTCTCAAGGGGCTTAACTTCTTGTACAATAATCTTATAGGTCACATGCCTCCATCATTGGGAAATTCGACCAATCTTGAATGGTTAAATCTCTCCTCAAACATGTTCACAGGGAACATTCCAAGACAGTTAGCAAATATTACTTCACTTGAAGTTTTAAATCTATCAGAAAATCGTCTTATGGGGCCAATACTTGTAGGTAATCAGTTCAATACATTTGCAAATGTTTCTTACTTTGGAAACTTGGGGTTGGGGTTATGTGGGATTTCCTTTAACAAGAATTTGTGACAATGTTGAGGGACAACAACCATGCCATCATTAACCATTCAAGACGATGATTTCAAGTTTGGAAATTGGTTTCATTGGAAAGTTGTATTGTTGGAGTACGGATGAGGGTTCATGTTCGGATTGACTATAGGATACCTTGTATTCTCAAGTAAACATCCAAAATGGCTGGTAAATGTGGTTGGCAAAGAACAACACAAAGTAAGAAGATCCAAGAAGAATGCTCAGAAAGGAACTAGTCCAAGAAGAGTTTGGTGGAAACAAATAGTGATTTAAGGTATATTCTTTAGGACTTCAACACTAATATATTAGACAATACTCTATTTCATAATATTGTTTCCCTTAAAAAATTTCTTTTTATATTGTCAAACAGATTGTTCATTTTTTATTTACTTTCCATTCGCCAAGAATGTTTGTACTTGTGTTAATGATGAAAAACCTTTGCTTACAGGTGGATAAGCTTTAATGCTAGCAATAGCTATACAACAAAGTAAACTCGCTCACTATTGCAGAACTGCACGTTTTGGTCTAGCCCTGGTTTATGCTATAGTGTAAGAACACATTTCTCTACCCCACTACTTTGTCATGGTTGAACATTTTAAATGGGGTGGCTCTATTGTTTGCATGAAGTAGTAAAAACTTTGGGCATATTGTAAGTTTACAATATTGTCATTTGTATTTGTATTTGTATTGTTGTTGTTGCTGTGATCCTTATGATTATTAGTTAAACAATGTGCAATAAAGAATATACGAGATAGTGTTCGTTGGATTCATTGAATATCTGGAGTTTACATTCCTAAAGTTATTTTAGATGCTTTTAATAGTAGTCTAGTTAATAGCCCCAATGTTGTCTAACAATATCATTTTGTCTTTGGCTAGTTAATAGCCCTATAATTTTACTTTTGTACTTTCATACTGGTTTAAAATGAAATTCTATTATTCATTCGCAAAAAATTTATAAAAGTAAACATGGTATTTTCAGCAGTAAATTTTCCAGAAATATTAATTTCAGACAATAGTTAGAAATTAATATTCAAAGCCTTATGGAATTAGTTATATGCTCAAGTGTATCACCTGGTTCTCCTCTTGTATAGTTTTTAAAAACTTACATTTATAGGTACAACTGTACGTTTTGCACATTTTCAACAATCAGCAAATAAGCGAAAAGTTAATCCAAACACAATTAATAGTAGAGCAATATAATCTAGGTATTTCCAAATCTCCAACAAGCCATTGGACCGGTAACCAAATTTGGTATGACTAGATACACTTTTGAAACAGTTCAAAATATGAACCTATTGCTTTACAGATGGTGTGACATTAATCTCTCATGTCAAGAGGAAAGGTGCTCATATGGTCAAAACACATACTGTTTACCTCCATCATTACACGGGTGGAGGGAGCATCTGTTCGACAAATGTGCCATATATAATTGGAAAACCTTACCAAAAGTGGGCACGTTACTTATTTCTTGGACTAAATCAAATTAATATAAGGGGCTCTTCAAGGACAACTCATACCACCTATGTTAGTTATTGACTAACTTCAAAAGGTGTACAAAACATGACCTAACTGGATTACTTTCAGGATTTTCATTACCCTTATAGTTCATGTAAGTCAATTTTCTTTTGGTTTTTCATTTCTGGAAGGAGATTTCTTGATTGAAATGCAATTTGACAAATAAATAATTTAATTCCAAAGTCTGATAAATCTACTATAGAAACAAATACAGTTGCATATGCGCTCTTTTAGAAATCCCCTCATCGAAACTTTTAATCACTGAGGTTGTTTTCAAATCATCCTTTATTTTGAACAAAACATGTTATATTAGGAAATTATGAATTCCCCAAGTTGTTGAGCACTTGGCACAAATAGCAATAGGTTAGCACAAAAGTTTTAGCTAACTTAGCTATTCATGAATTTGCACATGGAGGAATGAATGAAAGGATACGCATGAACACCGATAAACATGCTGGTTAAATTTAGAGTCTACTTTTTTTGTCCCATCTTATTAAGATGTTCTGTTGCATGTAGTTATTTGGTCTTCTAGTATATTAATGAATTCGATTTTGTTGAAGAGAAAACTATTGCATTGTTAACTTTACTTCCAAATTAGTTTAATATCGGTTATATGGGAAGACAGCTGGAATTGGTTGCCTGCCAGGTCTAATAGTTTACTAACCATTCAAATCAAATTGTATGAGATAAATTTGGGAGGAGCGGATTCCGTTTATTAGCTGACATCTAGATCAGGTGAGTTGATACATGCAAATATTTTGAGAGAGAAAACAAACGATTTAGAGAAGGATGAATAGAATTATATTTGCTTTGTGGCAGCCCAAGTCTCCAATTTGATAAATTCAGCATGGGGTTTTTGAAAACATGATCAGATATTATTTCAATTAAAACACATGTTGTGTAAGAGGTGGACTCCCTTGGAGGTATTGGCTTCCTCGAAGTAACCAAAATTTCATTTCTTCCTTCTTCAAAATTTTTTTATCCCCTCTTTAAATATCTTGATCGTATTATTTTGTTGGCAAAACTAATAATGATGGACACTTTTATTTTGATAACTCTTTCACATAACATTTTGATATTGATTCATGATTCTATTGTTAATAATTTTCTTTTTATGATTTTATCAAAACTATGATGATTCAGATCAGAAAGCAAGGCAACAGAAGAAGAAAGAAGTACAGTGATGTAAAACGACAGATTAATTTTGTAGCTTTTAGTTGTAGTTTTTTAGTTATGCTTGTAGTTTAGTGTTATGTAATACACACGTGATTTAACTAACCAACACGTGCTGTAACCGTTTCCCCTCATTTGGGAATTTCTGTTTTGCTCTGTTTTCTGTATTTAAACCAGATCATGCACAGATTCATTCATTCAATACAATTGAGATATTTTCTTTCTTCCAAATATTTTCTCTAGCTTGATCTTCTTTTCTTCTTCCTCCGAAGCTCTCTGTGCTTTCTTATATGGTATCAAAGCTTGACCCCTCATTAATGGAGTCAAATACTACTTCGTCTTCTTCAACACGAGAGCTTTCTCCATTGGAAGATCCTGGAAGCCCGTTCTTCTTGCATCATGGTGAATCTCCTGGTGCGATTCTGGTTGTTCAACCTCTCACTGAGGATAACTACCCTAATTGGGCCAGAGCAATGAGGATGGCTCTAGATGCTAAGAGTAAACTTGGATTTGTAGATGGATCCATCACTGCATCAATGGCGATTACACCACTTGAGAAAAAGGCATGGTCCAAATGTAATTCAATGATCTCATCTTGGATCTTGAATTCAGTTTCACCTCATATCACTGCTAGTGTGATTTATAGAAACACAGCTTTTGAGGTCTGGAATGCTCTCAAGAATCGTTTTCTACAAGCAAATGGTCCTAGGATTTCTCAACTTCAGAAGCAAATTGCCTCGGTAATGCAGGGAGATTCCACAGTAACAAGCTTCTTCACTGATCTTCAAGCTTCTTGGGATCAATTGTTGAATCTGAGGCCTTTACCATCATGTTCATGTGGAAAGTGCACTTGTGGTGTGAACGAGAAGATTGTGCATCTTCACCACCAAGATTCAATCATGCAATTTCTTAATGGTTTGAATGATTGCTATTCACAGGTCAAGACTCAAATCCTCATGATGGAACCTGTTCCATCTGTGGATAAGACCTTTTCTTTGGTAATCCAGGAGGAAAGGCAACGAATTTCCAGTGTTCATGCCACTCCTTCAGTGGAATCCACTGCTCTAGCAGTCAAGAATCAAGTCTTCAATCAAGGCTTCATTCAAGGTTCTTTTCCTGGCAAGAATTTCAAAGGAAATGTAGGAAAGGGAAGGCCTATGTGCAGCTACTGTGGAAAGGTTGGACATGTCAAAGAAAAATGCTATAAGCTTGTTGGATTTCCACCAGGCTACAAGCAAAATGGAAGGCTTCCTATGGCTAATCAGATTATGGTAGATTGTGATCAATCTCAGAATGAGACATTGCATCAGAAGCATCAGAACAACAATTTTTCTTTTACTTCAGAACAATATCAGCAATTGATTTCCCTGTTGAACTCTACTGCATCCAATTCTGGTAATTCTGATGAAGCACTTCACACAGCTAATTCTGCTATTTCAGGTATTTCGGATGACCTTTTTCAAACCTCAAAGTGTCTGAGCATGCACCACTCTATTTTTGCTGTCAATCCTTCAGATAAAACAGCATATAATCAAGATACTTGGGTTCTTGATACAGGTGCAACAGATCACATAGTCCATTCAGTTGATTTGTTCACTAAAATCACTAGTTCTATAACTACATTTGTTCAATTACCTAATGGTGAAAAAGTTGTTGTCACACACATAGGAACTATTCAAGTTACTTCTAGTTTACTTCTTGAAAATGTTCTATGTGTTCCTTCTTTCACCTTCAATTTGATATCCATTAGTCAACTAACCAAGAGTCTATCATGCTGCTTCATTTTCTTGTCAAATGTGTGTCTTATACAGGACCTTTCTTGCTGGAAAATGATTGGAATGGGTAAGCTGCATCAAAACCTCTATCTGCTGCAGTCTTCAGAGTCTTGCAATTCAGTTTCCTCTATCTTAGGTTCTGTTTTCAATTCCTTTGCTAATAATGTTGTGGATGTTCCTGTTTCTTCTAAGTCCTATCTTTGGCATCTTAGATTAGGTCATGTTTCAGATGCTAAACTCCAGATTCTGTGTAAACTTCTCCCTGATGTAAACAATGTACACAGTAATAAAGATTGCACCCTTTGTCCTATTGCAAAACACAAAAGACTCCCTTTTCCATTTTTCAATCATTTATCTGCTAATGCCTTTGATCTCATTCACTGTGATGTTTGGGGTCCCTTTGCAAAATACACTCATAATGGTTTTAGATATTTCCTCACCATTGTTGATGATGCAACTAGATCAACTTGGGTATATCTCATGAAGTCCAAATCCGAAACTAGACCATTGTTAATTTCATTTTATAAAATGATATCTACTCAATTTCACACCAACATTAAAGCCTTTAGAACTGATAATGCTCATGAATTCTTTCTTAAAGATTTCTTTGCTGCTCATGGCATTATACACCAACATTCTTGTGTTGCCACTCCACAACAAAATTCTGTTGTGGAAAGGAAACATCAACACATTCTAAGCATTGCAAGGGCATTAAAATTTCAGTCTAATGTACCTATTTCCTACTGGGGTGAATGTGTTTTGACTGCTGTGTACATTATCAACAGACTGCCTTCCTCCATTTTAGACAATAAAACCCCTTTTGAGAAGCTTTACAACAAGTCACCTTCATTTGTTCATTTAAAGGTATTTGGCTGCCTTTGTTTTGCATCCACATTGTCTCACAACAGATCAAAATTTGAGCCTAGATCCATTCCCTGTGTTTTTCTGGGTTTTCCATTTGGTGTGAAAGGTTACAAGTTACTCAATCTTGTCACTAAGAAAATTTTTGTCTCTAGAGATGTGATTTTCCAAGAGACTGTTTTCCCTTTCATTTCATCCACTTATTCTTCCTCACCTCACTCAACTATCACTTTTCCCCATCTTTTTCCTCCTCTAGATACCTCTAATACCTCTCATTCTGCCTTATTTGATTCTCCTTTACCCTTACATTCTGATTCTGTCATCCCTCAGTCCATACCTGATCCAAATCTGCCTCATTTACCTTCAAATCCTATACTCAATTCTCCTTCCCCTACTGCCTCTACTTCTCCATCTTGTGATCTACCTACTGCTTCATCTGATACTTCTAATCCCTTCATTCCTACTGCTTCATCTGATACTTCTAATCCCTTCATTCCTACCTCTCATGTTATTCCTTCCAATCCACCTTTGAGGAAATCCACTAGAGTCTCTAAGCCTCCTTCATATTTGAAAGACTTTAAATGCAGCAATGTTATTTCTGATCAACTTGACCATTCCAATCAAGCCATCAAGTCTGGTTCAGTCTCCCAAACCTCAGGTACAAAATATCCCTTATCCCAATTTCTTGGTTCATCTACTTTATCTCCATCCTATGCCCATTTTTGCTCTCTTATCACTGCTGTTTCTGAACCACATTCCTATCATGAGGCTGTTCAAGATCCAAAATGGCAATCTGCAATGGCTGCTGAGATTGCTGCTTTAGAATCCAACCAGACCTGGTCTCTTACTTCCTTACCATCTCATAAAAGAGCCATTGGGTGCAAGTGGGTCTATAAAGTGAAGTATAAGGCTGATGGCATAGTAGAAAGGTATAAGGCTCGTCTTGTAGCTAAAGGGTTTACACAGCAGGAAGGTTTGGATTTCACTGAGACTTTTTCTCCAGTTGCTAAAATGACAACTGTCAAGACCTTGCTTGCCATTTCTGCTGTGAGGGGATGGCACTTAACTCAGCTTGATGTTAATAATGCTTTCCTTCATGGAGAGCTTCATGAAGAGGTTTATATGCAGCTGCCTCCAGGTTTCCACAGCAAAGGGAAGAACACAGTATGCAAGCTAAACAAATCCTTGTATGGCCTTAGGCAGGCATCAAGGTAGTGGTACTCAAAATTTTCATCAACCATTCTCAAATGTGGTTTTAAACAATCAAGGTCAGACTATTCCCTCTTTACCAAGAAGTCTAATCAGTCATTCACAGCACTTTTAGTTTATGTGGACGACATTCTCATAGCTAGCAATGATATTCAAGCTGTTGAAGAACTTAAAGTATTCCTAGATCAAGAGTTCAAATTAAAGGATCTTGGAAATTTAAAATTCTTCCTTGGTCTTGAGGTTGCTAGATCAGATAAAGGCATTTCATTGTGTCAAAGGAAGTATGCCTTGGATGTGCTCAAAGATGCAGGCATGACAGGCTGCAAGCCCAGCAAAGTTCCTATGGAACAAAATCTAAAATTGAGCAAACACCATGGGGAGTTATTACCTGATCCTGGCATTTATAGAAGACTGGTTGGTAGGTTGATATATTTAACTATTACCAGACCAGACATCACATATCCAGTAAATAAACTAAGTCAGTTTCTTTCTAAACCAAGAAAACCTCACTTGGATGCAGCCTATAAAGTGTTACAGTATATCAAAGGAAGTCCTGGACAAGGTATTTTGTTATCCTCCACTGCAGATTTGCATTTGAAGGCATTCACAGATGCAGATTGGGCATCCTGTGTTGACACTAGACGATCAACTACTGGCTATTGCATCTTTTTAGGTAGTTCTTTGATTTCATGGAAGTCTAAAAAGCAATCCATTGTATCTAGATCATCTGCTGAAGCAGAATATCGAGCCATGGCAGTAACAGTGTGTGAGATGACTTGGATATTGGCTCTGTTGAAGGATTTAGAAGTGTGTCATCCAAAGCCTGCAATGCTATTTTGTGATAACCAAGCAGCTATATATATTGGTGAGAATCCAGTTTTTCATGAGAGGACCAAACATATAGAGATAGATTGCCACTTGGTCAGAGACAAAGTTGAAGATAACACCATAAGGTTGTTTTTCACTCCCACTCACTCACAGCTAGCTGATCTACTTACCAAAGCTCTCAGTGGTCAACAATTGAAGGTGTTACTTTCCAAGATGAACATTGTGAACATTCACAGTCCAGATTGTCATCTTGTGGGGGCGTATCAAAACTATGATGATTCAGATCAGAAAGCAAGGCAACAGAAGAAGAAAGAAGTACAGTGATGTAAAACGACAGATTAATTTTGTAGCTTTTAGTTGTAGTTTTTTAGTTATGCTTGTAGTTTAGTGTTATGTAATACACACGTGATTTAACTAACCAACACGTGCTGTAACCGTTTCCCCTCATTTGGGAATTTCTGTTTTGCTCTGTTTTCTGTATTTAAACCAGATCATGCACAGATTCATTCATTCAATACAATTGAGATATTTTCTTTCTTCCAAATATTTTCTCTAGCTTGATCTTCTTTTCTTCTTCCTCCGAAGCTCTCTGTGCTTTCTTATAGATTTACAATCCATTCCTCTCTCTCTCTCTCTTTCTCTCTCTCTCTCTCTCTCTCGACTTGTGTGTGTGTGTGTGTGTATTGTGCTTCCCTATATATCTTTGTCCCCAGTTGATTCTTCTCTATCCACATTATACCAGTTTCTTTGAAGGTGAAAAGATAAACAAACAAATTTGATGTTCTTGGTTGATTCTTCAACTTCTTGCAACCAAGTAATTACATTACACTTGGTTTAGTTGAATCTTTTCTCCTTTATTGGGGGACCAAACCCTTCACCTCCACTTCTCAGCAGCCAAGCTGAGGATAGCCATTTTATGCTTCTCTCTGTTTTCTCTTTATTTAATTATTTTGCAATATTTAGCTATTCTTTTTATTGGAGTTCTCTGATGTAAATTGTTTTACTTGACATCGCAGGCTCGTGGCCTTTTCTATCCAGTGTTAACAGGCCGAAGGGACAACATTTATTCATACTTCAACAAAGCATTGGCCGAGATTCCATGACTGGATGATAATATTATACAAACACTTCCCCTTTTTGGCCTTAAGAGGTTTTGATGAAAGAGAAATAGTGTATCTTTTAGGTACTTACTAGTTCTCTGCCTTTTCTCATTTTATGCCCTTGTTTTATGGAAATGAAAAAGGTTTAAAACGTTGCTTTGGTTTGCATCAGTTTGTTGATCATCTGAAGTTGCACTCAAAATTGGGAAGATTGGCTATGAGTTCATACAGAAACACCTCTGTGACTTCAAGGGGATAGGACAGCCTGACCCAACAAGAGCTTCTGATTTCCTCACTGACATGAGAATGAGGTGCCAAGATAGTAATAGGACCACCACTCAGCCTTTTTCTTAACCCATGGAATCATTGGAAATGAGTGAATCTGCATGACTTCACAGCCAATCATTAAAAAGGGGAGAGGACTCCTTTTTGCTGATCAATAGTAGCTAGCTAATGAGAAGACCGCAAGACTGGTAAGGGCTTATGCTTCAGATGACGGATCAACCGTAAGACTAGACTTTGCTTGGGCAATGATAAAGATGTCAGGGCTTAATGTTTTGGCTGGATCTCAAGGTCAGATCCAACAGAACTGCTCCTTGCCTTTGGTCAGTTCCTAAGTGATAGTCTTAACCGTAATGGACTCTTGCCATCGTTATTTTTTTCATATGAACTTCTCTTTAAGTTCAATGTTTGATTGTAGATGCAATGACTTCTAAACTTCTTGCCTGTGCTAATTTGAGTGTATATATAGAGGCAGTGGCATAGAATAGACATTAGACACAATGATGAAATATGTTGTATTTGTTGAGTTCTTTAGAAATATAGAATTACAATGTTTGGAATGTTACCAAAAGCTAACTAATATTTGGGGAGATCATAATCTATGCTGCAACATCCAAATTAATTTTAATTGGGTGTTAGTATTTCTAACAAGTTTTGGCTGAATATTCATCATCGGAAGGAGATGTTAGTTAATTCCTTTTTGAGTTTGAATTTCAGAACTATGAAAGTCTACAATTCTGCGTCGTGAAACAAAGAAATAGATTTGTCTATAAATTTATTTATTGTTTTAATCACCAAGTAGAATTTAAAAGTGGCTCATAGGCATAGCTTTTAATCAAATTCCATTATGTTTTATTGTCATCAGATAGTAATCAATTACACTTATCATACCTATAGAAGGTTTTGGTATGCTTTTAGTTATGCACATCCGAAGTCATGAGTGCCTCAATCCATGTTGTTAATGTGTATAGTGTTGTAGGCTTTAGGCCGAACTAGATTACTTGTATAGCAAACATTCTTGTACTACACTCTTACTTGTACTACACTCATATGCCTCCTATATAAAGGCACTCGTGTATATTCTTTCATTAAGAAATACAATACAATTACTCAGTATTTCTAACATGGTATCAGAGCCACTACTTTGACCTTTTTAGCAGTCTTGTCTTTATTAGTGTTACTCCATTCTCAACATCGCTTCCACTGTCACAACAGTCGCCGCAGCCTCTTACCGTTGAACCTTCGACGTCTTCCAGCCATTGTCTTTCGGTTCCGGACTTGCAACCATTGTCGTTGAGGAGTCCCACATCGCACAGACCACTACACATGTCATCACCGCTGTCAATATTGCTCCGATTTCGTTTCTATAGGTATCATTGAGATCATCTTGCCCCGATCTACACATTGGTGGAAGCCTCACAACCATTGGAGATAGCACGCACCCTCACGCGCCGCCCAAAGTTTTTACGTCAAAGCTCACGTGCCCCACGCGCCTCCATGAGTCACTGCACAGCTGGGTTGTTTTTCCACGCGCTCCCATGCACCATGTCATCAGGTCACGTGCCTGCATATGCTCTTATGCGCCTTCACGTGCCTCAACCCTTCTGTTGACGTCATTCTGCCACGTCAGCCTATTTGCATCATCGCTGACATCTCTTGCTTGCGTCAACCGCTAATGTCATCGTTTGACTTCTGGAGGTTTGACCGTTGACTTTCAGCAGGGTTGACTGTTGACTTTTTCCTAGCATTGGCTTTTTGCAATGCAGGTGCTCCTTACCCAATTTTTCGCGTAGATTTCATTTTTGCAGTCTATTTTTGCATATTTTACTTCTAAATGAAGAATAAGGACAAGTCTTCGTCCTTTTACAACAATTATTACTGACAATCCAACAAACGTTTTTGCAATTTTTGCAAACATTTAGGCCATAATATTAAGACTTGCTATCAACGCAACAAATCAGTTGTTTCCATATTTGCTGCTATAGTTGCTAACACTGAGAGTGTCCAACCCATGGCTCCCGTTTCTACATAGTCTCAATCTTCTAGATCCACTTTCTCCATTTCCAGAGATGACCTTATAATATCATCGCCAATGTCATTCGTATGGTTGGTAATGCATCTTATTCCTTTTTTCTCTCAGTTTTATCTGGTATGTCTCCTACCTCTTAGCTTATGGACTCTACTTGTTGCAATTACATGACACCTCACTCATCCTTATTTTCTGACCTTAAACCTGCATCGCACCCTCTTAATATTCGCACAGCAAATAGTTCCACAATGTCTAGTCATAAAGGTTTAGTTTCGACCTCCAACCTCTCGGTTCCTAGAGTCTTTAATTTTCCTGACCTTTCTTATAATTTATTTTTTGTGGGACAATTAGCTTAGTTGGGTTATCGCATTATCTTTGATTATTCTGAGTGTACTATGTAGGATCCGAGGACGGGATAGAAACTTGGGACCGGTCGCAAAGTTGGGTGTATGTTTCCCATGGACAACCTTCATCTTCCACTTGTTGCTTCTATTTCTATTGCTGCAACTGCTATAGTTTCTTCAATTCCTTCCCTTGCACTTTGGCATGCTCGACTTGGTCATGTATCTTCCTCTCGGGTACAACAATTAACTTCTAAAGGTTTGTTAGATTCAGTGTCTATAGAAACTTTTGATTGTGTTTCATGTCAGTTAGGAAAACAACCAGCTTTGCCTTTCAATACTAGTGAATTAATATCCACTGATATCTTTGACCTTATTCGTTCTGATGTTTAGGGGCCTTCCTCTCTCTCTAGTATTGGTGAGTCTCGATATTTTGTTATCTTTGTTGATGATTACTCTCGTTATAGCTGAATTTTTAATATGAAATATCGTTCTGAATTATTGGAAGTATATTATAATTGTGCAAAAATGGTTAAAACTCAGTTTTCCAAACGCATCGAAATTTTTCAATCTGATAATGCTCTTGAATACACTTAATATACTTTCTAAGCTGTTTTGCATTCCTATGGCACTGTTCATCAACTAACTTGTTCAAGTACCTTTCAGCAAAATGGTAAAGCTGAACGAAAACTTCGTCATATTCTTGACACTGTTCGTGCTCTACTTCTCTCTGCCAAAGTTTCTGTTCCTTTTTGGGGCGAAGCTACTCTTCATGTTGTTCATACAATTAATCACATTCCGAGTCCTGTTATCCAAAATCAAACTCCATATGAGCGCCTTTTTGGGTCACCTCTAGGCTATCACCACCTTCGCTACTTCGGCTCTGCTTGTTTCGTTCTTCTTCAGCCATATAAGCATAACAAACTTGAGCCTCGGTCAAGGCTTTATTGCTTTCTTGGCTATGGAGAAACTCAAAAGGGGTATCAGTGTTATGATCCTGTCTCTCATCGTCTGCGTATCTCCCGCAATGTCGTCTTTTGGGAGCATCGCCTCTTTTTCGAGCTCTCTCACTTCCATGCCTCCCTATCTTCCTCCTCTGTCTTAGATCTTTTTCCAGATAAGGCACATATTCCTTCTGCAGCTGTTTTTGATCATCATATAATTGCTTCAGATTCTCCTGTAGACTTCTTTGTCCAATCACCAGATATCACTGATCCATTTCCTAGTTCACCCTTCAATGAACAGGTGGAAGATGAACAGATTGAATACGAGCTACCTAAACCCAACCTTGAGCTTGGGTCCCCTGCTCCTACTCCACCTGAAGATCTTGCACAAGACATTCCACCTCGTTACTCAATTCAGGTAAGATCTATTCCTGCACATTTACTTGACTATCATTGTTACACTACCCTTGCTACACTACACGAACCTCACACCTATCGTGAGGCTTCCACTAACCCTTTATGGCAAATTGCAATGAAAGAGAAACTTGATGCATTATCTAAAAACCTTGCTTAGGATTTGGTGACACTCCCCCCCGAGAAATCTGTAGTTAGTTGTAAGTGGATCTACAAGATTAAGACTCGCTCTGATGGGTCCATTGAGCACTACAAAGCTCATCTTATTGCAAAAAGTTTTATACAGGTGTATGGGATTGATTATGAAGAGACATTTGCTCTAGTTGCTCGTATCTCATCTGTTCGTGCCCTCTTATCTAAAAACCTTACTTAGGATTTGGTGACACTCCCCCCCCCCCCCCCCCCCGAGAAATCTGTGGTTAGTTGTAAGTGGATCTACAAGATTAAGACTCGCTCTGATGGGTCCATTGAGCGCTACAAAGCTCATCTTATTGCAAAAGGTTTTACACAAGTGTATGGGATTTATTATGAAGAGACCTTTGCTCTAGTTACTCGTATTTCATCTGTTCGTGCCCTCTTAGCTGTTGCTGCTGCCAGTAAATGAGACATTTTTCAGATGGATGTCAAAAATCCATTCCTTAATGGGGATTTAAGTGAAGAAGTTTATATGCAACCTTCTCCTGGTCTCTCTGTTGACTCAAACAAGGTTTGTCACCTTCGACGTGCACTTTATGGCCTTAAACAAGTTTCATGAGTTTGGTTTGCCAAATTCAGCTCTACCATCACTCGTTTGGATTACATGGCTAGTCATTATGATTTTGCCTTATTTTTTCGTGGCACTGACAAAGACACTATTTTACTTCCCTTGTATGTGGATGATATGATCATAACTGGTGATGACCTTAGTGACATTCAAGAACTTAAGGATTTTCTCAGTTAGCAGTTTGAGATGAAAGATCTTGGATATCTTAGCTACTTCTTAGGTCTTGAAATCACTCATTCTATAGATGGACTTTATATTACTCAAGCCAAGTATGCTTTTGAACTCTTGTCTCGAGCTAGACTTACTACTAGCAAGACTGTTGACACTCCAGTTGAACTTAATGCGCATCTGACTCCTTCAAGGGGGGGGGGGGGGGGGGGGAAACCATTGTCTAATCCCTCTCTTTACAGATGCTTGATTGGCAGCCTAGTTTATCTCACTGTCACTCATCCAGACATTTCTTATGTTGTTCACTAGGTGAGCCAGTATCTGTCTACTCCATGATTGACTCATTATGTTGCTGTTCAGCGCATTCTTCAATACCTAAAGAGCACTCGATTCCATGGTCTTTTCTACTCTGCTCAGTTTTTTCTTATTCTTGTGCATTTTCTGATGCTGATTGGGCAGGAGATCCCACTAATCGCAAGTCCACCACTGGCTATTGCTTTCTTCTTGGTTCTTATCTGATTTCTTGGCGAAACAAGAAACAAACTCATGTGGCCCGCTTCAATACTGAAGCAAAATATCTTGCCCTTGTTGATACCACATCTGAGCTGCTTTGGCTAGAATGGCTTCTCAAAGACTTAGGTGTGTCTACATCCTCTACTACTCCTCTTTATTGTGACAACCAGAGTGTCATTCATATTGCTCACAATGATATCTTCCATGAACAGACTAAACACATTGAGGTCGATTTTCATTTTATCTGTTATCATCTTGTCCATGGTGCTCTCAAGCTAATCTCAGTCTCCTCTAAAGTTCAACTTGCAAATATCTTCATCAAGTCACATTCTAAGGGACGCCTTCATACTTTGGTTGATAACCTCAAATTGGTCTCACATCTACCTTGAGTTTGAGGGGGGCTGTTAACGTGTATAATGTTGTAGGCTTTAGGCCCAACTAGATTACTTGTATAGCACACATTCTTGTACTGCACTCATGTGTTTCCTATATAAAAGCACTCGTGTATATTCTTTCATTAAGAAATACAATACAATACAATTACTCAGTATTTCTAACATATGTGTTGATACGCACTTTCGCGACAAATTTCCCACAAGCCCAATATGCAAGTAGTGAAGTTCTTCTTTATCTTCTCAAGGCATGACTCAAGCTCAATGTCATAGTTACAGCTTCCTTGCCCATCAGTTAATTTCATAATTTGGACAAAATATTGATGCCATTGGTGGTCTGATCCTGAGAATCCATTGACAGCTAGTCTTTCCTTCTACATGTGCTATCTCAATTTAGGTTTGATATATTAGTTAATCCGGCTAGCATTATTATATGTTCCTTTGTGCTTCACGCATAACACCCCTCCTCCAACGTTAGTTCACTCCAAACCATGCGCTAGAGTTGTTCTCTAAAAATCGGTTTATAACAAGGTCCACAATCCAATTGAAGCCTTAGAGCATTCACCTTGGCATCTACACAGTTTTAGCGAAATTAACCCAAAAAAATTATACTTTTACTATTTTAGCAAGAATAAACCTACATTAGACTAAATCTTTTATTTCTCTAGGCTGTTTAATTTTTTTTTTTTTTTTTTTTTTTTTTCTCTCTTCCTCATCCTGCTTCTCAGCTTAGATCAGTTCTGTGACGTGTGTCCCATCCACCAATGGGCAGTGACAGTCAGGAGCGTTGGAATGTTTGCTAGATTGTATGGACTTTTCTTGATAGATTTCTTTATTGAAACACAATTGGACAAAACATAAAAATCGAATAAATAATTTAACTCCAAGGTCTGATTAATCAACTACAAAGATCAGTACTGTCCCATATTATAAAAAACCCACTTATTGAAACTTTTAATCGCTGAAGTTATTTTCAATTCATTATTTATTTTGAGCGAAGCATGTTAATCTAGGAAATTACGAAAGGATACACATGAACATGGAGGAATGAAGGAAAGGATACACATGAACATGGCTGTCAAAATCCATGCTCACAACTAAAAATGAAAAAATATTTGAAAAATAGAAGAAATGAAAAAAGAAATGTCCAATTTATTATTCAAATTAAACTTGGTAAAATACCCATCACTATGTTACTTTAAGCTAAGAAGGAAAAAAGAATGACCATACAACTCTGGGTTTTTGTTTGAATATAAACAATGAAGAAGGGCTATATTTTATTCACTGCCAGGAGCAAAGAATACCCATCTGTCCCTTCATCAACAGCATCCAGGGTATCTTAAACAGTGAGCACAACCAAATCACTTCTTCTATTGTTTCTTTAGTTTCCTTCTTGTGCTTTTAGTCTTCCTCCACTGTTGCCAATTGCACAATGCCATTCTCCCAAAAAAAAAAAAAGCATTCATCATAGGTTGGCAGAGGCAAGAGGACTCATCAATTATGCAATGCAATACTTAAACATGATCCTATGTACATTTTCCAACATACCACAGAAGTTGATTCCAGTTTTCTTCATTTGGAGATATAATTCCATCAACCAATGAATTATGGAGAAAATGAAAACCATCTCCATAACTGTGTAGAGAATCATGTTCATGTTCATATTCAAATGCAACACAGTAGAGCTTCTACCATTTTAATTTCGCTTGCCTAATCATTATAATAATGATCTTGTAATTCATGTTGATAACTCTTTCTTTGAGATCCATATGCTTCTTGAATATTTGACATCCAAAAATATTACCTTACAACAACACTAGATTTTTTGATAATTAACAACAGCACCAAGTACTAAGCTCACCTAACTTTTTCCTAGGTAAATTAGGCAAGGATCCTGAAAAGGGCAATGTATGCATTTGTTTCATCTAACTTTGCTTTTATATAGGTTATTTGATCAAACATCCAAAAAAAAAAAAACTAACAAGTATGAACTTCAGACTGTCCTCATCTTATAGGTCCAAAAGACAGTATCAAGGAAAGTTTCAAAAGCAGCTGATTAATGTGCATCAATTAATAATTTTAGCATATAAAAATAAGTCAATACTTCAATGAGATAATTCAATGTTTGTACTTAGAAAATAAATAATAATTATCATGATAGTGAAAATATTTACAAGAGTTCCTAGAATGTAAATAACAATTATACAAATATAATAATATTTAGATGTTATTACTTCTACAGCAAAACAAAACCATGTTACTTGAAATGGGCAATAGTCGATAAAATCTCTTGAAGTAGTAAATTACCTCAACCATATCTAGCACAACCATATCCCCCAATAAAATATAGCACAACCAAACTTGCTGCTGGCTTTATCGGATTGGGTATGGGGGCAGAAACCAAGGACGGAGCTATTGTTGGGCGTGGTGGGGCAACCCCCCAAATTTTTTTAAAAAAATATGTATATATTTATGTATATTAATTTTAACAACTTAGTTTAATAAAATTACACTTAGCCCCTCTTAACAATAATATTGGCACTTTAGAAGGGCGCCATAAAAAAAATTTATGGATCTAATCTAGAAAAAAATTTAGCAAGCCCAAAAAATTTAGCACAACAACAAAAATCACAAATAATAAAGCTAAAGAAAATTTAACTCAATCAACTAAATTTTACCAAAAATAAATAGTCCGGCCTTTCAGAAATATAAAACAAAACTAATCTGTCATTCCATCAAAGACAAAACCAACAAAAAAAAAAAAAAAAAAAACACAAACAAAGAAACAAAGAAACAAAACCCTAAGCCTAACCTAGAGACAAAGAGGTTGAATGGCTGAACTGAAGCAATGAAGGGAGAGGTAGTAGTAGCAGCATGGCAGCAGAAGAGCCGCTAGACTCACCCCTAGCCCCGACTCACTAGATCTAGTATTTCTCTCTATTTGTCTGTCTGTCTCTCTCATATGAGCAAGAGCAACAAGTAAAAAACAAATAAGTCTCTTTGTTATTGTCTGAAACAGGAGACAGAGAGAGAGCTATTTCTCTTTTTAAGAAACTTAAATAATGGCTTTAAAATAATAATAGAAGTGACGAGTAATGGATTGATCGTTGATATCCACCCACGTGTTGTGCAATGTGAGTTGAATTTTGCCTTTTCGTGCTTATATAAATTGAAATTTCTTTAATAGTTAATAGTTATGCTTTTCTGTTAGTGTATGTGTCTTCTTTAAAAGTAAAAGTTAGTTTGTTTGAAACTTTGAAATTAAGTTAGTTTGTTTGAAACTTTGAAATTAATTGGGACTTGAGATATAATAAAGTCAATGAATTGTAATGTTGTGTTGTGTAGATAGTGCGACAATTTTTTTTATTTTTCTGTTTGTGCCTTTATTTCTTTGTTCACTTGTTTATTTTGTTTTCCTATTTGTGATTTTGATAAGTCCTTTTATATGTATATGTGTGTATATATATACACAAACTAAATGTAAAACTTATTTAGAGTTTCATAATGATTTTTTTTTTTTTTTTTTTTTTTTTTTTTTTTTTTTTTTTTATACTTTGCCCCCTCTAATACCAAGTTTTGGCTCCGTCCTGGCAGAAACTGCTTTGCATGAACCGGCAATGGATCCAACTTTTCTTCTATATCTTTTGGAATCATTAAACTTGAACAAAATGCTCTCCCATTGCTATATATTCCCAATACCAACAAAATATTAGCCAGCCTTCATTTTTCAGCAGAATACCATCATCTCATAAGCCAATCATTTATAACTACATAGAGATAGTCCTACCAAAACTAAGACGGAATAAATGTCACACATGGGGAGACAAGCCAGTGTAAAGGCATTGGTAATTTAAGATGCACACACACAAACATATAAATCTATATATTACTAAAAGCTGAAGCGTAGCATTTAATGTTGCTACGTTTCCGTTGAGCCACGTTAGCAGCCATGTCATTTCCTTTCTTTTTTCTAAATTTTTCCCGTAATTTAAAAATACTTTTTCTAAATATTTCTCATAATTTTAAAATACTATTAAAAAGAAATGATTTCCAACTCTGCACCATAAAGCCCAATCTTACGTTAATGTTGTTAATGTTGTCTTTAATGCTGACCCCTCTGTCTCCCTCTTCCTTTTGCTCTTCTTGTCTTTCACACTTTCTAAACTTCAGAATTTCACCTTTCTAACACCAAACTCTCTCTCCTCCCTCCTTGGTCTCTTCATCTCCTCTGAATCACTTCTTCGTACCTGTTCAATTGCCACTTTGCTAAAAAAATCACTTCTTCATACCTTTTCATCTCCTACGTTCGCATTATCTCTTCCTTTTGTAATTAACATTTTGCTATTCTTTCAACTAATTGAGCATTAATTCAGACCTTCTTCAAATCTATCTCTTGATTAATGGTGATTCTTCCGATTCCCAATCAAGAGGTTTTTCAAAACGTTCAATTGTTACTTATTGGAAATAGAACACCCACTGCTTTATTTTTCTATATATATATATATATATATATAGAATATATATATATATATATATATATTATATATATCTGCAATCTCTTTGCCTCCATAGATAAAGAGCCTATCAGCCTAACCTATACCAATGCAGAATCCAATCCTTCCCACTAATAAGCGCCCACGAAATTATCATATTTAAAGCCATGGATATTTGTTTTGGGCTTCTCAGCAAACAAGCAGACCAACAAAAAAAAAAAAAAAAAAAAAACCAAAAGCTTTTAGAATCAAAGCCCTTCAACCTCCTAACCAAAACGTTGTCAACGTTAAAGAAGTGCTTGAACAATCTGTAATTCGGTTCTCACAGGTTCAGATCAGATATATATATATATATATATATATATATATATTATTTTGTGTACTTACAGCCATTGTTGAAGCTTTAACTGCCATGAGATGCTATCAAACCGCAATGTTTTCAGACCCAGACCGTTCATTGAGTGGGTTGGGTTGGGTTGGGTTGGACTTATGTGATGGGTTGGGTTGGGTTGAATTTTTTTTGACCCACTATGGTGGGTTGGGTCAAAAAATCCTCTCAACCCGACCCAACCCGACCCATGCACACCCCTAATGAAAACATTAAAATTTATGATTAATTTTTGAAGTAAAGTTGAATATCTTTGAAAGATTTTA
This sequence comes from Quercus glauca, assembly GCA_023736055.1. Lineage (NCBI taxonomy): Eukaryota > Viridiplantae > Streptophyta > Magnoliopsida > Fagales > Fagaceae > Quercus > Quercus glauca. Next base: position 29,673,729 of record CM043318.1, on the reverse strand, counting down.
ATTATAATTTTTTTTTATTCCTTGTAAGAGATGGATAATTTAATTAAGTAGAATACAATTGTGTTAAGTCGTTTTTATAAAAAAATAAAAATAAAAATTGCTAAGGGGTTGGACCGCACGGTTCTTGCATCAGTTCGTACGGTCCAACCTCGATTTTAGGGGTTCACGAAATTGCCACATATGCTCGGTTCTTTATGCTTAAAAAATCGGTTTCCACAGTTCGACCTCCCGATCCGGTCCGGTTCTGAGAACTATGTCAAACCATGAGATTGTCTCTGTCTCTGTCTCTCTCACTCTCACTGCATTTTCTCCATTTCTACAAGTCTTCTTTGCTTGACTGTCATGGTGAAGGTTTTGGCTGTTGCAGAAGATGGACTGGTTGTGCTTGACCCATTCAACCACTTATTTCTTTTGTAAATTGCCTTGGGCTGTGTTTTTACTTATTTGGTTTTTTAATGGGCGGACAAACCAATGTCCGCCCCTCTTCAGTTTTTGTTTTTTTTTTTTTTTTAATTTCATAAGTGATTAATGGGGTTGGGCATAATAAAATAATATTGGGTAATTAAATGGGCTAGACATGATGTAACATAATTTAAATAAAGACTTGCATAAAAAGTAGTAGAATATTAAATTCTAACAAAAATTTTAAGTATATAATTTCGTGTATATATATATATATATATATTTATATATTTATATCCATTGATTGAGATACTCAATATTTATTTATGTTTGCTCTTGACTTAATATTACTTATTTGTCTTATGAAAGTTATGATATATATATAAAAAAAAACATTTGAAGTATAGATATTTATATTTATTTGAATTATTTTAGTTAATTTTTATATTTTTACTAATTTAATATATTTATTTATTTTTTTAATAATTATTAAATTAATTATGATTTCATTATGCTTCGACCTCAGTTCGACTTTAAAAACCTTAAATCTCTCCCTTTATGGTTCTTTGAACGGTCCGGATTTCAAAATTATGTCTGTAAATGATAATGTCATAAACAATCTCTACCCACTTGGTGTCACAGATCCTATTTGATCCCTTAAGACATTGTCTTTGCTTGAATATATGTCATTGGTATAACAAATCAAAGAGCAAATTATGGAGAGAGATCACAACTTTTCTATAGATTTAATTTTTAACTTATCCCAATGAAAAATTATGTATTTGTTTTAATAATTAAAGTACTATACAAAGAAAAAATAGAGGCCTTATGATATTGTATGTATTTAAATTATAATGGGCAATTTTATCCAAACAAAAAACATGTCTCAATTATGGCTTTGCGCAAAAAAAAAAAAAATTGTAGCAAATATGCTATTGCATGCAATCCTGCTTTGTTTTTGAGCAGCTATTTGTTTATTTTATTTTGGCCATACGAGAAATGCACATTGCATTGAAGTGTGCATTGTCATTTGTTGTTGGACTAATATGTTTTTCGTATGAGGTTTTGCAATTCTATTTTAAAGATCAATGAACACTAGCCTTTTTAGATGTTGAATATATACTTCCAAAGATATGCTTGCTGTTTTTCTACTTGAAATTTCCAATGTTGTATGAAATTTGAACTTCTCTTTAAGGAGGTGAATGAAGAGCCAGTCAAGGAAAGACGAAATGTGGCCTTGAGCAAGAGAAGATTGTTGAACCATTCAAAAGGAATTGATAAGGATAAATATTTAATACTCACAAATAAGGATAAATACAATACTAATACTCTTTTTTTCCCGATGACAACTTATTCTTATCCCACGTATACCAAAATAACTTTATTTGCTTACCAGCCCAAAATATCTTTAAACTTTATTGTGCTAAAAAACATAAGCTAAAATATTAAGTGAGCCCAACAATTGCAGCTCCTGTTTCTCCTCATCTCAAAACTAGACATGGCACTGGCCTTTTTCAAAGCCATCTAGTATGCAGGTTTGGGCATTATATTTAGAGATAGTCATGGTTCTCCTGTTATAGTCCATAATTAATTAATTGCCAAGGAAACCCATTGTGGATGGCTGCCATGCTTTATTGAGTGTTACACTTCTATCATGAACTGCGGATTGGGGATTTGATTGCGGAGTTTGCCAACTCAGTTGTTGGCATCAATTGGGTTGTAGGAACCATGCTTGAAGGAGATTTCGGATGTGTTAGAACCAATTCATGCTTTTTGTGAAATAGGTAGGACATATATCCTATAGGACAGTTTCTAGATTGTGTAATAAGTAAGCGTAAGTGTTGGAGTTCTCTCTTTTTGAATTTTCCCGTGCATCGCACGGGTTAGCGACTAGTATATACATAAGACTCAAACAAATTTGTTTTCTTGTACTGTTAAGTTACTCACACATTCAGTGGAGCATTACCACAACCTCACCTTCCATCCTAGTATTATGTGAAAAGGAAGTGCTAGTTGATTTATTTCAACTGAGAATCTAAGTGATGGAAAGTACACAAATTAAGAACCCTAGTTTTCCTAATAAATGAGAGCAAGCTATGTCCCCAAGCTACAAGACTATTGACAAATAAAGGAAATGAGGACCAAAATAATTAATCTTTTTATCACAGAAATATTACAATAACAACCAATCATTAGTCCCAAGATTTGCTCTCGGCTATGGATTTTCAACAAATTAGTCAAATTCAGCCACATGTATTTCTTTTCACCATTCGATTCTATTCAAAGAAATGTTTTCAAAAACATACCGTACGTGTCGGTATGACCTGACTTTTTGTACCAGTCACAAGAACGGTACAAAAAACACCCCACAATTCTGTCCCAGTCAAATTATGTATAGGACTGTATCGAATGGTTCTAGAAATTCAGTATTATGTTGGCCATTCCGGCCGAATTATATATTTGGTTCAAAATGTTAACAAAAAAACATAAACAAAACAAAACAATACTCGAGCTTTGTAAGGGAGGAGGACACCGTTGTCAAGAAGGTGTCAAGCCATCAATGAAGTCTTGCCAGATCCACCCATCAACAAGACTGCAACTTGTTCTTGGTTTTCTGCGCAACAAACAATGCTTCACTGCCAGCATATTCTATGAAAATGTAACACGGTAAAAGACTTGCTTCAAAACTTTTCACTTTATGTACACACTTTTGATTTCTTTTTCTCTTTTCTTTATGCCTTGGTCTGTAAATCATTTATAAAAAAAATTGTTTTATTTCGTTTTGGCCATCAATAGTATTTTCATTTTAGACCCTAGTATTTATTAAGCTCCTCTAAAGAATATAACATATAAGAATCACATTCTAAAAGAAATGGAGTGCACAAAGTCTACGACATACTGCATATCACTTGTGGGATGCAAAATTCCCCCAAAAATTAGGTTATATAAGAATTACAATCTAAAATAAATGGAATCTACAAAGTCCACAGCATAGTGCATATTGCTAGTGCCAAGAATACGAGACCATCCAACTAATAATCTCAAAAATACATATTCAACTCACCAATCAAGATCTCCACTCCATTGAATAATGTGTTTATTTCCCTCCCTCCATATACCGCACAATATGCAAAAGGGGATTATATGCCGAGTAAAAAATTCTCTAGGTTTCCAACCAGTTCCTCTCCACCCAAACAATTAATCTACTGCTCACTTAGACATTACCCAATGGATCCCAAATATTTTTTTGATGAGTCCAAAGTTTATTAAAAAGAGGAGAGAGACTAGCACAAAGGATGTGAACATTCCCAAATCAAAGAATACAAATCACAAAGAGAGGAAAACTAAGAAATCAACATGGACATCAAATTGATGCAACTCTGAACCTGCATCTAGTTGTACAAGGATCTCAAAATGTGCTCTTTGATTAAAAGGTAGAATGTTCCACCCCATCAAAGAACCTCATGTTTAGTTCATAACACATAATCCACATGACGGAAAGAGGCGTGGCTGACCACACCTTGGATATTGTGTGTTGCTAAATGCATCCCTGCCAACACTCTAATAGATGAAGCACTGATTTTCACCAAAATTGTAGACTGAAGGCAATCAAAGTTGCATGGGGGCATGGATTTCTAAAACCTCTAAGCTTTTAACCTTGCTTTTTTTTTTTTTGGATGAATTAACCTTGCTCTTTTAGAAAAACAAGGATGATGTCTTATGAAAAATATAATCCATAAAAAAATTTCATCAAAATTGTAGACAAAAAGCAAATCAAAGTTGCATGGGGGCGTGGATTTCCAAAACCTTTGAGCTTTTTACCTTGCTCTTTTAGCAAAACATGGGTGGTGTCTTATGCACAACACCTGATCCTTCTCTATAAAGTGTTCAAGGAAAAATACTTCCTCACATGCTCATTCTTGGAAGCAAGACAAAGATATAACACATCCTTCGGATGGATAAGCAATCTTCAAGTGAAAGAAGTTATACATATGGGGACAAAGTGGAGAGATGAACAAACGAGCTCCCAACGAGTATGTGTGGGTGAAAGAACTAATTGATAAAGAAAGGAAAAGACAGAATACAGATATAATCCATGGAAGCCGAAATAATAAGAAAAGCACTGTGAGTTCCAAGCTGCCTTAGGACAAAGTAATTTGAATTGGAAATTCCACAGGTAGATTAATGGTAAGGAGTGCATATAACCTGGCCCTAGAGCGTAAAAATTAGGAGAATGAAGGAGAGAGTTCCAATAGTAATGGCTTAAAGATGATATGGAAGAAAATTTGGCAAATGAAGCTGCCAAATAAAATCAGATTCTTTGCATGGTGTGCCAACCCACCAAAGGAAATTTGGAAAGGAGAAATCTTACAAAAGAAAAGATTGAAGTATGCAAGAAGTCCAATGAAACAGTAAACTATGCATTGTGGGAATGTTAGCATGCAAAAGAGGTATGGAGGATCAACCCCTTTCACTCTTAAACTGCTGGAAGCCCTAAGAAAATGGACTTTTCCAAGATAGTTTGGGCAATAGTGGAATAACAAGGAGAGGATGATCAAAAATTATTTTTAACATTCTCATGCACACTACGGAATCATAAATGTTGGATAAGATGCAGTGGGAAAAGGAAAAACAACTGCATTGATATTTGATAATAGGCAATGCAGTGGAATACAAGTAAGAATTTTGTCAAGTTACCATTATGGAAAGGACCATAGTTGATACACGAGGCACGTTGATACCTCCTCTACTGAGGGTGTACAAATTCAATGTAAAGCGGGAATGGGGCTGGGGGTTAGAGATGATAAGTGCTTTGTGATAGCAGGTATGAGCAAAAGTGAGAATTATCATGGCCGCGATGGAGGAAATGAAAGCTTTTGTAGCAGAGGTAGCACTTGACATTGCAAAAGACGTGGGGTTACAAGATAAAAATCTGGAGACGATTCCCTAATAGTTGTGAAAGCTTTGAAGTCCAAGGAGAATAACGGTGAGACATATTTGATAAATGGTGCACATCATGCTCTTAAAAAGAAATTCAAAGTTGGAACATCACACATGATGAAAGAACAAAAAAACATGGAAGCACACAGATTGGCACACCATACACGCACAACATTTAGAAACTATGAAATTTTTGTTAGAAGAAATAGAAACAGCATGAATAAAAATCCTTTGTCCCACTCAAAGTGTTCGACTTTGTGCTCTATCAATTGCAATAAGCCATATGAATTTTTTTTTTTTTTTTTTCATTTTAAACTTTGGTTATTTATACATGAGTGTGTGACAAGCTGTGATTCGTGAAGCATAAAGTGGAGCACTGAAAATCGAACAGGAGATTTTTATTTGACAAAGCATATATGTTCAAATTTTCTTTAATTGGTAATTACACATGCACCAAGTGGGTTTTGAATATTGCATAGATATGCAAATGTGTATAGTTTAATAATTTGAATTAGGGGAAATTGCAGTTAACCCACCTGTGATTTGGCCTGTTTTAACAATATCCACGCGTGATTTGAAATTTGTCACTTGACCCACCTGAGGTGGCCTCCGTTAGACCCCCGTTACTCACCTCTCTCTTTTCACCGTTAAAAATATGGGTAAATGTGCATTTTTTATTATATTTTATGTCTCTCTCCTCTTTTCTCCCCTTCTTCTTCTTCTTCACATAAAACATAAAAGAAAACCCACACACCTACAGTCACAAAAAAATCCACAAATCCATGTGAACATACACCCACAGATTCATTAGCCTTTCACTGCTAAATCCAAAAATTGACTGCATAATTCTTCATAAAACAATCACAAAATAAAACTCTAACCCTCTTTATTTTGCTGGGTTCTCTAAAAAAAAACCCAGATTTGCAAGTAAAAAAAAAAAAATCTGCAAAAAAAAAAACCTAGTAATCTGTTAAAAAAAAACCTAGCAACTCTGTTCAAAATGGCGCCACTCTGAGCCGATCCAGGAGCTTCAGCAGGTGGAGTACTGCTGTGTTGGTAACGGTTGCAACTGGACCAACTCTGTTCAAAACCCAATCCGAATCTGTTTGTGCCTCCAAACACGATCTAGACGATGGCAATACTGTTTGCCTTTGAGGAAAGATTCGAGGTCAAACTTTACCTTGTTTTTGAGATCTTCTTCCATAGAGATGGTTTCAAAAGTCAAAGGATGCGTGAAAGGAACAGATCTCCACCATCCGTTGCCTTGCTAGTCTTTGATGTTCATGTACAGCTTCAAATCTTGAGGCTTTACCTGCTCGATTTTGACAGATACCGTGTGGATGTGTTGGAGATAAGGTCAGAGGATTCTGCATTTATCGGCTTTTCTGAGACTCAAAATGAAATAGTTCTTGGAATTGATCCAGTTTTTGTTATATACTATTCATTTTTTGGGGATTTGACTTTGGCAATCAAAGTAAAGAGAGAAAGGGATTATGGATTTGGGGATTTTTGGGGTTCTAAGGTAGAGAGAGAGAGGGAGAGAACTTGTTCCTTTTTTTTTAGGGTTCTAATTCAGTTCTAATTTTGGCTTATATAGTAAATGAGATTTTTTAACGGAATGGCAGAAGTGGGTAACAGGGGTCTAACGGAGGCCACCTCGGGTGGGTTAAGTGACAACTTTTAAACCACGGGTGGACACTGTTAAAATGGGCCAAACCACAGGTGGGTAAAGTGTAATTTCCCCTTTTAATTATGTTTCAAAATGAGTTTTATTTTTTTTAGAAAATCAAAATGAGCATACTTCACTTATGGAAAATCCAAGTAAACAAAACAGTTAATATAATAGTAGCCCAACTTGTTCTCATCAACTAAAAAAATTTAAAATTTTTGATGTACTCTAAAATGGGTTTTGAGAATTCTTCTTAATCCAAATCTAAAGAATGCATAATATAAGTATGAAAGTGAGAAATGTCATACTTGAAAATTGCGAAGGAATGAAGAAGAACGCTTCTTAAGGCTTTAGCCTACTTCTTCTTGTGTTTTCTCCTTTACTTTCATCAACTTCTTCTTTGAACCCGCTGGCTATTCTATTGATTTTGTTGGTTTGGAGGCTATAACGAGAGACAAGAGATGAAGAAACTACGAACTTGAGAGAAGAATATGAGAACCAAAAAAGAACGGGTCGGAATAATCGATTCTAACCCGGTGGGTTGAACTGGTTGGAAATTAATTTATTACTACGAAAAAGATAAACCAAAGCTTTTAAATTTATTTTTTAAAATCCAATAAGCTAAAACTTGAATCCCACTATCTATGAGATTTATGTAAAACAGATATGATCATTCCCCTTTCTTTTTTATTACTAACTAACTTAAATATATATCTCAAGAAAAATAAATTAAATATGAATTAATCAATATTTGTGTCCTGCCTTTTTTTTTTTTTGCTTTTTTTTTTTGTTTATTACTAACTAACTTAAATATATATCTCAAGAAAAATAAAGTAAATATGAATTATCAATATTTGTGTCTTGCCTCTTATTTGTTATATAAATAAATTGAATTAATTTATTGTCCTTGAATATTGCTTTAAATTGTAATTACTTTTGGTTTGGGTTTCCTTGACATAGAAGGAAAGATTTGTTTTTGGAGTGGAAGATAAATATTATCCTTGACATAAAAGGAAAAATGATTTTTAGTTGAAAAACTAATTGGGTATTCTTTATCCATTTAATAATAAAAGAAAATCCTTATATATAGGCATTGTTGAAAGAGTAATAGTACATAGACAACTTATTTTATAACATTTTACAAACTATTGTTGTAACCAACTTCTTGCTAGTTCTTATCTGAGCCATAAGGGGGGAACTATGTATACAGGTGGGGACCATCCCCCAAAATTTTGACATTTCCTTTAATATATATAAATAATTATTTAAATGTTTTCAAACTTTAGCCTACAAAAATAAAAGTTGGCCCCCCCAAATATTTGAATTAGTCCAATGATGCTCTTAAAAAAAATAATTGATCTAATAGTTATAGAGACATAACTTTATTATTCTCAATTTCATTTTTTATTGTAAAATATGCTCTTATATTTGTTAAATATTTGATAAAGTTTGGCACCAAACATGTTTAAATCTATCTTTTTCAACCCGCTGTATGGTGATTAACAAGTTATTGACTCATTAAAAAAAATTTTGTCATTAAAACTACACATGAAATGTCTCTTAGTTATCACATAATAGGTTAGAGCAAGATAACTTCAAATATGTTTCGAGATTAACTTAATCCTCCAAGTTTTGAATTATTCATGTTTCTGAAAATTTCATTAGTTCAATTGAAAGATTTTTTTTACTTACTTTAGTGTAAAATTTGATAATTTGTATTGAAAATGAAAATTTTAAAGATTTCACTATGAAAATGGTAAAAATGAATTTATTTTATGAAAGATTACCATCAAACATAATTTTGATATAAAATATTAAGCCCTTTTTTTTTTTTGGTGTGAGTATATATATAACTTATCAAATTAAAAAGTGTGTATATATGTGAGCGTATAATAAAAAAAAGTGTGTGTGTGTGTGTGTGTGTGAGGTTGTCTTGATAAATATATTAGTATCGCAACTTAGCCCCCCTAAACAAAAATTTATGGCTTCGCCTCTGTTGGGCCCACCACTAACATCATTTTTTTCATTTACCAATAACCACATGTCACATTAGTAGTTTGTAATTTTTTTTTGTAAAAAAGTATGTATCTCTAGCATTTTCCTTGTTGAAAAGGGTTTGGTGGTTTTTGCCAACAGTTCCTACCACATGGGAAGAGGAGAAAGTTCCTAGAAGAATATGAATTAGGTTTCTTTGAATAATAGTTGGTCAATTATTTGGGATTTAAAGGTTACCCATTGTTATGTATTGAGAATTTGTTGTTTTGTAGGCATGAGAGAGTTATTGGGTGTACTATGGCTTTAGGATTGTGAGTTTGTGTTTGTGAGAGGTTTTGTTTATGTTGGTGAGGCTTTGTGAGTATTTTCATGTGAGTTGTGAGTATTAATTAATGTCGTTCTAATTCATATCATTGGTAGTCAATATTTTAATTAGTGTTGCCTGTGAATGTAGGTATCACAATAATTGATATTAGAGATTTTGTTGTTGAACAATATGTGTGCTAGTTGAAAATTAATTAATTATGAAAAAAATATAATTAATATAAGATTTAGTTATTATAAGAAAGAAGAATTGTAACTAATGTTTTTTACTCTTAAAATATATGGTTGTTTAAAAAAAAAAAGCTATATTTTATTATGATACATTCCATATCATTCATAGCGAATATTTTGGTTGGTGTTCCACGTGGATGTATGCGTGAAATCGACCAACCACATTAAATATTTTTGTCACTTGGGAATGTTTTATTTTTCTCGTTTAAGTGAATGCGTTTCCACTAACCCCAAATTACAATAATCTAAATGTAAATGTAAATCTAAATCTAAATGTATATAATAAGAGAGGTGCTACGTCTACAACATTTTCACAACAAATCATACGTGGTTAGTTGTTATTTATTCTAATTTGAACCTATCATTGAAATTACTTTTCTACCCCACCAATAACAACTTGCCACATAGAATTTTTAGTGAAAATATTATGAAAATATTGTGGACTTAACATTTCTCATATATAATAATATAAAAGCGAAATGTTAGGCTTTTCGTTTACCAATTCACGTAACTATAGAAATTTATCTTGTGATTACTTTTAAAAACGCCGAAAACACGTGCCTTCTCACTTTGTGGATTAAGGCTTTGTTTGGATTGATGAATGAGGAAGGAAAAAAGAAAAAGAAGAAAGGAATGACTTTCCTATGTTTGGTTAGAAAAGAAAACAAAAAGAAGGAAGAATGGGAGGGAAAAAGGTTTTTGTAGATTCCATTATTTTTTTTCCCTTAAAATTACCCTTATACCCTCAAAAGGCCTTGTCTAATTTTGTGAAATGACATTTATACCTCACATCTTTCCTTTCTATCTCTCTTCGTATCCAAACACTCTAGAGGAAATACTTTCTTTCCCCCACTCTTTTTTCTTTTCCTTACCTTTTCTTTTCTCTTGTCTTCCCTTCCCCTCCCTTCCCTTCCACTGAACCAAACAGTCTAAGAACATCTCTAGCAGCTTCTCTAAATTTTTGTATTGTTTGGAGAGTGAACAGTTGCATTTACCTTTTACCTACTTACTTTTTTAAATACATATTCCAACAAACTCTCTATCATTTCTCTATCCCATTTAAATATTATTTTTTCATTCTTTGTTTAATTTTTGCTTATTCATTTTTTAATATTTCTTTATGTAATCCCAACTATTTTATTTTTCTAATTGCCAATAACTATATTTTTAAATCCCCCAATGGTAACATTTTAAAAATTTTCAACAATCATACTTTCCAATGGTTTTTTTTTTTAATGATCATATTTTTCATGCTGGCATTATTTTTCATTTATCAAATCTATATTAGTCTTGAAATTTATCAAATCTATATAATTTGGAATGGATTTATGCTTTAAATTTTTTACAACTTATTTTTTTAGATTATTATTATTATTATTATTATTATTATTATTATTATTATTGTTATTTAATAATGAAATAACTTACAATTAATTATCTCTTTCAATTTTTTCTCAAAAACAAAAACCTATCTAATATTAAATACCATATCACATGATTACATACCAAAAAAAAAAAAAACCTCCAAAATTTTAAAGACTACACATTTTCACACCCAATTGATTACTCAACTTCAACCGTTCTTTTTATCAAAAAAAAAAAAAAAAAAAAAATTGAGACACGTTATTCTATTTACTTCACAGTTACACATTTATCACATTAGAGAGAGAGAGAGAGAGAGAGAGAATGCAGCATCGAGAGTAAGGGTGTCCACAGGTTGGGCCGGGTCGGGTTTGTGTCCAACTCGAACCCAACCCGAATTATTCGAGTGGAGGAAAATATGGCCCGAAACCGACCTGATGATCTGGTCGGATTTTCCAGTTCAGGTCTCATCAGTTTCAAGTTGTATCGGTTCGGGTACCGGGTTTCATCGCTAGGAACGATTTTTGGCCGAATCCATCGAGATCTAGCCTAGATTTCGTTGAATAACCACGATATCTCACCGGATTTGGTATGGGATGCTTAATATTCCGCCGGAAACATTAAAGGTATCGGAGATTTGGTCTGGGATGCTTAATATTTTGCTGGAAACATTAAAGGTATCGGTTCGAATCGAGCTTCACTGGTTTTGAAATGCAAAACCGACAATCGACCCATTGGGGTCGAGTTTGACAGTTCGGAACCCGCATCCAACGGCCATAGTCCTCGGATTTGGGTGGCAACAGGTCAGACTCGGGCATGTTGGCCAGGTTGAGCGATTCGGTGGGTCTCCTAGTCAGCCCTAACAAAGAGAAAGGGAGAAGGCCGGTGGAGATTAAGTGTCACCAGAAGGACAAAGTCGGCGGAGATCGGCGTTCACCAAGCAGCAGCGCCTTATCCGCCTCCCCACTGCCGCTATTCCTCATCCTCGCCGCTAGACTGGGTCAGATCGGCTTAACTTTTTTTTTTTCTTATTTTCTTTTTCTGATTCAACTTTGTTGTTATAATAAGAAATATATTTTGTTTTGTGTTTTGTGTTTTGTGTTTTGATTATGTGAGATGTTTGAGTCTATAAGGGAGAAAGAATTGTTTTTTATTGAGTTGTTTGATTTTTTAAAGGAGGAAAATTCATTTGGAGTCACTACAGTGCTCTCCAAGTTAAGAGAGCTACTGTAGCAACTCCAAAAAAAATTTTGGAAATTTGAGTAGCTATACTTTTGTTTGATCTTTTCACTCAACCTCTTTTTCCCCCTTATGTTATGATAAATCTGAGTAGCTATACTTTTGTTGTAAAAAGTTAATTTTTTAATAGAAATTATTAATTTGGTTATAACAGAAAATTTTCTGATAATATTTATTTAAATCTAAAATTACGTGTTCTTTTGGTGTTGCATGATATATGTTTGATGGAATTCCCTTTAAATTTGATATATGATCATAAATCTGAGTAGTTATACTATGGCTATTTAAAATCAAATTTTTATGGAAATGAAAATTTTGGCTATAAATATGGAGATTAACCCAAATACTCAAAAAAAAAAACCAACTCTAAATAGAATAGAAGAAGAAGGCTAAGCCAAAACTACTCTACTCTCCCCTATTCCCCCCTCCGTCCCCCTCCATCCAAACTTAAGAAAGAAAATCTCAACCACAAATGAAAAACTACCTTAACTTAATAAGATAAAATAAAAGAGAGAGAGAGAGAGAGAGAGAGAGAGAGAGAGAGAGAACGGTAATTTACCAGTTATTCTGGTTATATTCTTGAAAAAAAATTCGGTTAGGAGATGTAGTTTTGACTGAATTATTGAAATACGAAAGAGAGAACAATGCCCCCAATAATTGAAATTATCAAATTCTGGTGATACTTGCATAATTAGTCTTCAACATGAACGAACCGATTGACATATTCTTGATGACTTAAATTAGTATATATATAATTTCATAATTATAGTCTATAGAGAATGATTCTTCCTTTACATATGACATAATTAATTTATTCTATGATTGTAGACAACCTAACTACTTGTATGACTCCATGAACTGACTAATATGTCATTTTATTTGATATACAACAAATTTTGTGTGCGTGTATTGTTTATAGGTTTAATTTTCTTTCTTGCTTTCTTTGCACTTCCTAGTCATGTTAAAAAAAAAAAAAAAAAAAATTCCTTGCTTGCTGTGTCTAATTTTGCTTATTGTTGACTTCTTCAAAGAGTAGTATTTACCAAGAAAATAAAGAAAAAAAGAGAAAGGGAGAATGAGGCTGTGGGTCATAAGCTTCAGCCACATCCATTAGAATTTGAAGTTGATTTATGCTTAAATGTTTTTTAGAACAAATAACACTAAGTTATGTTTGAATTATTTGCAAGGACTTCCACTCTATCCAATTTTGGGGATGTTTGGAGTAAACAAATTTGATGCTATTCTTCTTGTAGGCTAGATGAATGATCAATAATAATAGGTAGGATTTTTATTTCTTTAATTTTTATTTTTTTTAATTTATTGTTGTGACTTGATGAGATTGTTCTGCCCCTTTGTAAATAATTAGCCATTTGCTCTAACCTCTGAACTTGGAATGATGTCTGGGGCTATATAATGGTTGTTGCAGCATCAAAGCTAACTGTAGTGGCTGATGTAGATAGGTTTCCAGTATAAAAAGGTAGAATATTGGTGAGTTTTAATTAATTTCAATTTATTTATAATGTATAAATTTTGTGCTTCACATTCTCGAGCTTATGAAGCATTGGGTAGTGCTTATGAACTATTAGATAAGCATTAGCTAATAGCTAGAAATTTGCTAGGTAACTCACACTTGGACTATATTGTTTAGTTTAGTGTTAAAATCAACTTAGCTGTAAAACTTTGTGTTAAGGATTCTATATATTGTGCTAGGGTGTATTTAGCATATTTTAGTTTCAACTTAATCACTAAATCTCTCCTCAAATAGAAGGTGTAAATTGCTAGAGGAATTTAGTTTTTTTTGGGTCTTAACTAACAAGATTTGTTCATTTATAATTTTTTTTCCTACTAACAATAATTACAAATTTTTTTTTTTGTTGGTAAAATGTACATAAGTTTGACTTGCCTGCACAAACCATCACCCTAGAGATTGAGAAAGATCTGCATTTACTGAAGGTTTATTGAACTCTATTTTTGTCTATGTAATTTGTTTATGTGGTACTACTTTTCAATTATAGTCAAATTATTCTCTATGTAACATTTTAATTGCTTCAAATTTGTTTCATTTTTGTTTCATTTTCTTATTATTTCAATTTTCAAACTTATGTGGTTAGGGAATATGCCATTATGCAACTTGGGTCACGGTCATGCAACAATGGAACTAGGGAAATATTTAAATGCCTGTCTCTTTGTAATTAAAATTATAGCTTAAAGTTTAATTAGATCTTACGCTTCTACTTAAGAGATTGTTCGGATTTAGATAATTTACAACCTAGAAAATTAGCAATGAAATAGAAGGTAGGGTATTTCCTATTAATGCATTTGATATGTTCAATAATGTATGTGTAGTCATTAGCCTTTGGTTGGATCCATGTTGAGCATTCGAAAATTATTTCCTGTGTATGGAATGTAAAAAGTTTTTACTTACCAAAAGATAATGTTTGTGTATAATTTGACTCCAAAAATGGGTAAAATTATAAACTGAAACTGAAAGCTGGTTGATTTTCCACGAACTGGAATTGATATACGACAGTATGGCTCTAGTAGTTGTTTTTCTACCAATGACTTTGACTGGGTTGCTAATTCATGCCTTTCTGTAACTTTTAAGCAACATTTTGGGTGAGAGGGGTTTACCCTACACCCTAAAAAGATGATTTTCAAGGGATATAAGTGATATCTTTTAGTCATATACTGCCAACAACGTTTCTTGTAAAATGGCATCGCCATGGTCAAGTGTAAAACTTGGGCTGGACTTGAAGTAATTATGATGGTAGTATCTTGGAATCTTTGATTTGTTGCTCTATCTAGGATGTTTATAGTCTCAATTTCTAAAAGATGATTTAGAAACTCAACTTCACTCAAAAAGTTTTGTTTGCGTTATATTGACCTGAATGCACATAATTCTATTTTCTTACATGAAATTCACATCAAGAATCGATCGAACATATCATAATTTAAGATGTGCTTTTAAATTATGATGTGCTCTTACTTTGACCAAAGTGAGCATTATCTTATGATAACATGTTCCAAATATAAGATTAGACTTATGTACGGTTTTAGACCCCTTAAAAACAACTAGATTGCGTAGCCTAGATTAATTAGCCAAGTTGTTACTTAGTCAAATTAAACAGTTCTAGGTTAAAACAATCAAATAATCATATCATACATATAAAACATATAAAGCAGCGGAAATAATAAAGAACACAAGATATGATCACCCAGGAAACCACACGGAAAAACCTGGGGAGGATTTTACCCACCGATCCTCAAGGCAAACCAGAATTCACTATGAAAGAATTGAAGTTCTTACAAAAGGACTACAAGCTCCCCGCTCGACTTCCTAATGCTACCAACCAGTAGAACTTCCTGACACGACCACGCGCAGGCTCCGAATCCACGGACTACTTCTTTCTTAAATTCTTCAATCAAGTACAAGCTCCCCGCTTGTGTTTCTTTAAGCTCCAATGGCTGCAACCTTGTTGATCATCAAGATGTAGATAATATCTCTACCTTGAAAACCCTAAGTTTATGTGAAGGAAAGCTTCTCAAAGATCTTACAATAGATTCACATAAACAGCAAATATGAGCAACAAAGACTTAGAGAGGTTTGGGTACAAAACCCTAAAAATAAAAGGAGGCACAAGAGGCACTCTAATCTCTCTCTCTACGAAGTCCCAAAAACGTTCTAGGGTTTCCCTTATATATATAAGAGTTTTACTTGAACCCCAAGACGTTTAAATAGAGTTTGGGCTGAGTTGGAATTCTGCAGAAAAACGTTCTGGCCGACTTTCGATCGATCGAGTCTCATTTTCGATCGATCGAGCCAGGCCGAAAGTTACAAATACTTCTGCAGCCACTCGATTCCAACTTTACAATAAGTAATCAACTTTGAGCAAGCCTAAACAATACTAAATACATTGTTTTGATCATGGTTTGCCAACATTACAAATTAGAGTTCTAAATACATAAAATCCTAAGACCTTAGAACCTAACAACTTAATTCATCTCAAGATTTCTTTGGAGTTGAAAAGTTTGACTCAAACAATCTCCCATTTACTTTTGAATTATGCTGGAACTCATTTAGATTTTAAGTCATTTTATATCTATCTAAATAATGGAAAGTTATACAATACTCCTTGGACAGTGCTCTATCCTCTCACATGAATAACAAAACCTACCATGAATTTAATTAGTGAGACTTATTGTTATGTGAGGGAAAGAAATGTGGCTCTTGGTGTATTGAATAATTACAATTAAATAATCATATATAATAACTTATTGTGAAGCTTCATTTTTTTTTTTTTTTTTGGATTTGGATTTTGTGGTTTGTGGTGCCAAGAACATTCAAGTCCTACATCAAACTCCTGAGTCACTGTACCAAGGATATCAAACTAGTAACAGAGCATAATGAAACCCATTAGATTCTATCAAGGTTTTCAAAATTGAGAAGATAAAACCATATACAAGCAAACAAACCATTCTCCACTTCACTTGCTCACCAAGCAGTCAAACTTGTTTAAAAAGACTAAGAGTGTGTTTGGATATCGCTTATTTTGCTAAAAACTGAAAATACTATAGCAAAATAATTTTTAAATGTGTGAATAGTGCTGTGAGACCTATTTTTAATGAAAGTTTTGATAAAAAAAAAAAGAGGGTTTTGGGTCCCATGAACAATGCACGAGACCCATTGGAAAAGACAGAAATGCGCTTCCCCAAAAAAAAAAAAAAAGGCGCAAATGCTGATGCAAAGAAGCACTATCCAAACGGTCACTAAGTCTCCGTTTGGCCAGCGCGTTTTGCGTCTGGCGTTGCGTTTTCTGCTGTTTTTTTTTTTTTTTTTTTTCCCCACGCGTTTCAAGCTTTCCCAGACAACTTTTTACTGTTCATCACTGTAGCGGCTACTGTTCATTGAACAGTAGCCACACCTTTTGACTTTTCAACCCAAATTTTACTATTCATGGACCCACAATTTTCACTTTTCAGCAACTTTTTCATTAAAAATGGGTCCCATGGTACTATTCACACATTTAAAAATTATTTTGCTACAGTATTTTCAGTTTTCAGTTTTCAGTTTTCAGTTTTCAGCTGTATCCAAACGGACCCTAAGAAGACACACCAAGTTAGGCATAATACTGAAGAAATTAAAATACATCACAAAATGAAAGACATATATAAACCACAAATTTGTATTAGATTTCTCTATCTGCACTATCCTTATTTTACAAAGGCAATAAATTACTTTCAAATGATAATGAATATTAAAATTTAGCTGCCTTGATAAAACAGTATATAATTTTTGGTTGAATGGCATGGAAAAATCAGACCAATTGATCCAATTACTAAAATGACAATTCTTCTAACGTTTTCTTTCATACATAGAGGCGCAAGCACCTTCTTCCAGATTATTCTATACTATTAATCTTCCTCTATTTTAATCTCTATGTAAGAAAAAAAAAGTTCTATCCCAATGTGTCCCATATGGATTCATTCATCTACATATGGGGATTGCAATTGCAGAGGAATGTTTCTTAGAGTACTGAAACAACTACAGTTGGGTTTTAGCTGATTCTTCTTGTGTCTTCTGCTTATATTTCTTCAACGTATTCTTCTTCATCCGTGAACTTGCCGTTAATTCTATCAGTTTTGTCCATTTGGAGGCAGGAATGAGAGGGAAATGGAATAACATAGACAGTGAAAGTAGAAGTAGAAATTGGGAAACTAAACCGACTGGATTAACTAGGCCAATAACGGTGGGTTGAGCGAGTCAGAAGTTTTTTTCCCTTCTGTGTAATACCTTAAAATTATTTAACGACATCAAATTAATTATTTTCCATTTGTAATGGCTATCTAGGTTTTTTTTTTTTTTTTTTTTTAATAACTGAATAGAATTTCAATTTATGACGTCCACTTTATGATAATTATTCTTATTATTAGGGTAAGACACTAATCAATTTTTAGTATAAACGGGTTCAAATTTCAAATCACTAATTCAACAACAAAATCATAAAGTACAAAGATGGGAAATGAATCCCACTGTTGAGACAAAAGTCTTGTAGCATAACTGGTACTACCTTGTGGTGTGTTAGGTTCTAAGGTCTTAGGATTTTATGTATTTAGAACTCTAATTTGTAATGTTGGCAAACCATGATCAAAACAATGTATTTAGTCTTATATAGGCTTACTCAAAGTTGGTTTATTATTGTAAAGTTGGAATCGAGTGGCTGCAGAAGTACTTGAGACTTTCGGCCTGGCTCGATTGATCGAAGGACAGGCTCGATCGATCGAAAATCGTACAGGTTGATTTTTCTGCAGAATTTCCAACTCAGCCCTACTTCATTAAACGTTTAGGGTTTTATGTTTTTACCCTAGGTATTTAAACTAAACCCTAGCCACGTTTTTGGAGGTTGTCCATATTGCTTTGTTGCTCATACATTGCTGTTTTGTGTGAATCTCTTGTGAGATCTTAGAGGAGTTTTCCTTTACACAAAACTTAGGGTTTTCAAGGTAGAGATGATTTCAACATCTTGAAGATCATTATAGTTGCAACCATTGGAACTTAAAGAAAAACAAGCGGGGAGCTTGTAGCTGATTGAAGAATTCAAGAAAGAAGGAGTCCGTGGATTCGGAGCTTGCACGTGGTCGTGTCAGTAAGTTCTACTGGTGGGTAGCATTAGGAAGTCGAGCGGGGAGCTTGTAGTCCTTTTGTAAGAACTTCAATTCTTTCATAGTGAATTCTGTTTTGCCTTGAGGATCGGTGGGTCAAATCCTCCCCAGGTTTTTATCGTGTGGTTTCCTGGGTAATCATATCATTGTGTCTTTTATTATTCCGCTGCTTTATATGCTTGATATGATTATTTGATTTTTTTAACCTAGAATTGCTTAATTTGACTAAGTAATAACTTGGCTAATTAACTAGGTTACGCAATCTGGTTGTTTTTAAGGGGTCTAAAACCATTCATGGTGTTTTCTACAGAATTATACATGGTTCAAATTTCTCATTTCCCATTATAACTACTAAATTATCGCAACAACAACAACAACAACAACAACAACAACAACAACAAATTATACTCTCTAGTTATAAGAAAAAAAATGAAAAGATGTGGATCTTTCCCTCAAGATAACACATAAGAGCCAATTTAACAATATTATGGGTCACAAAATTAATTTTTCTAAAAGTATGATTGAAAAACCAATGGATATCCAATGAATTAATATTTGGTATACATTTTATAATGATTTGATAGTTAGGGGAAGCTTTGAACCCTAATATCTTTATTGATAATGACCAAATGTGTCAATTGAGTTGCAAGATTGCTTTTTCTTTTTTATTAAAAAAAAAAACATAATTGTATTGGTTAGAATTACTAATTTTACTATCCGAACTCCAAAGCCAAAACATCAGTGCACATAATCACCATCATGGCTATGAAACGCCTATAAGCCACTGTGAGTTAATCATCTAAATCTACGACTAGTCTATTAGGGAACCATTTGCAAGTACATTGAATGGTAGCTTATTTCTTCTTCTTCTATTTTTTTATTACTATTTATTTAGAAAAAAAAAATTAGAAAAGAAGGCAGCTATCAATGTGTATAATATTTTCCTTTTAATTAATTTTGTAAAGTTGTTATTTACAACTAGGTATTTTGTTGGCTTTTATTCCGTGCCAAATTTGATTGTAATCTTGTTCAATCATTTTTACCCTGTATTTATTGTGGGATTTGTTTGTAAGGGTTGTGTGATTGAGAGAGAGTGTGAAGACTCAAGCATTTGAAGAATGAAGATTTCTCGCGGGTATGTCGCGACTTAGCTTCCCGCAAAGTGAAACATGTGCCTTGCACATGATGGAATGCGAAGAGTCAGGCCAGGTGGAGACAGCTGTGTCTCGCGAATATCTCGCGAGTAAGGCCTTCCCGCGAGACACCCGCGAGGCATTCTGTTCTGCCAGCCTGTCTAGACTGAGTCACACTTTCTGTGCCTATCCTATTTATACCCTCATTACCCACAAATGTTAAAAAAAAAAAAAAAAAAAAAAAAAAAAAAAAAAAAAAAAAAAGCTTTAGAGAGAAAACCCTAGCCAAACACATTGAGAATTAGAGATTGTCATCCCCACATTTCTCTATACACTTGCTTGTGGTATTTCCTCAACTCTTCCCTCTCCATTTCCATATCATTGAGAGGTTGATAGCCCAAACACTTACCACACCCTTTGAGAGTGTTGAGTGACGTTTTGGTGCTACTGTGAAGCATTGGAAGAAGCCAAGGATGGCAGATGCAACATGGAGCTTGTTGCGGGATCTAGAGAGCTAGACAAGACATGGTTCCGAGAAGCCTTGTTGAAGTAGGAGCTTGTAAGGCTTAGGTGCATCGGGTAGATTAGGCTTGGAGGGTCTCTTGCTAACCCATGCATCCCAACTGATTGTCTAGTGGATCGATTTCTGCTTGGAGGGCGGCGGAGAGGTTTTTCACCGAGTTCTTCGGTTTCCTCTTCGATAACACGTCTCGGTGTTATCTGTGTTTGCATTCTTCTTCCCTACTCTTGTTCATTTCATTTTTACTGCTGTGTTGCTTTAAATATGGATTAGAGTAGTTGTCTTGCATATTCGCTTGTGTTTACACTATTCCGCACTTAGTATTAAGTTAGTGTAAAATCGACCAAGTCGTAACTTTAATTTAGGGGTTTAAACAACTCTTGTATTTTCAACACATATTCGAGCTTCCAAATTTCAAAATAACTTTATTTATCTTATTAGTTGCTACATTTATTTAATTAGTTAATTGAAGTTTGAATGATGGAAGAGCAATATGAAAAAGAAGATCCAATTATACTAGAAATCATAAATTATTTTTAAAACAACAGTAAAAATTAGAATTAAATTGAAAAGTGTAATGTTACATATAAGAACTATTTTACAACATTTTTACAAATTGTTGATGTGGCTAATTCTTTCAAATTCTCATTAGCACCTAACATTAACATAATTGTTTTTACTTAATCACATACCATATTGGTAATTTGTAAAAAATAATGTAAAATAGTTTGTAACATTAGCATTTTTCAAATGAAAAATCCAAAAAGTGGGACCTGTTGGGCAAATTAGCACTCCACTAGTTGAACCAAAGTGTTGATTCATACTCTCTAAATGCTAATTGAACGGCACTCGAGCTCCAAATTTCTGTCTCTTGGATATGATTTTCTCTTTCTTTTTTTTTTTTTATTAATTTTTGTGGGAGATAAAAATGAGATTATACTACCAATTGCATAACTTTTGAGCACTAAAAATAAGGAAAACGCATCCCTCAAGTCTCAACTTAGTATTCGAATTAAAAGTGCTCTGGATTATCATTGGTTGTAGGCTAAAAACCTCTAAAGCCTAGGTTACCAACCCATAGCCACAAAATTCACTTTCTTTTTTCCATATTTTCATCACCCTTTCACAGCGTACACAAACCACTTTATGTCTGTATATAGATGAATCATTCATAGACACCAACCCAAGTAGTTTTAGGTTTTATTACATCCATCAACACCACCATTAGTGTGAAGATTAGTGATACTTTCCTCTCTTCTAAGAAAGTATTGGGTTAAATTACAAATTACACTCAAATCTTGCATTCTTCTCAACTCATTGATTTTTTTCAGTTTTTTAATTTTTTTTTTATTTGAGTCCTTTAATTTTCATTCATTTTCAATTTAGCTCTCCCATTGGATCCACCACATAGAATTCACTAAAATAACATCATTTTATAAAGTGAAAAATCTAAAATTTATGGTGAGATTGGACAAAATTGATAGAATGACTACATTAATACTAGATTACGGTTGAAAGACTAAAATGGGGGAGGTGAAATTTAAATGTCTAATTTGAAAATTTATTAAAGTTATGTATTTTGTAGTTTAAACTTGAATAAATATGTATAAAAAAAAAAAAAAAAAAAAACTTTTATTGATCTTTCTTGATTATTGCAAAGGATCATTGCACGTAGATCTGAACTTATAAATTAGTCTCTCTTTTTTTCTAATTTATTTTGAGGAAAAATAAATAGATGACATAAAACGGACCTTTTTTTTTTTGAGAATGACATAAAATGGACCTAGACTACATGATTTCTACATATTCATTCTGGCTTGGTTTAAGAAAGGGAGTTAGATAACATTATTGTTACATGTTCAATGACCACACGTTTAGTTTGCAATTCTGCCATTTGCATTATAAAAATATATATAGTCCAAAATTCTAAGACTATAACTTTCCAAGTCATTGAAAGTTTTGAACAATGACCAGACTTGGTGAAAACGATTGACGCTTGTTGAACAAAAGATATGTTAAAAATTATAGGATGTCTTAACCAATTAAAAAAATATATTTATTTATTTATATTTAGAGAGAGAGAGAGAGAGAGAGAATTTAATTGTAAATTTAATTTTAAATAATATCTTTAAAAATAAATAATTTTTGTTGAATTCTCAATCATTGTAAGCATTCCAATTTTTTTTTTAATAATAAAATATTTGAGGAAAGAGAAACAAATGACATAAAAGTAAAACTGACCCAAAAACTTGATTGCTACAGGTTCAATCTAGCATGAATAATAGAGGAACCCGAATAACATAATATCTATACATTATCTCTGCAACTCCACAATCAGTGTCAAACAACTCTTATACAATCGAAAATTCCAAGACTATAACTTTCCAAAGTGTTTGCGAGTTTCAAACAATGATCAAAAACTTGTTAAGTATTAACTAGAAATCTAACCTATACCACACGTTCAATCTAGCATGAACAACAGAGGACCTGGATAACATAATATCTACACATTATCTCCACAACTCCGCAATTAGTATCAAACAATTCTTAGATAGTCCAAAATTCCAAGATTATAACTTTCCAAAGTCTTTGCGAGTTCCAAACAATGACCAAAAACTTGTGAAGTATTAACTAGGCAATCTATCCTATACCACATGTTCAATCTAGCATGAATAATTGAGGGACCTGGATAACATAATATCTACACATTATGCCCGTAACCGCGCAATAGCATCAAACAATTCTTATACAGTCCAAAATTCCACGACTACAACTTTACAAAGTCTTTGCGAGTTCCAAACAATGACCAAAAACTTGTGAAGCATTAATTAAAAATCTAACCTATACCACATGTTTTCAATGGCTTTTAGTAAGAATAATTGTATATTATTTTCTTCCACACAAAGTGATGACATATATCTTTCACTATGCCTTATAGTAAGAATAGTTGTATCTTGTTTTTTGGCATACAAATTAATGACAGATATCTTTCATTCAACTTGCGTGCATTTCACTAAGTCTATGGCATATTTGTCTATTAACCAGCATGAGCTTTCATGGTTGAATGAATTTAGGGGATATAGAAAGAGTAGTGCTATTTTTTTCTCCAATACACACATTCATGAAAGATTGAGTCGAAAGCAACGAACAAGAAACTGAAGCTAAACAACAATATATAAAATTTTACACATTTATTTGAGAAGTTGCATTAGTATTTCATTTCATTATCTATAAAAAAATAAAAAAATAAAAAGAATAACTATAAGGCTATGTAGTACATATAAGATTTTTAATTTTTTTGACTATATTAAGAGAGTTTTCAATATTTTAAATAAAAAAATTTATTAGTCTTATTTAAAGGTTGGAAGAGGATTAGGATGATCCCTGAACACAAAGTAGTGTGACTTGTAGCTCGTCTAATTCAACATCCCCTCTCAAATGAAGGGTTTGAATTTAATAGAAGAATTGAAAAAGGAGATTAGAAAAAAGAGATTCTAATGGCTATGTTTCTAACAGTCATATTCCAGCTCAGCAACAAAATAGTATCGTATAGTTAATGTAAACGGTAATGTTTTGGTTCAATGAGGATTCATTTAAGTTGAGTGATATCGTTTTGATAATTTTGTTATCTAAAGCTGGACGACATCATTTTGATTTTGCTTGTCTTCCTCCTAGAGCTTCAGCTTCCAAGTACTGTTTGTAATTAAATGTATTATGTAAAAATAAATTTTCTTGATTATTACACTGGAAAAATAAGTATTTCTAATCATAAATCATTTTTTTTAATTAATTTGAGCAAAAAGAAAGGGATGACGTAAAACTTATTCAAATAACATGATTGCTACATGTTTAATCGGTTGCCACATGTTTTTCCTATAACTTTGCAAGTTGCATCAAACAATTCTAATATAGTCCAAAATTCCAAGACTATAGCAATCGAAGTAAAAATTCCAAGACTTGAATTTTCGAAGTCTTTCGAAGTTCCAAAGAATGATCAAAGACTTGTTAAAACGCTAACACGATTTTAAGTTTTCTAATGATATTACCCTAAAAAAGAAAAAAGACTTCTAATAGTGTCACACATTTTCAAAGTTGAAGGAATCTAGCGTATCAATGACTTAAAAATGAATGATATCATTTTCTTTCCTAAAAATTTAAGGAGATAAAGCAACTAATTAAACTTTTCTTAGTTGTTACCCCTAAGCCAACTTCCCCGAATTAGTTGTTATTAAAATATTACATATGGATGTATACATATTTAGAAAAAGGCTATCCATTATATAACAAATAGTAATAACTTAAGGGTATTTATGAAAGAAAATTATTTGCACTCTACCCAAAATTATCAAAAGATGGTTAAAAAGGTTAAAACAATACTATTTTTTTTTTTTTATATACAAGATAGAATTTCTACTCTAACCTAATCTAAGTGTATATGTGTGCGAAGCTCTCTCCTGAAGACTTGAACCCCGGCCCTTACCCCCCACACCCCATAAGCACTTATACTTGTGGAGTGACCATTGCACCAAGTGTGTGTGGTAGTAACAATACTTATTTATCTCTTCATATTATTTATCAAACAACAAGAAAAATGAGTTTTACATAATGAAAAAAACAAAAAAACAAAAAAAAAAAAAAAAAACAAAAAAAAAAAAAAAAAAAAAAAACAAAAGACTTTGAGCACTATAGAGTCCCCTCCTTGGTTTCTTCCCCACATCAGAGATACACATAGTAGGCAATGAGCATATGCATCATGGTTTGATGCGTTGAACAATTTTGTTAAAGTCTAAAAAAGATTATTAGCCGACCAAGGGCTTTGTAGTTGAATTGATATCTTCCCATGTACAAAATACTTAACAACATGTTGTAATTATATATATATATATATATATATATATATATATATATATATATATATATATATATATATATATATATATATGTATATATGTGTGTGTGTATGTGTATAAAAGATAGAGTACTAAGTATAAAGGGAAACACAATATTTTTATCTATATAAATGTCATCCTATTTGAAAGTAGCTCTTGTGATTTAGCACGAAGAAAATAAAAGTGACAACAGTTAAATTTTTGTCAATAGTTGATATAGATTCAACTTCCTAAAAGGGCTTTAGAAATGTGTCATTGACAAGGGATGAGAATGCAATTGGAATACACAAGAATTTTATTGGCATATATATAATTTCCTTAGCAAAAAGGAATGGAAAATA
Organism: Quercus glauca; assembly: GCA_023736055.1. NCBI lineage: Eukaryota > Viridiplantae > Streptophyta > Magnoliopsida > Fagales > Fagaceae > Quercus > Quercus glauca. The sequence continues at coordinate 29,648,023 of CM043318.1, read as the reverse complement.
TCTTCAAAATTGAATCTGATGTTCTGTTTTTTGGATACTCTCAAAACAATGTAAGTTTACAGCTATAATAAATCAGACAGTTATGAAATTTTTTCCATAACAAAAGGAAAGAAAGAAAAAGAAAATAAAATAAAAGAAATGGTCATCTATTATTATTCTATTTTATATTTAATTTTAAAATATTTTAAATTGAATCAAATTGTAAATAGTCAATCATTAATTAAATCCCCATACTTTTTCTCCCAAAAAGAAACTGAGTATGATGTTGGCTCACCATTGTATGCATGAATTGGAATTTTATAACACAAAATTAGAATCGAGTAATGATATCACAACACGTCACATATTCTGTAATACACACTCACCTTACACATTCTACCACGTCAACTGAAATTCTACTTTTAAACAATGATTTTAATTAAATTGTAAAATAATGATTTTAAAACACGATTTCGTAATTAAAACATGATTTATATATATATATATATATATATGAATGTTCAAAATGTGTATAAAACACCTTTGACCGTTTGGACCCCAATTAGAAAATTATCAATTCAAGCCTTTTATCAAACAATTAATGTGCGGAACATGATAACAAGCTTATAATAGAATTGATAAACAATCTAAGCCAAATATAAACACATCCACAGCAGTAAATATAAGACAAAGATATAGGGAAGGAAGATGCAAACACATGGACAACACACGATGTGTTATCGAAGAGGAACCCGAAGCCCTCGGCGTAAAACCTCTCCGCCACCCTCCAAGCGGTCAATAATCCACTTGAAAATGTAGTTGGGATACATGAACAGCAATAAACCCTCCAAGCCTAATCTACCCGATGTACCTAAGCCCTCCAAGCTTCTTGCTCCAAAGAGGTTGCGCTGAACCTTTTTCTTTTCTAGCTTACCGAATTCTGCTATAGCCCATAGCATCAACCAATAACCATTGGTCCCTTCCAAACTACTTCCCTTAGCACCAAAAGACCTTCTCACAGCTGTGGGTGTGGTGAGAAAAGGATTTGGTCAATAACCTCTCAAGGATGTATCAATGGAGAGGAAGAGAGTAGAGGAATTTGAGGAGTCTCTTAATGAAGATTGGGGATGAGGCAATCTTGTTTTTCTCTAGGGTTTCTCTCCCAATTTTTCTCTCTAGAAGCTCTCTGAATATGGTAGGTATAAGGGTCTATATATAGTGGTGTGTGTTTGGAATACGAAGAGACGGTTTTTGCCAAACAGGGCTGATTGGTAGCTTGACCTCGCGGCTTGTCCAAGTCACGAATTCAAGTCGCGATGTAACGGCCTGGCTAGCCTGGAACTTTTGTCTTGTAATGCAACAGCTGGCGTGACCCTTTAGCTCCCTTGTGTGCATCTCACGTGCCAACATTTGGCGGCTTGCCAATCGCGAGTTCTAGCCGCGAAACTCTGCCTTTCTTGCACATACTTGAGCTTTTCTTCACATCTTCTCGCACACTACCCTTACAATAATCCCACCTAAATACAGGGTTACTAAGTACTTAAATTACAAGTAAATTGGCACGAAATAAAGCCAACAAGATGGTTGATAAATTTCAACCTTACAATCTCCCCCTTTAGCTATTCCGTGACAAAACCCTAAAACAAACTCTAGACTTAACGCATGAGTTGGGAACAGTTGGAAAACTCACTCACACCTAACTTTAGAATTTGTGATGCTTTAGAACCATAAGAACAAGTAACTCCTGAAATACAACAACACAATAAGTTCATTGTATACAGAAAACTTGTAATGCAAATGGAGCAAGCATAATGCGATCAAGCACAATGGAGTAAAGCAATAAACCATGGCAAGACCAAAACATGCAATCACTATAACCAAGTGATCACAATACTTATTCACACTTGGAATGAACATCCGAACATTCAAGTTGACAAACACAAGGCAAATCACTTGAATGACCAACACTCAACCAATGCACAATACATAAAGTATGTGCATCTAGGAAAAATCCTACACGGGCACAAGAGTGACAGTACTTAGAAAGGAATGCATAGCATTAGGTTAAAAGTACTAATTTAACGAAGCACAAAGGCTGCAAAAAGCATGGCACAAACCACAAAGGCCTACAAGTGTGCATAATCAAACCCTTAAAGCTTACATAAGCAACATGGGTACAAAACAAAAACATAAACCTTAAAAACCTACAAAGGTAGCAGGTACAAAATGGTAAATAGTACTTCCCTTATCATATCACTCCCCCTATCATGAATCATAGGAGCTGTGATGAACTTGGAACATATATACTTGTAACCTGAAACACTTGCACAAAACACATTAGACCCTCGCGGTAAAGCAAATAATAAACGGACAAGTATAATGTAATAAATAAATTGCGATCAAGTAAACATGATGTGAAACATGTGAGCAACTTGATCAAATACCAAACACCAAGACAAAGTATTTTTTTTATTAGCTCAATGTCTTCTCCCCCTTGGTACATGCATCTCCCCTATGGAATATCTCTCCCCCTACAAGTGTGCACGAGAAATAGAATTTCTCCCCCTAAGAATGTGCACAAGGGTCATATAGAAATGACAAAAACTCTCCAGTATACTCCCTAGAGTATACTCTCCCCCTTTTTGTCAGGAATAGACAAAGGGTCAAGAAGAAACGAAGGTAAGAGATGAAGGCATGAACAATGACAATGATGCATTGGGGGGGGGGGGGGGGGGGCAATGATGCATGAGAAAATGAAGCTCAAACCTAAGATGAAACAAAATGCTACAAAGCATAAGGTAAACATGACATGCTAGGATGAAGAAACAAGGTATAAACCAATGCATGACAAGGGTAGCAAAGTTGTGTGCAAGAGGTGGCTAAGTGCAATGCATGAAAAATGCACATGTGGGATAAGGTGTGTTAAATACACAACCAATGAACCAAACATGCTCCTAATGAGGAAACATGAGAAACCCCAAAGTTTGATACTCATTGGAGTCCAAAAAAGTGAGAAAATGCCTAAGAGGCATTTTATCAAACACATCGCATGCACACTATGAAGAACAAAGTGAAACAATGCATGAACATCATGAAAACCACCTTTAATACATGTTCTTTTTGCCATAAGGGGCCAACATCCAAAACAAATCATCAAAAGAAACCAATCCCAAACAAGAATTTGACAAAAATTAAGTTTTCCCAACCCCTATGATGAAAATCCCAACCAAGAGCACAAAACTCTCCAAAACATAGTCTAAGGATCAAAAACAATGAAAAGAGTTCAAAATTACCTTAGAGATATTAATGGAATGAAAAACCATTCAAATTGATTGAGTTTTGATGTAAAAATAGTGAAAGAGGGGTTAAATAAAGGATGGGAGAGGTTTAAAACAGTTTTCCCATGAAAAAGCACTTAAAAAAGCTGTTTTTGGGCGTTTGGCGACTGGGTAAGTCACGAACGAGTCGCCAGTGAGCCGCGAAACCAGTCTGTGTGAACTCGCGACTGGGCAAGTCGCCAAAACGAGTCGCCAAAACTCACAGCTTGGTTTGGCTGGTTGCTAGTCGCCAAAATGAGTGGCCAAAAATTCTAACACTTGTTTTTCAACCCAGAACATGTTTAAACACTGAAAAACAATGTATGCACTAAACATGAACACAAAGAGTGATAAAAATCACTTCCAAAATCATATAAAATGATCAAAAACCATTTTGGATTGATTCATATATAGTTGAGCACACACACATCACATTTAAACAAGTACAATTAAACAAATGAATAGGACATTCATTGAACATTAGGCATGTGTATTGTGTGTGTGTATCAAGTGTGATAGTCCTTAGTCTAGAATGAAGCTTCAATGATCAATTCAATCAAGTCATACACAACTAGTACTAAGTCAAGTGGTCTATCTTAATTACAGAAATGAACATCTATGACCTCCCACAAGAAAATGATTACATATCTTTGAAGCTTTTCATTTGGCTTCTTTACAATTCATATCATTTGATCTTTTTGAATCAATACATCTCATTTTAGAGATTAATGCCTGAAATTTTTGATATTTCAATTTGATGAACAAGCTTTTGGCTTTTTAGGGCATCATACATTTTATTTTGGTCGCTTTCCCTTTTTTCTAGTCAAATATTAGTATGTGCGACAGGCTTTTGCAGCTCAATATCTCTTTTCATTTGGAGATTTACATTTGGTGAGCTCTTTAAGCAAAAACAACAAAATAAAGAGTGGGAAGATATATAGGCACAAGTCTATGCATGTCTCAAAACCAACAAGACTATTGACTAATCATTCATGACAAGCTTGAAGATCGATTTACAACAATCACACAAAGATGTCAAGATTTTTCCCACAAAGATATAAGTGCATAAAGAACAAGCTAAGCTCGTAAATGCATAAAGCCATTTGTACAAAAGTACAAGGCAAAACTCACATGTGATATGTGCTCAAACATATACGATCAAACTTTTTGAATTTTTCACTTTTTATGTGGTTTTGGATTTTTACTCACACAAAACAAAGACATAAAAGTAAGATCAAAAACAAAAACAATGCATATGAAAAATTGCAATATGCTCAAAATGCATGAAGATATAAAGCATCTAATGCATGAGGGGTCCTACAAAGATCGAAAGAATTAGATCAAGGACCAAAAGAGCAATAGCTCAACCATAGGAACCCTTCCTTATCCAAATGGAACTATTGTTTGGAATGAGTGTCTCAAGAGAAGTGAGATGAGGGTTGGAAGAATGAGAACCGAAGATGCACATAGTCAAGGAGTTAACAGCATTAAACATTTTTTTTTAACAACATGCTATTATCACTCAAATTCGGTTTATCCTTTTTAACACAACTTCCAAGAAGCTCAAGTTTCTCTTTTCTTTTAATTCTTTTAAAAGCATGAAACTTAGAACATTGAGGTCTTAAATGACCAAAGGCACCACAATGGTGACAAACAATGTGTTTAGGTCCACTAGGCTTTTTGGGAAGGGATCTAGCAACATGGTTTTGTTCTTTCTTCCACTTATAACATTGAGGTCTTATATGACCAATCACACCACAATGGTGGCAAGTAGGAACAAACTTAGATCCATCCAAAGCCTTAGGTTGAGACCTAAACGAAGGCTTTGACTTAACAGCCTTTCTCTCCACCTTTAGATTTCTTTTATGTGGAGGAATGTACACCGATTTGTCCTTTGGGTTAGAACACACACTAGGCACAATATCGGGTACCACAACATGATTGCAGCAAATATTTTTATCCATTTTATCAATAGGTTCAGCAATCAAACACTTGGCATGCATCTTAAGAGATTCATTTTCAGATTTAAGATCGTCAACAAGTTTGTTAGACAAAACAAGTTTAGCATCCAAGTCCATATTCAAACATTCAAACTCTTTCAGCTTTTCAAGAGAATATTCAACAAGTTTCTTATATTTTTCAACCAATTTGATGGATTCATTCAGCTTAGCAATCAAATCATCATTTTCACAAAGTAACTTGCTTAAATTCTTTTGAAACTTCTTAGCATTTTTCTTTAAGAGTTTGATGTTAGGAATATCAATAACATCCAAAGATTCATGTAACACAGCATCACAACCATAAGGATTATCACTCATAGAGGCATTTTCACAAACATGTGGCATGTTACATTTATCACCAACCAAATCATACAAGGAGGCATACATAGCACAATCCATGGCAAATAAACACAAGGGGTCAAGGATCACACTTAGGTATTTAAACCACAACAAGTGTACCCGCTCTAATACCAATTGAAAGTTCAAAATGTGTATAGAACACCTTTGAACGTTTGGACCCCAATTACAAAATTATCAATTCAAGCTTTTTATCAAACAATTAATGTGCGGAACATGATAACAAGCTTATAACAGAATTGATAAACAATCTAAGCCAAATATAAACACATCCATAGTAGTAAATATAAGGCAAAGATAAAGGGAAGGAAGATGCAAACACACGGACAACACACGATGTGTTATCGAAGAGGAAACCGAAGCGCGGGGCGTAAAACCTCTCCACCGCCCTCCAAGCGGTCAATAATCCACTAGAAAATGTAGTTGGGATACATGAACAGCAATAGACCCTCCAAGCCTAATCTACCCAATGTACCTAAGCCCTCCAAGCTTCTTACTCCAACGAGGTTACGCCGAACCTTTTTCTTTTCTAGTTTACCGGATTCCGCTATAGCCCATAGCATCAACCAATAACCATTGGTCCCTTCCAAACTGCTTCCCTTAACACCAAAAGACCTTCTCACAGCCGTGGGTGTGGTGAGAAAAGGATTTGGTCAATAACCTCTCAAGGATGTATAAATGGAAAGGAAGAGAGTAGAGGAATTTGAGGAGTCTCTTAGTGAAGATTAGGGATGAGGCAATCTTGTTTTTCTCTAGGGTTTCTCTCTCAATTTTTCTCTCTAGAAGCTCTCTGAATATGGTGGGTATAAGGGTCTATATATAGTGGTTGTGTTTGGAATAAGAAGAGACAGTTTTTGCCAAACAGGGCTGATTGGTGGCTTGACCTCGCGGCTTGTCCAAGTCGCGAATTCAGATCGCGACATAACGGCCTGGCCAACCTGGAACTTTTGTCCTGTAGTGCGACAGCTGGCGCGACCCTTCAACTCCCCTGTGTGCATCTCACATGCCAACATTTGGCGGCTTGCCAATCGCGAGTCCTAACCGCGAAACTCTGCCTTTCTTGCACATGCTTGAGCTTTTCTTCACATCTTCTCACACACTACCCTTACAATAATCCCACCTAAATACAGGGTTACTAAGTGCTTAAATTACAAGCAAATTGGCACGGAATAAAGCCAACAAGATGGTTGATAAATTTCAACCTTACAATATATATATATATATATATATATATATAACTTTTATTAATTGGAGCATTCCCATGTTGGTCATGAGTGTATTAAATCATAGTACGATAAAAATGTGGGAGACCAGGAGGCCAAGAACATCCTTCTGGAGCTGCACCACATGTAAGCAATGAATAGGAATTTCAAAACCTTAATCATTATCAATGGGAACTGAGCAATGATTAGAAATTTCCAAACCCTCTAAGATATTGATTGGTCTTTTTTACTTTTGCATTTGGCATGTGCCTAAATTAAAATAATTTAGTTAAACAATTATGCCAGGATGATGCCTTTTTCTTATTTTGCAGTGTCCTTGACAACAATCATCAATTCATTATGCCACAAAGTCATCAGTTCATTATTGCCAGAGAGACAAAACATAAATAATAATAATAATAATAATAATAATAATAATAATAATAATATATTCACCACAGGTATCAATATGAGCTAATATAAATGTAAAGTAGATAGGATTATGTATTATGATGCTTGTTTATAAGGAGTTTTTATAAATCTCACCCTGATATTCTGACTTTCAAAGTTAGTTTTTTAGTTTTTTTCTTTTCCAAAAAAAAAAAAAAAGTTTTTATTAATCAATGAATCTGCATCAAAGAATTCTGCTATATATTGTCCACAGTGTACACTAGTTAACAGAATGACCCTTAAATTCTATATATATAGTCCACAGTATACGCTAGTTCCTTCCATCCAATTCATCCTTAAGTTCACTAAAATAATATCATTTAGGAATATGAAAAACAGTAAAGTAATGGCAAGATTGAATGCTAGAATTACTAAATTGAAAACATGTTTGAAGTTAAAGACTGAGGGTCTATTTGGATACCGCTTATTTGTTGAAAACTGAAAACTTATTGCTAAAAATACCGTAGCAAAATAATTTTTAAACTATGAATAGTGCCGTGGGACTCACGGCTGACTTGCTTATGCACATTTTTTGAAGTTTGGCTGGGTCATGAACAGTGCCATGAGACCCAACCAAAAAACGCAAAACGCCTAATAATCCTTAGGCAAATGCACGCTAAAATGAAAGAAAAAAAAGAAACTTAAATGATTGATTTGAAAATAATTTTAGGTAGGACAATGTAATTTGGAGTTTAAACTTGAATAATTATGTGTTATACAAAATTATTTTTTTTCTTGAATTTTCTTGATCATTGCATGGCATACTAAAGAGCAAATAACTAGATATTTAATTATAGTCAATTTTAATTTTTAATTTATTTGAGGAAAAAGTAATGGATGACGTAAAACTAGTCATGATAACATGATTGCTACAAGTTTGATTATTGTCACATGTTTAGTTTATAATTCTATAATCTACATCTAACAATTTTTATATAGTCCGAAAATCAAAGACTATAGCTTTCCAAGTCTTTGGAAGTTTCAAACAATAACCAAAGTCTTGGTGAGACATTAACAAGATTAAAGTCTTCTAATGGTGTTCCTTGTTTTCATGGTTGAAGGGATCTAGTATATCAATGACTTTAAAAAAATGTGATTATTTTCTCCAAACATAAAAATTTTAAGAGATAAAGGTACTAATTAAACGTTTCTTAAATATCACTTTGGAAGATTCCTAAATCCCACCACCCCTACTCCAGCCCCCACAAAAAAAAAAAAAAAAACATGTATGTATAAATAATTAGAAATGAGCAATGATTAGAAATTCCAAAACCCTCTGATCTTGAGTTCTTGACTGCCTCTTTTTTACTTGTGCTTTTGGCATGTGCCTAAATTACAATGATTTAATTAATGGCAAAACTACAATGTTGGTCCCTCAAGTTTACCTTATGTGCGCAATCGGTCCCTCAAGTTTTAAGCGAGCACAATTAGTCCCTCAAGTTTTAAAACTAAGTTGTATTAGTCCTTTTACAAACTGCTGTTAATGGTGTTACTTACGTGGCAATGGAACAATGGCTTGGCTTTTTTTTTTTTTTTTAATGATGTGGGTTTTTTTATTAAAAATTAAAAAATAAATTTACACATAAGAAATTTACAATCCAGTACCAAATTAAAACCAGTATTCGCAACTGATTCACAAACCCACTGCTTCATAAAAAAAAAAAAAAAAAATCACGAACCCACCCACGAGAGAGAAAGAGGAGAGAGTAAAGAAATCCAAGCACGAACCCGCCACCTGTGGAGACCTAATCCTTAGCCGCCGATAGAGACCTAAGCCTTAGCCACCGCTGGTGACGGCCAAAGCCCTAACCACCGTCGATGACAGCCACTCACGTCCCTGCTTCTCTCGCACACTACCTAAACATTTTGATGCAAAGGAGTACATCGAAGTGTTTTTATTCATGGATTAATGATGCTTTTTTTTTTTTTTTTTTTGGTAAGTGTACTATCTCGTGTTAGGACTAGTATCACAATTTAATGCCTTATATGATATGGCACTGCTTCAAGGTTTTGGCTCTTTTTATAGTTGGGCTTACTGGTCCATGTATGCTTAAAGGTCACCCAGGTTATTTGCTTGTGGTTAATGTTGAATAGTTGAGGTACCAAAGACAATTTGATGCCACAAGAAGCTTATGCAATAATACATTTACAACAACATTTGTCTGACATTTTTGTTGATGTGAGATTTTGTCATCTTAATACAACTATTCTGAAATGGCTACTACTAACTAGCTCAAACAAAATAGTCCAATCATGAGCAAGGGGTGGTGGCTAGGGCAGAAAATACTTTTTTTTTTTTTTTTTTTAATTTGGTTGGAACCGGGTTGCGAATATTGTTTCTAACATGGAAACTAAATTTTTTTAATTAAAAACATGCCACATCATTAAAAAAAATGTCAAGTCATTGTTCCATTAGCCATATAAGTAACACCACTAACGGCAGTTAGTAAAATGACTAATACAACTCAATTCCAAAACTTGAGAGACCAATTATGCTCACTTCATACTTAAGGAACCAATTGCGCACACAAGGTAAACTTCAGGGACTAATAGTGTAGTTTTGCCTTAATTAATCTATACTATCTATAAGATGATTCATCTGTTTATGCCCTAAAATCCAATTTAGTGGCATGTCATAAATAATTAAATTGTTTAATTATATGAGACAATCTATTTATGAACTAATATGACATTATCTTAGTCCATGAGATGCATAGTATGTGGTTTATGTGAAAAGTCACAGAAATATATAAATCACAAGTTCTTTGTAAACTCAGAATTTTAGTTCGTAGTCGGTGATGAAACTGGGCATTTCATCTGCGAAGACTATAACATATCAACTAAGATTATTTGTCTTGATCATGGAACTGGTGACTTCTAGTTGGTATGTTGATTTTAAGAGTTAAAACATATTGAACTGGACCGCTGTGAGATTTATTATTCTCCTAACGACTGTCAAATGAATAATAAATCTCACGACTTCTATTTACATCAACTCTAAATCTTGAGAGAATAATGGATCTGATCATAAGATGTAGGTTGCTTTGATATATCAAGAGTGAGATCTATAAGTTATGGTCAAAACCTCAGTATGTTGGGCAACCACATTTAGTGTTGATGGAACATATATTCTCAAGATGAAATTCATAATCTCTTAACGGAGATATAAAATATTCCTTTGAGATAAGTTTAATGAATTTGGTTATTCAGAGTGTTAGGCCCAACCACTTTAGTAAGGAGTTACTAAAGTATATATTTAGAGAATTGGATTTCATAAATTCGATTCAACATTGTCATAATTTCCTATACATGATGCATTTATGGAAGATAGCTTATGATGTGATCATAGTCTCCATTGAAATGCTAATATGTTACATTGGCTTCTATCGCAATTGTGCCACTGCATGAGATGAAAGAGTTAGTACTAGACTTAGACTTTATATCAAGTCTAAATGAGATGTTTGGTATGAATCATATTGAGTGCTAAGAAAAGCTTAAGGAGTTCCAATTCTATGTCATTTTATGAAAATATTTTATTTTTAAAATGAATTGGAATTCTTGGATATAAAGATTAAATGTTAATCTCATTTGGATATGATCCACAAGTCCTTGTTAGAATCATTTGATCAATTCAGATTGTTTTAAAAATAAATTCTTTTATATTATCTGAATTGATAAGTGAGTTCTATGCAACGGAAGACATCCTAAAAGTTAAGGCTAGGATCAATATGATTTAATTCAAATTCTTAGCCTAAACCGAAAGGTAAGGGTGATAAGAAGATGAATTATAATAGCAAACAGTTGGACAAGTTAGTTGCCCTAATAGTTGCCAAAAGGAAATTAGACTCATAAGCATGACCGAAAAGAAAGTGTTTCTAATTTTGGTAAAGCTAAGCATTGTCCATGATTATCTTCTAGATGAAAATTTACATGTTTTTCTTTTTAAAGAGATAGTTTATGTCCTTTGGAATTGTATGTTTTGGTGCTTATGTCAATAGATCTTATTAATCTAAATGATATTCAAGATTGGTGAAAGATGGGCTTTTAGAACCATTATTTTGTAATATTCCTAGTCTATGAATTCTATTTAGAAGATAATAAGATCTATGGTTCCTTTTTGTAAAGGAATAAAGTTCCAATAACTTCTTTAAGTCAGTCCATACATAAAGGAGGAATAGGGCTCTTTTAAAGTAAAGGTAGATTGTTCTAGAAGAAAAATGTCAAAATTTGTTATAAGACAACTATAAAATACATTTAGAAATGAGATGGTTGTTTTAGATACACCACAAGACATTATTCTAGATATATAGCTAGTACACGGGTACAACATCGTAGTGGGAGGATTATCAAATAAATTCATAGTTTTGGAATAAACTTTTGTAGTTATTCCACAAGGATATGAATTTGATCATCGGTCCTATGTAAAGGCAATAGATGATATGAATATGGATTACTGATTCAAGGTTATGTGAATAGAATTAAATTCCATTTAAAGTCTAAAACTTGTAGAGGCGCTTAATTGCATTAAGCCTATTGTTTTCAAATTGGTCTACAAGTAAATAAGATTGATAGATTTGAATGTGCAAACCTTCAAAGTCAAGACTAGTGGTGAAAAGATTTATTCAAAAAGAAATGGCTCGATTATGAAAAGATTTATTTACCAATAGTCAAGTTTGACACTATCTAGATTCTCTCATCCATTATATTTCATTTGGATGAAATATGGCAATGGATATCAAGAAAGCTTCTTTTAGTAGCAATCTTAAGGAAGACATCTATATGACGTAACTAGACTTGTTCATAGCAAAGAACCAGTGATGATTAGCATGCAAGTTGCCCAAAGTCCATTTATGGACTAATGCAAGCATCTAGGTCATAAATATCATCTTTGATCAAACAATCAAATTATTTGATTTTGATCAAGTATTAAAAGGCCTTAAGTGTGTAAAAGCTATATAGAATAATAAATTTCTTAATGTATGTTGATGACATTCTAATCATTTAGGATGATGTAGAGTTATTGTCATCAATAGAGTTTTTGTTGTCTAGTCTAGTTTCATATAAAGTACTTGGGAAAGATTGGTCACATCCTAAGAATTAAACTTTGTTAAAATTCAGAAATTATGATGTTTGATCTATCTCAAGCTACTTAAATAGATTAGATTCTAACCAAGTATAGCATGAAATACTTTAAGAAAGGATTCTTTCCTTTTAAGTTTGAAGTTCCTTTATATAGGACTATAGTCCTAAGACATATAAAAGGAAGAGCATATTAAGACGGTTCCTTATATTAAATCAATAGGAAGTCTTTATGCTATGCTACATACTAGGCTAAATATCTATTTTCAGTTAGCATAGTAAGTAAATATCAAGTGAATCAAAGATCACTTAATTTAGTAGGAGTAAAGCATATACTCAAATATCTTAGGAGAATGAGGGATTATATGCTTGTCCACAGAAGTGAAGTTTTGATGTTTACTGGATGTACAAATACTGACTTGTAGCTTGATTGTGATTCATGAAGTTGGACTTCAAGATATGTGTTCATCCTAGATGGTGAAGATACACATTAAGCGTAAGTATCATCTCATTAAAGAGATATGAGTACGTGAAAAGTAGTAGTAGAAAAGGTAATTTATGCAATAAATCTGACTGAAACTTGTTTCCAAGCCTTGCCTTAGAGTGACTATAAATTACTCTAAAGGGAGATAAGTGTCGGATATATGATAAATTGTCTTTAAGGGCAAGTGGGAGATTGTTGGGGTTTAAGCCCTAAAATCCAATTTAGTGGCATGTTATAAATAGTTAAATTGTTTAATTATATGAGACAATCTATTTATGAACTAATGGGACATTATCTTAGTCCATGAGATGCATAGTATGTGATTTATGTAAAAAGTCACAGAAAGATATAAATCACAAGTTCTTTGTAAACTCAGAATTTTAGTTCGTAGTCGGTGATGAAATTGGGCATTTCATCTGCGAAGACTATAACATATCAACTAAGATGATTTGTCTTGATCATGGAAGTGGTGACTTCTAGTTGGTATGTTGATATGTTTTAAGAGTTAAAACATATTGAACTGGACTGCAGTGAGATTTATTATTCTCCTAACGACTGTCAAATGAATAATAAATCTCACGACTTCTATTTACATCAACTCTAAATTCTGAGAGAATAATGGACCTGATCATGAGATGTAGGTTGCTTTGATATATCAAGAGTGAGATCTATAAGTTATGGTCAAAACCTCAGTATGTTGAGCAACCATATTTAGTGTTGATGGAACATATATTCTCAAGATGGAATTCATAATCTCTTAACGGAGATATAAAATATTCCCTTGAGATAAGTTTAATGGGTTTGGTTATTTAGAGTGTTGGGCCCAACCAATTTAGTAAGGAGTTACTAAAGTATATATTTATGGAATTGGATTTCATAAATATATGATGAATAACATAAAGGATTAAACTGGATACTCAAGGATTAAGATGTAGTAATCTTCAAAGTGGCATCAATATTTATGACTTTGTATTACTACGAATATTTTAATGAAAGGGTTGTATGTATAATAAAGTCTTTGGATATTATTTATTAATAAGGCCTAGAGTACAATTATATTCTTATAGTGGTATTAAATATAATTAATGGTAACTTTGGACTTGTCAAGAGTTGACAGAAAAGCCCAAGGCCCATTGGAGCTAGAGTCTTAAATATTGACTAAAGCTCAATTGGGTAGGCCCAAAAGGCTAACCCAATTAGATTATCAGTCATTATTTAATAAGAGTTATTAAATAAAGAAAAAAAAAGAGAATAGTTTTGACGTACGTATGATGAAAAGAAAAGAAATCAGTTTTTCTTCACAAGGAGAAAAATAAGGATTTTTCTTTGAGAGTCTATGTTCAAAGGACTGATTGAGAGACGACACATCTTGGGCACCATTGAGATGAAAATTAAAGGTATTCTCAAGTCAAGGTTTTGAAATTCATTGCATCAAGGTACGCTTTCTATTCTTTATTCTAGAATTCATGGTTACATGTTTATCTTTCATGATTGAAGTAGATCCGTGGTTGTTGCTTCCGCTGTGTGTTTTGTATGAGATACAAAACCAGATTTTCCAACATATGCTTGGTTGTTTGCTTCTTGCGAGTTTGAGTTGAAAACTTTTGTTTATGTGTTTTTTTGTTTTAAAATGTTTTTACATTGTTGTTCTATTTTTTATCAACTTTGTACTGCTTTTGTTTCAAAAAACCAAAAACACATAAAAAGTAGAAAATCCAAAAAGTTTGATCGACTTTGTTGAGTTTTGTCTCAAATCATATTTTTCCTTGTACCTTTGTACTAATGGCGATATGCATCTACGAACTTAGCTTGTTTCCTATGCAAGCATATCATTGTGGGAGAAATTTTGAAATCTATGTGACTGTTGTAAATAGATCTTCAACCTTGTCATGAATAATTAGTGAATGGTTTTGTTGATCTTGAGACATGTATAGACTTATGCCTATATATCTTCCCACTCTTTATTTTCTGTTTTTGCTTAAAAGAGCTCTCTAAATGTAAATCTCCAAATGAAAAGAGATATAGAGTTGCAAAAGCTTGTCGCACATACTAGTATTTGAATAGGAAAAAGGGAAAGCGACCGAAAAGATATGCATGATGCCTAAAAAGCCAAAGGCTAAATCATCAATTGAAATATCAAAAATTTCAGGCATCAATCTCACAATGAGATTTTTATTCAAAAAATGCAAATGATTTGTTGTATATGGAGCCAAATGAAAAGTTTCAATGAATTGTAATCAAGTTTATGTGAGAAGTCATATATGCATATTTCTATAATTGGGATAGGTCACATTATCTAGTGTTAGTTGTGTATGCCTTGATTGAATTGATCATTGAAGCTTCACATTGGACTAAAGATTATCTCATTTTTGATATCCACACACAACACACAAGTCTATGTTCAATGAATGTCATTTTCATTTGTGTGATTGTACTTGATTAAATGTGTTTTTCACATGCTCAATCTTTGTTTGATCAAACACAAAAAGATTTTTGAGTGTTTTAGCTGTTTTTGGAAAGTATTTTATTTTTATAAAAAAGTCAAAATTTCAAAAACATTTTTGCTCTGTTTTGGTAACTCAGTCGCGGGTCAATCCAGTCGCATGCTCGCAGGTAAGTTTTGGCGACTTGTTTGCGGGTGGAAGGTCTAGTCACAAGGGGTACACAGAGATTTTCGCGGCTCAGCTCACAACTCCCTCGCGGGTAGACCTTCCAGTCGTGAAAAACACTTAGAAAATTTGTCAAGAATCTTGTTTTCATAGTGTTTTGCAGCTTACTCTAGCGACTTACTGGCGACTTGATCCAGTTGCGAAAAACGCGTGTTTTGCATTTTAAAGTAAGTTTTTAAAAGTTTTTCAGTTTTCCCTCGTACTTTTGTGACTGTTCATTGTCTT
Source organism: Quercus glauca (assembly GCA_023736055.1). Taxonomy (NCBI): domain Eukaryota; kingdom Viridiplantae; phylum Streptophyta; class Magnoliopsida; order Fagales; family Fagaceae; genus Quercus; species Quercus glauca. The sequence goes on along the minus strand of CM043318.1, from coordinate 29,632,261 downwards.
CCCCATTTCTCTCTCTAAAATACTCCGTGTATCTTTTCGAAAATCCACCATTTCTGCTTCATCTCTTCTCAAATCTTCAAGAAAAAGGTATGGGTTTTCTCTATCTCACTTCAAACTCACTGATTTGATCCTTATTTTCTTGATTTATGAGTTGCAACTGTGATCTACGAAATATTTTGTTCGACATGGGTTTGCTTAAATTGCTGGGTTTGATTGATTGGGGTTGATTACTCTTGTTGCTGAATATGTTATAGTATCATGATTTTGCATCATTGTGCTAGTATATGTTCTGAGCATAAATATTTGATAGATTTTATACATATTGGGCATATGGGTTTGGGGTTTTCTATGTTTTTTTTTTTTTTTTTTTTTTTTTTTTTTTTTTTTTTTTCCTGAATGTAGTTTGTGTATTTCAGTATGGTTGAGTTTTTGGATTGTGTGGCTAGCATTGCTTTGAGTTTAAGTCACCATATCATGTGTGTGCTGCTGCCTTGGGGTTTATCTTGCACATTTCATTATGTCATGTTTCATTGACATATGCTCTCATTTGTCTGAATGTGGTTTATACTGTCTATGTCTAGTTATTTAATGCTTACTCCAGTCTACATCTATATAGAATGAACTTGTTTGATTTGATGAAGTTCTGATTTGATCTATCCATTTTCGGTTATCAACTGTACTTGTTTTGTATGCTGACATGACACTCTGTTACTCTTTTTGTAACTAACTTGTTACTAATATGTGTGCATGTTCACATATTATGTTTTACTCTTGTTGTGGCCTTTTCTGCGTGTTTTACAGATGACTCCCACACCTACAAAGAAGAAGACTCCTACTAAAAGGGCTGACAAAAGATTGAAAATGGACCCTAACCTGTTTAGATCTATTCAACATTTTGAACGATATAAAGATTCTTTCATGAAGGGAACCATCATTCAGGAAAGATTCGTGGACCTAAGAGATCTGAAGGACACCTTTATTCCAGGTCGCTTTGAGGGAAAAGGCTAGGATAAGCTATTAAGTGATTTACCTGGAGTGTGTGAGCCACTGATAAGAGAGTTTTACTCTAATGTTAAGATTAGAGAGGATGAGCTAGATTGTTGGGTAAGAGGACATGAGTTCACCCTAGATGTCCATGATATTAATGAGGTACTTGGTCTTGAAGGTTTAGAGGAGTATGAGTTCATCAATTACAAAGACATGATGTTGTCATTAGAAATTTTCCACAATCACATTAGTGGACAGAGAGAAGGGAAATGTCTCAATACTACAGCATTTCCAGTTTACATGAGGTGCCTTACAATCATCATGATGAACAACTTATACCCAATAAAGAAGTTGACTACAATCAACAATGCCAGAGCCATTTTTCTTATGGAACTCAAGGAGAAAACACTCATTGATATCAACTTTCATATATTTGACACAATAATGGATGAGACCAGAACAACTTCACGAGTAAAGCTGATTTCTCCTAGTCTTATCATGCGGATTTTCAGAGCAAAAGGGGTTCCAATTCCTCAAGATCTTAGTCTAATGCCTACACCTTCAGCTATTAACAAGCAAACCATCATAAGGATTCAAGTACGTCTTCCGGGTAATGTAGATGAGGAAGGGGCCGATTAAGAAGAAGGTGATCCAATGGAGACTGAAGCTGAGGCTGCAGGACAGACTTCCACACCAAGAAGCAGAGCCAAGAGGAGTAGGGCTTCTACTTCACCAGCTGTACCTCCTAATGCTTTTCAGATCATCCTGGAGAGGCTTGATGGACTCAAAAAGGTTCAAAATCAGCATACTGAAAGGATGACAGCAATGCAAGATTAGCTTGATGTACTCTCAGCAAAGTTTGACAGCATCTACACCAACAAGGAGCAATGACCCTTTTGCCATTCCAGTTAAAAAGGGGGAGAATTTTTGGGCAGCACTTGAGGGGGAGTGCTTATTTAAGGGGGAGCATTCATAATCTTTCATAATCATATGCTGTTTTGTTTATAGTTTTGATACTATATTTTGGATAATTGTTGTTATTATAGGTTTGATACACTGTGGTTTTAGTCTTTGTTTGGCTTAAACTCATAACTCTTGGATGGTTTTGAAACTTTGGTGATATTTATTTATATTTTGTTGATGTTTTTTCAGTTAGTTTTCATTTTGTACCCATGTTACTTTTGTAAGCTTTTAGAGTTTGTTTACATGCATTTTGTAGGCTTTTATGGTTTGTACCATGCTTATGCAGCCTTTATGCATTGTACCCTTGCTTTGTGGCTTTAGTACTTGATGTTAAATGTCATGCATTTTTCCTTAGTACATCACTCTTGTACCCTTGTAGGATTGTTCCTAGATGCATATATGTTTGTATGCATTGGTTGAGTGTTGGACATGCAAATGATACTTTGCAAATAAGCTTATTAGCTTGCATGTCCGGATGTTCATTCCTTGTGTGAATGAGCATTGTGATCACTATTGTATAGTGATTGCCTATTTTGGTCAAGCCATGGTTTATTGCCTTTTTGCTTAAGTCCATTCTTGCTTGATCATTCTATTATTGCTCCATATGCATTTCAAGTTTTTTTGCATACAATGATACTGCTGTGTTGTTGTGTTTCAGGAGATACTTGTTCATATGTTTCAAGAGCTTTTCAGAATCTAGAGTTAGGTGTGAGTGAGTTTTGTTCAACTGTTCTCAACTCACGTGTTAAGTCTAGAGTCTGTTGTAGGGTTTTGTCACAAAATAGCCAAAGGGGGAGATTGTAAGGTTGAATTTAATCAACCATCTTGTTGGCTTTATTCAGTGCCAAATTTTCTTGTATTTTAGCATTTAGTAACCCTGTATTTAGGTGGGATTATTGTAAGGGTAGTGTGTGAGAAGATGTGAAGGAAAACTTAAGTTTGTGCAAGGATGCAGAGTTTCGTGGTAGGACTCGTGGCTGACTCGCAACTAGCAAGCCGCCAATTGCAGCACACGTGAGAAGCATGCGAGGAGGTGAAGGGTCACGCCAGCTGTCGCACTACAGGACAAAAGTCCCAGGCTGGCCAGGTCGTTAACTCGCGGCTGGAACTCGCGACTCAGACCAATTGCGAGGCCAAGCTGCCAAACCACCCTGTTTGGGAAAAACTGTCTCTTCGTATTCCAAACACTCACCACTACATATAGACCCTTATACCCACCAAATGAAAAGAGCTTCCAGAGATAATTTTGAGAGAGAAACCCTAGAGAAAAACAAGATTGATTCATCCACAATCTTTACCTTAGAGACTCTTCAAATTCCTTTACTCTCTTCCTCTCCATTGACATACCCTTGAGAGGTCCTTAGCTAAATCCTTTTCTCACCATACCCATATCCATGAGAAGACTTATTTGGTACTTTTGGGAAGCAATTAGGTAGGAACCAATGTCTATTGGTTGATGCTATGGTTTATAGTGGAATCCGGTAAGCTAAAGAAGAAACAGGTTCAGCGCAACCTCGTTGGAGCAAGAAGCTTGAAGGGCTTAGGTACACTGAGTAGATTAGGCTTGGAGGGTCTTCTGCTGTTCATGTATCCCAACTACATTCTTTAGTGGATTATTTACCGCTTGGAGGGCGGTGGAGAGGTTTTACGCCGAGGGCTTTGATTTCCTCTTCGATAACACATCGTGTGTTGTCCGTGTGTTTGCATCTTCCTTCCCTTTATCTTTGCCATTTATTTACTGTTGTAGATGTGTTTATATTTGGCTTAGATTGTTTATCAATTCTGTGTTTGGCTTATGTTCATGTTCCGCACATTAATTGTTTGATAATAAGCTTGAATTGATAATTTGTAATTTGGGGTCTAAACGTTCAAGGGTATTTCATACCCATTTTGAACATTCAAGAACCAATATAAATAATGAACACAAATAAAAAATATGCAAATTTCTATTACTCAGACTCCTTTAAGTAATCGAACTTTTTTTTCTTTATTCTTTTTCAACTTCTATTACTCAAACAAATAAGTAACCACGGTCAAGATTTTAGGATTAGTTGCAAATCAAATTCCATCAAGGTTTAAAAATAGATGCAATGAATAAAATATCAATGATAGAGAATGAAAAAAGCAAAGTCTAATATAATTTTAAAAAAGATTTCTAATCAGTGATTCATGTGAGAAAAAAGATGCCTTTATCTACAATTACAATCACATGCCTATATCTACAATAGTGACAAAAAAGAGTAAAGAGGATGAACGTTGTCATCCTCTCAATGATTATAGTAATAGAATAGTAATCAACTCCTAGTCCTACAAGCCCATGTGTTCCGAAATCCTAGCCAAAGTATAGAAACTAGAGATAGAGACGTGGAGATAGAACAAAATAGTCTAGAAACCAACTACAATCACATGCAATAGAATAAAATAGTTCATCGACTCAAAAAAAAAAAAAAAAAAAAAAACACTCATACCCCGATCCAAGGACCAGAGACGTTAAAATAGAGTACAACATGTCAACTCTTGATTTGTGTTATTCAACAACCTATAAGATTCAGGACAATTGAGTTCAAAAACATCACAAAACCATTCATAAAAATTTTTTTTTAAAAAAAAAACACAAAACCTATTGATAACCAAGGACCAGAGACGTAGAGATAGAATACAACACTTCAACTCTTGATTTGTGTCATTCAACAACACTGCACTAGCGACCTGGCCATGGAGGAGATAGAGGAAGAGCTGTGCAAATCAAGAGAGAGAGAGAGAGAACATATAGCTTTTTTTGGGGGGGGGGGGGGGGGGGAGGGGGGTTTAAAAACAAGTATGGAATGTATTAAATAAAGGATAATAAATGAAATCAATTAGAATATTAGCATTAATGAGAGTCTTTTTTTAATCGTTGGATCTACTTAAATCCAATGTTTTAAAAAAGGTGTAACTCTTTAGAGTTACACCAGATATAACTTGAACCCATCCCTCTCTCTCTCTCTCTCTCTCTCTCTCTCTCTCTCTATATATATGTATATATACATGTACATATATATATATATATATATATATGTGTGTGTGTGTGTGTACTAGTCGCTAACCCGTGCCATACATAAAAAAGTTCTAGAAATTTATTTTAATATATTATACGTATTTTTTTCTTTATTAGGCACTTATAAATAAAATTTCAATTAATCTCATATTAATCAGGATATAATATTATATATGTTATCTCCATAGTATATGTGAACAAATAAATCAAGGTTTATAGTAACCAAACAAATAAATCAATGTTTATAGTAACATGAGGATTATATCATAGGTTCATATAGCAATTTTCACATTAAAATTGCAATAATATAACATCAAAAACTCATATACAGATAAATACAAAAATAATTTGTTTATGCTTGTATACTTCTAGTTCTCATGGTTGGAAACCTTCACTACTGTATACAATAGTATTTTTGTATGACGTAATCTCATTATTAAGCTCAAGGCAAAGCTAAATCATGGTCCCAAAGAGTGACATAAAGTTGTTTTGTAGGCCCCTAGCAGTGGTCTTTCTTTTTCATGGTACCCTAGTTCTCCCAAAAGTGCAATTTATATGCCTTGAAAAAGAAAATAACTTATTAACTTCATAGACAATAACGAAAACTCCACATGAAAATGTTCACTTAACAGAATAAAAGTCATATTCTTCATTTTCACTAATCCACAGTTGAATTTAGTAAGTCAAATTAAAGATAACACCAAAAACTTTGGTCTTGATTCTTCATTACATACGGTCTATCATTCCAATCATGGAAATCAAAAGATATGAACATGTGGTTTGAAAATCATCATCTAAAGCATTGCCATGCCAAAATAAGAAAAAGAATATATCAAGCACTGAGCACACACTTAAGACAAAATGTAAAAACCCGGAATTGAATTTGTTTCCCAATATGAAGCTCTTGATCCTTTTTTTTAACTTGATGAGTGTTGGTCTTGATCTAACTTCAAAATTAAAACTTGTAAAATAGGAATTTAATATTAAAAAAAAAAATTCTATCCCTAAACTTATTGTTTAACGGCCAAAGAGAAAGCAAAGAGTTAAAAAAAAAAAATGCTTTCATATCTAAGAAATCACTAAGCCTTCATGCATGAAAATGTTTATGGAGTGGTCTCACACCATTGGCACAAATGATATGCTTTTCAAAGTGTTTTTATTATTCAACATTCTATCAAACCCCATCTATTCTATATAATAGGCCAACAACGTATTGACCCCTTGTGATAGATTAATTGATTAATTAGCCAAGATTAATTAATTAATCAAATTAACATGCAATGTACGTGGCAGCACAAAAAAAATCACCAAATAACTAAATATGTAGCGGAAATTAAATTACATGGTGATTTTTTTACGAATGTGGAAAACTCTACACGGCTTAAACCACACCGGGTGATTTTAAGGTCACCACTTTTGAGAATTTACTATTATCACAATAAACGGTTACAAGTAAAGGAATCCCAGTACGTTATACCAACTTACAGTTAAACCCTTACCCCAATACCCAATTAGACTTGTTCTGTAATGACAATCTCTCCTTGTATTGCACGGCTCCTAGTGTGTGACTAACCAATAGATGCGCGAATCCCAGTACGTGACTTGATCACCATCCAGAGAAGGATGTTGGCTGTAAAGTTCTTCTGTTCATCACACGATGAAGATCATGAAGTTGCTTGGTCACAAAACCCTACAGTGTACAAACACAGCAACTATTTCAAGAAAAAGAAGAACTAGGGCAAATTTTGTCTCCGATCACAATTTTCATGAACAAAACTTTGCTATATACTCACGCAACCTTCGACAAATTGGATGAAAATCATAACAGAAAATTTGCTTTTCATAAATCTCTACAGATACCCTATCTGTCGAGCAGCTGTCGAGCCACGGGCTGAAACAGCTCTTTTAAACCTCAATAGATATTAGCTATCGAGCTTTAAAATCCTGCACTTTAATACTTGATTCTTAGACAGACTTGCATGGCTTTAACACTTGAACTTGAAATCTTGTTTCTCGAAGTATTAAACATATCCTAGATCTACTCAAATATAAGTAAAGTGCATTTTGTCAAAGGATTAGCCAATACATAAAATGTTGACATATGTTCCTAACATCAAAATCACATATGTCCTAACACTATAGATCGCCATGCACAATTCAAATTCCCATTCTCACTGCTTTAAAGTAGCAGCACATCAACAATAACAATATTAAGCAGTTAAGCGATATTATTATGAATCTTTAGTACTCTTCTAAAATATCACTAATATGCATGAGAATTCATTCATCTGATTTGCACAAAAAAATATGTGAAACAAAGGGGAATAAGTTTCATATAATAAAGCTCTAACATAAATTTTCTAATTCCTATAGATTAACAGTGTTGCAAATTAAATAATGCTCCCAAGTGCGGGATTGTCGTGAAGTAATAACTCAGTAAGTCCAAGGTCAAATCCACAAGGAAAAGGGAATTGATTAACAAACCACAAGAAAATAAAATTAAAATAATAAAGGTTAATTGAAGAGATTTTTGATGGTTTAGTAAAGGTAATTTAAATTGAGTGAAAATAACAATATATTAAGGCGCTAAGGTTTAGAGATCTACATACAACACATCTATTGGTAGTCTTAACAATTTTTATTTATACCTCAACTAAAATTCATACGAAGGATGTTCTTAGTCGGATGATTTAACAATAAGAACTCAAGAATTATTTGTCTAAGGTAGTTTCATGAAATTGATTGATTTTAGGCAAAACAAAACAAGTGAATGCTCCAAGTACTAACTGGTGCGCAGGTCGGAATCCTAATCTAAATTGGACTTGGATTTGGTGCAAATTTCCTTTGGTTCCTTGCTCCAATTGGACTCGAATTTAATTGGGTTGGCCTATTTTGACTTCATCATAGCCCTTGTAAAAGTAAAGTCCATTAGCTTTCTTCTTTGCACAAATCCACTTATTTAATTTCATTATCCTACAAAAGACAAATTCACACATTAAAATTCAATTAGGCACAAAATTGATTATTTAGTATTATTCCAAAACCAACTATAAAATGCATGAATTAACTCAAAATAAGTATGATAATACTTTTTTTAGGTCGTTTTTTGGGCAAATTCACACCTTTGGCTTTTTGGGCATCATACATTTTATTTTAGGTCGCTTTCCTTTTTTCCTAGTCAAATACTAGTATGTGCGACAGGCTTTTGTAGCTCAATATCTCTTTTCATTTGGAGATTTACATTTGGTGAGCTCTTTAAACAAAACAATAAAATAAATAGTGGGAAGAAATATAGGCATAAGTCTATGCATGTCTCAAGATCAACAATACCATTCACTAATCATTCATGACAAGGTTGAAGATCTATTTACAATAGTCACATAGATTTCAAGATTTCTCTCATAATGATATGAGTGCATAGGGAACAAGCTAAGCTCGTAGATGCACAAAGCCATTAGTCCAAAGGTACAAGGCAAAACATGCTTTGAGACAAAACTCAACAAAGTCAATCAAACTTTTTGGATTTTCTACTTTTTATGTGGTTTTTGGATTTTTGACACATGTGCAGGAAAAGATTGATAAAAAATAACAATGTAAAAACATTTAAAGCAAAAGCAAACAAACAAACAATTTTTCAACTCAAGCTCGCAAAAAGCACATAACCAAGCATATTGACAAAACATAGGAAGTATTAATGCATGGACATGTTGTAATTCTTATGCATGAGTACCCTTCTTCACTTGCACGTCACGTACATTTGGGGTGATATCCTTGAAGGATTGAGTACAAGAGTTAGGACTTTCAAACCTTCTAGTGAAGCTTTCCAAGCAAGTGGTGAAAGCACCGATCATCTTCATCACTTCCATCACACCAGGATCACTATTTCGACCTCTTGATGACTCAACAGCCCAAGTTCTCTTGTCATTTCTTGGTCCTCTTGACCTTTGATCAGTTGCATTCTTCAATGCTCTCAGCTTATGACAGTTGGGTCGGGTGTGTCCTTGAAGACCACAATGATGGCAAAAGTGGTTCATTCTCGGACCTCTTTATGATCTTGGAAGAGATCTCCTTCTTGCTTCAGTCCTAACCACAGATTGGTTCTGGGGCTTATTCAACACCCTTTGGTCAGTCACAATTTTCTTCTTTTCAACCTTCGCCTTCTCCACAGTGGGGGCAACTATAACCGGCTCTTTGGCCTTCACAAATTTCACTTCTTTGGAGATATTCACAGCTGCGCTGCTTTCTCCAGTATATCCTAATCCGAATTTATCTGAAAATTGTTTTTGAGAGGAAATGACATCATCTAGCTTCTTGGTGGAGACCCTCTCTACCTTGGCATTTGCTTGAACCACCTCAAGCTCCAAGAATCTAATTTTTAAATAAGCTTCTAACAGCTCACCATTCAGCTTTTCTATTTCACATTTGGCCTCCTTATGTCGGACAAGGAGACTCCAGTAGTCCTCCTCTGCTTTCTTCATTTTCCTCACAGCCGCCTTCGCCACCCTTGCATACTCTCCCGACATCTCAAGAAGTAAGATGTAATTCTCTTGAAGACCAACTGTATCTTCATCCTCTTCAGCATCTGATTCTTCCACAATGCCTATGGATTCTTCATCACTATGCTCCCAAAGTTCTTGTACAAGCAAATTCAAGTCCTCCGAAGACTCAACCTAAGCAATAGTCATAAATGCAAAGTAATTCCCTTCTCCATCACTGCTTTCCTCAAAATTAGAATTGGATGAATTTGAGTCACTTAGAGTTTTGGCATAGACCTTGCCCTTTGATTTCAAATAATTGGGACATTCTTTCTTGAAGTGTCCATGTCCGTTGCACTCAAAACAAGTGATTCCTTACGAAGATTGGGATTCCCTACCATCTTTCCTTTTGAATTCCCTTTTCTCCTTCCCGGAACTCTGGAATTTCCCTTTATCAACAAATTTCCCACTGTTCTTAAATTTTAAGAATTTTCAGAAATTTTTCACAAGTTACGCCACATCTTTATCGATAACATCTTCATCCGATGAGTCATGAGTTACTACCCTTTCATCAATTGTCTTAAGAGCAAGAGATTTGCTCTTCCTCTGTGTGGGCAATGACAATTCATACGTTTGCAGTGAACCAATCAACTCTTGGACTTTGATGTTGTCAAGATCCTTACTCTCTTCAATTGCTGTCACCTTCGCACGGAAGCTTTCCGGCAGTGACCAAATGGTCTTCCTTACTATTTTAGAATCCTCCGTTTTCTCCCCCAAATTGAACTTACCAACGACTACCTCGTTTAGCTTACTATAAAAAGAGTCAAAGGACTCATCCTCACTCATTTTGAGCTCCTTAAAGCGGGTGGTCAGCATCTGTAGCTTGGTGTCTTTCACTTTCTTCGTTCCTTCATAAGTGGTCTCCAGTATTTCCCATGCTTCCTTAGCAATAGTGATGTGTGAAATCCTGTGAAATTCCTCTGGAGAGACATCACATAAAATAGCATTCAAGGCTTTACTATTAGCAATAGCTGCTGCAAGAGCTGCCTTATCCCAAGTGGATTTAGCAACCTCTGGCCTAGTCCAACCTACTTCAACTGCATCCCACACAGCATCATCAATAGAACATAAAAATGTCCTCATTCAGGCTTTCCAAAATGCATAATTATTACCATAAAAAAATGGTGGAACATTTAGAGATTGAGACCGGTCCATCTCCATATGGGGTCAGGGATCCCACTAAGGTGTTTAAACCACAAAGAGTGCACCCGCCCTAATACCAATTGAAAGTTCAATATGTGTGTAAAATACTATGAACGTTTAGACTCCAATTCACAAATTACCAATTCAAGCTTAATATCAAACAATGTATATGCAGAAAATGAACATAAACTTATAACAGAATTGATAAACAATCTAAACCAATTAAAATCACATCCACAACAGAAATTAAATGGTAAAGATTAAGGGAAGAGAGATGCAAACACAAGGACAACACACGATGTGTTATCGAAGAGAAAACCGAAGCCCTTGGCGTAAAACCTCTCCGCCACCCTCCAAGTGGTCAATAATCCACTAGAAAATGTAGTTGGGATACATGAATAGCAATAGACCCTCCAAGCCTAATCTACCCAGTGTACCTAAGCCCTCCAAGCTTCTTGATCCAACGAGGTTACGCTGAACCTTTGTCTTTTCTAGCTTACCGGATTCCGCTATAGCCCAAACCATCAACCAATATAAATTGGTCCCTTCCTAACTGCTTCCCAAAGCACCAAAAAGCCTTCTCACAGATGTGGGTAATGTGAGAAAAGGATTTGGCTAAGAACCTCTCAAGGATGTAACAATGGAGAGGGTGAGAGTAGAGGAATTAGAAGAGTCTCTATGTAAAATTGTGGATGGGTCAATCTTGTTTTTCTCTAGGGTTTCTCTCTCAAAATTCTCTCTGGAAGCTCTACATTTCGTGGGTATAAGGGTCCATATATAGTGATGTGTGTTTGGAATGCGAAGAGTCAATTTTTTCAAAACAGAGCTTGCTGGCAGCTTGGCCTCGCGACTTGATTAAGCTGCGAGTTCAAGCCGCGAGATAACTGAATGGCCAGTCTGGACTTTTTGTCTTGTAGTGCAACAGCTGGCATGATGCTTCAACTTCTCCGCATGCTTGGCACGTGAGCATCTTCTGTCAGCTTGCCAGTCGCGAGCCACCCGCGAGTTCCAGTCACGAGTCCCTACTTCACTACACTTGAGCAATTCTTCACACTCTCACACACACACTACCCTTACATGATTCTCACCTAAATACAGGGTTACTAATTGCTAAAATATAAGCAAATTTGGCACAGAATAAAACTAACAGAATGGTTGATTAAATTCAACCTTACAAATCACATCAGAATATAGCAAATTAATCATACACAAGGAGTCACTATTAATGAATGCACATAACATAAAAAACAACGAGTGCAGAACCTCTGTATGGATGATCTGGAAATTCACCGGAAAGAGTCACTGCAATCCATATCAATTAAATAAAATTGAAACTTGGAAAAGATTAGATTGGAATTTTACACACATGAAAAATCATCCAACATCATAAAATGATCCAATTCTTCAAGTCAATCATGAAAATTTAATACCCAGAAGATAGAAAGTCAAGAAAAAAAAAAACCATAAATCAAAATTGACACCAACCAACTAATAAAACAAATAAAACAGCTATATAAAGATTCTTGAATCCCAAACACACTACATGAAAACCCAAAATTATTCATAATTTGATTCCTACAATTTCTCAATACCCAAACAAAATTCATTATTATTATAAATTAAATTTAAAAAAAAAAAAACCAAAGCAATGACACAAAAAGAGAGAGATGTGATGGAACATAAATTTGAACATCTTGTTTGGGCTACATGTTTTATGTTAATTTAAAATTTCCAAGATTCCTTGAATTTCATATGAAAAGTTGCTAGTCTCACATCAAGGAATTTAGGATTTTGAACATAATGTTGTAACAATGTACAGAAAAGAGAAATCATGAAAATGAAGATAACCTCACCCTACACAATTAACTAACATTTTAGCAACCCAATATAGATTGGTTGGAATGAAATTGAATTTCCACTAATGCAATCTTGGCAACAAAGCATAAAATATGAAAATAGAAGCGACTAAAAGTCCATAGCTTTAAAATTTGGAGTTACAAGCTTGCATAGCAAAGATCACCTGTTGAACATCTGTTTCAAAAATAACATAAAAAATGCCTGCATTAAGAGCAAATCAAGACACAACTAACAATACTAATTTTTTTAGAAGAAAATGCAATTATTTGCACAGAGCTGCCTTTTATAAAAATTCCTAAACAAACAATATTAATATTTGGCAAAAAATGAACAGCCTAATATACTTTAAACCATATAGCAGGTAAAGGTGATGTATTCCATCTACTAATACCTGGCACTGGTAATAAATTAGTTTTGCAATCTAATTGTGATAGCCACTGCTACAATAGAATCTTATAAGTTATGGGGAAACAGAGAATTTTTTTCCCAAAAATAGGTAATTAAAAAGTGAGAAATTTTGTTCATGAAATTCAATCTCTCTCAATTTTCCCCCTACAAATTACAAATGCTACCCTTTAAACAAATAATGCATATAAAATACAATCAATCAAACCCATCATATACAGTTAACACAGTTAACAGAAGCATTCAACTTCTATATTTGATAATTAAAATCATAATTATGTTACCACATAGCCAAAAAAAGTTGAATTGATTATGGATTATAACTTAGCACTTTGTCAAACACTTTGAGGGCAATGGGGTTGCCTCTGTTCTCTTCACATGTGCTGAAGAACTATTAGAGCCTACTGAATTCCGTTATTTATTTCAAACATTCCACCATAAAAAATATATCCTATAAAAAAAAATGGAATAGAAAGAGTCTAAAAATTAGAAGAAGAGATATAGAGATGGACCTGGTGAGGCCAACCAAACAAAGTGTGAGATTAATGCAAATTAGGGTTTAGAGTTTTTTGACTATTGATAAATTCCAATTCTAAATCAAAACCTTAATTAAAACCAAATCTAACACAATTAGGAAAATCAAAACCAACCAACCAAAATACCCAAAACTAAATTCTATGGCAAAAGAACCCCACTAGATTGAAAATCCGAAAGGTTAGTCTAGGCAAAAGATAGGGGAAAAAACCATGGGCATGGCAAAAATTCCTATAAGGACGTCATGGGCAAAAATTATACGGCATAGAGAAAAGAAAAGAAAAAAAAAGAAAAAAAAGAATAATGACAATAAGCAAAGATAATAAATGAATAATTCTCTTATTGCTCAAATTAAAAGATAATAAATTGTTTCCATAGGGGATTTGGAACATTCCAATCCTTTGTTAAATTCAAAAAGAAAAGACATGAGAATCATAAAGTGATTCTCATGGATATATATATATATATATATATATATATTAAAAAAAAGATGATATTGGATGGAAATTGAGAAATGCTTTCTTAATGATATTTTTCTCTAGCAACCAGTCAAACCAAAAGATAATACCATTCTGTGTGCTTATCAAAAATGAGAAACAAGTTGAAAGTGTCATCTTCCAACTAAGATCCTTGAAGGCTCTTAGGCTTTAAGGCTTTATTCTTTTATCACAGCTGGAAACATAGTTAATGTAAAAGGGAAGGACACGTGGTAAATAGGCATTTATTAGGTTTTGTTGAAGACGTGCCTCCACCCCTGATAGCCCATGACTATCACAAAATGATGTTGTGGAAAGAATTGTGAAATTAGAGACAAAAATATGATTCTACTTCAATTTATGATTTGTCAAGCCATGATCAAGATGAAGAGAATGAGATAAAAGAGTGCAAGAAGCCTAGAACAACAATTGATAAAAACCAAAATGTTTCATTATAATAATCAAACAAATAATTATTTTTGATAAATACGATAGAATTTCAACTTATGACATCCATTCTATGATGTTTTTTTTTTTTAATCAACAAACTAATACGTTAAGAAAGGTAGTTCTTAATTTTTCCACAGATTTGCATCATCTTCTTGATTGTTGCGAAACCCCAATTAGTTAGATTGTTACCAGAGACTTCATAAAATTTTCTAGATAGGATCAAGAAAACACGACAATCACTTTAATTGCTAACCCATTAGCACAAACATGACACTCACTATAATTGCTAATCCATATTGATGCAATTATGAATAAGGGTAAGGATGACACATGGATATTTACTAGAGTTTATGGTGAGCCAGTCACTCATTTAAGGCACGAGACTTGGAATTTGATTCAAGATCTTAACAATCATTTTTCTATACCACCGCTCTCCCTTGGTGCGGTGGTCACTCTACAAGTATAAATGCTTGTAGGGTATGGGGGGTAAGAGCCGGGATTCAAGTCTCTAAGAGGAAGCTTCACACATATATACACTTAGATTAGGCTAGAGTAGAAATTCTATCTTGTATAAAAAAAAAAAAAAAAAAACAATCGTTTTTCTATACCATGGTTGCTTTCAAAGAGATTTCAATGAATTGACTAGTAACTTAGAGAAGCAGGGTGGTGCTACTAGTAACATAGAGAAGTTGGGTGGTGCTAATAGAAACCAAAATCAAATACAACTCTTTCGCAATGCTATTGATGAGTGCGGTTTCTTAGACTTAGGTTTTGTTGGCACTTAATTTACGTGGCATAAGCATTTTGCTGATGGACATTTGGTATGGGAAAGGCTGGATCGGGGTCTTGCAAACAATGAGTGGATTCTTCAATTTAGGGGAACCAAATTCCACCACCTTCAATCTAATAACTCTAATCATCGCCCTCTATGGATTGCGTCAACTGGGCTACATCCTCCTCGTGCCTAAAATCCCTTCCACTTTGAAGAGATGTGACTTTCAGACAAGGGGTGCTATGAGATTGTAGAAGTCGTGTGGTCATATCTAGCTTTCCTTAGATCCTGCTTTAAGGGCTGTCTAAAAAATAGAGAAATGTGGTGAAGAACTACAACATTGGAGTAGGAAAATTTTTTGCAATGTTAAGAAAGAGTTGGAATTGAAACGGAGACAGTTGGAAGTAGTTGATAGGGAGGCCATGACCTTTGGTGTTAACTTTTGGGTTAGAGATCTTACACTAGAAATTAATGATTTAATTGATAAAGAAACTCAAATGTGTCCCAGAGGTTGAAAGCATTATGGGTGACTCATGGAGATAAAAACTCCAAATATTTCCATAGCTGTGCCACACAAAGAAAAAATAAGTATCACATTGCCAATATTTGAAACTCTAAAGGGATGTGGTGCTCTAATTTCGAAGAGATGACCAACTCTCTAATTGCCTACCACCAAGACCATTTTACCTAAGCTAATCCGGTTCAATCAAAGGCGGCTACAGAGTCGATCCACAAGGTTATCAGTGAGGATATGAATGTCCAACTTTCTATAGAATTTATGGAATGAGAAGTAAAAGCAGCATTCAAACAGATGGCCCCCTTAAACCCCCTAGGTCGAAGGCACGCCCCCATTTTCTATCAAACCTACTAAAAGCTTGTGGGTAACGATGTTTCTTAATCTGTTCTCAGTTTTTTAAATTCTACATGTCTTCCACAAAACTTGAATCATACTTTTATAACTATGATCCCAAAGGTTAAAGGTCCTGAGTTAGTTTCTAAATTTAGATCTATTAGTCTATGCAATGTCCTGTATAAAATATTGTTGAAGGTTTTAGCTAATAGGTTAAAGAAGATCTTACCAAATATTATTAATGAGCATCAGAGTGTCTTTACAAAAAGTAAACTTTGTTTATGATAATATTTTACTCGCTCTTAAGACTTTACATAGTATGCAGAAACAATGTGGCAAAGAAGACTTCATGGCCGTAAAACTTAATATGAGCAAAGCATATGATAGAGTGGAATGGCCTTATTTGGAGGCCGTTATGAGGAAAATGGGTTTCGGAGAAAGTTGTATAAAACTCATGATGGCATGTGTGTGTCAAAATTACTTATTCCATCTTGGTCAATAGTGAACCTAAGGGTATGATCCATCCCTCCCACAATATCAGACAAAGAGATCCTCCATCTCCATATCTTTTTTTGCTTTGCACGGAAGGTTTACATGGGCTCATCTCCCAAGAGGTTGCTCTAGGTAATATATAGGGTTTCTCTTAGTGCAGAAATGGCCCTCGCTTGACTCACCTTCTTTTTGCAAATTATCACCTCTTATTTTGTAGAGTGACTTAGCAAGAATGTCAGAAAATTCTTGATATTTTGGAGTGTTATGGTAGTTTTTCTAGCCAATAGATTGACAAAAGAAAAACAACCATCTATTTTAGCAAGTCTATATTAGAAGGAAAAAGACAGCTCATCAAGAATGCCTTGGGTGTCCCAAAAATCAGACAGTATGAAAAGATTAGGGTTTACCATCATCAGTATGTAGGAGGAAAATAGCAAGATTCGAGTACATTAAAGAGAGGGTGTGGTGTAAACTACAAGGCTGGGAGGAGAAATTGCTATCTCAAGTAGGGAGGAAGATTTTAATTAAGGCTGTAGTTCAAGCAATTCTCACCTATACAATGAGATATTTCAAACTATCTTTGGGGTTTTGTTTTGATATTGAATGTCTTACTAGAAAATTTTGGTGACGTCAGAGAGGCAATCGTTGAAAAATCCACTGGGTTAAATGGGTATCGCTTTGTCAACCTAAATCCGAAGGAGGAATGGGATTCAAAGATCTTAGTCTTTTTAACGATGCACTCTTAGCTAAACAAGTTTGGAGGCTCTTAAACAATAAGCAATTTCTTTGCTATCATGTCTTCAAAGCTAGGTTCTTTCCCCATTGTTCCATCATGGAAGCTAGTGATTCGAACCATGGGTCTTATGGTTGGAAAAGTCTGTTAAAAGGTCGGGAAGTAATCAAGAGGGGAGCAAGATGGAGAATAGGCACTGGGGATGCGGTCAGTATTTGGAATGATGCATGGTTGCCATCTTTAGCTCATCCAAAAATTCTATCTCCAACGGTGGTGGATTACTCTGATTCTTCGGTCAAGTTCCTCATCTTTCCTTCCTTTAATAGCTGGAATTTGGTTTTACTAAACAAATTATTTTCTACTTAAGAGGTGGATATGATTAAGAGAATTCCTCTTAGGCGATCCCTTATGGAGGACAAATTAGTTTGGCCCGATGTTTTCTCGGGAGACTACTCTGTAAAGTCCAGACACAATTTTTTATCTAAGGAGAAAGCTGTGGCTTCAGAGGTTTCGTCGAACTCTGATCAGTATCAAGATGTTTGGAAATAAATCTGGGGTTGCAAGGTCCCGATTAAGGTGTGAAATTTGGTTTGGAGGGCATGTACAAACGCTCTACCTGTCAAGTCCAACATAGTCCATCAGAAGGTGTTAAGTTACTGATAATATTTGCGAGCATTGCAAGCAATTTCCCAAAGATGTTCGTCATGCGGTTTGGCTCTGTCCTGGTATCTTGGCTGTATAAGACTCTGATCCTATATGGAGTTTTCGACATTCAAAACACTTCCCCACTTTTTTAGATTTGGTGCAATATGTGATTAAGGAGAACAATAATTTTAGTGCGTTTGTTATGTATATCTGGACTATCTGGTATCAACGTAACAGACTTCGAGTAGAAGAAAAACCCTTCCTAATTAGTGAAGTGCTCCCGATGGCCAAACAACTCCATCAAGTCTTCATCCACGCTATCACAGTATTGCAGCCCTCTGTTTTAGCCTCTAACCTAGCTTTGATCCGATGGTCTCCTCCAAGGAAATCTGCATTCAAATTAAACTTTGATGGTTCAGTTTTTCAGGAGTCCGATGATGCAAGCCTAGGGATGGTAGCTCAAGATTCTAGGGGTTTGGCATTGGCATCTCTGGTGGAAAAAGCTCTCCTGCCCCATTTGGTTGCTAAGTTAGAAGCCATGGCTGCTGTGTGTGCTCTAAATTTTGCACAGGAACTCAGCCTCTCTTCCATTATCTTAGAGTGTGATTCAGAGATTATTATCAAAGCACTGCGTAGCAATGAAGATTCTCTCTTCCCATACGGTCACCTTATTGCCGAGGCGAAGCTTATCTCAAATTCCTTTTGTTCAATTACTTTTAAGCATGTCCGTAAACAAGGTAATTTTGTAGCTCATAACTTTGCTAGATATGTTATCCGTTTCGCTGTGTGGATGGAGGATGTTCCTCCACACATCAATAATGTACTTTTAGCTGATGTCTATTTCAATTGTTTGATTAAAACTGATTTTAAAGGTTTGTGTCTTAAATATTTAGACAGCTGTGCCTATAATCAAATGTACGTAATTAGTATCACCACCGCACACCCTTGGTGTGGTGGCCACTCTACAAGTAAATGCTTATGAGGTGTTTGAGGCAAAGGTCGGGGATCAAGTCTCCAGGAGGGAGCTTCACACACATATATACTTAAATTATGTTAGAGTAGAAATTCTATCATGTATAAAAAATAAAATAAAATAAAAAATGTACAGAATTAGTGCCAGTTTTTTTTTTTTTTTTTTTAAGACATAAACCTTTTAAAATCAGTTTTATAAATGTCTATTTTATTTTTTTGGTATCAAATGTAACTTTAAACTAATTTCATTTTAAAAAATTTTATCCTATTTCTATATATATATAGAAGAAATTACTATATGTGCAACATTAAAAATAGAGAAGTAAAAAAATTGTAGTGTTTCGTAACTCTATGTAGTTATTTAGAATTATTTATTTTTTATAATATAAACTTCTAAGCATTATAATATCCAAGAGTAGGCATTCATTCTTTTTGAAAAATTTTATAATGTGTATATATAGCATTTTAAGCAACATTATACTTAGAAATATATATAAAATTTAAAATTTGTCAACAAATTGTCTATAAAATTATTCAGCATTTAAAGAACTATTAATTCACCGTCATGTTGTTCAATGATCAAAATACTCTTGAATCTTGATACAAATTTTCACTTGAATGAAAAATAAACTAAAAAAAAAAAAAATCCACTCCTTCTTGTTAGTCAATTTAAGGGAAAAAAAACAGTGAAATTGAATTTAAGTTTCACATTATTAATGCTTATAAACAAAAAAAAAAAAAAAAAAAAAAAAAAAAAACAACAACAACAACAACAACAACAATTGTCATTTTTTTTCTTCTTAAAAGCATTGATTCTTGGGCACTCTTTATTATACATCCGCGTACAACTCTATATGACTTAGTGCATGTTTTAAAAGTGAAAATTAATAAATAAAATAAAAAGATGTCGACATTGTGTATGAAATTATGAACATTATGTCTCCTTTTGAATACTAATGAAAAATGAAAATTATTTCACTATTCAGCTTATTTTTGCTACTATTCATAGGCCCCACTGCACTTTTTGGTACGATTAATAGGCCCCATTATATTATTTCAGCTAAATTTTACTTTTAACTATAGTACTTTTAGTAATAAGTTTTCAGTTTTAGCAAAATAAGTAGTATTCAAACAGACCCTATATATACAAAATGCATATCAACACATGGAAAACACAATTTTGTATCTCATACAAAAACACGCAGCAGAATATGAACGGATCTACTTCATTCATGTAAGATGAAAGCTCGAAAAAGTGTTGAAAACATAAGAGCTATTTAGACCCCCCAAGTTAAAATTACGGTTCAATAAATTTTACACAAACATAATACAAAGAGCGGAATAGTAAAATGTTGAAAACACAAGAGCTGTTTAGACCCCCAAGTTAAAATTACGGCTCGATAGATTTTACACAAACTTAATACAAAGTGCGGAATAGTGTAAAAGCGAGCAGATAAACAAACAAGCTACTCTAATTTAAAATCAAAGCAACACAACAGTAAAATGGAATGTAAAAGAGTAGGGGGAAAAACGCAAATACAAGATAATGCGCTGATGTGTTATCAAAGAGAAAATCAAAGAACTCGGCGAAAAACCTCTCTGCCACCCTCCAAGCGGTAATCAATCCACTAGACAATCAGTTGGGATACACGGTTTAGCAAGAGACCTCCAAGCCTAATTTACCCAATATACCTTAGTCCTCCAAGCTCCTACTCTAACAAGGCTTCTTGGAACCATGTCTTGTCTAGCACTCCGGATCCCGCAACAAGCTTCATGTTGCATCTGCCATCCTTAGCTTCTTCCAATACTTTCCAGCAGCACCAAAACCTTACTTAACATTGTGAAAGGGCATGGTAAGTGTTTGGACTATCAACCTCTCAATGGTATGGAAATTGAGAGGTAGGAGTTGAGGAAATTCCACAAGCAAATGTGTAAAGGATTGTGGGTATAACAATCTCTAACTCTCAAGGTGTTTAGCTAGGGTTTTCTCTCAGAAGCACTTCTCAACATTTGTGAGTAATGTGGGTATATATAGTGTGGATATAGAAAGTGTGTATCAAATAGTACAGTCTAGCAAAACAGAATGTCTTGCAGGTGTCTCGCAGGACTATCAACCTCTCAATGGTATGGAAATTGAGAGGTAGGAGTTGAGGAAATTCCACAAGCAAATGTGTAAAGGATTGTGGGTATAACAATCTCTAACTCTCAAGGTGTTTAGCTAGGGTTTTCTCTCAGAAGCACTTCTCAACATTTGTGAGTAATGTGGGTATATATAGTGTGGATATAGAAAGTGTGTATCAAATAGTACAGTCTAGCAAAACAGAATGTCTTGCAGGTGTCTCGCAGGAAGGCCTTACCCGCGAGATACTCGTAAAACACAGCTATCGCCATCTGTCCTGACTCTTCGCATTCCAGTCATATGTAGAGCACATGATTCACTTCGCAGGATGCTTAGTCATGAGATACCCACAAGAACTCCTCAGTTTTTAGTTGCTTAAGTATTCACACTCTCTCTCTATCACACAACCCTTACAATCAAATCCCACAATAAATACAGTGCACAAAAGATTGAATGAAATTACAATCAAATTTAGCACGAAATAAAAGCCAACACAACACATAGTTGTAAATCACAACTTTACATAAGATAGCATGTAGCATCTAAGTTTTGGAAACAAAGAATGAGAGAGCGTACCTTGATGCAATGAAATTCAAAACAAATGAAGATTGGACTTGAGATGCCTTTCAATCTTCACTCCAATTCCAGAATGTGCCCAAAATGTGTGGTCTCTCAATCAGTTCTATATGTGATATTTCAAGAGAATAATCAAGTGTCTCCTTATTGAAGAACTCTTATTCTTTCTCCTTTTCAATCACACATATTTCTACACTTAGGCAGTTACATTTATTTAATAACTCTTATTTAATAAATAACTGATTATCTAATTGGGTTAGCTTTTTGGGCCAGCTCAATTGGACTTAGTGTGTGGCTTGGAGTGGGACCAAAAGGAACAAATAAAACTCTAACTACAATGGGCTTTGGACTTATCTGTCAACTCTTGACAAGCCCAAAGTTAGCATTAATTAAATTTTATGCCACTATATAAATATAATTGTACTCTAAGCTTTATTAATAAATTATATTCCAAGACTTTATTAAACATTTAACCCCTTCATGAAAATATTCGTAGTAATACAAAGTCATAATGTGTAACTGTCACTTTGTAAATTACTACCTCTTGATCCTTGAGTACCCGATTTAATCCTTTAAGTTATTCATATATATTTTATGAAATCTAATTTCATAAAATATAAACTTTAGTAACTCTTTACTAAAGTCGTTAGGCCTAACACTTTGAATAACCAAATCCATTAAACTTATCTCAAGAGAATATTTTATATCTCTATAAAGAGACTGTGAATTCCACCTTGAGAATATGTGTTCTTTCAACATTATGTATGATTACCCAATATACTGAGGTTTTGATCATTTGTCTAGATCTCACTCCTGATATATTAAAGCAACCTACATTTCGTAATCAGGTTCACTATTCCTTCAGGATTGAGAGTTTATGTAAATGAGAAGTCATGAGATTTATTATTCATTTGATAGTCATTAATAGAATAATAAATCTCACAGCGGTTCAGTTCAATATGTTTTATACACATAAAACATATTAACATATCAACTGTATAAAACATATTAACATATCAACTAGAATTCTCCACTTCCATGATCATGACAAATCATCTTAATGGACATGTTATAGTCTTCGCAGATGAAATGCCCAATTTCATCACTGACTACAAACTAAGATTTTGAGTTTACAAAGAGCTTGTAATTTATATCTTCTATGACTAAATCATATACTATGCATCTCAATAGCTATATGATAATATCCAAACATTCATGCTACCATTATTTTAGATATGTAAGGTTTGTAAGGTTGAATTTAATCAACCATCTTATTAGCTTTATTCCATGGCAATTTGTTTGTAATTTAAGCACTTAGCAACCCTATATTTAGGTGGGCTTATTGTAAGGGTAGTGTGTGAGAAGATGTGAAGAGAAGCTCAAGTATGTGCAAAGAAGCAGAGTTTCATAGCTAGGACTCGCGGGTGGCTCGCGGCTGCAAGCTGCCAACTGCAAGCAGGTGAGAAGCACACAGGGAGCTAAAGGGTCGCGTCAACTGTCGCACTACAGGACAAGAGTCCCAGGCTGGCCAGGCCGTTATTTCGCGGCTTAAACTCGCGACTTAGACTAGTCGCGAGGCTAAGCCACCAAACTACCCTGTTTGGGAAAAACTGACTCTTCGTATTCCTTTCTTATCTCACTATATATAGACCCTCATACCCACCAAAAGAGAAGAGCTTCCAGGGAGAATTTTGTGAAAGAAACCCTAGAGAAATACAAGATTGATTCATCCAAAATCTTTACCTTAGAGACTCTTCAAATTCCTCTACTCTCTCCCTCTCCATTGTTCAATCTTTGAGAGGCTTTTGACTAAATCCTTTTCTCACCATACCTACATCCGTGAGAAGGTTTATTTGATACTGTTGGGAAGCAGTTTGGAAAGAACCAATTTACATTAGTTGATGCTATGGTCTAGTAGCGGAATCCGGGAAGCTAAAGAAGAAATAAGTTTGGCGCAACCTCGTTAGAGCAAGAAGCTTGGAAGGCTTAGGTACTTAGGTAGATTAGGCTTGGAGGGTCTTCTGCTGTTCATGTATCCCAACTAAATTCTTTAGTGGATTATTTACCGCTTAGAGGGCGACGGAGAGGTTTTACGCCGAGAGCTTCGGTTTCCTCTTCGATAACACATCGTGTATTGTCCATGTGTTTGCATCTTCCTTTCCTTTATCTTTACCTTATATTTACTGCTGTGGATGTGTTTATATTTGGCTTAGATTAGTTATCAATTATGTGCTTTGCTTATGTTCATATTTCGCACATTAATTGTTTGATAATAAGCTTGAATTGATAATTTGTAATTTGAGGTCTAAACATTCAAGGGTGTTTCATACCCATTTTGAACTTTCAAGGTTGAATTTAATTAACCATTTTGTTGGCTTTATTCCGTGCCAATTTGCTTGTAATTTAGCATTTAGAAACCCTATATTTAGGTGGAAATCATGTAAGGGTAGTATGTGAGAGAGTATGAAGAAAAGCTCAAGAGTGTGCAAATCAGCAAGGCCTCGCGACTGAATCTTGCGACTGGCTCACGGCTTGCAAGTCGCCAAAGAAGGCACACGTGTGAAGCATGTAGAGGAACTGTAGAGTCACGCCAACTATTGCACTACAGGACAAAACTTCCAGTTGGCTAGGCCGTTGTCTCGCGACTCAGTCAAGTCGCGAGGCCAAGTTGCCAGTTCACTCCGTTTGGGAAAAACTAACCTTTCGCATTCCAAACACACACCAGTATAAATACCCCTTATACCCTCGTATTGTAGAGAGCTTCTAAAGAGAATTTTGAAAGAAAAACCCTAGAGAAAAACAAGATTGACTCATCCACAATCTTCATCCTTGTTTCTCCAAATTCCTTTACTCTCACCCTCTTCATTGTTACATCCTTGAGAGGTACATTTAGCCAAATCATTATCTCACTATACCGATATCTGTGAGAAGGTTATTTGGTGCTTGGGAAGCAGTTAGGAAGGGACCAATTGATATTGGTTGATGCTATGGGCTATAGCGGAATCCGGTAAGCTAGAAAAGACAAAGGTTCGGCGTAACCTCATTTGGAGCAAGAAGCTCAAAGGGCTTAGGTACACTGGGTAAATTAGGCTTGGAGAGCCTTTTGCTGTTCATGTATTCCTACTTTATTCTCTAGTGGATCATTGACCGCTTGGAGGGCAGCAAAAAGGTTTTGCACCGAAGACTTCGGTTTCCTTTTTGATAACACATCGCTGTGTTGTCTTTGTGTTTGCATCTCTCTTCCCTTAATCTTTGCCATTTAATTTCTGCTGTGGTTGTGATTTTATTTGGTTTAGATTGTTTTATCAATTCTGTTTTAGCTTATCTTCATATTCCGCACATATATTGTTTGATAATAAGCCTGAATTGGTAATTTGAAATTTAGGGGTCTAAACGTTTAAGGTGTTTTACACACTTTTTGAACATTCAAGATAATAATAAAACAAGTTTATTACATAAAACATAATGTCATACAAATGTCATACATGGCATAAAATAGGATTTTAGGGTACTAATCCTAACAATTTTCCACTTGCCCTTAAAGACTATTGTGCACTAATCTAACCCCTATTCCCTCTAAGGGTAACTCAAAAGTCTTCTGGGACAAAGTTTTGGTAAAGGGATCTGCTAGATTACTTGCACTATCAATCTTTGTTACTACCACATCTCCTCGAGCCACAATGTCTCGAATAATATGATACTTTCTTTCTATGTGCTTTCATTTCTTGTGATTCCTTGGATCTTTGGATTGTGCAACTGCTCCACTATTGTCATAGAACAAAGTGATTGGAACTTGCTCCACTTTACAAAACAAACCCCACATGTGCAATTCTTCAAAAAATAAAATATAAAAAAAAAATTTTAACTCCACACAAATATTTCCCAGTACCATCATAAACAAGCTTGCTTCCCCTTTGTATTTCAAACTTTGAACCAACAAATCACCCACAACAAAACAAACATACCCATTCTCAACAAAAATAAAAATACCCATTCTCTGGTGTCTAAGTCACAGACCCACAACAAACATAAGAGAGTGAGAGTTCGAGAGACTTATCAACAGCAAGAAGAAGGAGGAATTTGAACGGCATGGGTCTGTAAGGCCATGACCTGAGCAAGGCGCTGAGCATTAGCTATGGCAGTGAAGTTTTAAGTGCGCTTGGCAGTGGAGAAGGCGGTGGCGAAGGCAAATCGAACATGAGTCGCATGCGACAGAGACATCCACGGCGAGGCCAAATTGGTGGCAAGTAGGGGTTGGGTTGGCGTTAGCGTCGTCGGGGTCGACGAAGCGAGGGAGAGAGTGAGTGAGGGAGTATTGGTTTAGGGAGGCTAAATATGAGTGAAGGGGGAAAAAATAGGCTGAATGTGAATGACTAGTAAAAAAAGGGGCTGATGAGTGTGATATATATATGACCTCTTTAGTTATGATTTGAGTTTCATCGCTATTGCCTGCCTTTAATGACGAATTAGAGTTCCATAGCTAAAATGCCTTAAGGATAATCAGACTAATTTTTTAGTGACGAAATGGTTTTATCGCTGTTAGGTTCTTTTAGCAATGACATTTGTTTCGTCGTTGATAATCTCCCAACAAAATATACAATGACAAAATTATTTCGTCGCAAAAAACTTAGAGTTTCAGTGACGAAAAATTTCGTCTCTGTAGACTTATTAAATTCATGCCATACTTTTTCCTTTTGGCGCCCTTGTTTCAAATCAACAAATAGCGAAGAAATTTCAATTTTGTCGCTAAAAGTCAATACTTTTTCATTTTTAGTGACGAAATTCAAATTTCTTCACTAAAGGTTATTATTTTTTGTGATAAAATTCAAATTTTGTCGCTAAATGTAAGTTTTCAGTGATGAAAAATTTTTCCTCACTAAAATTCGTCACTAAAAATGCATTTTGTTGTAATGTCTCATGACACCAAGATCAGAAAGGAATTTCTTAAGCCAAACAGCTTCTTTTGTTGCTTCACAAGCAGCAACACATTCAGCTTCCATGGTGGAGTCAGCAATACAAGATTGCTTAACACTCCTCCAACTTATAGCTCCACCTCCTAAGGTGAATGCATAACCTAAAGTGGACTTTCTAAAATCAAGATCCGATTCAAAACCAGAATCTGTGTAACCAATAGGTATCAAACCCTCACATAGATAGACAAGCATATAGTCTCTCGTTCTCCTTAGATACTTGAGAATATGCTTTACAGTCTCCCAATGTTTTGGTCTTGGATTTGATTGATATCAGCTAACTATGACAACTAAATAACAAATATTTGGCCTAGTACATAGCATGGCATACATGAGACTTCCCACTGCGAAAGCATAAGGAATTTGTCTCATTGTCTTTTCCTCTTCAAGAGTCTTAGGCCTTTGGTCATTAGACAGAGGAACTCCATGTCTGAAAGGAAGTAATCATTTCTTGGAGTTTTGCATGATAAACCTACTAAAATCTTATCTATATATCCAACTTGTGACAAGCCTAACATTCTATTCTTTCGATCTCACCAAAGCTTAATCCCTAGAATATAGTTAGCTTCGCCCAAGTCCTTCATATCAAATTGGCTTGACAACCAAACCTTTACTGATGACATTACCCATACATCATTTCCAATGAGTAGAATATCATTAACATAAAGCACTAAGAACATTACTACTTTGTCTTGATGTCTTTTATACACACATAGTTCATCTAGATTTTGTTCAAAAGTAAATGACTTGATTGCTTGATCAAATCTGATATTCCATGATCTAGATGCTTGCTTAAGTCCATAAATGAACCTTTTCAACTTGCATACCATATGCTCTTGGTTCTTTGCCATGAAACCTTCTGGTTGTGTTATATAAACTTCTTCATCAAGATTGCCATTTTGAAATGCAATCTTGACATCCATTTGCCAAATCTCATAATCATAATGAGCAGCAATGGATAAGAGAATTCTGATAGATTTAAGCATGGCTACCGGCGAAAAAGTTTCCTCATAGTCAATACCTTCTTTTTGTGTATACCCTTTTTCCACTAGTCTTGCCTTAAAGGCTTCAACCTTCCCATTTATCCCTCTCTTCCTCTTGTAAACCCATTTGCAACCAACAGGTTTAATGCTATTAGGCGCTTTTACAAGATCCCAAACTTGATTGGAATACATAGAATCCAATTCAGATTTCATAGCTTTGACCCAATGATTTGAATCTATATCTTTCATTGCCTCTTCATAAGTATAAGGATCAGATTCAGCCTCTTCTGAGATAGCTTCATAAGTTTCTCCTAGACCTATAAATCTTACAAGTGGCCTAATAATCCTCCCACTATGACGAGGCTCTTGTGTACTAGTCATCTCTTGAGTAATATCTTGTGGTGTATCCGATACAACCACATCATTCCTAATTTCATCCATTGATTGTTCAATTACAAGTTCATTCATTTCAGCTAAAACAACTCTACTTTTAGGAGTATAATCATTCATATAGTCATTTTTCAAAATTTTGGAATTTGTACTAACAAACACTTTATTATCTTTATGAATATAGAATAAACCTCCAATAATTCCTTTTGGATACCCTACAAAGAAAACCACTTCTGTTTTAGATTGTAACTTGTCAGACTTTCCTTTCAACACATATGCTGGACAACTCCAAATATAGAGATGTCTCATACTAGGCTTACGGCCAATCCACAACTCTACAGGTGTTTTAGGAATAGACTTCGAAAGTACTAGATTCAAAAGATACATTGCAGTATTTAGGGCATATCCCCAAAAAGAAACTAGTAGAGTCGAATAACTCAACATGGATCTAACCATATCTAAAAGAGTCTCATTCATTCTTTCTGCTACACCATTTTGTTGTGGTGTTCCAAGTGCAGTCAACTGGGATATAATCCCATTTTCAGTTAAGTAATCCTGGAAATCCCCAAGAAGATATTCGCCACCACAATCAAATTGATTGGCCTTTATGCGTTTACCTAATTGATTCTCAACTTCAACCCTAAACTCTTTGAACCTTTCAAAGGTTTCAGACTTTCGTTTCATTAGGTATACATAACCAAATCTAGTGTAATCATCAGTGAAAGTAATGAAATACTCACAGCCACCTCTTGCTTGGATAGACATTGGACCACATACATCTGAATATACTAGTTCTAGCAAATCTTTGTCTCTTTTTCCTTTTGCATTAAAAGGCCTTTTAGTCATTTTACCTTCCAAGCAAGATTCGCAAACTGGTAATTCATTAAAATCTAATGGTTCTAAAAGCCTATCTTTAACCAATCTTTGGATCCTGTTTGAATTAATATGATCCAAACGTAAATGCCAAAGATATGCATCACTAGTAGAAGGAACTTTCTCTTTAATGATTTTACATGTGAATTATTATCTAATTTAGAATTGTATAATTCATGCTTATCGAGAGTTATAATATAAAAACCATCAACAATATTGCCAGAATAGATAAACACTTTATCCTTCTTTATTACAACATTGTCTTTCAAGATAACACAATATCCATGTTTACCTAACTAAGTTACAAAAATTAAATTCCTACGAACATTAGGTACATATAAGCAGTCTTCCAATATTAAAACTCTAGAATCAAAGCATAAATTAAATACTCCAATAGCTATAACTGGAATTTTGCTCCCATCAGCCAAAGTAAGAAACAGTTCCCTTTCATTTAGCTTTCTGGTTTCCTAGAACCCCTGCAAAGTATTGTAGATATGATTAGTACAACCTAAATCCACACACCAGGAATCCGTGGGATTATGTATTAAACAAATCTCAAGAAGGAATGATCTCATCAAACCTTTATTCTTGTCAGCTATGAATTTTGGACAGTTCCTCTTCCAATGACCTTTCTCACCACAATGCAAACATTTTCCTTTGGTGTAGTCCTTTTTCTTTCTCTTTTTCTTTCCCTTGTTGTCAACACCTAAGGCAAGCTGTTTGCCATCTTGTTTGTTAAAGTCCTTCTTCTTACCACCCTTACCTGTTAAGATATATGTGGATCATGTTAAGAGTATATGTTATTTAGAATTGGCTAATCCTTTGATAAAACGTACTTTACTTGTAATTTGGTAGATCTATGATGTATTTAATACTTCAAAGAATAAGAGTTCAAGTGTGGTATTAAAGCCATGAAGATTGGACCAAGAAACAAGTGAAGAAAAGCTGTTTATTAAAGCTGGACAGATTCTCAACAACTGCTGACAGATAATATCTATCGAGGATTAATAAATCTCAACAGATATCTTGATAGATATATCTATCGAGGTCTCAACAGATAGCTCAACAACTGTATCTATCGAGAATTACGAAATCAGAATTTCCAAATCTAATTTTTGGCCTATGCTGACATATATATGTAGGGTTTCTTTTCTCACAACTCTAGACATATATAAAGCTTATTTTAAAGGCCATCAAATAAGAGAATACAAAGAAAACATATGCAAAAAGTGACCGAGTGCTTATTCTCTCTGAAAGAAGCTACTGCGTCTTTGCGCCTTAGGGTTTTGTAACCAAATGCTTCTTGATTTTCATTGTTAATGAAGTGAAGAACTTTGCAGCCAATATCTTCTTCAAGTTGGTGAGTTAGTCATGTACTAGGAGCCGTGCATCATTGGTTAGTCACATACTGGGACCCATACAAAAGGGTGGCGTTCATATATTGAAGAATTTAGAGGTTCTGAAGTGGTAGAAGGTTTCTGCTGTAAGTTCATCTATGGGGATTGTAAAGTTTAGGGACAAAAGTTTTATACTAGATCTGAAACTTCTCTTTGCTATAGTGAATTGCTTTTTAGGAAGGTTTCCCCCCAAGTTTTTTACTGTGAAACTAGTTTATTTCATTGGGTCATCATATCTTTTCTTATTTATTTTTCCGCTGTGCATGATATTGACAAGATATTGATGTTTGTTTGTTTTAACAAGGTTTATTCATAATAAATCTAATTAACAACTTGGGTCTAAAACTTGTTAATTCTACCAACCGAGATCTAAATTTCCTATCACTGACTTTCGATCTAGGCTTAGAAAAGGAAGCTTCAACCATATTAGCATCAACATTGGTTGTACCAAGGATGCCTTCCACTGCCACTAATTCATTCATTAATTCAAACAAGGTATAAATCTTTTTGTTCATATTATAATTAAGTCTGAATTCTTTGAATGATTCTAGCAAGGATTAGAGTATCATATCCGCTTGGGATTCTCAATCAATGTTGGCACCTAAAACCTCTAGTGTATTTAGATAAGAGATCATTTTATGACAATGCTCTCTTACCGGAGTCCCTTAAGCCATTTTGGTATTTAGGATAAGCCTCATAGTGTCTTGTCTAGCTAAACTGCCTTGCTCACCAAACATCTTCTTCAAGATTAACATAATATCTGAAGCTAGTTCCACATCCTGCATTTGATGCTGTAGAACATTTGAAATAGATGCTAGGATATAGCATTTGGCTATCTTATTAGATTTTTGCCAACAATCATATCAATGTTTTTCCTTAGAATGAGCATCTAATTAAGGAAAGTTTGGACATAGTTGATTAAGCACAAATTTGTGCTCTTCAGCAGCGAGAACAATATCTAGGTTTCTTTTCCAGTCAACATAGTTGGATCCAGTCAATTTGTTTTGATTAAGAATAGTAACAAGTGGGCTAAAAGATGCCATGATTAAATCCGAAAACAATAAACATGAATATAATAAGTAAACTAGACATTATCAATTTAGCATATAAACATATAGTATGGAACCTTAATAAAACCATAATATAAAATATGCAAAGATAACCCAATCCCATATTCAATATCCCTCAGCATAGAGTGAACATTAAATACTATGATTAATTGAAAATATCTTTCATTATTAGTGCTATCTTGATAACTCTTACCAAACACTAATAATATACCGTTATTCATTTAGCCTCAAAATAATAATAGTAAGAACTCAGCATAGAGGATACTATAATATATAGTCTAGTGTACATCATTACCTAGAGTCATGTGTAGCCACATTTCATCTACCAACAAAAGTTTAATATAGTAGTACCATGATTCAAAACACCCTCCGCATGGAATGCAAGGCTCAAGGCCAAGACGAGGTGTTTGCTCACACCACTATAAACCTGGAAGTTCAATCTTGTAGTACTATGAAATAAACACCCTCCACATGGAATGCAAGGCTCAAGGCCAAGACAAGGTGCCTACTTCACACTACTATGAACTAGTAATAGAGGTTGTGAGAGTCAACCCTTGAATCTCTCTCCCACTAGAAATTTTAAAAGAAAGGTTTTTATTTAGAAAATATGTGTAATCTCATCACACATGGCTTTGCACTTTATCAGTGTGTTAACATTTAGTGAAAATTCAAAAAAGAATGCATTCACGAATTTTCTACTCAATTCGATTGATTTTCGATTGCTATTCGATCAGTCGAAAAAGAGCATTCGATTGATCTAAAACAATTTTCGATTGATTGAAAATATGAAGAATAGTTTCTATCCAATTCAATTGGTACTCGATTGCTATTCGATCAGTCGAAAATCGTGAACACCAACTTTTTCAGCATTTTTCTTTTAATTTTTTTTTACGTTTCTCATGAACAAAACATAATCTTAATGATCAAAAAGAGTGAGATTGAGATTAAAACTGAATTTCATTGATGCTATAGTGTTAAAATTCAATTTGACATGGTTAAAATCAAACTTAAACAACATCATAACATCTATATCAGTTTTATCAAACAATAGTTTTAAAACTTAAATATGCAGAAAAACTACACCAGATTTTTCAAAACCATGAAAACAGTTTTCTTTGATTCTAAAACTCATTCAACACGTTATACAAACATGAGATTGAAGACCGCTCTGATACCAATTGTTGGGAAAACACATGGAAAACACAGTTTTGTATCTCATACAAAAACACGCAGCGGAATATGAACGGATCTACTTCATTAATGTAAGATAGCATGTAGCATCTAAGTTTTGGAAACAAAGAATGAGAGAGCGTATCTTGATGCAATGAAATTCAAAACAAATGAAAATTGGACTTGAGATGCCTTTCAATCTTCAATCCAATTCCACAATGTGCCTAAGATATATGGTCTTTCAATCAGTTCTATATGTGATATTTCAAGAGAATAATCAAGTGTCTCCTTATTGAAGAACTCTTATTCTTTCTCCTTTTCAATCACACATATTTATGCACTTAGGCAGTTACATTTATTTAATAACTCTTATTAAATAAATAAATGGTTATCTAATTATGTTAGCCTTTTGTGCCAGCCCAATTAGGCTTTAGTGTGTGGCTTGGAGTGGGACCAAAAAAGACAAATAAAACCCTAGCTCCAATAGGCTTTGGACTTATCTGTCAACTCTTGATAAACCCAAAATTACCATTAATTATATTTAATACCACTATATAAATATAATTGTACTCTAGGCTTTATTAATAAATTATATCTCAAGACTTTATTAAACATTTAACCCCTTCATGAAAATATTTGTAGTAATACAAAGTCATAATGTGTAACTGTTACTTTGTAAATTACTACCTCTTAATCTTTGAGTACCCGGTTTAATCTTTTAAGTTATTTATATATATGTTATGAAATCTAATTTCATAAAATATAGACTTTAGTAACTCTTTTCTAAAGTGGTTAAGCCTAATACTCTGAATAATCAAATCCATTAAATTTATCTTAAGGAAATATGTTGTATCTCTATAAAGAGATTATGAATTCCATCTTGAGAATACGAGTTCCTTCAACATTACGTGTGATTGCTCAACATACTGAGATTTTGATCGTTTGTCTAGATCTCACTCCTAACATATTAAAGCAACTTACATTTCGTGATCGGGTTCACTATTCCTTCAAGATTGAGGGTTTATGTAAATGAGAAATCGTGAGATTTATTATTCATTTGACAGTCATTAATAGAATAATAAATCTCACAGCAGTCCAGTTCAATATGTTTTATACACTTAAAATATATTAACATATCTACTAGAAGTCTTCACTTCTATAATCAAGACAAATCATCTTAATTGACATGCTATAGTCTTCGCAGATTAAATGCTCAATTTCATCACAAACTACGAACTAAGATTTTGAGTTTACAAAGAGTTTGTGATTTATATCTTCTATGACTAAATTACATATTATACATCTCAAGAACTATATGATAATGTCCAAATATTCATACTACCATTATTTTAGATAACAATAAAACAAATTTATTACATAAAACATAATGTTATATTTTATGTCATTCATGATGTCATACATGACATACAATAAGATTTTAAGGTACTAAACCTAACAGTGACAATAACTGATTATAAAAGAAGGGTTCAACGTGATCATTTTTATCTTCAAGCGAAGTAAATGTCTAATGGCTGAAAAACCGGATCATGAACCTAAACCATCACCGTCTAAAACTGTTGATCCTAATGAATCCTCTCCAATATCAGCTGGACAAATAGAGGAAGGGAGCACTGTGCCTAGAAATCTCCAATCCCGTGCAACACAAACTGGAAATGCCCAGGCAGTGCAAAGTTTGCCTGGTAGACTCAACGATTCAGATGATAGCGGGTCCTCTTCAGGACCACAACTCAGTTTGGCTGATAAGCTCCACGGTCCATCTAATACTCCAAAACCAGCCAAAAATGTCCAGCCAGCGCACAGTTTGGCTGATACGCTCCAGGGTTCATCTAATACTCCAACACCAGCTGAAAATGTCCAGCGATTGTACAGTTCGACTGGTACACTCCAAGGTTCAGATGGAAGCGGGTCCTCTTCAAAATCAGCTGAAGAAGAACCGGAAAGCTCTGGTGTGAATGTCCAACCAGCATCATCGTCACCTAACAATAGCCCGAAAGCGTCAACTCACATGGATGCAACTACAAATGAAATAAAAAAACCGGGCAACCGGGGGGGTGGGGGAAGTGATGACTCACATGGATGAGACATGCATGCAGTCGTGGGCTCCTCGATTGACTCGCATGATGCCATGATGACTTGATTTGGGTTCGAATCTTTCCAACGTTTGTTGTTGTTGTAGATGTTGTTTTTCCTTTGCCCCATGTTTTTTTCCTTGTTTTCTGGGTTAATAACCCTACTCCCAGGATTATGAATGACTTCGGGGATGAATGAGTAGGTGGAATGCTGGTTGTGTATTTTTATTTCCTATAATGTTATGAATGAAACTATATTCTGTTGGGAAATTTTCGTATCAACAATGGAAACATTGAAGTAATTTAGAGATTAAGTAGAAAATTTGATGATTGCATGCAGTCGTGGGCTCCTCGATTGACTCGCATGATGCCATGATGACTTGATTTGGGGTCGAATCTTTCCAACGTTTGTTGTTGTTTTAGACGTTGTTTTTCCTTTGCCTCGTGTTTTTTTCCTTGTTTTCTGGGTTAATAACCCTACTCCCAGGATTATGAATGACTTCGGGGATGAATGAGAAGGTGGAATGCTGGTTGTGTATTTTTATTTCCTATTATGTTATGAATGAAACTATATTCTGTTGGGAAATTTTCGTATCAACAATGGAAACATTGAAGTAATTTAGAGATTAAGTAGAAAATTTGATGATTGGGAGGCACAAACGAAATGCTTTCCTTAAAAAATATTTTACCCGAGTTGTTAATGCTAGAGTTGTTAAACATTTAGTCATGATGTTAGCTAACTAGTCATTGGTGGGAATAAATCGCGCGAACATCTAAAGCCAGACTTGTGACCTTTTCTCCAACTAAGTGGAAATTGATTTCCACTTGCTTAGGGCGTGCATGGAACACAATATTTGCAACAAGTAGCCCCAACATTGTTGCACCAAACAACATGAAAAGAAGAGAGACACCAAGTTCATTGAGCCATGACCTAAGCCAAGTAATCTCAGCAGCAGTGTCAACCAGGGCTTTATTTTCAGATTCAGTTCAAGGATTGAGCAATGGTATATTGTTTCTTGGAGGACCATGAGATGAAATTATGACTTCGGAAAATAGCATAAACATCAGTTGCGGGATGGTCAACAACACAACCAAAATCAGATTGTAATGTAGAGATAATGGATGATACACATTGAAAATTGTTGTTGGTCACAGTAATTTAGAGTCCGTTTGGATACATCTTATCGTTGTTGAAAGTTGCTGAAAACTGATTGTTGCTGAAAATACTGTAGTAAAATAATTTTTAAATATATAAATAGTACCATGATACCCATTTTTTATTTTTTTTTTAATGCATGAACAGTATTGTTACAGTACGTGAACAGTGCGCTACAGTGCATAAACAGTAATAATTGTCTCCCGCATAATGATTTTACTGTTTATGCATTGAGAAAAAAAAAAAAAAGGTTCCGAAACGTGAAATAGGAAACGCAGCCACAACTTTCATTGTTATCCAAACACATACATAATCAACATACACTAGTAAAAAAAATGCAAACATCATCTCGACGGTAGACAAACAAAGAGGTACTAGATTTGAAGGCATAAAAGCCATGACAAAGAAGGAAGCTAGATAGGCAATTAAACGAAGCTCTTAGGGCTTATTTGAGACCACAAAGTGAGCATTGAAATTTGAATACATGATTCGGTCTAGTAAAACTAAAATCTACAAACCCAGGAGGGTGAGTAATATAAATTGATTTTTTGTCAAATTTCCATTAAAAAAATGCATTAATTATTGATGTCAAGCTGTCAAATGGTACAGCCATTTAAGATGATTTTGTCAAATTTCTATTAAGAAATGCATTATTGATGTCAAGTTGCACAAAGTGAGCATTCAAATTTGAATACATGATTCGGTCTAGTAAAACTAAAATCCACAAACCCAGGAGGGTGAGTAATATAAATTGATTTTTTGTCAAATTTCCATTAAAAAAATGCATTAATTATTGATGTCAAGCTGTCAAATGGTACAGCCATTTAAGATGATTTTGTCAAATTTCTATTAAGAAATGCATTATTGATGTCAAGTTGCACAAAGTGAGCATTGAAATTTGAATACATGATTCGGTCTAGTAAAACTAAAATCTACAAACCCAGGAGGGTGAGTAATATAAATTGATTTTTAGTCAAATTTCCATTAAAAAAATGCATTAATTATTGATGTCAAGCTGTCAAATGGTACAGCCATTTAAGATGATTTTGTCAAATTTCTATTAAGAAATGCATTATTGATGTCAAGTTGTCAAATGTCCAACCATTTAAGCGCAATGGACTCTACCATGCCAACAAATGCGGGCTTGATCATAAGACTGAACATCTTAGAACAGTCAATGCCATATCGTTGATAAAATCCCTTTGCTACACGTCTTGTTTTGATAGTTTTGTACTGATCAATAGAGCCATCAGGCTTGTGTTTGATACGGTACACCCATTTACATCCAATTATATTCATGTTTTGGTAACGAGGGAACCAACACCCATGTGTTATTGGCTAGAAGAGCAGATATTTAAGCTGACATTAATTGCATCACGCCAATGAGAAAACCTGGCAGCAGACAGCAGTAGTGTAAGGTGGGCTCAAAGGAAAGAGGTGTGTGGTCATACTCAAGGGTGGGGAGATGGGGAAATTATTGTGTACTCCCGAAGTACCATAAATGTATACTCCTTCCTCTCACATGAATGGTAGGTCCCACTAATTAAATTCATGGTGGGACCCACCATTCATGTGAGAGGAGGGAGTACGCATTTATAGTACTCCGAGAGTACCAAATAATTTTCCGGGGAGATGGGCTTGGTGGGTTGGAGAGTTCATGGACCGAAGAATCGCATGACTTAAAAGAGGATGGCTTAAGTCAATGATTAAATGGATGCCTGGGTTATTAGAATAAGAGAGATGAGCAAGATTAGGATGACAAGTCATACGATTTGGTGAGATTGGAAATGAAATGGGATTTTTCTTAATAGACTACTCTCCATAATGTATCTTCTGCTTTTAATTATTAATGAAGTTTGTGTATTTTCTATCAATATATATATATATATATATATATATATATAACAGGAAACAAAATATTATTCTTAATGGCTAATAAATTGATATATTTCTGTACTAATTAATACTAATATACCGTTAACAAAATATTATTCTTAATGGCTAATAAATTGATATATTTCTGTACTGATTAATACTAATATACCGTTTTGCTAGTTTAAATTAATTAATATATATATATATATATTAAATAAATAAAAAAAGACAGAAAAGAAAGGGAAGGGTGATAGCTACACTACTCAAATTGAAAAGTCAAGGTGGCATTAGTTTATGACGTACCTGTCCTTTCTTTCTCGGGAACGTCCAACAATACCCACCATAAATACAATTTGACTGAAAATCTTATCATTTATGGCCCTTACGCGACATAATTAATACTGGCCATCAATGCTTCCCAAACATTACAAGTCCTTGATTGATTATTATTATTATTATTATTATTATTATTTTCTTAGGTAAGTGTTTACACAGGGAATTGAACCCTTGAGTTGATAAGTCATATAGAGTCCGAGTACCACTAGGTCAGTAGGCCCGGTATTACAAGTCCTTAATAATGCCATCAATAAGACCCCAAAACATCAGTAACGTAATCAACCTGTTTTGGGTACAAATTTGAGTGTGAAAAAAAAAAACACTTAAAAAAAAAATTAAGGACTTCAAAATGTTTATAACCGAAAAACAATTACAACGTTACAATAAATAAAAGATAACAATAACATATACTACTTTCTCAAAAAAAAAAAAAAAAAAAAAAAAAACAATAACATATACTAAATTCTAACATTAATATTATAATAATAGTAGATAAATTCAAATACTGGAAACACCAATAATTTCTCATGGTAACATATACCAAATTTTAACATTTTTTTTTTTTAGAACACTAAGTATTTGTAACACACACACACGGAGAGAGAGAAAAACTCAAGAAGTAAGGACACCTATAATTTCTTATGACACATTACTTTTTGAGAAGTGATATATCTACAATATTTTCACAATACTTTTACAACAAATCCTTTAAAAAGAAAACATTTTACAATAAATCTTAAGTAGAAAGTTATTGTTGGTTTTAGTTTAAACTTACTACTGAAATTATGTTTTTGCTTATCAGTAAAAGCCAATAACAACCTATCACTTAGCATTTCTTGTGAAAGTATTGTGGAAAAAAAGTGTTATGTCTACAATATTTTTACAATACTTTTACAACAAATCATATTCGGCAAGTTATTATTGGTTCTAATTTAAAATCCACATATGAAATTACTTTTTCACCCATCAATAACAACTCATAATAACTTGTCAATAACAACCTGCCACTTGACATTTATTGTAAAAATATTGTGGAAAAGAAAAAAGAAATGTCATATCCACAACATTTTTACAACACTTTAAAAAAAAATCATAATTGGCAAGTTATTATTGGATCTAATTTAAAATCCACTTGAAATTATTTTTTTACCTACCAATAACAACACGTAATAACTTGTCACTTATGATTTGTTATGAAAATGTGATGAAAATATTCTGGATATAGCATTTCTCTTATTTCTCAATAACTCTATGTCCAAAATATTTTCACAACAAAATTATAAGTAGCAGTTGCTATTAGTGAGCAAATAGTAATTTCAAAATTGATGCATTCATCTTTTCCTTTTTATAAGGTTAATGTAGATGGAGCTACTTTTAAGGATAAAAAAGAAGCAGGAGTGGGGGTTGTAATTCGAGGCCATGTTGGAAATTTTATTGCTTGTCTTAGCAATTAAGTTTGATGTCCTCTTGGAGCTATTGAAGTTGAAGCAAAGACCTTTGAATCTGGTTTGGAATTTGCTTTGGAATTTGCTAAGGATATGGGTATTCAGGACTTTGTTCTAGAAGGAGATTCATTTAATATTGTTCATGCTCTTTGTGGAAATTCTCTTGTTGTGTCACCGATTACTACTTTGATTTATGGGGTGCAAGTTGCTTCCTATGAGTTTCAGAAAGTTTGATTTTCTCTTGTTCATAGGAATGGCAATATACACACTCACGAATTAGCTAAACATGCTTTAAGCATTTTTTATTTTTCTGTTTAGATTGAAAAGAGTTCTTGTTTTCTTGAATAGACTACTATCTATGATGTGTCTTTTGCTTTTAATTATTAATGAAGTTTGTGTGTTTTTTATCGATATATATATATATATATATATAATTGGAAACAAAATATTGTTCCTAAATGGCAAGTAAAATTATACATTTCTGTACTAATTAATACTAGTATGTCGTTTGCTGGTTTAAATTAATAAATAAATAAAAAGGAAAATGCTAACTAATGACAGAAAAGAAAAGAAAAGACAGGGTGATAGCCACACCACCCAAATTGAGAAGTCAAGGTGGCATTGGTTTACCATGTGCCTGTCCTTTCTTTCTCAAAAACGTCCAATACCCACCATAAATACAAATTGACGGAAAATGTTGTCATTTATGGCCCTTACGCGACATAATTAATACTGGCCATCAATGCTTCCCAAACGTTACAAGTCCTTGATTATGCCATCAGTAAGACCCCAAAACATCACTAACGTAATCAGCCTGTATACTGTATTGTGTACAAATTTGAGTGTGGGGCAAAAAAAAAAAAAAAAAAAAAAAAACCTTAATAATAAAAAATTAGAAATGCTAATGAATGTCCTCATTATATTGGTTAATAAATTTATTTAAAGAAAATTTTTATAAAAAAAAAAAAAAAAAAAACAATTAATGTTTTGACATTTTTTTCATTTCTCATAAAAGTAGTATCAAAACTTTCCTAAAATAGATTATTAACTAATGTCTTAAAGACACTCGTTAGCATGACTCAAAATTAAAGACTTCACAATGTTTACAATCTAAAAACAAGTATTCTCCCAACCGATTAGGACTCCAAATAACAACCAAAAAACAATTTCAACGTTACAATAAATAAAAGATAACAATAACCTATACTAAATTCTAACATTAATATATTATAATAATAGCAGATAAACTCAAATACTAAAAACACCAATAATTTCTCATGATAACATATACCAAATTCTAACATTTTTATTTTTTTAGAATACCAAGTATTTTTAACACACACACACGGAGGGAGAGATAAACTCAAGTAGTAAAGACACCTATAATTTCTTATGACACATTACTTTTTGAGAAGTGATATATCTACAATATTTTCACAATACTTTTACAACAAATCATTTTTTTTATATAAATAATTTACAATAAATCTTAAGTAGAAAGTTATTATTAGTTTTAGTTTAAACATATTACTGAAATTACATTTTTGTCTACCAGTAAAAGCCAATAATAACCTGTCACTTAGCATTTATTGTGAAAGGATTGTGGAAAAGAAGTGCAATGTCTACAACATTTTTACAATACGTTCACAACAAATCTTATTCGGTAAATTATTATTGGTTCTAATTTGAAATCCACATATGAAATTACCTTTTTACCCACCAATAACAACTCGTAATAACCTGTCAATAACAACCTGCCACTTAACATTTGTTATGAAAATATTGTGGAAAAGAAATTTCATATCCATAACATTTTTATGACACTTTCAAAACAAATCATAATTGGTAAGTTATTATTGGATCTAATTTAAAATCCACATATGAAATTACTTTTTAACCTACCAATAACAACACATAATAACTTGTCACTTATGATTTGTTGTGAAAATGTGGTGAAAATGTTGTGAACATATCATTTCCCTTATTTCTCAATAACTCTATGTCCAAAAGTTGCTATTAGTGAGCAAATAGTAATTTCAAAATGGATGCCTTCATCTTTTCCTTATTATAAGGTTAGTGTAGATGGAGCTATTTTTAAGGATAAAAAAGAAGCTGGAGTGGGGGTTGTAATTCGAGACCATGTTGGAAATTTTATTGCTTGTCTTAGCAAGTAATTTTGGTGTCCTCTTGGAGCTATTGAAGTTGAAGCAAAAACCTTTGAATCTGGTTTGGAATTTGCTAAGGATATGGACATTCAAGACTTTGTTTTAGAAGGAGATTCACTTAATATTGTTCATGCTCTTTGTGGAAATTCTCTTGCTGCATCAACGATTACTAATTTGATTTATAGGGTGCAAGTTGCTTCCTATGAGTTTCAAAATTTTTTTATTTTCTAATGTTCGTAGGAATGGCAATATGCCTACTCACCAGTTAGCTAAACATGCTTTAAGCGTCTTTGATTTTTCTATTTCGATTGAAGAGAGTCCTTATTTTCTTGAACAGACTTCTCTCCATGATATATCTTCTACTTTTAATTATTAATGAAGTTTGTGTGTTTTCTATCAAAATATATACATTTATATATATATAAAACCGGTAACAAACTATTATTCCTAAATGGCTTGTAAAATGATATATTTCCGTACAGATTATACTAGTGAACCGTTTTGCTGGTGTAAATTAATAAATAATTAAAAATATTAAATAAATAAAAAAAGACAGAAAAGAAAAGAAAAGAGAGGGTGATAGCCACACTACCCAAATTAAGAAGTCAAGGTGGCATTGGTTTACCACGTGCCTGTCCTTTCTTTCTCAGAAACGTCCAATACCCACCATAAATACAGATTGACGGAAAATGTTATCATTTAAGGCCCTTACGCGAAATAATTAATACTGGTCATCAATGCTTCCCAAACGTTACAAGTCCTTGATCATGCCATCAATAAGACCCCACAACCTCAATAACGTAATCAGCCTGTACATTGTATTGGGTACAAATTTGAGTGTGGGGCAAAAAAATAAATAAATAAATAAATAACAATAAAAAATTTGAAATGTTAATGAATATTTTTAGAGTATTGATTAATAAATCTATATAAAAAAAAAGGTTTTTATGGGGAAAAAAAAAAAACAATTTTAACGTTACAATAAATAAAAGATAACAATAACAGATACTAAATTCTAACATTAATATTATAATAGTAGTAGATAAACTCAAATACTGAAAACACCATTAATTTCTCGTGATAACACATGCCAAATTTTAACATTTTCTTTTTTTTTAAGAATACCATGTATTTGTAACACACACACACACACACACACACACGGAGGGAGAGATAAACTCAAGTAGTAAAGACACCTATAATTTCTTATGACGCATTACATTTTGAGAAGTGATATATCTACAATATATTCACAATACTTTTACAACAAATCCTTTTTTAAAATAACAAAATTTTACAATAAATCTTATGTAGAAAGTTATTATTAGTTTTAGTTTAAACTTATTACTAAAATTACATTTTTTCCGATCAGTAATAGTCAATAACAATCTGTCACTTAGCATTTGTTGTGAAAGTATTGTGGAAAAGAAGTACCATGTCTACAACATTTTTACAATACGTTCATAACAAATCTTATTCGGTAAATTATTATTGGTTCTAATTTGAAATTCAGATATGAAATTACTTTTTTACCTACCAATAACAACTCGTAATAACCTGTCAATAACAACCTGCCATTTAACATTTATTGTGAAAGTATTGTGGAA
Source organism: Quercus glauca (assembly GCA_023736055.1). Taxonomy (NCBI): domain Eukaryota; kingdom Viridiplantae; phylum Streptophyta; class Magnoliopsida; order Fagales; family Fagaceae; genus Quercus; species Quercus glauca. The sequence continues at coordinate 29,589,188 of CM043318.1, read as the reverse complement.
AAGAAATGTCATATCCACAACATTTTTACAACACTTTCAAAACAAATCATAATTGATAAGTTATTATTGGATCTAATTTAAAATCCATATATGAAATTACTTTTTAACCTACCAATAACAACACATAATAACTTGTCACTTATGATTTGTTGTGAAAATATTGTGGACATAGCATTTCTCTTATTTTTCAATAACTCTATGTCCAAAATATTTTCACAACAAAATTCTAAGTAGTGAGCAAATAGTAATTTCAAAATGGATGCCTTCATCTTTTCCTTTTTATAAGGTTAACGTAGATGGAGCTATTTTTAAGGATAAAAAAGAAGCTGGAGTGGGGGTTGTAATTTGAGGCCATGTTGGAAATTTTATTGCTTGTGTTAGCAAGTAATTTTGGTGTCCTCTTGGATCTATTGAAGTTGAAGCAAATACCTTTGAATCTGGTTTGGAATTTGCTAAGGATATGGGTATTCAAGACATTGTTCTAGAAGGAGTTTCACTTTGAACGGTTTAGACCCCTTAAACTATAACCAGATTGTGTAGCCTAGATTAATTAGCCAAGTTGTTACTTAGTCAAATTATGCAATTCTAGGTTAAAACAATCACAAAATCATATCAAGCATATAAAACATATAAAGTAGCGAAAAATAAATAACACATGATATGATCACCCAGGAAAACCAAACCGGTAAAAAACCTGGAGAGGATTTTACCCACCGATCCTCAAGGCAAAACGGAATCCACTAAAAAAGAATTGAAGTTCTTACAAAAGGACTTACAAGCTCCCCGCTTGACTTCTTAATGCTACCCACCAGTAGTAACTTCCTGACACAACCACGCGCAGGCTCCGAGACCACGGACTACTTCTTTCTTTGAATCCCTTCAATCAGCTACAAGCTCCTCACTTGTTTATCTTTAAGCTTCAAAGGTAGCAACCAAGTTGATCATCAAGATGTTGAAGTGATCTCAATCTTGAAAACCCTAAGCTTTGTGTAAAGGAAAGCTCCTCTAGATCTCACAAGAGATTTACACAAAACCGCAATGTATGAGCAACAATATAACTTGTGCAACTTTGAAAAACGTGGCTAGGGTTTGCCTTATATACCTAGGGCAAAAACATAAAACCCTAAACGTTTAAAGAGTTAGGGCTGAGTTGGAATTCTGCAGAAAAACGCATCTGGGCCGACTTTCGATCGATCGAGTCTAACCTTCGATCGATCGAGCCAGGCCGAGAAGCCCCAATGCTACTGCAGTCACTCGATTCCAACTTTACAATATTTAACCAACTTTGAGCAAACTTAAACAAGACTAAATACATTGTTTTGATCATGGTTTGCCAACATTACAAATTAGAGTTCTAAATACATAAAATCCTAAGAACTTAGAACCTAACAAACTCCCCCTTTGGCAATCCGTGACAAAACACACAATAAAAGCTCAAAGTTTACAAGTAAATAGCCCTTTACATAATAATGCTCATAAACAAAAGTTCAACCTAACTACTATCCATCGGTTGCAAGTGTAGACAGCAGCTTTGTCGAATCAACCTGTATATTCCTGAAATACTCAACAAACACATAAACGCATGTGTGGCAGCAAATAGTATATAAACAGGTATAATATTCTTGTAAGATTCACACAACACAAAATAAAGAAATATATCAATGAAGCAACTCATAAATATAAATCAATAAGCAGTGAATCATAAAGACAACAAGAATCAAAAGAAACATGTATATCAATATATCAATCAATGTTACTCCCCCTAACATGATCATCCCAAAAATGATATACAAAGTGAAGCACCTAGATACAATCTAAATAAACTCCACAAAAATATCCCATGCTAACAAAAAAAATATCTCCCCCTAACACAAAAATATCTCCCCCTAACACAAAAATCTCCCCCTAACAACAAAATCGCATCTAACAACAAAATCGCCTCTACAAGTCAAAAACACTACTCCCCCTTTTTGTGACGGAATGCCAAAGGGCATCATAGGCCATCATCAAAAGGAGGTGGTGAGGAAGAACGAAGATGCGCCAAATCCGCTCGCAAAGCACGAATCTCGTCGAACAGATCCACCAAAAGCTGACCATGAGCCGCCTGAACGGTCATGACAGTCTCCAGAGTACGACGAACATCGAAGTTAGCCGTAGAAGGTGGAGGAACAGCAGCAACACCTACAGGATCTGGAACAGCCTCACTAGCAGGACCTGTAGAAGAAGAAGGAGGAGGAGGAGCGCTACTAGAGGGATCAGACCTAGGGTGTTTAGAACCAACTCGAAGATGAGCGGCCCTCTGTCTAAGAAAAGACGCACCTATAGGACCAATAACATGAACAGGCTCAGAAGTAGGGAAGTCCTCTAAACCTAGATAAAGTAAAATCCTATGAATGAAAATAGGATGAACAAGGGCATGAGAAGTAGATGAACTCCTATAAACTTCGTTCAAAGAACGAAGAAAAAGATGGGAAAAACTAATAGGAGCATCTGTAACAAGAGCATACAGAAAAACACACCTCTCAAGAGGAATGGTGTGCAGATGAGAAATGGGCCAGAGTGAATGACAGGCTATCCTAAAGAATAGATAGGTAGTCTCAGGAAGCTCAGCGGTGGTGATCCGAGGATCAGAACCCCACTGGATAGAAGATCCAGTGATGTAAGACATGACATCACTCAGCTCAGGTGACTCATCATAGGGATAGACAGGATCCCTAACCAACGGTACCTCTAGAGCATCAGCCACTACCTGAGGAGTAATGGAGTACTCTACACCTCGTATCCAACTCCTAACTAGAGTGTTGGAATCATAGATGCGGATAGAGAGGTTCGAGAAGAACTCTCTAATCAAGGTAGCCGGAGGTGGAGGGTCAGACACAGCTAACAAAGGTAACCAACCCCTACGCTCAAAATTTGCCCTAATGGCAGGATCAACCTCATCTAAAAGAACAGAACGCTCAGCCCAAATCTTTCTATTAAGGTTTAAAGTCTCAAAGATCTCTTGGTTTTTCTCACTGGGGAACCGCTCACTATCAAAGGTAGGTGAGGGTGGAGTAGGAGTGGGGATGGTCTTACGTGCTCTAGTCTTCCTAGGCATGGTGCTAAGGAACAGGACAGAGACACAAGAGAAAACCAAAAAGAACAGAAAATAAAACCAAGGGCAGACTGCAAGTTAGCACAAAAAATTATAGAATAAAAATCTATATGATGCATGAACATGAATAATGTTATGATGCATGAACTAATGCAATAACCAGGATCAAATTAAGATTAATTTCACAAAATTGGCTTGAACATAGAGTTTCTTAACAAAAACCCTAAAAAAATTGAGAACCACTTGAAAATTTTTGTACCAAATTGATGAATCAATCATTACAGACTATTAAAAACAGTTTATAATAACCAATTACATCAATTACACAAGCCAATTTCATCAATTAATCCCAATTTCACAAAAAGCCCCAATTCGGATCAATTATAAACCCTAGAAATTTCAATTGTTCACAAAACTCCAAATTGATCAAATTAAACAGTCAAGAACATGTTTAGAGAGTGTCCCCATCAAAACCCATTGATCAAATGCAAACAATTTGGTCCGAATCAACAAAAATCCCAAGTAGAAAAGTTCCGAAAATCTCCTCTAAAATGCATGAAAAATGCATGAAATCATGTAAATAAACAGAAAAGGAAGGGTAAAAAGGACATACCGGCTTGAGGAGAGAGAGATTATGCAAAAATTTCGGAAGAAAACGACAAAAACTTGAAGAATTGGTCTTGCCTCGTCGGAGAGAGAAAAAGAAATTTTTGAAAAAGTTTAGATACTTTGAAAATGTCAGATTTCCCTTTTAAAAAAAAGCTTCTTCACGATGTTCGATCGATCGAAAATTACATTCGATCGATCGAATGTGACAGTCGTTTTAGCACTTTCTGAGGTACTTTTTCAATCGATCGAAAATCAGGTTGGATCGATCGAAATGGGCAGAGGCACACTGAAATTTTGGGAAAAACACAGTTTTGAAAAATTGCAAACCCAATTTTGAAACAACTCCTCAAAGCATTTGAACAATGAATACAAAATGCATGAGTATGAGATGGAATGCATTTTCAAAAACCCAAAATTTTAAACCCAATTCTCTCAAACACAAGTTTCAATTGTCTTCCAAATTAATTTTCTCAAGCAACAAATATGTTGTGCACAAATCTCAAGGTATTTTCAAACTTGGTTGGTCAAACCAGAGACACACACACTATCATGTACAAAGCTTAACAAAGAGTAACTTGTGTAGTGTGTGAAACTAGCAAAGACTTGAGATACATGTGAGGTGATATGTGAATGGCAATCAAGCACAAAGTCTACACAATTCATCACATAGAATTTAAAAGAGACTATCACCTAAAGAGTTACATCCTATAACTCCCACATCTCCTAGATCAAAAGCTTGCAATCATGTAAGTTTCTTGCATTTTTGCCTCTTATTTTTATATGAAATGTCATTCAGCCTAATAGTACACACCGGTTTGAATTAAGTGAAATGGCATCAAGCCTAATAGTACACACCAGTTTTAATTTAATTTGAGGCTACACCTTATGTTCTTTTTGTGCATGTGCTACACTTTCTCGAGCACTAAATCTTATGATATGCACTAAGGTGTTCATGATTGGCTAGTGAACAGTGGTGAGATGGTTATTTATGCCTTTCTCAAAAGGATCAAGTCCGACAGTCAAAAACTAGTGACTTCATGATTAAGGCAAAGTGATTAAGAACCACACACATCTTTCCCACACAACATGCACTACAAAGTTTCAACTAGTTAAGTGCAGTAAATAAGCTCATCAAAGTTAAACAAGGTACACAAGACATGACATGTGTAAAAAGAATGACCAACCTTGTTTTCAAAAATCAAGAAAAATAGAGTTCAACACAGATTTTGCTTTCTCCTTTTTTTTTTTTTTTTTTTTTTATTAAAAGAGAAAAAAAATAAATCCTAGAATGAAATGCATGTATGTAATGCAATGCAAGTCCTAGAACAAAAGAAAAACACAAAAACCAAATAACAATGGTCACAATAGAATAGAGTAATGAAGCACAAGGACCAGGAAGCCAAAGGCAACTAGGGACAGCGAAGCACACCAATCACTTGACGAAGTGTCTCAAACTTACTTCCATCAAGCAGTTTGGTAAAGATGTCAGCATTTTGACGATCAGTGGGGATATATTCAAGAACAACAATTTTCTTTTCAACCAAATCCCTAATGAAATGATACCTAAGCTCAATGTGCTTGGTCTTAGAATGCTGAACCGGATTCTTAGATATATCTATAGCACTAGAGTTATCACAATAGACAACCATGGTATCTTGAGGAATCCCATAATCACCCAAAAGTTTCTTCATCCAAAGGAGCTGTGAACAACAACTCCCGGCAGCAATATATTCTGCCTCAGCAGTGGATAGAGAAACAGAATTCTGCTTCTTACTCATCCAAGCTACAAGATTGGCTCCAACATAAAAACACCCTCCAGTGGTGCTTTTTCTGTCATCAGCATTCCCAGCCCAATCAGAATCAGAAAATCCAGCAAGAGACAAGTTTGACTCCTTGCTATAAAATAAACCATTATCACAGGTTCCACTCACATATTTTATAATCCTTTTAACAGCATTTAAATGAGAAACCTTAGGATTAGACTGGAATCTAGAACACACACCAACACTAAAAGATATATCAGGACGACTAGCAGTCAAGTACAAAAGACAGCCTATCATGCTTCTATACAAAGTAACATCAACAGACTCACCTGATGGATCAATTGTCAGCTTTGCATTAGCCGCCATCGGTGTTCTAGCATGAGTAGCCTTGTCAAGTCCGAATCTTTTAACCAAATTCCTTGCATATTTAGCTTGATTGATGTAGATTCCTGTCTCAGTTTGCTTTACCTGCAATCCCAAAAAATAGGTTAGTTCTCCAACCATGCTCATTTCAAACATCGCCTTCATTTCATCTGCAAAAGAATGAGCAAGAGAATCATTAGTAGCACCAAAAACAATATCATCAACATAAATTTGAGCTACAACAAAACCAGTCTTATCCTTTCTTATGAAGAGTGTTGTATTTGCAGATCCCCTTTTAAATCCATGCTCAGTGAGATATGCAGTCAATCTTTCATACCAAGCCCGAGGAGCTTGCTTCAACCCATAGAGAGCTCTCTTCAATTTGTAGACGTCATCCGGTCTATAAGGATCTACAAAGCCTTTAGGTTGTTCGACATACACTTCTTCTTGTATCATTCCATTCAAGAAAGCACTCTTGACATCCATCTGATATAGCTTGAAGTTTAGATGACTTGCTATAGCCAACAATATCCGGATGGATTCTAACCTTGCTACTGGTGCAAAAGTCTCATCAAAGTCAATTCCTTCCACCTGTGTGTATCCTTGTGCAACAAGTCTAGATTTGTTTCTGATCACAGTGCCATGTTCATCTGACTTGTTCTTAAAGATCCACTTAGTTCCAATCACATTTACATTCTTCGGTCTAGGAACTAGTTCCCACACATCATTCCGAACAAATTGATGAAGTTCTTCATGCATGGAATTTACCCAATCGGCATCTTGAAGTGCTTCATCCACCTTCTTCGGTTCAAATTGGGACAAATAACATGAGTGAGTGATCACATTCAATGCTTTTGATCTTAACCTCATGTTATCATTCAAACTACCCAATATATTTGTGGAGGGATGGTTCAGTCTCACTCTAGAGGATGGACCTTTGACTAAAGAAGTGGAAGTTCCTTTCTGTGAAGATGAGGGACTGAGTGGACTTTGTGCCTGTCGAGTGTCACGAATTGGAGTGGATGGTTCTGAACTTGAAGGTACTGAGACTGTATCATTTAACACCAACAGCTCTTCCTCACTATGTTTGACAACATCCTCAGCAAGAAGAGTGTCATCTACTTCGGAAGACTTATCTTGAGCAGGAACAGAGCTTTCTGAACACACTTCATCATTTATCACAACATTTGAGGATTCCATGACTGTTTTGGTTCTCAGATTGTACACTCTATAGGCTCTACTGGTGGAAGAGTATCCTAGAAAGTATCCTTTGTCACTCTTGGTATCAAATTTTTCTAGATTCTCTCTATCACGTAGAATGTAACAGTCACTGCCAAATATCCTGAAGTATTTGACAACAGGTTTCTTCCCTCTCCAGAGTTCATAGGGAGTCTTCTTGGAGTCAGGTCTAAAATACACCCGATTGAGTGTATGGCAAGCAGTGTTGACTGCTTCTCCCCAGAAAGACTTTGGCAAATTTTTGTTGTGAAGCATGACTCGTGCCATCTCCTGAACAACCCTATTTTTCCTTTCCACAATTCCATTCTGTTGAGGAGTCTTGGGAGATGAGAATTCTTGGTGAGTGCCTTGCTCATTGCAGAAAGTAGCCAGCTTGGTATTTTCAAACTCTTTTCCATGATCACTTCTGATTCTGGCTATCACAGTATCCTTTTCAACTTGCAATTCCTTGCACAGATGGATCATCTTCTTAGGGGCTTCAGCTTTATCCTTCAAAAGTATAACCCAGGTATATCTAGTAAAGTCATCCACGACAACTAGAATATACTTCTTTCCACCCAGACTCTGAACTCTTGCAGGACCCATGAGATCAATGTGTAGTAACTCTAAAGGTCTTGACGTTTGAACAATAGTCACAGATGGATGCTTGGATTTTACTTATTTACCTATCTGACATGGTCCACAAATGCACTTCTCTATTTTCTCAAATTTAGGTAAACCTATAACTGCCTCACATTTGGAAATCTTTTCTAACTGCTTATGACTGGCATGCCCCAACCGTTGATGCCACAAATCAACTTGATCTATCTTTGCACTAAAGCACTTGTTGTTTACACTTGGTGTTATTCCATAGCAGTTGTCAGCTATTCTTACACCAACACACGTACAGTCACCACCTCCATCAAGTATTTCACACTCATACTTGGTGAAAAGAACATTTAAACCATTGTCGCAAATCTGACTAATGCTGAGCAGATTGGCCTTCAATCCATCAACATACCAAACATCTTCAAACACTGGCAATCCTGGAATATCCACAGTACCAATGCCTCTGATTACAGATTTACTTCCATCTCCAAAAGTGACTGTCCCAATCTTCCCTTCAAAGAGTGATTTGAATAGATCTTTATTTCCTGTCATGTGCCTGGAACAACCACTATCCAAATACCAAAGACAAGAATCACATGCCTTTAAGGCGGTTAAAGCAGTATAACAAACATAATTCTTATCACATGTGATTATCCCAAGATACTTAAGAAGATATTTAATGCAAGCAACAAATGGTAATGACAGCAAGTAGATAAGTTGACCAATAAGCAACAAAATTTTCAAAGAATCCATGACAACAGGGGTCAAGGATCAGCTCAGAGATAAAGATCTCAAACAAGAAGAGCTACCTGCTCTGATACCACTTGAACGGTTTAGACCCCTTAAACTATAACCAGATTGTGTAGCCTAGATTAATTAGCCAAGTTGTTACTTAGTCAAATTATGCAATTCTAGGTTAAAACAATCACAAAATCATATCAAGCATATAAAACATATAAAGCAGCGGAAAATAAATAACACATGATATGATCACCCAGGAAAACCAAACCGGTAAAAAACCTGGGGAGGATTTTACCCACCGATCCTCAAGGCAAAACGGAATCCACTAAGAAAGAATTGAAGTTCTTACAAAAGGACTTACAAGCTCCCCGCTTGACTTCCTAATGCTACCCACCAGTAGTAACTTCCTGACACGACCACGCGCAGGCTCCGAGACCACGGACTACTTCTTTCTTTGAATCCCTTCAATCAGCTACAAGCTCCTCACTTGTTTATCTTTAAGCTTCAAAGGCAGCAACCAAGTTGATCATCAAGATGTTGAAGTGATCTCAATCTTGAAAACCCTAAGCTTTGTGTAAAGGAAAGCTCCTCTAGATCTCACAAGAGATTTACACAAAACCGCAATGTATGAGCAACAATACAACTTGTGCAACTCTGAAAAACGTGGCTAGGGTTTGCCTTATATACCTAGGGTAAAAACATAAAACCCTAAACGTTTAAAGAGTTAGGGCTGAGTTGGAATTCTGCAGAAAAACGCATCTGGGCCGACTTTCGATCGATCGAGTCTAACCTTCGATCGATCGAGCCAGGCCGAGAAGCCCCAATGCTTCTGCAGTCACTCGATTCCAACTTTACAATATTTAACCAACTTTGAGCAAACTTAAACAAGACTAAATACATTGTTTTGATCATGGTTTGCCAACATTACAAATTAGAGTTCTAAATACATAAAATCCTAAGACCTTAGAACCTAACACACTTAATATTGTTCATGCTCTTTGTGAAAATTCTCTTGTTGCATCAACGATTACTACTTTGATTTATGGGGTGCAAGTTGCTTCCTATGAGTTTCAGAATGTTTTATTTTCTCATGTTCGTAGGAATGGCAATATGCCTACTTACCAGTTAGCTAAACATGCTTTAAGTATGTTTGATTTTTCTGTTTGAATTCAAGAGAGTCCTTGTTTTCTTTAGTAGACTTCTCTTCATAATGTATCTTTTACTTTTAATTATTAATGAAGTTTGTGTGATTTCTATCAATATATATATATATATATATATATATATATATATATATATATACATATATAACCGGTAACAAACTATTATTCCTAAATGGCTTGTAAAATGATATATTTCCGTACTGATTAACACTACTATACCGTTTTGCGAGTGTAAATTTATAAAAAAATAAAAAAATATTTAATCAATAAAAAAGACAGAAAAGAAAAGAAAAGAGAGGGTGATAGCCACACTACCCAAATTGAGATGTCAAGGTGGTATTGGTTTACCACGTGCCTGTCCTGTCTTTCTCATAAATGTCCAATACCCACCATAAATACAAATTGACGGAAGATGTTGTCATTTATGGCCCTTATGCAAAATGATTAATGCTGGCCATCAACAAGGTTTTCAGACCCAGACTGTTCATTGAACAGTAAAAGGGAGAGGTTCAAGGTATTTGAGGTCGAACCGAGGTCAAACCAGGGTCAAACCGTGATGATATCATAATTAATTCAATAATTAATTAAAGCCTAAATATAGATATTAAATTTATAAAACTAGCAAAATTGACTAATATATCTATATATATAAGGGAAATTTAATGATTTTCAAGCATATATTAAATAATTAAATAAGAAAGTTAACAAAATAAAATAATAACCATGAAAACATTAAAATTTATGATTAATTTTTGAAGTAAAGTTGAATATTTTTTGAAGGATTTTAATTATAATTTTTTTTTATTCCTTATAAGAGATTGATAATTTAATTAAGTAGAATAAAATTGTATTAAGTTGTTTTTATAAAAAATAAAAAAATAAAAAAAAATTGCTAAGGGGTTGGACCGCACGGTTCTCACCGGTTCGTGCGGTCCAACCCCGATTTTAGCGGTTCATAGAATTAACAAAAAATCCGGTTCTTTAGGCTTAAAAAACCGGTTTTCATTACGGTTCCCGATTCTCACGGTCCAACCTCCCGGTTCGGTCCGGTTCTGAGAACCATGGCCATCAATGCTTCTCAAACGTTAGAAGTCCTTGACTATGCCACCAATAAGACCCCAAAACATCACTAACGTAATCAGGGCCAAAATGGCCTTTTACCACCAATTTTTGAAATATTTGGCAAAAAAACACTGTTTCGGAAATAAACAGGAATCTACCACTTTTTCAAGTACTCGAGTTTGGTGATCTCGAGTACCCTATTTTATAGTTCCATCGTGGCTGCTGAGCTGGAAATTGGCGATTAAAAAAAATAAAGTGGTACTCGAGCTTGGTAAAATTGAGTACCATGCAACACAATACTCAAGTATACCAGGCTCGAGTACCTTTTATAAAAAAAAATACAAAATTTTTTTTTTCTACAGTACTCGAGTTTAACAAACTCGAGTACTGTGTAAATTGTTTTTTTTTTTTTTGTTTTTGTTTTTTTTTTTGCTTGAGGATAATTGACAAATAAACATAAAGATAAAAATAAGTAGCTTTTCTATGTTTTTATCTATTTAAATAGAAGCATTGTAAGATATAGAGATTTTAATTTCGAAATATGAATTTAATTTCTACATTGATTAAAATTGTTCATTATTTTCTCATAAAAATTGTTCACTATTTTCTATATAAATTATTTCTACGATTTTACATAAAATTATTTTCTGTTCAGCATTATTTAAGAAATTGTTCACTCTCTTTTTTGCATAAATAATTTTTTGTTCACTGCTTTCTCATAAAACACCTAGTGAAATCGTGTTTTCTAAATTCAAACGCCAAATCTGAATGCTTTTTCATGTTTGAATTTCACAATAATCGAATATATTTTTTTGCATTGATAAAATCTGTTTCTACATTTATGAAATTTTCTCTTTGCACATCATATTTACTGTATATTCAAATCTGCTTACTGCATTCATAAAATCTGTTTTTGCATTAATTAAAGCTGTTCACTGTTTTGTCATAAAAATTGTTCACTGTTTTCTGCATTAACTATTTCTAGCATTGGCGCAGTTATTGCACTTAAATGGTTTTTGTGTTTTTCTAAATTTGTAACCATATGAATAATGGACAAACTCCATGAAAGAAAAATAAATGATTCGTATAAATCACCAAATGGTAAATGCCCCGAAAAATTCGAATTAGTTGAATGTAGAAATTCGAGAAAAATCAATGGAAAATCAATGAACATAGCAAATCGTGAATGTGTACATAAGATGTACAGATAGTTTAGATTTGTTGAGAAATTTGATTTCGTTGAAAGTACAAAATAATGAAAATTCAAAGGAAAAGTATGTACGTTATTTGTATAGATCGTATGAATTTGTTTAAAAATTTGAATTCATTGAATGTATAAAACTATGAAAACTCAAGGAAAAATTGTGTACATTAGAGGTACATATAGTACGAATATGTTGAAAATTTTGAATTCGTCGAGTGTGTAAAATCGTGAAAATTCAAATGAAAATTGAAGAGCATACCAAATTGAGTAAACTTAATGGAAAATTAATTACATTAGATGTACAAATCATCTATTTTTTTGCATTGATAAAATCTGTTTCTACATTAATAAAATTTGCTCTCTGCAAACCATCTTCACTGTTTTCTCATAAAAATTGTTCATTGTTTTCTGCATAAACTATTTCTAGCATTCTACATAAAATTATTTTCTATTCAGCATTATTTAAAAAATTGTTCACTCTCTTTTCTGCGTAAATTATTTTCTGTTCACTATTTAAAAAAATTGTTCACTGTTTTCTCGTAAAACACATAGTGAAATCGTGTTTTCTAAATTTAAACGTCAAATCTGAATGCTTTTTCATGTTTAAATTTCACAATAATTGAAAATCCAAATCTGTATGTTTTTTCATGTTCGAATTTCACAATAATCGAATCTTTTTTCTGCATTGATAAAATCTATTTTGATACACACTTTGTCAAAATTATCCAACAATGATAGATTGTGATTGGTTGTTTATCACTTTCTAATAAACTCACTATTTTTTCTACTTCACCTATAGTCTACCATGTAGAAGTATAGAACAAGTGTGACAAAATTAGTAGAAATTAGAAATGATTTGAATACAATGAATCGTAATGTATTGAAAATTTCCCTTTATTATATTTTATTATTATTATTATTATTACTCCTTATTTAGTTTATCTAAAAAGTTAAACATTTTTGGGTTTATCCAAAAATCTATGCCACAAAATACATTGTGGGAAATCTAGAACAAAGAACTGCCAAAATAAAAAATTGAGCAGCATTGTTACTGTACTTATATAAGTTGTCAAAAGCAGCATAAATTACCAACCAACCAAAAAAAAAAAAAAAACAGAAACTACGTCCACCTAATCAAATAAAGGTGGTAGGTTGGGTTTTCAGTTTTCACATACAACTTTGGAGTAGGTTCTTGACCAAATATTTTGTTTCTTTAAAGCCTTTCAATATCAGATTTGTTATATACTTTCCCTCTGTCTAGGGGCTGAGAGAGAATAGAATCTATATGTCTGAAAAAAAAAATATGTTTGTAATAGAATCTATGTTGGTTTAATGGCTGCAATCGTGCCTGAAAAATAAAATAAAATGTAGCTCAATAATCAATTTTCTATTATGACTTTTACCTCAGAGCATGTTTTGAGTGTCCATTTATGTGTGTGATTTTGAACTTGTTTCTGTGTTTTTTTTTTTTTTTTTTTTTGGTGTTTGAAAGTAGTTGTGCATGTTAAAAGTACTGAATGTTGATGTTATGATCCATAACACTCAAAACTGTTTGTAAGATGGATTTTGGCTCAAGTAGGACATGATATACTGTTCACTAATTTCTGCATAAACTATTTAAGTATTCATGTGAATATGGATGATATGACTAGACAGTGTGTGAAATCATGCCGAGCTGTTGAGTAGCACATGTGAAACAGTGGCGTCTGTTGGCGTATGTGGTTCGTATGACTACAGTTGGTGCTATAGCAGCAGGTTGGTGACGTGTCTTCAAAAAACTACTTATGCTACAATTGGTGCTACATGTTTATTGTATATTCAAATCTGCTTACTGCATTCATAAAATCTATTTTCTGCATTAATTCAAACTGTTTTATGCATGTGGTTCATATGACTACAGTTGGTGTCTGCCTAAATTATTTTCTGTTCACAATTTAAAAAATTGTTCGATGTTTTCTCATAAAACACCTAGTGAAATCATGTTTTCTACATTTAAAAGTCAAATCTGAATGCTTTTTCATGTTTAAATTTCACAATAATCATATTGGTTTTTTTGCATTAATAAAATTTGCTCTCTGTACATCATGTTTACTGTATATTCAAATCCGCTTACTGCATTCATAAAATCTACTTTCTGCATTAATTAAAACTGTTCACTATTTTCTCATAAAATTTTTTTACTGTTTTCTGCATAAACTATTTTTAGCATTTTGCATAAAAGTATTTTCTCTTTAGCATTATTTGAAAAATTGTTCACTGTTTTTTCTGCATAAATTATTCAATGTTCATTAGGTGTTTTATGATTCGGATGCTCTAATACCAATGATTACCCAGGAGAAAGCACAACAGTAATATGGAAGCATAAACAATGATAAAATAGATAATAAAGAAGTAAATAGCAAAATAGATATATTCAAAATAAGGTTAAAATGGAGTATGGAATATGAAAATAGAAACTAGTAAAATCTTACTTGAATAAAAACTTTAGTCTTTGATAAACTTGAAAACAAACTGCTGTCTTTGATATAAGCCTGAAAATAAAGCTGTCTAAAGAGAAAGGTTACAAGATTACAAGAGGGGAGAGAGTACAAAAGTCTTTCTGAGGGAGGGGGAAGGCTATTACAAAAGGCTTTCTAAAACTTTGAACTTAAAAGCTTAGAATCTTAGAAACTTAGAAACTTGTCTTCTGTCTTCGTAGTCTGTCTCTTTTATAGGTGAAATGAACCATGGTAAAGTTACTTGAGTAGGTAAATTTAACTCAAGTTAATCTGTCGGTGGTATGGAAATTAGTACTGATGAGTAATAGTCTGTATGCGTCTGTTTGGGAATCTTTCAAATCTCAAGAATCTATCAGATCTCTTTTTACGCATGCTAGTAAACAGTAGTAACTTTTGAACATCTGTTTGTATTTGTTTGGACTGTCTTGATTTGTCTGGACAGTTTTACTTAATGCAAAAAACAGATTTTATGAATGCAGTAAATAGATTCAAATATATAGTAAAATGATGTCCAGAGAGCAAATTTTATTAATGTAGAAAAACCAATTTGATTATTATGAAATTTAAACATGAATAAGCATTCAGGTCTGGCTTTTAAATTTCAAAAACACGATTTCACTAGGTGTTTTATGAGAAAAATGCAAACAATTTTTTAAATAGTGAACAGAAAATAATTTACGCAAACACCAATTGTAGTCATACGAACCACATGCAGAAAATATTTTGAATTAATGCAGAAAACAGATTGTGTGAACAGCTCGACACGATTTCACACGTGCTGCTCAACAGCTCGGCAATACTCTGATATTTGAGAGCATAAATATCAGAGTATTGCAAGCGAAGAACACATTAAAAAAATTCTGTTGTCCTAGCAATGTATGACCCTACTCTATGTGGTGCTGTGATATTGGAATTGGACTAAATCAAAAGTCCCCCTACAGGAGTAGGAGGGCTGAGTGCAACTGTAATGGCATTGGGTTTGAACAGATCATCTTGCCAAAGTCCACAAGGAGGTCATAGTTTCCTAGAACATTGGAATAATATCTTTGGCAATACCTTATAAATTTGTCTTCAACTCTCACTATTTGTACCACTTCTTTTTCTCTTTTCATTTCTATTAAAAAAACATACACAAAACAACAAAAAAAATAAAAAACAAAAGAACACGACTATGCTAATCTATGCAAAACATCAATAAAAGCCCACACAAATATATTATCTAGCAAAATTGAGCCACTTGCATAGTGAAATGTTGGTTAGTGAAGGATTTAATTCTTAATAGAAGAAAAAAAAAATCAAACCATATATGCCCAACATAAGCAAAACTCAAAGGGATATGTTAGTAATAGTATAGATAAGCATTGATTCTTTAAAGGCCATGAGAAACTATTTCACAGTTTATGCTTCTACAACTGATTACAAGTATTATGAACATTACTTAAAACTCTTAAAATTAAGTAGTTGGCTATAAGTTATAAATCTACACTACTTTCCATTGAATTTTCACGATTTGGTACGTTCAACAATTTCGATTTTCCATTAATATTTCACGATTTTGTACATTCGACAATTTTGAAATTTTCATCAAATCAGGATGATTAGTACATTAGTACATAGTTTTAAATTGAATTTTTACTATTTTGTACATTTGACGAATTCAAATTTGGAAACAAATTTGGATGATCTATACATCTAATGTAATTAATTTTCCATTAAGTTTACTCCATTTGGTATGTTCTTCAATTTTCATTCGAATTTATGCTGCTTATGACAACTTATTTAAGTACAGCAACAATGCCGCTCAATTTTTTATTTTGGTAGTTCTTTGGTCTTGATTTCCCACAATGTATTTCGTGGCATAGATTTTTGGATAAACTCAAAAATGTTTAACTTTTTAGATAAACTAAATAAGGAGTAATAATAATAATAATAATAATAATAATAATAATAATAATAATAATAATAATAAAATGTAATAAAGGGAAATTTTCAATACAGTACGATTCATTGTATTCAAATCATCTCTAATTTGTACTCATTTTGTTGCACTTGTTCTATACTTCTACATGGTAGACTGTAGGTGAAGTAGAAAAAATAGTGAGTTTATTAGAAAGTAATAAACAACCAATCACAATCTATCATTGTTGGATAATTTTGACAAAGTGTGTATCAAAATAGATTTTATCAATGCAGAAAAACAGATTCGATTATTGTGAAATTTGAACATGAAAAAACATATAGATTTGGATTTTCAATTTAGAAAACACAATTTCACTAGGTGTTTTATGAGAAAACAACGAACAATTTTTTAAATAGTGAACAAAAAATAATTTATGCAGAAAAGAGAGTGAATAATTTTTTAAATAATGTTGAACAGAAAATAATTTTATGTAAAATCGTAAAAATAGTTTATGCAGAAAACAATGAACAATTTTTATGAGAAAACAATGAACAGTTTTAATTAATGCAGAAAACAGATTTTATGAATGTAGTAATCAGATTCGAATATAGAGTAAACATGATGTGCATAGAGAAAATTTTATTAACGTAGAAACAGATTTTATCAATGCAGAAAAACAAATTCAATTATTGTGAAATTTAAACATGAAAAAGCATTCAGATTTGACGTTTAAATTTAGAAAACATGATTTCACTAGGTGTTTTACGAGAAAACAGTGAACAATTTTTTTAAATAGTGAACAGAAAATAATTTATGCAGAAAAGAGAGTGAACAATTTTTTAAATAATGCTGAACAAAAAACAATTTTATGCAAAATCGTAGAAATAGTTTATGCAAAAAACAATGAACAATTTTTATGAGAAAACAATGAACAGTTTTAATTAATGCTGAAAACAGATTTTATGAATGCAGTGATCAGATTCGAATATAGAGTAAACATGATGTGCATAGAGCAAATTTTATTAACGTAGAAACAGATTTTATCAATGCAGAAAAACAAATTCAATTATTGTGAAATTTAAACATGAAAAAGCATTCAGATTTGACATTTAAATTTAGAAAACACGATTTCACTAGGTGTTTTATGAGGAAATAGAGAACAATTTTTTTAAATAGTGAACAGAAAATAATTTACGCAGAAAAGAGAGTGAACAATTTTTTAAATAATGCTGAACAGAAAATAAATTTATGCAGAATGCTAGAAATAGTTTATGTAGAAAATAGTGAACAATTTTTATGAGAAAATAGTGAAGATGGTGTGCAGAAAGCAAATTTTATTAATGTGGAAACAGATTTTATCAATGCAAAAAAATAGATGATCTATACATATAATGTAATTAATTTTCCATTAAGTTTACTCAATTTGGTATGCTCTTCAATTTTCATTTGAATTTTCACGATTTTACACACTTAACGAATTCAAATTTTTCAACATATTCATACTATCTGTACCTCTAATGTACACAATTTTTCCTTACATTTTCACAGTTTTGTACATTCAATGAATTCAAATTTTTAAACAAATTCATATGATCAATACATCTAACGTACATACTTTTCCTTTGAATTTTCATTATTTTGTACTTTCAACGAAATCAAATTTCTCAACAAGTCTATACTATCTGTACATTTTATGTACACATTCACGATTTGCTACGTTCATTGATTTTTCTCGAATTTCTACATTCAACTAATTCGAATTTTTCGAGGCATTTACCATTAGGTGATTTATACGAATCATTCATTTTTCTTTCATGGAGTTTGTCCATTATTTATATGGTTACAAATTTAGAAAAACACAAAAACCATTTAGGTGCAATAACTGCGCTAATGCTAGAAATAGTTAATGCAGAAAACAGTGAACAATTTTTATGACAAAACAGTAAATAGCTTTAATTAATGCAAAAAACAGGTTTTATGAATGCAGTAAGCAGATTTGAATATACAGTAAATATGATATGCAGAGAGAAAGTTTCATAAATGTAGAAACAGATTTTATCAATGCAGAAAAATATATTCGATTATTGTGAAATTCAAATATGAAAAAACATTCAGATTTGGCATTTAAATTTAGAAAACACGATTTCACTAGGTGTTTTATGAGAAAATAGTGAACAATTTTTTAAACAGTAAACAGAAAAAAATTTATGCAGAAAAGAGAGTGAACAATTTCTTAAATAATGCTAAACAGAAAATAATTTTATACAAAATCGTAGAAATAGTTTATACAGAAAATAGTGAACAATTTTTATGAGAAAACAATGAACAATTTTAATCAATGTAGAAATTAAATTCATATTTCGAAATTAAAATCTCTATATCTTACAATGCTTCTATTTAAATAAATAAAAATATAGAAAAGCTACTTATTTTTATCTTTATGTTTATTTGTCAATTATCCTCAAGCAAAAAAAAAAAAAAAAAAAACAAACAAACAAAAAAACAAAAAAAAAAAACAAAAAAACAAAATTTACACATTACTCGAGTTTACTAAACTCAAGTACTGTAGAAAAAAAAAATTTCTGTATTTTTTTTTATAAAAGGTACTCGAGCCTGGTATACTCGAGTATTGTATTGCATGGTACTCGAGTTTACCAAGCTCGAGTACCACTTTATTTTTTTTAATCGCCAATTTCCAACTCAGCAGCCACGGTGGAACTATAAAATAGGATACTCGAGTTCATCAAACTCGAGTACTTGAAAAAGTGATAGATTCTTGTTTATTTCTGAAACATTGTTTCTTTGTCAAATATTTCGAAAATTGATGGTAAAAGGCCATTTTGGCCCGTAATCAGCCTGTATACTGTATTGGGTACAAATTTGAAGGCCAAAATGGCCAATTATCACTTTTTTTTTAATAAATTTTTAGCAAAAAAACACAATTTCAAAAATAAATAGCAAAGTACCACTTTTTCTAGGACTCGAGTTTCAGAAACTTGAGTTCCTTATCAATTCTGCCACTAAAAAAAATTATGTGGTACTCAAGCTTGGTAAACTTGAGTTCCATGCAACACAATACTCGAGTATACAAGACTTGAGTACGTTTTATAAATAAAATGCAGAAAAAAAATTTACACAGTACTCGAGTTTGTTAAACTCAATTACCGTGTAAATTTTTTTTGTTTTTTTTTTTTTTTTTGTTTTTGTTTGGGGATAATCAACAAATAAACATAAAGGTAAAAATAAGTGGCTTTTTATGTTTTTATTTATTTAAATAGAAGCATTGTAAAATATAGAGATTTTAATTTCAAAATATGAATTTAATTTCTACATTAATTAAAATTGTTCATTGTTTTCTCGTAAAAATTGTTCACTATTATCTGTATAAACTATTTCTATGATTTTGCATAAAATTATTTTCTGTTTAGCATTATTTAAGAAATTGTTCACCCTCTTTTCTGCATAAATTTTTTTCTGTTTACTGTTTAAAAAATTGTTCACTGTTTTCTCATAAAACATCTAGTGAAATTGTGTTTTCTAAATTTAAATGCCAAATCTGAATGCTTTTTCATGTTTGAATTTCACAATAATCGAATATATTTTTATGCATTGATAAAATCTGTTTCTATATTAATTAAATTTTCTCTCTGCACATCATATTTACTGTATATTCAAATCCACTTACTGCATTCATAAAATCTGTTTTTTGCATTAATTAAAACTATTCACTGTTTTCTGTATAAACTATTTCTAGCATTCTGCATAAAATTATTTTCTGTTCAACATTATTTAAAAAATTGTTCACTCTCTTTTATGCGTATATTATTTTCTGTTCACTATTTAAAAAATTGTTCGTTGTTTTCTCATAAAACACCTAGTGAAATCGTGTTTTCTAAATTTAAAAGCCAAATCTGAATGTTTTTTCATGTTTAAATTTCACAATAATCAAATCTGTTTTTCTACATTGATAAAATCTGTTTCTATGTTAATAAAATTTGTTCTCTACATATCATGTTGACTATGTATTCGAAGCTGCTTACCACATTCATAAAATCTGTTTTTTGCATTAATTAAAATTGTTCACTGTTTTCTCATAAAAATGGTTCACTATTTTCTGCATAAACTGTTTTTAGCATTGGCCCAGTTATTGCACTTAAATGGTTTTTGTGTTTTTTAAAAATATGTAATCATATGAATAATGGACAAACTCCATGAAAGAAAAATGAATGATTCGTATAAATCACCTAATGGTAAATGCCTCAAAAAATTCAAATTTGTAAAAAAGTTCGAATTAGTTGAATGTAAAACTGTTCATTAACTAAAACTATTTTCTGCATTAAATAAAACTGTTCACTGTTTTCTCATGAAAATTGTTCACTATTTTCTGCATAAACTATTTCTAGTATTTTGCATAAAATTATTTTCTGTTCAACATTATTTAAAAAATTGTTTACTCTCTTTTCTGTGTAAATTATTCTCTGTTCACTATTTAAAAAATTGTTCACTGTTTTCTCATAAAACACCTAGTGAAATCGTGTTTTCTAAATTTAAAAGCCAAATCTGAATACTTTTTCATGTTTAAATTTCACAACAATCGAATTTGTTATTCATGTTTAAATTTTATGTTTAAATGAACTCTATTGTAGTGGTATCTGTACTTAGTTTTGTAGGTTTGCCGACCATGATGCGCCCGACGCTTCCAAAACTCTCATATGTGTATATTGGCATATTAAGGAAACTAGCTTGTAAACTCATGCAAATGCACGGGAATTACATAAGTACATGTACTTTCGGGTTCTTGGAAAAAAAAATACATTTATTTTCAACAAAATAGAAATAAAAATAATGTAAATTTTGTAAAAGTCCACAAATAAATTTTTGTACATAGAAATAATTAGAATCCGAGAAAGCAAATATATTCAAATAATTTTAGGTAAATATTTGGAGAAACATTTTGTTTCAAAAGTCGTACATAAATAAATTTAATTAAATAAGTATGTAGCTAATGCAATTGAATTTATAAATTTTAAAAAATAACACTTGGTATGAATTTCAAATTTAAAATGTATATAACACTCAGTATGCTATCCATAAAAATGTGTTGTCTTACAAATAGATTTTCTTTTAAGCCTATTCTAAACAACTAAAACTGTAACATCCACTATGATGAAGAGAAAAATATTTCTAGCAATTGAAAAAAAAAATCCAGCTAAAGAGATTGGTGTGATCATCCTTCCTTGGAAGCAAATTTATGGAGAGTAACCCAATCCAATTCCTTTTAATTTTGTTTTAGAATAACCCAAACATAACCTTTTCTATCCCAAGTTCTTTGCAGGATTTCATCGAACACCTAGTACTCATTTTAATAACCCATCTAGAACCCAATCGCTAATACAGCTCCCCAACCAAAAAAGAAAATCTAATTAAAACAAAATTAGCCAACATTTATAAGGTTCATCCACTTCTGGATCTCCCTTTTGTTTAATTTTTCTTCCTTCTTTTTCTTATATATATATATATATATATATATTTATTTATTTATAATGGAAGTTCACTCAACATTCTCAAATTTGTTTTCAATATGCAAGATTAAGAAGTAGGAAAGCAACAACAAAGCATCATTGATCACATGAATAAGGACCTAAATAGGGTTGCTCTTGTGACTGTATTATTAAATCATGTTATAAATGAAAAGAACTACATAAAATAAGAAATCAACACAGAACATGTAAGGAAACCAAATGATTTAATTGATTAAATAGTAGTATGTTATAGCAAAAAGAGGGTTGAAATTACAACCAACCAAAAAAAAAAATTTAAATAATGAATTTACTGTAAATTGATATATATATACAAAATATAGAGATGAAGGATAACAATGCAACAACACTCATTAGGGTTCCAAAGGTAAGCATTGATTAATCACATCAAGTGCAACAACAGAAACAAACAGCTACACGATAATTTCTAGAAACTTGCAAAGAAAACAATATCATATTTCCACATAACTGTCAAAAAACTAAGCCACGGGACCCTCAGAACCTCTCTAAGGAGCATAAATGATTCAAGGCAAGATTTCTACTAATAATCACCTGTCTGACATGATGAACAATAGCTTTCTTCTGATTGTTTTCCCTTAGTCTTTCAATAGGCCGAAAATTCCCTTCCAAACATCCTTCATGCATAACCATCAATTTATAGGCTACCTGCATAGTTAGAGAAAGTGCATAAACCCCAATAGTCAATAGTAAATATTACCCTCATATTCAAATGAATAAGCAGAGAGACCTAGTTTAGACATGCTTGCATAGAAAATGGATGACATGCTTGCATTCCAAAACCAATGGGCCAATGCCCCTAGTGTAGACATGTTTTATGCAAAACAAAATGTCCTAGCCTAAAATTCACTTTGGAAGTTTTGCTAAAAATGAGATCAACTCCCAATATATATATATATATATATATATATATATATATATATTGTATAATACATAAAATCGTTGGATCCAAAGCAAGTTACAAATTGTCGAGCTTTACAATTAGAATCATTTGCAAGTTAGACTACAAAATTGGGTAAAAGAATGAATCACATGTTACGAACTATCCATCTTTTTATTGGTAGCAGAATCACTTGCATGTTCAAATTTGGTCTCAATGGATCAAGTGAAATCCTTCATCTAGATATTCTAGTATTAGGATAGATGATATGTTTTTGTTAGGAACAGAGTAATTGAATAGTTGGATTTTGAGGTCAACCAATCCTCCAAGAGCAAAGAAGAAGATGAATATAGAGATAGAGAGAAAATTAGAGAGAAGAATTGGAAGTAGAATTGAAGAATTGGAATTATGAATGAAGTTCTGCTTACAAGTCCTCTCTTCCTCACCCTTTAATACTCTCTTCTAACCTTTCTCTCTAACTGCCTAACTACCAATCCAGCTGTAAGCCAGCTAACAACATTCTAACAACTAACCATATTTAACTAACTCTTATTTGGTTACAATCAATTATGCCAACTCAGCAACTAATGCCAACTCAGAAGATACACTAATGCACCACCAGATCAGCCCAACACACTCACCTCACTAGCACTCCCATGCAGCCTCACACGTTCCCTTATGCAGCAACATACATCTAGCTCCACCGCATCCATTAATCACATACTGCTCTGCATAATCAACACTTCTAACAATTTCCTCCCCTTCAAAACACCTTGCCCACAAGGTGAGGGAACTTTTGCTGCAGCACAAAAAGACTCTCCCAAGTAGCATCATCCTTGCTTTCATCTTGCCATTGAACCAGCACCTGAGTGATAAGTCTATTCCTCAATTGAATTGACTTGGTAGCTAAAACAGCCACTGGTTCAGGGTTAGGAATCTGTTCTGCAGTTACAGCAGGTAAAACAGGTCTAGGGACCACTTGAACACCCAATTTTGCTTTGAGATTGGAAACATGGAACACAGGATGGATTTGAGAACCTTCAGGTAAATCAAGCTTATAAGAAACCTCTCCAACCTTTTGCAGCACCTGGTATGGTCCATAGAAACGAGGGGCTAACTTCCCAAACTTCTTGGACTGAATTGAGGATTGTTTGTAAGGTTGCAATCGAAGATACACCCAATCTCCCACAGCAAAGGATCTATCCACTCTCTTTTTATCAGCAAACCACTTCATTCTCTCTTGTGCAGCCTTCAAATTGTGTTTAAGCAATAAAAATAGTTGCTGCCTATCCTGCAGAATTGAGTCAACAGCTGCCACCCTTGTAGTTCCAGGCACATAATCCACAAGCTTAGGAGGTGGATATCCATAAAGAGCTTCAAATGGAGTCAGCTTAAGAGAGGAATGGAAATTAGTGTTGAACCAAAACTCAGCCAGAGGAAGCCAGTCCACCCAAGCCTGAGGTTTGTCAGCAGCAAAGGCTCTCAAGTAATGCTCCAAGCTTTTGTTAACAACTTCGGTTTGGCCATCAGTTTGAGGATGGTAAGAAGATGACATAGCCAAACTAATACCTTGCAATTTCATCAATTCAGACCAGAACTTAGAGGTAAACACTGGATCCCTGTCACTGACAATGGTAGAAGGCAGTCCATGTAACTTGAAAACAAATTGCATGAACAACTGAGCTACCTTAGCAGCAGTGTAAGGGTGAGCTAAAGGAATGAAGTGAACATATTTAGTGAATCTGTCCACAACAACAAACACCACTGACTTCTGCTGAGATTTAGGCAGCCCTTCCACAAAATCCATGCTAATGTCAAGCCAAGGTCTATTTGGAATGACTAAAGGCTGTAGCAAACCCGCAGGGAAACAAGTCTCACTCTTCAACCTCTGACATACATCACATTCCTTAACCAAATTCTTTAAGTCTCTTCCCATACCAGACCAATAAAAGTCCTTCTTGAGTCTATGGAAGGACTTAAGATATCTAGAATGACCTCCTAGAGGGCTGTCATGCACTTGCTGCAATACAAGAGTTTTTAAAGTCTGGTTCAAACTTCCCAAATATAACTTTCCTTTGTAAAACAACAGATCATTACAAAGTGTAAACCCCACTGGAACATTCTGGCCTGACTTAAGTGCCTGAAGTGTTGACTGAATGGTAGGATCAGTGTCATAGCTGGCTTTAAGATCATCAAGCCAAGTAGGGGTAGGAAAGGAAATGATGCACAGAGTACCCACCTTACTACCCTCAGCATCATCCATTCCAGTAGCTTCTCTTCTTGAAAGTGCATCAACAACTAAATTCTCTTTACCATGCTTATATTCAACTATAAAAGCATAACCAAGTAATTTGGTAATCCATTTTTGTTGAGCCGGGGTACCAATCTTTTGTTCCAGCAAATATTTCAGACTTTGATGGTCTGTCTTGATTACAAAAGGTCTTCCTAAGAGATAAGGTCTCCACTTCTTCACAGCCACTACTAGAGCCAACAGTTCCTTTTCATAAGTGGACAGAGCAAGGGCTTTTCCTTTCAAGACCTGACTGTGGAACGCAATGGGCCTTTGGTTCTGCATCAAGACAGCACCAACTCCCACTCCAGAAGCATCACATTCCACAACAAATTGTTTAGTGAAGTTAGGTAAAGCTAGCACAGGTGGACTGCACATAGCATCTTTAAGCATTTGGAATGCCTGGGTAGCTTCAGGAGTCCAATTGAAGGAGTCTTTCCTTAACAAGGCAGTTAAAGGTCTTTCCTTAACAAGGCAGTTAAAGGAGCTGCAATTAAGCCATAACCCTTCACAAACTTCCTATAATATCCAGTCAAGCCCAAAAAACCCCTTAAAGCCTTCACATCATGAGGAATAGGCCATTGCTGCATAGCAGCAGTGTTCCTTGGATCAGTTTTCATCCCTTCACCAGAAATTATATGTCCCAAATACTCAACCTCCTTACAAGCAAACACACATTTTCATTGTTTAGCATACAATTTATGATTCACCAAGGTTTCCAACACTACTTTGAGATGACTGATATGAGCAACCAAGTCTTTACTATACACTAGTATGTCATCAAAAAACACCAATACAAACTTTCTTAAGTGAGGTTTAAAGACTGAATTCATAAGTGACTGAAAAGTTGAGGGTGCATTGGTTAAACCAAATGGCATCACCAAGAATTCATAGTGACCCTCATGAGTTCTAAAGGCAGTCTTTGAAATGTCTTCTTCTTTCATTGTAATTTGGTGATATCCGGACCTTAAGTCCAATTTAGAAAAAACAGTGGCACCAAATAATTCATCTAACAATTCATCAATAACAGGTATGGGATACTTGTCTTTAATAGTTTCTTGATTTAATGCTCTATAATCCACACACATCCTCCATGATCCATCAGCCTTCCTAACTAGAAGAACAGGTGAAGCAAATGGGCTGCTACTGTTTCTAATGAACCCTACAGACAACAACTCCCTAAAAATTTTCTCAATTTCATTTTTTTGATAATAGGGGTACCTGTAAGGTCTCTGAGACACAGCTTGAGCTCCCTGCTTCAATGTGATATGATGTTCATGATCTCTTAAGGGAGGTAGACCTTTAGGAGTAGCAAATACAGCTTGGTACTCCTTTAGCAAGGCAGCAATAGCCTCAGGAATTTTTACCTGTCCTTCTGCAGACAACAATTGGGGCTGCGACTGCATTGAAATTTGAAGGATCAAACCTTTCTTTACTGACTGTTTCAAAAATTTGTTACCATCTTGCAATTGAGAGTTAGCACTCTTCAACCCTTGTAATTGAACATGCCTCTGATTATAAGAAAAATTCATTGTGAGCAGCTTAAAGTCCCACTGAATTACTCCCAAGGTTCCCAACCACTGAGTGCCCAAAACTAAGTCACATCCCCCCATTGGCAACACATGTAAGTGTACCAAGAATACATTTCCTTGCAACAAAATGGTTACTGCTTGACAAACACCTTGAGTTTTAATTACATCACCATTAGCAACCTTCACTTCCAGAATTTGAGAAGTATCCACCTGGACATGTAGCTGTGGAACCAGAGCAGCATCAATGAAATTATGGGTACTTCCTGAATCTATCAAGATCACCAAGGACCTCTGATTAATCTTCCCCATGACTCTCATCGTTCCTGAAGTGGGAGTACCACTTAATGCATAGAGAGTAATCTCTGCATCTTCTTGATCTTGTCCAACCTGTACCCTCTGTTCTGCATATCCCTTTTCCTCCACTTCTGTTAAGTGAATTCCAGAATCTACATTTCCTTGAACCCAATCTACATGATCCAACAAAAATATCATGGCATTCTTGCACTTGTGGCCAAGAGCCCACTTTTCATCACAATTGTAACACAAACCCTTCTTCTTCCTTTCCTCCATTTGAGCCGGAGAAATCCTCTTAATTGGTAGCCTTGGTTTAGACTCTAATAGAGAAGGAACCTTTGGAGGAGCTCCCAGAATTGAAGGTCTTCCCTGATCCCCTTGAAATTTGGAAAACTTCCTACAACTTCCATTATACTCTTCCTGGATTTTCGCCAATCCAAAAGCCTCATTCAAAGATTTAGGATTAAGCATCCTCACTGGCAACCTTATCTCATCTCTTAATCCGCTTAGGAAACAACTTAATTTGTGAGCAGCAGATAAGCCTTTAATCCTATTTGACAACACCTCGAATTGAGCCTTATACAATGACACTGAGGCAGTTTGTATCAGTTTAGTAAGCATTTCCATAGGATCATCATAAGCTGTAGCACCAAATCTGATGTGCAAAGCTTGAATCAGTGATTCCCAATCAGCAAACAGTCCTACCTCTTCTCCATCTTGAAACCATATTAGAGCTTCACCACCCATATGGAACGAAGCTAACATCAATTTCTCAACAGCTGATGTATTACAGTACTTGAAATACTGGTTAGCTTTATAAACCCAACTTGCAGGATCTTCTCCAAAAAATCTGGGAAATTCTAATCTCACCGGGCGATTCATAGCCATTGTTGATGAATTTGCATTCCTTTGTTCACCAATTGTTTGAGGTTGAGATATTCCACCATGATCAGAACCACTTCTCTGCACCAGAATTGCTAATTGCTGATTCATCTCATTCATTGTTCGTGTATGTACTCCTTGGACAATCCGAATCTCTTGAATTTCTTTCTCATGCTGAATACGCATTTCTTGAATTTCCTTATCATGATGATCACTTGAGGTTCTCAGTGAAGCTAGAGCTTCATGAATTGCAGCAGTGACTAAACGCGTTTCTACCATGGCCGAGGAAAGCAAGGCTCTGATACCAAATGTTAGGAACAGAGTAATTGAATAGTTGGATTTCGAGGTCAACCAATCCTCCAAGAGCAAAGAAGAAGATGAATATAGAGATAGAGAGAAAATTAGAGAGAAGAATTGGAAGTAGAATTGAAGAATTGGAATTATGAATGAGGTTCTGCTTACAAGTCCTCTCTTCCTCACCCTTTAATACTCTCTTCTAACCTTTCTCTCTAACTGCCTAACTACCAATCCAGCTGTAAGCCAGCTAACAACATTCTAACAACTAACCATATTTAACTAACTCTTATTTGGTTACAATCAGTTATGCCAACTCAGCAACTAATGCCAACTCAGAAGATACACTGATGCACCACCAGATCAGCCCAACACACTCACCTCACTAGCACTCCCATGCAGCCTCACATGTTCCCTTATGCAGCAACATACATCTAGCTCCACCGCATCCATTAATCACATACTGCTCTGCATAATCAACACTTCTAACAGTTTTTATAGGTAAGAATTAAGATAAATAATTGTAAAGTTATTATTTACATATATTTTGTTGGCTTTTGTTCCGTGCCAAATTTGATTGTAATTTTATTCAATCGTTTATACCCTGTATTTTTTTTTGGGATTTCTTTATAAGGGTTGTGTGATAGAGAGAGAGTGTGAAGACTCAAGCATTTGAAGACTGAAGATTTCTCGCGGGTATGTCGCGACTTAGCACCCTGCGAAGTAACACATGTGCCCTGCACATGCTGGAATGCGAAGAGTCAGGCCAGATGGAGACAGTTGTGTCTCGCGAGTATCTCATGGGTAAGGCCTTCCAGCGAGACACCCACGAGGCATTCAGTTCTGCCAGCCTATCTAGATTGATTCACACTTTCTGTGCCTACATTATTTATACCCTCATTACCCATAAATGTTGAGGAATGCTTCTGAGAGAAAACCCTAGCCAAACACATTGGGATTTAGAGATTGTTATACCCACAATTCTCTACACACTAACTTGTGGTATTTCCTCAACTCCTACCTCTCCATTTCCATACCATTGAGAGGTTGATAGCCCAAACACTTACCACACACTTTGAGAGTGTCAAGTGACGTTTTGGTGCTGCTGGGAAGTAATTGGAAGAAGCCAAGGATGGCAAATGCAACATGGAGCTTGTTGCGGGATCTAGAGTGCTAGACAAGACAAGGTTCCTAGAAGCCTTGTTGGAGTAGGAGCTTGGAGGGCTTAGGTGCATCGGGTAGATTAGGCTTGGAGGGTCTCTTGCTAACCCATGTATCCTAACTGATTGTCTAGTGGATCGATTTCCGCTTGGAGGGCGGTGGAAAGGTTTTTCGCCGAGTTCTACACATATTTCGAGCTTTCAATAACAATTACACATATACACATAACTCCAAAAAAATAAAATCATTTATTGAAGAGGCTCAGAAATGTAAATTTTGCCAAACAAAACATCACATATAATGTATAAGCACACATCTACATAACTTTTGAATCATCCAAGTGCAACAACATTAGAAGCAACCTTTAGGCTTCTTTCCTATTTCAAGTGTCTCCTAAATGAAGTCCTTTTTCCTTCTTAGTTCTTTTCATCATTCTACAACATAAAAATCACAATCAACATGTATACATCTCATAAAATCCGTAAGCCTTTTTCCTTTTTTTTTTTTTTTTTAAGAAAAAAATTCCTTCACCCTTCTTAGTTTGACTACAAAGAAATCAAAGTGAATGAAATTTAAAAAAAAAAATTAATATTTTAAAACTAAAGGTCAAAGTTTACTTCTTTACAGTGTTTCATATAGAGTAGATACAAAACCATGTTTTTAATAAGAGTTCAAGTTAATTTCAATACACAAACAAGTCCAGTTCAATATAATGCAGCAAGAATCTTTGAGAATGAAACTACTACATTCTTCAAATAATTGGAAACTTGTAAATGCATAACCTCAGTCATGATTAGAAAGACATTATCATGAATGAGCTCTAAAGTATAAACTACCAAATAAAATTGAGTGGCATCATATTAGGATGATAGACTATCCTACATTATTATTATTATTATTTTTTTTTTTTACTTAAAAAAACATTCCATTGACAAATTGAAATCACTCAAATAAAACTTTCATCAACAGATTTAGAACTATTGATTCAGAATCTGACTATAATCATTCTTGTTGAGTTCTAAAAGTTCTACAAAATGACGATGTTACAATAGCAAACAAAGAAGCAATCTCACCATGATACTTGAAAACAATGATATACAAAATGCTAAGCACACTAAAGTAATCAAATATAAAGGTAACAGAAATACCTTGCAAAGAATCTGTTTGTTTCTTTAAATATCTTATTCTGATGTCATATCTGTAAACTCAATAGAATTTAGCAACATATGATCTAAATCAAGAATCGAGTATAGCTTCTTATGATGTAATAAATTCTTCTTGTCTACTTCTTTCAAATTGACAATTTCAACATTGTGAACGAAAATAAGATCATCACTATACTTATGCTACTATAATTCTTGAATAGGAATGGATTTATAAGTTCAAAGTTGGTTTACATCGTGTGACCACTGGTCATGGAGGAATCCATTCAACCTTGTAGTAATAAGTGCAACCGAATATCCAATAATGAAAACCCAATTTGCACTTTGAGATATTTCATCAATATAAAAGTAACATTCTAGGCAATAAAAATCCAGACACAAAAAAAAAAAAAAAAAAAAAAACAACAACAACAACAACAAATGAAACATGACAAACATCAATTTACCCTGCCATAATTCAAAATAAGGAGCCCAAAAACAAATACCCAATTAAAATCAAAAGAAGGAAAAGTTTCATGTACCTAGCATATATCTTCTTAGTCACAAGTTCATGTTGCCTTTCTCACATTGCCTGTTGAGTTTACACATCCTTGTCCTTCTCAAAACTCATTCTAACTTGAAAAACCTAAGTAATTTCGACCAAAAAAAAAAATATATGTATGAATTTCAAAAAATATTTGCTGTAAACAAAAATTATCTGCAAATCAACAGCTATAGCCCAACTGAAAACAGAAAATTAAAACCTATAAATTACAATTTGATACAAACCAAGACAAAAATATTATATTACTCATTGAAATGTCTTAAAAAGACACAAATAGATTATCTGCTTACTAAATTCATAAAATCTATTTTCTGCATTAATTAAAACTGTTCACTATTTTCTCATAAAAAATTTTCACTGTTTTTTGCATAAACTATTTTTAGCATTCTGCATAAAAGTATTTTCTCTTCAGCATTATTTGAAAAATTGTTCACTGTTTTTTTTTTTGCATAAATTATTCACTATTCATTAGGTGTTTTATGATCTGGATGCGCTAATACCAATGACTACCCAGGAGAAAGCACAGCAGTAATATGGAAGCATAAACAATGATAAAATAGATAATAAAGAAGTAAATAGCAAAATAGATATATTCAAAATAAGGTTAAAATGGAATATGGAATATGGAATATGAAAAGAGAAACTAGTAAAATCTTACTTGAATAAAAACTTCAGTCTTTGATAAACTTGAAAACAAACTACTGTCTTTGATACAAGCTTGAAAAAAAACTGTCTAATGAGAAAGGTTATAGTATTACAAGGGGGGAAAGAGTACAAAAGTCTTTCTGAGGGAGAAGGAAGGCTACTACAAAAGGCTTTCTAAAACTTGGAACTTAAAAGCTTAGAAACTTAGAAACTTAGAAACTTGTCTTCTGTCTTCGTAGTCCGTCTCTTTTTTAGGTGAAATGAACCATGGTAAAGTAACCTGAGTACGTAAATTTAACTCAAGTTAATTTGTCGGTGGTATGGAAATTAGTACTGATGAGTAATAGTTTGTTTGCGTCTGTCAGGGAATCTTTCAAATCTCGGGAATCTATCAGATCTCTTTTTACGCATGCCAGTAAATAGTGGTAACTTTTGAACATCTGTCTGTATTTGTCTGGACTGTCTTGATTTGTCTGGACAGTTTTACTTAATGCAAAAAATAGATTTTATGAATGCAGTAAACAGATTCGAATATACAGTAAACATGATGTCTAGAGAGCAAATTTTATTAATGTAGAAAAACCAATTTGATTATTGTGAAATTTAAACATGAAAAAGCATTCACATTTGGCTTTTAAATTTAGAAAACACAATTTCACTAGGTGTTTTATGAGAAAACAACGAACAATTTTTTAAATAGTGAACAAAAAATAATTTACGCAAACGCCAACTATAGTCATACGAAACACATGTAGAAAATAGTTTGAATTAATGCAAAAAATAGATTTTATGAACAGCTTGGCACGATTTCACACGTGCTGCTCAACAGCTCGGCAATACTCTGATATTTGAGAGCATAAATATCAAAGTATTGCAAGCGAAGAACACATTGAAAAAATTCTATTGTCCTAGCAATGGCTGACCCTGCTCTATGTGGTGCTGTGATATTGGAATTGGACTCAATCAAAAGTCCCCCTACAAGAGTAGGAGGGGTAACCTTAGATTCAATTGCAATGTTTTTTCATATGCTTGAACTTTTTAAGAACACTGGCTAACACAATAAGATTCTTTTTTTTTTTTAAATCAAATTAACAAATAGCGGTTTCGAAGGGAACCTCCAATCTTCTAAGAAGGAATCCCAAAAGTCCAACTCATCCACTCATCAGAAAGATTAAGGAAACCATATAGCAAATAGAATTTTCTTTGCTTTACGCCTCCATCGAGTCTTTCTTATAGTCAACACTCAGAGAATATTTATCTAGGTTTTTCATTTTTGCTCTCTTTCAATATCCTCCACACGTTCCAGTCCATACCTCTAGATTATTATTTCTTATCGTTTGATGATTAATTTGTGGTCTGGTGAAGCAAAAATAACTGATATCTAACAAATTAAATGTTGTGTCGTGAGGACAATTCATGTGACAATATCATACCCAATGTATAGAAGTTTCAAAGCTACTAATTAGTCAAGATAAAGAGATAAGAGACTAGGATGGAGCTAGGATTTAAACGTGGAGGCGGGGCCAAATTTAATGTAAACTCATCGAATTTCATCTCGTTCAATAAAACTATAATCTCATATTTGTGGACACAATCTTGTATCATGATACAATGAACAAATACTAATTGTAGGAGCATGGTAGGTATGTATTGTTTAGAGAGATTCCATAGGGAATGGTGGCTGGCGTTTCCAATTTGATGGAGGTTGCCAATGATGGGAAGCTTTGGAGGGTATGGGGGAAGGTTGGCTGCTTTCTTGACTTTCCTTTGTTTCAAAATCAATGACGAAGAGAGGATGAGAATGAGTACAAGAAAGATAGTTGGAATCCAAAGTAATGTGAGAAATAATAGATTCATGTTTTTTGTTTGGCGATGTAGGAAAAATAGATGTGTTTAAAAAAAAAACACAAGAATGTGAGTTCATTAGCTCGAGCTTTAGGTAGCTAGATCAAGGGGAGACTAATTAGATGGAGACGGCGTTAAATTTGAAAGTATGATATACATGTGGATTTGGGTCCTAGTTACACTTTGTGTAACTCTAAGTTATTTTACATCACGCAATATTTCTTTGTTGGATGTGAATTTTAACAAATCTTTTGTTGGGTTAAATTCACTTCTAATACTCTATGTGCTAGAAAAATATACATACACACACTATAGCTGAGGAGTTGTTGGATTCTAATAAAAATATGGTATTATTGCACAGTTATTGCTTGCTAAATTATTTAATTCTAGAACAATTTTTTCTCTCTTTTATTTATTACAACTATCTAAGAAAGAAGAAAAAATTATGCAAAAAAATAAAACCTTTAGAGAGATAAGAGTCTGTTTGGCATCAATTTCAGCTTTTAGCTTTTAGTTTTTGTGTACAGCTTTTTAAAACCTCATTTTTTTCCTACATTATTTTTCACCTTTTCAAATTTTTTCAAAGTACAAATATGATTTAACACACTTTCAGAAAAAAGTTTAGCAAACAGCTAAATAAGCTATAAACGGACACTAAGCTTAAAAATAGTAGAACCTTAGAAATAGCTATTATATTACCATTTTGTTTCGGTAGTAACACCCTATGTTCCATCCCGGGAATAATTTCAGGTCATTCCGATGTGTTTCGGCCATTTTGGATTCAGAGACAGAGATAGAAGTTTGATTGAGGGGATTAAAATATAAACAAAAAATGTGTATCATCTATTTAGTATTAAGAAACTATCAACAAATAAAAAATACAAAATAATTATTTCTTAATATATTAAAATACAATTTATCTATTAAAAGAGAAAACGGCCTTCTTTTAAATGACAAAAATCATCAATATTGAATTTGTACTAACTCATTTTCCATAGGTAAAGACAAATCACAAATAATCAAATAATTGTACAAACAAAAAGAGCCAAATACAGACAAAATACATACTATGTACATAGGTCAGCGCTAAAATTCACACTATAATAAACTGATTTTATAAAATTTTAGCAACTAACCATTCAAAGTTTCAAACCAATTCCACTTTAAAAGGCTCCACACAATATATCCAGATCAATAAAAATAAAGACAAACAATCTACTACCATAAGTTTCTAAACCAATTCTACTTTAATAGCAAATTATTTGTTTTATAATAAAAAAAATACAACTATTTGGGTGGCAAAATTAAAGAGAAATACAAGAGTCCACGGGCGAAAATGGCTAAATACCACCATTTTCAGAAATTTGTAGCAAAAAAACATTGTTTCGGAACTATATAGGGAAATACCACTTTTTCTGGAACTCGAGTTTATGAAACTATGGAGGGAAATGGGTTGGAAAGAAGAGAGATTTCCTTAATATGCCAATATACACGTACGAGAGTCTTGGAAGTGTCGGGCACATCATGGTTGGCAAACCTACAAAACTAAGTATAGATACCATTGCAATAGAGTTCACCGTAGCAGAACCACCATGGTCAGCCCTATACAAGAAGAGGTGTGAGTTGGAGGTATATTGTCGATGGCATGGGTTACGAGTTCCTAAGGCACGCTCAGCCGAGTTACCTAGAGATGAACTTGCCAACATACTTGCTCGTCTTGAACAAGAGAACAATCAAATGCAAAGGTGATTAGACCGTTTTCATGCAATCCAAAAAGATAAGAAGCATCTAAAGGGGAAGGCGCAAGAGTGTGCCATCAAGTCTATTAATGAAGTTACTACATTAGATGATAAAAGAGATATTTCAGACTTCTCAGATTCAAGTAATGATGATTTCCAAAAATTTCTACCTACGAACATTAGACGTTGTTGTTAATGTCTACACGTTCTATGCAATACAAAATGTTGTTGTTAATGTCTGACAATTGATGATTATGTACATTCAACTTTTGCAAATCTAAAGATTAACTATTCATTAACTGTTGAGTTTACATGATTTTGTTCATTCAACGATTTCAAATTTTTCAACAAATTTGGATGATCAATACATTAGTACACAGTTTTCCATTTAATTTTCACGATTTTGTACATTTAACGAATTCAAACTTTTCAACTAATTCAGACTATCTGTACATCTAATTTACACAATTTTATTTTGTACTTTCAAGATTTTATACAATAAACAAATTTGAACGATCTGTACATCTAAATTTTTTTTTTTACAAATTCGAACGATCTGTACATCTAATGTACCCAATTTTCTCTTGAATTTTCACAATTTTGTACTTTCAACAAAATCAAATTTCTCAACAAGTCCAGAATATTTGTACATCTAATGTACACAACTTTCCATTGAATTTTCACGATTTGGTACGCTCAACAATTTCGATTTTCCATTAAGATTTCACAATTTTGAATGTTCAACAATTTTGAAATTTTCATCAAATTAGGATGATTAGTACATTAATACATAGTTTTAAATTGAATTTTCACAATTTTGTACATTTGACGACTTCAAATTTGGATGATCTGTACATCTAATGTAATTAATTTTCCATTAAGTTTACTCAATTTGGTATGTTCTTCAATTTTCATTTGAATTTTCACGATTTTACACACTCAACGAATTCGAATTTTTCAACAAATTCGTACTATCTGTACATCTAATGTACACAATTTTTCCTTGAGTTTTCACAGTTTTGTACATTCAAAGAATTCAAATTTTAAAACAAATTCATACGATCTATACATCTAATGTACATACTTTTCCATTGAATTTTCATTATGTAAGGTTGAATTTAATCAACCATCTTGTTGGCTTTATTCCGTGCCAATTTGCTTGTAATTTAGCACTTATTAACCCTGTATTTAGGTGGAAAAATTGTAAGGGTAGTGTGTGAGAAGATGTGAAGAAAAGCTCAAGAGTGTGCAAGAAAAATAGAGCTTCATGGCTAGGGCTCGCGGGTGGATTGCGACTGGCAAGCCGCCAAACGCAAGCACGCGAGATGCACACGGGGAAGCTGAAGGGTCGCGCCAGCTGTCACGCTACAGGACAAAAGTCCCAGGCTAGCCAGGCCGTTGGCTCGTGGCTTGAACTCGCGACTTGACCCAGTCGCGAGGCCAAGTCGCCAAAATTCCCTGTTTGGCAAAAACTGACGTTTTGCATTCCTTTCTCACCCTACTATATATATACCCTTAAACCCACCATATTAAGAGAGCTTCCAGAGAGAATTTTGTGAGAGAAACTCTAGAGAAATACAAGATTGATTCATCCACAATCTTAACCTTAGAGACTCTACAAATTCCTCTACTCTCTTCCTCTCCATTGTCATACTCTTGAGAGGCTTTTAGCCAAATCCTTATCTCACCACACCCACATCTATGAGAAGGTCTATTTGGTACTGTTGGGAAGCAGTTAAGAAGGAACCAATCTACATTGGTTGATGCTATGGTCAAGTAGCGGAATCCGATAAGCTAGAAAAGAAAAAGGTTCGGCTCAACCTCGTTGGAACAAGAAGCTTGGAGGGCTTATGTACCTAGGTAGATTAGGCTTGGAGGATCTATTATTGTTCATGTATCCTAACTACATTTTCTAGTGGATTATTTGACCGCTTGGAGGGCGGCGGAGAGGTTTTATGCCGAGAGCTTCGGTTTTCTCTTCGATAACACATCGTGTGTTGTCCATGTGTTTGCATCTTCCTTCCCTTTATCTTTGCCTTATATTTACTGCTGTGGATGTGTTTATATTTAGCTTAGATTAGTTATCAATTCTGTTATTAGCTTGATATCATGTTCCCCACATTATTTGTTTGATATAAAGCTTGAACTGTTTTTTTTTTGTATTTGGGGTCCAAACGTTCAAAGGTGTTGTATAACCCTTTTTGAACTTTCACATTATTTTGCACTTTCAATGAAATCAAATTTCTCAACAAGTCTAGACTATCTGTACATCTTATGTACACCTTCACGATTTGGTACGTTCATTGATTTTCCATCGATTTTTCTTGAATTTTTACTTTCAACTAATTCGAACTTTTTTACAAATTCAAAATTTTCGACGCATTTACCATTAGGTGATTTATACGAATCATTCATTTTTCTTTCATGGAGTTTGTCCATTATTCATATGGTTACATATTTAAAAAAAAAAACACAAAAACCATTTAAGTGCAATAACTGCACCAATGCTAAAAACAGTGAACAATTTTTGTGAGAAAACAGTGAACAGTTTTAATTAATGTAAAAAATGGATTTTATGAATGCAGTAAGCAGCTTCGAATATACAGTAAACATGATGTGTAGAGGGCAAATTTTATTAACGAAGAAACAGATTTTATCAATACAGAAAAATAAATTCGATTATTGTGAAATTTAAACATGAAAAAGTATTCAGATTTGGCGTTTAAATTTAGAAAACGCGATTTCACTAGCTGTTTTATGAGAAAGCAGTGAACAATTTTTTAAATAGTGAACAGAGAATAATTTACACAGAAAATAGAGTGAACAATTTTTTAAATAATGCTGAATAGAAAATAATTTTATGTAGAATACTAGAAATAGTTTATATAGAAAATAGTGAACAATTTTCATGAGAAAACAGTGAACAGTTTTACTTAATGCAAAAAACAGTTTTACTTAATGAATAGTTCTACATTCAACTAATTCGAACTTTTTTACAAATTTGAATTTTTGGAGGCATTTACCGTTAGGTGATTTATACGAATCATTTATTTTTCTTTCATGGAGTTTGTCCATTATTCATATGGTTACATATTTAAAAAAACACAAAAACCATTTAAGTGCAATAACTGCGCCAATGCTAAAAATAGTTTATGCAGAAAATAGTGAACAATTTTTATGAGAAAATAGTGAACAGTTTTAATTAATGCAAAAAACAGATTTTATGAATGTAGTAAGTAGATTTGAATATAAAGTAAATATGATGTGCAAAGAGCAAATTTTATTAATGTAGGAACAGATTTTATCAATGCAGAAAAATATATTCGATTATTGTGAAATTCAAACATAAAAAAGCATTTAGATTTGGCATTTAAATTTAGAAAACATGATTTCACTAGGTGTTTTATGAGAAAATAGTGAACAATTTTTTAAACAGTAAACAAAAAATAATTTATGCAGAAAAAAGAGTGAACAATTTCTTAAATAATGCTAAACAGAAAATAATTTTATGCAAAATTGTAGAAATAGTTTATATAGAAAACAGTGAACAATTTTTATGAGAAAACAATGAACAATTTTAATTAATGTAGAAATTAAATTCATATTTTGAAATTAAAATCTCTATTTTTACAGTGCTTTTGTTTAAATAAATAAAAACATAAAAAAGCTACTTATTTTTACCTTTATGTTTATTTGTTGATTATCCAAAGAAAAAAAAAATTACACGGTACTCGAGTTTGGTAAACTTAAGTACTGTGTAAATTTTTTTTTTCTTCATTTTATTTATAAAACGTACTCAAGCCTGGTATACTCGAGTATAGAACTCAAGTTTACCAAGCTTGAGTACCACATAATTTTTTTTAATTGCACAAATTCCAACTCAGCAGTGCCACGATGGCAGAATTGATGAGGAACTCGAGTTTCTGAAACTCGAGTTCTAGAAAAAGTGGTACTTTGCTATTTATTTCTGAAACAGTGCTTTTTTGCTAAAAATTTCAAAAAAAAAAAAGTGGTATTTGGCCATTTTGGCCCAAAGTTGAGTGTGAGGCAAAAAAAAAAAAAAAAAAAAAAAGAGATAAAAACTTAGCTATAAAAAATGAGAAATGCTAATAAATGCCCTTAGGGTATTGGTTAATAAATCAATTTAAAGAAAGTTTTTATGAGAGAAAAAAAAATTAATGTTTTGACATTTTTTTTCATTTCCCATAAAAATGGTATCAAAACTTTCCTAAAATAGATTATTAACTAATACCTTAAAGGCACTCATTAGCATGACCCAAAATTAAGGACTTCACAATGTTTACAATCTAAAAACAAGTATTTTCCCAACCTATTAGGACTCCAAATAACAACCGAAAAACAAATTTAACGTTAGAATAAATAAAAGATAACAATAAAAGATACTAAATTCTAACATTAATATCATAATAATAGTAGATAAACTTAAATACTGAAAACACCATTAATTTCTCATGATAACACATATCAAATTCTAACATTTTTTTTTTTAGAATACCATGTATTTCTAACACACACACAGAGGGAGAGATAAACTCAAGTAGTAAAGACACCTATAATTTCTTATGACACATTACTTTTTGAGAAGTGATATATCTACAATATTTTCACAAAACTTTTACAACAAATCTTTTTTTGAAAAAACAAAATTTTACAATAAATCTTAAGTAGAAAGTTATTATTAGTTTTAGTTTAAACTTATTACTGAAATTACATTTTTGCCGATCAGTAAAAGCCAATAACAACTTGTCACTTAACATTTGTTGTGAACGTATTGTGGAAAAGAAGTGCCATGTCTACAACATTTTTACAATACATTCACAACAAATCTTATTCGGTAAATTATTATTGGTTCTAATTTGAAATTCAGATATGAAATTACTTTTTTATCCACTAATAACAACTCGTAATAACCTGTCAGTAACAACCTGCCACTTAACATTTGTTGTGAAAGTATTGTGGAAAAGAAATGCCATATCCACAACATTTTTACAACATTTTCAAAACAAATCATAGTTGGTAAGTTATTATTGGATCTAATTTAAAATCCACATATGAAATTACTTTTTAACCTACCAATAACAACACATAATAACTTGTCACTTATGATTTGTTGTGAAAATGTTGTGGACATAGCATTTCTCTTATTTCTCAATAACTCTATGTATAAAATATTTTCACAACAAAATTCTAAGTAGCAGTTGCTATTAGTGAGCAAATGGTAATTTTAAAATGGATGCCTTCATCTTTTCCTTTTTATAAGGTTAACGTAGATGGAGCTATTTTTAAGGATAAAAAAGAAGCTGGAGTGGGGGTTGTAATTCGAGGCCATGTTGGAAATTTTGTTGCTTGTCTTAGCAAGTAATTTTGGTGTCCTCTTGGAGCTATTGAAGTTGAAGCAAAGACCTTTGAATCTGGTTTGGAATTTGCTAAGAATATGGGTATTCAAGACTTTGTTCTAGAAGGAGATTCACTTAATATTGTTCATGCTCTTTGTGGAAATTCTCTTGCTGCATCAACGATTACTACTTTGATTTATGGGGTGCAAGTTGCTTCCTATGAGTTTCAGAATGTTTTATTTTCTCATGTTTGTAGGAATGGAAATATGCCTACTCACCAATTAGCTAAACATGCTTTAAGCATCTTTGATTTTTCTGTTTGGATTGAAGAGAGTCTTTGTTTTCTTGAATAGACTTCTCTCCATGATGTATCTTCTACTTTTAATTATTAATGAAGTTTTGTGTGTTTATATATATATAAACCGGTAACAAACTATTATTCCTAAATGGCTTGTAAAATGATATATTTCCGTACTAATTAATACTAGTATACCATTTTGCTAGTGTAAATTAATAAATAATTAAAAAATATTAAATAAATAAAAAAGACAGAATAGAAAAGAAAAGAAAGGGGAGGGTGATAGCCGCACTACTCAAATTGAAAAGTCAAGATGGCATTGGTTTACCATATAGTTGTCCTTTCTTTCTCAGAAACGTCCAATATCCACTATGGGAGCCTGAGGACCGAGGAAGAGGTTGATAAGCCAATAATGTATTGACCCCTTAGGTAAGTTAACCCATTAATTGGCCAAGTTAATTCATAAAGTCAATTAACATGCAATACTTGTGGTAGCACAAACTAATCACCAATAATTAAATGCAGCGGAAAATAAATTTTACACAGTGATTTGTTTACTAATCGAGAGAACCTCTAAAGCAAAATCCCACCAGGTGAATTTAAGGTCACCACTGCCAAGAATCCACTATTATAAAAACAAACAGTTACAAGTAAAATGAATTCTAGTACCTTATACTAACCTATAGTTGAACCCTTATCCCAATACAAAATTGGACTTATAATGTAGTGACAATCTCTCCTTTCAATGCACGGCTCCAAGTACATGGCTAACCAATCAATGCATAGATCCTAGTACGTGACTAACACACCAACTTGAGAAGGATGTTGGCTACAAAGTTCTTTAGTTCATCCACACGAGGAAGATCAAGAAGTTCATTGGTTACAAAACCCTACAGCGTACAAATGCAGCAGCTTCTTCAAGAGAAAGATGAACTAGGGCTAATTGTCTCTGGTCACAATATGCATCTGTAAAACTTTTGCATCCCTTAAGACGGCCCTTAAAATAATCCTTATATATGTCTAGGATTGTGAAAAAAGAAAACCTAAACAGATAGCTTGGATATGCGTAAAAAACAGATCTGGAAATCTGAATTTCATAATTCTCGATAGATAGGTTATCTGTCGAGCTGCTGTCGAGCATCAAGCTAAAATTTCCTTTTAAACCTCGATAGATACAATTTGTCGAGCTTTAATGAATAACACTTCTTCACTTGATTCTTGGACAAACTTGCATGGCTTCAATATTTGGACTTGAACTCTTGTTCCTTGAAGTATAAACATATCTTAGATCTACCCAATTACAAGTAAAGTGCGTTTTGTCAAAGGATTAGCCAATTCTATATAACATATGTTCATAACAAGTTCCATATATCCTAACAAGGGTCATTGAGTTGTTATCATTATTATTAAGGCAACATAAGCCCGAAGAAGGAATCCACCCAAGGAGGGAAAGAGACAAAGGACCTTTGGGAGATCCAGTTGGGAAGGACAAGGTGTTGAGAGAGAGTCCTAAAGGATAAAGGAAGTTTCCAATGAGAAGTAGCTTCCTGTGTCCGCATTAAATGGCTGGCAACAGTTTTATCAGCTACATTGATGAAGAAGTGACTTAAAGAGTGGAATTCACAACTAAGCAGCTCCTTCTATCACCTTCATTACAAGTTTAAAGGGACAAGTGTCATGATGAGAATCTAGATAGGTGGAGATGAAGGGTTAAGATGAGAAGCACTAAGAAGTATATAAGGGAAAGGAAATTCCAGATAAAGGAGCCCCAGAAGAATGTATTAGGGGAATTGGACTTAGAACAAGAGCATTGAGAGAAGAACATGAATAGTGTATCATACTATGTATCATTTGCCTCCTCGAGCAGGCGTGTAACAAGCTCTATATATACATATATACACACACTCACACAATTTGTGATCCTTAACCTTTCTTTCCCTCCTTTTGTCTTCAAGCTAAGCCCTCCTTTCTGTTTGACCCACCTCACTATTCTAAATGGGCCTGGGCTATTTAATTTTTGAGTCCTTACACCCACCATAAATACAAATTGACGGAAAATGTTATCATTTACTGCCCTTACGCGAAATAATTAATACTGGCCATTAATGCTTCCCAAACGTTGCAAGTCCTTCATTATGCCATCAAAAAGACTCCAAAACATCACTAACGTAATCAGCCTATATTGGGTACAAATTTGAGTGTGGGGCAGATATTGCAATAGAAAGTGATTTATATATTTTACATCCAAGTCATCAAATTTCTATTTGATCTCTGATTTTCTTTGTACTTCCGTTGTTCTTTATTAGACCATTCATTGACTTTTCTCATTTTAGTTCAATAATAGTTGCTAATATCAGTTACTACAACTTAACAATAAAAAATTAAGGACTTCACAATGCTTACAATCTAAAAACAAGTATTCTCCCAACCTATTAGGACTCCAAATAACAACCGAAAAACAATTGCAACGTCACAATAAATAAAAGATAACAATAACAGATACTAAATTCTAACATTAATATTATAATAATAGTAGATAAACTCAAATACTAAAAACACCAATAATTTCTCATGATAACATATACCAAATTCTAACATTTGGTTGTTGTTGAGAATACTAAGTATTTGTAACACACACACGGAGGGGAGAGATAAACTC
Organism: Quercus glauca; assembly: GCA_023736055.1. Taxonomy (NCBI): domain Eukaryota; kingdom Viridiplantae; phylum Streptophyta; class Magnoliopsida; order Fagales; family Fagaceae; genus Quercus; species Quercus glauca. Next base: position 29,545,823 of record CM043318.1, on the reverse strand, counting down.
AAATGGTAAAGACACCAATAATTTCTTATGACACATTATTTTTTGTGAAGTGATATATTTACAATATTTTCACAATACTTTTACAACAAATCCCTTTTTTTTTTAGAAATATTTTACAATAAATCTTAAGTAGTAAGTTATTGTTAGTTTTAGTTTAAGTTTAAACTTATTACTGAAATTTCGTTTTTGTCTATCAGTAACAGCCAATAACAACCTACCATTCATCATTTGTTGTGAAAGTATTGAGGAAAAGAAGTGTCACATCCACAACATTTTTACAATACTTTCACAACAAATCATATTTGGTAAGTTATTATTGGTTCTAATTTAAAATCCACATATGAAATTACTTTTTTACCCAACAATAACAACTCGTAATAACCTGTCACTTATGATTTGTTGTGAAAATGTGGTGAAAATATTGTAGACATAGCATTTCTCTTATTTCTCAAAAACTCTATGTTCACAATATTTTCACAACAAAATTATAAGTAGCAAGTTGCTATTAGTGAGCAAATAGTATGGATGCCTTCATCTTTTCCTTTTTATAAGGTTAACGTAGATGGAGCTATTTTTAAGGATAAAAAAGAAGCTGAAGTGGGGGTTGTAATTCCGGACCATGTAGGAAATTTTATTGTAGGTCTTAGCAAGAAATTTTGGTGTCCTCTTGGAGCTATTGAAGTTGAAGCAAAGACCTTTGAATCTGGTTTGGAATTTGCTAAGGATATGGGTATTCAAGACTTTGTTCTAGAAGGAGATTCACTTAATATTGTTCAAGCTCTTTGTGGAAATTCCCATGCTGCTTCAGCGATTACTACTTTGATTTATGGGGTGCAAGTTGCATCCTATGAGTTTCAGAATGTTTTATTTTCTCATGTTCGTAGGAATGGCAATATGCCTACTCACCAGTTAGCTAAACATGCTTTGAGCATGTTAGATTTTTCTGTTTGGATTGAAGAGAGTCCCTATTTTCTTGAATAGACTTCTCTCCATGATGTATCTTCTACTTTTAATTATTAATGAAGTTTGTTTGTTTTCTATCAATATATATATATATATATATGTGATATATTTCCATACTGATCAATACCAAGATACCGTTTTGCTAGTGTAAATTAATAAAATAAATAAATAATATGAAATAAATAAAAAATACAGAAAAGAAAAGAAAAGAAAGGGGAGGGTGATTGTCACACTACTCAAATTGAAAAGTCAAAGTGGCATTGGTTTACCACTTACCTGTCCTTTCTTTCTCAAAAACGTAAGTATTATCATTTACGGCCCTTACGCAAAATAATTAATACAGGCCATTAATGCTTTCCAAATGTTACAAGTCCTTGATTATGCCATCAATAAGACTTTTTTGGAAATTTAGACCCCGGTTGATAGAATTAACAAGTTTTAAACTCAAGTTGTTAATTAGATTTATTATGAATAAACCATGTTAAACAAATAAACATCAATATCATGTCAATATCATGCATAGCGGAATAATAAATAAGAGAAGATGTGATAACCCAGGAAAAATCAATGAAACAAACTAGTTTCACAGTAAAAAAAACCTTGGAGGAAACCTTCCCAAAAAGAAATCTACTATAGTAAAGAGAAGTTTCAGATTTAGTACAAAACCTTTGTCCCTAGACTCTACAATCCCCATAGATTTAGTACAAGGCCTTCCCGCGAGACACCCGCAAGGCATTTTGTTCTGCCAGCTTGTTCAGATTGATTCACACTTTCTGTGCCTACACTATTTATACCCGCATTACCCACAAATGTTGAGGAGTGCTTCTGAGAGAAAACCCTAGCCAAACACGAGATTTAGAGATTGTCATACCCACAATTCTCTACACACTAGCTTGTGGTATTTCCTCAACTCCTACCTCTTCAATATATGAATGTCACCCTTTTGCACAAATCCTAGTACGTGACTAACCAATGATGCATGGCTCGTAGTACGTAATTAACTTCACCAACTTGAAGATGTTGTTGGTTATAAAGTTCTTCAGTTCATTCACACGATGAAGATCAAGAAGATCCTTGGTTTCAAAACCCTACGGCGCACAAACGCAGCAACTTCTTCAAGAGAAAAATGAACTAGGACAAATTGTCTTTAGTCACGATATGCATCAATAATCACTTTGCATCATCTAAGACGACCCTTAAAATGATCCTTATATATGTCTAGGGTTGTGAGAAAAGAAAACCTAAACAAATAGCTTGGATATGCGTGAAAAATAGAACTAGAAATTTGGATTTCATAATTCTCGATAGATAGGTTATTTGTCGAGTTGCTGTCGAGCATTGGGCTAAAACTGCCTTTTAAATCTCGATAGATACAATCTATCGAGATATCGATCAATCTTTAAAATACAACACTTTTCACTTGTTTCTTGTACAGATTTGCATGGCTTTAATAGTTGGACTTGAACTCTTGTTCCTTGAAGTATTAAACACATCCTAGATCTACCAAATTACAAGTAAAGTGCGTTTCGTCAAAGGATTATGTTAAGATTTAGATCCCTTAACACAATATGTTTAACATAATATTAAGCCAAGTTGATTAACAGATTTGTTAAGTAATATGAGGTTCAACCACTATGTGTAAAACAGATATAATATGGAAATATAAAGAACACGAAGATCTAGTGACTTAGGAAAACCATACCGGTAAAAAACCTAGGGAGGATTTAACTTAGCTATCCTCAAGGTAAAACAGATTCACTATGAAATAATTGAAGTTTATACAGTAAGACTTAGACCACTAATATTCTATTGCTACATCGAGTAGAAAACTTACTACCACGACCCCATGAGAGCTTCGAGTCCATGAACTACTTCTTTCTTTGATCCACTGCAACCACAAGTTCTCCTACTTGTGAATTTTGGTCTTCTTGAATGTTCTTTGTGCAGTAACCGAAACGATCACCAAGCTCTTGACATCAATCATGATTTTGATAACCCTAAGTGTGTATGAAGGTAAACACTTTTAGATCTCATAAGAGATTCAAATACACAGCATATCAAAAGCCTCAAAAATGTAGCTAGGGTTTTTCTTTCTATATAAGATATAAAACCTAAAACCCTACACATCAAACGAGCTTAGGCTGAGTTGGAAATTTTGCAGAAAAAACAAACTGCACGAATCTCGATCGATCGAGTCTAATTTTAAATCGATTGAGCCTTGCAATGTGTGCAACTAGCAAAAGCATAAGATACATGTGAGGTGATAATTAGATAGTAATCAATCACATTTTCCACAAAATTCATCACATTAGTTTGAAAGAGACTATCACCTAAAGAGTTACATCATATAACTCTCACATCTCCTAAGAAACAAGCTTGCAATCATGGAAATAAGCTTGCAATCATGGAAATTTCTTGTTTTGCCTCATAATGTACACACCAATTTTATTTCATTGTTAAATTGATATTTAAGCAATATAATGTACACACCAGTTTTATTTCATTTATGAAATTATTATTTGCCCAAGAATGTACACACCAATTTTAGCATTAATCCGAGGCTGCACCTTATGTTCTTTTTGTGCATGTGCTATACTTTCTCAAGCACAAAATCTTATGATATGCACTAAGGTGTTCATGATTGGCTAGTAAACAGTGGTGGGATGGTTATTTATGCCTTTCTCATTAAGTTCTAGTCATAGCAATCAAAAGCATGTGACTTCAAAATCAAGATCATGTGATCAAAGACTATAAACAATTCCCACACAACATGCACTACATAGCTAAGCTTATCCAAGCTAAACAAGGTACACAAGCATATTATGTAAAGATAATATGGCCAACCTCAATTACATATCTATGATGTGTAATACGAAAGAAATAAAAGTCTTTTTGGTTTCAAAAAAAAAAATTTATGACCAAAACTAAAAGCACACATTATGCTAAATGATTAAAAATGCACATACAATGCATGACAGTGCTTAACTACGCTATAGAGGGTACACAAACAAGAAATATAAATTTCTTAATTAACCCATAAGTAAATGTACAAACTAGTACATACTCATACAAAATCATTTTTATCTCAAAATAATCATGCACTTAGTTGAGCAATGCATACTATTCAAGTTTCTCCATAATGTCAAGTATGTTCTAAATCAGGGGAGAGATATCATAATTCATGTAATCCTTAAGAAAAGTAAAATAAGACTCAAAATAAAATATTTTTGTCTTTTTGAAAATTTTCAATGTTTTTGGATTTTTTTTTTTTTTTTTTTTTAAGGCAAAACAACCTAAGAAAATAAAACAACCAAAAACTAAAAGAAAACATGTCCACAATTAATTAAAAGAATTAAATCAAGGACAAGTAAACAACACTCACCTTAGCAAATCTTTTCTCACCCATATAGCACGATTCTTTGGCTTTGTAGGTGAAAAACCATGAGAACTAGAGTGTATTTGAGGGATTACACCAATCTTCTGAGAAAGACTAAAATACTACAACTTCCTTTCACAAGCCAATAAGCTTAAATTTTTCAAAAGCATATGACACAATTTCTTTCTACTTATGGCAGGAGAAATATCATCACATATCCTAAATTGAAATACAGAATATTTAAATTTCAATTTATGACAATTAAGATGAATGTGACTAGAGACACCACAAAAGTAACAAACAGGAACAAATTTAGGAACATCAGTATTTCTAACAGCAAATCTAGTCTCAGATTTTGGTTTTTTCCTCAGCAAAGAACAATTTGGTCTAATATGACCAACAACACCACAAAGTTGACATGTAGGCAAAAAAACAAATTTCTTTTGCACACTAGCAGTAGGTTTAAACATAGGTTTAGAAACTTCAACATCTATATCAGAACTTTTACCTTTGTCTAACCTAGCAAAATAAGTTTTTTCTTTATTATTCCTCTTGAAATGAGAGATATAAACTTTCTCAATTTTAGGCTTAAGAGAAACAGAAACACTCTGTTATCAACAGTAGGCTTGGTATTAGTCAAATTTTCAATTTTAGCTTTAGATTCAACTAACTTTTGTTCCAAGCTTTTCATCTTCTCATCTTGAGAGGAAATTTGATTTCTCAAAAATTCATTCTTTTTATTAGATTCATCTAATCTAACAACCAATTCATTTTTTTCAAGATTAGCCAATTTTAACTCTTCCTTGAATTTCTTAGCAATTTTCAAAGATTTAGATAATTCTTTACGAAGAGTTTCACAAACATCAAAAAGATCAACATAAACAATAGTGTCCTTTTTATTTAAATCATCACAAACATGAGCAGAAAAACACTTCAAATTATTCATGATAATAGGGATCAAGGATCAACTCTTAGATCAAAAGATTTAAACACTAGAGCAAACCTGCTCTGATACCACTTGTTAATTTTTAGACCCCTTAACGGAATATGTTTAACCGAATATTAAGCCAAGTTGATTAACAGATTTGTTAATTAACACTAGGTTCAACCCATATGTGTAAATCATATATAATGCAGAAATATAAAGAATACAAAGATCTGATGACCCAGGAATTCCAAACCAGTAAAAAACCTGGGGAGGATTTAACCTAGCTATCCTTAAGGTAAAATAAATCCACTATGAAAGAATTGAAATTTATACAATAAGACTTAGACCATTAACATCCTATTGCTACCTCGAGTAGAAAACTTACTACCACAACCTCATGATGGCTCTGAGTCCATGGACTACTTCTTTCTTTGATCCACTGCAACCACAAGTTCTCCTACTTGTGAATCTTGATCTTCTTGAATGTTCTTTGTGCAACAACTGAAAATCACCAAGCTCTTGACATCAATCACGATCTTGATAACCTTAAGTGTGTATGAAGGTAAATACCTGTAAATCTCACAAGAAATTCAAACACACAGTATATCAAAAGCCTAAAAAACGTAGCTAGGGTTCTTCTTTTTATATGAGACATAAAACATAAAACCCTACACATCAAACGAGCTTGGGCTAAGTTGGAAATTCTACAAAAAAAACAAACTGCATGAATCTCAATCAATCGAGTCTAATTTTCGATTGATCGAGCCTTGCATAATGTGACCAATAATTTCTGCAATTACTCGATTCCAACTTTACAACAAAACATACTTTGAGCAAGCCTAAACCTAGACTTTATGTTTTGATCATGGTTTGCCAACACAATACACATTGAAGTTCTAATACATTAGTCCCTATGGTCTTAGTACCTAACAGATTAGCCAATTCTATATGACATATGTTCTTAACATGTTCCACATATGTCCTAACAATCTCCCCTTTCGGTAATCCGTGATAAAACCATAACAAGCAAATAAAATATGAGAGAAGTCATAAATCACTCATCTCATATTCACTTGTTGAATACAATAAAATCTACCCTAACAAAAACTCTTGAAAAACTTTACAAGAGGAGAGTTCATGGCATGGAAGATTTTGACAACCTGTATTTCTAAAATACTTTAAATAAAACTCATCAAGGCATCTTAGAAATACAATATTGCATATATGAAGAAACATGTGTATAAAGATAGAAAAGAAACAACACATATAGAGATAGGTGAAGAAGACATACATCATCATATATATCAAAGATAAGCACAATGTATGTAAACATGGTCACAAGACCGATGTACAAGAAGCTAAAAGAAGTTCCTAAAAAAAAGGAGGTAAACACTTCCCCCTAACAAGATGAAACACATCTCCCCCTTACAAAGGCATGTATTTCTCCCCCTAACATGTAGGATCTTAAAAAGAAATCATATTTTCTCCCCCTTTTTGTCATGATTGAAAAAGGGTACAAGAAGCTATAAAACTTCACCCGAGAAACAAAAAGATGATTAAAGATGACCAAGGGGGCACAAGGAATCCATAAAAAATGCATGAATGTAATGAAACAAGATGCTATGGATGACAAGATAATATAAAGATGCAAAACATGTGAAAAACAATGCATGCAAGAGAATCTCGACAGATTGAAAAGCTGCCGAGTTGCTATCGAGCAAAAACCAACCTCGATGGATTGAGAAGCTGTCGAGAATGTATCGGCCAGACAGAAAGTTTTTCGATGGATCGAGAAGCTATCAAGACAAAGTCCAAAAATCTCGATGGATTAAGCTTGCGTTAACTACTGTCGAGATAAGAAGAAAGAGGGTCTCGATAGATAAGAATTTGTCAAAAAGCTGTCTAGCTTGAAAAAGAAGTTTTTCAAAGAGAGGAAAAACATAGGGATGAATGCAAACAAGCAAGATATTAAGCTTAAAAAAAAACATCTCTCAACAAGAAAATACAAAGCCTTCATGATCCAAAACACACACACAAAAACAAGTTACGACAGTTTAGTGAGCATAAATTAACACTTGTATTCCTTATGATGGCCAAATCATATTGTACTTGAACATGTATCAAAAGTAGCAAAGAATTTGCATGTTGTGTGTGCAAACATAGCAAAAGTGCATAAGTGTCTCATATTATGACAATTTGAGATATGAGAAAATCAATTTTATTCACACACAATCATAACTATTTGATGGGAACTATCACCTTTGAGGTACATCCTATAACTCCCACATCTCCTAAAAACTCGCTTGCAACCATATTCAAAGCATTTTGATTCTTTTTACATTTTTTTTTTTGCATATATATATTTATTTAAACATGTCATAAATGGGCATATAAGAGAGAGAAAAGAAATACCCAATTATATTATCCCAAAAACATCATAATTTTGCTATGCCGAAGCACACAGGTGTTATTCATGATTGACGAGCTATAGTGGTGAGATGGTTATTTTTTTCTTTCTCTTAGGATTTTTTAGCCCTTCCAGTCAAAAAGAGTGATATGAGTGTTAAGTATAAGAGATAATTTAATCGTACTCATCACAAACACGAGCCACAAAACTCACTTGCTTAGTTATGCATTGAGATGCTCATCTAAGCTACAAAAGATACCAAGTTTAGAAAACTTTGTTTCAATGGCCATCTAAGGTACACAAGTAGCAATGTACACAAACACACTGTTTTTTTATTTTTCTGATTTTTTATTTTGAAAAACAAAAAAAATAAAGACTAAACAACCAAACAAAAATAGACAAACAACATGAAAGTATGAAGATAGATGTAGATGCATGAAAGCATGATTCTAAAAACAAATAAGAAATCAAGCAAGAAAGTTCTACTTTAGATAGAAAGAATTAAAGCAGAAGACAGATAGAAAAGACAATTAAGTCTTAGGCTCCTTTCTCACTCACACAGCACGAGTCTTTGGCCATGAAGATGAAAAGGCACATGTCCTAGTTGTTGGAAAAATACATGTTTGTATCGCATACAAAATATACGCAGCGGAAAAATTAACGGATCTACTTTATTCACAATTGATAACATGTACTATTTAAGTTTTAGAATTTAAGAACAAGAAATCATACCTTAGTGTGGTGAAATTCAAAACAAAATATTAGAAGTACTTGGGAACACTTTTAATCTTCACTCCAATTCCACTTTATGCCCAAGAAGTGTGGTCTCTCAATTAGTTTCCAAGGGAGAATAAGAGAGTGGCTTTCACTCACACATACAAAACCATTTCATAAAGATTTCTATCTATCATGTTCCTTACAAAATTCTGTACATTTCTTCCTTTATATCTAATTGATTATCTAATTGGGCTACCATTTTAGGCCTTCCTAATTGGGCTTAAGTGTATGGCTTGAAGTGGGACCAAAAGGAACTAATAAGACACTAGCTCCAATGGGCCTTGGGCTTTTCTGTCAACACTTGACAAGTCCAAAGTTTTCATTAATTATATTTAATATCACTATATAAATATAGTTACACTCTAGGCCTTATCTATAAATTATATCCCAAGACTTTATTGTACATGCAACCCCTTTATAAAATATTCATAGTAATATAAAGTCATGAATTCTTTATTAAAGTGGTTGGGCCCAACTCTTTGAATAACCAAAACCATTAAACTTATCTCAAGGGAATATTTTGTATCTCTGTTAAGAGACTATGAATTCCGTCTTGAGAATATATGTTCCATCAACACTAAATGTGGCTACCCAACATATTGAGGTTTTGATCATGACTTTAGATCTCACCCCTGATATATCAAAGCAACCTTCACCTCATGATCAAGTTCATTATTCTCCTAGGATTAAGAATTCATGTAAATAGAAGTTATGAGATTTATTATTCATTTGACAATCGTTAGGAGAATAATAAACCTCACAGCAGTCCAGTTCAATATGTCTTAACTCTTAAAATATATCAATATATCAACTAGAAGTCTCCGCTTCCATGATTAAGACAAATCATCTTAGTTAATATGTTATAGTCTTCATAGATGAAATGCCCAATTTCATCACCGACTATGAACTATATTTTGAGTTTATAAGAAACTTGTGATTTACATCTTCTATGACTAAATCACATAAATTACATACAATGCATATCATGGACTATGATAATGTCCTATTAGTTTATTTATAGATAGTCTTATATAATTAAACAATTTAGTTATTTATGACATGCCAATAAATTGGATTTTAGGGCATAAACCCCAACAATCTCCCACTTGCCCTCAAAGACAATTTACCATATATTTGACACTTATTTTCTTTTAGAGTAATTCATAATCACTCTAAGGCAAGGCTTGGAAAAATTTTCAGCAAGATTTATTGCATAAATTATCTTTTCTACTATTACATCTCACGTACTCATATCTCCTTAATGAGATGATACTTACGCTTAATATGTATATTCACCACCTAGGATGACACACATCTTGAAGTCCAACTTCATGAATCACAATCAAACTACAAGTCAATATTTGTACATCCAGTAACTATCAAAACCTCACTTTGGTGGACAAGCATATAATTCCTCATTCTCCTAAGATATTTGAGTATATGCTTTACTCCCAATTAAATTAAGTGATCCTTAATTAATTGATATTTGCTTACTATGCCTATAGCAAAATAGATATTTAGCCTAGTATTTAGCATTGCATAAAGACTTCCTATCAATTTAATATAAGGAACTGTCTTAATATGCTCTTCCTTTTATATGTCTTAAGACCATAGTCCTTTATTAAGGAACTTCAAACTTAAAAGGAAAGAATCCTTTCTTGAAGTATTACATGCTATACTTGGCTAAAATCTAATCTATTTAAGCAGTTTAAGATAGACCCAACATCCTGATTTTTGAATTTTAACAAAGTTTAATTCTTAGGATATGACCAATTTCTCCCAAGTACTTTATATCAATCTGGATTAGACAACAAAAACTCTATTGATAACAATAACTCTACATCATTCTAAATGATTAGAATGTCATCAACATACATTAAGAGATTTATTATTCTATATAGCTTTTACACACATAAGGCCTTTTCATACTTGATCAAAATGAAATAATTTGATTTCTTGACCAAAGATGATATTTTATGATTCATATGCTTGCCTTAGTCCATAATTGAAATTTAAGCATCTTGCATACTTAACACTACTGGTTCTTTGTTATGTACAAGTCTAGTTACTTCACATAGATATCTTCCTCAAGATTGCTACTAAGAGAAGCTTTCTTGACATCCATTGCCATATTTCATCCAAATGAAATATAATGGATAAGTGAATCTAGATAGTGTCAAACTTGACTATTGCTAAAAAAATCTTTTCATAGTCGAACCATTTCTTTTAGAATAGATCTTTTCGCCACTAGCCTTGACTTTGAAGGCTTGCACTTTCAAATCTATCAATCTCATTTTCTTGTAGACCTATTTGAGAATAATAGGCTTAATGCCACTAGGTGCCTCTACAAGTTATAGACTTTAAATAGAATCTAATTCTATTCACATAACCTTGATCCAGTAGTCCACAGTCATATCATCTATTGCCTTTATGTAGGACCGAGGATCAAATTCATATCGTTATGGAATGACTTCAAAAGTTTATCCCAACAGTATGAATTTATTTGGTAATCAATAATCCTCCCACTACGATATTGTACCGGTGTACTAGCTATATATATAGAATAATGCCTTGTGGTGTATCTAATACAACCATCTCATTTCTAAATGTATTTTATAGTTGTCTTACAACAAATTCTAACATTTTTCTTCTAGAACAATTCTACGTTTAGCTTTAAGATTATTCACATAGTCATCATCAAGAACTTTGTATTTGAACTTTACAAACATCTTGTCTTCTTTATGACTACCAAAACAATCTTCTACAATTCCTTTTGGATACGCAACATAAACACACATTTTTCTATCTTTTGATTTCAATTTGTTAGACTTCCTTTCTAGCACAAGTGTTGGACATCTCCAAAAGTGGAAGTATCATATACTAGGTTTTCACCCAATCCACAATTTGACAAATGTCCTACGAACAAACTTTTGAAATCAATTATAGAAAATGTATAGTAATAATTAGAGTATATCTCCAGAAGAAATAAGCAAATGGAAATACTTATCATGTACTTTACTATTTCTAAAAGAGTCTTATTCCTCCTTCATGAATGCATTGACTTAAAAAAGTCATTGAAACTATATTCCTTTACAAAAGGAGCCCTAGATCATATTATCCTCTAAATAGAATTCATAGACTGGGAATATAACAAAATAATGGTTCTAAAAGCCCATCTTTCACCAATCTTGAATACCATTTAGATTAATAAGATCTAGACATAAGTGCCAAAACATACAACACTAAAGGATGAAAACTTTCTCTTTAAAAAGTAAAACATGTAAATTTCCATCTAGAAAATAATCATGGACAATGATTAGCTTTACCAAAACCGGAAACACCTTCCTTTTGGTCAAGCTTTTGAGTCTAATTTCCTTTTGGTCAAGCTTTTGAGTCTAATTTCCTTTTGGTAACTACTAGGGCAACTAGCTTGTCCAACTATTTGGTATTATAATTCCTCTTCTTACCACCCTTACCTTTCGGTCTAGGCTAAGAATTTGAATTAAATCATATTGATCCTAGCCTTAGCTTTTAGGATGTCTTCCTATGCATAGAACTCACTCATCAATTCATATAATATAAAAAGAATTTATTTATTTTCAAAACAATCGGAATTGATCAAATGATTCTAACAAGGGCTTGTGGATCATGTCCATATGAGATTAACATTTAATCCCTACATCCAAGAATTCCAATTCGTTTAAAAATAAAATATTTTCATTAAATGACATAAAATTGGAACTCCTTAAGTTTTTCTTAGCACTCAATATGATTTATACCAAAACTCTCATTTAGACTTAATATAAAGTCTAAGTCTAGTACTAACTCTTGCATCTCATGCTATAGTATAATTGAGATAGAAGCCAATGTAACATTTTAGCATTTTAATGGAGACTATGATCATACCATAAGATATCTTCCATCAATGCATTATGTATAGGAAATGATGACAATGCTGAATCGAAACATATTTATGTACTTTAGCTCCTTTAAGCACCATATCCAAAATTATTTCTTAGTTAATGTGATTCAATTAAAATAGCAGCTAGATAACAAAATTTATTACAACTTTATTTTAAGACTATGAACATAATTATAGGGACATTATATTTTGCATCCATAACCATATAATATGGAACCTAAAACCATACTATACTAGGTGCAACGACAACCTAATCCCATAATTAATATTCCTCAGCATAGAGTGAATACCAACCACTATGATCAAGTGAGAAATATTCTCATTATTAATGCTATCATGGTAACTCTTACCAAACAAAAATAATTTGCCACTTTTCCTTCAGCCTCTAAGTAATAATAGCAAGAACTCAGCATAGAGGATACTATCAAACTTAGTCTAGTGTACACCGTTACCTAGACCCATGTGTAGCCACATAACTCTACCATTGTAAGATTTAATCTTGTAGTACCATGATGCAAAACACCCTCTGCATGGAACTCAAGGCTCGAGGCCAAGATGAGGTGCTTGCCCACACCACTATAAACCGGGAAGTTCAATCTTGTAGTACTATGAAATAAACACCCTTCACATGGAAAGCAAGGCTTGAGGCCAAAACGAGATGTTTACTCCACACCACTATGAACCGACAATGGAGGCCGTGAGATCCAACCCTTGTATATCTCTCCCACTAGAAATTTTAAAACAAGTGGATTGTATTGAAATCATTGTGATCTTATCACAATTTTTTGTTTAATTGTTTAAATTCAATGTGATGTAACTAAGTCATGTCACTAAAGCGTAACGAACATTCGCACAATCACAAAGAAGTTTAACCTTGTAATCCGTAAAGTAAATACCCTCCACATGGAATGTAAACTTAACAAAAGGGTTATTTCAGCACTCCCACTCGTTATCTAGGTTTTTCTTAAATTATTGTGATCCCATCACAACTTATAACCTTGCACTTGTTAAAGACACTAATCTCATTAGAATCACTAACTAAAATAGAAGTCCTAAACTATTTAGGATTCCTTAAACACTAATGAATCAAAAATTAGTTATATAGAACTCTATCCTTAACTTATTTGATTAAGAATTCTAATCTCATTAGAAACTATATACCTTTTAATTAAAGCTTTAATCTCATTAAAACTTCTAATTAAAATAAATTAAGGACTTTCAATCATACAACAATTCCAATCTAATTAGAATGTTTCTTAAAAGACAAGTCCATTGTCCCAAACTATTTAGGACTAAGAGTTCTATTTAACTAATATCTTTGATCTCATTAGGTCTTTTAGTTAGAACCATGTGTAATCTCATCACACATAGCATTACACTTCATCTATGTTTTAATACTTAGTGAAATTTCAAAAACATTTCATTTCAATCGGTCGAATCTATTTCTCAATTGACTGAAATCTTCATAAAAAATTTCCAAGCTTCTAGATGACTCTATCAGTACCCGATTCCTATTCGATCGATTGAAAAGACAAATTCGATCTATCGAAAGGAATTCTCGACCAATCGAAATTTTAATAAATTCAGCTTAAAGAATCTGCCTGACTCAATTGATTCTCGATTCCTATTCGATCAATTGAAAAGGAACATTCAATCAATCGAAGGGAGTTCTCAATCGGTCAAAAATCGTGAAAACTGAATTTTTCAAAATTTCTAGTAATTGTTTTTGACGTTTCACTTGAACAAAACATAGTTTCTTGATCACATCAGAAAGAGATTGAGATCAATACTAAATTCCATTGATGTTATAGCCTTAAAGTTCAATCTAACATAATTAAAATCAAAATTAAACAACATCATAACATCAATATCAATTTTCATCAAACAATAATTTCAATTACAATGCAGAAAATTAAGTGTAGAATTTATAACATCATGAAATTACTATCTTTAATTTTGTATGGTTGAATTTAATCAACTATCTTGTTGGCTTTATTCTGTTCCAAATTTTCTTGTAATTCAGCATTTAGAAATCTTGTATTTAGGTGGGAATCATGTAAGAGTAATGTGTGAGAGAGTGTGAAGAAATGCTCAAGATTGTGCAGTGAAGCAGGGACTCACAACTGGATCTCGCAGGTGGCTCGCGATTGGCAAGCCACCAAAAGATGCACACGAGTGAAGCATGCAAAGAAGCTAAACCGTCATGCCAGCTGTAGCATTACAGGACAAAAAGTCTAGACTGGCCATTTAGTTAGCTCGCGGCTTGAACTCGCTACTCAATCAATTCACAAGGCCAAGTCGTCAGCCAACTCTGTTTTGGAAAAATGACTCTTCGCATTCCAAACACACACCACTATATATAGACCCTTATACCCACGAAATATAGAGAGCTTCCAGAGAGAATTTTGAGAAAGAAACCCTAGAGAAAAATAAGATTGACTCATCCATAATCTTTACATAGAGACTCTTTAAATTCCTCTACTCTCACCCTCTCCATTGTAACATCCTTGAGAGGTTCATTAGCCAAATCCTTTTCTCACCATACTCATATCTATGAGAAGACTTTTTGGTGTTTTGGGAAGCAATTAGGAAGGGATCAATTGATATTAGTTGATGCTATGTGCTATAGCGGAATCCGGTAAGCTAAAGAAGACAAAGGTTCTTTGCATCACTAGACTAGCAAATGTGGACCTCACTCCGTATGATGATAGATTACTTTAGGTACAAGATATTCTCCAAGTTCTTGGGCCTAATCATGAGGTTAGAAGCAAAGGATCTTCTATAGGCACTGCACAGTTTATGCCTAAATCAATGACTCTAAAACTGATCATGTTCTCTAACCTCTACCCATTGTCTAACACCGCTTTCATCAATCTTGGAAGAGCACAATTTCTATGTGATCTCATTATCGGAGTTCCGATTGACATTTATGCCCACATATCTTAGACCATTGGGAAAACAGTGGCTCGATTAGCAGCACAAACATGTATTCCTTTTTGTAGTCTCATCATGAAGATCATGCTTCATGAAGGTGTCCGTCCACCAACAGATGGAAAAATTGCGCCACGTCCTCACCCAATATCTATGATAACTTTCCAAGCAAGCAAGAGTCATTCCTCTAAAGCACCTAAGAGTGAGCCATTCACCCATGCCACTTAATCTGGTCAAGGTTCAGGTATGCCTATGTATATCGAAACTGTTTCTCCCATTCCTTCTGAGATGCAAACAACTGGCACTACACTTGCACCACTCAGCTCTCAAATTGATAGGTTAAGCACTTTGATTGAGAGTGTGTCTCAGCGGATTTCAAGATTAGAATGGCTTCCATACTCCACCAACAACCAAGTTCAAATGCGTCTCACAACCATTGAAATACAGTTAGATGTTATTCAGCAAAAGTTGGAACAAAATCTTTAACTATTTGTGACAAAAAGGGGGAGATAAAAGATAGCATACAGTAAGGGGGAGAGCAACATAAGAAGGAGAAGTGTGCATACTGAGAGGGGGAGTTGTGTGCCCTAGAAGAGGAAGCTGATATATATTCATTTACACTCACACATACTTTTGGATAGTCTAACAAACTTTTGTTTTGCTTGTCCTGTTTATAGCTATTTATTGCATGCTGTTTTTATAAACTCTTATGTGGATATAGTTCTAATACTTTGGTTAAAGCTGTTGGTACAGTGGTTTATTCATAGAAGATATTTTTTTAGTTGTTTATGGTACATTTGTAACCGTTGCTTTTGTAAGCTTTTAGGTTTTTGTACCCATGCTTTGTAGCCTAGTGCTTGTTGTTAAATGTTTTGCATTTTCTTTAAGTACATCACTCTTATGCCCTCTGTTGGATTTTATATCCATAATGCAATTTCCTTGTGTTCTTGCATTGGTTGAGTGTTGGACATGCAAATGATTCTTTGCAATTGAGGTTATTAGCTTGCATGTCCGGATGTTCATTCCATATGTGAATGAGCATTGTGATCACTATTTATAGTGATTGTTCATTTTTGGTCAAGCCATAATCCATTGCATTATTTTTTTTGCTTGATCACATTGTGCTTGCTCCATATGCATTACAAGATTTCTACAAAAAATGATCATACTATGTTGTTGTGTTTCAAGAGATACTTGTTCTTATGGTTCAAGAGCTTCACAGATTCTAGAGTTAGGTGTGAGTGAGTTTTGTTCAACTGTTCCCAACTCACACGTTAAGTCTAGAGTTTGTTGTAGGGTTTTGTTACGGAATAGCCAAAAGGAGAGATTGTAAGGTTGAACTTAATCAACCATCTTGTTGGCTTTAATCCGTGCCAAATTTTCTTTGTAATTCAGCATTTAGAAACCCTGTATTTAGGTGAGAATCATGTAAGGGTAGTGTGTGAGAAAGTTGACGAAATGCTCAAGATTGTGTAGTGAAGCAGGGACTTACAATTGGATCTTGCGGGTGGCTCACGACTGGCAAGCTGCAGAAGATGTACACGAGTGAAGCATGCAGAGAAGCTGAACCGCCATGCCAGCTGTAGCACTACAGGACAAAAAGTTCAGACTGGCCATTCAGTTAGCTTGCGGCTTGAACTCGCGACTCAGTCAAGTCACGAGGCCAAGTCGCCAGCCAGCTCTATTTTGGAAAAATGATTATTCGCATTCCAAACACACACCACTATATATAGACCCTTATACCCACGAAATGTAGAAAGCTTCCAGAGAGAATTTTGATAGAGAAACTGTAACACCCCGACCCAACTTTATAATTAAATTATGTGTTTGAGTGGCAAATTATTATTTTAAGCCATTTTCTGTTTATAATTAATAAAAGAGTATTAAAATAAATATATTATTTTATAATGCTTTTGGATAAGAATTGTAATGATTATAAATAATTAAAATGACTATTTGTATTACAAATATATACTTAGTATGTACAAAATTATATTAAGTGGTTTAAGTTATTAGATACATAGTTAGTGTTTTAACTAGGTGTGACACATGAGTTGTTATAATGGAAATTCCACCCACTCATGCAACCAATGGAAATTCAACACACATAATGCCAAAGTTTCATGCATGATGACAAACCCCAAAGACCAAGACTTGGCCATGCAATCACCAAGTTCCACCTCATTGCTCGGTTTAAAGGACTTCCCCGTTTTTGAACCTGTACACATAGTTGCCCCCATTGATGCTTCCTTTCTTAGACAGAGGGCTACTCATATGCGAGCTGGCTTTAAACATCCTAGGGCTAAGCCTTTTGGTGTCACACCTC
Organism: Quercus glauca; assembly: GCA_023736055.1. Classification (NCBI taxonomy): domain Eukaryota; kingdom Viridiplantae; phylum Streptophyta; class Magnoliopsida; order Fagales; family Fagaceae; genus Quercus; species Quercus glauca. The sequence continues at coordinate 29,528,193 of CM043318.1, read as the reverse complement.
CTTCTCCTTCTACTATAGGTCCTACTACTTTTGGTGAGGCGTCTGCTGATCCTGTTGCTGATGCTGCTGCTGCTGCTGATGTTCCTTTGCCATCTACTTCGGATGACTTTGACATTCGTCGTACATTGGAGACTTGTCATGTCTATTCAGGCGGCTCATGGTCAGATTTTGGTGGACATGCTTGATGATCTCCGTGCTTTGTAAGCTGATTTGGTGCATCTTCGATGTTCGCCTTCGTCGCCTCCTTTTGATGATGGACTCTGATTGCCCTTTGGCATTCCGTCACAAAAAGGGGGAGTACATTTTGAGTAGATTTGGACACTTGTAGAGTTTTGGAGTTAGGGAGATTTTTGTTCATTGGAGCTTGTAGATATGTTTAGATTGTATCTAGGTGCTTCACTGTGTATACATTCTTTTTGGCTCTTGATGTATTGTTTTTGGGCTATTCATGATAGGGGGAGATACTTTGTTAGATACATTGTTTTATATGTTTCTTGTTTCACTGTTCATTGATTTATATTTATGAGTTATTCATGATATATGTTTTTGTTTTGTGTTTTGTGAAGTCAAGAATTTATTTTATTTTACATGTATTTTCCACACATGCGTTTATGTGTTTGTTAAGTATTTTAGGAAATACAAGTTGATTCAGTCGTGCTGCTGTCTACTCTTGCAATTGATGGATAGTAGTTAGGTTGAATTTTTGAAATGGGCATATTCTTTGTAAAGGGCTTTTACTTGTAACTTTGAGCATTATGTTTTGTGTTTTGTCACAGATTGCCAAAGGGGGAGTTTGTTAGGTTTTAAGTACTTAGGAACTAATATATTAGAACTCTAATTTTTATTGTTGGTAAGCCATGATCAAAACAGGTTGCTAGTCTTGTTTTAGACTTGCTTAAAGTAGGTATTTTATGTAAAGTTGGAATCGAGCTGTTGTAGAATTCATTGTGCATTTCGGCCTGGCTCGATCGATTGAAAATTAGACTCGATCGATCAAAAGTTGGCCAGAATGTTTTTTCTGCGGAATTTCTAACTTAGCCCTAAGCTCATATGATGTGTAGGGTTTTATGTTTTGACCTAGGTATAAAAGGGAAACTCTATCCACGTTTTAGATGTTGCTCTGCTTTCTGTGTGTATGAATCTCTTATGAGATCTAGAGGTGTTTACCTTCATATATGCTTAGGATTATCAAGAAGGAGATTCTATTGAGAGCTTGATGATCATTCAGTTGCTGCACTAAAGAGCTTAAAGATACACAAGTGGGTGTGCTTGTACTTGCTGGAGAATCCAAGAAAGAAGGAGTCCGTGGTCTCGGAGCTTGCACGTAGTTATGTCAGTAAGTTTTCTACTGGTGGGTAGGATGTTAGTGCTCTAAGTCGCTATTGTAAAAACTTCGATTCTTTCATTAGTGGATTCAGTTTATCTTGAGGATAGCTAGGTTAAATCCTCCCTTGGTTTTTTGCCGGTTTGGTTTTCTTGGGTTATCATATCTTTGTATTCTTTATATTCCGCACTTTACATTGATATGATTATATGATTGTGTTAACCTAGAATTGCATAATTTACCTAAGTTAATCACTTGGCTAAATAAACTAGGTTAATCCAATTATGTTTAAGGGGTCTAAAAACAAACATTACCAAAAGCTAACTTATATTCGGGGAGCTCATAATGTATTAATTTTAATTGGGGCCTTGGAGCATTCACATTAGACTCTACACAATTTTAGCTAAACTAACTCCAAAAACTCTATTTTTACTATTTTAACAAGCATACACCTACTTCCTCAAAAAAAAAAAAAAAAAAAAATCGAAGCATACACCTACATCAACCTCAATATTTATTGATTGGCTATGGAGGTTTTATTCAAAGGAAGAGAGAGAGCGTGTGTCAGTGAGGAAGAGAGATAATTTAATTTTGGCTGAAATTGGTTTGTTGATAAGCAGTGCTCAATAAATGTATTGAAACATTGTTCATTTATTAGTTATTTGGGAAATATTATAGAGGTGTTTTAACTTTTAAGGGACTCTTAGCTATTTTTTTAACTAAAAGTTGTTTCGACTAAATTAGATTTACAAATTGCTTTTGCCATGGAGACCTATGTGGAAATGGATGTGGTTCAATAGAGAAGTTGTAACAGAGTTCTTTCTTATTTTGGATTAGCCTTTCTTTGAAAGGGAACATCCTTGGAATGTATAATGTCATTCCCATCAGTAGCACATTTTTATGACTCTTACACATCTCTTGATAGCCTACAACATAACTTAGTCAAAATCTTAGAAGAATGGTAGAATAAAATGGACCTAGTTAAATGAATAGATTAGCAAATTTCATGCTCACAAATAAAATGTAAAATCATTTGAAGAATAGAGAATATAAAAAATAAATGTCCAATTTATTATTCAAATTCAAATTGATAAAATACCATGAATATGTTACTTTAAGCTCATAATAAGTAAGGAAAAAGGAATGATTATGCACCGCCGGGTTTTTGTTTTGAATACAAACAACGAAGAAGGGCTATATTTTATTCTCAAAAAAAAAAAGAAGGGCTATATTTTATTCATAGCCAAAAGCAATGTGTTCTCATTAGTATAGTGAGCACAACCAAATCACCTCTTCTATTGCCTCTTTAGTTTACTTCTTGTGCTTATAGACTTCCTCCTCTCTTGCCAATTGCATAAGGCCATTCTATAAAAACAAAACAGATTTCATTATTGGTTCGCAGAAGCAAGAGTAGTCATCCATAATAAGTTAAAACAAGATACTATGTACATTTTCCAACATACCACAAAACTTTAGTCAGTTTACTTCACTTTGGAGATATAATTCCATCAACCAATGAGTTATGGAGAAAAATGAAAAGCATCACCATAACTTTTGCAGAGAATCATGTTCACGTTCTAATGCAAAATAGTGGAACTTCTACCATTTTAATTTCAATGATTATGATTTTATTCATTTATAAAAATCTGCATTGGACATGGGTTAGGTTTGCTTGCCTACCAATTGTTTTATGATCTTGTTATTCATGTTGATAATTCAAAAATATTATGTTAGAACACTAAAGTTTTTTGGTGATTTACAATAGCACAAAACTCACCTTCGCTTTTTTTCCAAGTAAATTAGGTAGGGATCTTGAAAAGGGAAAGGTATGCATTTGTTACATCTAACTTCTTCTTTTATATAGGTTATTTGATCAAACATCTAACAAAACCACAAGATGCTAAACAAATATGAATTTCAGACTGCCTCCATCTTATAGGCCCCAAAGACAGCAACAAAGGAACTTCTGAAGAGTAGTTGATTAATATGCATCAGTTAATAATTGCAGTGTATAGTGGTAGCAGCTATTATGCTTGAACTAAAAATAGATCCAGTTTCTCTTATATATCTTTTGGAATCATTAAACTTGAATAAAATGCTCTCCCATTGCTATATATTCGCAATATCTATAAAATATTAGTCAGCCTTGATTTTTCAACTGAATACCAAGATCTCATAAGCTAATCATTTTGGATACATAGAGATAGTGCTTCCAGTACTAAGAAGGAATAAAAAATTTAAACATGGGGGTACAAGACCATGGAAAGGCATGGATAATTCAATATACACACACAGTGGAGCATTAACCCACAACCTTAGCTTCCATCCAAGTATGATGTGAAGAGGAAATGCCAATAGAGTTATTTCAACTAAGGACCTAAGAGTTTGTTTAGATGGGTGGATTTTAGGGGGTATGGAAAAGGGGGAGAAAATGTGGAGAGAAAATGATTTTTTTGGAGTATTTGGTTGTAGTGATTTTATGAGAAAATTGGTGGGGCCAAATGTTTTCCCTCTAGATCCACTAAAACGTTTCCTCCCTAATTTAGAGAGGAAACTTAGGTGAACTTGCTTAACCATTCTAGTTCTTTTTTTTTTTCTTTTCTGTTTTTTTTTTTTTTTTTTTTTGCCCTCAATTGTAATATTGAAGTCATTGAACATGCATCTCTCTTTCTTGTTTTTTCCTTCTTTTAGTCATTTTCTTTCTTTGTTGGTTTGTTCATCTCTCTCTCTCCCTCTCTCTCTCTCTCTCTCTCTCTCTCTCTCTCTCTTAATGTTTTAATTTTTATAAAATGTTATTTTATTAATGAATAAATAAATAATATTTTATTACAAATAAATTACTTCTTATATATAATGAAATAAGGACATAAAAGTAAATTTATATAAAATACTTATTCTATCCTCTCACCTTTCACCCTACCCAAACAAATAAGTTTTCCATCCCTCCAATCAAACACACACGAAGGAAAAATTAAGTTTTACTATCCTCTAATTTTTCCATCCTCTCTCATTTTTCTATCATCCTACTTTTCTATTTCCCCAACCAAATGAACCCAAAGTGATGGAGTGTACACAAATAAAGAAACTTCTTATTCCTTTTTTTTTTTTTTTTTTTTTTTTTTATAAATAATTTGATAGTCACAAATATGGGAGAAGTGAGATTTGAACCTTGATTTTCCTAATGAAGGAGAGTCAGATATGCCACCAAGTTACAACACCCTTGGCAACTAATGACACTTTATTGAATAGAATTTATCTTCCTTAACCAGAAATATTATAACAAGGCTTAATCCTAAAAATTCGGATTGGCTATGAATCTTCAAAAGACTAGACATGGTTTGCCACATGTAATCTTTTTTTTCCCCGTTTTATTGTATTTAAAGCAATGTTTTAAAGACGTACGGTACATATCACTATGGCTAGACTTTTTTGTTCAGGTCACAAAACCAGTACAAACAACCACACAATTCCGTCACAGTCAAAGCAGCAGACTATATCAATTGATTCCAGAATTTCTAAATTATTTTGGTCATTCTTGCTTAATTTTACACTTTGGCCCAAAGTTAAAAAAAAAAAAAACAAAAAAACAAACAAACAAACAAAACAAAAAATGAGGCTTTGTAAGGGAGGGGAACATTGTCGTCTTGAAGGTATCATGCCATCAATGAAGTCTTCCCAAATTCACCCAACATTAAAGCTGGCAAGGCGTGACTTGTGAAGGGCCTTAATCAACAAGGCCGCTATTTGTTCTTGTTTTCTCATTGCTTCACTGCCAGCATATTCTTTGAAAATGTAAAATAGTAAAAGACTTAACTTCAACACTTCTCACTTTTATGTACTCACTTTATAGTTTTTTTTTTTTTTTTTTTTTTAAGTAATGGAAATTTTATTTAGATGGTGAAAAGTAAGGTTGTCAAAATCGAGATCTTACATAGGATCATTAAAGGTAGGTGGGATCATAAATCGTAAGATCCTACATATTTTCATATTTAAATCAAAAAACACATTGATAATGACATTGTATGTTGAATAATCACATAAATTATAAATTCATCTTTAAAAAAACTAAGATTTGCATCATATAATGCAATTTGCATGTCATACATTGCTAAGTTTATACTAATGAAACAAATATATTTAAGTTTTGATCCAATGTATCTAAAAAGTTCAATAAATGTTTAATTAGCAACCAAATACCAAAATATTTGTCAAAATATATGGAAAATATTTTCCAAGTTCTAAGTTCTGAGTTTGAAATCCAAAATAAGTTAACAAATGAAAACTAGCTAATTACAATATGAAATCCAAAAGCAAGATGAATATTAAGGTGAAATGAACATTTAATTATTCTTATTCTAAGGTTCTTATAACCACTATCCTAAATTCCTTATTATCATCAACCATTTCATCATCTATGTGGACATTATATATTTGTATACTAAAGCTGCAAAAGACATCAAAATATAATTTTACACTCAACTATTCAAATTATACCACTCAACAACAATTAAAGAGCACGCTAAAAAAAATCAATCAATTAATATTCAAATACAAGCATAACTGATAAAATTATATATAAAAATAATATTTTTAGTAATATTATAACACAAATTAGTATATAGATCAAACAAATTTAACAACATTATAGCTTAAAAAGCAGCAAACCCAACATCAAATTCTTATTTAGAAATAATGAAGCATTCCTTCATTTTGATTACAAGTGAACTAGAAACTAGAAAACATTTGCTTAAGTTAACATAATTTTATAAAAATAAAATAAAAAGTCATACCATCACAACATGAAAAAACCCTTAAAGCTTCATTAAAACAAAAAAAAAAAATTTATCCCAAAACAAAACAAAACAAAAAAAAAAAAAAACCAAAAATTTATGTTTTTGGTAGGATCGTTAGGATCCCATATGATCCTACGATCCTATACGATCCTACTATTTTTACGATCTTAGTGTGATCCTAAACGTTTTGGGGAGGTGGAATCATAAAATCGTGTAATCCTACGATCTAAATTACGATTTTGACAACCATTGTGAAAAGAGTCACCCAAGTATATGTTGAATATACACGTGTTATTAAAGTCTCACATTGAATAATGATTGAAGTCTCACATTCAATAAAGATGAAAAAAATGAGTAGTTAATATAACATAATTGAACACATACTCATTAGGCTTTGGCATTTTAGGTTAAAGTGTTTCTACGTGTTATATTAATTATTCAATGAAGCACTTTAAAGCGTTTATCTCCCCAAGTTTCAGCTCCAACTCCCACTCCCAAACTTAGAGTGTGGGGCTTGGAACTTGATTCAAAGTGTATTGGATGAAGTTAGCGGTGCATGTCATTGACTCACTGGACTTTCAGTCCTTTGGATATTTTAGGGATGGGATGATGATAAATATTTTAAAGAAAACTAATTTCTATTCTGCTGGTCTAAAGCTGAATTCATCATACTCTCTTGATCTCTTTGCTTTCCTTCTTGGGCCTTATATGGGCTTTCTTCAACTTGTCGAGAATTTATAATTATGGCCGTTTGGCTGGCTTTTAATTGAAGACTTGGGCCTTACTCTAGTAATAGGGTCCGTATGTTTTAGTCTTCTCCTTGGTTGGGCTTATGACAGCTTGTGAAAATTTTGTTAGAACAGTGTATAAATCAAGAGCAAATCAAGAATGTTGTCACTAAACAGTGACAAGTTAGTATGAAACAAGTTCATCAAAAAAAAAAAAAAGTTAGTATGAAACAAATTAAATAATTCCATAGAAAAATAAGAAATTCATAGTGTCTATAAAAAAATTTTCGGCTTTCTTGTCATAAAAATACTAATTCAGTTTTTTCTTGGTTAAAAAAAAAAAACATATACGTTTTTTTTTTTAGAATAGCATTACTTATATATTTATATTATTAGGATAATAAAGATAACTCAATGACAAATTTGGGATTTTGCGGATAAATTAAGGGAAAATTAGGTACATTATCACTAACCAATGACGAGTAAATATGAAACAAATTCAATAACTCAATAACAAAATAAGAATTTCACCATGTCTAATATATATATTGTGCACGTTTCTAGGAATGCAAAGACTGGTATTTTTTTGGAGGGGGGGGGGGGGGTGTGGAGGGGGTTAAAGAATACCGATATATTTCTCTTTACCTCCGTGGCATATTTGGATTTCGACATATCACATTAAGTAAAATACTATTTTGTTCCTTGAACTTTACCAAAAGTTTATTTTCTGTCCTTCAACTTTAAAAAAAAAAAATTTTTTTCAATTTTAAACTTTATAAAAAGTTTTTTCAATAGTTTAAACTTTGGAGACAAAAATAAGGATGAAAATAGAACTTTTTCAATAGTTTAGGGATGAAAAAAAAAATCTTTTTTATTGTTTAAGAATATAAATAAAACATTTTTAATAGTTTAGAGACAAGATACGTTCTTTTCAATAGTTTAAAGGCAAAAAATAAACTTTTTAAAATTTAAGAATGAAACTTAAACTTTTGATAAAATTTAGAAACAAAAATAGGATTTTACCCCCACTACACATGATAAATGATTAATTGACACAACTCGAGTTATGTTTTCAATTTGATAATGCATGCCTTTATGGGAAATCAAAGTAGGTGTGGACTCTGGACTTTGAGTGTGCAATACCAAAAACCCAGTCATTGTTGTATGGTAATAGTAGTGCTTAAACAGTCTATGGATATGTTCATTGTTTTTGTTCTAACATCTCTTAAAGCCAAGTTTTACACACTGGTCATTGACGTTACCAAATCACATTTTATTTGATGATATCGTTTTCCAGAAATTTTTATCCTTCTTTCGTTGACAAGATGCCACTAACTTAGCTCCAAACAAAGCAGCAAAATAAGACCTTCAGCTAGTTTGGTGAGATTCTGTTGAAATGATTAATTGGCGGCGAAATTTGAGACCATTTCTTCTGGTTTGTTAAGATTTTCTTCAAATAAATACTTGGCAGGTAGAACTTCAACTTTCAACCTCTGTTTTTTATTTTCTTTTTGGTTTAGGCATCTATTTGTACTAGATGGTCCATAGAGGTTAAGATAATCCATTTTAATTTTGTGTCAGGTATTTAAAATTGATGGTTTGATTACCTGTGGAGCAGAGGAAGAAGATGAACCAGCTTCTTGAGAGAGAGAGGAACCACAGTATGAACTTTCGGTAATCGCGTGGAAGCTGAACCGTCAGGTAATACGACGACGCTTCGCTCATTGGGCTTTGGCAGTTAAAATTGTTAAATACGTAACTGCTCTCACTTGGGCTTTTTTTTTTCCCTAGTGTTTTGATTTTCAAAAACAATTTTGGCTATTTAGTTTTATATAGCCTCATTTGGAATTTGAGTTTTTTGAAAAATCAAGTGAAACTTAAGTTCCATGGAGAAAAAACCTAAGTTAAGAAGTTTTTAAATTCCTGATCGTTTTTTTGAATGAGCTTGAGTTTAAGCAGGTAGTTCTTCACATTAAAAGTCAGACTCTTAAAAACTCAAATTCTAGGTAATGCCAGTACGTTTTATCTTGCCTGGTTGCCTACTGTGTGAATATATACTCTGATGTAATTTCCTTTGGTTTGGGCAAAAAGCAATTAGATTTTATTTTATTTTTATTTTTTATAATTCAGGATTTCATTGAACTAAGAACATAGTTTATGCAAACCCAAAACTAAGCTGGCCCTAAGGCTGGGAGCCAGCAAAATTCAAACCAGCAAAACACAAGTGAACAGTCTAGACAAACTTAAGTACAGGCACAAGTTCACATACTGCACTAAACAACAAATACCAGAACCAAGCCCGGCCCTTAAATCAACTTACAAAATATACAATTCATCGAAGTATGTATGTAGGAGCTTACTTCCTTAAATTGGGGATTTATTGCTAGAAAGTGAGGACTTTATTTTGTTTAGTATAGACTTTTAAAATTCTTTTTAATTTGTTTATATACTGAAGTTCATTCGAAGCTCATTATAAATGTGATTTTGGGTATCCCTATTTACCTGCCTAGTTGCATGAATCTATTGTAGATTGGGATATAAGTTTCTTGGTAATTGTTCCTTTATGTTTACAAACCATGCTGTAGAGCAAAATTGACTAAGGCTGTGTGAAACATGATAGCTTTTGTGTGTTTTTATTAGCAGTCCTACAAATTTGATGAGCACTATATAAAATATTACTCAGGATTTTTAAAGTTGACAAGACTCAATTTCTCTAGATTCTTATAAATTTTCAATTTGTCTTCCTCTTACTCTTTGTGGAAATTTCATCATCACAGGTAGCTGTTATTGTAATCGATTTTACAAATTCCAAGATTTTGAGGATGTTGCCAATTGATCCAACAAAAAAGAAAGCTTGCACTCTATTTGAGATTGGATTAAGGATATCCAAGATGAAATTAATTATTTGAGAATGAAAGGGATTGACGTTGATGAAGTGTTCTCAGTGTTGATGAAGATAATGAAGAAGGTCAAGCTTAATGTCGGCTTGACCAACATGGATTTGAACTAAAGAGCTAGAATGAAGAACTCCTTCCTAGCTCAATGGGCTGGAAGGGGAGATTGTTGTGGGTCCCGCCCACGTGATAGCCCATTCAATGGGCTTGTATCAAGAATTCTACTTCAAGTAGAATTAGGAGTCAGTGAAGTCCTAGGAAAGCAAAAGAACTAATCCTATTTGAAATAAGAGACCGTGGCTATTGGTTGAAAGACTCCTTTGACTGGTATTGGGATTGTAGTGTGAGGCTAGGTTATATATAAATATGGTTTGTGCTGAATTTATGGGTGCTGCATATTGAAGAATAGAGAAAAAGGATTGCTGCCTTTGAGAAAAATAATATGTGTGTGTGAGAGTAAAGAAAAATAAGAGAGATTTTTTTTTTTTAGCTGTGAGGCATACACAAGAATTATTGTAATTGATTTGATAATAGTGAAACTATTTAGAGTTTGTCCCGTGATTTTTCCCCTCAAAGAAAAAGAGTTTTTCATGTAAATATTTGTGTTCTTGTGCACGATTGCTATTTTGAATTAATAGTTTTTTTTTTTATATAATGTTATTGGGACCCAACAACCTCAACTTGGCCCTCAACTTGGCTTGTTTGGATTAGAGAATGAATTTGAAGTAAAGTCAAGTAGAATAGAGTTAACCCAAAATTACACTAATTTTCTTGCAAACTCTAGTTTAGAACGTACTGGTTTACAAGTCTCTTTGGTTTGCAACTCTCTGGTTCATACATGGTGTAAATAATTATTAAATAATTTAATAAAATGATGTGTAAAATTGTGAGACTACCAAAAAGTATTTATCCTTTAAAAAAAAAATCAAAGAAATTGTGATTTAGTGATATTAAACTTTCAAAGTTCTAATGGTAGATGAAGACTGGTCGACCTAAACATCTAATCGATTCCGAGTAACTTGGTCGGTTTAAAGAAATAACAGTATATAAATACAACACTTAACCTTCTTTTCACAGCTTAAAAAATCTAGTCTCTAATGGACACCGCCACTGTTTCTACCGGTCAAGTCTCTCATACGTTTTCTATGTGTTTCCAAGCGACGGTACGACCTAATCCACGACCCATATTTCATCAACATCCACCTCAAGAACTCCATCGACAGCGACAGAGATCGCACCATAATTGTTGCCAAAATTGCCCACAGTTATTGCTACCCCAAACCTGCCGGCAGTTATTGGTACCAAAATCACTTATCCATGGAAATTTACCCTGCCGCTACAGTTTACTGATATGTAGTTGCTGCACTCTATTTGTTTCGGGCCACGAGCATATCAACAATTTTTAGTTCCGTTTTGCTTTCTGCTGTATGTTGTTTTGTATTGTTTTCTTAGGTGCTTTAGCAGCCTGTTTGATGCGGCTTGTGTGGTTTGTTCTTGGTTAATGAAGTTATTGCTCGTTCATTAAAAAAAGAAGAGACCTACTATCAGCCAACCCATAAAGAATGTTTGGTTAATGAAGTTATTACTCGTTCATCTACAAAATCAAAATGAATTAATATACTAGAAGACCAAACAACTACAACAACAACAGCGACTACACCAACGACAACCAAAAAAACAAAAGAGTTTCTTAACCAGATATTCACGCCATCATTGCCTCTTACACTATTAGCCAAATCGAAGATGGCATTTACTAACTCAGATCTTGGTGCATTATGGTTTGGTGCAAAGGATTCGGACACTTGGGCGCAATTTGAGCAGATATAATGTAAATTCGGCTGCACTTCATTCTCCCCTCTCTCTCTTTCTTCTCTTTTCTTTCTCTCTCTCTTTTGAATCTTGCTGGGTTTCCTTTTTATATTGTGAATCTCTCTTTTCTTCGTGTTTTTTATTTTTTATTTTTGGTTATCAAATCTGCTAGATCTGGGTTTTTGTAAAATAAATGTTCTTTGATTTCAGTCTTAGGTTTCTTTGATTTCGGTCCAAAAAACCTAAGACCGAAGTAAATTGAATGGATTGAAGCGGACCGAATGGATCAATAAGACTAAAATGGACCAAAATATACTAAATTAGACAGAGTGGACTGAAATAGTCCAATTACACCCTATTGTAACTAATCCCTGTAATTCTCCAACTGTCGGGCCTTCTGCCGAGTCCACCTTAATCCAAAATTTTATAAAGACTACAACTCTCCTAGTCTTTGACCGTTTAGAACAATTACCAAAGATTTGGTGAAAACCCACGTAAATTGAATGAATGAATAATTTAGAGGATGTGCTTAAATAACATGTAATTTAACTTTAAATAATATGGTCGCAATTAAATGAATTTTTGTTGGCCTTTCCAAACCGATCATTGTTATTGAATTCATATTTTGAAAGTTTCAGTACTGTTAGATTACATGGTTTACAATTTTATATTTTATTAATATACATACTAATTTTTATGTCAATTAGATGTTATTTACCATCCAATCCATAAACTCAAATTTTATGCATTATTTTTTTATATAATCATTTTATGATTATTTTAAATTACAAAAGACTTGAATTTAAAAAATTGACATGACTATTAATCTTTTATTACTTTGAAATTTTATAAGCATGGAGATTATATAAAGATAATGTAATTCAATGGTGAATTTTTCAAAATTCACATCCAATTTAAAAATATTGTGCAATGTAATCCATATATATATATATATATATATATATATATATATTTGAAGAAAAAGAAACAAGTGATATAAAAGTTAAAACTGACATGAAAACGTGATTGTCAAACGTTTAGTCTAGCATGGTTAATAGAGGGACCTGGATAAGGATAGCCTGATTGCTATGCCTACACGTCCAAATTACAACTCTGCAATCAACATCAAGCAATTATTATACATACAGTCCAAAATTCCAAGACTTCATTTCCAAAGTCTTTGGAAGTTCCAAAGAATCCAAACAATGACCAAAGACTTGCAAAATGTTTTCAAGGTTCATTGAATCTTTTAGTAATTAAGAATAGTTGTATTTTGTTTTCTTCCATTCAAATTGATGGCAAATATCTTTCATTCAACCACCGTGTATTTCACCAAGTCTTTTGGTCTTTGGTCAGAATTTCCACAAGACTTGGGAAGTTATCTTGTCTATTAACTAGTGTGCATTTTCAAGGTTGATGAATGATTGAGTCGAAAGCAACAAACAAGAAACTGAAAAGAGAAATAAGAGAGTTTGGAAAGTGAAGAGAAAAGGAAACTAAGAAGCAAGAGACATTTAAATAAAGAATAGAGAATCAATGAAAATTTATAGACACGCTTTAAAATTTATTGCAAAAGACTTAACTTCCACACTTTTCACTTTATATACATGCATTAAAGTTCTTTTTTTTTCAATAAGTAACGAAAACTTTATTAGGAAAAGGTTAATGGATGCTCTAAGGGATTTTTTAGTGCACTATTTTAGGAAATTTTTTATGGGAAAATAAATAAAACAATTAATTTTTTGACAATATTTTCTATTTCCCATAAGAGTAGTATAAAAAATTCGTGAAATGGTTTATTACTGTTATTTGATGGAGTAAATTATATTAGTTTAATATGTTGTATCTAAATGTATAAAAATTGGTATGTGGATGAGTTGTAAAATGATATGATAAAATAGATAAAATAGATTTTTCGAGTGTAAAATGTGTATTTTTTTAGATACTCGAATGTGAACGCTGTGAATCTTTTATAAATGTGCAAACCCACTCATGTCGTGTATACTTTGGTGACTCTTATTTCATGATTTCATAATTTGTTCGACTTTCTCCATCCATGGTCCTTGTACGGGATGCTAATAAGTAAATTTGAGTATATATGTAATTATAAATGAGTTTCTTGAAAAAAAATTTATCTAAGTAAAAACAAAATTTATCTAAGTAAATAGAAAAGAAATAGAGATTTGTATAACACGATTGCTATATGATAACACAATTGCCACATGAACATGATAAATTGTTAAACCACATGTTTTCAAGATTGAAGGAATCTGACAAACCAAAGTCTCAAAAAATAGTAATGATATATATATATATATATATATAATCTTTTTTCTCCCATACTAATTTTAAGAGATAAAGCCAATAATTAAACTTTTTTTAGCTGTTACTTTGACAATCTAGGCCTTGTCTAATCCATTTTGTGTGTTCAATTCCATGCAAACTTTTCCAATTACATATAGGCAAATGGATGGACAGATTTTGCTCGTCCACCATATCTTGCATAAAATGTACATATTCATTTAAATGATTTAATGTATAATACCCTATTTATTGAGTATCTCGCATATTTTTTTATTATCCCCTAAATGCTCTCTCTCTCTCTCTCTCTCTCTCTCTCTCTCTCTCTGGGTATTATTTAATTTAAAGTATACTAGTAGAAATCTTGTGCCTTAAATTAAAATTTTATGAAAAAGAAAAAAAAAACCATTTTACTAATACTATTGAAACCGTTTTAATAATTAGTGGGTCATGAGTAAATTAACTTTCTTAATGATTAGTTAGTCATATTACAAAAACTCTTTAATTTTAGGTGCAGTATATCTTGAGTCACTTGGCTTGAGCAAGACATGTAACATGTAGTTTTGCTACATTAAAACACAAAACTATGATAGATATGATCAAAAAATAAGTTTTAAATTTCATTTTTTTTAATTTTTAATAAATGAACTTTTTTAAAAAAATTTAATAAATGAACTTTAGTTGTAATAGAATATTAAATTTATTAAAGCTTAGGCAATAGAGTTTTACATGAAATAAACGTCTTAACAATTAATAAGCAACTTAATATTTTGGTAATACCTTTCAAAAAGAATATATTTTGGTAATAGAGTTTCATTTAAACTATATTATTTTAAAAATTAATATATCTACTTAGCATAAGTAAAAGATATACAATGATCAATTGGGTGAGGAGATTTGAACTTTGGATGTCATAAAAATACTAGGAGATGTCAACTAATAGAACTACAAAGCTCTTGGCATCCAATTCCCATAGTCAAGCCCATTAAAACAACATCGTTTTGGAAAGTGAAAAATATAAATTAATAAATAAAGTTAAAATTGGACAGAGAACTAATGAAATGACTAATTGAAAAAAAAATGAAAATGAAATAAAAGAAAATATTAAAATTAAAGAAACAAAATGAAATAATATTAGAGGATATAATTTGTAATATATATAATTTTTTATTTAAATTTTATTCATGCAATTATCATTTTTTTTTTTTGGCTAAAAATAAAAATGATTTGAGCAAAAAGAAATAGATGACATTAAACAGTCCCATATAATATCATTTCTACACTTTCAATCTAGCTAGCATGGTTAATCTAGACACCCAGATAATATGATTGCTATGTGTTTAATGATTGCTTGCTACACGTTTAATCTGCAACGACTCAGCAATCTGAACAAACAATTCTATAGTCTCCTATCAAAAAAAAAAAAAGTTCTGTTGTCCAAAATTCAGGGTGTGTAATAATAGACGGACCCTGAAAAAAATATGCTTCCCAAGTCTTTGCAAGTTAAACGTAAACAAATAATGAATATCAAAATTATTTTTTAGTGATTGGTTATATAGTTTGTATATGTACTGTAATAAAATTTATAACATTTCTAATATGACTTAAAAAAAATCATTATTAAATAAAATAACTGATTTTTACTACGCACATGCCAATAATAAGTAAATTAAAACAATACTGGTTTCGGAATGCACAAGTCTCACCAATTTCATTAGCACAATGGATGAAAAATAACATCAAAATTGAATCTGACGCTCTGTTTTTTGTATACTCAACACAATATAAGTTCACAGCTATACAAAACCAAATCATTTTGCATTTTTTCCATAACAAAAGGAAAGAGGAAAAAGAAAACAAAGAATTTTTTTTTTTTTTTTATTCTAGTTTTTTTTTTTTTTTTTTTTTTAGAATACTAAACATTTTAACACACATACAAAGAAAGAGAAGAAGGTTTTAAAGAAATTAACAGTCGTGAATATCCAAAAGAGTTTTTTTTTTCTTTTTTCTTTTTTAAGTGTATTTCATTGAATCATATTGAAAATAGTCAGTCATACGTAATCTCCCTCCCCTCTTTTCTACCAAAAAGAAATTGAGTATGATGTTGACTCTGCCATTGTATGCATGAAATTGAAAATGCAACACCAAATTGGACCTTCCCCATTTTTTTGATGAACTGAAAGACTATTAAAATTTAAAACACAAACAGCAAGATCACAAGGCATTAGACAGAATTATTGACTTGACTGTCCAGCAAGATAGTATCAGAGATGGTGTTTTGATTCTACAATGGGTGTCACTGCACTTGGAATTCAACTTTTATTAATTGTTGTAGGTCATGACTCATGATCAAATTCATACCTTAAAGGAATTAAGGATGTTTTCCGAAGCGCTTTTATTTCAGCCAATGGATCAGCTACAGAATTGCAACCCCTTCTAGGCCAAACTAAATTTTAGTAAAATACAAATTTGGGAAACCGGGAGGTTTTGACTCTTTTCTATAGCGTATGAGAACTGAGCAATTCAACAATTATGCCAAGAGGATGCCTTATTTCCTATTTGCTGGGTGGGTGCGTGGGTCCTTTACAAAATTACAATGTGCTAACTGCTAAATGTCTAACATAAATGTCATAGGTTTATTATTTTTATAAGCTGATGGTAATAATATATATATATATATATATATCCACTAAAGGTATCAATATGAGTGAATCTAGATCTAAAGTATATGAGATTATTATGATACTTGTTTATAAGGATTTTTTAATTTTAAAAATCTGAACCGGATAATCTGATTTTTTTCACTTTCAAAACTAGTTCTTACATTAAAAAAAAAAATTAAAAAAAAAAAAAAGAGTAATCCACAAGAGATTAATTTTCCATGTCTTTGACAAGTGACAACATTTCCACTGATCACAATTCACGCTATAGTTAACAGAGTGACCCACAAGACCTTAATTTTCTCATTTTGAGGAGATACAGACCTTAATTTTCCATCTCATTGGCCAAAGACTTGTATAGGATTAAAGTCTCTTAAGAGTAATGAGAAGGAAAATAAAATTAAAGCGCCCAACTCATAAAATACGCTAATAGTAGGGATTAGAATTGTGTTGTGGCTGATAATCCTGGTTATGGTCTCCCTAGTTAGAAATTAATTTATTACAAGAAAAATACACACACACACACACACATATATATATATACACACACTAGCCTTATCACATGCACTTTGCACGTGCGATGAGGCCCTTTTTTTTTCTTTTTCTTTTTTGCCTAGTGTCATAATTTTTGTTTTTTATAATAAAAAATTTGGATAAGTTTATTTTGAAAACATGGATTAGTAAGAAAGTGTCTAATTTTGTAGGCCTTTTAAATAGAGTTAGAGATATATTTTTACTAAGTTGTCCTCAAATTTTTTCCCTATTAAACCTAAGGTTTAAGGGTATTACTGAACCACATAAAAGTCTAGTTCAAAGAGAAGAATCCTCTTATAGATAATATAGATATAAAGAATCAATGAACTAAAACTTGAACCCACAAAGTTCCTCTATAGCTGATATAAGGTAAGTGAGATAAGTATAACAGAAATGATAATTCTTGTTTTATTTTTTATATTAATAACTAACTTACTTATAGATATACCATATATGTATATTTAGATTCCACGGAAGAAGAAATGCAATTCTTTGTAATTTCTCCCTCGACCCAACCCAGCAAAGGTCCATCAGAGATCTTAAGTAAATATTATTTCTAAGTTGTGACAATCTAAAATTATAAATAGTGGGACACTTTGTTAATAATTAAAAAAAATTTATGAAGTTACCATATTATCTATCTATTGATCTATACCATCTATAAGAAGATTCTCCTCTTTGATCTGATTTTTTTTTCAAGTTTAGAAATATCCTCACTAGTAAATAATGAATTTTCCTACAAATATTCTAGGATTAAGATCAATAATGTCACATTATTTCCCAAAAATTTCTTTTATTAAACTGGACTTTTATGTTATTCAAAAAATACTCTCATAAATAAACAATGACTTCTCTTAGAAATAGGCACAACAATGTCAAATAACAAATTTAAAGCACCATGTCATAGTTGTCAGTATCATATTATATGTAAAAAGTTTCGTATCATATTGGCGTATCGTAAATATTTAAGAATCATATGATACAATATGCATATCATATGAATTGTATCGTATCATAAAATTGTATGTATTGTACGACATATAAACAAATTCTTTAAAAAGAGATTTTTTTTGGTTAAAATTTGTACTTTTATTTGAATCTAACAAGTTGTTAGATTTGTTTTTAACACAAAACTATTAGTTTACTTAATTTAGCCTACTAAAATAACATATTCATAAGTTTTTTTATCTCCTCTCCTACAATGGAACTACACAGTACACACTTACTTTTCACTTTAATATTTTAAAATTTTTTTTATTTATATCATTCTGTTATAAGTCCGAGAAACTAGAATGCCAAAAAAAAATTATAAAAAAATTATTAAAATAAAAAGAATAAGAAGACATAGTAAATGTTAATGATGAATGATGATGAAGAAAATTTTAATGATGAAATAAATTTACAAAATTATAAACATGATCGTAGCATTGACTTAGATGGGGTTGATTAAGCAATTTGATGAATATGATGAAAATAAATTATTATTTTTGAATCATTTGTAATATATTATCACTTTTGAATTTAAGTAATTTGAATGTGTATGTTATGAACACATGCTAAATTGATTTATTTAATTGGCTTGTTAAATATTATTACATAAGTGATGAATAAATTAGTTATTAGTTAAATATATTCAAAATTTATAATGAATATACCCTTTATATATGTATATTTATAAATTTTTATAAATTTTGTTAAGTGTTCATGTATCTTACGATATACAATACGGTATGAAAAAAATTAAAAATTGATTTATGATACGATTCACGTTTTGTCAACTATGTACTATGTTTTGAATTAAAAAAGGACTCCTTAAATTTAGGTTTTTCTTTTTCCTTCACATTCATCTTTTTTTGTTTTCCCCTAAAATTTAGCCATTTTTTTATACCATTTTCATCCAAATGTTTTTTTTTTTTTTTTTTAAATGGAGAACTCCTAAAATTTAGACATTTTTCCCTCACATTGAGGATTTTTATTATTTATTTTTTGGAAAATTATTAGGTACTCTCGGAGTACCATAAATGCATACTCCCCCCTCTCATATGAATGATGGGTCCCACTATGAATTTAATTAGTGGGACTCACCATTCATGTGAGAGGAGGGAGTACGCATTTATGGTATTCTAGGAGTACACAATAATTTTCCTTATTTTTTATAAACTCAGGTTCATCTTATTTTTCCCAAAAATTAGTCTTCATTTTATTCCTTTTTATCCAAATAAAACACCTCCACTTAAAAAACAAAAAACACCCATTACTTATTTATTTTTCCTTCAAGTTGATCATTTCATCAAAATGTTTTTTTTAAAAAAAAAATTTGGAGAACTCCAAAATTTAGGCTTCTTTTCATCACGTTCAGTTTTTTTTTTTTTTTTTTTTTTTTTTTTTTTTTTTTTTTTTTTTTTGATAAACTTAGGTTCATCTTATTTTTCCAAAAAATTAGCATTTATTTTATTCATTTTTCATTCAAATAAAACACCTTCACTTAAAAAACAAAAAATACCCGTTGCCTATTTATTTTCCCTTCACTTTGATCATTTTTGCCCGTAAAATTTAGGCCTTTGTTTTTCCTTTTTCCTCTGACAAAAACACTTCCAGTGTAACATGCAAATAATTAAAAAAGAATTACTTACAATTTAAAATAGAATTACTTATCCTTATTTTAATCTTTTCTCTATATCACTTTGATTATTATTGTAGAGCTCCACTACACAACATTCAAATACATGTTCAAAAAATAAATTACAATTATTGCGTAATTCTATTTCATTCACAAAAACATAAATTTCATCACATTGTTAACAAGAACAAAACTTGTTTTCAAAAAAAAACAAAGGACAAAACTTGGGGACAACCCCGTAAAAGTATATATCAAACTCCATCTAAAACACTGCCTACAAAATAGGACACTCTCCTACTCAAGGTTTTCAGACCCGGACCGTTCATTGAACCGTAAAAGGGAGAGGTTCAAGGTTTTTGAGGTCGAACCGGGGTCGAACCGTGATGACGTCATAATTAATTTAATAATTATTTTAAAGCCTAAATATAGATATTAAATTTATAAAACTAGTAAAATTGACTAATATATCTATATATGTAAGGGAAATTTAATGATTTTCAAGTAAATATTTAATAATTAAATGATAAAGTTAACAAAAGAAAATAATAACCATGAAAATATTAAAATTTATGATTAATTTTTGAAGCAAAGTTGAATATCTTTGAAGGATTTTAATTATAATTTTTTTTTATTCCTTATAAGAGATGGATAATTTAATTAAGTAGAATAAAATTGTGTTAAGTTGTTTTTATAAAAAAAAAAAAATTTGCTAAGGGGTTGGACCGCACGGTTCTCACAGGTTCGTGCGGTCCAACCCCGGTTTTAGGGGTTCATGGAATTTACAAAAAATCCGGTTCTTTAGGCTTAAAAAACCGGTTTTCATCCCGGTTCTCGGTTCTCACGGTCCGACCTCCCGGTCCGGTCCGGTTCTGAGAACTATGCTCCTACTAACTCATGTCCTTCAAAACAAACTTATCCAAAAATAAAATAAAATAAATTCTCAATCTACTTTGTATATTTCCTCCAAGGAAAATTATTGTGTACTCCCGGAGTACCATAAATGCGTACTCCTTCCTCTCACATGAATGGTGGGTCCTACTAATTAAATTCATGGTGGGACCCACCATTCATATGAGAGGAGGGAGTACGCATTTATGGTACTCCGGGAGTACCTAATAATTTTCCTTCCTTCCTCCAAGACCACATTCCACCTTTTTTTTTTTCCTTCTTTTTTTTACTTTATCAAGACTTAGCGCTTTCTTTTAGTTAATTTTTCTTTTTTTTTTTTTTTTAACTTTCGATTTCCTTAATTCCTAATCTCACTTTTTTGTATATTTTTTAATATCAAATTTTCTTAATCCGTAATCTCACGTTTATTTTTCTCTTCTAAAACCTCCTTTTCTTTATTTTGAAAAAAAAAAAAAAAAAAAAAAAAAAAAAAAAAAAAACACACACACACACTCCTGCTATAAAACCATTACTATAAATTCTCATCCATATTCCTTAAATTTAGGCACTGCAATGTATTCTCATTTAAACAACCCACATTTCAATAATTTAGAACTTCACCAATATATAATTATATCTCTCTCTACTTCATCTCTTTTAATACCATTCAATTTTGAAAAGAATTCCGCCTGCACGCAACAAATTGGTGCTCTCCCACAAAGAAGTTAAGGGTTCCATGGTTGGTTAATAATGATTTTTGGTAGGTCCATTTTTTTGTTACTTTCTCTTTATTTTTTGCTTTTTAAATTCATATATTAATTTTTGCTGAATCTGTGATTTCGCTAAAACACCATTCCAAGCCAAGAGGGCCAAGAATTCCAAACATCTTGCTCATTTTGTACTAAGAACAAGAATGAAAAAATAAATTGAGATGACATCGTTAAATGACAACTCTAAGGCTATTTTTTTTTTTCTTGGGATTTAGTGTCATAATCCAAAAAATGAAATAAAAAGAAAATTATGACACTAAACCAAATAAAAAAAAGCCTCATCACACGTGCAAAGTGTGTGTGATGAGCCTAGTTTTATGATACTACGTATACTTGTCATTATCATTATGCCCAAATAATATTTACTTCCAAGCTCACATTGAGCGATTTTAGTTCATAAAGTTTAAATTGGTCTTAGTCTTTAATAAATTCAAAATTATAACTTTCAGTCTCTAGAAAACTTATTTCTTTTAGTCCCTAACAAGCTTAAAGTGATCCCTTTTAGTTCATATGGAGCGATGACTTATTGGTCATCTATTAAACATTAGGGACCATCACCTGGTTTATAGCCAAATCATTAGTAAAAAACTTGATAAATATGATAGGATTTGAAATCTATGATGTCCGCTTCAAGTTGATTACTTTTTATTATCATGCTTAGACACTAATATAGTTTTTATTTATTTTTTTCCACTAAAATGTAGGCAGATTGAAACCTAAGTAATTTTTTTTGGTAATAATTCGATAGTTACAATATTGGGGGAGGAGAGATTTGATAAGAAACTTTACTAATGTACTTAACTAAAACATACAAAATAGATAGAATATTAGGATTTTGGGGTTGAATGTATAAGGTAAGAGCATGAGATTAGCGTGGATGCCTAATTTTGTCCTTAGGTTTAGTCTCACACTAGGTTCTTGGCTATGTGATTCTTGTGTGTTTGTGTTTCCAGGTAGGGTGTGTGTATATGAGTCCCTTTTTCTTATTTTTATTTTAGGAGTCACCACCAATTATTGGTTGTATTAGGTGTGATTGGTTACCTAGATGTCTAATTCATTTTAAGTTACCTAATTAACTAAACCAAAATTTAAAGGATTTGTTAATTAAGATAAACCAAAAGTCTTTAAACCAAAGATCATGGACTTGGAAGTTTGGTTACTTGTGGGGAAGATTTTAGGCACCTCACAACACCTATCCAAAGATAATAACTCATTTTAATTTATTTCAAACGTTAACTTTTTATGAAAAAATAGAATACTTGGGTTTTTTTATTTTTTTATTTTTAAATGTTTTTGCAAACAATATACATATATGTATATGTGAGTAAATATTTACGTATAGCTAATACGTGAATATTAACTCCAAAGAATATATACAATCAAGGCATGTGAGGTGTATACATAAGTAACATGTGAGTGAACATACAAGTATACTATACAATAGCATATGAGTATTTATTTACTATATAGCTAACATGTGAATACTATACAAAAATAAATTACAACGTAAAAATAAAAAGAGGGAGTTAGAAGAGTAGCACCTTGTTGTCATACACAATTTTCTCATTTTTTATCATGCAAAAAAGATGACAAAGGAAACTACTAATCAATTTTCTCATCTTTTATCATTCATTTTTTTTTTCTATTGCTAACGATTCAGCTAAAATGAGTTTGTCCAACCTACACATTTGACACCTGCTTCTTTAACAATTGAAAGTTCAGCACAACTACTTCCATGCCCAAGAACGTTGAGAATATGCTCTTGTGCAAGGTTAGGGATGAATTGATTAGGAGAGAGAAAGAAAGTTAAAAAGAAAATAATATAATATTTTCTCAAATTAATTAGGTTAGCAAATATGGAAAGTAATTAATTTTAAAGATGACATTGATTATAGTGATTTTCTAACCATTAGATTTTTTAGAAATCTACGGTTTAAAAATGTGTAACTTTTGTAGAGTTACACCAAGTGTAACTTGAACCCATCTCTCTCTCTCTCTCTCTCTCTCTCTCTCTCTCTCTCTCTCTCTATATATATATATATATATATCCTCCCATGCTAATTTTAAGAGATAAAGCCAATAATTAAACTTTTCTTAGCTATTACTTCAACAATCTTGGCATCCATTTTCTGTGTTCTATTTTATGCAAATTTTTCCCATTAAAATAGTCAAATGGATGGGACAGATTTTGCTCGTCCCACCATATCTTGCATAAAATGTAGATATTTGTTTAAATTATTTAATGTATAATGATGGGACTAACGAAATCAACTATAGATGGACTTAATAACACAGACAATACCATCCTTTTAGATGAGCCTAAATAGGTGCCCATATCACTGATGAGGGTAGCAGGATTATTCAATGCCGCCAATAATGTCCCGGACAATTACAACACCAGCTGTACAGACCGTTGGGAGCATATCAAAGCCCCATTACTAAGCAGGAGGCGTTATCAAGAAAGGCATTAACACCACAATAACAGCCACAATGGCTAGAACCCAAGACAATATATATAAAGCCCACACATTACCAACACAAGGTATATACATAGACATAGAGATTTTTCTTGCTTTGTTACATTACATTATTCATTCCCAAAGAGTTTCTTATACTGACTTTGGCATCAAAGGCGTTATGGCAGGCACCACACCGGTGACCATTATAGGGAAGCTATTCTACCACTTCCGCGATCGCAAAGATGACATCTTGGCGCCATCTAGACACACTCACTTGGATTGACGAATTTGCACTTATCAGTTTAGCGCCATCTGTGGGGACCACATTTTCGTATTCAGACTCAAAAAGGTAGTTTCCGATCAACTGTTACGTTCAGACGGAGTCCAATCAAGATATTCTATAGTCTTAACTCAACAAGTCCAGGCTCTTGCGGCCACCGTTGAAGAACTTACCAGGCAAAATTAGGAAATGAAGCTACGGCTCCAACAGAAGGAGAATCAGTCCAAAGGCAACCTGGATGACGAGGGAGATAGCCACAAAATAAATGACCATCAAAGACCTACTACTCCAACTGAGCAGAATTCAGATCTTCGTGAGAGATAAGGAAGGAGATGGACGAACTAAGGAATGCCATCAAGGAGAAAACAGAATGGAGCGTAGATAGACTGGTCAGGGCAACAGATTCGCCTTTCATTATAGCGATCCTCAAATGTCCGGTGTCATCGAAATTTTGATTACCTCAACTTGAGCTGTTTGACGAGCTTAAGGACCCTTAGGATCATCTTAATACCTTCAAAATGACGTGGGGCTTCAACAGCCCCCTGATGAGATACTGTGTCTTTCCTTCCCCACTACTCTCAAAGGAGCTGCAAGGGAATTGTTCACAAAGTTGCCAACATCATCCATTGACAACTTTGAGCAGTTAAGTAACGCCTTCTTGCGCCACTTCATTGAGGGAAAACGCTCTAAGAGACCCACGAACCACTTACTCACTATTAGGCAATGAGAGAAAGAAACTCGGAGGTCATATGTGAAACGCTTTACTCAAGAGACCCTGGAGGTAGACGAAGCTAACGATAAAGTGCAGCTGACGAACTTCAAAGCAAGACTGAGGTCCAGACATTTCGTGGCCTCGCTCGCGAAGAATCCTCCAAAAACGATGGCAGAAATGCTCTTGAAAGCACAGAAGTACATGAATGCTGAAGACACATTAGTAGCTATAAGGGATGTAGAGAAGCCAAGAGACAAGAGAAGCAAGGAAGTCGAGCGTAGGGGACAAAAGAGGGAGCGTCCAGATCGTCGGACCAGTGACAAGAACAAAAGGAAAGACGATAAGGGTAATTGAACTATAAAATTTACCCCTCTAATTGTGCCTGTTGACAAAATCTTAACACAGATTAAGGATGAGCACTACCTTAAATGGCCGTGGCCATTACATTCATCCCCTAATGTCCATGATAAAAATAAATACTGCCGGTTTTACAAAGATCATGGTCACTACACAGAAGATTGTCAAGACCTAAAAGAGCAGATAGAGGAGTTGATACGGAAAGGGAAGCTGCAAAAGTATGTGAAGAAAGGAGAATCTAGCAAGTTCAGGGACAGTACCAAAAACCAACACGATTCCTCATCAAGAGATGAGGATAACATGTCCCAGCTCCCACAAAATGTAATTGGGGAGATAAAGACAATTGCAGGGGGACCATTCACAGGCAGGTCATTCAGATCCCTCAGAAAAGCATGTCAGCGGCAGGTGAACAGCGTCTACATGATACCCCTATTCAAGCAAAGATGGACAAACCAAGACATGACTTTCAACGAAGGAGATGCTAGGGGAGTGAAGCAGCCTCACAACAACCCCTTGGTCATAATGCTCACCATAGAATGGTTCAACACTAAAAGGATTCTCGTGGACAATGGTAGCTCTGCAGATATCATCTACCTTCCTGCTTTCCAGCAATTGAAACTAGATCCAAAAAGACTGCGTCCTTTTGATTCCCCTCTCGTCAGTTTCAGTGGAGACAGGGTATATCCCAAGGGCATAGTGACGTTGGTAGTAACAGTGGGGACCTACCCGAGGCAGTTAACCCATCAGTTAAACTTCTTTGTGGTAGATTGCCCCTCATCTTACAATGTGATTATTGGAAGGCCCACACTCAACCGGTGGAATGCAGCCATGTCCACCTATTGCCTGAAAATAAAATTCCCAACGGAGAACGGTGTTGGCGAGATAAAAGGAGATCAAGTCTTGGCTAGAGAATGCTACTAGGCCGACTTGGCTGCAAAGGAGAACCATACATGGATGATCGAAAAGAAGGAGGAAGATGAAGTGGAAGCCTTGGATACAGTGCCCTTCATATGTCACTCCATAAGTCACATTACTGCAGGGCTTCCCACTATAATATAGATAAAAATCAATCGAACTCATTACAAGCCTATAAGTCAAATAAGTTTACTAAAAGTTAGTGACGAATATAACACCTTTATTCGATATAAACTACAAAATATTGCCTCAAGGCAAATATAAAGATAACATAGTCTACCAAACAATTATAATCAATTGAAATTTTATTCTCTCCAAGCAAAAATTTGAATTTTTAAACTCAAACAAATTTTTACATGTTTGCTAACCTTAAAAAATTAACATTCGTTACACCTTACAACTAACAAACCATTACACATTAAAACACCTTGCAAATAAATAATATGTTATCCATTCTTTCACATTATACATATCAACACATTACAAGAAAAACCCATTGCATATCAAATAACAACCCATTACAAAGCACAAATAACAAATACAAAAAACAACAACAACAATAATAATAATAATAATGATAATAACAACACATTACTCATCAACAATATAAAAGTGGTATATGTATATGTGTGTATATATATATATATATATATATATATATCTACCAAATGTAAAAGTGAGTATATATCCAGGTCTAACCAAAAAAAAAAAAAAAAAATTAAGAAGGTTTGAATATTTACCTACAAATTGAAGAAGAAGAAAAGCTTTTGTGTGAAAGGGAGAGTTTTGGCATGGGAGAGCGCTGTGAGAAGTGAGAGTTGAGTGGAAAGTGAGAGTTGAGTGTATAAGTCTGAGATGGTTGGGGTAGCTGTAAAATTTATTGGAACTCGAGTTTCACAGACTCAAGTTCCATTTAAATAAATTTTTACCGTGTCGCATCGCATAATTGAGTTAGTTGGGCAGGTGGGACATTTACTGGAAGTCAAGTATGCTGTACTCGACTTTTATAGAAGCCGACTACACTAAACTCGACTTTCCATGTTTTACCCAGCCCTCATAAAAGTTTTTACTGCACCTGGAAGTCGAGTTTAGCATACTCAACTTTCAATGGAAGTCGAGTTTGTTAAACTCGACTTCCAGGTGGCTTTTTTCATTTGTTTAATCCAAGTCAGACTATATATTTGCCATCTAGGGTGGGTGATTTTGCTTGGAAGTCGAATTTAATAAACTCGACTTCCAAAAAGAATCTAACTAACTAAATAAGTTTGAACGCGTGCTATCCAGCTAAAAATTTCGAAAATTGCACTGTTTGGCAAATTTTGCCCACTTTGCACTATTGTGCAGATCACTATGCACCTTACCATGCGAAAGACCTTCCAAAATGACAGTATTTAAGACCATTTGGTCTTTTTTTATATAATGACCTTTTGGTCCTTTGAGTTATAATTTCATTAATTTGTTCCTATCTCATAACAATTCAAGTTTATATTAAGTTCATTTTCCTTATGGAATATAAATTCAAAGTAGTGGGTCAAACTTAAAATAATTTTATTTTAAAATACTACTTATACTAATATTATGCTCGTGCAATGCACAGGTTAATCAAGAATAATGCGTAAACTAAAGAAAATTTTTATTAATTTAATTAAAATTAAATAATAAAAATAAAGTAATCTTTTATACGATAGGTTATATAATGAATATATATTGTGTAAGACTAAGGTTTTTATATTAAAAAAAAAATCATATATAAGTCTAGTAATGGAAGATGATAAATAGCTATGTAACTTTTTTTTTTTTCTAAGAAAAAACTATGTAACTTGTAGGGCATGTTTTGTGGCTCAAACCCAAGATGTATGGGATGTTGGCCCAACCCAGTACAATAAATTTGTAGAGAGTGAGTTAAAGAATTAGGCACTAATGAATTTGACAACGGCTAGTATGGATGTAGAAGATGATTAAGCAAGAATAAGGAACATAGAGCTGAATGAATTCATTTTCCAAGGAGGTAAATTTTTATATAAATTGATTAAACAGAGTACAAGTACAATTTAGATTGCTACAGTGCCTCTTCTCTCTTTGGACCATCTTGATCTTACACTTACTTGTTGATCATCTAATCCCTTATTTGAATATATGTCCCATCAGACACCCTCTTTGGCTTTTTGTGAGTTGTGGTAGCCAAGGCAACATTGTTCAGAGGTCTTCTTTACATAAATGCGGCCAGAAAAGTAGCTGCAGTGCATTCAATATAGTAGTAGCAGTTTTCCCTTAGATATTTTTGGGTTTTCATCTTTCTTGTACGTTTATCATGCATGTCCCTACCATTAGAGCTTTCTGGAAGGTCACTTTGATCATTAGGATCTACATATGATCTATATTTAGCTTATCCAAGGAGATATTTCTCCTCGGACCATCTTCCCATTTGTATCTTACTCATTAAGTTCTAAATTTGAACCATTCATTACCATTCGTTTATTCTTGGATTACTCACGCTCTCAGCCAAGGCCCAAGGCCCTATATACAAATTTGGGCTCTTAACCCCACATAACTAATATAAAATAAGATGCCTAAAAAAGTATTAAGGGGGTTTGCAAAATATATATTAAGCTCAAGTAATCACCATTGCATGTATTTTTTTTTTTTTTTTTTTTTTTTTTTGAGAAACATCACCATTGCATATATAAATGCAAAAACCTTGAATTCAATAATTATAAACAATCCAAAAATAATAATTGAAAGCATATTTAAATGGTAACCTTAATTCAATAGTGAAGAACAATCCGTCTTGCTAAACTTTAACAAATGAAAGTGGAGAAACTCACATGAGAATTTAAATTTTGCAGGGTGAGTTTCACCCTACAAAAGGAAATAAAAGGGTATATATGTACATAAAAACTTCAAGAATTTTTTTTTAATAAAAAAACTAAAAGTTAAAACCTGGGCGATAAATTTGCATCGATAATTGAAATTAACTTTTAAGATCTGATGAGAATTGAGAAGTAAACAACTTTGTTAGTATTGAGATATGATGAAAATTGGGAAGTAAAACATGTTATAACAATTAAACAAAAACCTATTCAATTTGATTATAATAAAAAAATAATAATATACAAATACATACTTTTGTGGGTGCTGTTGATAGAATAATGAAAGACCAAACTAAAAACTGTACAATAGGTAGTGAATTAAAAAAATAAAAAATAAATAAATAAAAAAAACACCTAATAATCGTGTGTGTGTGTGTGTGTATATATCCACTCCACCTAAAAGGAACCCAAGTCAAAATCAAAAAGTCTAAAACTTCTTGAAATCTACGTTAAAATAGAGTTTTGAAGAAACAAAATTGCAAAACATTTTAGATAACAACAAAAAATTAAATATTATACTCAATATATATATATATATATATATATATATATATACTATTATTATGCCTGTGCGATGCACGGCTTAATAAAAAATATTTTGATAATATAATTAAATTTAATAACAAATAAAATGAAAAAATAATTAATTCAAAATTTAAGATTAAAAAATAAATTGTATTTGTACACTTAAATGAAATTTAATTTTTATTTCTTATTTTGATATTTAAATAATTTTTTTTAGTGTTGATTTGATTCAAATGGTTATAAGTTATATCAACCCTAAACTGAATTAATAATAAATAAAAATATAATACTCTAACTTAATGTAACATTCTAACTTACTAATAAATAAATATAACACTCTAACTTAAAGTAATGTTTGTAATTATATTGTGTTTTAGCCTTTAAAAACACATATATATATATATATATATATATATATATATATATATATATATATATATATATATTTTTATCATAAAAAAACCTAGATATTAATATTATACATGAAAAAAATAATGAATTCAATAATTGAAACGGTTGAAAAAAAAAAATTAATCCAAAACCTCAATTCATTAATGAAAAAATATCCAAAATTTTGAACTTAAAAGAAAAAAAAAAAAAAAGGAGTTAAGTAAAGATAGACTTACATAGAAATTTGGACGGATGGATTCTTTCATATCCAATTTTATGTTTGACAGCAAATTTTGCTTTTAATTAAAGAATATAGATTACATGGAACAAAGCACCAAACAAAAGCCATAACAAATTAAATCCATAATAAAATATTGATGTCAACAACAAATAATCATGTAATAAGAAATTAAAAAATACAAAAATATTGCTTGCTATATTGACTTCTAAAAAAAAACACTAAAAGGTGTGATTAAACATAGAATTTCAACCTATCATAAAACTTGTTGATAAAAATCATATTATATATAATAAAAAGGCAACAAATACACAAAATCTATTCAATTTGATGAAAAAAAAATTTACCTGCAAGGTTGTAGGTAGGGCAGAGAGGAGAAAGGAAAGATATAGCAAATAATTGTAAAGTACGTAATATAAATAATGAAACACCAAAAAAACTGTGTGTATATATAATGAGAATTTTAGGTTGTGAAGAAGATATGAACAAAAAGAAGTGGTTTAGGTGAAACTCAAATACTTTTTTTTTTTTTTTTAACTTTATTATTAGGAAAAAGATGACATAAAATGTAAATTTATCCACCAAAAAAAAAAAATAAATGTAGGGAAAAAAAAAAAAAAAACAAATTCTATCTTCTTTTTTTTCCTTTTACGTTTTTTAAAGAAACGTAGGAAAAAAAATTTCATCAATTCTTTCACTTTAACTACTTTAGTTTAACTACTTTACGTATACTCTATTTTTTTTTTTTTTTTTTTGAAATTATAGATAAATTAATAATAAAAGGATTATATGAAGAATTTGGATTGTAATCAAATTAAAATTTTTATCAACTTAGAAATTATAGGACAAAAAATATATATCTATTTTTTGATTTTAGGGTTTGTTGATAACGTTTTAGATAGACACAACTGTTATAGTTGTAAATCAAATGCTACATTTTTTTCATTACTTGATTTGTCATATTTATCTAAAAAATAT
The DNA here is from genome assembly GCA_023736055.1 of Quercus glauca. NCBI lineage: Eukaryota > Viridiplantae > Streptophyta > Magnoliopsida > Fagales > Fagaceae > Quercus > Quercus glauca. The sequence goes on along the minus strand of CM043318.1, from coordinate 29,497,148 downwards.
GTTTATATATCTATTCTTAAAATCTAAAAATTTATTAAAATTTCTGTAATTTGGTGAAGCCACGTGGCACAACCATGACATCTAAGCCCAACTTTTATTATATATAATATGATATGATATAATATGATATCACCATATACTACATACCATTATGCCCGGATGCTATCAAACTCATTAATTTATGCAGGATTCTACTTCTATAGTTTAAACTTTTTTTTTTATGAGACATTTAAACTTTTTCTAAGAAAAAAAATCTAATTAAAAAAAAAATTGATTTTTCTACAATGGACCAAGATAATTTACAATGATTAGGTCTCCCTTAAGTATAGTGGTTGAATGACACCAACCAACTAAATTAATGTTAATAAAAGGAAATTTAATGAATTTTCTGCAACTTAGTGCAGCCACTTGATACAACCACGGGTTCTAAGCTCAACTTTTATTATATAGTATACGATATGATACCTTATTTTCTTTTGCCACTAAATTCCTAATGCCTCAATATTTCCAATTGTCTTTTTCCCCTTTAATACTTACTCTTTTAGAGTTTTAAACTTAAAATTTTTGCTATAAACTCAAAAAATTAAATCATTAGAAGATTGAAGAAAGAAAGTGATATTATACATAATTTTTTAATAGTTTAAATCATTAGAATATTAGAGAAACAAATTGGAATTCTACTTATTGTTTTTAAAGTTATTAAAGCTACGAGGCTATATATAACTTTCTAAGTATATTGCTAAACTTTTACATTAATTTTTTTTCTCAATTTATTTTGAATAATCAAATTACATGTTTAAGCATTATATAATTCAATTTAAGTCTTGAATTGATTTGTATTAGCTATTAATTAATTATATGTTTCTTTATTTTTGTTATCAAATATAAATTAATTATTTTTGTTATTAGCTTAAATTGATTGATTTGCGGATGCTTGTAGTTAATTGAGATTCTAGAGAAATTTGAACATAATTTTGCATCTTAATCTTGTCTTTCAATCTTGGCTTGGAATTAAAAATCCTAACTCCGAAAATGCATAGCTCGAAATTGTGGAGAGGAAAGGGAGGATGTTATTGACCTAAAAGGTCATTAGTGATGTATGGAACCGTTACTTTGGCTTACTCTTTTCTCCTTTTCGTATTCATAGTTGGACTCGATTGGTCTACAAGGTACAAGTTTTGTATCTCTTATGGTAGTTTGTTTAGATCAAACCTGCAACTCAGGTAGATAAGATCAATACTTGAGTCTTGTGTTGACTCTTTTGAATTTTCCCTACTGATATTTAGATTGTTTTTTTCTATGATATTTTTAGGGATAAAGCAGGTTTTAAGCTTAGAGCATTCATATTGGTGTAACTATTTTAATATAACAGCAAATATAGAGCTAAAGACTAAAAAAAACTCACTACTCAGTCTCACTAAACTAGTGCAAAAAACTTAGCGAGGACCAGTGCCACGCCAGATGTGGCAAGACACTTTCCTCGCCAGCCCCAAAAATTTATTATTTTTATAGTTGCATGCGTTTGGCATTGGCTGAAAAATGCAGTTTTTTTTTTTTTTTTTTTTTATTTAGCTTATTTTCCCTAATTCATGAATCTCATTGGATTTTTTGGTACTATTCATAGATCTCACTATACTATTTCAATTAGCTTTTAGCTTTATCTACATATTTTATGCAAAATGTTTTCAATTTCAGCTAAATAAATTTTGTCATTTCAACTTTCTCTCTCTCTCTCTCTCTCTCTCCTTTGTCTTCTTGCTTGGTCTCTTTCTTACTTCAAATCAAACCTCCATAGCCAAGCTCCTTCTTGAACAAATTGAATCGGAATGTAATACACAACTCTCTCAAACCTCCATGGCCGAGCTCCTTCTTGAACAGCTCCTAAGTCGGAGTGGAAGACACAACTCTCAAATCTCCATGGCCGAACTCCTTCTTCAACAACTTTCTCTCTCTCTCTCTCTCTCTCCCTCTCCTTTGTCTTCTTTAATTTTCCTTTCTTTCTTTCAGTGATGGAAAAGAGAGATAGTGATCTGAGGGAGAGAAAATGAAAGAAATTTCACAAAATGAAGTTAATAGTATTTGTTTTTAGACCCCTTAAAGCACAACCAGATTAACCTAGTTATTTAGTCAAGTGATTAATTTAGGTAAATTATGCAATTCTAGGTTAACACAATCATATAATCATATCAATGTTGAACGGTTTAGACCCCTTAAACTATAACCAGATTGCGTAGCCTAGATTAATTAGCCAAGTTGTTACTTAGTCAAATTAAACAATTCTAGGTTAAAACAATCACAAAATCATATCATGCATATAAACATATAAAGCAGCGGAAAATAAATAACACAGTGATATGATCATCCAGGAAAACCAAACCGGTAAAAAACCTGGGGAGGATTTTACCCACCGATCCTCAAGGCAAAACGGAATCCACTAAGAAAGAATTGAAGTTCTTACAAAAGGACTTACAAGCTTCCCGCTTGACTTCCTAATGCTACACACCAGTAGTAACTTCCTGACACGACCACGCGCAGACTCCGAGACCACGGACTACTTCTTTCTTTGAACTCCTTCTTCAAGTACAAGCTCCTCACTTGTTTTTCTTTAAGCTTCAATGGCAGCAACCAAGTTGATCATCAAGATGTTGAAGTGATCTCAATCTTGAAAACCCTAAGCTTTGTGTAAAGGAAAGCTCCTCTAGATCTCACAAGAGATTTACACAAAACAGCAATGTATGAGCAACAATACAACTTGTGCAACTCTAAAAAACGTAGCTAGGGTTTGCCTTATATACCTAGGGCAAAAACATAAAACCCTAAACGTTTAAAGAGTTAGGGCTGAGTTGGAATTCTGCAGAAAAACGCATCTGGGCCAACTTTCGATCGATCGAGTCTAACCTTCGATCGATCGAGCCAGGTCGAGAAGCCCCAATGCTTCTGCAGTCACTCGATTCCAACTTTACAATATTTAACCAACTTTGAGCAAACTAAAACAAGACTAAATACATTGTTTTGATCATGGTTTGCCAACATTACAAATTAGAGTTCTAAATACATAAAATCCTAAGACCTTAGAACCTAACAAACTCCCCCTTTGGCAATCCGTGACAAAACACACAATAAAAGCTCAAAGTTTACAAGTAAATAGCCCTTTACATAATAATGCTCATAAACAAAAGTTCAACCTAACTACTATCTATCGGTTGCAAGTGTAGACAGCAGCTTTGTCGAATCAACCAGTATATTCCTGAAATACTCAACAAACACATAAACGCATGTGTGGCAGCAAATAGTATATAAACAGGTATAATATTCTTGTAAGATTAATATTCTTGTAAGATTCACACAACACAAAATAAAGAAATATATCAATGAAGCAACTCATAAATATAAATCAATAAGCAGTGAATCATAAAGACAACAAGAATCAAAAGAAACATGTATATCAATATATCAATCAATGTTACTCCCCCTAACATGAATATCCCAAAAATGATATACAAAGTGAAGCACCTAGATACAATCTAAATAAACTCCACAAAAATATCCCATGCTAACAAAAAAAATATCTCCCCCTAACACTAAAATCTCCTCTACAAGTCAAAACTCTACTCCCCTTTTTTGTGACAGAATGCCAAAGGGCATCATAGACCATCATCAAAAGGAGGTGGTGAGGAAGAACGAAGATGCGCCAAATCCGCTCGCAGAGCATGAATCTCGTTGAACAGATCCACCAAAAGCTGACCATGAGCCGCCTGAACGGTCATGACAGTCTCCAAAGTACGACGAACATCGAAGTCAGCCGCAGGAGATGGAGGAACAGCAGCAGCACCTATAGAATCTGGAACAGCCTCACCAGCAAGACCTGTAGAAGAAGAAGGAGGATGTGGAGCGCTACTAGAGGGATCAGACCTAGGGTGTTTAGAACCAGCTCGAAGATGAGCGGCCCTCTGTCGAAGAAAAGACACACCTATCGGACCAATAACATGAACAGGCTCAGAAGCAGGGAAGTCCTCTAAACCTAGATAAAGTAAAATCCTATGAATGAAAATAGGATGAACAAGGGCATGAGAAGTAGATGAACTCCTATAAACTTTGTTCAAAGAACGAAGAAAAAGATGGGGAAAACTAATAGAAGCATCTGTGACAAGAGCGTATAGAAAAACACACCTCTCAAGAGGAATGGTGTGCAGATGAGAAATGGGCCAGAGTGAATGACAGGCTATCCTAAAGAATAGATAGGTAGTCTCAGGAAGCTCAGCGGTGGTGATCCGAGGATCAGAACCCCACTGGATAGAAGATCCAGTGATGTAGGACATGACATCACTCAGCTCAGGTGACTCATCATAGGGATAGACAGGATCCCTAACCAACGGTACCTCTAGAGCATCAGCCACTACCTGAGAAGTAATGGAGTACTCTACACCTCGTATCCAACTCCTAACTAGAATGTTGGAATCATAGATGCGGACAGAGAGGTTCGAGAAGAACTCTCTAATCAAGGTAGCTGGAGGTGGAGGGTCAGACACAGTTAACAAAGGTAACCAACCCCTACGCTCAAAATTTGCCCTAATGGCAGGATCTACCTCATCTAAACGAACAGAACGCTCAGCCCAAACCTTTCTATTAAGGTTTAAAGTCTCAAAGATCTCTTGGTTTTTCTCACTGGGAAACCGCTCACTATCAAAGGAAGGAGGGGAAGGAGTAGGAGTGGGAAGAGTCCTACGTGCTCTAGTCTTCCTAGGCATGGTGCTAAGGAAAAGGACAGAGACACAAGAGAAAACCAAAAAGAACAGAAAATAAAACCAAGGGCAGACTGCAAGTTAGCATACAAAAAAATATAGAATAAAAATCTATATGATGCATGAACATTAACAATGTTATGATGCATGAACTAATGCAGTAACCAGGATCAAATTAAGATTAATTTCACAAAATTGGCTTGAACAATAGAGTTTCTTAACAAAAACCCTAAAAATTTGAGAACCACTTGAAAATTTTTGCATCAAATTGATGAATCAATCATTACATACTATTAGAAACAGTTTATAATAACCAATTACATCAATTACACAAACCAATTTCATCAATTAATCCCAATTTCACAAAAAGCCCCAATTCGGATCAAACATAAACCCTAGAAATATCAATTGTTCACAAAACTCCAAATTGATCAAATTAATCACTCAAGAACATGTTTATAGAGTGTCCCCATCAAAACCCATTGATCAATTGCAAATACTTTGGTCCGAATCAACAAAAATCCCAATTTGAAAAGTTCCGAAAATCTCCTCTTAAATGCATGAAAAATGCATGAAAACAAGTAAATAAACTGAAAAGCAAGGGTAAAAGAGACATACCGGCTTGAGGAGAGAGAGATTATGCAAAAATTTCGGAAGAAAACGACAAAAACTTGAAGATTTGGTCTTGCCTCGTCGGAGAGAGAAAAAGAAAAGTTTTTTAAAAAGTTATGAACTTTGAAAAAGTCAGATTTCCCTTTTTTAAAAAGCATATTCACGATGTTCGATCGATCGAGAATTACATTCGATCGATCGAAAGTGACAGACGTTTTAGCACTTTTTGAGGCACTTTTTCGATCGATCGAAAGACACTCTGGATCGATCGAAATGAGTAAAAACACACTGAATTTTGGGAAAAAAACACAGTTTTGAAAAAAAAATTTGCAAACCCAATTTTGAAACAACTCCTCAAAGCATTTGAACAATGAATACAAAATGCATGAGTATGAGATGGAATGTATTTTCAAAAACCCAAAATTCTAAACCCAATTCTCTCAAACACAAGTTTCAATTGTCTTCCAAATTAATTTTTCTCAAGCAACAAATATGTTGTGCACAAATCTCAAGATATTTTCAAACTTGGTTGGTCAGACTAAGAACACACACACACTAGCATGTACAGAGTTTAACAAAGAGTAACTTGTGTAGTGTGTGAAACTAGCAAAGACTTGAGATACATGTGAGGTGATATGTGAATGGCAATCAAGCACAGAGTCTACACAATTCATCACATAGAATTAAAAGAGACTATCACCTAAAGAGTTACATCCTATAACTCCCACATCTCCTAGATCAAAAGCTTGCAATCATGTAAGTTTCTTTCATTTTTGCCTCTTATTTTTATATGAAATGGCATTCAGCCTAATAGTACACACCAGTTTGAATTAAGTGAATTGGCATCAAGCCTAATAGTACACACTAGTTTTAATTTATTTTGAGGCTACACCTTAAGTTCTTTTTGTGCATGTGCTACACATTCTCGACCACTAAATCTTATGATATGCACTAAGGTGTTCATGATTGGCTAGTGAACAGTGGTGAGATGGTTATTTATGCCTTTCTCAAAAGGATCAAGTCCGTCAGTCAACAATATGTGACTTCATGATTAAGGCAAAGTGATTAAGAACCACACACATCTTTCCCACACAACATGCACTACAAAATTTCAACTAGTTAAGTGCAATTAAGTAAGCTCATCAAAGTTAAACAAGGTACACAAGACATGACATGTGTAAAAAGAATGACCAACCTTGTTTTAAAAAAAATCAAGAAAAATAGTGTTCAACACAGATTTTGCTTTCTCCTTTTTTTTTTTTTTTTTTTTATTATTAAAAGAGAAAACAAACAAATCCTAGAATGAAATGCATGTATGTAATGCAATGCAAGTCCTAGAACAAAAGAAAAACACAAAAACCAAAAAAAAATGGTCACAACAGAATAGAGCAATGAAGCACAAGGACCATGTCAGAAAGACTCAGTTAGTTCGAGTCTTTTGCATCCAAAACTTTTTAGATGCACCCCGAGCATTGGAGTTCTTATTCACATTAGAGTGATTCTCAACTCCAGAATTGGAATAAAGGTTTAATACCTTTACCAATTCACCAATAAGTGCTATAGGATCTTGTGCTTGAGGCACAGGCACTTTTGGTCTTTTTGCTCTCTTATCAGCTTGAAGCTTGTAACAGTTAGGACGAATATGTCCAGACTTACCACAATAATGACAAACCCAAGCAGGTTTACCATGCATCTTGTCCTTCGGTTTGGTAGGCTCCTTAGGTTTAGATTCTCTTAAGTCTACCCTAATCTTCTTTGGTGGTGAAACTTCTACGGGTTTAACAACCTCACTCACAGGGGGTTTTATAGTTTCACTCACAACCTTACTCACAAGAGGTTCAAAAGAAGAAGAAGAAGAAGAAACAAAGACAGTGGAATGGGGTCCAGAATCAAATATGCTTTCAACATATCTTAACCCAGCTTTATCAGAAGGATACTTTTGAACATTCAACATGTGATCAAGTTTAGAACTAGCAGATCTAGCAACAGATAAATCATGTTCCAAAGTTCTAACTTTATCAAGCAACAGCATGTTTTCAGATTTAACATTATTCAAAAGATCATTAGCATCAAACAATTTCACAAGCAAATTTTTCTTCTCAAGCTCAAGAGCATCAATTTTCTTCAGGCCTAAATCAACTTTCATAGCATCCTTTGCAGCAATTTTGCAAAGTTTGTTGTAAGCCTCTTGAAGATCTGCGTCTTCAGAGAGTTCCCCATCAGCAGGGTTCTCCTCAGCAGATATGCTTTCATCTACTGTACCAGTAGTAGTGAAAGCAATGAAGTTTCCATCCTCGTCACATCCGGACTCATCATCAGAAACCTCATTATCACTAAGGGTTACAGCCATAGCTTTACCCTTATTTCTCAAGAAAGTAGGACATTCAGATTTGACATGACCATACCCTTGACAACCATAACACTGAGGACCCAAAGAGTTATTAGAAGATTGACCTACTTGTTCTCTAGGTTTTTCAAAATTGTTAACTTTAGTGGGATCATTCTTCCTAAAGTTTCTAGGTTCAGCAGTGTTGGTGTTCCTTGCCTTTCTATTAGTGTTTCTGAGAAAATTCCTAAAATTCTTGGCAAGGTAAGCTATCTCCGTGGGAGAGAGCTCATCATCAAATCCATCAGCTTCAACATCATCAACAGACTTCAGCGCCATTGATTTGGATTTGACAGTCTTGGGTAAGTCAGACTCATAGGACTGAAGAGATCCTACAAGCTCATCCACAGGGATGGAGTCAACATCCTTACTTTCAGTAATGGCTGTTATTTTGGGTCTAAAGTCTTCAGTCAAAGATCTAAGTATCTTCCTAACAACTTTAGATTGATCATAGATTTCACCCAAATTATAAGCAGAATTAACAATATCATTTAGTTTTGCATAAAACTCATCAAAGGTTTCATCATCAGACATTCTAATGTTTTCAAACCTAGAAGTTAATTGCTGCAGTTTGTTAATTTTAACAGCCTTTGTGCCTTCATGCACAGTTTGGAGGATTTTCCAGGCAGTATGAGCAACCTCAACATTAGAGATCCTCTTAAATTCCTCCATTGAAACAGCATTGAAGATGGCATTCATAGCTTTACTATTGAAGCCTGCTGCTTCTTTCTGAGAAGTTTGCCACTCACTCACAGGAGTAGTGGGCTTCTCCCATCCGTATTTAACGGAATTCCATACCCTCTCATCTATGGATTTCAGGAATGCTTTCATCCTTACTTTCCAGTAAGCATAATTGTTCCCATCAAAGTGAGGAGGAACAAACAGAGAGTGTCCATGCTCCATGACAACTGGGGTCAAGGATCAGCTCAAAGATAAAGATCTCAAACAAGAAGAGCTACCCGCTCTGATACCACTTGAACGGTTTAGACCCCTTAAACTATAACCAGATTGCGTAGCCTAGATTAATTAGCCAAGTTGTTACTTAGTCAAATTAAACAATTCTAGGTTAAAACAATCACAAAATCATATCATGCATATAAACATATAAAGCAGCGGAAAATAAATAACACAGTGATATGATCACCCAGGAAAACCAAACCGGTAAAAAACCTGGGGAGGATTTTACCCACCGATCCTCAAGGCAAAACGGAATCCACTAAGAAAGAATTGAAGTTCTTACAAAAGGACTTACAAGCTCCCCGCTTGACTTCCTAATGCTACACACCAGTAGTAACTTCCTGACACGACCACGCGCAGGCTCCGAGACCACGGACTACTTCTTTCTTTGAACTCCTTCTTCAAGTACAAGCTCCTCACTTGTTTTTCTTTAAGCTTCAATGGCAGCAACCAAGTTGATCATCAAGATGTTGAAGTGATCTCAATCTTGAAAACCCTAAGCTTTGTGTAAAGGAAAGCTCCTCTAGATCTCACAAGAGATTTACACAAAACAGCAATGTATGAGTAACAATACAACTTGTGCAACTCTAAAAAACGTAGCTAGGGTTTGCCTTATATACCTAGGGCAAAAACATAAAACCCTAAACGTTTAAAGAGTTAGGGCTGAGTTGGAATTCTGCAGAAAAACGCATCTGGGCCGACTTTCGATCGATCGAGTCTAACCTTCGATCGATCGAGCCAGGCCGAGAAGCCCCAATGCTTCTGCAGTCACTCGATTCCAACTTTACAATATTTAACCAACTTTGAACAAATTAAAACAAGACTAAATACATTGTTTTGATCATGGTTTGCCAACATTACAAATTAGAGTTCTAAATACATAAAATCCTAAGACCTTAGAACCTAACAAATGTAAAGTACAGAAAGTAAAGAACATAAAGATATGATGACTCAAGAAAACCAAACCGGTAAAAAACTTAGGGAGGATTTAACCTAACTATTCTCAAAGTAAAACTAAATCCACTAATGAAATAATCGAAGTTTTACAATAGCGACTTAGACCACTAACATCTTATTACTACCCACCAGTAAAAAACTTACTAATACGACCACGTGTAAGTTCCAAGACCATGAACTCCTTCTTTTTTGAACTCTCCAGCAATTACAAGCACTACCACTTGTGTATCTTTTAGCTCTTTTGTGCAGCAACTGAATGATCATCAAGCTCTCAATGAAATCTACTTCTTGATAATCCTAAGCATGTGTGAAGACAACCACCTCTCAGATCTCACAAGAGATTCACACACAGAGCAAATCAGAGCAACCTTTAAAGAGCTTTTGGGTACAAAACCCTAAATATAAAAAGAGGCACAAGAGGCACTCTAATCTCTCTAAAAATCACTTAAAAACATTTTAGGGAGTGTTTTACTTGAAACTTAATACATTTAAATAGAGTTTAGGCTGAACTGGAATTTTGTAGAAAAATAAATCTGCACGTGGTTCGATTGATCAAGTCTAATTTTCAATCGATCGAGCTTTGCAGATTTAGTCCAATAAATTCTATAATCACTCGATTCCAATTTTACAAATAAACGTACTTTGAGCAAGTCTAAACCTAAACTCAATGTTTTGATCATGGTTTGCCAACATAATACAAATTTAAATTTTAATACATTAGTTTCTAAAGTCTTAGAACCTAACAAATAGACTCACCTATCTCTACTCTCTAAAAGTGTTGTTGCATAAGATTGTAAACTGAAGGAAAGAAAAAGGAAAAAAAGATTTGAACAGGGACGAAAGAAGAAAGAAAAGGGGGAGAAGAAGTATATTATATTATTATGGAGTGGAGATATTTTTAAAATTTTGTGGTGCATATTAAACTTTGGAAATTGAAACATTGGGTAAATAATTATATATTTAAAAAAAAAATTTTGGTTGAGATGAATGTTGTATATATAGATATATACATAGATAGGTTGTAATAATGATGTTTGAGTTTGGAGAGTGTTGTTTCATAAAGTGAAAATTCAAGTTCTGGAATTTGAATTTTGTATTATAAAGGAGGATTTTGTATTATAAAGGAGATTAGTGTAATTTCCCCTTTAGAATGTTATGGGGAAAAAATTGAATATGAGAAAAGAAAGAATAGAGAATGGATAGTGATTTGCAAATATACCAAAACTCAAATAGTTACGTTTTCTATTCAATTCATTGATAACACATTTACAAATTTACAATGAAATGCTTAATGAGATTTGTAAATTTTGAAAATAGATCCAACTATCATTTTAAGCTAGGTATATTTTGAATTTAAATTTCATATCAATATAATTGATGACTCCAATCACATTAATTCCTTGATTCAATCTTTAAGCTATGTAAAAGTGAATCATACTTTCTAACCATGACAGCATAGATGTGCCAGTTTGATTTGTGTTTAAAAAACAAAAATAGTTTTGAATTTTTGTTAATAATAACTCACTTAGGGAACAACATTTTAACGAAAACTTCTTAAAATCTAGGGTTTAATACGAAACCACCCCAAAACTATAGGGGAAAATTATTCAAACACTATCCATTCTATATTCACTGACAGATTTCCAAGATTTCAAAAGTCTGACTGCTTGCGTGATAACAACAATAAATCTCTAGAATTTTTCATGACTGTATGGTCGATTTAGACCTAAAGAAATCAGCTACGTATGCAGCAACAATGTGTGTCTACAAACCAGCTAGCCCAAGCGCCAAGAGATAGATTTGAGGAATACAAAGCTGTCTTGCCACCCTCGAAAGCCAGATAGCAACAGCGCCACACTTACTGGTCTCCTGCCCCTCCGGATTTATTCAAAAAATAAATTACGATGGAGCTATTTTTTAGTATGGAAAATTTTGTTTTTGTTATATCAATAACATTAAAAATAACAATACCAATTACAATAATTAGAAGAATAAAAAAAGATCACTACCACAATTACAATAAATATAATTCTATATGTTTATTATAATTGATCTGTTGAAAACCTTCGTCTAGTTGAATTTGGTGAAAACAACCATAATAAACAAAAACTTGTAGGAATCATTGAATTTTGGAAAATGTAATTCATTTTTGTAATTGTAATTAGCGATAGTTGCCTCTTTTTTCCAAAGTTAGGGATTAAAATTATTATTTTATTAGTACTAGCATAGGGTGCAACACTAAGTAACCATTTCTATCACTTTTTGGTGCTATTAATATTTTTGGCATCATTCTTGGTGTTTTAGCGGTGAATACAATAGATAATGGTCAATAACTCAATAGATATTTACGGCCTCCAATGTGCCTTTTCAGATGATAAATTTTCCCCAAGTGCTAAATTTATATATCTTTTTCTTTGGATGGGATTACTAATGTTTATTTGCAAAATAAAGAGCTATGCAATTTTATAAATCCTATTATTTATTAGTTTTATTTTTTGGATATAAATTATCCTACATGAAAGTGTGCTATAAATATGAATTCAAAACAATTGGATATATATGCTTGACAGCTACAAATAAACAATTGGATATAATGATCATGTTGGTCCCAAATGTGGCTTCTTTTAGGAGGTGAATAATTAAACTTGTAGGCGTGGGAGTGAAATTGCCCCACTTGTCCGTCAAAGGATAAGTACTAATAAAAAAATTATCTTGATTTATGGATTTGTACAAAAGGCAGCAAAACAATGCACAACACTCTATACAATGTTGCGGCAAATCACAATATAATGAGTTCATAAAATATGAATACATACATAATAATTATTACGCCCTCCGTCCCACTTTTTTTGTTCTGTTTGAAAAGTCAAACTTTTTAAGAGAATATCATTTATTGTCTTGTCTACCTTTTAAAAATGTATACGTTTCCAAAACTACCTTTAAAAAAATTTATCAAAAAATTAAATTAATAAATTAATAGGGGTATAATAGGAACATTAGTAAATTAATGACTTTTATTTTTAGAAACAGGATAATATTTTGGGACATCTCAAAATTGAATAAAGGACAAAAAAAGTGGGACGGAGGGAGTATTTTTTATCTTCATTTTCTTAGAAATCATTTTGATTTTTTCATAATCTACAAAATTTTACACATTTCTATTTACCATGTTTATACATAATAACTATTATGTTTATTCTCAACAAATGGCTTTTTAACAAAAAATAGATTTGAGGAATACAAAGCTGCAGTCTTGAAATCCCCGAAACCCAGATACCAACAGTGCCACACTTACTGGTCTCCTCCCTTTCCGGATTTATTCAAATATAAATTACGATGGAGCTATTTTTTAGTACGGAAAATTTTGTTTTTGTTATATCATAACATTAAAAATACAAATAACAATAACAGTAATTAGAAGAAGAGAAAAGAAAAAAGATGACAACAACAATTACAATAAATATAATTCTATATGTTTATTATAATTGATCTGTTGAAAACCTTCATCTCGCCGAATTTGGTGTAAATAAACATAATAATTGTTATCTTTTTTTTTTTTTTTTTTGAGAAGCCACCCCAAGAAGAGAGGGGGGAGAATTCATTCAGGCAAATTAGAAAGGTACACAGTAGTAATGTCCTGAGGAACATCCTCCATCCAGAGATGAAATGGGGAAAAATTACAAGCCATTCTCGCAAGCCTATGAGTTACTTTGTTTCCAAGCCAACGGGTGTCCCTAATGATGTGCCCAAAGTTTAATAATTGTTATCTATAAACATAATAAACAAAAACTTGTAGGACTCATTGGATTTGGAAAAAAATAATTCATTTTTGTAGTTGTAATCAGTGATGGTGCCTCTTTTTTCCATAGCTAGGGATTAGAGTTATTGCAACACTAAGTAATCATTTCTATCACTTTTTGGTTCTATGAATATTTTTGGCACCATTCTTGGTTTTTTAGAAGTGGATACAATAAATAATGGTCAATGACTCAATGGATATATACAGTCTTTGGTGTGCCTTTTCAGATGATAAGACTTGTCTGGTATGTGTGTTTAAACAATTATTTTCATTTTTTTAGAAATACGTGTGGGTGAAAAAAATGTGTGAAAATACATGTACTGTTGTTTAAAAACTGAAAATATGTATTTAAATACACGTACCAAACAGGGCCTAAATTTCTCCCTAGTGTTGAATTTCTATATCTTTTTATAATGATATATAAATACAACACTTGGGAGAAATTTCTATATCTTTTTCTTTGGATGGGGTTACTAATGTTTTTTCGTAAAATAAAGAACTATGCAATTTTATAAATCTTATTATTTATTAGTCTTATTGTTTGGATATAAATTATCATTCAAGAAAGCTGCTATAAATATGAATTCAAAACAATTGGATATGCATGATTGACAACTACAAATAATTCTCTCTCTCTCTCTCTCTCTCTCTCTCTCTCTCTCTCTCTCTCTCTCTCTCTCTCTCTCTCTCTCATCCTATAAAAAAAGAATCAAAATATAAAAAAGAAGAAAGGATGAAAGAAAATAGCAATTTTTTTTTTTTGTAATAGGAATTTTGTTTCAATTTTTTTCACAAAAGAATCTAGCAAAAAACCAAGGAACTGTAATATTCCAAATTGAATGACGTCAAGAGTCCATCTGTCCAAAATTTTTTTTTAATCACCAAATAAGCTTGCCATGTGTGTTTGTTTTATCAGTTAAATTAGTTTTATAATTTGGCTCAATCAGGTTTGAGCAAGTGTGGATGTAAAATAGCATTTTTTTTTTTGGGGGGGGGGGGGGGGGGGGGGGGGGGGGGGGGGGGGGGGAGCGGGGGTGTGGGGTTTGTTTACACCCCCAATGGGCTCTTACCGTTTTGTGTTATGTACTTTATAATGGTACCATCTTAGTGCCATTTGGTGGAATGATCATAAAGTAATTCAATTGGGAAGTTTAATGGTTCAAACATAATACTCACAACTCACTAATTAAGTTGATTTTTTTTTTTTTTTTTTTTTTTTTTTTTTTTTGCACAGGTAATTTCCAACAATCTAAAGATGATTCGATAACGATGTTTGTTCCAACAAATAAAGAACACCTTGTTTCTTCAAGTATTATGAGAAATGATAACAGAGTTTTGAAGAAGTATTCTACACCATGTGCTTGTACTAATAAAAGATTATCTTGTTCCATTGCATTGCATAAAAGGCAGCAAATATTGTATAACACTCTATACATTGTTGCCACAAATCACAATATGACAAGTTCAAAAAATATGAAAATATACATAATAATTATTATGTTTGATCTTCATTGTTTAAGAAATCATTTTGATTTTTTCACAATCTACAAAATTCTACGCATTTCTATTTATCATGTTTATATAAAATAACTATTATGTTTATTCTCACTAAACATCTTTTCAACAAAACAATGATAATAAAAAATAAAAATAAAATATTTAAATTTTTTTGGTTGTGTTTGTTGTTATAATTATTGATATTGTTATTGCTATTGTTAATTAATATTATTGATATAAGATTCTTCTTATTTTTAATTGCATCTTTTGTTGTTGTTGTTGTTGTTATTATTATAATTATTAACTCTTTCTAATGATTTGTCACATAGTAAGTAGTTTTGTTAAAGACCTTCAAAGCTCTTTTTCATGTAAATGCACTCTACAAGATAGGTTCTTTAACTTACAAAAGTCAAAAAATATACTTTCAAAATGTCAAGTAATTAAAAAGTACAATCAGTTTTTTTTTTTTTTTTAAATACAATCAGATTTTTCAATCGTTTGGTCCTCTATTACAATTAATCATTGCAAGTTGGTCTCGGTTGTTCGTAATGACAACTTCAATAATTTATCCGATCCTCTATGCTCCCTTTTATATATGCAATTATATTCTAGGAAGTCTACATATCTAAGAAATTCTAACTTTAAGTTCATTTTGAATTGTCAATTATTTTAGACTTTGAACGCCAGAGAAAAGAATGTATTCAAAATTCTTTTCTAATATCTTTTGATTGGGAGGGGGACTGTTAATCTATAAGAATGATAAAATGAATTGAAATAATTTTAGGGCAAGAATTTAATTAGGAGGTTATATATACCACCGATATTACAAATTTAACTTCTCTTTTTTTGGTTTTTCAAAAGGAATAAAAAAAACTCTCTTTTTTGGTTCTACATATGCTTATGATATCAAAGATTTAAAATATAGCAAAGTCTGAATAATAATTTTTTTTTTTATTTATTTCATGTTTATCATTTGAATCAAGGAGCTTTAGCTATAATGTTGATGTGTTGAAGTACTGCCGTTTAAGTACTTGGCATTTCGGAATCATATATTCTTACCTCTTTATTTATTTATTTATTTTAATTAAAAGCTAAAGGGCCTATCTTTTAGTGCGTTTACTAGAGGATGGTGGGGGCCCGGGGGGACTCTCGACATATTATGGGAGAGAAATATTATTAATATTACACAATTTTGTTATGTTATATCAATGACAATGACGATGACGATAACTATATAAAATATAATGATAACAAAATATATATATATATATATATATATATTGTGCGCGCCAAAAGGCAAGGCTGTTAAGCCTAACTTCACTTGGGCTCACAACTTATTTGTAGAGTAGGTTTAAGGATTTCCTATTGTAGGTAATTCTTGGCCACAAGACTCAATAAAAGTATAAAACTCTATCTCCCTTTTCTCTTTCTGACACTCCTTTCTCCCTATTCTTCAATTCTTTCAACATTTTTCAACAACCCCCTTCTCCTCCCTCCCCCTTCTCATATTTATAGCTCCCCATTAATGGAGAGACCATCATTGCTCCCTTGGCAAGTGCAATGGGAGGTCCAATCCAATTGATTGTAAGTGGGTGGTCAGGTGTGGTTGGCTTTGGAACTTGGTTCCTACTTCCATGGATAGCTCGGCAGCGACGTTTCCTGGTTAGTACGTGGGAGGTCCAATACTGTTGATTGTAAGTGGTTGGTTAGGTGGTGGTGGTTTTGGAACTTGGTTCCCACCCATGTAGACAGCTCAATAGCGACGTTTCGCAGAGCACTACCAGACATGCAAGAGATGGTGTGTTTGCTCGTCAACTTTTCCTTTGATGCCCGGGGACATACTTCCAAGCAGGGCCTTTGTAGCGAGACTTGGGCCCTTGGCTTGCACGGGTACAGACTGGGCCTTTTGGGCAAGTGGAGGCTGTGCCTTTACATCAGAGTTCCAAGCCTAAATGAGCTCGGGTATTGGATATTGCACATTAGCTCCCCCTTGATTCATGCCCGGCACTCGGCGTGAATCAAGGAATCCAAAAGGCACACGTTATTTAAGTTCAGTGAAGCGACGTCTGGGGTGCTCCATAGTTCCATTAATGCGTCCCTAAAAAGGCGCACCGAATCTGGCCGCTCGGTTCAACCCTCATTATTACCTGACGCTTCGTGAACCGAGGTGGCACAGGCTCCAGTTGGTGTTGGAATCAACAAGGCTTGCTAATTAATCCTCATAATGGCTGATTAACAGTTGCTTACCTTTCTTGGGTCTCCTATAAAAGGTTCATTCCAAACCATTCTTTTACTTTTCACTCTCTACTTTCTGTGATCCTTTTCTGCCGTGCATTCATCTGCGCACTCATACTCCTACCCAGAATTTCCTTCCACCTTAGAACCCAAAGTAAGTTCTCTACATTTCCCTTTTACTTCCGTATCTTCATTCATTTTTCTCCTAGGGTTTAGGATGGGATATTCTTTCCTTCTGGATACGGATGCAGCCTTAGCCACTTTCAGGCAGGCTTTTGACATCCCCAACGATGTGGAGGTGGCATATTGCCACGAGAGTGAAATCGCTCTTCACAGGGGGGCAACACCGCCTTTTTTCCCTTGATGACGGTTCTTAAGGGCGGGGTGAGGTTCCCCGTAGACCCCCTTTTACTAAATACCCTTAGGTACTATGGGTTGTGCCCGGACTAACTTCCCCCAAATTTTTTACTGAGTAGTTAGTTGTGTGAGCCGATTGAATCAGATATTCGGTTAACGGTTAGACCAGCATGACATAAACCATATGTACAGTTTGTGCGAGAATAAGAAAACAAACTATTACTTAAAGGTTAGAGATATGAAGGTACGACTGATCTCCTACCTACCTAATTCAAATAGGAACTCTGCCGGGGAGTTTGTTCGTGTGCGCGGCAATTGGTTTGCCGATGAGATCCCCTGCCCCCTTACGAGGTGCGAAATGGGTTCGTACCGATCATTGTCTTGCTTTTACTTCCTTCTTACTATTATACTTGAACATATACTTCGTATTATAATGGCTTTATTCACCCTAACTTTTTTTTTTTTTTTTTTTTTTTTTTTTTTTGCAGACAGTAGAGTGTTTGTCCCGGACGTTAGAATGGCACATGTACGAGATTTGAATTTTGTGCTTAGGTCTGAGATTTTTGTCCATTCGGACGGACAGCTCCGAGCATCCTATTTGATACTTGGAATCGATCCCGTGTATTCTACTTGGAAAACTTTCAGTTAAGCCTTATTAGTTGATAGTCATTTATTGTCTTATATTGATGTTAGACATGCAAATTTCCTCCCCCCGAAGTTTATAGTAGGAGAAGCCCGAGAATTAGGTTCTCGGTATATCTGTTCCGATGAGCTTAAGCCTGTGCAAGATGAATTAGCCGAGCGTGTTTCCCGAGCTCGTAGAGAAAGAGCCTACAAGCAGATTCAGCAAGAAGCCCCCGTTCAACCCGAAGGTCCTATCAACCTCGAAGCCCTCGCTCCGGACACTGAAGAAGTAGTCGCCGAAACTTCCAGTTTTCTAGACGTTAAACATGATCAGGTTAAAGAGATGGTGACCCAAAAGACTATGACGATCAGCCATTTCATTCCCGGAGCAAGGCTCGCTTCACAGTAGCAACAGGCCCAAGGTCGTGGCTAAACTCCCTTCCTCCCCCTTTTGCCCCTAGTCAGCAACGGAAAAGGCAACGTACAATCGAACAGACTCCCATTGGCCCAGGCGACGTGCCCTCAAGGACCCCTCCTTAGCCATCAAGTGGCATTGTGATCCGTGAACCCATGGCCCAGACTGGGACACAAGTGGCATCCTCTTCCCGAGCTATCACCACATGGCAACCTTCGTTCATGTTGGACGGCAAACCTCTTCCCTCGGATGCAAGTGCCCACGTATGGGCAAAGGGAATGGGGGGTCGCATTGCCGAGACTCTAGCACGTGGCCTTCTGCTACCTGAGGACGTTCATGCATTCAAAGAGGGTACGAACGAGTCTATGGGGAGGAGGTTGAAGTGGCACACTATCGCGGTGAGTTTTTGTTGTTACTGTTTACACTTCTCCTTTTTCCTTTTCCTTTTCCCTTCTGCTCCTTTCCATTAACGTCCCATTTTCCCGTGTTTGGTGACCGCCCTTGTTGTTTCGCCAAACCACGCAACTAGCATATATACTTGACAGGCGACTTAAGGATCTGGCGGAGGATGCTGGCCGGAAAAGGCTCTGAAGGACGTGGCCGAGGTAAAGGCAAAGGAGAAAGCCGTGGCTGCTGCAACCGTGGAGAAGAAAGCCGTCGCGGCTAAGAAAGCAAAGACGGCAGTGGAGAAGAAGTATACGGATCTACAGGCTGGGATAGGGGAGACTGAACTCAGGTTAGCAGAAGCCGAAAGCATGAACAGTGCACGTTCTAAGGAACTGGCTGACCTGAGGGCTGCATTGGAGGCAAGCGAGAACAAATGGTATAATGAGGGGTTTGCTGACGCAGAGAACTCAATCGAGCCTGTCATAAGGGATGCTCAAAAGCTGGGCTTTGAGGAAGGGTGGCTGGCCGCTTTGCAGGTTTTGGGGGTCCCTAATAACTCTCCTTTGAGAAATCCCAGCCAGATTCCCTTTCCGGACCTTGCCACTAACGCGCAGAATCCTCTGAGGCCCGTTAATGAAGAAGAAACGACCAGCCTAAAGGAGTTGGTGGAACAGATAGATTCCCACGTGGAAATGGAGGAAATGGAAGTGATAAGTAACCCCCATGCTGGAGATCAGCCTTGGCAGGACCCCCTTTAGACCTTGATGCAACCTCAATACACCAAGATCAATGCCCAGGAGCAGCCTGCAGACTCCATGTCTTAACTGTTGAATCATATTTACTTTGTTTTAAAAGTTTTTCTCGTACTCTTTTCCTTTATTTATGTTTTTTGGTTGGTTTGCCTATGTCGCCGGGCTGTGGTGACTGAACAATTAATTTTCTGCCGGGTTTAGTACTTATATGGCCACCGTGTTTTGTGGCCGGAACACTGATTTTATTCCTAATATGATGGTTTAGTTTCAGAATAATCATTGTGCTATTCATTTGTTTTATGCTTGCATTGTAATGGCCGGGAAGTCGAATCCTGTTTCGTCATAAGACGGGGATTGACTTACCTCGGATGAAGGTATCTGTCCTTAGAATAATTTATTAAGGTTTCCACCTACTCGGTGATATAGGCCGAATCGAGCAGCAGGCATCTGTCCTTAGGATAATTTATTAAGGTTTCTACCTGCTCGGTAATATAGATCAAACTGGGCAGTAGGTTTCTGTCCTTAGAATAATTCTTTAAGGTTTCCACCTGCTCGGTGATATAGATCAAACCGAGTAACAGGTTTCTGTCCTTAGAATAATTTATTAAGGTTTCTACCTACTCGGTGATATAGATCGAACTGGGTAGCAGGTTTTTGTCCTTAGAATAGTTCTTTAAGGTTTCCACATGCTCGGTGATATAGATCGAACTGGGCAGCAGGCATCTGTCCTTAGAATAATTTATTAAGGTTTCCACCTACTCGGTGATATAAATCGAATCGAGCAGCAAGTTTCTATCCTTCGAATAGTTCTTTAAGGTTTCCACCTGCTCGGTGATATAAATCGAACCAGGCAGTAGGTTTATGTCTTTAAAATAATTTATTAAGATTTCCACCTGCTCAGTGATATAGGTCGAACCGAAGGTCGGTAATAGAAAACACAAATCTGTACGCATGAACATCACTATTCTCATTAGTAAAACATATACAGAGCCTCGTATAACTTATAACTCGGCGCATAGCCAATCAGTGGTAAAACTTCTTCAAATTATGGACGTTCCAAGTAATACGCCCCCGCGCCAGCGACGGCTGTAACCCTGTAAGGCCCTTCCCATGTCTGTGCCAATTTCCCAAAATTCGTATCTCGCATGTTCCCCACGGCCCTTCTCAGGACCAAATATCTAGCGCCAAACTCCCTCGTTTTTATACCTCGGCTATACCTCCTGGCAAGTTTTTGCTGATACTCTGCAAGCTGTATAGTTGCCACTTCGCGGCACTCTTCCAACCTGTTCAAATGGCCAACCAGCATTTCGTCATTTCGGGCGAGATTAAACCCCTCAACTCGGGCGCTGCATAAACTCACTTCGGATGGTATCACATCTTCTGCCCCATATGTAAGAGAGAACGACGCCTCCTCCCTCCCCCTCTCATATTTATAGCTCCCCTTTAATGAAGAGACCATCATTGCTCCCTTGGCAAGTGCGATGGGAGGTCCAATCCAGTTGATTGTAAGTGGGTGGTCAGGTGTGGTTGGCTTTGGAACTTGGTTCCCACTTCCATGGACAGCTCGGCAGCGACGTTTCGTGGTTAGTGCAATGGGAGGTCCAATACTGTTGATTGTAAGTGGTTGGTTAGGTGGTGGTGGCTTTGGAACTTGGTTCCCACCCATGTAGATAGCTCAGCAGCGACATTCCGCAGAGCACTGCCGGACATGCAAGAGATGGTGTGTTTGCTCGTCAACTTTTCCTTCGATGCCCGGGGACATATTTCCAAGCGAGGCCTTTGTAGCGAGACTTGGGCTCTTGGCTTACACGGGTAGAGACTGGGCCTTTGGGCAAGTGGAGGCTAGGCCCATGGGCTATGCCTTTGCATCATAGTTCCAAGCCCAAATGGGTCGGGTATTGGATACCGCACATATATATATAAGAAACATATATTTTTTTGTGTTTATTATAATTTTTTTTTTTTTTTTTTTTTTTGTTAAAGTGCAAAATACAATCAAAAAGTTTGAGAATATTTGAATTTTACACTTTGAAATTTTAAAAGTTAGATTTTATTTCCTAATGTTATATATCATTTTTTTGTTAGTTCATTTATTAGAAAAATGTTGATATCTTCGTTAAATGACACATCACCATGTCATGTCTATTATTTGATCCAATCAAAAAATGACACACACATTATTGACTATTCCCTATCAAATTAAATAGCCCAAAACACTTTAAATAATTAAAATAAATTCTTTAAATTTTAAAATTGCATAATATTGCATAAAATTGAAACAAAATATAATAAAATATAAAAATTCAAAGCAACTAATAAAAATTATTTTTTAAAAATAAATTGAAATTTTTTACTAAAATAAAGAGAAGAACACCTTAAAAAATCCAATCTTTAGCCAGCAATCATTAATAATAAAATAAATAAAAATAAATAAAAAATTCCTCAACGGCGAACTTGCATAGCCCAAGCAAAAATCTTCCTCCATTCTCACTTTCCAAGGTACCCGCACAGACATACATCCACTATCTCGAAGACTTGAGGGGCCAACTTTGGTCAATGAAGTTTTTGCAATAGTTAACATATATAGATCCCTCTTCTTCGACCCCACTGTCAAGAAAATTAAATTCCTACACTTATAACAAAATTAATTTCAACTACATCTAATCTCTTTTAAGGCTAAATTTATGAAAAATTATTAGGCTTTTTAGAATATAGTAAAATTGTACTCTTTTCCATGATTTTGAAACCTGGGTATGCCAATGCATCAATATGGAGAAGTCTTCTATTTTCTATAGCAGCAATACGCCAAGTCGGATGAAGGATTGGACTAAGGAGCTTTTGGGAGTAAAAGAGCTGGATCGATTCGAAAAATATTTGGGTTTGCCTACTTTGATTGGTAGGGCAAAATACCAAATCTTCTCTTATCTTAAAGATAGAGTTTGGAAAAAATTACAAGGGTGGAAAGGCAAGCTACTATCTAAATCTGGGAAAGAAGTTTTAATCAAAGCAGTGGCCCAATCAATTCCTACTTATACAATTGGTGTTTTTCTACTGCCAATGAGACTATGTGATGAACTCAATTCATTATGTGCTAGATTTTGGTGGGGGCAGATTGGAGAGGAGAAGAAAATTCACTGGAAGAGTTGAAGTGCTTTAACTCAATTCAAAAAGGTGGGAGGCATGGGGTTTAGAGACTTGCGGTCTTTCAACATTGCTATGTTAGCCAAACAACAGTGGAGACTTCTACAAAACCAGGAGTCACTTGTATACCAATGCCTTAAAGCTCGGTATTTCCCACTATGCTCATTTTTGGAAGCTGCTGATTCACCACACAGCTCTTATGTATGGAAGAGCATACTGGCAGGCCAACCTATTCTGAGAAGAGGGAGTTGCTGGAGAGTGGGTGATGGATCATCCATAAGCCCTTTGAGGGATAAATGGATCCCAAACCATCCTTCAAACAAGGTCCTTTTTCCCCCAAATGAGGACCATTGGGAGTGGAGGGTGTTTGATTTCATTGATCCAAATACATGGTGCTGGGATAGGGAATATGTGCTGCTGAATATTCAAAAGGAAGATGCTGAGGCAATTCTAAGAATACCATTGAATCGTAGGCATATTAAAGACTTGGTAATGTGGCTCCATACACAGAAGGGCAACTATACAGTAAAGTCAGGCTACCATGTTGCTGTACAACTTGCAAAGGAGGAGAAAAATTGGGTTGAAAGTTCCAGGGGCTTACGGAGTAACAAGGTTTGGGTAAAATTATGGAAGCTTAGGATTCCAAGCAAAATAAAGGTCTTTGCATGGAGGGCAGCTCTAAATATATTACCCTAAGGAAAATTTATTTAGACGTAAAATTGTAGCTGATGATACCTGTATACTTTGCAAATCTGCTCCTGAATCCGGACTTCATGCATTATGGGAGCGGGGGGTTGCACGAGATGTTTGGGCTGGAAGTGTTATGAAATTGCAGAAATTTGTGGTGGGACAGTATGATGTTCTCAATCTCTTTGAAGAACTCTTGATGCGTCTGAACAAAGAGGAATTTGAACTATTCTTAGTGCAAGCTTGGTTAATTTGGAGTCAGAGGAATTAGATTACCCATGGAGGTGTCTTACAAGCACCGGCAAAACTGAACAAAAGGGCAGAAGACTTTCTAGAAGAATTTCAGCAAGCTCAAGAGCAGCTGATTGTGACAAACACAGAAGTGAGGGCGCAAACTTGGCAACCACCACCCGCTTCAAAATTTAAACTCAATTTTGATGTGGCAATATTTGCAGACCTGGGATGCTCGGGTGTGGGAGTGATTATACGCAAAGATAAGGGTGAAGTTATGGGAGCCATGACAGCTAAAGGATTAGGTGTTGTAGACAGCTTGGAGGCAGAGACTCTTGCCTGCAGAAGAGCGTTAGAATTTGCTGTGGACATTGGAATTAATGAGCTGGTCATTGAGGGGGATTGTGCACAGGTGATTTC
Organism: Quercus glauca; assembly: GCA_023736055.1. Lineage (NCBI taxonomy): Eukaryota > Viridiplantae > Streptophyta > Magnoliopsida > Fagales > Fagaceae > Quercus > Quercus glauca. The sequence continues at coordinate 29,472,949 of CM043318.1, read as the reverse complement.
TGCATTAACTTCGAATTAGTTCAGCTTGTCTCGGCTAGGCCATGTTTTTGAAGATATTCAGGTGCTCATTGCGGGTCTAAGGTGGGCAGAGGTACGTTGGGTGAATAGGAATGCAAATTTGGTTGCACATAGCTTAGCATGCACTGCAAAAGATGCCGTAGATGATATAATTTGGTTGGAGGATACTCCGTCGCTAGCCTTGGAAGCTTTGTACCATGACTCTTTGTCTATCATTGAATGAAATTTGATTCCGGTTTCCACAAAAAAAAAAAAAAAAAAAAAAAAAATCCTGGACAGTTTAATAAACCGAAAAAAAAAAAAAAAAAAAAAAAAAAAAAAAAAAAAAAAAAAGAGTTGAAGGATTTAAATATCAAACCGAGATTCGACCGAAGTTAAACTGTGATAATGTTATAAATAATTTAATGATTAAAATAAAATGCAAAAATATAACAAATTTATAAAAATAAACAATCTTGATCTAAAAATATAGTAAAATATTAAATCTCTTTCAAATATATTTTCACAAATTTTATATTTTAATACTTTTAACCAAAAAAGAATGAGATAAACCAAATGCTTTTAGCCTAACGAATGCAATTTAAACTTTCAAATAAAAAAAACAAAAACCTACTGCCACATAGGCCCACAACAGATGTCTTTTCTGATTTTTTTTTTTTTTTTTTAATAACGAAAAAACACTATCTCCCCAAATCAGTGAACTCACCGTCACTTTTTAACTCCTTCAAATTTAAACATTAAATTTCAAGCAATAAAGAGAAAAAACCAAAAAAATCTACAGTCAGTCTCTTATCATACCTCCTCTTATTTAATTTAAACAAATTTCTATTTCCAAAGCAACCCTCTCGGGGATATTTGCCACATAGTAAAATTTCAAAGACTATTTTGTTAGTAATTATGTTTTTGAAACTATTTAGGAAACTAGTATCTCAAGTCTTTAAGGCTCGAGTTCGATGACAAACTCGAACCTTTATAACTCGAGCTCTAGTGTTGAGGTGGAACAATTTATTCACGTGAAACCATGGTTTTCAGACCCGGACCGTTCATTGAACCGTAAAAGGGAGAGGTTCAAGGTTTTTGAGGTTGAACCGAGGTCGAACCGGGGTCGAACAGTGATGACGTCATAATTAATTTAATAATTATTTAAATTATAAATAAATATATTAAATAAATAAAAATTGAAAATTTAACTAAAAATATCCAAAACAAATATAGATAGTATTTTTTATAACATAACTTTCATAATACAAATAAGATTTATTAAATTAAAAAAAAAACATAAATCGTTATTGAATTTTTAAATTATTTTTAAGTCATGACAAAGTACACTTTAGTACCCAATAATTTTTATTTTATGAAACTCAATAAAATAGTTAAGAGATAAATTAGTTCACTTGCTCATGGCCAAGCCCATTTGACTACGGATCATTTTTTTTCCCAACTCCCAAGCCCATTTGAATAGTCAATGTTCACCATTTATTATGAATTAAAAAAAAAAAAAAAAAAAAAACAAGAACAAGAACAAAAACAAAAGCCAGATAAAGGTGTCCATGCATTTAAAAATGGTTAAAGTTAAATAAATAACAAAACCCAAGAAAGAATCTTGACAGCAAGCAAGCAATACACGTTAGTAGTAAAATGGTTAAAGTTAAATAAATAACAAAATCCAAGAAAGAATTGCTTGACAGCAAGCAAGCAATACACGTTAGTAGTTGACAGCAAAGCAAATATAAGTGGTTGAGACTAAAGTATGCAGCAGCAAAGAAAAATGGATCAGAAGCAGTGAAGAAGTTTACAATATTTTTAGCAATATTTTTACAACAAAATTTATATAAAAAATTATTATTAGTTCTAATTTAAACCCATCATTAAAATTATTTTTTTACTTATTAATATTAACTAATAACTATTTATTACTTAAAATTTATTGTGAAATATTGTGAAAATATTATGGTAATATTTTATTGTGTTTGTTTATTCTTTTTCCTTTCTTTCCTGGCTTCATACGGACCATACGTTTCTTTTATTTTTCTTTTATTTTCCTCTTATTTTTTATCCTCCACACACGTATCCCCATTCCCATCCCCATCCCACTCCTCTTATCTGACTCTTCAGTCCTCTCTTCTTTTATTTGTCTTTCTTCATCTCTAGCTTTCTTTCTCATTCCCTTTCTCTCAAAATCTCACACTGTCACACACACAGCACCGGCGGAGAACAAATCCAAAAGATCTCCCCTCTCATCTCCAGTTCCCTTCCTCGTCCAAACTCGACGAAGATCTCCCCTTCTTGCTCAAATCCCTAAATTACCCTTTCAAATTCAACAAATCCATTCTCAAAGCCCCTGGTACTCCTCACCACTGGCCTTCCATTCTCACCATCATTCACTGGCTCGTCTAGATTGCTCTTTTCAACGACAATCTCTCCTGTTCTGTGTTGTTGTTGTTGTTTTTTTTTTTTTTTTTTTTTAAGTTCAGATTCAAAGGAAGCAGGGAACCGTGAGGAACGGTTTGATCACGGTTCTCAAAACCGTGAGGTCCGACCGCGGTTCTCACGGGTCCCTGCTTTTTTCACATTGAACGGTTCTTGATGCTAAAAGAACCGCAAAGATGAACGGTTCAAGGTTTTCTCGGTCGGACCGTACGGTCCGGTCCGGGTTTCAAAACCATGCGTGAAACTCGAGTTTCTTAGACTCGAGTTTTGTAGAAATAGATCTGAAGAAGAAGAAGAAGAAGAAGAAGAAGACAAAAGAAGAAAAACCAGATTCTAAAGAAGAAGAAGAACAGAGAACTATCTAGAGAAGAGGAATAACATAGGAGGAAGAAGAAGAAGAACAGAGAACTATCTAGAGAAGAGGAATAACATAGGAGGAAGAAGAAGAACCAAGCACAGTTTGGAGAAGAGGAATAATGGAGGAAGAAGAAGAAGAATAGAGCACGATCTAGAGAAGAAAAAGAGCAGAAGAAGAAGAACAAACGTAGATTTGGAAAATAGTGGAACTCGAGTTCCGCATGGATTTTTTCCATGTCAAATTGCCACCACTTGTAACTTGAGTTTTAGAAACTTGAGTTTCATCTTTGAACTCGAATTTTAGACATTTGAGATACTAGTTTGCTAAATAGTTTTGCAAACTTGACAACCAACTAAAATGTTACAAAAATAATGCTAAATGCAAAAAAAATTTCAACCCTCCCATATGTCATATCACCCTCTTTTCAATAAAACACCAGAACCAACCTATCCCCACTGACCACTCTTTCCTCTTCGCTCTTCATCTTTCTTTTTTCTTTTTTCACAGTTTCACTTTCCATGACCCTTTCTATGCCCATAATCTCTCAACACAGATCTAATCCTCCATCCAACGGAAACAAAACAGCAAGATCCAATGATGGTGGAAATATGGCCAATTCCAAAATTCCCAATAAAAGTAATAGCTCATAAAAGAGAAAGAGATCAAAACCAGAGAAAGCACAATTCAAAGAGGTTCATATCCTTCCACAAAATTAAAAATTACAAGGGTGATTGCAATTTTAGTGAGGAAAAATAGTAACACTAACGAACCAATGATTGTGGCAAAACAACCACTCATTGGAGCTGAAAACAGTGAGCAGCACACTAGAGTAGAGGAGACCACTACAAACATGTAGACAAAGACCAACAATACCAGAACTAAGATTCACATAAAAATTATATAATTGGAAAAGCATTATATTGTGGGGAAAAGCGTACTTATAGATTTGAATTAGCGTCACTGAGAGTAGAACTTGGTAGTTTACCTTCAACAAATGGACAATTTTTTATTACCACTAAAAATCTCAAAATTGAAATCCCAAATTAAATTCTTCAACTAAACTATTTTTAATACCTTGTCTAAATAGAATGAATTGGGGTAAAAAAAAAGCACCTTTGTAAAATCCTCATAGCAATGTTTTGACAATGTTCACTTCTCTCTGTCACTTGTTTTGTTTTGTTACAATGTTTTAACCATTGTGAATTATTTTCTTTTATATTATATTTTGGTCAAACCCTTGATCTCATCTTAGGAAAAAAAAAATTTGCCTGTAAATTTCATATGATGACTTTATGTGATTAAGATTTTAGAGTCGAGTAAATTATATAATTTTCAAAGCATGTTGAATAACCATTTTATCTATGAGTACTAATTTTACTAAAAAATGTGATTATTGGGCACCAAATTGCCCATGATTGCATAGAAAACAGATCACAAATCAAGATAGTGAATATTAATCCATGATTAATTAACATATATCCCTGTTTTTTTATTATTATTTTATATATAAGTAAACGAGGACGACTATTTAACTCTTTTATTCATGACCTTCTCAAAAAAAAAAAAAAAAAAAACTTTATTAATGTCTTGAATTGATTTGTATTAGCTATGAATTAATTATTTGTTTCTTTATTTTTGTTATCAGCTATAAATTAATTATTTTTGTTATTAGCTTGAATTGATTGATTTGCGTATGCTTGTAGTTAATCGAAATTCTGGACAAATCTGAAAATAATTTTGCATTTTAATTTCATCTTTCAATCTTGCCTTGGAATTAAAAATCTTGACTCTGCCCATGCATAGTTGGATATTGTGGAGAGGAAAGGGAGGATGTTATTGACCTGGAAGGTCATTGGTGATGCATGGAACCATTACTTTGGCTTACTCTCTTCTCCTTTTCATATTTAAAGTTGGACTCGATTGGTCTACAAGGTATTGGTTTTGTATCTCCTATGGTAGTTTTGGTAGAACAAACCCGCAACTCAGGGAGACAAGATCAATACTTGTCTTGTGTTGACTCTTTTGAATTTTCCTAACTGATTTTCAGATTATTTTTTTCTATAATATTTTTAGAGATAAAAAAGGTTTTACACTTACCATTAGGGCTATCCATGGGTCAATCCAAGTCGGGTTTATGCCCGACCTGCAACCGACCCGATCAAATCGGGTGGAGAAGTTCCAGATCTCCCACCGGCCGCGAAAAGCCACCAGTCAAGTCGGATCGAGCTCAGGTGGGCAGCAGTTGGCTTCGATTTCGACTGAAATACAAAGATCAAACACTGAAGTTTAATTCCTGAAGAGCAAAATCAACAGATTTACAAACCCAAAGAGAAGATCTACAAACCCAAAGAACATATCCACAAATCCAAAGAACAAAAACAACAATAGACAACAATTCCACAGATAACCGAACCTAAGAGATGAAATAGAAAGATCGAATCTGAGAAATGGAGGCGAAGACAAGCTGGGGATGTTGCGGACAAAGAGCAAAGATTGACGACGAAGAGCAAAGATCAACGACGTAGAGGCAGAGATCGACGATGGAGAGGCAGAGATTGATGACGAGTAGGATCGGCGAAAGGTAGACATCGGCAAAGAGCCGAGATCATGAGACTGAGAGGAGACAGTGAGAGGAAGAACTGAGAGTGAGATAGTGACTTATGAAATACCTTTAAACCCATTTATATAGTGGTCGGGTTGGGTGGCTTGGGTATTGGAGGAAGAGACCTGCACATGATTCGCTGGAATCGGTTTTGGAAAGTAAGGACCCGCTGCTGACTGCCGGATTTGTCGAATCGGGCGGTGAACGGTTCGAGTCCGATTGGTTTGGCCAGGTGGGTTGGATCTACGGGTTGTTTGGACAGTACTTACCATAAACTCTCTTATAATTAGGTTACTCTAAAATAAAATTAATTCTGAAAACCATCTTCAGTTATCTTATGAAAGATAAATAATTATTTAAATAATTTAAGAAATTATATATTATTTATCTTAATTACCATGGGCTGCATGTCTATAATTATTCCATTTGGATCAATAAGAATTAAGCTTTTACTTAAATTTTAATTAATAAGGATTTACCAAAATTAAGTTGCTTAATTAAACTTTTACATGAAGACCATTAGTTTCTCAAAAATAATAATAATAATAATAATAATAATAATAATAATAAGACCATTCTTTCTTTTTCTTTTTTCTAGATTTATGTAACATTCTAGATGAATGAGCTCACCACTTACAAACTCCCATGACGACAAGTAAGACCATTCTTTAACCATTGTGATTTTTTTTTTTTTTTTTCATTTATATTATGTTTTGGTCAAACCCTTGATTTCATCTTAGGAAAAAAAATTATGCCTGGAAATTCCATATGATGACTTTATGTGTTAAGATTTTAGAGTCGAGTAAATTATATAATTTTCAAAGCATGTGGAATAACCATTTTACCCATGAGTACTTATTTGACTCAAAAATGTGATTATTGGGCACCAAATTGCCCATGATTGCATAGAAGACATATCACAAATCAAGTCTATTCATTAAAGCTCGACAAATGTCTTGATAGAATCCTTGCTATTCAGGTTTAATGTTGAAGCTCAACAAAAGTTTAACAGAAGCTGAATCTGTCGAGAATTATGAATAAGACTTTTCAGATCTAATTACACGCATATCCATGAGTCTTTATGTAGGTTTTCCTTTCTCACAACTCTAGACATATATAAGGATTATTTTAAGGGCCGCCATACTTAATGCAAAGTGATAATACAAGCATATTGTGACCTGAGACAGAATTTGCCCTAGTTCATCTTTCTTTTTGTAGAAGCTACTGCATCTTTACACCAAGGGTTTTGTGACCAAGGATCTTTCTATTCTTCATCGTTGATGAACTAAAGAACTTTGCAGCCAACAATCCTTCTTAAGTTGGTGTGTTAGTCACGTACTAGGATCCGTGCATAATTGGTTAGTCACTAGGATTCATGCATTGAACGGAGAGATTGCCACTACAATACAAGTCCAATTGGGTATTGTGGTAAGGGTTCAACTATCGGTTGGTATTAGGTACTGGGATTCCTTTTACTTGTAACTGCTTGTTTTGATAATAGTGGATTCTCGGGAGTAGTGATCTTAAATTCACTCGGTGGGGTTTTGCCTCGGTGGTTTTCCCCATTTGTAAACAAATCGCCTGTGTCAAATTTATTTTTCGCTGCATTTAACTTAGTTGGTGATTCATTTGTACTACCACGCTATTGCATGCTAAATTGACTTAATTAATTTACTTGGATAATTAATTAATTAATTTGCCAAAGGGGTCAATACATTTTTTGCCTATTAGGTGGTATTAGAGTAGGCACACTTTGATTAGGGTTAATCTTTGCTGTGTGATCCATTGACCCCTATTTTTCATGGATAGAGGACAGTATCTTATTATACCTCCTTTATTTGATGGAACTAACTATACATACTAGAAAGTACGCATGAGAGCTTTCTTGTAGTCTTTAAATGAGGAGTTCTGGCAAGCTGTGGAGATTGGCTGGACTAAGCCCAAGGAAGTGCCAGCTAATTGGGATGAGGCCAAGATCAAAGCGGCGAACTTCAATAGTAGAGAATTGAATGCTCTATTCAGTGCGGTGATCAATAAGGAATTCAAAAAAATATCCTCAACTGAAACTACTAAGGAAGCGTGGACCATTCTCCAGACAATCTATGAAAGGACTAAGGCTGTCAAGGATTCAAAATTCCAAAGGCTTACAACTAGCTTTAAGGAGGTAAAAATAAAGGAGGATGAGTCGTTTGTTGAGTTCTATACCAAGCTGCAGGACATAGTCAACTCAGCCTTTAATCTTGGAGAACAGATTCCTAAGCCCAAGATTGTGAGAAAGGTGCTCAGATCTCTGCCAGAGAAATTCCATGCCAAGATCACTGCCATTGAAGAATCAAAGGATATTGACAAAATTCCTTGACAAAGCTGGTTGGCAACTTGCAAACCTATGAAATGGGTTTGACAAGAATTGGGAAAGGGAGCAAAACTAAGTGCATGGCATTAAACGCCAAAGGCAATGAAACTGATGAGTCTTCTGATGATGAAGATTCCAAAATGAAATCCTACATTACTAGGCAATTCCAGAAGTTCATGAAGAATGTCATGATAAGGACCATAAGCAATCTAGTTCTTCTCAATTCAAAAGCTAAGACAGAGGAAAGAAGGATGCTAAGGATGGTGGTCAGTGCACTATTCCCTTTGGACCAAAGTGTTTCGGATGTCAAGGTTTTGGACACATGAAACAAGAATGTCCAACTTATCTTAAGTTAATTAGGAAAAGTAAGGCTCTTGCTGCTACCTTGAGTGATACTGAGCTTGAGATTGAGTCAGATGACAATGATGACGAGGAAATTTTGAATGCCTTCACTACTACGGTTAATCCTACTGAAGGGGTTACAGAAATAGTAGATGATGAAGAGGACTTGGTGGAATCTAAGTTTAAGAAAATGGACGATTAACATGACATCCATACAGCCTATGCAAAGTTGTACAAGGTTTTCAAGAAGCATGAGAAACTTTATAGGCTAGCCACCACGAAGCTAAGTGATGTGGAGCTAGATCGAGAGGAGCTCTCTACAAATGTTAATGAAGCAAACTAAACCATTGGAGCTTTGTGGTTCGAGAACAACTTCCTTACTGAAAGGACAAAGAAGCTTGAAGCGGAACTATTCCAGGTCAGAACTCAATTGGAGAGGACTTCCAATGCAAAGCTCGATGAGATGCTAAGCTTTCATAAAGCTACTTCTGATAAAATCGATTTGGGGTATGATTTCTCTTCTCCTAATATTGTCTCATCTAGTACAATTGTGTTTGTCTCACCTGTTGATAATGTAAATTCTAAGATTGATGAAGCTAAAACTAAAATAGCAAGTAAGAACATAGATAAAGGCAAATCTATTCTAAGAGGACCCTCTAAGGTTGAAAAGAAAGAGACTAGAACCCTAGGAATAAGGACAAAAACAAAAAGTCTTGATAGGCCACAAACTGAATGACCCCTTGTGATTTAAACTAATTAATTAATTTAGCCAAGTTATTAATTAATCAATTTAACATGCAAATACGTGGCAGCACAAACAAATCACCGAATAACAAAATATGCAGCGGAAAATAAAAGACACGGTGATTTGTTCACGAATGGGGAAAAACCCTAACGGCAAAAACCCCACCGGGTGATTTTCAGGTCACCACTCCCGAAACTCCACTATTATCAAATCAAGCGGTTACAAGTAAAGGAATCCCAAGTACCTTACCAACCTACAGTTGAACCCTTACCCCAATACCCAATTGGACTTGATCTGTAGCGACAGTTCCCCCTTTGATACACGGCTCCCAAGTACGTGACTAACCAGATGCGCGGATCCCAGTACGCGACTTCAATCACCAACTTTAGAATGAGAGGTTGGCTGCAGAGTTCTTCAGATCATCCTTTGCATGAAGATCAGGAAGATGCTTGGTCACAAAACCCTAAGGTGCACAATACACATAACTTCTTGAAGAAGATGATCTAGGTTAAGAACTTCGTCTCAGAGCACAATTTGCTTGAACAAGGATTGCTCAATGCTTATGCAACTTGTGTCTATGTTGACGGCTCTTAAAACACTCCTTAAATATGTTTAGGGTTAGAAGAAAAGAAGGCCCAAAAACACATTCACGGATCCCAAGAAAATCAGATTAGAATTCTGACTTTTTAAGTCTCGACAGCTAGCAGGTGTCGAGGTAGGTGTCGAGCAGGTGTCGAGCTTTAAAACTTCTGCACTTCAACTTGCTTTTTCTTGGACAGACTTGATGACTTCAACACTTGATCTTGAAACATAGTTTCTTGAAGTATTAAAAACACCTAGAACTACCCAATTACAAGTAGAGTGCGTTTTGTCAAAGGATTAGCCAATTTACATAAAGTATGACATATGTTCCTAACATGTAAACACATATATCCTAACAATCTCCCCCTTTGGCAATCCGTGACAAAACCACAACAAACAAATGAGCATATGAGAGAAGTCATAAATCACTCAACTCATATTCACTTGTTAAATACAATAAAATCTATCCTAACACAAACTCTTGAAGAATTATGCAAAAAGAGAGTTTATGGCAAGTAGACTTTGACAACCTGTATTTCTGAAACACTTATAAACAAAACTCATCAAGGCATCTTATGTGAAACAGAAATAATTAGATTGCATACAATTATAAAGAACATGTGTATAAAGAAAGAAAAGAAACAACACATGAAGAGATAGGTGAATAAGAAAAACATACATCCACATATATAGAAGATAAGTACAATGTATGTAAAACTGATATACAAGACCAATGTATCTATAAAGAAAGAAAAGAAAAAGATACATCTAAAGCCTCACTACATCCCTCAAAAAGTATGAACACTCCCCCTATCAAAATGTCCTATACTAACTCTCCCCCTAAAATGACTACTCTCATAATCCCAAAACTACTCCCCCTTTTTGTCACGAGTGACAAAAGGTAGAGTGTCATGTAGACATCTCATCAGTAGAGCTAGCATCTCCATCATCATCATCTGAAGCATCATCGTCATCACTATCATCATCATCATCCTCAGCATCAGACTCTGAAGCAACTGGAGGAGGTGGTGGAGAAGCCTCAGATGCAAAACCACCCATAGTCGCCTGCCGTCGTGCAATACGACCAACACGAACGTTCACCTGATACAACTCAGTGGTGAGTGTATCAAGGCGAGCATCCATGCGCTGCAGCTGCGCCATAATATCTCCAAGAGATACATCGCTGGAGGAAGGAAGAGGAGTCGATGTAGATGGAGCAGATCTGGATGGAGCCGAACGGGAGGGCGGAGTGGAATCCGGCTGTCTCGCCCTGAACTGTGCCTGGCTACGTTTTACGGTAGCGGCATCTATGGCAGAGATGTGTGTGAAGTGGTCGGAGACAGGGAAAGGGATGGAAAAATGGCGTAGTATCCTCGTGATAGCGGAAGGAAAGATAAGCTTATCACGGGACGCCGCATCTAAATGAACATCTATGATAGAGAAAATGAAGTGAGAGGGAAAATCTATCGTGAGATGCTCAAGTAGAGAAAGCAAGAAACGAGCACGAGGCTCTGTGATAGAGTTATAATGGGAGAGAGGATGAAGTACAAAAGTCATCACCATGTTAAGGAATCTAGGACCTTTAGCAAAAGGTCTACATGATGTGTACATATGCTCACCCCACTCAGAAGGGCGCTCACAGAAAGCAGAAATGAGCTCATCCCTGGACACAGTCCTCAGTCGCTCACACGTAGGATAGTCAGGAAACTCTATCCTAGGAACATGAAGCACATCCGCAACCAGCTGCGGTGTGACAGCAATGCGCGTACCTCGAACACGAGTGAAAAAGAGAGGTACTGAACGATCAATCCCGTGCATGTTGGAGTAAAACTCCTGAATCAGCACGAGAGGACAAGTGACCGGGACGTCACACAGTGACTCCCATCCCCTACTGTGAATGACAGAGGGAAGGTCAGTGTCGGCGAAGTCCGCCAGAACAACGTGGCGTTCCGAATGAACACCTCGTTTAGAGAAGTTCTCAGTAAATGCCTTGTAGGCATCTCCATCACGGAACCGAAGGTTATGTGGAGCAGTATCAGAAGATGAAGAAGCTCCAGAACGCAGAGGGTTCCGGACCGGAGTAGATTTACGTTTAGGTGCCATAGATGCAACTAACGTAAAAGAAAAAGAAAAGAGATAGAGAGGGAGACAATCAGAAAAGTCCCAAGCAGTTCAAATATGACAATATATTGAACAAAATGGACGTATGCATGGGAATGCATGATCATGTGACATGCAAACATAAAAAGCATCATGGGCTCAGCCCAATCCAATCCTAGCAGCACACATTCAAGAATCACACAACTAAATGCATGAAAATATCATTCTAATGCACATGGAATGCAATGCATGACATTCTAAACACTTTTCATTGAAAAACCAACCCAAAATTTCACCATAAACTCAAAGATTTTGAAAAACCCAAAGTTTTCAAAGAAAAACTCAAAACCTAAGTTTGAAAACATGAGATGCATGAAAAACAAAGGATAACAAGATCATACCAAGTGATTTGAAGCAAGAAAGTGCCAGAAATCAAGTTGGATGAAGGTTGGAGAGAAGAAAAACCGCTCAGGAACACGAACCGCCTCGGAGAGATCGAGAAAAATGCGAAGAAAATCGCGACAGAGGCTTAAATAGGATCTCCAGTAAATCTCGACAGCAGAGGTGTCGAGAGGTATCGAGATGCTGTCGAGAAAGGTGTCGAGAGAATATGCCTTCGACAGCTAAGGTATCGAGGAGGTATCGAGGTACCAAACAGCTCAACCAACACCAGAAGCTCGATCGATCGACGAGGTGTCGAGAAGGTATCGAGCAGACAGAGAGATCTCGATCGATCCACCAGGTGTCGAGGAAGTGTCGAGATTGCGATAAGAAAAATGCTTTAGAGGCTCGACAGCTGACCAGGTATCGAGGAGGTATCGAGAAGGTGTCGAGCCAGCTTTGAAATGCAGTTTTTCGAGAATTGAAAAACACAGACATGAATGCAATCAAGACATGCACCTCAACCATGATCCAATCAACATATAATTCTCTCAAAAATCATCTCTCAATGAAAATTTAAGCACATGGATCTCCCAAAACATACACACACACTAAACAAGTCTAACAAATTTTATATTTCAAAAATAAGTCATGACAGTTTAGTGAGCATACAAAAGCACATGTAAAACCTTTGTGATGGCCAAATCACATTGTACCTGCACATGTATCAAAAGTAGCAAAGAATATTGCGTGTTGTGTGTGAAAAACATCGCAAGATTGCATAAGTGTATACATGTTATGACGATCTGAGATATGAGAAAATAACTTTAACTCACACACAATCATAACCGTTTGATGGGGACTATCACCTTCGAGGTACATCCTATAACTCCCACATCTCCTAGAATACACGCTTGCAACCATTTTAAAGCATTTTTAATCTTTTTGCTTTTTATTTCTTTGCATATTTTCTTTTTAAGCATATCATACATGGGCTTATGAGAAAGAAAAGAAATACCCATTGATATTTGACATTTCAATTTTGCTATGCCTAAGCACACAAATGTCATTGACATCACACTTTTGCTATGCCGAAACATACATATGTCATTAATGATTGGCGGGTAACAGTGGTGAGATGGTTATTAATGCCTTTCTCTTAGGATTTTCTAGTCCTACCCGTCAAAAAGAGTGATATGAGTGTTAAGTCTAAGAAATAACCTAATCTTACTCATCACAAACACGAGCCACAAAGCTCACTTGCTTAGTTGTGCATAAAGATGCTCATCTAAGCTACAAAAGATACAAAGTTTAGAAAACTTTGTTTCATTGGCCATCTAAGGTACACAAGTACCAAAATACACAAAACACACACTGTTTTTGTATTTTTCAATTTTTCAATTTTTTTTTTTTATTTTTATATCAAAAACAAAATAAACAAGACTGAAAGTAAACACACAAAAACATGTTAACAAAGCAAAAACAATGCATAAAACTAGACTGACTCAAAAAAAAATGCAAAACACACATGCAATGCAAAGAATAGGAAAAACAAGAAGGGAAAAGAAAGTGATGAAATCACTTAGAATCCTTTTTCTTCCACACCTTGGAAGAACCTTTCCTTTGATTTAATCCTTGAACCGGCGGTGAGGGGGAAGAGTTGAAACCGTTCAAGTTCGAAAGGAACATGATGGCTTTCAGAAGATCTCCAAGAGGAGCAAGAGAGGATTGAAGCTGATTTTGGCTTCTAGATGCTGTCATACTGTTGCTCTGTTGGGTGGCTAGCCACTTGTAGCAATTAGGTCGAGTATGACCAGCAGCTCCACAATGATAACAGAGATGCTGCTTCTTTTGTTTAGGCTTTTGAGAGTTAGCCTTCTTATCCCTAGGGAGTTTAGCATCTTTCTTTTCTAACTTAGGGGGTGCTCCTAAGATGGATTTACCCTTGTCTATGTTCTCACTAGCTAAATCAGTTTTAACATCAATGTTTTCAATTTTAACATTATTAGCAGGAGGAACAAAAACAGTAGAACTAGTAGAAGCAGAGTTAGAGATAGAAAGACCATACCCTAAACCTATTCGATCTGAAGCAGATTTCTGGTTGCTGAGCATCTCATCAAGTTTTGCACTTGAAGTCCTTTCCAGTTGAGCTCTGACTTGAAACAGCTCTGCTTCAAACTTCTTTGTCTTCTCAGCCAGGAAGTTATTCTCAAACCTCAGTGCACCAATAGTTTGATTAGCCTCATCAAACTTTGTGGACAATTCTTCTCTGTCGAGTTCCACATCACTGAGCTTCTTGGTGGCCAGCCTGTATAGCTTCTCATGCTTTTCAGAAAGCTTGTAAAGCTTCTCATAGGCTGAATGGATATCATCTTTGTCATCCATCTTTTCACATTCAGTGTCCACCAATTCTTCTTCTTCTTCTTCAACAATCCCATCAGTAGAATTGACTGAAGCAGTGAAAGCATTTAGGATTCCGTCATCCTCATCATCGGAATCATCTTCAGGCTCAGTGTCACTAAGGGTTGCAGCTAGAGCCTTGCTTTTCCCAATGCTCTTCAGATAAGTAGGACACTCATTCTTCATGTGTCCAAACCCGTGACACCCAAAACACTTTGGTCCTGCAGGAACAGTGTACTGACCGCCATCCTTGGCATCCTTCCTTCCCTTGTCTTGGCTCTTGAACTGTGAAGAACCGGATTGCCTTCGGTCTTTGTCGAAGCTCCTCCCATTGGCATTCTTCATAAACTTCTTGAACTGCCTCGTAATGTAGGACTTCATCTTGGAGTCTTCATCATCGGAAGACTCATCTGTATCATTGCTTTTCGCCTTCAGGGCCATGCTCTTGCCCTTGCTTGACTTGCCTATTCTTGATAACCCTAGCTCGTAGGTCTGCAAGTTCCCAACCAGCTCAGTCAAAGGAATTTTATCAATATCCTTTGATTCTTCAATTGCCGTAATCTTGGCATGAAATCTCTCAAGTAGAGATCTGAGCACCTTCCTTACAACCTTGGGTTCAGGGATGGTTTCCCCAAGATTGAAGGCTGAGTTCACTATGTCTTTCAGCTTGGCATAGAACTCATCGAACGACTCATCCTCCTCCATCTTAATTTCTTCAAAGCTAGTAGTGAGCCTCTGTAGCTTTGAATCCTTGACAGCCTTTGTTCCTTCATAGGTTGTCTGGAGGATGGTCCACGCCTCCTTGGCGGTTTCTGTTGAGGATATCTTCTTGAACTCCTCATTGGTGACAGCGCTAAATAGAGCATTCAGCGCTCTGCTGTTGAAGTTTGCCGCCTTGATCTTGGCTTCATCCCAATCAGCCGGCGCTTCTTTTGGCTTTGTCCAGCCAATCTCCACAGCTTGCCACACCTTCTCATCTAAGGACTGCAAAAAAGCTCTCATGCGTACTTTCTAGTAGGCATAGTTAGTCCCATCAAATAAAGGAGGTATAATAAGAGATTGTCCTCTATCCATGACAAACATGGGTCAATGGATCAATCACAGCAAAGATTAATAACTAATCAGAGTGTGCCCGCTCTGATACCACTTGATAGGCCACAAACTGAATGACCCCTTGTGATTTAAACTAATTAATTAATTTAGCCAAGTTATTAATTAATCAATTTAACATGCAAATACGTGGCAGCACAAACAAATCACCGAATAACAAAATATGCAGCGGAAAATAAAAGACACGGTGATTTGTTCACGAATGGGGAAAAACCCTAACGGCAAAAACCCCACCGGGTGATTTTCAGGTCACCACTCCCGAAACTCCACTATTATCAAATCAAGCGGTTACAAGTAAAGGAATCCCAAGTACCTTACCAACCTACAGTTGAACCCTTACCCCAATACCCAATTGGACTTGATCTGTAGCGACAGTTCCCCCTTTGATACACGGCTCCCAAGTACGTGACTAACCAGATGCGCGGATCCCAGTACGCGACTTCAATCACCAACTTTAGAATGAGAGGTTGGCTGCAGAGTTCTTCAGATCATCCTTTGCATGAAGATCAGGAAGATGCTTGGTCACAAAACCCTAAGGTGCACAATACACATAACTTCTTGAAGAAGATGATCTAGGTTAAGAACTTCGTCTCAGAGCACAATTTGCTTGAACAAGGATTGCTCAATGCTTATGCAACTTGTGTCTATGTTGACGGCTCTTAAAACACTCCTTAAATATGTTTAGGGTTAGAAGAAAAGAAGGCCCAAAAACACATTCACGGATCCCAAGAAAATCAGATTAGAATTCTGACTTTTTAAGTCTCGACAGCTAGCAGGTGTCGAGGTAGGTGTCGAGCAGGTGTCGAGCTTTAAAACTTCTGCACTTCAACTTGCTTTTTCTTGGACAGACTTGATGACTTCAACACTTGATCTTGAAACATAGTTTCTTGAAGTATTAAAAACACCTAGAACTACCCAATTACAAGTAGAGTGCGTTTTGTCAAAGGATTAGCCAATTTACATAAAGTATGACATATGTTCCTAACATGTAAACACATATGTCCTAACAAGTCTCAACAAAAGAAGTCGCATTTCTATCACCATTGTAGAGCTTCAAGGCATACTCGTCCAAATTGTTACAAGTGGTTAGCCACTCAACAAAGCAATAGTACGCTCTCGTCCGAAAACTAGAATCAGTTTCTATCCTCTCTTGTTCCTTTTGGAGATTTTCTTAATGCCCTCATGTTCCTTTCGAACTTGAACGGATTCAATTCTTCCCCCTTACCTCCAGATTAAAATTTCACTCAAAGGAAAAGTTCTTCTAAAGTGTGAAAGGAAAAAGGCTCAAAGTGATTTAGTCACTTTTTCTCTCTCCCCCCTTTTTGGTTATGAATTACTTGTTTGTTTTGCTTTCGTGTTTTAAGTCCGTCTAGTTTTATGCTTTGTGTGTTTCTTTATGTTTTTGTTTGGTTGTTTTTCATTTTTTGTTTATTTTGCTTTTCATAAAAAAAATTGAAAAATAAGAAAAATATAAAAACAGTGTGTGTTTGTGTATTTTGGTACTTGTGTACCTTAGATAGCCATTGAAACAAAGTTTTCTAAACTTTGTATCTCTTGTAACTTAGATGAGCATCTCAATGCACAACTAAGCCAATAAGCTTTGTGTCTCATGTTTGTGATGAGTACGATTAAGTAATCTCTTATACTTAACACTCATATCACTCTTTTTGACGGGAAGGACTAAAAAGTTCTAAGAGAAAGGCATAAATAATCATCTCACCATTAAAACCCACCAATCATGTATAACAGCTATGTGCTTCGGCATAGCAAAATTGTGATGTTTAAACTTACATAATTAGGTATTTCTTTTCTCTCTCTTATATGTCCATGCATGCTTAGTTCAAAAAGAAAAATATGCAAAGTTAAACAAAAGCAAAAAGAATCAAAATGCTTTTAAATATGGTTGTAAGCATGTTTTTAAGAGATGTGAGAGTTATAAAATGTACCTCGAAGGTGATAGTCCCCATTAAGCAGTTATGATTGTGTGTAAGTGTATATTGATTTTCTCATATCTTAAATCGTTATAATATAAGACACTTATGCACTCTTGCTATATTTTCACACACAACACACAAATTCTTTGATACTTTTGATACATGTACAAGTACAATATGATTTGGTCATCACAAGGAATACATGTGTTAATATATGCTCACTAAACTATCTTAACTTGTTTTTAAAATATAAAGTTGGTTAGACTAGTTTTTTGTGTGTGTGTGTGTGTGTGTTTTGGATCTTGAATGCTTTGCATATATGTTGAGAGATGTATTCGAGAGCTTAACATGTAGATTGGATCTTTGGTTGAGTAGCTTGCTTGTTGCATTCATCTCTTTGTGTTTTTCCTCCTTGAAAAACTCCTTTTCTTCAAGCTCAACAGCTTCTCGACAGATTCTCAACAGATTCTCTTCTATCGAGCCTTTCTTTCTCCTTGTCTTGATAGATCTTGACAAAATTTTGATCCATCGTGGTTTCTGGGTTTCTTCTTGATAGAATCTCGATAGCTTCTTGGATCCATCGAGAAAATTTTCTGAGCTTTCTGTCTGGCCAATAAATTCTCGACAGCTTTTCGATCCATCGAGGTATTTTTGCCATTAACAAATCCTCAACAGTACCTTGACAGATTCACTTCTGTCAAGATTTGGTGCTCAACATATATTGACAGATACTTCGATCCATCGAGTTGCGATTTCCTTATATATGCTGAGTACGAATCAGATTTCATTTTTCATTTCTCTCTCTCGATAGAAACTTCTTTTCTCTCACCTCAAACACTTCTCCCTCACTTAAATCTCTTTACCCACTTTTTCGGGCTATATCAAGCTTAGATTAGTTGGTATGTGTTCTAAAACCCATATTTTTCATGCCTTCATGCATTTTTTACCTAGGTTTTGGGGGTTTTTGCAAATTTGTTTGGGTTTTTGAGATTTTTGTGAAATTTGGGTTGGGTGTTGTTGTTTTGATATTATATGCTCATGCATTGCATTCTTATTGCATTTTAACAATGTTTCATGCATTTAAATGTGTGTTTGATTATTGTTGAAAGTGTGCTAATAGGTTTAAATTGAGTTTTTACCCATGATGCAATTTAAGTTTTGCACGTCACATGTTCATGCATATTTCATGCATACGTATCCTTTCATTCCTTTTTTTGGTTGTGATTATGTTCTGTTTCTCTCTTTCTCTCTCTCTCTCTTGGATAGACTGCGCTATGGCACCCAAAGCGCGTAAGTCCACTTCGACTCGAAACCTTCATGGTTCTTGGTCTTCTTCTTCTGATCTTGTTCCCCCTCTTCACATTCGATTTCATGATGAGAAAGCCCGAAAGGACTTCCTGGAGAACTTTCGGAAATGGGGCGTTTATCCGGAGCGCCATGTTGTTTTGTCAAACTTTGCCAACACTCCTCTCCCTGCTGTCATTCGGACTCAAGGCTAAGACTCTTTACCTGAGAGACCCTTGAGGTGTCCCATCATGTTTATACAGGAGTTCTACTCCAATATACACAGTATCGATACCTCTGTACCTCGATTTTCCATGACATTTCGAGGTACACGTATTGTAGTTACTTCGGATCTTATATCCAAGGTACTACATGTTTCAAGGGTAGCGCATCTTGACTACCCTAGTTGTGAGCGTCTTCAAACTATGTCCAGAGACGAGCTTCTATCCCACTTCTGTGAGACACCTTCCACATGAGGTGGTAAGTTAAACACCCCACGCTCAGGCTTAGCAAAAGGTCCGAGGTTCCTTAACATGGTGATGACATTTACTCTTACTCCTTTGTCTCATTATAACTCTATCACAGAGCCTCGTGCTCATTTTCTTTTGTCCCTCTTAGAGGATCTTTCTATTGACCTCCCCTCTCACTTTATCACTTCTATCCTCGATGTCTATAAGGATACAGTGACCCGTGATAAGCTCATATTTCCTTCGACTGTCACGCAGATTCTTCGCCATTTTTCCATTTCTATTCCTAATTCTCCTTACTACACCACTATGGGTGCCATCGACATCGGTTCTATTTGACAAAGCGAGGCTCAGCTTCGACCGAAGTGGCCACGTGTGGAGTCTACCGGTCCTGCAGCTTCTGCTATTCCTTCTACCTCTGCTCCTTCTTCCACGACTAGTAATGTGACCTTTGAGGCCATCATGGCGTAACTTCTGTGTATGGATGCTCGCCTTGACACTTTCATTGATGAGTTGTGTTAGGTGCACACCCGTGTCAGTCTTATAGCACGATGACAGGCTTGCCTAGGTGGTTTCACTACTCCATCCCCTTCTCTAGAGGCTTCGGCAGATGAGGATGGTGATGATGATGATAGTGATGATGAGGATGATGCTAACTCTTCCAGTGATGATGAGATGACGACCTCTTAGTGAATTGCCCTTTGTCATTCGTGACAAAAAGAGGGAGTAGTTTTGGGATAAGAGTAGTCTTGTACTTAGGGGGATAGTTAGTATAGGACATTTTTTGTTAGGGGAAGTGTTTATAGATCTTGAGGGATGTAGTAAGGTTCTTATGTATTTTCTTTTCTTTATTTTTATATTAGCCTCATGTATACTGGTCTTGTGACCATTTATTAACATACATTATACTTATCTTTTGATATATATATGATGGTGTATGTTTCTTCACTTATCTCTCCATGTATTGTTTTTTTTTTTTTTCTTTATACACATGTTTCTTTATGTATGCAATCCTTTATTTCTGTTTCACACATGATGCCTTGATGAGTTTTGTTTAAGTGTTTAATAAAGACAGGTTGTGAAAGTCTACCATGCCATGAATTCTCTTCTTGCAAAGTTTTTCAAGAGTTTGTGTTAGGGTTAGATTTATTTTGTATTCCAACAAGTGGTTATGAGTTTAGTGATTTAAGACTTCTCTCATGATTCATTTGTTTGTTGTGGTTTTGTCACGGATTGCCAAAGGGGGAGATTGTTAGGGACATATTTATGTAATTGGCTAATCCTTTGACAAAACGCACTTTACTTGTAATTATGTAGATCTATGATGGGTTTAGTACTTCAAGAAACAAGTGTTCAAGTTTAGTATTGAAGCCATGCAAGTCTAACCAAGAAACAAGTGAAGAAGTGTTGTTCATTAAAGCTCGATAGATGTCTCGACAGATGTCTCGACAGAATCCTTTCTATTGAGGTTTAATGTTGAAGCTCGGCAGAAGCTGAATCTCTCAAGAATTATGTAATCAGACTTTTCAGATCTGATTACACGCATATCCATAAGTATTTGTGTAGGGTCTCTTTTCTCATAACCCTAGACATATATAAGGATTATTTTAAAGGCCGTCACACTTGATGCAAAGTGATTATACAAGCATATTGTGACCGGAGACAAAATTTGCCCTAGTTCATCTTTCTCTCTGTAGAAGCTAATACATCTTTACACCAAGAGTTTTGTGATCAAGGTGCTTCCTGATCTTTATCGTTGATGAACTGAAGAACTTTGCAGCCAACAATCCTTCTCATGTTGGTGTGTTAGTCACGTACTGGGATCTGTGCAACATTGGTTAGTCACGTATTGGGATTCGTGCATTGAACAAAGAGATTGCCACTACAATACAAGTTCAATTGGGTATTGGGGTAAGAGTTCAACTATAGGTTGGTATTAGGTATTGGGATTCCTTTTACTTGTAACCGCTTGTTTTGATAATAGTGGATTCTCGGGAGTAGTGATCTTAAATTCACCCAATCGGGTTTTGCCTCGGTGGTTTTTCCCATTCGTAAACAAATCACATGTGTCAAATTTATTTTCCACTGCATTTAACTTAGTTTGTGATTTATTTGTGCTACCACGCTATTACATTGTAAATTGACTTTATTAATTCACTCGGGTAATTAATTAATTAATTTGCCAAAGGGGTCAATACATTTTTTGGCCTATTAAGTGGTATCAGAGCAGGCACACTCTGGCTAGGGTTAATCTTTGCTGTGTGATCCATTGACCTCTGTTTGTCATGGATAGAGGGCAGTCTCTTATTATACCTCCTTTATTTAATGGAACTAATTATGCATACTAGAAATTACGCATGAGAGCTTTCTTGCAAATTTTAAATGAGAAGGTCTGGCAAGCTGTGAAGATTGGTTGGACTAAGCTAAAGGAAGCGTCGATTGATTGGGATAAGGCTAAGAACAAAGCGACAAACTTCAACAGCAAAGCACTGAATGCTCTATTCAATACGGTGACCAATGAGGAATTCAGGAAGATATCCTCAACTGAAATTGTTAAGGAAGTATGGACCATTCTCCAGACAATTTGTTTCATTGCATTCTTATTGTGATGAGTTCTATGCCAAGCTGAAGGACATTGTCAACTCAGCCTTTAATCTAAAAGAACAGATTCCTAAGCCCAAGATCGTGAGAAAGGTGCTCAGATCTTTACCAAAGAGGAAGTTGTAAAGTTGTAATTTTCGACTATATTTTGTTGGTTTTAATTCTATGCCAAATTTGATTGTAATTTCTTCAATCATTTTTTCTTGAATGTAGGTGGGTTTAATTGTAAGGGATAAGTGTGAGAGATTGGTGAAGAATCAAGCTTCAAAAGTTGAACAAGTGGATTTCGCGACTGGCTCGTGACTGTCTCGTGAGAAGCAACCCGCGAAAGAGCCACACGTAGAGCATATGACTAGACAATGAAGAGTCGTGCCAAGTTGTCATTTTCGCGACCGTCTTGCGAAAAGGGCCAATCTGCAAAGGACTCACAAAAGTCTCTGTTTGGCAAAAGGTTGTGTTTTGCTATACCAAGTCTTTACACACACTATATATACCCTTATTACCCACAAAATGTAAGGAGTGATTTTCAGAGAGAAAACCCTAGAAAATTCACTTAAGAGTAAGATATTTTTATACCCACAATCATCTACATATTTCCTTGTGGTTTTCCTCAACTCCTACCTCTCCATCTCTAGATATTTGAGAGGTTGCTAACCTAAACACTTACCACACTCATACTGAGTGTAAAGTGAGATTTTAGTGCTACTGGGAAGCATTAGAAGGTGCCATTCATTGGTAGATGCAATCGGGTTGAATTACGGGATCCAGAAAGCTAGAGAGGACAAGGCTCCTAGAAGTCAGCTGGTAGCTGGAGTTTAGAAGGCTTAAGTTCATGGGATAGAGGCTTGGAGGGTCCTTTGTTATTCGTGTACTCTAACTTTATTCTCTAGTGGATAATTTCGACTTGGAAGGTCACCGAAAGGTTTTTCGCTGAGTTCTTCGATTTTCTCTTTGATAACAAGTCTCAATGTTATCTTGTGTTTGCATCATTCTTCCCTACTCTTTAAACTTTCATTTTATTGTTAATAATGGATGAATTTGGCTTAGGGTAGTGTTATCAGTTCATTGCGCTTGTTTATACTTGATTCCATACTTAGTCTAAGTTAGAGTAAAAGCAATCCAGCCATATTTTTATTTGGGGGTCTGAACAAGCTTTTGTGTTTTAACACAAATCCGAGCTTTCAATATTAATGTTAGAATTTGGTATATGTTATCATGAGAAATTATTGGTGTCTTAAGTATTTGAGTTTATCTACTATTATTATAACTAGCGTTTAACCCATGCAATGTGCGGGATCATTTTATAATTAGGCTCACCTTTACATCACTCACACCACAAAACTCCTTTGATAGGTTTGACCTTTGTGTTGCATATAAGGCATGCAAAAAAAAATACCACATCTGTTGTTAACATTAACAATCTTGGCTTTGCATGTCACCAATTAATTTGATCTATTTGTGATAAAATTGTATATATGTTAAGATTATGCTATTCCTTTTTATTTATTTAACAGATTAACAGCTTTCCTAATACTTGAACAACTTGGACTTCAAAAAAGGAAAAAAGTGAAAGACCAAGCACAATAGATTAATAGGTTTCCTGATATTTAGTTTTCCAAAAGTTGGCGATCTCTTGTAATGGTTTGCATTTTGATTTTCTCAACTCCAAATATTTGCCTTGTTCATGGCCTTCAGTTGTTATTTGTATAATATAAACCTAAAAAGTCAACAATCAAGCTCAGTACTTAAAATTAAAACTAAGATTCATTACTTGAAATTAGAAGCTTTTTAATGTAGCACCTATAAAAATGCATACTCATAGCATTCTCAATTTTCATCAATCCTGTATTCCCAAAATAAGGCTGCACTAAATAGTGCGGCAATCTAAGAAAAACAAATGAATTACAATCTACAATTATAACTAAGTTCAAAATTAGAATCACATATATTACTAAACTTAAATTCATGTTGATATAAGAGTTTTAGGATGCTCAGATTACAAAACCATAGCCAAAATACAGAAAATTAAATCTCTCATAATCTGAAATAAAACAGAAAATTAAGTAAATAAGAAAAGGGTATGAAGAATAGAACTTGGTGCATAATTCTTAAGCATTTTTTATGCTTCCAAGTCTTCTATTTCAACAACTATTTTTCTATTATGTAAGAAAGTTATCCATCTAGTCTTTTAGGAGGTCCTTTGGCATAATTTCCTTTGTGACTTTTGAAATGTCAAAGTTAATGTAGTGCTTTGTTGCCCATGTGAATGATAGTTGATAGTTACCTACAAATTTTTTTAATCAGTTAGGCATAAACATTTGTCATGTTTTCATTTAAAGTATATGAGAATAATATCTAATAATATTTAAAAGAAACACCCAGACGATCAAATAGTTAAACTTAGAGGTGAGAAAAACATAACTTTCATTTCACAAAAATGATAAAACTCTCATGCTCAACACATATTGCAAAGATCAAACCCACATTTATATTTCATGCCCAACTGACAAAACACAAAGTAGCAAGGCACAGATTAATTAAGTTTAAATATAACTAAAGAAACCAAAATGCTCTAAAACAGAAAATGTAGTGAGCTCAAGTATAAACGAAATTTGGTTTTCGCTTATACTTTACCCAAGGATTTCTATGGGCAATTGTGATCTGTGCAATTATTCTATTTAGACTCTATGATATATCTACTCCCTTTAATTTAATTTAACTTGACATGATGTTTCTATGGATAATAGTGATCTATGCAACATCTAGCTGAGCTGGTTTTTGGTTTGCACAGCATGTGAAACCAAAAATGACATCTCTTAACCATTAGAGCAGAGATTGCAAACTATTTTTCATGTTACATCAAATGCTGTAGCTTTACTTCCTACTTTTAAAGTCCTACAACAGAAGTTAAGATCCAATTCATGTCTAGTGGAATTTCAAGTGCATTGTATCATGCGTGTGATGTGTAACTGGTGTGCTCTATCTTTACTACTTTATAGGTGCATGATCTATGCAAAACATCTTGCTTAGCTCCACTATTCATAAGATTTTAGTTTCAAGTTTAACACTTTTACTACTGCTTTGGTATCAATTTATGGATTTTTTATTTTCTTTCTTGGCTGTGGTGAGCAGTTTTGTATACCTAACTACTCTTAGTGAAACTGCAAAGAGGGCAATCCATATAATTGCAGCCATTATTTCCGATTACTAAAAAAAAAAAAAAAAAAGCACGGCAATTTTAAATTGCAACAGAGAAAGATGAAAGAAATGCTACAAACAAAGCCTAAGAAAACATTGAAAATATGGGTTGAATTGTAAAAAGTAATGCAGCAGCTTAGTGAAAATTTAAATATGAAAAATGAAGGTTTGGACCACGACTAATCAAACCTTGATTCTGCATTTGTTAGTAGTTCATGTACAGCCCAGAATTTAGATAGCTACAAAATCTATCAATAAGTGATCAATAAAATGGAACATAGTGGTTATAATGAAGTCCATACATATTAGAGTAGAATACTAAAGTCACAAAATAGAGTATATATTCTTGGACAATGAAAATGAAACTTAACATTATCTTGATTAACGAATTGAAAAACAAAAAAAAAAACAAAAAAAACCATAACACTCCATATCCAATCATTTTGACAGGAAGCCAACTTATTTAGAACTAACACCTAATTTTTTTTTTTTTTAATGACATAGGAGAACTTCACTAAAATTAGTTGCACATCGTAGAGCATACTGTACAACAATCCTCACTGTTAATCAAACTCCTACGGGCAACTGACCCCACCCGCCAGAACTAATTACTGGGCAA
This sequence comes from Quercus glauca, assembly GCA_023736055.1. NCBI lineage: Eukaryota > Viridiplantae > Streptophyta > Magnoliopsida > Fagales > Fagaceae > Quercus > Quercus glauca. The sequence goes on along the minus strand of CM043318.1, from coordinate 29,447,425 downwards.
TCCAGGGGCTTTTCACCCCTGACGAGCTAAGTAGTTTATCCTCATGCCTAGGAGGTAACTAACACCTAAAAATTAAAGAATTAAGATACCTACTTCAGCATTACATGGTATTGACATGCATTGTGGAGGCACAAAACCTATAGTAAACAAAGATGACCCACTATCCAAACATATATGATCATAGCTACAAAAAATAAATAAGTATCAAAAAAATTCTCATTATAGTGGCTCAAAATTTCTTTTTTAGATAGTGTATAGAATATTTAATTCATATGAATAGAAACTATTGCAAACTTTAAGGAGTTGGGGGCTTTGGTAGAGATGAAGAAGTTTGTAACATTAAACATTAAAGTTCCAAAAAAAGAAAAAAAGAAATATATATATATATATATATATTAAAATGAGATTATTTCCTCGTATATATAATAGAAAATTAACTATCTATCTAATTTATTACGCATATGCAGAATACCTTTTTTCTTTTTAACTTAAAATTTATAATAAGGCGATCAATTTTTGTTCACTTAAGGTATATAGCACTGAGCAAATAGACTTGTGAAGTCTATATTCCACTTTAAAAGTTATTATGTGATCATTTAGATCCCATAGGGAGAAAAAAAAAATTATATCTTTTAGATGCAAACCCTTGGCTTAAGCCTTCAGATATCTCTGAAATTATCCTTCTTGCAAGCTCAAGCAAAGCTAAAACACCAACATAGAAAACATAAATAGTCATACACTTCATGGGTCAAATAATTTAGTTAAGAATTACAACACAACCATTGATTTAAGGAAAAGAAATTTTGAAATATGGATCTATAATATTGCAGACAAAAAAATAAAATAAAGTTTCTCTAGTCCTCTTAACTACCAAAGTTTTGTGTAAGGTTGAATTTAATCAACCATCTAATTGGCTTTATTCCGTAACCAATTTGCTTGTAATTTAGCACTTAGTAACCATGTATTTAGGTGGGAAAATTGTAAGGGTAGTGTGTGAGAAGATGTGAAGAAAAGCTTAAGAGTGTGCAAGAAAAACAGAGCTTCGCGGCTAGGGCTCGTGGGTGGATCGCGACTAGCAAGCCGCCAAACGCAGGCACGTGAGCTGCACACTGGGAAGCTGAAGGGTCGCGCCAGCTATCACGCTACAGGACAAAAGTCCCAAGCTGGTCAGGCCATTACGTCGCGACTTGAACTCGCGACTTGGACAAGCCGCGAGACCAAGCCACCAATTTGCCCTGTTTGGCAAAAACTAACGTTTTGCATTCCCTTCTCACCCTACTATAAATACACCCTTATACCCATCATATTGAGAGAGCTTCCAGAGAGAATTTTGTGAGAGAAACCCTAGAGAAATATAAGATTGATTCATCTCCAATCTTAACCTTAGAGACTCTACAAATTCTTCTACTCTCTTCCTCTCCATTGTCATACCCTTGAGAGGCCTTTAGCCAAATCCTTATCTCACCACACCCACGTCTGTGAGAAGGCTTATTTGGTACTGTTGGGAAGCAGTTAAGAAGGAACCAATCTACATTGGTTGATGCTATGGTCTAGTAGCGGAATCCGGTAAGCTAAAGAAGAAATAGGTTCGGCGCAACCTCGTTGGAGCAAAAAGTTTGGAGGGCTTAGGTACTTGGGTAGATTAGACTTGGAGGGTCTTCTGCTGTTCATGTATCCCAACTATATTCTTTAGTGGATTATTTGACCGCTTGGAGGGTGGCGGAGAGGTTTTACGCTAAGGGCTTCGGTTTCCTCTTCGATAACACATCGTGTGTTGTCTGTGTGTTTGTATCTTCCTTCCCTTTATCTTTGCCTTATATTTACTGCTGTGGATGTGTTTATATTTGGCTTAGATTTGCTATCAATTCTGTTATAGCTTGTTATCATGTTCCGCACATTAATTGTTTGATATAAAGCTTGAATTGGTATTTTTGTATTTGGGGTCCAAACGTTCAAAGGTATTATATACCCGTTTTGAACTTTCAATTGGTATCAGAGCGGGTACACTTGTTGTGGTTTAAACACCTAAGTGTGATCCCTGACCCCCTTTGAGATGGATAGGTCTCAATCTCTTAATGTACCACCGTTCTTTGACGGTAATAATTATGCATTTTGGAAAGTCCATATGAGGGCGTTTTTGTGTTCTATTGATGATGCTGTGTGGAATGAAGTTGAAGTAGGATGGACAAGGCCAAAGGCTGCCAAGTCTACTTGGGATAAGGCTGCTCTTGCAGCGGCAAATGCAAATAGCAAGGCATTGAATGCTATTTTCTGCGGTGTGTCTCCAGAAGAATTCCACCGGATTTCTCATATCACCATTGCTAAGGAAGCATGGGAAATTCTGGAGACAACCTATGAGGGAACTAAGAAAGTGAAGGACACCAAACTTCAAATGTTGACCACTCGCTTTGAGGAGCTAAAGATGAGTGAGGATGAGTTGTTTGATTCATTTTACAGTAAATTGAATGAAATTGTTGTTGGTAAATTTAACTTGGGAGAAAAGACGGAGGACTCGAAGATTGTAAGGAAGATCCTCCGGTCACTACCAGAAAGTTTCCCGCCCAAAGTTACAGCCATTGAAGAGAGCAAAGATTTTGACGAAATCAAGGTTCAAGAGCTAGTTGATTCTCTACAGACATATGAGTTGTCCCTTCCTTCAGCGAAGAAGAGCAAATCCCTTGCTCTTAAGACAATTGATGAGAGAACGGTGTCCCATGACTCCTCAGAAGAGGATGCAGTAGATAAAGATGTGGCGTGCCTTGTAAAGAACTTCCGGAAATTCCTAAAGCTCAAGAATAGTGGGAAATTTGGTGACAAAAGAAAATTTTAGAGCACCAGAAAAGAGAAGAATGATTTCAGAAGAAAAGAGGGTAAAGATTCCCAATCCTCACATGGAATTACATGTTTTGAATGTAACGGACATGGGCACTTTAAGAAGGAATGCCCCAATTACTTGAAGTCGAAGGGAAAGGCTTATGCCACTACTTTAAGTGATTCGGAATCATCAAATTCTGATTCTGAAGAAAGCTATGATGGAGAAGGAAATTTCTCTGCATTCATGACCATTGCTCATGTGGAGTCCTCGGAGGACCTGAACCAACTTGTACAAGAACTTGGAGAACACAGCGATGATGAATCCTTAGGAATTGTTGAAGAATCGGATGCCGAAGAGGATAGAAATACAGCCAGCCTTCAAGAAAATTACACTTTACTCCTTGAGAAATCGGGTGAGTATGCAAGGGTTGCAAAGATGGCTATGAAGAAGATGAAAAGGGCTGAAGAGGACTACAAAAGTCTACTGGCTAGATATAAAGAGGCTAAATGTGAAATTGAGACACTAAATGGCGAGTTATCGGAAGCTTATACCAAAGTAAGATTCCTTGAGCAAGAGGTGGTGCAAGCACAAGCCAAGATAGAAAAGGTCTCCTCCAGAAAGTTGGATGATGTTATCTCATCCCAAAAACATTTCTCAGATAAGTCCGGATTGGGATTTACTGGAGGAAGTAGCTCATCAGCCAAAGCTACCAAAGAAGTGAAATTTGTGAAGGCCGTAGAGCCGATTGTAGAAGAGGCCATCCCTGAGAATGTTAAGGCTGAGAAGAAGAATGTAAGTGAGCAACGGATGGTGAATAAGCCCCGAAATCAATTTGTGGGCAGACACGAAACCAGAGCAAGATCTCTCTCAAAACCACAACGGGGTCCTAGAACAGAGTATGTGTGTCACTATTGCGGATTGCGAGGGCATACTAGACCCAACTGTCAAAAGCTGAGAGCAGACAACAATGCAAGCGCACCTCGGTCACGAGGAAGAAGAAATGACAAGAGGTCTTGGGGTGGTGAGCAACCAAGAAGTCAAAATCATGATCCAGGAATGACGGACGTGATGAAGATGATCGGTGCCTTCACCAACTGCCTTGAAAGCTTCACACGAAAGTTTGATAGTCCTAATTCTCGTACCCAATCCGTTAAGGATATCACCCCAAACGCACGTGACGTGTGGGTGACGAAGGGTACTCATGCATAAGCATTGCAACATGTCCATGCATTAATACTTCCCATATTTTGTTTATATGCTTGGTTGTTTTGCTTCTTGCTAGTTTGTGATGAAAATTCTTTTGTGGCGTTGGTTAAACTGTTTTTCACTTTGCTGATTTTGTTTTGATCATATTTTTTTTGTTTTGTGTCAAAAATCCAAAAACACATAAAAAATAAAAAATCCAAAAAGTTTGATCAACTTTGTTGAGTTTTTGTCTCAAATCATATTTTGCCTTGTACCTTTGTACTAATGGCTTTATGCATCTACGAGCTTAGCTTGTCTTCTATGCACTCGTATCATTGTGGGAGAAATTCTGAAATCTATGTGACTGTTGTAAATAGATCTTCGACCTTGTCATGAACGATTGGTGAATGGTTTTGTTGATCTTGAGACATGCATAGACTCATGCCTATATATCTTCCCACTCTTTATTTTTGTTTTTGCTTAAAATAGCTCTCTAAATGTAAATCTCCAAATGAAAAGAGATATAGAGCTGCAAAAGCCTGTCGCACATACTAGTATTTGACTAGGAAAAAGGGGAAAGCGACCAAAATAAAATGTTTGATGCCCAAAAAGCCAAAAGGCTAACTCATTAATTGAAATATCAAAAATTTCAGGCATCTATCTCACAATGAGATTTTCCTTGCTCAAAAATTGCAAATGTTATGTTGAATATTGAGCCAAATGAAAAGCTTCAAAGTTTGTAATCAAGTTCTTGTGGGAGGTCATATATGCATGTTTCTATAATTGAGATAGATCACATTATCTAGTGCTAATTGTGTATGCCTTGATTGAATTGATCATTGAAGCTTTACATTGGACTAAGGACTATCTTATTTTTGATATCCACACACAACACACAAGTCTATGTTCAATGAATGTCATATTCATTTGTGTGATTGTACTTGATTAAATGTGTTTTCACATGCTCAATCTTTGTTTTGATCAAACACAAAAAGATTTTTGAGTGTTTTTAGTTGTTTTTGGAAAGTACTTTGTTTTTACAAAAATGTCAAAAATTTTCAAAAACAGTGTTGAACTGTTTTGGCGACTAAGTCACGGGTTGGCCCAGTCGCATGCCCCAGTCGCGAGCCTACTCAGAGATTTTTCGTGGCTCACTGGCGAGTCAGTACCCAAGTTGCGAAAAAGACTTAGAAAATTTATTCAAAATTTGAGTTTTGCACTTTTCGCAGCTCATTTTGGCGGCTTGTTCGCGGGTGGAAGGTCCAATCGCGAGGGTTACTCAGAGATTTTCGCAACTTAGCTCGCGACTCATTCGCAGGTAGACCTTCCAGTCGCAAAAAAACACTAAGAAGATTTTTCTAGAATCTTTCCTTCACAGTGTTTCGCGGCTTACCTAGGCGACTTATTGGCGACTTGGTCAAGTCGCGAAAAACACGTGTTTTGCATTTTAAAGACAGTTTTCAAAAATTTTCTTTCAGTTTTTCCCACAAAAATCAAGTGACTGTTCATTGTCTTCTCAACTCTTCACTCTGAAACACCCCGTGTTTTCTCTTAGGAAATCCACATTTCTGCATCATTCTTCACGAAAAAGGTATGGGTTTTCTTGTTTCCACTTCATGTTTCATTCTTTTTTCCTTTATTTTCTTGAATCTGTAAGCGGTGTTGATGCCATTGCGTTTTTGAGAAATAGCATGTTCATTCATGTCTTTGGTTCATTCTATTTGAGAGTTATCTAGTTGAGTGTTGTTGCTTCTGAGTTCTTATTGATTATCTTACTGGTGTTTTTGGTGTTCTATACTTATTATGAAATTTGTATGGATTTATTAATATTTCCATATCATGCTCTTGGTCGTTTGTCACAGTATCAGTATGTGTATGTGTGATTCTTTAGTGTTTTAAAACAATCCCTGTTTTTGTTTTCTTACTCTTCACTACGTTTAAGTGTGGCTTACTCACTGAGTTAGTAAAATCTCTTGGATTTCCATTCTCATTGAATCTAATAAAGTTGATGTTGGTACCCGGTGGTTTTGGTTTTGGTGCTTTACTGTGTGTTTGCTCTTTTACAGATGTCTCAACGATCCTCCAAAGGCAAAGAGATTATGACAGAAGAGGAAATCGTACTTGTTGCAAAACGAACATGTTCTTCATCAAAGACAACTGCTGAACTCAATGTTGAGTTATTCAGAACTCCTCAGCACCTACATGCTTACTCAAGCATTTTTGACCAGGCCTCTCCTATAGTGGAACGGGAAGTGAGATTTGACTCTTTGGAAACCACCTTTATCCCTCAGATCTTTGAGGCAAAAGATTGGGCACAATTATTTGGAAATTTTGTGGATCCAATAATAGAACTAGTGAAGGAGTGTTTCGCCAACACAGTTGATCTCGAAACTGAAATACACTATATGGTAAGAGGAACGAAGTTCATCATTAGTCTGAACTCCATAGCTGAACTTCTCAAGATCACTAGACCTGAGAATGTGGATCTCACTCCTTATGATGATCGCACTCCAGTGATTCAGAACATTCTCCAAGTTCTTGGTCCTGATCATGAAATCTCCAGGGTTGGAACATCCATAAGCACTACCAAGTTTTCACCTGAGTTAACAACATTGAAGCTGATCATGTATACCACCTCTATCCGTTGACCAACACGGTGTATATCAACCTTGGCAGAGCTCAATTTTTATGTGATCTCATCACAGGCACCACCATCAACATCTGTGCTCATATTTTTTATATCATAAGAAAGACAGCAACTCGAACAGTAGCACGAGGGTGCCTTCCATTTTGCAGTCTCATTATGAAATTCATTCTAAGTGAAGGTGTTACTCCTCCCTCCGTTGGGAAACTAATTACTCATCCTCGACCAATCTCTATGTCCACTCTACAAGCTAGCAGAAGTCACTCATCCAGAACTCCAAAGAGTGCACTTTTCTCTCCTGTTACTCCTTCCACTCCTGAACCAGACTCAAATGTACATGCCACTTAAGCACAACCTGGACCTCAACCTGATAGGTTGGAGATGCTCTTTGAGACTCTTCACAAGCGCCTTGATGATTTGGAAGAGACTCTAAGTAATGGCTAGAAAGAGCAGTCAGAGAGATTGGCAGGTTTGCAAGACCAGATTGATGTTTTAGCAACTCAAGTTGATGGCATTTTCACCAAGTTACAACAGTGACCCTTTGGCCATTCCGGTCAAAAAGGGGGAGAATTTTTGGGGGCAGCTCTTGAGGGGGAGTTCCTGGTTTGAGGGGGAGTTTCATTATTTATTATTTTTGTTTAAAAGAAAGTTTGATACTATGCTTGGATAACTCCTGATATTATAGGTTTGGTACACTATGTTTTTGTTTGGTTTAAACTCACAACTTTTGGATGGTTGTGAAACTGTGGTTATTACTTATATATATGATGCTTTTCAGTTATTTCAGCATGTGTTTTATCTGTGGTTTGTACCAATTGTTGCTTTTGTAAGCTTTAAGGGTTGTTTCTTGCACTTATGCATGGTTTGTAGGCTTTTATGGTTTGTGCCATGTATTTGCAATTCTTTGCTTATGCAGCCTTTATGCATTGTGCTTTGGTACTTGTTAATGCCTTGCATTATCTTAAGTACAACACTCTTGTGCCGTTGTAGGATTATTCCTAGATGCATATATGTTTGTATGCATTGGTTGAGTGTTGGACTTGCAAATGATTCTCTTCAATTGAGCTTATCACTTTGCATGTCCGGATGTTCATTCCTTGTGTAAATGAACATAGTAATCACTTTTGCTTAAGTGATTACTGTTGTTGATCTTGCCATGAATTATTGCTTTTATGCTTATGTTCATTTTTGCTTGATCATGCTTATTTTGCTCCATATGCATATTAAGTTTTCTGCATACAATGATATTGCTATGTTATTGTGTTTCAGGAGTTACTTATTCATATGTTCAAGAACTTTACAGAATCTAGAGTTAGGTGTGAGTGAGTTTTGTTCAACTGTTCCTAACTCACATTTTAAGTCTAGAGTCTGTTGTAGGGTTTTGTCACGGAATAGCCAAAGGGGAAGATTTTAAGGTTGAATTTAATCAACCATCTAATTGGCTTTATTCCGTGACCAATTTGCTTGTAATTTAGCACTTAGTAACCCTGTATTTAGGTGGGAAAATTGTAAGGGTAGTGTGTGAGAAGATGTGAAGAAAAACTCAAGAGTGTGCAAGAAAAACAGAGCTTCGCGGCTAGGGCTCGCGGGTGGATCGCGACTGGCAAGCTGCCAAACGCAGGCACGTGAGCTGCACACTGGGAAGCTGAAGGGTCGCGCTAGCTGTCACACTACAGGACAAAAGTCCCAGGCTGGCCAGACCGTTACGTCGCGACTTGAACTCACGACTTGGACAAGCCGCGAGACCAAGCCGCCAATTTGCCCTGTTTGGCAAAAACTGACGTTTTGCATTCCCTTCTCACCCTACTATAAATACACCCTTATACCCATCATATTGAGAGAGCTTCCAGAGAGAATTTTGTGAGAGAAACCCTAGAGAAATACAAGATTGATTCATCCCCAATCTTAACCTTAGAGACTCTACAAATTCTTCTACTCTCTTCCTCTCCATTGTCATACCCTTGAGAGGCCTTTAGCCAAATCCTTATCTCATCATACCCACGTCTGTGAGAAGGCTTAATTGGTACTGTTGGGAAGCAATTAAGAAGGAACCAATCTACATTGATTGATGCTATGGTCTAGTAGCGGAATTCGGTAAGTTAAAGAAGAAATAGGTTCGGAACAACCTTGTTGGAGCAAGAAGCTTGGAGGGCTTAGGTACATGGGTAGATTAGGCTTGGAGGGTCTTCTACTGTTCATGTATCCCAACTATATTCTTTAGTGGATTATTTGACCGCTTGGAGGGCGGCGGAGAGGTTTTATGCCGAGGGCTTTGGTTTTCTCTTCGATAACACATCGTGTGTTGTCCGTGTGTTTGCATCTTCCTTTCCTTTATCTTTGCCTTATATTTACTGCTGTGGATGTGTTTATATTTGGCTTAGATTTGTTATCAATTCTGTTATAGCTTGTTATCATGTTCCGCACATTAATTGTTTGATATAAAGCTTGAATTAGTATTTTTGTATTTGGGGTCCAAACGTTCAAAGGTATTATGTACCCATTTTGAACTTTCATTTTGAACCATAAATTAACATTCCATAAAGTAAATTTTTCAGCTAAAAAAACGGTGGGAAATCAATTTGAAGAAGTTGAAAAAGAAAATTATGTGTTGGAAATTTAGACCCCTTAAATCACAATTAGATTGCGTAGCCTAGATTAATTAACCAAGTTGTTACTTAGTCAAATTAAACAATTCTAGATTAAAACAATCACAAAATCATATCATGCATATAAAACATATAAAGCAGCAGAAATAATAAAGAACACAAGATATGATCACCCAGGAAACCACACGGAAAAACCTGGGGAGGATTTGACCCACCGATCCTCAAGGCAAAACGGAATCCACTAAGAAATAATTGAAGTTCTTACAAAAGGACTTACAAGCTCCCCGCTTGACTTCCTAATGCTACCCACCAATAAAACTTCCTGACACGACCACGCGCAGGCTCCGAGTCCACGGACTACTTCTTTCTTTGTATTCCTCAATCAGCTGCAAGCACCCACGCTTGATATTCTTTAAGCTTCAAAGGCAGCAACCAAGTTGATCATCAAGATGTTGATGTAATCTCAATCTTGAAAACCCTAAGTTTATATGAAGGAAAGCTCCTCAAAGATCTCACAAGAGATTCACATAAACAGCAAATATGAGCAACAAAGACTTAGAGAGGTTTGGGTACAAAACCCTAATAAAATGAGGCACAAGAGGCACTCTAATCTCTCTCTTCAAAAGTCCCAAAAACGTTCTAGGGTTTCCCTTATATATATAAGAGTTTTACTTGAACCCCAAGACGTTTAAATAGAGTTTGGGCTGAACTGGAACTCTGCAGAAAAATAAATCTGTACGTGGTTCGATCGATCGAGTCTAATTTTCGATCGATCGAGACTTACAGATTTAGTCCAATAAATTCTGCAATCACTCGATTCCAATTTTACAAATAAACATACTTTGAGCAAGCCTAAACCTAGACTAAATGTTTTGATCATGGTTTGCCAACAAAATACAAATTGAAGTTCTAATACATTAATTCCCAATTTCTTAGAACCCAACATTATGAAAGAGCTGGATTTGGACCGTCGGTTGCATAACATAAAAATTATATATCGTGCTCCTCATGCAGTGTTCAATGACCGTATTGTCTTCATGTCTATTGAAATAAAAAGAGACAAACACGTTTAAATTATGTTTGACAAGATAAACTTTACACCCCAGTCAAAAGCTGTCGAGTTGTATATAAGTGTGGAGCCTCGTATAGAAGTTGGCGGTGAAGATGTGCAACAAACAACTTTAGAGGGTGCTGCATTAAATCTGCTACATTAAAAAAATTCTGCTACATCAAAATTCTACTGCATTAAAAAAATTCTATTGCATTAAAATCTGCTGCATTGAAAAATTCTGCTGCATTAAATAAAACTCAATAATAAAAATAAAATCTTCAAATATAAATTCTGCTGCATTGATTAAACATATATAATGTTATCATCTGCCAAAAGTAAAGACAATCAATTTTGTCTTTAAGCCACATGCATAAAGGTTTACAACCAAAACCTAACTACTGGTCCACCACACATCAAAGATGCACATCTTCCAACCAAACAGTGGGAACCAGTTACATAAACTGTGGCACTTGACCAATTTAAATACCAATTACATGAACTGTGGGAATCATAACAAAAACAAAAAATAGATGATTTGCTTCATTTACTGTTTTTGGTGCCCTTGTTGGCCTTCTTACCCTTTCCACCAAGTGGTTGAGTGGCTGCAAACAGAAGAACCATAAACCATCAAGAAAACGTTACAGATATATGTTTATTTCACCAACAAAAATGAACTTTTATTTTATCAGTTACCAAATAGTGCACTCAAATGTCCAACAGCCACTTTACCAAGTATATATGAATGTGTATCATTAATCATATTAGGCTGCACCCTCCCCGCATTTACTTCTTTTCTGGTTGCGTCTAGTGTACTGCTTGGTGGGAACATGCTCTGTTACCTACTCATAATGTTATATTTTTAAGCTTTTACAAACAAATAAATTCATGCACAAAGCAACCCAAAAAATATATGAAATTAAAATCAAAGTAAAGCACTTGGAATACCAGGTGGGAACCTGTGCCGCATATCCTTGGTTGGATGGCGCGAGTCAATTTCCTCATGGGTGCAGCATGAGTGTTTGCATCCTATGGCTGCTCAGCTTGGTCACGTTGCCCCTACTCAACGTCACTGTCATGTGGATGCGTGGCTTGCGGAACATGTATTAAGGTAGAGGAGGTAGGAGGTGGTTGTGTACGACTTGGGCTAGTAGACATGAGCTCAACGTGGGGTGTTTGAAGGCTAGGGGTGGGTATAACTGTCTAGGGGAAGCTATAGGACGGGGCCATGGGTGAGTTGTGGTCAACGGTGGTGGTGTGTGGGGAGAACTCGAATTCAGCATGGGTAAACCGCGAGGGAGATCTGGTGTAAATGGGAGGGATGGGTGGCATGGAAGGCCTGGCTGTGTCTTGAGGGGTGGACATGGGTGGAACAGGGGTCTCAATGGCCAAAGGAGGGGTGGGGGCAAGTTGATGACGTGTCACTGGAGCAGCTGAGCTCGAACTGGGCCCTACATTTGGTATTTCAGTCTGGTTTGCTGCTTCGGCATTGGCTGGCACATCGATACGATCAACCTCATCCACATCCTTAAAGGCCTTCTTAATGAACTTGTATTCGTAAGATTCTTCATTGAACCAGTTGAGGACAGCCAGTTGGTTTGCAAGCTGTCATTAAATCAACGACATTATTAAGTACGATACATACATAACGTCAAACACAACATGCAAAACAAAATAAGTTTATGCACATTACCAAAATTTCCATCTTAGCGCTAGTGCAGTCGATATACAATCGAGTGATCCTACGATACCACACCATATATGGATGATGACGTGACATCACCTCTTCCATCCTGAATGCATTACAAATGTACTCATCACGATCATTCCACCTCTGAATATGGACTGCATGTTCCACCGACCAATTTTTATCTACCTTGCCCCTCGCATCTATTTTGTGCAAATCGCGATTGGTATTAGCATCTCTGGGTTGTTCCTGCTTTACCCCAAACTGTCATAGGACACGATCGGGTAAGTGGAACTCTACAAGCCAAAAACATATAAGTGGAACAATCGACCTCCACACATCACTTCCCTCAATGCGAAAACTAGGAGGAAGGTGGCTCAAGTCATTTCCATATGGCTCCCACTTAACCTACAAAAGCCACCAAGTAAAGCAAACACATTCAGAAATTTTCTCATAATTTGCATAACAAGTAGCACAATAATAGGCAATGAAAATACAAGTATTATACCTGGTCGGGCCATGTCGTGGCAATTTGATTGCGATATGCGGAAAGCACGTGCGTGGGAGCATTCTTTGTACTCATCGCCTCTGCTTACCTACAAGCAGGTAACATCACATGATCATTAGTCGTTTATGTATAAAAATGTGGCATAATACATGATAGCACACTAATTATGCAATATATACTTATTTCATAGCAAGAGGAATTAGTGGCAGTGGTGGACCATAAACACCCTCAGGGTTGGGGCACCATCTGTGGGGACATATGTGGGAACCTGACATATATCCACAATTGAACCAAAATCAATGGTTCGCCAATCTGCTTTGCCTTCTTGTCGCTTGCATTGCATAACTGTCTGTACAACCATGATAAGGCTGCACTACCCTAACTATACTTGCGTGGATTACGAAGGTCTCACATGAACTCTAACCACATGAGATGAACCCTATCTCCAAACTTGTCAAGAAATACCATATCCCCTAGTAGGGCTAGTATATAGTAGCGAGCGTACTAATGAACTTAAATCCCATTGGCATCCGGACGCAGTGGTTGTCTGATTCTTTCGACAAGTGCGGGTATCAAAATCCTTTGACCTTTTAGCACAGTTTGAGCGTCATTTGGAATTTGAATTCCAAGCATTTCAGCACACACAGTTGTCCAAGTTCTTTTAGTGAGCCCAACCATTGCCTCACCCTCGATGGGCAACCCCATGATAACTTCTACATCTTGCAATGTGATCGTCATCTCACCATGTGGTAGGTGGAATGTATAGGTCTCTGGGTGCCATCGCTCTACAAATGCAGTGATTAATGCATGGTCAAGCTGTATGGATGGAACCAAGTGCAGACCCTCTAGACCAAGCAACCTCACAATGGCAAGGACACGATCATCTACCATAGGAACTCGAAGTCTCAATTCTTCATGGCGACTTCAACAATCCAGTGTGCCAGGAGGATCCTACAAATATTACAACAATAGATAAAAATCTTATGCAAACATTTAGTATTTATGGCTAATTAGAGTTGTGACATGAATGCATACTACAAGAAAACTCATGCAATTACCTATTCCCCAGGGTTCCACAGTAACTCAGATCGATGTTTAACTTGTTCCGTCAATACACTAGGATCAATGGGTCCAGGATCTATCGTCATGCTGAAAAAGTTTTTGTGTCATATCAGCTATAAATAATAGGTTTGTGTAATGTGCAACATTCGTTAGTGACATTGAATAGAGAGAGACTTACACCATATCTAGGTTTTGTTTTTGGGGTTTTATTTATGTGTGGCATTATGATTTCCTTCTCTTTTCTTTTCTCTGGATTGTTGTTGTCCCTACGTTGTTTTGTTTTTATTTTTTTATTCAACGTTTCTTTATGAATATATATAACATTTTTTTTGGGAGCTAAAAACGATAGAAATTTTGATTGATACTATGGAATAATACAAGCAAACACTGAGTTAAGAGCAAACTCAGCTAGGGGGAACACTAGCCCAACTGAAGCAGCTATGTCTGAGTTAATACAAGTAATACCTATTTATCAGCATTTATATTAATTGTGTCAGAAGCAGCTGTGCTTGTATTGATTTTTTTGCCTACTGAAGATCAAATTACAGGTAGCTTTGTTGACATAAAGAGCCTTATGGCTCTTAACTAAATTCCAAAATTTCTTAAAGACTGTAACTGTTATATAGCAATTGCTGCTATGATCATTATCGCAATTAGCAAAAGCAAGGGGCAGTGCCGTGGTGGTTGGTTGAAGCCTGAAAGGTTTTCTATGCATCTCCCATGTGCTAAAGCTCTAGCAGCAAAATAAACAATTAATGACAGCCAATATTCATTGTACTTGCGTACAATGATCTCGACCCTTGGTGAAGTTGTTAGCACTTAGAATCATGTACTCACTTTCTTATTATTAGAGGTAGTCATAGCTCATATAAGATATAAACAATTATTACTAGAATTGGGATCTAAGCAGTAATAAGCGGGTTTCCTCATGTGAAATGTATTCTAGATAAAGTAGTTTTTGCTTAATCAACGCAACATAAGAATCAGTTGATACCATCGAAGGAAGTAGCATATATAAGTATATACTTCCCACTCCAACAAAGTCATTGTATAGTTCAAAAATAATTTTCCAATGATCTTTGGACCAAATGGCATACCCTACATAAATAAAATTGGAGGATAAGACCAAAAACCAAATGGTAATTTTAAAAAAAAAAATAGTGTCTGATACAAACAAACAGAAACCAAATAACGTTAAATGGCCTTGTAAATATTAAAGAATTTAACCAAGATAATTCTGATTTTTTATGGACAGCAAAGGAAATGTACACAACCAGACATTAGAAATGGATAATAAAAGAATATGGAATGGATTCAGATATCTGTTGTTCTGTAATCCACAATCAACCAGCTATTGCAACCTAAGCCTTTTTTAACTCTTAAATATAAATTAGATTTATGAGAGCTAGAAACCAAGCATTCTATCTATTCACTATAACAAAGATTCAAAATGCTTGACATTATAATTAATTCCTATCTATTGCTTAAAAATTAGACTGCCACAGAAGTGAATAGATAGTAACATATATGCAATTCTAGCATTAAGAAAATAAAATAAACAAAATGGTCATTACAAAGTCATTGTCATCCAAAATTGGTCATGACTTTAATTAAGGGCCAGTGCTTCACACTCTTCTTCTTTAGATACATAATATAAAGATATATACAATAGAATATTCACATTAGATTTTCAGATGCTGACAAGCATACAATTCACTCATCCTCTGCACCGTTTTTCAAATCAAAACCCACTTATCTATCAAAAAATGCCTGACAAACTCTGATGGAGTAAAAAAGATAACCTGCTCCCCGTTATCTCTCTCTCTCACACTCACACTTGCGCATGCATGCATACACGCACAATGAACTCAGTTTGATGTAGCAAGAGCAGCAACAAGATGTTATGGACGATAGTAAGCACAGTAAACAAAAACACAAAAACAAATAAAAATGAAACCCAAATCAAATGAAACCTAAATCTCCAAATCACTAAACCTAAAAAGCAAATCAAAACCCATTTCAGCCAATAAATAAAGATAAAGAAATCACATGAGAGAGAGAGAGAGAGAGAGAGAGAGAATGAACCTGCTGGTTGAGTCGGATTCCTCGCCATAGACGAAGATGATGGACGGATGAAACGGCGAAGGAAGAGAGACACTGGAGAAGGAGAGAAGAACGGCGTAGGAAGAGAGAGACACCGAAGAGAGAGAGAAGATTGAAGGCCTCAAAATCAATTTTACTATACTCAGATTTCTCTTTTTACCCACCGGGTACTTTTTTAACCCCTGTTTGAAGTTGAGTTCAACATACTTGACTTTTAAACTCGACTTCCAGGTGGCTTTTTTTTCCCCCTTTTTTTAATCCACATTAGACTTTTACTCGGGGGCCGCGAGTTGAATTCGCCTGGAAGTCAAGTTTGATAAACTCGACTTCCAAAAGAGTCTAACTAACTAAATAAGTTTAAACGTGTGCTATCCTGCTTAAAAATTTCGAAAATTGCACTGGTTGGCAAATTTTGCCTGCAAAGTGCAAAGTGAGGGGTTTTTTTAGAAAATAACCATCAAACTCAAACAATATCATTAGTTAGACAAAGTTTCAAACTAATTTGGTTTCTAACAATTCGAGTCCAGAGGACTCGATTTTACTATTGCTATTTTCCTGTTTTGCCAGAAGCTGAGGTGGACAAAAAGTCCACGTAATCCAGAAATCGAGTTCAAAGGACTCGGTTTCTATACATAAAAATCGAGTTCAGAGAACTCGGTTTCTATACATAGAAACCAAGTCCCCTGGACTCGGTTTCTATGTATAGAAATCGAGTCCAGTGCACTCGTTTTCTATGTATAGAAACCGAGTTCTCTGAACTCGATTCCTATACATAAAAAACGAGTGCACTGGACTCGATTTTCTAGTCTGATGTGTCCCATCCGCCCAGCATCAGTCTCATCCCAGGCAGGCCGGTCACGTGTACTGAGCTGGAAATCGAGTCCTTTGGACTCGATTTCTAGGAATGGTCCCCATCCCTCCACGTGTTGCCGTGGGTCCCAACTGGGACCTATTTTCCTCCTTACCATGGGAGGTCTTTCAGCTCTATTTTTCAAACTCAGAGGACAGCTCCTCTTCATAAACAACACAGCTCCTCTTCATAAACAACTTTCTTACTCTCTCTCACTTGCACTTACAGAACACTCATCTCACACAACACTCATCATCTCAGGTAATGTGTTTACAATATTGTGATTATTTGCTAGTTTTTTTTTTTAAGAAAAATTTAGAACATATTAGGAAAAGTTTTGTTTATGGTAATTATTAGTGTAAATATTGTGATTAATTTATTTGTTAATATGTTGTGATTATTTGCTAGTTTTTTTTTTTTTTTTTGACACATTATATACACATTTATATAAGATCATGAATCTACTTAAGAAAAAATATCTATAATGACTAGTAATATTATGATTAATTATTGGGGAATATTTAGTACATATTGTGAATAAATTTCAACATATTGGTTTTTTTTTTTTTTTTTTTGTTAGTGTAAATATTGTGATTAAATTATTTACTAAGTTTTTAAAAAAAAATTTTAATATTGTGATTACTTATGTTATTACAACATATGGGGAATATTTGTTTTGTTTGTTAGTGTAAATATTGTGATAATATGCTAAGTTTTTTTTAAAAATTACTATTGTGATTAATTATTGGGAATATTTAGTACTAAATATTGTGATCAATTGTTAGGAATATTTAGTACTTTTAGGTCTTTATCATGGATATGAAATGGATTATGAGTTTGATACCTAAGATAGTATTTGTAGTCTTTTTACCATAAATTATTTCAAGATATACCTCTTAGGATTTGTAACAGAGATTTCAATGGATATGACTTTGGTAATGACTATTTTTGTAAGATTACTAAAGGTGAGTATATGCAAATTTGGTTGAGGTTAATATTGTTGGCATTTCATACGCAAAGTTTCGTGATTGATGTTAATTGAGCGTTATAAATTTGTGACTAACACAATTGCACTTGATGATCTACAAGTTGACAATGATCCTTATAAATATATACTACGGTGGACCCCTTACCAATACCAACCCTTATGACGGATCCTCATTTCAAGGTCCGGGTATCCAGTGCTACTATATGATGATACGCCATAAGCTAAAGACCCTGAATGAGCTTAAAGTAAAAATTATGGAAGAGTTGCAAGTGAACCCTACTTTGCATGACATACATATTACTTTCCGTTCTCCATATGAAGTCCTCAATCAATGCATTAATTACAGATATATGGAGATAACAGAGGACAAACATGTGAAATTCATGTTTAGTAAGATGCAAAAATGGGAACAAGCAGTAGATTTTGAGTTGTACGTCACTTTGGAGCCGCATGCGGAAGTCGGCGTAAAGGAAGAAATTGTACAAACAACTACATCTCTATAGTTTGCAGTCCTATATGATCGATGCACCACATTGGGAGGCTATACACCCCTTTTTCAAGAGACACCAGCAACAATTGAGAGCGAACTTGGAAATAGATATGAAGATCAATTTTGTACACATCGAGGTGAATCGTCTACAGTTCCAATAGTTGAAGATGAAGATGAAGACTATTTTGGGGAAGATCCTGACAATAGAGATGAGTACGAAGAGAGGATTGACAATGGTGACTTTGACAGGGGTGTTGATGATCATGAAATTTCTCCAATTCCTGATGATGATGATATGGCTGAATGTGATGTAGATGATGCGGACACTAATGTCAGAGTTTAGCATGTTACAAATACGACCCCCGTTTATGAACCTCCTGCCTCATCATTTTATGAAAATACTTGGGAGCATATGGTTGATCCTGAAGTTGTTCAGCAAGCATTTGGTTCTTCTTGGAATGCGGACATGAATTTTGCGAAAGGGTTGATTTTTGCGAATAAAGAGACGGTGAAACGTGCATTAACAATTTACGCCACAAAGCATAACAGAAACATTATCACTAGTAGGTCGACCAAAAGTAGACTGTCAGTGAAATGTGTCGATAAGTCATGCATATGGTACGTTGGGGCAATCGAGAAGCCTGAACATGGTCTATGAATGGTCACATCTTATGGGGTCCTCACAGTTGTATACCCCTTGCCACGGCCCTTGATGGTAGAATGATGGATTGTAAGTTTCTTGCAGTAGAATTTGTTCCATTGTTGCAAGAAAAACACACGACAATAATTTATCACCTCAGAGATTTCATTAAAGGGAAGTATTATGGGCATAAGCTTTCTTACTATAAGATATGGGATACGAAACATCGAGCTATTGCAAAGATATTTGGGGATTGGGAAGAGTCTTACCAAAGGTTGAGAAAGTTATTGTTGGCATACTTGGATCAAGAACCTGGCACCCGGTTCTGGTGTCACACCATACCTAGGGACGAATTCAGTGATACAATATTGCGCTATATATTTTGGGCTTTCACTCCATGCATTGAAGGATTCAGACATTGTAAGCCAGTGATCAGTATTGATGGGACCCATTTGTATGGTAAATATCGAGGGGTGTTGTTGATTGCAATGGCCACCGATGCTAACAACAAGGTTTTGCCTTTCGCCTTTGCTGTTGTGGACAAAGAGTCAGAGCCTAGTTGGAGGTGGTTTTTAGAATGACTCAGGAATGCACTGGGGGATGTGATAGCAGATAAGGACATCTGCGTAATTTCTGACCGACATCTGGGTATTCAAAATGCAATTGCAAACTGGCCTAGAGATGATGATGGACAAGTACGAGTAGTTCACAGATATTGCCTTCGACATGTTACTAGCAACTTCAACACGCATTTTCAGGACGCCACTTTAAAGTCATTTGCCTTGAAAGCGGGGTATGCTACTCAAGAAACTAAATTTGAGTTGTACATGCAACCTATCAAGGAAGCCGAGATCGAGGCCATTAGGAAGAAACGGAGAACCGAGCGGCAGGAAAGTGAACCCGACTCATCCATCATGCCATACACATATCTAATGAAAGAGGATTTACAAATGTGGACCCAGCTATATGATGATGGATACCGTTATGGGGCTATGACAACCAATGTCTCAAAGTGCTTCAATGGAGTACTCAAAGGTGCCCGTGGCCTACCCATTGCTGCAATGGTTGAATTCACTTGGAGCAAACTTGTTGTGTATTTCCATGATCGACATAAAGAAATTACTCATGATCTCTCAAATGGCAAGGTATGGAGTAAATATGCCTTACAAATTTATGGAAAAAACCTACAAAAATCTATTGATCACCAAATAGCATCGTATAATAATTTGAATGGTATATATCAAGTAATTACTGCATACAACATCCATAGTTCTAGAGGGGGACACCATAGCCATGTAGTAAACCTAATAGCCAAAACATATCATTGTGGAAAGTGGCAAAATCGAAAGATCCCTTGTTCACATGCAATTAAAGCTCTTCAGCACTTGGGGCAAGATGCGACTACATATATTAACCCATGTTATAGTTTGCAGAACGCCATTCGCACCTACTCACATGCATTTGTGGTGCCAATGTCAGAGACATTGTAGAGGGATGTGGACGATCCAAAGTGGGTGCTTGACCCAAACCTGTTGCGGGGCAAAAGTCGACCTGTAGCATCTAGGATACGGAATGAGATGGATGGGGTTCGGCGAGAACCGGAAAGCCGAAGGCCAGATTCTGACTTGAGGGAGATTCAACAAAAGCAGAGCTGTGGACTATGTCATCAACATGGGCATAACCGTAGAAGATGTCTGCTTTCCCGTGGGGCTTCGACAAGCAGTAATGATCCAAACTAGGTAAGTGATGCTTTTATATAAAATGCCATGATTGTATGAATTAGCCAAGTTGCATAGATTAGTGCAACTATTAGTTACAACAACTATTTTGTACACCATTGTGGGATTCTATAATCTAGTATATTAATCGCTTTTAGGAAAAATAAAAAATAAAAATGCACCTAGCCATTGGAATACAAAATTGTGCTTTTGTCACTAAATAATAGTATTACATTTTCCGTTTTTTAACTTTACCATTACAAGTTGACATGAGTTTTTAAATGTTGTTGCCTTGATTTCAGCATATTTAAATTATAAAATGGCTAGATATTAAAACCAATCTTGCATGTATAAAACCAATGATTTTAGGGCTACTAGTAGAATTTCGACAAATTTCTTTCATATCTACTCCACTTCAACCTATTCCACCCACCACCAAAAGAAAGAACCCAAAATAAAAATAACAAAAAAATCCAGTTCTTCATTGTACTTTCAAACAACAAATTAGTATCTTCCATGATCCATGCCAAATTTGTTGTATAGAACTAGAGGAATTGCCAAAAATGCCATAAATTTATATTGTGCCTTGAATTGAAGGCATTGCAATGTAGTACATTGATTGCTGAGCATATTTATACCACAAAAATCAAGAAATAGGTATCAACAAAGCAAGAAACTCACTGACTATTAAAAATTAAGACAAAACATAACAGGTAGTCTAGGGATGCTTTTATATAAAATGCCATGATTGTATCAATTAGCCAAGTTGCATAGATTAGTGCGTATGTTTTGGCTTTTGGTATCTAACAACAATATTTGAATTTTTTTCAGGCATGCAAATACTCGATTTTGGAATGGCATTGTAGATGTAAATTGGGATTCTCTTTATTATGTATTTGAACTTACTACTAGGTTGTATGCGGACAATTATTACTACTATGTTGTATGCGGACAATTATTATTTTGTTTATCATTGAATGAACTTGTAATCGAAGTATTCTATATCCAATGAATTATCATTGGATAATTTAATGAACTTGTTTTTCCTATTTTGTGTGAAAGAGAGACTTAAAATTATGTTGAGGAACTGAATTAGTCATTTTGTCTCAACGATTTGATTGTGGGCAATGTTTTTGCCACTAGTAGAAGGGGCTTTGGTGAATATGGTGATACAATCAGCTATGGAAGGAGATTTCAGAGAGCGGGTGTTACTTTATTCATGCTGTTAGAAATTGAAAGTCTTTCCTTTGGGTGGATGTATTTTTTACTGAGCTAAAAAGATTTAGGATTGCAGGATCATATGTTAAAAAATGTGTTTATTATGGCAACACTTGATACCCTTTGATCTTATATTAAGAACCAGATTCAAAAGGCTTGAACTATTGAACCTACACCAAAGAAGACAAGAGAAATAAGCAATGCAAATTGCAACTATGATAGAATGAACCATCAACAGGCAGATCTATATATATATATATATATATATATATATATATATATATGTGTATGTAGCAGCTGATTTGAATACTCCCAAATACTTTAGCCAATATGTCGTTAGAGGACTTGTTCAAGCAACACAATTTTAGAAATAAAACAACGATTCTTTCTAAGGCTACTTCTTGAGAAGAAAACAAAAACCAACTTGGCTGTAGACATCGGCCAATGGTAGATACAAAGAATTTTTTTTTTTTTTTTTTTGGGAAAAATTATAGAAATTAACTAAAGACATAAACAAGAGCTTTTCCTACATAACCAACCACGCTTAAATAGTAATAGGTGCATTTCATGCAACTTACTCTTTTTCAAATTACATCAAACATGACTTGATTAACAACAATGCCAACAATTGTAAAACTGAACAGATTTATGCAATTAACCTCTTAATTCATTCATGAAACATAATAAATGGCCAAGATGCAGAGTGTCCAAAAAGATGGGAGCTTCATATATTCACAATCAGGACATGCACACAGGTTCAGTTGGGCATTTCTCACAATTCTGAGCCATGTATACAAGCAACAAGAAAAAAATAGACAACTTACAAATCCACCCCTCAAAAAAAAAAAAAAAAAAAAAACTTTTAGAAATGGAGGAGTTTTGGCAATTCTAGAGACATAAATTACCAGCCATTGGAAAACGTGAATCACTTGCTCTAAGCCGAAATATTGAAATTTAAGAAGACGAGCAAATTGGCATCACAGTATGATGATTAAGATCAAGCAGGTATATATTAAACCAAATTTCACCCAGTAGCAATATTAGTCAAGTTCTTTTTCAAGTTTCCGTAAAATCTGGAGATGGTCCAGAGTGCCTAAATTTACTGAATTTCCCGTGTAACTAGGACTTATAAAAAAAAAAGGTTAATAAACATATATAATAATAAGAAAACCAATTTATCAGGAATATTTTCCGTAATGAAAGATCAATAGACCAAAGGGGATATTATTTTACTACACAGTAACTTCAATGAGATATTAATTTTACTACAAAGTAACTACGATTTGAATGTGTGATTTTTTTACATGGAGATCAATTTTTTTTGTTTACAATTATAAAAATAAAAAATAAAAAAAATAAAAAATAAGCAAAATAAGCTACCAAAAATTCACTTCCCAAGGAAGGAAAATGTGTTTCTATAAAGTTGAGACATAACTTGCTTTGTCAATGGGCAGACAAATGCATCATATATAGGCTCAAGGTGCACTCTTTCAAAGATGAAGCTCTCATCTGACTGGCTGCCAATTTCAGAACTCCCATCCCAGCTATCAGCCATCTGATTTAAATTACTCCCTGCAACAAATTAGTATTGGGTTGAAAAGATAAACCATTATGCCAATAGCTTTACAGTGGTCAGGGAAGTAATACAAAAATATAAAAACTAAATCAATCTGAGATAAAAATAAATAAATAATAGATGAAAGTGCTTGACAATAATAAAAAGAGCATGCTTAATTGTTTAGTGTTTACCAAAGCATCAGTGCATGTGAAAAAATAACAGTGTTCACACTCCCTCTTGTTGTTGAGGGGATCGAGGGGAGACACAGAATTTTTGGATATAATAACAAGTATTAGTTGTAGATTGTTCTACCTGCTCCAACGTGTCACAAAAAGACAAACTTTGTAGACTAGCATTTCTCACTTCTAAGAACCTTAATTTCTTATAGAAATTTTAAAAATTATGAATCTAGCGGTTGAAGAAATTTATTCACATTAGCTCCATGATTCCCTTGTATTACATGAAAAATGAACCTGTGTAGTGGAGCGAGAAATTGCATCCCACTTGTATAATCTACTTCATTTATATTAGGCTTGATTAGTGCTTGTGATGTGTCATGACTCATGAGAAACCAAAGCTCATGGATATGATGATACAAACCAAAGATCACATGGAAATCAGCATTGTCAAAGCTATCACATTTTACTCAACTCAAAGCTCATGGATATGATGATACAAATTCCACGATTGATGCTTATGTTTTGCAGAATTGATAAAAACAAGTCAAATATTATGGCTTAGATCTAGGATGCTTGCTCTAATGCCACTTTTACATGGAAATTAGTTCAAGAAGCAAGGAAGAGTGAAGAGGAAAAAATTAATTCTACTAGTAACCTGACCAATTTATTTGGGAAAAAAAGAAGCAAACAACTCTTATTATCAAAGAAAGGAGAACTTCATACATGATCAAATAGCTGACTGCTATTTTTTTTTAAAGTAGTACTTGCAAAAGATTTAGTAAAAGCGCCACAAATTCATACCAATATTTGGTCCCTTTGGGTATACCTGGCGCATTCCTTGTTCTTCCAAGGTTGGAAGCACATCATCGGTCTAGACAAAACATTGGAAAAATTATCATGGGAAAATAGAATAATGATAGAAGCCTAATAATTCAATCATAAAATAAGCTCAATGATGTCATCAAATCCAAGCTTTGGACTTAAGACCTACAAACTCAAGATATTGAAACTGATATTCCCCTTTTACGCATTTTTAGGAAATCCTCTTCACTTTCTATTTTTACTTGTGAACAAACAGGGAATACATTCTTCAAATGGTTAAATACAAACAATAGTTCAACACAATTAACTTTCTCATAAAAACTCTATGACTAAACATTACACCTAAAAAAGGCAGGACCGATAATTCGAAACTAGGCTATTCAAATGTATTTTGCAAGAAAGAATAATAAAAAATAAATAAACTCTCTTTCTCACAGTGTTAATATATTGGAACAAATTTTCAAGTAGATAGCAGCAACAAGATAAACTCATAAAACCATTACTAATTCAAGTAGTGCCAACTTTAAGAGGAAAAGGTGCAGGAGCATGCTATAAAGTGAACTGCTGCATTACATACAATTAAAAGAGAAAGACACTAGACACATAATCATTAGATAAATATAAAATTCTCTAAAATAAAATAGAAAATTTAATTTTGTTTTTGTCTCCTAGAGTACTACTAATAAAATTTAGTATGATTAACTAGTTGACAATTCTAGGTTTTTCAATGAAAACATCCAGGATTCAAATCCCCTCTTCCCCAATGTAACTATCGAATTATCAAAAAAATGGAAATACAAAATCCTCTCTATATCAAATTTTGATATATACTTGAAGAAATATTAGGTCTTGAATCTTGATAATGTTATGAAATCCCTGGCTATTAGAGGGACAATATACCATATAATAATGCTATAATATATGAACTTACAAATTACAATATCCTGTAGCAACAGTATAACATATGAAATTATAAAGATTTAAAAGATATATTTGACCTTAAAAACGTCAGTGATGCTGATGTTGGTCTAGCTACAAGTTTTCAAACTTGTATAAAACCCCACAAGTAATGCTTGCTTGGGCCACTTCTGACAAAAGGAACCGAATATGTTTTTATTGTTTTATGCTTTATGAAAATCCATGCCGTTCTCACTCACTTCAAAATGCTTTGCAAAATGTTCTACTCTTTATGGTCTATTATTGTAAGGGCCAGTTTAGTAACTCTCACATTTTATTAAAGTTTTTTTCTTTAAACCATTTCTTTGTGCTATACGCAAATTCAACCTACAAGCCCTCAAAAGTCATTACGTGCCATTCTAGAAATTGTATACTTGTATAACTAAATTTCATATAGTTGATGACACATTCAATTTTTGACTCTTGGCAATTCCAATCTTTCATTATGTGGTCAAGCTGGGTTAGGTAAACGTCTGTCATGCTCACTTCCTCATGTGCTCATCTTATGGCATAGAGAATTAAACAAAGAACTGTATTACTTTGGCAAACCCTATCCTGGACTAGCAGAGAGATCGTTCTTATATTCTAGCATAACGTATTCAGGTTCCTCCTAAACCTTAAACTGCCACAACCACACGTACACAAATTCTCCAATTTGTCCTACGTCAATAAATTTCGTACTATGAACACCAATCTCAAAGATATGCCGCACTTATAACCTTTTTTTTTTTTTTATAGGACCACACTCATAACTTTATATCACTATCAAGCAGATATCATAGCTATATCACAATCAAATTGTCATCCAAGTCTAGGAAATTTAAATAAATCAAAGTTAAGACCATAGTTGCTATCAAACTAATCAGTGCATGTCTTAACATTTGGTAACTCAGCAAAATATTAGCAAACAGCTATACTGTATTAGCTATGGAGTATTATCTTAACATTTCAAGTGCTAACACAGCATTCCTGATAGCCATATACGGTTTTAATCAGCACAAAGTGATTGAGCTGAATGGGACAAGTATGTCTGGGTGCTGCTATCAATATGTTGTAAATTAAGCTATCAAATAAATAGCAAACATGAAACCTACATAACCATACAATAACTGAAGTGTTATGGAGTTTGACAAGCAAACAAGTACTTGTGTTAATGTTGTTCACTCAATTTTAAGGAAAATTTAAAGAGGCTGTGGTGAATTACTACAAGGCAGACCTTAATGGCATCACAAGGATGATGTAGAAGCAGGTTCAGCCACACTCGGTAGCCAATTTTGAAAGAAGGCATGGGAATCACTGTCTGCACGTGACAGGGCAGCAAGAGGAGTGACAGTAATCTGAAATAAAATCATGATAACAAGTTAGTGATGGCCCGCATAGAGATTTTAATCGAGCAAAATAATGTGGGGGAGAAAAAATCACACAAATAAATTTCATAAATCAAATCTACGCACGTATCCTTCTTGAACATATCGGTAGAAAAGTAGAGTCGTCCATTTAAAATGGGCACCCTTTACCTACAACAATTGAAAAGTAGAGTCATCCATTTAAAATTTAAATAGAAAAAAAGTGACATAATCAAGTTTCCTGCATGTTTATAATTAGCATGTTACAATCAAGTTTTATTCTCTAATTTGTTACAATTAAGAGTTTCAATCATAATGTACTCAAAAGCATCAGTCATTAGATGAAATGATTATGGATCATCTATTTTACTATAAACAAGATGTCCAATTTGGGTAGGCTTTTGCTTTCCCGGTACACCCCGTGTACCAAGGAAGTTGTTTTCTCCTTCTTGTATTTTTGTTTTTTTTTTTTTCAATAAAGTTTTTATTTACCGATCAAGAAAAAAGGTATGCAATATCTATTATGGCATCCAACATAATCTCATTCACTTCTTTCAAAGAAACCAAATCCTCTGGAATATAATGGATCAGAGGCATCTTAAGGGTTCTATTTCTGAAGTGGCTTCCTCCTTTCTTTGTGGTGCCCCGTATCTGTGGTTCGACTCCCACATTCCCACCTCCCCAACTATCTATCTATTAAAAAATATAAATATATAAATAATTTGCTAAACAATAAGAATCTATTGAAACGGAATCAAATGTGAAATAACACAATTCAACACCAATTAAAGAAAAAACATAAGATGCTTATAAGCTTTTGTCATCCTTTATAAAGCAGGTAAGAAGATATAATTTAGAAAGTCGGAAGGCCTCAGAGGAAGGAGGACTTTGGGCAGGATCTATTAGCAGCAAATTCCCTCTAAGATCCACTTTAAGAACTGCTCTGGAACATAGAATATGAATTTAAGATCATTTAAGCTTAAACAAATTTTAAAAGCAGTAACCCTCATAAAAAAAAACTTGGTTACAAACTCAATTGTTTACTAAAAGTTTCCAATTTTAGACTATAAAAATTATATTTTAAATTATTTACAAATCATACATTTTACAACATTGACATCTAAGAACCTAAGGAAAAAAATTTGTGCATATCATGCATAATTATTTATTGTTCACAAAACCTCTACAAAATAGAACCTTGAGCACTGTTGTCTATAGGGTTAAATTGGAAGCTAAGAACTTTAGACTTAAAAGTGTCTTTAACCCCCAAAAACATACACACTAAAACAATCACATAACTATATTAAACAAAGGCTAAACTTAACACTACAATTTATAAGACTTGAAATTCCTTGGCTAATTTCCGGCCAACTCTACTCCCCCTCCCTCCCCCACACCCCCCCCCCCCCACCCCAAAATCCAAACGGACCATAACAGTTACAGCATAACTGTCAAATTTTGCTTAAAAGTTAACACCCTTAAGGATGAGGAAGATTCATGATTTTCTCCGAAGTTTAAGTTCAACATGTGAACTTAACATAGCCAAAATTAAATGAAAAATTCAAATCATTTAAAATAATCAATGTAAGATCCTGATCAATTCATTTAGGGAAAGCGGTAAATACTAGAAATATCCAGATGAAGTCAACCTTTGCAGGTCTATAAGGCTCAATCTATTGAGGTAGGCTATGTTGGTGATATAGGTAACCATCATGATTAATTTTTGTTTTAAGTAAAATAGGTTCGGACATTGAGGCTAAATTGAGATTAATTTATTATAGCATGGGTTGCTTGCTTTTTGTACTTTGAATTTGGTTCAGGATGTTAATAAAGAAGTGATTCTGAGCAACATGGAAATGGGAAAAGCTATACATGTTTGCCTTATAGTAGTAAATGGCAAGCAAATGCAAAGGCAAAAGAGTTCAGTGAATATTGTGACTATCAGAGTATTATCAACTTAGAAAAATAATTAAACAATGAGTCACAACATAAAGTCTATGTTGCACGGACACGGACACGACACGGATACGGATACGGGGATACGGTAATTTTTGAAAAATAAGGACACGACACGGTGGGGACACGGCGGTTAAATAATTAATTAAATTTTATATTTAGATATATTTTTTAATATTTTTAGACATAAAATACGTTTATGTCTAGAATTTAAATTATGTAAGAATTACAAATAAATAAACTAACACCCAAAATAGTACAATAATACACATAAAATGTTCAGAATAGTTTCTCAAAAAAAAAAATGTTTAGAATACAAACCAAATGTTTAAATAGGCTACGTAGTTCAAATACAAATAATAATACTAAAAATAATAGTCAAAATGATAAGATAAATTATTTTCTTTTGGACCAATGGCATATTAATAACATCATGGCACTGACATACAGTGCTCAAAAGTTGAAATTTGAAATGGAAAGTTTCAAAGTGACTTTCACGTGGGTTGGCAGAAGACACACAAAACAAAGAGGAAATATAAAAAAGTATTATAAAAGTTAAAATGAACAGAAGAAGACAAAGGCATCTGGGTCTGCGAAGAAAAAGAAAACAAAAAAGAAGCAGAAGAAGAAGAAGAAGAAGGGGAGAGGAGGAGCTCGCCGATCGGAAGGGACAGGGCACGCCGGCACAATGTCGATGTCTATGGAGTTCGCTGATCGGCCCGATCTAGCTCTGGCGAGGGGCAGAGGGCAACAGCAATGGGCAGAGGTCAGAGAGAGGGTGGAATCTATGATTTTTTTTTTTTTTTTTTTCACTGCTGGCGTGTTGGACACGTCGGATCCGCGTTGGCGCCGTGTCGGAGCCGTGTCGGAGAAGCGGAAAATAAATAAATAAAAAAGGGACACCGCCGGACACCGAAATCTGGCGCGTCGTGCCCGTTCCGGTGTCCGACACGTGTCAAACACTGACACGATGCCAAAAATAGCGTGTCTGTGCAACCTAGCATAAAGAGCAACAGATAAAGCAGGGGACATACTTCCCTCTTGAACAAAAGATTGTCTAGCAATGTAGCTGACGTTTCAGTTTCTGCTGATGCTTCTGAGTTAGCCTCCATGGACATAGTTGATAACATTTTGCCTCCTTGCATGTCAGAAGTAACTTGCTTCCATCCCATTCTAAATATATTTTTACCCTGCTTAGTCAGCCTGTACCCCTTTCTGAGGCACGTGAGACAAACATTACAACCACACATTGCATAACTGAGATAATAGCATTCTTATCATGAAACAAGAAATTGCAGTTGAATCAGTTCCAAATTGACCACACAAAGCCAAATGACTTAACCACAAGCATAACTTCATTTGGAAGTTGCATCAGGAACTTAAAAGTAGGGTGATCACCTTACGAAGAATTTCAACTCATTTAAAATAATCAGACTGACTGAAGACATTCCAGGAGAGTGAATAATAAGATTACTCTTTTCTTCAACATTCTTGATATGCTACTATCTTGCATACTGTAAAAACTGACCTATCAGAAGGACAATGGCAATGAAAATGTTCTCCTAAACTTATCATTCAATAGTGAAACCTTCAAAAGTTGTTTGAGTTTACCTTATTATTCAATAGTGAAACCTTCAAAAATTCTCTTAAATTTTTTTTTTTTTTTTGCTAAGTAAAAGTTCTCTTAAACTTATCATTCAATAGTGAAACCTTCAAAAGTAGTTTTGGGTTTACCTTATTATTAGCAACATCTGTTGGTAGATCTATGTTCAAAAAACATTTTTGAGGATAAGCCTGATTCCTGATCTCAGCCAGAATTGCACTTATGATTGGTAAACAAGCCTCAGCGGCCAGCGTATAGTCATCTACACTACTCTTACCTCCAACCCTGAAAATCAAGAACGCAAATCACTTGTAGGAGAAAAGGAACCTTATTATGATGGCAAGATAAATTTAAGGATGAAATGTAAAATAGCTGAAATAGTTCTTGGCCGAAACATAACATGACATTGTTGTCACATTCATTATATTCTGCCTCAACCATGGTAATATGCCATAACAAATTGTATAAAAATTTGACTTTGAACAAAATCTTTATTATATGTTAGACTATTGCCATACATATATGTTAACATACCAATCATATGATATAGAGACAGAAGGTAAATCATTGAGAAAGGCCTCTCGAGCACCTGCTACTGTGCCAGAGTAAATGCTGCAATTCCAAACCAATCAAAAAAGAAATGAACATTAGCTGCCCAAAGAAAGAAAATTACAATGTATTAAAAGAACTCCAGCAGGGATACTAACAATGTAAACAAGAAAGTGTCCCATAATGGGTGTACTAGTGATCTCATATTCTCATGAGACTAAAATCACTAAATTTTCTTAAATCAGTTTAGAAGGACATGTTTCCTTGTGATTTTTTTTATTCCCAAGGGGATTGATGGCACAGACACACTGTGTTTGAAAGAACCTTTTTTTTTTAACATTTAGAAGTCATTGTTTGTAAGAACCTTGAAATAACTGTATGTGGTTCTAACAATTTTTTTTTTATAAGTATGTGGTTCTAACAATATATACCAACTTCTGTCACAAATCCTTTAAAAGTCCAAAGCAGAAAATATTAAGAAAAAGAAAGGGCTGATTTTATTTTTAGATACTTTTTGTTTCACTTTTTGGCACTTTAAAGTAAGTGGAAGCTTCTTTTCCCCTCCTTTTCTTTCAATTTCTCTTCTTGACAAGGTATCCATTTTGAACAATAGAAAGGGGCATTAACACAGTCAGAATTTTGAAGAGAAGGCACAAAGGAAGACTAACATGTGATAACCACAGTTGCTACCCATGTTGATGCCACTAACTACCTGCATGCAGAAATGGGAAAAACATTAGCAAAAATAGCAAAGATCAAACAACTTTAATAACTACAACTTCTAGTCAAATGCAACCTGCTCAAGTGATTGCACAAGACATTTGTTCAACTCAGCAGAGTTAGACAGCAAAATGAAGTCAAGTAATCTTTAAAGCAAAATATCTGAATTAAGAGCAGTAATTTCAGTGTCATTATAAGTCATAACGACTCCATATTGAGGTGTTCACGAAATTAGAGAGAGAGGCCCACTATACAAAGAAATTAGCCAAATGGAATTTTTTTTTTTTTTTTTTATTGGTAAGCTGCACATGCAGGCCTAATGGTTTTTAAACCAACGACCTCACCCTCCACCTAACACTTAAAAGGGGAGGAGGTGCCAGTTGAGTTAGAGCTCATTGGCATTCAAAGAATTAGCCAGATGGAACATCACAATACAATTTAACAGTATCAATTAGTCCTCTCTAGAGTGCAACCAATGAAACTTCCATAACCATGCATTATAACCAGAGATCTACCAGGTCAGCAATTGAAGGAAAGAGTGCTTTGGAAATTCCCAAAGAAGTACAGTCAGCTGGAGTTCCTGCAAATCATATGCAAAACTTCAATCTTGTACTAAAAAATAAAAATAAATACCAAGAACTATCAGAGGAACGCAGTAATAATATAAATTGAAGATATTAATTAATGATTAGCACTGTGAAGGGGTGGATCACCCTTCAGATATCAAAATTGCATCTAAATAGAAAATTTATGGCTACACTCTATTGTTACTTGTGAACAAATAGGGAATACATTCTTCAAATGTTCATAAGAAATAAGAATGAAAAATCAGCTTAAGATGGTGTACAACAACGAAAATGGAAAGAAATAGATATTCACCTTCATTATTTTTGTATATGGATGGTTACCAATAGTACGATGACATTCATCAATTATCATTAAGCATACTGCTTCTGGACTCAAGAATGCCTTTCTTAAGACATCCAAAAATATTTGGGGTGTCATTACTAGTACCTACAAGATAACATAAAGAATTTGCATTAACATAACACTAGCAAAGGTAACTTGTGAATAGAAATTTAAATCTAGGATTTTAGGAAAATGTTATGTAATAAATTAATAACAAAATTCACATACACATTCAGATGGGGTGCTGATCCTAATGTATTTTACGCTTATGTTGTCTCGAATAGTGCCTGGTATGTGGGGGAGGGGGTACTGCATCTCCTTGGTGAGGCTCCTCGCATAGCTGCAAAGATGGAGTTACAACCAGCACAATGGATTACATGAATTCTAATACCAAAATATAGATAACAGCAGTTACTCAATAACTAAAGACATTAAATGACTTGTCATACCGTGGAGCCAGCCTTGTGTCCTGCTTTGTGACCACCTATCCCACAAGGAGGTGCTTTTGTTCTGCGTTTAGGTCGACCTTATGGGGGTGACTATAACCCAACTACCTGCTCATTCTCAACATGCACATCTCGCTGTTTTGCTTGACTCCCAACAACTGAAGATCCTACAACTGCGAGGAAGGATGGTGTAGCAGATGAAATGTGAGCGAGGCCCGTAGTTATGGGATCTGTATGCAATCCAGGAGTGGGCATGAATGACATGGACTGACTATGGGGTGGTACATGGTCTATATGACCAATGCTGTACGAGGGGAATTGAGTGTGCATGAAAGGAGGGGTCTGACTGAAATCATAGCCGAGATCAAAGGATGGCGGGGTAAATGAAAGATGAGCGGGGTCAAAAAATGTACGTGTGGTGTGTGAAGGGATCTCAGGGTGAGAAGATGCATGAGCAGTGGGTAGAGGGATCTCTAGGTCAGGAACTGCATGAGGAGTACGTGGAGGGATCTCTAGGGAAGGAGATGCATGTGGAGGTCGAGGGAACTCTGGGGCAGGAGATAATTGTGGGGGTGGAGGGAACTCTGACCCAGGAGATGCATGTGGGGGTGGAGGGGGATCCGGCCTACTGACAACCTGATGGGGTGCATCACGCTGACCATGGCTATGGCTGGCACGAGTTGAGCTCGTGCTTGGTCGCCCAATATCTTCTGGCGCTTCTGGATTTGCCCCATCGGTCTCTTCCAAGGGAAGTTGGGCAGTTATACGGTGAAGGCGTTCAACTACCTTAAGTACAGTAGCAATGTTTTTGTACTCAGGACTACCTACTGCATGACGCATCAACAACTGCTTGTGACTGGCAACCTGTAAGTAAATAAATACAATTAGTACATCTAACACAAAAATGGTGATACGCAACAAAGTTTGAAAAGAAAGGTCGAAGCAATTACCATAATAAGAAGTGATGTGGTAGTGTGGTCGACAAACCTCCAAGTCACCCTACCGTACCAATCGAAGTATTGATGAGTAGGCAACATAGCACCCTCTAGTCGTACTCCATGACATAGAAATCGTGCTCAGCTATTCCACACTTGGATATGGCCATAATGTTTGTCACTCCAATTCACCTCAATCTTCCCCTTCAAGTCTATGGCATGAAGGGCGTCGTCAGTATCAACATATGGGGGGATTTCTTATACCATGCCAAACTTACGAACAACACGGTCCGGTGTATATTTATCTACTAGCTAGAAACATACAAGCGGCACCCTCGCCATCCAAACATCCCTTCCTACAACACAAAACGCAGTCAGGTGGGCTAATTCAGCTTCATATGGTTGCCACACCACCTGAAGTAGACAAATAAAAGGACAGCACATTATGCAATGTTCCATTATTTTCGACTATAAGCTATTTTACAGTTATAAATACAATAATCATAAACAACAGAAGAACCACAAGTTGGGTACCTGCTTGGGATGCATAGAATCTAAAAGCTGACGATATCGGACCAGACAGATTTCTTGGGGGCTATTTTTTGTGGTCACGGCCCACACGGTCCTACAATTAAGAAAGAGATAGTCAATATTTGGAATTGAGAATTTGAAGTAATCAACAACAATAAAGGATGGGCAATCGTAAATTTAACATTACATACAACTAAGTTTATACCAATAAATGATTATTTAAACATATGATTAGTGGTGGAGCTAGAAATTAACAACACTTGTATCATACATCAATGCCAACATATGACCTCAGTGGTTGTAAAATGATATATAAAAATAAATAAAAATCCTTTTAATTTCCAAAATTTAAGGAATATCAAGGTTAAAATTTTATTCTCTATGTCTAACAATATGTCATATCGTTTAAAATTATGGATTTATTTCCAATAGAAAGAATCGATCAAGGAAGAGACTTACTTAATGGACAGTGGAGAAGGTGCAAATGGTGGGCCATATGCATCATCTGGTGGGAGGTCCTTCCTTGGCACAAAAAAGGGAATCTAAACCATGCTCAATACTGAACCAGTAGCAAGGCCCCACCAATCTGACTGGCACCTCTGTCGGTTACCCTGCATAACTCTCTGTATAACCATGCAAAGCAAGCGCTCCCCCAACTGTATTGAGGTGGATTGCGAAGGTCCCTCAACATTTGCAACCACATCGTATGCACCCTATCGCTAGACTTGTCGGCAAAAATTGTGTCTGCCAGAAGTATTAGAATATAACACCGTGCATATTGATGCACAACCACCTCTGCTGCACCATTGGGCAACCCTCGGTCAATTTTTTCTAGTAGCTTCTTAATTTGGATCCTTTGTCCTTTAAGCACCACAGCATTAGTAGCAATTCCAAGCATACTCTGACATTCAACAGCCCATGTCAAGTCAGTTGTTCCAACAATTGCCTCACCATCGATTGGAATCCCCAAAAGAACCTCTACATCTTGTAATGTGATCGTTGTCTCACCATGTGGCAGGTGGAAAGTGTGGGTTTCAGGCCGCCAGCGCTCAACAAGGGCCGTTATCAAGTTATGATCAATCTCTCTACTTGGGGTCCTATACAGCCCCTCTAATCCAACTCTCTTGACAATGTTGACGACGCGATCATCCACCACTATGGGGTGTCATTTTCGGAGCTCGTCATTACGACCACGGCATTTCAGTGGCCCCAAATCCTGCACATGATAGAACCATGGTGATGAGATGCAATATGCCATAAGGATGTAACCTTTATATAAGGGTGTGCAACAGTCTGCCAATCTAACTTAACCCAACTAATGGGCATGACTATGCATTCAAAGCTAGTAATACCATTGACAAACTTAGAATTTTAGAAATGGGAAGAAAAAAATTTCAACATAATGTAAAAGGATAAGAAGAGAATATTCAACAGGTGGTCGGTTTTAATTTTACTTTGCCTTCCCAAACAGCACACAATCGATATTCTTTAAGAAACCTTAACACCGAATTCTCAATGGGACCAAGACCGAACTCATCAGGGATCTGAGCAGGAACACCAGCCATACTGCACGAAGTTTAGAGAATCAAGAGTAATATAAGCACATGTTGAAGTGCAAAATAAGGTTAAAATAAGGTTAAAGTGCAAAATACTTTATTGGGACTAGAAACAATGATGCAAATCATGCTAAGGAATGAAAGATAACAAAATAGATTCGGGAGGTATCAACAGGTCATGATCAATTCTTATTTCTTAATCACCCAAAGCAAGCAATACCAGCTAAAGAGCTGAATTCTCCTTGTTATTCAGTAAGAGCTGAATTCCAGCATGACTATTAGCTATTAGGCAAGACTCAAGCCTCACACACAAAAGAATAACCTGACCAATACTTTTGATATTAAAGTCTCTACCTTGAGGAACAATACAACCAGACCAGTACTTCATAATAACTATTTTTGACAAGCTAATCTACTCTAAAAGATAATTTGTACATACTAAGCAGGGAATGGCAAACACACACAAACATGTGCTTTGAATTTAACCTATGATTGTTCTAAATTCACCAACCATTTATGAGCATTGTTGGTAAAGGCTTTGACTAAACTATGAAATTAAGTCTCTCTTGGAGAGGTATATGCGAGGCAGTTCTTAAGTGATCAAGTCTCTGTTTATGAGCACCACAAATCCTTCTAACCCAAAGGCAATACAAATCCATGGACACATTCATAGCAAAAAGACATCTTGAAAAGACAGTAAAGCCTAAAGGCATTTTTTAAGGAAGACATAGCTTTCTAATGAGCTCCAGATCACATGGGATTTTCTCTTACCACAGTAATGGGGTGGAGGGTGAGTTGTGGGTTCAAGATTAATTAGGTATGTGTAAACTTACCAAAAAGAAATAAAGGTAGGGTGGAGCTTTCAAACTAAAATTCAGTCAAAACAAAATTCTCACATCACTCACCAACCACCTTTAGGCCAAATGGCGTTTCCTAATGTTTCCAACGGAAACGTATAAGGTTCAAATCAAATTCCCCCTCCCCCCCCCCCCCCTAAAAAAATTTAAATTGCAGCAAAAGAACATCACATCACATCACTCATGACCACCAATACACTCAAACAACTACAATCGCAGAAAGGCCAAACGAAATCTTTTAGAGCTGCATAATGAAGTCATATGAAACATACATGGCATCTAAACTACATAACTAAACTCTGTTCACAATTATCAAGTTATGAGAGATGATCTAACTTAAAAAAATCACTTTACAAAAGCCGACGGTCGTGATTATGAACAATCAACATCACAATACTCCCATCCATTTGTAACACTTAAGCCGAAAAACAACCACAATCTAACTTTTTGCCACAACCAACCAATCACATTCAAAACCTCCAAACCCAATTGCCCACAAACAATAGAGTCATTCAAATTCACTAAACCTTTTACCCTCAGTTTGGTACTCTGTATGGCATAGAATTTGATCCAAAATTCAACATATATATATATATATATATATATGTGGAATTAAAACTGATGAAGTCAAGAATTTCACCAGTGAGCCACACAATACCTACGCGCTCGAATATAAACCTACACAACAAAGAGAAGAGAAAACCTTGCGAAGAGTACCGGTGTGGTGCTGGCCGAACACCCTCCGAAGATTAAGTCAGAAATATTCTCACAACTCTAGAGTGCTAAAGAGGGTAAATTATGCGTACCTTGATTAGTGAGGGTATTGGAGCTTTTATAGTTGTAGTCAGTAGACCTCTTTAACTTGGAGTCGAAGTCTTTCCTTGTAGAAATTCTCCTAAAGAGTCCTAAACGTAATGGACAAGTATCTTTTCCTTATTGAGAAGATCCTTCATTAACAAACACGGTCAACAGAATCCTATTTGCACTAGGATGTCATTATGTGGTGTGGGCTGCAAGTATTCCCATTTAGGGTTTATTGGAGATAAGGAAACATCAAGATCAGATCTCCCTTGGACCTTGCACCCCCCCTCATTGAGTCCGTTCAGTACTGGATCATAGGTCCGTCTGGTAGATACAGGGAAGCAGTCCGTTCATATGAGAGTTCTATCAAATTATTCCTCTTCAGTTGCCCCCTCACGCCATGGGTCCATTCAGTAAAAGCAAACAGATCCATGGGGTGACGGTTCAAAACTCCTGAAGAAAAGCAACCGTACTTGCGACCTGCGACGCGTGTCACTCCGTACCCTGACAGGTTATCAGAACTCATTTATGGCCAGCGACGCGTGTCACCCCTTTAATGGCTGTTGCCTCAGAACGAGGTGTCGCTTCGTCTTCCGTGCACCTTTCCTATAAATATCGTTCCCCCCCCCTTCTCATTTCTACTCTTTCTGCCAAAATACATCGCAAGAGCACTTCCGTCAATCCTGTCAGAGATCCAACCATCCAGATCTTGCCCCCGTCGCTATCAACATCGTTTATTCTTTCAATATCTTGGTAAGCAATTTTTCATCCGTTCTCTCATTTATCTTCAGGTCTCTTTATTTTTACAGTATTTTCACGCCCCCGTCGCCCTTTCCAAACCCGTCAGAGTCTTAGGTTTTGTCATTATATGTAAGCCATGTCTAGTGCGTCAAATAACCAGTCGGTCGTCCGTGACGGGGCGAACTATGAAGAGGTATACCCGTCAGGTTATAAAGACCAAGACGATCTAAGCGAGAGGAGTTCATTTTCAACTTCCCCTTCCTCAATAAATGAGGATATGGAAGTGGTCGAAATAGAAAAGGGCTCCGATGACACTGAAGAACAAGCAGTTAGATCCATCGTGGGAGCTGATGGACTTAGGGAGTTCATCATGCTTCCAGAATGGACGGTGAATGCCTTCACATCCACCATCAAGGAACCACATTTTAACACCATTAGGGCCAATTATCAAATCCCAAACTACATCCCCATCCGTCTACCCTACAAGTCAAAAAAATGTTACTATGAAGGAGTAGACGATGTAGGAGTGTACGAGCAGATGCTCAAGGCAGGCCTCAAGTTTCCTTTGAGTTCCCTGCACCGCGAACTCCTTAAATACCTGAGTTTATCCGTCAGCCAGATATTCTCAAATGCATGGAGGGTCTTCATAGCAATGGAAGTCCTATACGGAGCCATGTCTGACGGTAGCAGAAGGTTGACGATAAGGGAATTCCTCCACTGCTACCGTCCAGACGAGATAGATAAATCAAGGGGGATGTATAGTTTTGTCCCTAGGAGCTCCGTCTTGAAAGTGATTTATGAAACACCGGACTCAAATAGAGACTGGAAGAGCCGATATTTTTTCCTTGAGGGCGACGGTTGGATGTGTTATCCAAGGAAAACGGATTACATGCCTGTCGACAAGGTTTGGGGCGTATTAAATCAGTTCGGTATGAATCCGTCATACAATAATCAATTATTCAAAGTCTATCTAATAACCATTGTTTTAATGTTCGTCTACTCTTTTGTACAGTCCGTCGGCGCCCACAAGTCACTCTCGAGGAGTTTGGCTTCCTAGGAAAAAAAATTTCCAAGACCACACCAGAGGAACGAACCTGGGCCAAACTTATTAACCTCAATACCATTCATTGGTATTGTGACGGACCCCAACCAACTCCAACGGCAATTAAGTACGAAGAACGCACCCGTCAGCGTAAGTCCGTCGTTTTTCATTTTTCAAATTCCTTTTATCTCTTACATTTGACATTCCGTTTGCCTTTTCAGAGATGGACGATGCCAAAAGGAGAGCGGCCATTAGATTACAAGCTGCCAAAAATAAGGAAGCTGGTACGAACCCTATGGGGGCGGGCTCTAGCAAGCAAGCAAAAAGAAAACAACCGTCTAAGGGTGATCGTGCCCCGAAAAAGCCAAAAGTTCCCTTAGAGCCTGTCATAGGCTTGCTAGCCGAAGGGACCAAGACGGTCACTCCTGTGAAGCATGGGGCCGGTAAAGGCTTGATGACCGAACCGTCTGGAAGCCAAAAGAAGCCTCCCGTTCTTCTCCGTGAAGATTCCAAATACGCCCTTGAGAGGCTCTCGTCTATCATAACTACTGAGGATTATGAGGACTTATGTAATCATTCGACGGAGGCAATGGGGGAGACAGCCCTTTTCAGCATTGCTCAGGTGACACATCCGTCATCCTGTGGTCCGTCCCCTTACTCACTTTCTTCATTTTTTAACCCCTTTCTTTTTGTCAGGCTATGATTATGGTGAAAGGAATAATGGGACGGTGCCTCAATCACAAGACCACTTTAGACCGTGTTCGTGATAAGGCTAAGGTGACGGAGGACGAGCTTCTTGAATTAAAGTCCTGGAAGGTCGCCCAAGAGAAAAAGCTTAAGACGGTGGAAAAGGCTAGGGACGAATACATGAAGCTGTCGGAGGACCTGAAGAAAGCCTTGGAGAAAAAGGATGAGGAGGTCCGTCAGGCGAAGGAGGTCGCGATAAGGGAGTATCGCGACTCCAAGGCCCTTATAACAGAGCTTAGCCTTTCGTATAACGACGGTTTTGATGATGCCATCCGTCAGGTGAAGGCCTTGAATCTAGAGCTGGACTTGTCAGCCGTCAACATTGATGCCCCCGAGCAAACATCCACCCAGCCTGCCCAATCAGATGATACGGACGATCTGTTTAGCGAGAACCCTCTTAACCTTGAAACTCCCAAGGATCCTAAGGATGGCCAGACGGTGGTGACCCAAACGGTGGATGCAAATGAACCTAAGGATGATCAGGTTCTTCCTACCGAGAAGGAAGACCCCCCTGCAGCAAACTGATAATTTGTAATAGTTTAGCTTTTTATTATGTGAACTTTATGATTTACCCGTCATGTTTTTTGGGTTAACATAAGAACATCTCTTTTGGAGACTCCGTCGACTTTTTTATGTATCCATTCATTGATGCTTATGTTTATCTTGCTATTTTTTATTCGTTCACTCTGTGGAATTAGTTTATATCAATCTTGAAGACTTGGAATTTTTCATCCTTTGGGATGATCCGTCTACCTTAGCAAAATATCCGTCCATTCTGGTGGGCTTTACTTTGTATCCGTCTGCTTTGTAGATTTTATAATAAAGCATTATTTAATTTAATTTTGTATGCTTGATTCGTCTACTTTGGATTTTAACCCTAGTGGGGTTATCCGTCCACCTTGTGGACTTTAGTTTTTAGCGGGGATGACCCGTCCTCTAAGACCCGTCTATTATGTGGACTAGTTTTTTTATCCGTCCTCCGTGTGACTTTGGATGTTCGTCGATCCGTCCATCATATGGACCATATTTTATCTGTCCTCCATTATACTTAAGATTTTCATCCTCTTAGGATGATCC
This sequence comes from Quercus glauca, assembly GCA_023736055.1. Taxonomy (NCBI): domain Eukaryota; kingdom Viridiplantae; phylum Streptophyta; class Magnoliopsida; order Fagales; family Fagaceae; genus Quercus; species Quercus glauca. The sequence goes on along the minus strand of CM043318.1, from coordinate 29,406,531 downwards.
GTCCATCATGTGGACCATATTTTATCCGTCCTCCATTGGACTTAAGATTTTCATCCTCTTAGGATGATCCGTCCATCATGTGGACCATATTTTATCCGTCCTCCATTGGACTTAAGATTTTCATCCTCTTGGAATGATCCGTCCATCATGTGGACTTTAGATTTAATCGTCCGATATTGAACTAAGTAGATTAAGTAGAAAAAATTCAGTAGAGTCTGAAAGAAATTATATAGGAAAAAGGTGCCTGCCCCCTTGGGCTTAAAAAAGCACTCGTAGAAAGAATTGTTCAATGCAAAGTAAAACAATGGGAATAGCTGTCTGAATTAAAAAACTACTGAAAACTTGGAAATAAACTGGAAAATTGGGGGGTGTTGATACCTTCTATGTCGTCTCTATTGGTAGTATCTCCGTAGGTGCTCTGTGTTCCACAGGTGCTGCAGCTTCTGCCCGTCCAGAGTTTCAAGGTGGTACGTCCCTTTCCTTTGCCAGGATGAGATCCTGTATGGTCTTTCCTAGTTGGGGCCGAGCTTTCCTTGAGAGGGGTCTCTAGCAGCTCCCATTACTTTTCGTAGCACAAGATCCCCGATCTGAAAGTCTCTATGTCTGACATTGGATTTGTAATATTTTGTCATTAGATTCTGGTATCGCGCTAACCTCTGCTCTGCTGTAGCACGGACTTCGTCCACCAAGTCTAGTTGGAGCCACATGGCTTCTTCGTTCTTATCCTCGCTGTAATTCTCCACGCGATAGCTTGTAAGCCCTACCTCCGCTGGTATGACCGCATCAGTCCCATATGCTAGCTGAAACGGCGTTTCTCCTATAGGTACTCTTACAGTTGTACGATACGCCCACAAGATACTTGGTAGTTCGTCAGGCCAGATACCCTTTGCCCCCTCGAGTCGAGTCTTGATTATCTTGAGCAGGGTCCGGTTCGTAACTTCGACTTGTCCGTTGGCCTGCGGGTATGCGGGCGAGGAATGATGATTCTTGATACCTAGCTTCGAGCAGAAGCTCCTAAATGCGTTGTTGTCGAACTGCTTTCCATTGTCGAAGACAAGCACTCTTGGTATCCCGTACCTACAGATAATATTCCTCCAAACGAAGTTTCGAATGTTTTTCTCCGTGATAGTGGCCAGGGCCTCTGCTTCCACCCACTTGGTGAAGTAGTCGATACCAACTACCAGAAATTTTAGTTGCCTTACCTCAGTTGGGAAGGGGCCCATGATGTCTAGTCCCCATTGGGCGAATGGCCAAGGGGCCGTCATGGGTGTCAGTTCTTCGGTTGGTTGCTTGATCAAATTACTGAATCTTTGGCACTTGTCACACATCTTGACATAGTCTTGTGCGTCCTTTTGCATCATAGGCCAATAGTACCCTGCTCGGATCAATTTGTGTACTAAGGATCGTGCCCCCGAATGGTTTCCACAGATGCCCTCATGGACTTCTCTCATTACGTAGTCTGCCTCGTCGTGATTTAAGCACCTCAGATACGGTCGTGAGAATCTCCTTTTGTATAGAAGGTTATTGATCAATACAAATCGTAAGGCTTGAACTTTCAGTTTTCTGGCTGCTTCTTTTCCGTCTGGTAGTGTGCCTGTCCTCAGGTAGGCTAATAGTGGCGTGATCCAATCGTTCTCAGAATTCACTTTATGCACTTCTGTTCCGTCGTCAATAATTGAGGACGTTTGGATAAATGACAATATTTGATCAGGGACTAGCATAGATTCTGATGAGGCTGCTTTTGCCAGACGGTCAGCGCATTCATTCTCCTCCCTTGAGATTTGAATGAATCGCACTTTGAGGCCGTCGATCCGATTCTTGACTTTTTCTAGGTATTTCTTCATCCTTTTATTTTTGCACTCGTAAATGCCGTTAATTTAACTTGTTATTACCTGGGAGTCGCAATGTACGACCATGACTTCAGCATCTGCTACCGTCGTGAGGTCCAATCCTGTCACTAATGCTTTATACTCGACCTCGTTGTTTGTCGTTGCGTAATCCAATCGGACCATGCATTCGATTTTATCCCCGTCTGGGGTTTGAATTACCACTCAAGCTCCTCCAGCTTGCCTGTTTGAAAATCCGTCCGTGTAGATGCTCCATTCTCTGAGTGTATTTGCCCCCTTGCCTTCTAATGGGGTATACTCGGCGATGAAGTCTGCCATGGCTTGGCCCTTTATTGCAGTTCGCGGACGATACTGTATATCAAACTCGCTTAGTTCTATTGCCCACAAAGCCATTCGTTCAGCAGATTCAGGGTTGCTCATGGCTCTCTTCAGAGGCTGATCCGTCAAGACTACGATGGCATGGGCCTGGAAGTATGGCTTGAGCTTTCGGGCTGCAGTTACAAGCACGAAGGCCAACTTCTCCATCTGGAAGTATCTTTCTTCTGCCCCCCGGAAACCCCTACTTATGAAATAGACGGGTAGTTGAATTCCTTGTTCTTCTCTTATTAAGGCCGCGCTGACCGCTGCTTGCAAAACCGCTAAGTATAGGTAGAGCTCTTCCCCTGGTTCAACTGGGCTGAAAAGCGGTGGAGAGGCCAGGTATTTCTTTAGGTCTTCAAATGCTTTTTGACACTCATCCGTCCATTTGAAAGATTTTCTCAAGGTGCGAAAGAACGGTAGACATTTGTCCGTTGCTTTATAAACGAATATGTTTAAAGCCGCAATTTTGCCATTCAAGCTCTGCACCTCTTTCGCTGTCCCGATGGTTTTAACTCCATGATGGCCCGTATCTTCTCCGGGTTGACCTTTATTCCTCTTTGGGATACCATGAATCCCAAGAACTTTCCCGCCGTTACTCCGAATACGCACTTGTTCGGATTCAACTTCATATTATATGATCTGAGAGTGTCGAAGGTCTCTTGTAGGTCTCTTAGATGGTCCTATTCCAAAAGGCTTTTTACAAGCATGTCATCGACGTACACCTATACATTCCTCCCCATCTGGTGTGCAAACATTTTGTTCATTAATCTTTGGTAGGTTGCTCCTGCATTCTTGAGCCCAAACGGCATTACTTTGTAGCAAAAAAACCCTTGGCTTGTAACAAAGGAGGTTTTTTCCTGATCGGCTTCGTCCATCTTGATCTGATTGTAGCCGGAGAAGGCATCCATGAAGCTCAAGAGTTGATGTCTCGCTGTTGAGTCTACCAGTGTATCAATTCGAGGTAATGGATAACTGTCTTTTGGGCATGCTCTGTTGAGGTCCGTGAAGTCGACGCACATTCGCCACTTCCCGTTAGCTTTTTTGACCATCACCACGTTTGCTAACCAGTCGGGGTAATATACCTCCCGGATGAAGTCTGTCTCGAGTAGCTTTTTTACTTCTTCCGCTATTGCCTTGTCCCGTTCCTGAGCGAATACTCGCTTTTTCTGTCTTACGGGTGAAAACTCTGGGTTTACATTTAGCTTGTGAACCATGACTGAGCGACTAATCCCGGGCATGTCTTCGTGGCTCCACGCGAAAACATCCTGATTTATCCTGAGGAACGCTCTGAGGGCCTGCCGTATGGGTTGGCTGGTCGATGACCCTATCCTAGTCGTTCGTTCAGGCTTTGATTCGTCTAGAGCTATTTCTTCCAGTTCCTCGACGGGTTCAGCAGTGACTCACTGCTCTTCTATGCACATTCCTCCATCTCCAACATGGCTAAGTAGCATTCACGGGCAGCCACCTGATTCCCCTATAACTCCCCGACCCCATACTCCATGGGGAACTTAATCATCAGGTGGTGTGTTGAGGTTGCTGCCTTCCATGCGCTAAGAGTTGGTCGTCCAAGGATAGCGTTGTATGCAGACGAGCAGTCAACTACGAGGAATGTCACGTCTCGAGTGATCTGCTGAGGGTAATCTCCTACCGTCACCGAAAGCGTGATTGCACCCAACGGGAATACTCTCGTTCCTTCAAACCCCACTAGCAAGGCGTTTGTTGGTATCAGTCGTTCCTTATTAATCATCATTTGCTGGAATGCGGGATAATATAGGATATCCGCTGAACTGCCATTGTTGACCAACACTCGGTGCATGTTATACTCCTCGACTCGAAGGGTGACAACTAGTGCATCGTCATGCGGATGATGAAGTCGTCGTGCATCTTCTTCTGAGAACCCAATTATTGGGCTATCCCTTCGGGCTATCTTTGGAACCAAACCCGTCAGCTAGACGTTCTGAACCATTCGGAGGTAAGTTTTTCGGGCCTTTTTGGATGAGCCTGCTGTCGCGGTTCCTCCCACAATCATCCTTATGTCTCCGATTGGGGGTCTAGGACGCTCATTCTCCCTTCGTGGTTGCTGCTCTTGAGGTGGAGGATTCATTCTTTCTTTCTTGATAAACTTTTGCAATTTTTCTTGTCTGATAAGGACCTCAATCTGCTGCTTCAAGTCATAGCAATCAGACGTATCATGACCGTGGTCGCGGTGGAAACGGCAGTACCTGTCTCTGGACCGCTTGCTCGGATCACTCTTGAGTTTTCCTGGGAAGGTCAGAGCCCCTTCGTCCTTAATCTGCATTAAGACTTGGTCTATTGGGGTATTCAACGGGGTGAAGCTTCTAAACCTTCTTCTTGGGGGTTTAGGCCGTCGGTCGTCCCTTCGAACTCCAGTTTTAAGTCTTTTTCGTTCTTGGTCCTGCCGGGTGTCTTCTTGTCGCTCTCTCTTCCTTGGCTTGTCGTCCCGGGCCAACAATGCGTCTTCCGCATTCATGTACTTGGTAGCCCTGTAAAGGACCTCCGTCATGGTTTTCAGGTCATTTTTGTATATAAAGAACAAAAATTTATCCTTTCGCAACCCATTTGTGAAGGCTGCTACTAGTATCTTATCGTCGGCCTCATCGATTGAAAGTGCTTCCTTATTGAAGCGAGTTATGTAGGATCTCAGTGTCTCGTCCTCTCGCTGTCTGATGCTCATCAGGCACGCTGTTGACTTCTTGTACCTATGTCCCCCGATAAAGTGAGATGTGAACTCAGCGCTTAATTCCTTGAAAGTGCTGATGGAGCTTGGTGTCAACCGGCTAAACCAAATCCTTGTGGCTCCCTTTAGCGTGGTGGGAAAAGCCCTGCACATTATCTCATCTGCGACCCCTTGAAGGTGCATCAAGGTTTTGAACGTCTCTAGGTGATCTAGAGGGTCTTTTATTTCGTCATAACTGTCGATCTGTGGCATTCGAAACTTGTGTGGTAAGGGGAAGGAGTTCACGGCTGCAGTGAAAGGCGAATCAGTGCGGTTGACTAGATCGTCAAGGTCACTGGAAACTCGCCCCTTGAGTGCATTCATCATAACCTCCATCTGTTCTCTCATAGCTTGCATCTTTGCAGCAATGTGTGGTGGAGTCGCATCCATGAGAGATGGCATGCTCAAGTTCTGCCTCTCTAGTCTGCTTGGGGCATGGTTGCCTTCAGGTTTCTCTTGGTTTTTCCTTGCAGCGCTGGTCCCTTCTTGGTCTTCTTGTTGGTCATTCGGTGCTGCATTCCTTTGGCACAACTGTTCTTCCAAGTCGAGGTTTTGTTTAGTGAGGCGTTCCACGGCAGCCGCAAGAGTTCGAACTTGTCTCTCGAGGGCAGTCGTGGGTGGCTCGTCTCCTTGAACGTCGTTAATGGTTGCCATCAAGCGAGTGAGTACCATGTAACCCTTTTAGTCCGGGAAACAATAGTATGGCTTATGAATCTCAGCTAAGTTTCCCACAGACGGCGCCAACCGATGAAGTCAAGAATTTCACCAGTGAGCCACACAATACCTACATGCTCGAATATAAACCTACACAACAAAGAGGAGAAAACCTTGCGAAGAGCACCGGTGTGGTGCCGGCCGAACACCCTCCGAAGGTTAAGTCAGAAATATTCTCACAACTCTAGAGTGCTAGAGATGGTAAATTATGCGTACCTTGATTAGTGAGGGTATTGGAGCTTTTATAGTTGTAGTCAGTAGACCTCTTTAACTTGGAGTCGAAGTCTTTCCTTGTAGAAATTCTCCTAAAGAGTCCCAAACGTAATGGACAAGTATCTTTTCCTTATTGAGAAGATCCTTCATTAACAAACACGGTCAACAGAATCCTATTTGCACTAGGATGTCATTATGTGGTGTGGGCCGCAAGTATTCCAATTTAGGGTTTATTGGAGATAAGGAAACATCAAGATCAGATCTCCCTTGGACCTTGCACCCTCCCTCATTGAGTCCTTTCAGTACTGGATCATAGGTCCGTCTGGTAAATACAGGGAAGCAGTTCGTTCATATGAGAGTTCTATCAAATTATTCCTCTTCAAAAACAAAAAGCAAAAATACAAGGGGACCCAAAAAAAAAAAAAAATCGATAGACACCCACCACTCACCTCTGTTTGGTAGCATGGAAACTTCAAGAAAGTGAAAGAAAATGAAGCATTGAGAGGCAATAAGTATCCCGCATTTTGATATCTCGAAAACTGTTAAAAACTCACACTCAACTTAATAGAACTATATATGCTTGGATTAGACTCTTAGAAACCCAAGTTCCTATTTTTTTTTCCTAAGCTTAAACAGATTCAAGCAAAATCTTACACAGATTACATTTGACAAAATGAGAAACTTTTTGAATAAATAATACAAGTAAAAGAGAGAGTCCTTACTTTTGTGAGGTAGTCAGAGCGACGGAGCGAGGCGGAGACGGATGACGGGAGCGAGAGGCAGCGACGGCGACGGAGCGAGAGGAGGGACGGCGACGGAGCAAGAGGGAATGAGAGTGAGAGTGAGAGTGAGAGGGAATGAGAGTGAGAGTGTGAGAGAGGGACCTGTGAGAGTGAGAGTGAGAGAGAAACTGTGTGTGACTGAGAGACCGAGGCGGAGAAAGACGACGGGAGCGAGAGGCCGACGGCGACGGCGCAACGGACCGAGAGGATAGTGACAGTGACGGAGTGAGAGTGTGAAGGAGAGGGAGAGTGGGAATGAGAAACTGTGTGATGAGAGTGAGAGTGGGAATGAGAAAACTTTTTTGAACTTAGAGGTTTTCATTTTTGTGTTGGCAATGAAGGACGCGTGGAAAGGAAACCAAGTCCTTTATACTCGGTTTCTTTTAAACTAAACCGAGTTCAAAGAACTTGGTTTCTAAGCTGATAAACCAAGTTTAACGAACTCGGTTTGCAAGCCGAGAAACCAAGTCCAATGAACTCGGTTTCTGGCTTACAATCCGAGTTCACTGAACTCGGTTTATCAGCTTAGAAACCGAATTCTTTAAACTTGATTTTTGGCCGACGTGGACCCTCCAGTCACGTTAATGGCAAAACAAAGAAACTCGAGTACAATATACACGATTTTATATCCCAAAAATTAGAAATGAAAATGAAGTTATTTAAAAAAAAAAAAAATCCCAAAGTGAGAGTGTAAACAAGTTTCACGATTTTTAATTTTTTATCAAACTTATGTAACACCGTTTCACATCACAGCAACCCAATTCCCAAATCAAAACCCCCACGAACTCGGCATACGAACCCATCAAGTTCCGCGGCGGCAGCGACGGCGAGTTTCTCTTCGCTTTCTTTCTCTTGTGCTTTTTTCTTGCCATTGTTGGGTTTGGATTTGTTGGGGTTTTTTTGTTTACTGGGATTATTGGTGGGTTTTTGTCACCGTCGAGCCACCGCCATCGAGCTAAAGCAGATCTCTCACCGTTGCCGACAACCTGGAACGAACAAGATGGAAAGTGCACTTGGGAGGTTTTTTTTTTAGATATATAGATATCATATCAGGGGTAGTTTAGGAATATCGATTTTTGGTGATCCAAAATCACTCTTCTAATTGAAAAAAACAAAAACAAAAACGAAACACAAATATATTGGTTTCCATTCTCTTCTCTTCTCTCAGTCCCAACGACAACGTTAACTTCCTCCCTCTCCCTCTGTCCTGTCGTGTCGTTGCAGGTACTACTCTTTTCTCTCTCTTGCTCACACCTCTCAATTTTATTATTTGTGATCTGTTGTTTACAGTTGTAGATCTACCCACTATCACTCTTTCGATTTTCTAATTTTTGCTTTTTTTAATTCATAGACAACTATTTTTCCTTAACTGGATTCTTTTTTTTTTTTTTGGATGAAGTTAAACTTAGCTCCTAGAACTGAATCACAATTCACAAATGTCACTTCCATTTTATCAATTTTAAGCTGCTGCATTACTGGGACAATTTCAATATAGTAATGGGTGTTGAACTATGCAACTTTTTTTTTTCCTTTTTAAGTGTAAATGCTTGGGCAGTGTAGAAATTGGGCTAATGTGAGGGTCTTGAATTGTGTTTAAGGTAGTCAAGTTGAGAAAGTAGGCATTTCTGTTTGTTTTAAATTGATGACAAGCTTTTCTTTTTATAGATTTTTACTTTGGGTTGTATGGGCACCAATTTGATTTGGCTGAACCAGAAATCAAAAGTGGTTCAAGTTTTGGCTGTACGGATAGATGATTTGGACATGGTTTCATGGCATCAATTTTATTTCCTAAATTTCACTGCTTGGAAGTTAACACTATCCGTACAGCCATGAGCATAAACTGGTTATATATATTACACAAAGTGTGATATTAGAGCATTTGGCAAGTTTTCCTTGTGTAAATTAGAGTGGTGCAACTTTGCTTTGTGTCGAATCCTTGTTGCCCATATGAATCTCTCTCAATAAAATACAGAATGATGCAACATGCAATTAGGACCCTATATGAACAGAATCATTTTGTTCTTTCAAGGAGAGAAGAGATCATGCATCACAAAAATAAATAATTGGATTTGGCGGGTAGTGGGTGGGATTAACACTACAAGTCTACAATACTTGAAAGGTGGGTGCATCATTTGGGAAAGAGAAGTGGATGCGTTATGACATATGATGCCAAAATGAAATGACTTTAAAATTTTGGATTTTTGTGTTGATTGGTATTTAGGGGGCAAGCTTTTGCACGGAATTTTTCAGTTCTTATTACCAGCAAAGATGGACAAGTCAAGCACCTTGGAATACATCAACCAGATGTTCCCTACAGGTTTGCTGGGTGTGTGTGTGCGCCCTAAATTTTGTTCCTCTTGTTATGTTATGCATATGTATTACCAACCAGAAAAGAGGATGTATGCGGGTTACAGAATGTAGCATAGGCTAGTAAAAAATGCATTCAGTTACATATATATGAATAGATGGCCTCTATAAGAATATGAAAGTCTCTAATATTAGATAATTTGGGGATTATTTTCTGAATGTAATCCTAGTTATCATCCTGAAAACATGATATGGGTTGGATCGGTTGAATGGAATCTTGCAACTACCAGGTGGGAGTTGCTCATTGTTCGAAATTGTTAGTGAGTTTACAGAGTATATGTTGTTACTAGTTAAGTTTGCATACATTTTTTAGAACTTTAAGAGAGTGGCTGTTTGCTTTGCAACAACAATCATTCCCTTCTTTTATTGATTTCCTAGACTCTTGCAATTTTTGTATTTGATTTCCTTTCCCTTGTCCACTTCCTGTGTACTAGGCTGTTCCTTTTTTATATCAATATACTTATTACTTATAAAAAAAAAAAAAGTTTGCATACATGAATTATTTTTAATTTTTGGGACTCATTGCATACTCGAGATCTTTATTAAATAATTTCTAGCTAACTTATAATAATAATAAAAATTACATCCTTTCTAGCTAATATATGTATCCTTATCTGATGCTTATCATGTTGACATTTTAAAATGTGGTGAATATTCAGAGGCATCTTTATCTGGCGTTGAGCCACTCATGCAAAAGATAAAAAGTGAGATTAATCATGTGGATTCTGGAATATTGGCAGCTGTTCGTCAACAGGTCATGATCTTTTCCTGTTTGTCTTTTGATGTCTTAATCTATCAATTATCAAAAGTATTTAGACTGCATTACACTCTTGTTTGGGCTTTGCCATTTCTAATACGGAGAGCTGAGGCTTTGGATGCCACTCACTTTTCTGTAGAATTCTAGACTTCTAAAGAAGATATAAAATGTGGACTTCGCAGAATCACTCAATTAGGATATTTTAATCAGTTGGGCAATAAATTCGGTTGCAACTACTTTCATCTAACTGCAAAATGTTCATGCAATTTTAAAAAACATGATTATACCTTATTTAATTTTTTGATGGCTTGGCTACTGTGACTTCAGAGTAACTCTGGAACCAAAGCGAAGGAAGATCTTGCTGCTGCTACGCGTGCGGTGCAGGTCTGGTTTTTAGATTTGAAGTTTTAAATGTTTATTCAGATTATTATCAAAATTGGTTGCACTGATGAAGTTTATCTACCTTAAGCATTTTGCTTTACTCACATGATTAAGCCTTAGTAATGCTGTATTTTTCATTTCTTGTCTTATCTTGGGGTTGTCTATGTTTCCTTTTTTTGATATTTGTTCTATCTTCTGTCAAACAGGAACTCATGTATAAGATCCGAGAAATAAAAAGCAAAGCTGAGCAAAGTGAAACAATGGTCCAAGAAATATGCCGTGACATTAAAAAGTTGGACTTTGCAAAGAAGCATGTAACAACTACAATTACAGCTCTTCATCGTCTAACCATGCTAGGTTTGACTCTGATATCCTTTTATGTTTTGTACATGGAGTTTTCCTGAGAGTTTTTATGGTTTCTTCTTGCTAAGCTTATCTGATTGAAACATTATGGATTGTGTGTGTGTGTGTGTGTGTTTTGCTTGAGTTAGATACATAAATCCTTTTTAATGGAAAAAAATTAATAAAACTCTATCAATCAAATAAAAAAAAAAAAAATAAAAGAATCTGTTGTTAGGAAGAAAATGTAAAGGCAGTTGCAATACAAAGGTATTTTTGTGGGGAGGGATGGGAGACGAATTTAAGTACCATTTGGTTGGTTAGGAATGTTTGCGAACCACTTCAAAATGGAGGGGGAGAGGGATGGTTTTTCTATTAAGTTTTGGCATGATCATTGGTGTGGTGGACCACCTCTAACACTGTGTTTGGTTGGAGTGAATTTAGGGAGGATGGAAAACATAGGGTGGAAAACAGTGTTTTCCACTGTTTGGCAAAGGGAGGAAAATATTGAGAATGGAAAACCCGGGAGAAAATTTTCTCTTCTGGGCCCACAAATTTCATTCTCCCAAATCGGGAGTAAAAGCTTGGAGAGAAAATGCTCTCACAACACTTTTACCATAATACCCCATTCTAGAATCAAGTAAAAAAAAAAAAAAAAAAAACCAGAGAGAGAGCATTGGAGGAAAAAAAAAAAAAAAAAAAAAGAGAATGAGAGCGCTGGAGTCAAGTAAAAAAAAAAACAAAGAGAGAGCGTTGGAGAAAGAAAAGAGAGAATGAGAGCTGTGCTAAATGAGGAAGAAGATAAAAGAAGGGGGATAGGGATAAGGACGTGTGTGGAGGAGAAAAAGAAGAAAAAAAAAAAAACGTGTGGACGAAATGAAGGCTGGGAAAGGGGAAATAACATAATGAATAAAAAATCCTAATTGAGAAATGTTATCACAATATTTTCATAATAAATTTTAAGTAACAGATTGTTATTAGTTAATATTGGTGAGTAAAAAAATAATTTCAGTGGTGGGTTCAAATTAGAACTAGTAACAACTTTCCACATAAATTTTATTTTGAAAGTATTGCGAAAAATGTTGTGGACTTACTTCTCATTGAAAAATATAATTATTGGTAAATTTTATATTATTTAATGAGTACAAATAAGTTTATTTCTTACCTATTATGTAATAAGGGTATAATAGTCAATTTATATAAACTACATTTTCTATCCTCTCACTTTTCTTTTCAATCAAATAAAAGAGTTTTCCACCCTCCCACTTTTCCACCCCTCTAACCAAACATACATGAGGGAAAACTAAATATTTTCTATTCTCTCACTTTTCCATCCTTTCACTAATTTTTCATCCTCCCACTTTTCCACTCCCTAAAGGAGAACTTTCCAGGTTGTATGGTATCACACATAATAAATATGCTTCAGCGCCAGAGTTAATATCTTTCTTAGGGAAATGCTATCATTGGAATGTCAGTTTTAACCGATTGGTGGGAGTTAGAATTGGTTCTCTTTCAATCTACTTTATTCTGGTGTGTGGAAAGGGGAGGGGGTGGATAAGTTGGGCTGGAAACCTTCTTCCCAGGGGGTTTTTGAGGTTTGATCTTACTATAAAGTCTTACTATCCCCTTCTCAATTGTCTTTTCCTTGGAAGACTGTGTGGAAACCTAAAGTGCCAACCTCAGTTTTTTCCTATGGATGACGGCATTGGGTCATATTTTAGCTAATGATAATTTACGGAAATGTCATCTTGTTATTATTTATTGGTGTTGTATTTGTAAGAGGGCTGGGGAGACCTGTAATCACCTACTTATACACTGGCCTGTAGCCATAGAGATGTGGAGCATGGTGTTTACACTGTTTGGGGTTTGTTTGGTTATGCCCAGTGGGGTCTTAGAGCTTCTAACCAGCTGGCCAGGTAAGTTTAGTAGGCATAGGAATGGGGTGATTTGGAATGTGATCCCTCATTGCCTAATCTGGAGCATTTGGCAGGAGGGGAATTGAATCCATGAGCTGAAGCTACTTTTCTTCCAAACTTTATTTGGGTGGACAAATGTATTGGGTGTTTCCAACTCTACTTCTTTGCCTGATTTGCTTGATAACTGTACTTTCTATGCATCTTAGTTTTGTTGTTTTTATGTTTTTGGTTTTCCTCAGCACACTTCCTATGTGCTTTGGCCCTTTGTTTCTAATTTTTCCTTTCAATGAAGTTTTATAATTTATCCAAAAACGATTCCCCCCCCCCCCCCCCCCCCCCAAAAAAAAAAAGAAAAAAAAGGTTCTTGCATATGTAAGTTCTTACTTCAACACTGTTTTACATGGCATGGCAGTCTCTGCTGTAGAGCAGCTTCAAGTTATGGCTTCAAAACGACAATATAAGGAGGCAGCTGCACAACTGGAGGTACCCTATTTGTTAGTAGATTTGTTGTCATCTCTACTGTAGGCCAAAGATTTCTTTTGATACTTCTTTAATCTTCTCCCTTGTGGTGTACTCTAGCTTGGTAATTTTCCACTCTCTAAGGGCATATTATTTTGTGGTACTTCAATGTCAAAAACTTAGGTTTTCTTTTTCCCGCCAGAATTGGAAATATAGTTATCAACCTTTTGGTTTTATTGTCTGTCTATCACTCCTCTTGGGTTGCCCGTGTCAGCTGAGTTGAGCTGTGGTTATGAGGCATTGGAGTGTGCAAATACGATGGATATCTCTAGTTGGGTGAAGAACAGACTTCCTGGTTTTAGCAAACTGGTGGGGCTGCCTCTAAGTCGACATGAGAAGTTATGTATTGCTTTACTGCAAAAGATTGAGAAGGAGACGGAAGACGCAAAAGAGTTGAACAGGAAAAGTACAGTTCCTAGAAAAACTACCATTACTAAAGAAAGAGGGATGAGAGAGCTGAGGAATTTGCATTCTTCGGTTAATTACGATTGCAGGTAGAGTGTTGGCTGCTATGCTAGTTTATCAGTTGGGTTTCTCTTGTCTTTATGAATTTAAAAATTCTCTCTTGGAACATTAGGGGCCTGAATGATTGTCAGAAACACTTGATAGTGAAAAATTTATTGCGTGAGTGGAAGTGTGATGTTATATGTCTTCAAGAGACTAAGCTTACTGGTTTGGACAGACAAATGGTTGGCAGCTTGTGGAGTTGTCCTTATGTGGACTGGGTGGCTTTAGATGCTGTCCAAACGGCTGGCGGGATTTTGTTGATGTGGGATAGGAGGGTCTTAGAGAGGTTGGAGTTTATGGTGGGTTCCTTTTCTGCGTCTGTTCGGTGGAAAGGGGTGGAGGATGGCTTCACCTGGGCGTGTTCTGGGGTTTATGGCCCAACTGATAACAATGCGAGGGGGCTAATGTGGGATGAATTGGTTGGTATTTAGCAATACTAGAACGTCCCTTGGTGTTGCATCGGGGATTTTAATATTGTCTGTTTTCCGAGTGAACGGTTGGGTAATTCCTGTCTCACTCCGGCTATGGAACTTTTTTCAGAGTTTATTGAAGACCTTAATTTGATTGATCTACCTTTAGAGGGAGGGAGCTATACCTGGTCTAGCGGCTCGGATCAACCTTCGATGTCTAGGATAGATAGAGTTTTGGTGTATCATGATTGGGAGGAGCATAATCCGGATGTGGTCTAGCGGATTTTGCCTTGCCCTATTTTTGATCATTTCCCAATTCTTGTGGAGGTAGGGGGAATGGCGAGGGGGAAAAGTCCGTTTAGGTTTGAGAATATGTGGTTAAAGGCGGACGGGTTCTTTGATAGAGTCCATGCTTGGTGGAACCGACATTCTTTCTCTGGTACTCCAAGTTTTGTTTTTGCCAAAAAACTAAAGGCCTTGAAAGAAGATATCATTCAGTGGAACCGTTTGGAGTTTGGTCATGTCGGACGCAAAAAGTCTCAATTACTGGAGACCTTGAAATTGCTAGATGCCAAGGAAGGGGAGTTTGGTCTCTCTGATGCAGAGACTTATGAGAGAGCTGTGGTGAGATCTGAAGTTGAGAATCTTATCTCGTTGGAAGAAATCTCTTGGAGACAGAAATTCAGAATGTTATGGATTAAGGAAGGAGACAATAATACCAAATTCTTCCATAGGGTGGCTAACTCCCGTAGAAGGTTTAACCATCTGAGCATTTTAGAGGTGGATGGGGTGAGGTATGAGGAGGAGTCCGAGGTGATGGCTCATGTGGTACAATTTTATAAAAAGTTGTATTAGGAGAGAGGAGTGGAGACCTTTTGCGGAAGGATTGGAGTTTGATCAGATAGACGAGTCGGAGAGGGGCTGGGTTGAAAGGAGGTTTGAGAAGGAGGAGATTCTTCTAGTTGTTAAGGAGTTGGCTGGGGATAAAGCTCCAGGTCCAGACGGTTTCTCTATGGCCTTTTTTCATCATTGTTGGAGAGTGGTGGAAAGAGATAATATTGCAGTTTTTGAGAAGTTCTATCTTCACAGTAAGTTCGAGAAATCTTTGAATGCTACTTTCATAGCCTTAATTCCTAAGAAGAATGATGCTTCCAATATTCGAGATTTCAGGCCTATTAGTTTGGTGGAGAGCTTGTACAAGATCTTGTCTAAGGTTTTGGCAAACCGTTTGAAGCTTGTTTTAGATCAACTAATCTCTGAGTCTCAGAATAGTTTTGTGGGAGGTAGATAGATTCTTGACTCAGTCCTTATTGCCAATGAGTGCGTTGATAGTCGAGTAAAGAGTAAGACTCCGGGGGTTATATGTAAGCTTGACATTGAGAAAGCTTATGATCACGTGAATTGGGAGGCTCTTCTAGATCTATTGAAGAGAATGGGCTTTGGGGAGAAGTAGTGTAGATGGATTCGCACTTGTATCTCTACTGTTCAGTTCTCTATTTTGGTTAATGGGGTTCTAGCTGATTTTTTTAGGAGCACGAGGGGTCTAAGACAAGGGGATCCTTTATCTCCTATGCTGTTTTTGGTTATTATGGAGGTTTTAAGTAGGATGTTGAAAAGAGTCGAAGGTGCCGGCTTGATCAGGGGATTCAAGGCTAACGAGAGACGGGGGGAAGGGGAATGTGTATCGCATCTTTTGTTTGCGGATGATACCATTCTGTTTTGTGATGCTGAAGTGGAGCAGATCCTCCATGTTCGGATGCTTCTTCTTTGTTTTCAGGTTGTGACAGGTTTGAAGGTTAATGTCTTGAAGAGCGAGATGGTTCCAATTGGGGAGGTTAATAATGTGCATGCTTTGGCTGAGATTCTGGGTTGTAGGATTGGGACTCTGCCTATGACCTATCTCAGTATGCCGCTGGGGGCTTCCCATAAGTCCCCTGCTATCTGGAATCCTATCTTGGAGAAAATTAAGCGGAAGTTAGCTGGGTGGAAAAAGCTGTATGTCAAAAGGTGGAAGACTTACGCTACTTAAGAGCACTCTAGCTAGCCTTCCTACTTATTATTTATCTCTCTTTACCATCCCCTCGCATGTGGCTAATAAGATTGAGAAGATGCAAAGGGACTTCTTGTGAGGGGATTCGAAGACTCACTTGGTGGGGTGGAATAAGGTGTGTGCTCCTAAGGCGAACGGTGGATTGGGAGTAAGGAAAATAACTACTTTTAATCAAGCTTTATTAGGAAAATGGTTATGGCGGTTTGGCGTTGAGGAGAATCGTCTTTGGAGGAGGGTTGTAGCTTTGAAGTTTGGGGAAGAGTGGGGGGTTGGTCTTCCAAGCTAGGCAGGGGTGTCCACGGGTGTAGCTTATGGAGAAGTATCCGAAAAGGCTGGGAGGTGTTTAGACGATTCATTCAATTTGAGATTGGGGTGGGAGATAGAGTGAAATTTTGGACAAATCAGTGGTGTGGGGAGTTACCACTCCATATTTCCTTCCCGGTTGTGTATGGGATTGCTTATAATAGAGAGGCTTCTATGGCCTCTTCTCTTGAAAGGTTGGGGACTGAGGCTCGGAGAAGCTGGAATGTTTGCTTACTCAGGGATCCAAATGATTGGGAGTCAAGTGAGGTGGAGGATTTCCTTCGAATCTTGGGTTCAAATTTACCTAAATCTGAGCATGGCGACCGTATGAGGTGGAAGTTGTCGAAGAAGGGGGATTTTGACATCCGCTCTTTCTACAATAAGTTTCGTTGTCCCTCGCCTATTATCTTTCCTTGGAAAGGTATTTGGAAGGTTAAGGCTCCTCCGCGTGTCTCTTTCTTTCTCTGGAATGCAGCTTGGGAGAAGATTCTTACAGGGGACAATCTGCGGGGTAGAGGCTTTGATCTTGTTGACTGGTGCATTATGTGTCGATGTAGCGGGGAGACAGTGAATCATTTGCTATTACATTGTGATAAAGCTCATCAGCTGTGGAGCTTGGTTTTCAGATCTTTTGGGATTTCTTGGGTTTTGCCAAGATCGGTTGCAGATACGCTTCTTGGTTGGTAGAATTGGTTGGGAAAGCACTTTTCTAGCATTTGGAACTTAGCCCCTCTATGCTTAATGTGGTGTATTTGGAGGGAGCGAAACAGGTGAACTTTTGAGGATATGGATAAATCCGATGACCAGCTACTAGCTTTTTTCTGTGGCTCTCTTTTTGATTGGTCTAGGGCTTGGGGACTCACCTCTAGTGATTCTCTCCCTTTGTTCCTTAGCTCTCTTCTTTGTTCTTAGCTCTTTGTTGGTTGTTGTTTTTTGTGTTTTTTTTTCTTGTTTGTTTCCTTCCCTGTATCCCTTTTTTGCCTTATGTTGTTTTCATGAGGCAGCTTCTTGAATATACATCTTTCTCACTTATCAAAAAAAAAAAAAAAAAAAAAGTAACAGGCTATGAAGCAGGACAGATTGTGCTTTTCTTAATTTGACTCAGGAAATTTGAATTTCAGCATTGTATTTGGAGTAATTGGTTGTGTTTTGATGTAGTAAAGGTTGCAGGAATGGCTCACATTTAGTATAATAGGAATTGTAGTCATGGAATTAAATGTTTTTTACGGGGTTTAATCTAGAAGCTCCAGGCTTGGTTTGCAGCAGGCAGCAAAGTGGTCTAGTAAACACTATAATTTTTGTTTGTCATAAAGATAAAATTTTCGCATTTATGAAGATGTTATCAGTATTTATTCATACGAAGTTTTTTTTTCCTTAAAAAAAAAATTTTAATTTTTGGTTCATGATGCTTGTCAGGCTGTG
This sequence comes from Quercus glauca, assembly GCA_023736055.1. Classification (NCBI taxonomy): domain Eukaryota; kingdom Viridiplantae; phylum Streptophyta; class Magnoliopsida; order Fagales; family Fagaceae; genus Quercus; species Quercus glauca. The sequence goes on along the minus strand of CM043318.1, from coordinate 29,388,907 downwards.
AACCAATTATGTAGTCACTTTGAGGCCTATAGAGATATTCCAAAGATCACCGAACTCAGAGAGAAGTTTAAGAATATCAAGCAAATTCTCAAGTCACATGTGTTTTCTGATTTCTCCAGGTAATTGGTCGTTATGGTTCTTCCCATATTTAAGAACCAGTTTTATCTAGAAGAGCTGCATTCTTGTCATTTGCATTTTTCAAAATCTTTACTTATTACAGAATATACTTATTTAGACCTAGTTACTTAAACAAGATAATAGAGGAGGGAAGCATAAAATGGAAAGACACATGCACTCATGTGCACACAGCCACTCTGATTAAAAGATTCATATTTCATCTAAGTTGCTAATGAAAGAAAGAATTTCTGAGGGATAGTCAACTTCAGGGACATCCACAGTTGATTTTTTTATGTAAGTTGTGACAGTAAGAATATTGATATTGACAAGCAATTTTAGTTCTACAAGTTTTTCTCTGAAGTGTCTTCTTGGAATCATCTCCTCTTTATGCGTCTTAAATAAACATAATTTCCCAGGAATCCATCTAGTCTTGTTGCTACAAATATGCTATCTGTACTTTTTAAGGTCCTCCTCTGTTCCTGTTTTAATCTCAGCTTAGGTACTGGAAAAGAGACAGAAGAAACTAATTTGCTGCAGCAGCTATCTGATGCTTGCTTGGTTGTTGATTCTTTGGAGCCATCAGTAAGGGAAGAGTTGGTAAACAATTTCTGTAGCCGGGAGCTTACTTCTTATGAACAAATTTTTGAAGGAGCTGGTATGTCTTACTTCCTACTTAGTTATGCTTTCTTTATGAGGAAATCACTGCAGATATTCATTTTATTTGAACTTTTCAATTTTTCTATATCATTAGAACTAGCTAAGTTGGATAAAACTGAAAGGAGATATGCATGGATAAAGCGCCGAATAAGAACAAATGAAGAAATTTGGAAGATCTTTCCTACTTCATGGCATGTTCCTTACCGCCTCTGTATCCAGTTTTGTAAGAAAACAAGGTATGGTATCTATGCATCTTTGACATCAAATCAATTTTTTTTTTTTTAAATTAACATGAGTTGAGTGCTTCATGGATAGCTCAATAACATTCACGATTTTCCAAACTTTACCATAGAAGCCAGAACCTTTTTAAATTTGTTAGCAGTTTTGAATAATATTTGGAAGAGAACACTTTAAAATATCAAAACCTGGGAAAAGTGATGTTTGGACATCAACATGGGTGTTGTCAGTTATCACCTCATATTTGTACAAAGTTTCGAGTCTTTTGACCTATTTGCATGAAGAAAACTAAATGCTTTGTCCCATTTGCTTGTGGTATAACATGTAATTAGAGATAATATTTTTTCATTGTAATGTAGTGGATAGCATGTCGTTTCCTTTTTTTTTTTTTCTTCAGATTTAGTTTCATTTACATTCTTCACATTAGTTTCTCTTACGCGGGTTTTTACCAACACTGGTTGAAATAAAATTTCACCCTTTACCTTTTACTCACAATGTAAATGCTCTACCATTTGAGGTTTTTTAGACAATTTCAGGGACTGATACTGGGCAACTGATATCCTGATTTGGACATACAACAAAGGTAGGTTTGTGGAAAGAAGTTTTGCTTATTCCAGCAGGGAGATCAGGTATTGGTTAGGGTGGTTTTGTTGTCTTGGCACAACCACAGAAGGGAAGCATGACAAATTAATTTTTATTGATGGTAATGAAAAATCTTATTAAAAAAGAAGCCAACCCGACTACATTGGGGATGTATTGTGGGGGCAAAAATCAAGAACAAAGATTACAATGATCAAGTAAATCAGTAATGGAAAAACAAGTAAAATGCGACAAAGCCACACTCCAAACAAGGAGAGTATGGCAAAAGAAAGACTTAATGGAGGCAAGTTGGAAACAATGGTGACCCGTCACAACCAATGGCAAAAACTTTGGGGAACCCAAATCAAGGCAGGAATGGAAATTTGGGAGGGAATAATCGAAGGAAGATTTAGTGGTATGACTTGTGAGATTTTGGGAAAGAATGGAGGTACGATAGAAGGATCTGGAATTTAAATTTGAAAGGTAAAAACTATTCGTACTGAGGTAGGGGAACAGGCTTGTGACTGCTAAATTTTGGGTCCCCAGAACCGTTGTTGTAATTACTAAAGCCCATAACCAGCCTATTATGGAAGCAGCGGTTCAAAACACATGACTCAGTCTGGTTGTTAAGTGAGGGGGGGGCTATTTTTAGCACCAATCAACATCAATAGGGGGTGCCTTAAAGATAGTGTTTTAGGCAGAACGCCAATAGGTTGGTTGTTCAAGAACTGTTTAAATTTCTGGTCGGAGACTCTAGGCTGGGGCTGGAACTTGAAAGTATTTTGTAATTTATGTTAGAACATAACTCAATTGAGCTACCTATAGAGAGAGGGTTTTATACTTGGTTGAATTCCACTACATTAGTCAGTTGGTGCTGCATGTGTAGGTACAGTGGGGAGTCCATGGATTATTTGATGTTGCATTGTGATTTTGCATATGCTTTGTGGACATGTTTTCTCAGTATTTGGAATCCAACGGGCAATGCCAAGAAATGTGGGTGACCTGTTTGGTTGGGGCAAGAATTTTTTTTTTTTGTTTGGAACTTAGCCCCTTTGTGCTTGTTGTGGACTTATGGAGGAGAGAAATCATCGTATTTTTGAAGATGTGAAAAATTCAGTGGTTAAACGTACTTCACTAGATCAATATATGAGTGGTCTCATATTTTGGGTCATAGTACCAATTCCTTTGTAAATCTCCTTGATTCTGGTATCATTTTATTTGTAATTTATTCCTGTTGTGCCTTTCGTGGATACCTTATGTATACTGTACACGCCCTGTGTACACTAGGTAATTGCTCATTTTTAATAAAAACTTTTTACTTATGAAAATAATCCATCCTTTACACTCATGCTTTCAAGATATTAACCACATCTAGGCTTTTGAGGACTATCAGATAATGATTTCTACTCTAGGGTAATATCATGTAGAACCTAGTTTGTGATAAATGGTTGTTTTCAGGAAACAACTTGAGGAGATCCTTGATAATATGAAGGAAAAACCAGATGTTGGGACATTATTGATGGTAAGCCATATTTTTAAACACTTTTTAATGATGGGCATAATTAATACTACTATGGCCTGTTTGTTTTTATTTTTCGAGGTATTTTTGATTTATTCACTAATCAATTATTCAACCTGATTGTGAGTTTATTGATATCTCAATTTATTAGATAAATTTAATCTTTTCATATATTTTTCCATTTTTCTTCGCTAAGGAATTTTATCACATCCTTAGACTAACCAAATGCTATATTGAGCTTAAATAATAAATTTAGTCAATTTTTAAGGTTTGACCACTTGAAAAATCCATATTGAACAGGCATACAAATTCTTTCTTAATTTTTACGTTTACATGAGGAGTGAAATATGGTATAAGATTGAATTTGATAGTTTAATCAATGAATGCGTTCTAATTTGTAAAAGTGCTATTTTAACTAATTGTTACAGATACTTTAATGCATCTGATGATTTAATTTAATTAACTGATATTCTATCATGTTTTCTTCCACAACTTCCTTATGTTACTGCTGCTTGCAACTCAACTTAATCTTAAAACTGGTTCTCAAATGCAATTTGAAATATTTGTTGTCCCCTTGCATATAATTTGATTAGTTTACTAGAAATCTTCATTGAATGCACTTTAAGAATTCTTTGACATTGCGGTTGAAATTTAATTTTTATGGTATGTTTTTGGGGCCAGTTGGGCTATATATTTGAGATGTTTATGCAGCATTTGCCTCACTAAAATATTTTTTCTTTGCATCCACAATTATTCTTTGACAATTCCATTGCAGATTTACAAGCCGCAGGGGTGCATATTGGGCAAGCTAGCTTGTACCAATCCCTGCCTAATTCGAACTTGGGCAGCTTGGTTTGGGGCCTTTTAAGGTTAGGTTTGACTTGGGCTCAGCCAGAAATAAGTTCCATCTAGGTTAGAGTTGAGGTCCTTGAACCTGAATCCAGTACTTAGTTCAACCCATAAGCATAGCCCTTTAGCCAAATCAGTTGATGTAATACTTTTTTTGCTGAATGATGAGTATTAGTGATGTCAGAAGAGTTCAGGGCTTGGTCCATCTGCTCTCCCTGCCTCCAAGACGTTGATAGGAAGAATGGAGATGAGAAGGGCCTTGAAACTATTACAAAAAGGAGCGCAGGAAGCAAGGACATGGGCAGCACGATTGGCTTGTCTAACAAGAGCTGAAAAAGAGCAAAAAATGAAAGGAGTGTCACCCTCAAAAATAATCTTGTCCAAACCCAAAAATGTGCTGATGAGACTGCTAATAGTGCAGCCTTAGCTTCAACCCTTAATGGATCTCCACTGACTTCAATACCTGTCCATGCATAGATACATTTCCTTAAATGATCGCAGCACACTGCAGCAAGGAATAGATTTTCTGGTAGTATTAGGAGTTGGGTTTGGGAAAGTGAGGTATGCAGATTTTGTTTTGAATTTTCCTGAACTGTTTGGGACCCAAATGAATTTATCTTGTGATTGTGATGGGGAAATGTGGATATTACGGATTTTTCTGGCTGTTTGTGAGTTGAATACTGGAAATTTTCTGTCCCATTGGAAGGAATTGGGGTTAATGAGGTCAGACACTCTATGGATGTCATAGCTTGGTTGTGCCGGGTTTGGAGTTGGGATGAATCCATCAAGTGAGGGAATCCAAGGGTGATCCCGAATAGGTGTGTGTCTACCATTACCAATTTTGGTGCATATACCTTTCTTGATGATGAATCTGGAATTAAGGATTCCTTTCCATTGCCATGAGCAATTGGTGGTTAACTTGCCTTGCATGAATGGGGTGCCTTTTAAATATTTGTTGTTTAGAGGGAAGCCCATTTGTGCCTGGATTCTGCGGCCATACTCCACCTGAGTTTGGTTTGTTTATATTTCATATCTAGATATTTTTATTGTTTCTATAACAGTATAACTTTGTTTTTTTTCTAACTTGGGTTTTTTCTATGAATCTCATGTTTATGATGCTTCTGTTTAAGGTTTGTGTTTGAAGTATATCAAACTTAATCTTATATAGTTGCAATTCTTTGATAGTCATTAAACTTGTGTTTTTTCATTATGATTAAACCAATCAATTTCAAAGTAAATCAGTCTTAATTTTATAATTCTTTTTATTAACAGAATAAAAATTTATGTTGTAATTTATAATTTTGGCTTGGATTTAAGTTCCAGCTTAGCCTAAACCAATCCCAACTGGACCCGAAGATCAACCTAACCCAGCCTAGTATTAGAAGCTAGCCTCACTCCAAACCCGGGTCCCAACTTTTTATGCAAGCTGGCTCATGTTGCGTGGAATGGGCTAAAGGACAGGCTGGCTTGGCCAAGCAAAGTGTGCCTGGTTAAAACCTTGAGTTGGCCTCCAAACTGGACCAACCAGCCTAGTTGCAGCCTTATTTGTTTTTTATTTATTGGTAATTACAAACCTATGACTCCATCCTCCACCTTGCTCTTACAAGAGGAGGAGGTGCCATTTGAGATAGTGCATTGGCAAGTTGCAAAGTTGATTAGAGTACCTATCATTTTTTAAGTACCAACCGCGAATATTTTGATTTAGGATTATTGATCCTATCCCATATGAGGTTCCATGTACTTTTTAGTTTTAAGTTGTATTTGTTACATCTTTTGTCAACATTAATTATTGAAGGACATAAATGCAGAACTAAACCAAATCACTAACATCTTGCAAAACTGTTATTTAACACTTAACAATTTGTTATTTTGTCTAGAAAAACTGAATTTTAATCTAAATTGCAGTTCAAAATTAAGTTAGTTTATTTTTCTGGAGTAGTTGAGAACTATACTGAACCTAGTTCTTTACTTGCCAAGCACTTGCTTCCTATGAAGATGCATGCTTGAGACATCTCTTTGTCTATAGGTTTTTTGTGTAATAATCATAAACTGGTTGGAGAAAGAGTAAATTCCCTTTTGGAAGGAAAAGTCAAGGAAGGATAAAAAAGGACTCTTTGGCTAGTAATTTTCAAAAGCCCACACAGTTTCTACGAGGCCAACTAATTACAAAAGCGAACATAAATTTCTACTAGTCCTACCATCAACAAACTCAAATGTTCAATTGCCCAATTTGAACTGCTAAGGAAGAAAACAATAAGTTTGGATTAATAAGGTGCTTTAGGTGATCTCTGTTTTTGAGGTTATATGGAATGGAAACCTTAGATGGGCAGAAAGTTTCTATTGAACTGCTGCAACTTAATTAACTTGAGTATTTGCCTGAGAAACAATATTTATTGTAAATGCTTGTAACTTGTTCTTTGGTGGTGTTATAAATGAATCGAAAGTTGGCTTTTAAGATTCACATGGACACCCCCCCCCCACCCCCCCCCCAACCCCATCTCTCTCTCCCCTTTGTTCATCCTTTTTCAGCTCTTCACTTTCTTTATTTGATAATAAAGATGCATTTTATTGCAAAGAGACTACTCCATGCACAAGGAACACAGAGGTTGCCTCTTCACTTTCCTTGCAAGACAGGGCACTGTGTCTAGGAAACCAAGTTGTTCCCCATCAGTTTTGCTTAAAATGATAGTTGTAATGAAAAATATCATATGAAGCGTTCATTATAAATTGTATACTGCAACCTGTCCCATGATCATTTTTAATTTCTTTTGTCTTTTTTCTTACGTTGACATTTTCCATGCTGGGGTCTTGTTTTAGGCACTACAACGTACTCTAGAATTTGAGGATGAATTGGCTGAGAAATTTGGGGAGGAACTCGTAGCAGGGAGATAGGTAATGAGATTGAGGAAATTGGTACAGGCCAAAGTTCTAGTCAAAGCATTTCAGATATTCGAAAGAAGTATGAAAGAAAACTGGCTGCACATCAAGACAGTGGGACTGAAGTATGCATAATAAATTGCTTACTATTGCTGTGTAAAGTTTGTTTAGTAAAAATCTGGAACAATATTAGAATATATTGTCACCTGTTATTCCTTTTGATATTTCTTTGACAGGAACATGATCGGAATAAAGATCTGTCAGTGCCTGGAGCTGGGGTATAATTATCTGTTTATCTTTGCTCTTGCATGTAATTCATTGATAGTATAAGCATTTCTATATAGCTGAAACATATCTAACGTCTCCAAATCTACATGCTGCATTCGGCTTGAAGGTTTGTTCAGTCATATTCACCTCTTTAGTATATATCCATCCTAGTGATTTTAATCATGGATAGGATTTTCTAACCTAGCTACTTACATTCCTAGTGCATGGTTAGTAGCCCTGCAATCTCTTTAAAACAAGTAACATGAAACTTGACTTTAAGAAAGAAATTCCTTATATTACATTATTATGATGTTAATGAAGACACCTTATCACATTATGATATAGTCACTAGAGTTGCAATGCTTTGGTAATTAATTCCTATTTGCTTTTCCAATGGAAGCTCTAAAGCAATAGATGTACTAAAATAGGTCTAAGTGCTTGGACGTGTCATGTTCTAATTCGTAGTTCTTAGTAATTATTGTGGAAAGGATATTCACACTTGCCAATATTTTTTTTAACAATATAGATCATGCAAGTGGGATTAATCTAGGATGGTCTTCTCTGAATTTTGCTATTATAGCTCCTCTGTTCTTATCAAGGATATTCTTGTTGGTCTTTTAATTCAGCACTTCTTATTGAGATTATAGATTTGGTCTTCTTTCTCACTGTTTAGCTAGTACAGATGAAGCATAGGTCCTTAGAATTATCTGCACTGTTTGATTTGGCAGTTCAACTTCCGTGGAATTATTTCATCTTGCTTTGAACCCCACTTGATAATATATGTAGAGCTGGAAGAGAAGACACTAATGGAGAATCTAGAGAAACTTGTTCAGGTATTTTGATTTTACTACTTTTTCACAACATTCTATGATTTTCTTGTGCTTATTTTGTTGATTTTAAATTTTAAATAGGAGGAGACGTGGGATATTGAGGAGGGAAGTCAGAATAATGTATTATCAAGTAGCATGCAGGTAAGCAACGGGACTTTTTTCTGTCATACATAATGCATGAAGGAGCAGCATTCCAAATTTGCCTCTTATAGGATTCCTGAAGTTCCTATCCCAGTGAGTACCTCAATTACTGTTCTAGGCATTGCCCAGCGCATCCACACCCTAGAGAGACCTAAAAGCCAAGGCCCACTACTTCAGATTATAATTACTGTTCAATTTAGAGCAATTTCTATAGCTATTTTATATTTTTTTTGTAGTCTCCCTTAAACTATGGGTAGATCTCTGGTTGCTGGATCTATATTCAATTGTAGACTCAGGTGTCATTCTAGTGAAACTTACTGAAAATGGGATCACAAAGTTATTTATTTTAATCTAGATTAATTTGTTTAATATCTGTTTTATGATGTGGAACCTCATGGAGGCAGGGCTCTTTGGGCCCACCCCTGGGGAGTAAACCAGGGATACATGACCCCACCCACTAGATTCATGTATCATGTAATCTAAGGAAACTCCTAGTGGGGATTGAACCTAGGATGTCTGGGTCTACAGTTTATCCTAAGCTTCCAACCACATGGCTGCACCCTGACAGGTATTGTCACCCAGGATGATTGCCTGCGCAATGAGCGATTGCTTCTCATTTCACTGCATTTATAGCCTCCTAATGCGAGTGACTTTCTTTCTTTTTGGGATTTCGCGGTTTGCTTCATTTCCTCCAATTCCTTTGGTTTTGGATTCAATTCGAAGTCAACCCTAGAAGATGGAAGGAAATGGGGTGAAGTCTGAGCCTCGGATGAGAAGAGCCGGCCGGGGGGGGGGTGGGGGGGGGGGGGGGGGGGGAGGGTGTGGGGAAAAAAGGGGGGGGCTAAGACATTGGGAAAGGAATTATGGATTGAATAGAAAAGGGATTCCTATTGACCCAATGAAGAAATTAAATATATTTTTAATTCCAAACACAAGATAGGACCATTTAGATCTATGTAAGATTTAATCTAGATTTATTTAAGTTTTAAAGTAAATTATATTTTATTGGTCAATTAAAATTTTATTTTAGGTCTTTTTAGGTAATTAAGCTTCTAGTATTATTATTACCTGGAATAGAGGTTATTTTGTAATCCCCTAAGTGGGATTTCCCAAACCCTAAACCAATTAGAATAAGGGTTTCCCCCAGTTAACTATAATTAGGGTTTAACATACAGGCCAAGAAACCAGTTGGTTTTTGGTATAGGCAGGGTTTAAACTCCAGATCTCTTATTCAACAATAAGAGACGTTACTAATTGAGCTAACTCCAACCAACCCTAGGTGTTGACTTCTAGAGGTTTTGTTTTCTGTTGCTTGGTGCTGACTCAAACAAGTCAATGCTGACTTCTAGGTTTTCTATCCTTTATTTTTCAGTTCGTCATTTTTATTGTTGCATCGTTTTGGTTTTGTCCTGCATCACTTACTCATTGCATTATAAAATTTTTTTAAAAAAATGTTACCCTCTTTAGACCACATCCTGTGATCCTACTAAATTGTATGGTAGCATCTGTGCCATCCCTATTTGTGGTACATTGGATAATGCCTTAGACAGTTTGTGGAGGTGCTTACATGCTAGGGAAGGAAGTTTTGCTGTGATGATAGCTGCAAGGTTTAGAGTTCAGTCCCATTTTCTATTATGTAGACATTTTGGTGATACTGTAATAATCAAAACTTTAACAATATTGAGCTTAATCGGAACCACTTAAGTCTTTATCTTAAGATCCTTGTTACCTTGTATAATTGGGCAAATTGCTTTGACACTGTATTATTAAATAATAATAAAAATGCAAAAAGCACACCTTCTAAATCTGACAGGACAAGTGTTCTAGACAGCCTTCATTGTAACTCTTCCTTGGACTTCTTTCTTTTTTTAATCTTAGATTGTAACATCTAGGAGAAATCTGCATATACCCCCTGCTGTTCTCCTTAAATAAAATTTGTATTACTAATAAAAAAAATGCTGGGTGTTTCTCAATGGTAGTAACTATAGTCCAGTGCAGTTGCTGCAATATAACAACTTCATTTTGATGGATATATTAATGAATTAGAACAACATTGAATATTCAGGTTGTTAAATAAAAGATCAGAGAGAGAAGGACTAACCATTAATGGATTAGATCCTCATATTTTGCCAAAATAACCTGTAGACTCAGTAGACAATTCGTTTCATGCCTTTTGTTTTGGCTGAATCCATAAAAGCATGTCCTGTCTTGATAGGCAAGTAGACTTAAAAGCTAAATAGTTTTTTTGTTGTGCATTGTCTTAGTATACCTTTGTTGTCTTTTGTAGTTGTTTCTTATAATCAAGAGGAGCTTAAAGAGATGCAGTGCTCTAACAAAGAACCAGACATTATTTAATTTGTTCAAGGTGAGTTCTTGAATTTATTATTTTGGTACCATTTGTGGTCTGTTGTCCTTTTCTTTTTCTTTTATTCCTTTTTTTTTTTGGTCGAGACTGGTATGTACTCTATTGCAATGATGTTAATCATCATCACATAGAATTATTTTTTATATTTTAATTGTGGTTGTGGTAAGCATGAATTAAGTACTCTATTTTTGCTAAGCATGAATTAAGTATTCTATTATCAACAAAATAGGTGCTCTTTATGACTCCCTTAGGATAAGGACACAGAATAGGGTGGAGCATATGATGAGGGTAGAGGTCATGGGTACTAGATGCCCCAGGTGTCTACTTAACTTATAATTTATAAAGAGTTTGGCCCATCTTTTCCTGGTTATCTTTGTAAGTTACCAATGGGCTCTAGGTCCTCTAGCTCAACTAGCTCCTCCTCCCATTATAAGTTCTAGGTGGAGGGAGTGGTCATGGTTTCAACACCCATTGATGCATGTGTAACTTACATGTTAAAAAAAATCTTTGAAAGTTATCCTAAGAATTTAGATGATTATGATTATGTGCTTGGACTAATTGTAAACCCAGAAGTCTCTGGTTCAACTCCTAACTGAGGCATTTCACGATTTACCTAATGCCTGCTCAGTGGGGGTGTGCAGGCATCTGGGGTTTGCACCTCAGGGGTGGTCCCATTGGCCCATACCTTGAGGGGTTTCCTAGTTAAAAAATATATATATATATATATATATTTTATCTCATTATCAAATATTGATGAAAACCACTTTTAAGACAAAAAAGTTTAGTGATATCTTACGAGTTGGAATCCAGGGATTCTTCTTGAAGGATTTGTATTCTTTTAAGATACGTTCATTCCTATGGACCATGGCTTTGGGGAGAATCTTGACCTCCAATAATTTGAGGAAGCGTCAAGTAGTTGTGATAGATTGGTGTTGCATTTCTAAGAAAGATGGGGAGACGATTGATCATTTACTGTTACATTGACCTCTAGCTAGAGAGCTGTGGAATATGGAATTTTCATTAATTGGGGTTTCTTGGGTTATGCCAAGAGGCATTGTGAAACTCTGGGCAGGAAAATTTAACAAATGTAAATCTGCAGTGATTTGGAGTATGATTCCTCATTGCCTTATGTGGGGTATCTGGTGGGAGATGCACTTTTTAAAGAAGTGAGAGATCAATCCATGATTTGAAGCTTTTTTTCCTCCCGACTTTGCTTTAGTGGGCTAATTTTTTAAAAAATTCTTTGGCTGATTTGCTTGATAGTTGTACTTTTGATACTCTTTAGTTTTGATGGTTTGCTGGTTCCTTAGCAGACTAACTGTGTGCTTTGGTCCCATGTATTTTTGTTTCCTCTAATTTGCAATGAAATTTTATTACTTATCAAATATATCAGAAAAGGAGGAGAACAATATGGTGAGCCAATTCTCCTCATGTCGGGTTTTTTACGTGGGTCATAGTGAAGGGCAAAAAAACTCTTTAACAATTGACAATTTGTGGAAAAGGGGCATTATTATTCCGGATTGATGTAGCATGTGCAAGTCTGACAAGGAAACTATGGACCATCTAGTCCTACATTGTAGAGTGGCCAGAGAGTTTTGCGATTTTCTATTGAGCCTTGTAGGTATGAGTTGGATGAAGCCTAGCAGAGTGACGGATCTATTAATCAGCTGGACCAGTCTATGTGCTAAAAAGGAACATTCAAAAATTTGCGTAGCTATTCTGTCTTGTTTGATGTAGATTATTTGGAGAGAGGAATTTTTGCATTTTTGAAGACCGAATGCTTGGTAATCCTGCTCAGGTCACAAATGGTGGGCATTGGGCAATATATTTGAGTAGGAACAGCCTACTTCTCAGTCCCTTGCCTTTGATTCTGATCTTTTGTATTTTTTTTGATAGTTTGTATCTTGGCTGACCTGCTTGGTTTCTTCTTTCTTTTTCTGTAAGTGTCCCGTAGTATACTCCTTGTGTACTTGGGCCCCATCCAACTTATCTTATTTTTAAATGAATTTCTTATGCTACTGATAAAAAAGTGTTAATAGATACATTAGCAACTTATACGTCAATAAGATACTAGAAACAGTTCTGGATGCTTGATGTGTTAGTGGGTTTGTAGACATGGAAAGTTTAAAATCAGTGATTCTAATTTGCCTATTTTGCCATTCTTGGTTCCGAAATGCTTATACTCTCATACCAAAAGCACTAAAACATGTCTGCTTATCTCCATGTTTGTGCCATGTATGCTCTCTTGCCTTTTTATGTATATGCTTACTGACCCCATGCATCATGGCTGTTTACTGAAGCGCAAAAGCATGGTGCTTTAATTCACCAGTTTGCAACAATCATGCGTGTCTTAGGGTTAAGAGGTTCACACTTATACAGATTCATGGATCATATTAATGGTTTGGGTTGGTAGCATGTAAATAAGGATATTTGCTAATGGATGTTTAAAACTAACCAGAAGAAATAATTCTATTTCAAATATGTTTGTTGTAAAACTGAATCTTCACCAAAATTGGCGCAGTGACCGGAAAAAGAAATTCATTAATACTTTATGCGTGCACGCACACACACAGAGCCTATATATGAGTAATATATCCAAATTTCAAATAATTTTTTCTCTAGATACAAAAATAATAAGCAATGCATAGAAATGATTTTTTTTTTTTTTTTTTTGATAAGTAATAAGGATTTATTGATAACGAAAAGAGAGAGACACCCAAGTACACAGGAAGTATACAGGGGTGTACATATCAAATACAAAAATTACATAAATCAAGAAAATCCAAAAAAGAAGAAAAATGATGGTTTCTCTACACTGAGAAAATTGCATAGAAATGATCTCAGATTAAGTGCAACTGAGACTGGAATGGTATGGTTCTATTATTACAATGGTAATATATGTGGTTTATATATATGGAATATAACTTTGAGCCCTTTTCTACTTTAGGTATTTCAAAGAATTCTTAAAGCATATGCGACAAAACTTTTTGCAAGACTACCTAGGGGTGGTACAGGGATTGTTGCTGCAGCCACGGGTATGGATGGACAGATAAAGGTATTGGCAGACCTTATTTATCTTCATGATTGTTTCAAAACTTGTTTATTTTCTATAACAGAGACTTATTTTATCTTTTGTTACCCATGTGATTATTTCGAGCAGACTTCTGACAGGGATGAAAGGGTGATTTGTTATATTGTAAATTCAGCTGAATATTGTCATAAAACAGTAAGTTGGTTCCTGAATTCATGGTACTTGTAATTAATGGCTGAATGTCATCTTAATTTATGCATGTATGCTATCATTGATTTTGTAACTGTTAATTTAACCCATCAAGATTCTTTGAAAAAAAAAAAGCAACCTTCAAGATTCATCATGTTTCCTCAAAACTGTTTTCTTTTCTTACACTACTAATCTGTCTTTGATTTCTATATAGACTAACCTATAGTTTAATGATACTGTTATTTTTTCAAAATTTTAAATCCATGTGAAGATCCTCTTTGGAGCCTTTATTCAAAGAATTGAATTTGTAGTTTATGAGCTGCAAGCATGTTTCCAGGAAATGCATATGATATGACATAATCCCACGGAAATTAGGGCACCACATTCCTTGGGCATAGTAGTGACTAATTGTATAATTTTTCCATATACTTCTATTGTATAAACTTTTAGATATTGTGAATGCTGATGTGCAGTCATTAAAACTTGGGATTTATTTTTGACAGTCTGGTGAATTAGCGGAAAGTGTTTCAAAAATAATCGACTCTCAACTAGCAGATGGAGTGGATATGTCAGAAGTGCAGGTACTGACTATTCCATAAATAAATTATGCCATTGATGTTCTTCTCTTCATTTCTAGATGAGTAATTCTATTGTGCAGGATGAGTTTTCTGCGGTTATAACAAGAGCATTGGTAACCCTAGTGCATGGCCTGGAAACTAAATTTGATGCTGAAATGGCTGCAATGACACGTGTTCTGTGGGGTACCCTTGAAAGTGTAGGCGACCAATCAGAGTAAGTACATTAATGAAAATTTGAGGCTTAAGTTACAGTGCCTGACAACTTTCGAGAATTGACCATATCCACCTTTTTGCAGGTATGTTAATGGCATAAATATGATCCTCACAAGTAGCATTCCTGTACTTGGAAGCCTTCTCTCACCCATTTACTTCCAATTTTTCTTAGACAAGGTGATTATGAGGAAGAAGATAACATCTTAGGTTTTGATGCTCAGCATAGATCTTGGTCTTAGGAAGTTTTAGAATTGTGCATATAGCTTTATTATACGTTTTCTATTATTGATAACTTATTTATACTAATAATAATAATAAAAAATTATTTCTTTTTAAAAAAGAAGATGATACCATATTGATCTATCTATCAAGAAAAAAAAAATGGTACCATATGGATATGTACAACCAACTCAAATGTCCTACCTTGTATCTTACCAAGTTCAATCAGATATTCTGGTTTGTGTGGTTTGTTCGAAGATCACGCCTCTATAGGCTTTATGCATCCTTGATTGTGCAATATTTAGTTGACTACTAAACTTTGTGCCTATTCAGTTGAATGGCTTACGCTCTTTCAAAGAATCTGTCTTTCAAGTTTGTTGGCTCAATATTCTAATTTCTTTCTTATTTCAATGCAGCTTGCATCTTCTCTTGGTCCTCGATTTTATGCAAACATCTTTAAATGCAAGCACATATCAGAAACTGGAGCCCAACAGGTATGGGCGATTTAGATTTCCATTATTTATTTCTGTTCCTTTTTTGATAAAGTGTGTTGGCATCAAGAAAAGACTTGTTTTAAAGACCTTATGTTTCAAGGAAAGTAAAGTTTATCTTTTGGCTGGTGGGTTATTTATGAATGATGCCCCTTAAATTTTAATTCTAAGGAGGTTCTCCTCATGCTCAGGGTATATGGTACCCGTGAGTCACATGTGCACTTTGAAGTTTGCATTATTTCTACTATTGGGCGCGATGCACTGTGCATAACAGTCTATTTTTCTTAAAATATTTTAGTTGCTATCACTTACTCCTGCACTGCCCAGTAGCTCAAGAGTTGTGGAATATGGTGTGTTCACTATTTGGGGTTCTTTTGGCCATCCTGTGTAGTGTTGTGGAACTTCTAGCATGTTGCTTTAGCAAGTTTAATAGAATCAGAACTAGGGCACTTTGGGGAATGATCCCTTTTTGTCATATGTGGGTCATTTGGAGGGAAAGGAATACACTCACCTTTGAAGGAAATGAAAGATTGATTCATGAGTTGAAGCTTCTCTTCTTTAGACTTTGTTTGAAAGGGAAAATGTTTTGGGTGTTTTTACTTTCAATTTGTACTTTCATTGTTTTCTTTGTTGCCTCTAGCACACTGCCTGTGTGCTTCATTCCTCTCAATTTTTTTACATCTTTTTTCAATTAAGTTTATTACTTATATAAAAAATATAAATAAATAAATAAGTCGTTCAAATTACCAGAACAATGTTGACTATGTATTTCACTTGTAAATTGCCTAATTTGGAGCTGCTTGCCTAAACCTTTAGTATTCTTCGCATTCTTTTCCATTGTTTTAAAATTCTTAGTTCCATAGTTTGAACAAATCCATGAGAAGAATGTCCTTCGTATCTTTATAAAAAGCTTTTTGAAAAGTTCAAATTCCCCCTTCCCTAACTATCAAATTATCAACAAACAAAAAAATCTATTTTTTTCTTGAATGTAATCTTGTGGTTGATTCATGTAATTGACATGTAAATGAATGGTTTGATGTTTTTGCAGATGCTATTGGACACTCAAGCGGTAAAGACAATTCTTCTAGAGATTCCTGCACTTGGTCGACAAGTGAGTTACTGCTTTTCAATAAATAGCTTTCATGTATTTCTCCCACATGATAGATATGGAAATTCATGTTTGGTGAGAAAGTTTATGTTTGTTGCACTCAACCCTTCTCTTTTATTATTTTCCCAATTAAATATCATATTGTTATAGGTTCACTTTTCTAGAGTGAAAAATGTTTAATAATTTTGACTACTACAGAATTTATAAAATCTAATTGATATTCTGATTTAAATTTGCTTCCATTATATTCCACTAGCTTGTAACCCATGCATATGCATAGATATACTTAAAGATATACAATAAGATGCATAATATAATTTCTATATATATAATTTAAATACTATTGATAGTTATTTTTATGTTTTGTTAATTATTTAAAAAAATTTATAAGGATATTATTAGGTATAAAATATAAATTGTCCAATTTTTTTTTTTTTTTAATAATTATTGTGAAGCACTTTTTTTTTTTACGATTAATTTATTCTAGACTCTTTGGTTTTTAATAACTCACTTGGATGAATATTTATGTTATGGTCCCACATTTGATTCTAAAATTAAGAAATAAAACTTTTTAAGAATAAATAATTTAGGACACTTGGCGCAAAATTGAAACTCTAATTTAGAATTCTAATTTGAGTTTTTCTCAGCTTCACCTATTATTATATATATAGATTACAACTATCCACTTTTGTGGGCAACATTCTAATCCAGATAATTCTAGTTGCTCAACTCTATCTTTGCGAGGTTGGCAGATTTTTTAAATTTGGCTGCTAAGTATTGTAGCTCTCATTTGGAAATTCTGTGTACTCTAGTGAAAGGGCAGGAAATTGATAGTATAGATCGACTGGTTATTGTACTTATTCCTTTTCTTTTTTGATAAGTAAGTAAAAATCTTTATTCAATGGAGAGAGAAAATTACATCCACTATACACAGGAAGTGGACAGAGGGTCTGAAAAATCAAGACAGAGTACATAAATCTAAGAATTCCTGCAGAGTAGAAAAAGAATGGCCACTCAGTACAGCCATCCAGTCATACAGGATCCGTTGCAATAACAGCTTCACCTCTGGAATCAAGCGCTTAACTCCTTAAAAAATACACTGGTTCCAGCTTCACATCTGGAATCAAGTGCTCAACTCCTTAAAAAATACACTGGTTCCATTCCCTCCATGTAGTCCACATCACACACAGAAAAGCATCCCGAATATCCACATAACAATGCTGACCAAAACCCCCTCTTTCCAACATTCCATCAAAGCCAATACATTCTGAGGCATAACCCAAGCTCCCAAACATGCCAAAAACCATAGACTACACATCATGGGCAAAAGAACAAATTTCTTTGACTACATATGATTGTTTGCTGGAGTGTATTTATTGTCTCCGATTATGAAAAGCAAACCTGTTAAATATTTCATGTTATTCTTTTTTAACAGACATCAGGTGCTGCTAGCTATTCAAAATTTGTAAGCCGTGAGATGAGCAAAGCTGAAGCACTTCTGAAGGTTGGTTGTACATTTTGCTTCCTGGAAAGTTTTAGTTTTATTTTCTGATACAAATTTATGTATATTCATTGTTCAGGTTATACTGTCCCCAGTTGATTCTGTGGCGGATACATATCGTGCATTGCTGCCAGAAGGAACACCAATGGAGTTTCAGCGCATTCTGGAGCTAAAGGTTATAGTCAATTCTTTCTGTTCTTCGATATATGGTTTAGTCATACACTGCTGGCTGAATGATTGGTTAACTCATGTACAGTGTCCAGCACCACCTCCCCCCCCCCCCCCCCCCCCCCCCTCTCCCAAAAAAAAAAAAAAAAACTTGAATGGAGAAAGGTCAAAGCCGTGAGAGGTGACTCAATAAAACTACTGATGTACTTGTGAAACTATTGGGGTTTTCTGAATCCTTGAGTCGTGAGTCTAAGTTGTACATAAAAAAATCTTCATGTGGACATGTTCTTTACAATTGAATTTGTGTGCCCCACTGTCTTTTAATTATGCTGGTCAGTTTACCAAAAATATTTTAAACTTCTCTAGGAGTATTAGGTGCTGGAGTTAAATATATACCTCGAATGAGTTATGCTTTTATGTAGAATTAATTTTTGCATGGCATTTGCAGGGCCTTAAAAAAGCTGATCAGCAAAGTATACTAGATGACTTGAACAAACATGGGCCAGGGATCACACAACCTTCTGTGGTACCATCAGTTGTCCCGGCTGCCCCTCCTGCCCCTATAGCTCCTGCAATACCCAATCCGGCTCCAGTTGGACTAATTGGTTCCCGAGAGGATGTGCTAGCTAGAGCTGCTGCACTGGGAAGAGGTGCAGCTACGACAGGGTTCAAGAGGTTCCTTGCTTTAACTGAAGCTGCAAAAGATCGGAAAGATGGGCCCTTCAGAAAGCTCTTTAATGCTTGACAGCATTAGAACCTCATTAACGACAGTTTTGGTACTAGTCACTGATTTTTTTTTATTTTTTTTTTGTGGTAATATATATATATATATATTTATCACTTTATGTTCAGCAATAACAAAAACATATTGTCAAAAAAAAAAAGGTCTTGTATTACTTTCTCAATGGTTTAATAAGAAAATGCTTATTCTCATATATGGAGGAATTTGAGTTTTTAAATCTCTTGCCTATTCCACTCTCCCATTGTGACTGATCTGTTCAACTCTTAAGAATTTATGGACTTCCTTTGGTAAATTGTCTTACGTCTTCTGATAGTGCATGTTATTAATAGTGGCTTTTATTTTTTTCAATCTTGTGTTGGCTTCGGAGTTTGCTCTCTTCTAAGAACAATGTTAGGGACAGCTTTTTTTACTATTTTTTTTTACTATTTGTGAAGGCTTTAAGTTGCGATTGGAGTACTATTACTTTCGATTGGAGTACTATTACTTTCACATGAACTTACCATGGACTCCACTTTATTTATCTTCAAATTCCTTACCTCAAAATGTTCAACCTAGGACCAATCAGATCAAAGGAAAGAGGTATCTATTGGCAGTAGAGTGGTTCTCTCTGCACAAGGTTTCAGATTGGATCTCAAGAAACAGTCTTGCTGACCAATCATGGTTGGAAGTTAGTCGAAGCAAAAATTTGAAGCTTTGGTGTCAAATATCTTAGTCATGCTCAGTGCCCAAGCGACTGGCTAAAATAATAGAAAGAATGATAGTTTGCAGTTTCCCAAATGTTATTTTCATCCTGTTTGAAAGTTTATAAGTTCATAGAAAACTGGAATGAAATCATTTTTATATATAAAAAATAAATGGTGTATATTTTCTCTAATGTATTTCAGAGTTCATAAAAGACTGAAAAAAAAGTAAAGAGATATATTTTACTACCATATCATTCCCACTTTATTTGTCATTTTCATGATATGAAAATATTAGGTTATGTTTGGTAACCGTTTTTATTTTCTATTTTTAAAAACTTGTTTTTGGGAATATAAAGAAAAAACAATTTTCTTATATTTTTGAAATTAAAAACATGTTTGATTAGTTGAAGTTAAAAAAAAAAAAAATAGTTTTTCGAAGAAAAAAATAGAAAATACTAAAATATGTTGTTACTAGGATTTGAACTCTAATGTTAACTCATTAAATGAGATAGATTATTTAAATCAAATGCGTGTTTTTATTGACTTTTGAAAACTAAAAACAGTCTTTTACATGTTTTTAGTTTCCTTCACAAATTGAGTTTTGAGTACAGTTTTTGTTTTCTGTCCATTTTAGGTTGCTAAACAAGTTTTTTAGTCTCAACAGAAAATTGTTTTTGAAAACAGAAAATAAGGAGAAAAAAAAGTTACTAAAGATAACTTTAATATTTCACCTTTATTTTATTAAAGGAATAAGTGCTTTTCATTTTTGTGAGGAATGCTTACAAGAATATATAATGGAATTAGGATTCTCTACTAACCATTCCACTCCAAGCCAAACAAGCTGTTTTACTTGTAGTTGGCCTTTTGCTTCAATATATAATAGTGGAGCCACTTGGGTAAAAGATGAAATAGCATCAGTTAATCAGTTTAGAAAAATAGTTCATGCCTAAGTTTTGAGAATGATTTTAGGAGCCGAAGTACAAGTTACCACCTCTTTCATTTTTCCCTTCTTAGGGATTGAAAGTAGACCAAAATTATATTGCTCTATTGTAACTTGTAGGAGTTTGGAAGGAATGTAAAAACCATAAAGATATCAAAGCTTGAAAGTAGAACCTTTTGCTGATAACATGTTGGCATCCAATAAAATGTTCAAAGTAGGCAATTTAGAGAGCAGATGTGAGTTAAAAAAAAAAAAAAAAAAGACTTTCACAACTTAGTTCCACACTTTACAGGAATCGATTCTGTTCCCACCCCTATACAGATTCCAGCCTTTGGTCAGATTGTTAAGAATGTTAAATAAATGTTAGCTATAGAATGAGAGATTTTATCACAATGGGAGACATTATTTTTATTACAACTAGTACAGGCACGACTGCAAAGAAAGCCAACCACTCTTTAAATGTTAAAAGATCCATAAAACCCATTGGCGTGCAATAATTTTCCAAATATCAACTTGTCTTCGTGGCGATTTTTCTCCCTTTTTTCCTGTTGCATCCCACATTAATGAAATTATAGTTATTCTGTAAAGAACAATTTCATAATGAATCAAACACCATTTTTACAGTCCAAACTAGGATTATTTGTTTTAGTGAAATCAACGTTCCAACCATTGCTATGCATCATAATTTTATCTAAATATTAACTAGGAAAGAAGTACACTCGGCTTTTGAGTACAAAAAAGTAAAGGGGAAAAAAAGAACAAAAACAGACTGTTTCAGAATAAATTACATGGGCCTCAACTACCAACATAAGATTATTCTCTTCATTTAAGAATATAATTTTAATATAAACAACAAGATATCTTAGACGCTACGTCTTAAGAGTAACTAGAAATATTAGTACTTCTTGCGGTGGAGAATCCTGTAAGCCATGCCCCCTTCCATGAAACTCAATTAATCAAATTGAATCATTGTCTCTTGGTAATCTTCTTCCCTCTGGGAGTTGTCTACTTCCTTTCCTTAACTGCAATTTCAAGCATTTGAGTGTTATTGTTGGCTATTGCCCCATAAATAAATAAAAATACATAAACAAAACAAGAGAAGAAAACAAAACTAGAACAATCTACATTAACTTCCAACCTTTTGTCATCCCCAAAGCTGCCAAAACGACTAGTAAAGCCACCACCAAAACCACCGCTGTTTCGACTTGATTGACTGTCACCGAATCCACTAGAACGACCTGAACCACCAAAGTCCCCAAAACCACCAGAACGACCTGAACCACTAAAGTCCCCAAAACCACCAGAACGGTTCCCAGGCCGGTTTGTGCTATGGCCACCAAAACCACCGCCAGATTGTCGTGAGCCAGAGCCACCAAAGCGTCCAGAGCTAGAATCACCATAACCACCACTACGACCAAATCCAGGACGCCCATAGTCTCCTGACCGGCCAAAACCAGAATCACCAGACCGACGATCTCTTGTGCCAAATCGACCACCACCACCACCACCCATGTAACCTAACATGTCCATGCTTCCACCCGTAGCAGCAATTTTAGGTAGCTGATCATCAAGTAATCAAGAAGTCAGTCTAACATAGAACATCTGGTAGGTGGAAATCAGTATCAAAACCACACTACAGATTTTAGATGACTAATCTCTGTTTTGTATCTAAAGGGCTGTAGGACAGACCAGAAGTAGGATCAGAGTCATATGCAGAAAAAGCATGTGCTGGTTAGTGTGGTAAATATTTCTACCGCTGAGTATTGCAGTCTTAGCCATAACTGTTTTTATGAGTGCATTTTTTAGAACGCGAACATGCATATATATGATCATGAAAAAGTTCGTTTGCTGCTCATTTTTAGTTCAGAGTAAACGAACAAATTTACATAATTCATAACATCCTATCACGATACTGTCCAAGCTATATTTTCAATGACTTTAACTTTGTCAATCTAATCGTACAACACAGCTTCACTACCAGATAGGCAATTTTTTACGGACATTGTAACATGTATAATCTCTTCAACTTGTATTAAATCAAACCCCACCTCCCCCTCCCCATTATCTCTACCAATACAACACGCACGCACGCATGCACAAATAGATATGTCAAGTGTTTGTATGATTCTGAGTTAAGGCATATCAACCCCAACGGTTTGACCAGAGATTTGCATTGCATTCTTAAAAGCATTAAGCCTATATTCTATCTCATTATCAGTGCATATAAACTGTTGTGTCACCCTGACCAATGAACAAATAGTTCTTAAACTCAGAACAAATAAGAAGATGCAAATGGCAAAGGGTCTTGACCTCTGTAAATCTGCATCCTACATCTCGCTCTATAACTTTGACAGCCCTTGTCTGATCTGATGTATAAATCAGGATAGCACTTCCTTTCTTCCCGGCACGACCTGTACGCCCTGACCGATGAACAAATATCTCGGAATTGTTGGGAAGCTCATAATGTATTACCTAAACAAAAGTTGGGTTAAAATATTGAACAAGAAAATGAATAGGACAACCAGAAAACAATTACATGCAAACAAAACATCCACTAATTAGAAAAGCAGGTTGGAGAATCCAGAGAAACAAAAGAGAATTGTTGTTAAATAAACATCTCCTCTCCCCATAAACAGGTAGGGCAGAATGAGTATAATCACCAAGAATATATGTATGCAGGGCTGCAACGCCCTGAGTTATGTCTAGTCACTTAGTCCATAGACTTTATTGCCAATAACATAATAGAGAGAGAGAGAGAGAGAGAGAGAGAGAGAGAGAGAGAGAGAGAGAGTATGATCACTCATTGATCTCACAATAATACATCTCACTAACTGATTGGATAGAAGGGAACCTAAAAAATAAAATAAAAGACAGCTCTGGCACATAAAGTCAACCCAACAGCTAAAGTTTCTTTCACAACTGCTTGCAAAATGGTCTTGTATGGTAGAAATCACTGCATATTTAATCAGCAACAGGAGAAATAAAAATGCATACAGAAAGGGATAGTAACTAGAAATTCTGGTTTTTGCACCAAGTTCTTTTGGTGGGTAACAGGGAAAACAAATTTCGTTGAGAAATGTAAGAATAGAAGCACCTGCTTAACATCATCAATCAAACACCATGGAGGAGATAAATCTATTTTCATTTGTCAATTAAGAAACACACTAGTTGATTGCAAACAAAGGAGAATTCATAATCACCAAAACAAAAGATAACGTACGAAATAAGAATGAAAAATGTAGAATAGTCCTACCAGATCAACATTAGGAATATCAAGCCCACGAGCAGCAACATCAGTAGCAACCAAAACATTGAAATGCCCCTCTCGGAAACCTGCAAGTGTTCTTTCCCTCTGAGCCTGTGAGATATCACCATGCAAAGCCTCACATCTGAGGCTTTTTGCCATGGCATATGCCAATCGATCAGCATCACGCTTTGTTTGAGTGAAAACAATAGACTTTCCTCCTTTTGCATGCTCCTGACAAACAAATCTGATGGTGAGAATGGAAGCAATATTGAAAGAGTGATAGAACAAGAATACATACAAAGTTTCTGTTACATCAAGAAACAATGAAGCTTCATAAAATTTTGATAAATAAATAATGTTATTAAACAATTACATCAAACAGAAAGAAAAATTGAAAAAGAAATTTTGTTGGAATCATACTGTTATCAGAGGGCCAATAATTGAAGATTTTCCATAGCTATCCGAAGCAATTGAGTACAAAGAAATTCCATCAGCCAACTTTTGATCGGAATCTCCAACCTACAGAACACTTGAGCAATAAGTGCACTGGATTCAAAAATAATATTATCATAAATACAAACCTCAAGGTTGCAGCTACAAGTACAAAAACCATAATGAAATTAACAAAAAAAAGAGACTTTTTTCCATCCCTACTACTCCTACTCCTATAATGATATTGACAATAACCACTGCAACCAAATCAAATTCACAGAAAAGTTAAAAAACATAAGAAGCAAAGAATCGGATCCTTCAACACAGAAGTCTAGGGTGGTGACAGAGTAGTCATTCTGTAAAACTCATAACCAATGAGTAATGACTGACTAAAATGATAATGCATACTCACCAGATCAATGGTTAGTGGCTTTTTAAGATAATTTTGGGTGAGCTGTCTAATCCAAGTTGGCATAGTTGCAGAGAACATCAGAGTCTGACGTTGCTGTGGCAACCTCTCCAAGATTTTCTCAACGTCTTCCTGAAAGCCTACTTGAAGCATCTGATCAGCTTCATCGAGAACAACAAACTGAACTTCTGATAAGTTGAGAGCACCTCTGTTAAGAAGGTCAATAATGCGACCGGGTGTGCCAACAGCTACATCGACACCATAATCAAGCTGTCTCATTTGGCTTGAGATGGGCGTACCACCATAAACACAAATGGTATCCAAGCCTGGTGCAGACTCGGCGAATTCCTTCTCGACCTGGCGAGCAAGTTCCCTAGTTGGAGCCATAACCAAGGCCAGAGGATACTTTCCACGCCTGTATGACGAAATTGTTAAGAAATAAACAATTGGAATTGGATCACACTGGTAAACCACACACTGAGAAGCAAGTGAAGAAATAAAACAAACCCATGTTTGGCATTGAACTTAATGATTTTATCCAAAATGGGAATTCCAAAAGCAAGAGTTTTGCCAGTTCCTGTTCTAGCACGACCAATCATGTCACGCCCTTGCATTGCTGGTTCCAGCACCGCCCTCTACACAGAATAAATCACATTTTCAAGCAAAATCTCTAGCCATAAATCACATTTTTGAGACGTAAACCAAAAATTTTATTGCACAAACACACTATACAACAAAAGCAGAGGGCTTAAGCTTCAGAGTCAAAACAAAACAAAAACAAAAACAAAAATCCTCTTAAAATCTAGGCCATTGAAGGCCAAACTTCACTAAAATTCACCAATACAAAAACCCATTAATTTAAAGACCCCATTATCAAAGGCAAGGCACACAGGTTCTAAAACAAGGTCAAAATTTTTGTTTATAATTATGAAATGGGTATCCATTATCACTAGCCACACAAACAAGGACTTTTTTTTTTTTTTTTTTTGAAATTACAAAGAAATGATTTTTGTTACTTGTTATTGAAAATTAAGAGAAACCCATAAGAGGAAAAGTGAAAATAAATAAAGGGTAAGAGCCAAAGAGACCTGAATAGGGAAGAGCTTGGTGATACCCCTCTTGGCCAAAGCAGAGATAATCTCCTGAGAGATTCCAAGCTTAGCGACCTCCAAACCTTCATCAGCTTTCGGCGACGAAGACGAAGACGAGGCTTCGGATTCGTAATCGGCTATGGCAGCGTACTCGGCGAGAGAAGGCGAGGAGGCCTTGAAATTCAACGGCCCTGATTTGAAATGAAAGGCTCTGTTTTTAGGAAAAAGAAATGGGTATGCAGTGTCTCCATTCTTGACAGGGTGGGAAGATGGGGTTGATGAATGGTGAAAGTATTGGGTTTGAAGAGTAAAGGAAAGGTTGTTGTTGTTGTTAGTTGCGAAGGAAGAAGAAGCGAAGGCGGCGATGGTGCGTTTAGAGAGTATTGAACAACACCTTCTTGATGCAATACTTGTCATCATCTTTGTGATTTGCAGAGGAAGAAAGAGAGAAGAGCGTGTGTAGGTTTGGGTTTAGGGAGTGGAGGCTGTTTTAGGGTTTTAGGATAGGGTTTGGGGTTTTGGGGCATACACCAAGGAAATGAGGCGAAGAGTGAAGAAGGCCTCTTCGAGTGATGAAGCAAAAGCCAGAAGGGTTTAGTTGTTACTACTTAAAATGTTTGCTAAGTCCCATAAAAAAAAAAAAAAATAAATAAATAAATAAATAAAGTTTGCTAAGATTTTTATGGAATCCAGATCCTCTGTGGTCAGCTTCATCCCCACTGTGCTGCACCTTCTTTTTTTTTTTTTTTCTTTCTTTTTTAGCACCATGCACTTCATTGACTAGGGCAAGTACTGTAAAATGTTTCATTTGTTTGCCTATATTCTCCTATGTTTGTTTCACAGTAAAATATGATTAAATTTATGGGTTTCAATTAACTTAATTTGTAAAGTTTTTTATCGTTGAATAATAAATTTGAAGTTTAAATTCCGCCTATATCAAAAATTAATTATTGTCTTATCTTGATAATAAGAGTAATTAGCATAAAATGAATGTTACAAATTGAAATTATAACTTACCTAACTTGAAAAACCTATATAAAAACTTGTAAAACATTTTACAACAAAAAATTTTGGTAAAATGTTTTCCAAAATGGAAAACATATTTTCTCTCTTTCTTGCTCACATAAATGATTGCCATAGTTAGGGATGACAATGGGGCGAGGAGAGACCAAAAGATGGGGTCTTCACCCCCGTTCCTTAGGGCTTCGTGAGGCCTCATTACGCCCAGTAAAATTCAACTTCGTGTTAATTTCTCTCACCTCATCCCACATCTATTACATTTTTTTCTTAACAAATATTTCGATAGTATGGATATACTTGAAATTCAAATTGAATTTATTACATTAAATCAAACTAATTTTTAGTAAGAACTGAATATTATTATTCAAAGTGTTTAATAAGAGAATATCACAATAAAAACAAAAATTCATAATATCAATGCATATAAGTACTTAGTAATACAAATTAAGTTTTTAACATTAATAATGTGAGGCGGGGCAGCATAGAGACGGACCTAAATCCATCATAACCTCGCCTGAGAGTGCGGAAAAAACCCACATGAGACAGAATAGGATAGGCAGGGCAAAATTGTCATTCTTAATCATAGTAGCCCATTTTTGTCGTGCTTAGTGGAGAGGTGAGCTTATAGTGGTTGGCAGAGCCAATGGCAGCTGGGAGGCGATGCTACACCACTAAGAGGCACCAACAATGACTATGAGGTAGCAATCTGTTGAAAATGTTTTCAGAAAATATTTTACAAATAAACAAACAGTGCCTAGGTCCCATTAATTTCAAAGAAGCAATTCAAATTTTTAAAATTTGTAAGATAATTCAATCTGGTCTTTTGTGCTTTTGAGATGGAAATCAAGATTCTATTTTAAAATGTTTTAAAATTAAAATGTGTTTGGAAAATTTTATTTAAAATCATATTTGAGAATATAAAAATATGAAAGCTTGTTTAGTTTAAAAAAAAATATCCAAAAACAATTTTTCTTTGGCTATTTCACCACCAACCAATCTTTCCCCCCCAAAAAATAAAATAAAATAAAATAAAACACAAACAACAACAAGAAGAAGCATACCAATCACCAGCAAGCAACTGTGAGTCATCTCACTCATCAACACAACCAAATCAAGTTAGCGACCATAACTCAATAACGTTGAAACAGAGATCCACAACTAATTTTGCTAAGATTTATGGCAAATGGGCGTCAAGATCTCAACTGGTTACTTGTTTTGTCAATATTTACATCAAATATTGACAAGTTTGCCAAGAGAGAGACCTTCCGAAAAAAAAAAAAAAAAGGACAAAATGCAGTAAAAAAATGAACAAATAAAAAGGGATTCGAAGGAATGATACTTTTATTTAAAAAGTTGTGTCGATAGGTTGATGATGGTCGAGAAATTACTTGTCAATCAATAAGGCCATGTTTGGTTTTTTTTTTTTTTTTTTTTTTTTTTTTTTTTTTTTTTTTATCACTCATTACTCCTCACTCAATTTTCGTCACTCATCACTTAAAATACTCCAATTTCCTACACCCACTTGTTTGGCACATATAACTCAGTTATGGTTTTAACCAAAAAATCTAAAAAAAGGGACCCACACACTGACCCATGTCATAAGACTTTCCTCTTTCCTTTTTTTTTTTTTTCTTTTTCCCCTTACTCTGATCTTTCTCTACCTCTCCCCTTCGTTTTCCTGTGATTTTCTCTTTGTTTTCCCCTGTTATTCTCCCAAACCCCTCCACAAACCTAGTGACGGAAATCACGGTCTGGACCTGCAGCGCCGATGGTTGTGCTCTGTTATTTTCTCTGCCTTTCCCTTTCATTTTTTTTTTTTTTTTTTCCTGTTGGTAGTGCTCTGTTTTTTTTTTTTTTTTTTTTTTTTTTTTTTTTTTTTTTTTTGTTCATGCCCCATTCTTTGTCTCTATTGCTTGCACATTATTGCTTTTTTTTTCTTCTGCTGATTTTTTAGGGTTTTCGGTGAACGACGGCACTAGAGCTTTGATAATGAGGCTGAAAGCTTGTAACAAAGAGAAACATAGAGTATTTTGAGATCTACAAAATAGAGGAATGTCACAAAGAGAGAGGATTTTCTAGTTCTTTTTTTAACTTGAATCTTAATTTGGGTCTCACCGGATACAAAAATCGGTGAACGGAGCTATGAATGCTTGTCTTGGGCTGAAGGTGCTAATCGGCGAAACTAGAGCTTTGCTTCAGTTGTTGTGGGTTTGGGAGAAGGAAAAGGGAAAGCGAGATGAAGAAAGTGAGCTTGGGTAGTTGGGAAAGTTAAGCCAAAATGTTCATTGAAGCTGCTGTGTGTCTGCAGTGATGTAACTACACACTGCTGTGAGACCCATTTGGAAAGAAAAATTATGGAAATTGCCACTGAGTTAATAAACTCATAACTTGAAAACAAGCTTTTCTTGTTTCCGGATTTGGTAACTCACATCTCCAAAGACATCACCAGTCTGTACCCAGCCAACACAAGAAATGGTGGGTCATGGGTCAGAGGTAAGAGAAGATATGGACTGGTGGTGGGGAGAAAGGAAAGCCTATTCTGGGGTTCTTGCTCAGGTTCTTTTGGGAGAAATGTCCTGTTGTGATGACATACTACCCAAAAGAAGTAATGATGAGTTGCAACTATTTGGTGCATGCCATAAGGGATAGGAAGAGAGAACACCCACACCATGGCAAATAAGAATGCCAAGTGAGCAAGCAAACAAAATAATCTTCTTTGTCTGGTGATGGGGAGTGGTGTAGATAGCACAGGTAAGTGGTGCTAGCTGGATAACTAACAAACTAGTGGTGGTCGGTAAGGACACCCAAACCAAACAAAGGTAGTTAAAAGCTAAAATGGTAAAAGCCAGTCACAGCAGGCAATATATAAAGAACCCTTGTTGTGCACAGTAAGGGGGGATCATCATCACGACAATAGTAACCACCAGGAGAGAATCACAACTTTACTAGACTGGTAAGTACTGAGAAAAGAAAGGAGGAGAAAAAGAATTAGAAATAACAAAAATAGAGAAGAAAGAGAGAATCAAGAAGAGAAAACAAAGAGTGTAGAATGGCAGGCATGCACCAATAGGCTAAACCCTTCTCTTCCTCTATAAGCCTACCCTCTGTTTGGGAAAAGGACTCATTTGGGCACAAGTCATTCAGGCCCATTCCCTCAGAGTGGGTAATTTCCATGTCAGGATCATCCTGTGAAGTTACCCACGTTGAGGAAGTGGTTTCCCTCCTTTGCCTTAGCCCCGTAGCACAATAAAATGTGGCAGACTAATCGTTCATTCTTCGATTTGTTCGCTTATTGTTATTACTTCTCATCTCGTCTTTGTAACCTCACGCAGAATGAGTTTTTCTTTCCCTGTTTTGACTAAAGATTTCTCACTTGTCTTGCTGTAACAGCAACTTATTTCTTTCATCATTGTCTTATCATATTTGTCTGCCGTGACTCTTCTATAGCAACTGCGTCTGCTGTGGGCACGTGATTAAATTTTCGGCAAACAGGGTATAATTTGCGCACAAGCCAGTTCAAGGGTGGGTTACAATAGGATCGGTCCCGACTCTTCTATCCAGGATACTTGGGTCACAATACAATAGGAGATAGTCCAGTCCAAAATCACAAAAGGCGCACCACACTACATATATATATATATATATATATATATATATATATATATATATATAACCGAAATCTCTGAAACTCCCACAATTTTTCACGTCAGCATTTTTAATTTATATTTTTTTAGAATCAAATAATCATTGATTAGACTATAATCATTAAAAAGACTCACGTTAGGATTCAAAAAAGAAGAGAGAGAGAGACTCACATTATAACTCCTCTCTTCCCACCTCAAAACTCTAACAAACCTATCCCTCTCTCAAGTTTAAGAAATAAATTGTCCATTTCTGCAAACTTTCTCTCTCCAAACGTAGGAAGCCCTAAACACTCTATAGCATCACCCAATTATGGTAAGTATTTTGCAATCCATCTTTTGCTTATCAGATCCTTGAAAGAAAAAAAGAAAAGAAAATATAGTTTTGCAATCCATCTCTGTTATCTTGATATTTCTTTCTCCATGAACCTTAAACTGCTAAACGTAAATGTAATGGGTAAGGCAATGGGTTCCATGACTTCTTTTTTTTTTTTTTTTTTTTTTTTTAATTATGTGAAAACATTTTTTTAAGATAATTGTTAAAAAATTAAAACAGGATTCATATAAGGAATAATTTGATCCTATACTTTTCTTTTTCAAACAACAAACAATGATGAGGTATATCTGATTTTATAATTAATATATATTTATCGTTAGCACTTGCCATCAGCAATTTTTGGACCAAATTGACTCATTCTCAAGTCACTACCATTGAGAAATCAAATCAATGTTAGGGTTTTTCTACTTAGTTGAAAAATTGCTTATTTGTTTTCTTTTTACTATGAATCAACGCAAAAAAAAAAAAAAAAAAAAAAAAAACACCAAAGAAGGTACGAAATTGATTTCTTAAGTTTTCATTTGTGATCTAATTCAACTAATCTAGGAAAATTTTTACATTACTTATTAAAAAAAATCTAGGAAAAATCACAGATTATCTTATTTCTCAGTAAGTATTAAAAAAATTTCTGTTGTCCATTTAAAAATTTCACATGTAGATTAATAAAGTTATATTTCTTGGCTGTATTTGCTAGGTTTTCAGCAACAAGTTTAACTTGGCATTTTGAACCTATGGTTGAAATTTATGCTGTTCTTTGGAAGTTCAAATTTGAAATCTTTTTCTTCATTCATTGTGGTTTTTCATTGAGTAATTTCTTTATCTCTTACTCCTCTTGATGAGTTTTTCCTTTTCACTAAAATTTTAACAGGTTTGGTATTTGACTAGAAGAAAGTTTTTTAGCATGCACCTATTTCATTCTATTTGTCCTCACCACAAGGAAAACATTAAGGTAAGACACATAATATATTTTAAAGTTTGAATAAAAATTACCATATCATACAAAGTACAAGAGATAAATTTTTAAAGGATGAGCTTAATTGTTTCTTATATATAACCAATGTCTTTGACTTTTTTTAGACATCAGCATTATTTAAATAAAAAGAAAACAAAAATTATGATAGGACTAAAAAAGAAAAGAAAAAAGAGACTCATGTATATATATAACTATTGGGATTCAATACAAAAGATAATGAAATTAGGTATTATAATTTTAATATTGTTTCATATTTTGAATTGTCTATATTATTATTACTACGTGAAAGTTATATTACTACTCAAATTTGAAGCTTGGTATGTCTTTCTCATATCATTGTCTTTGTTTATATCTTTGCAATGTATATTAGTTCTGAGTGTGTGTATATATATTACTATTGGAAGTTTTGCTTTATTAATTTAAGAATTGTAAATTACTTTGTAGATTCCGGTAATTATGCACTTGCAACTCAACAATGTTCTATGTTAGACAACACTTCTAAACTATGGAAAAGTATAGAAGTTAGATACTTCTTTATTTAAAAAAAATATTAACTAGCAAAATGTCTATTTACTCATTGTTGGATTTTTTTTTTTTTTTTTAGTCAATAGCTTTTCCGTGTGACACACGGATTAGCAACTAGTTTTTTTTAAAATAAATCATTCTATTACATAATGTGTTGTGTGAGAGAGCAAGAGCTTGAATTTATATAAACTTCAAGGGTAATTATTTCATTAAACATTTAAGGAGGAGATAGTTATCTTATGAAACCTTAAAAAATGTAAATATAATTTACCTATATATATATATATATATATTGCTGAGTATAATATTATTCAATCTTTCGCATCCATAAAAATTGTAATTTGTAAGTATCTAGTAATATATATGATGGGATGTCTCAGGACCTTAAAAAAGAGTAGGGAAAGGGAACAATTCCACATTTTAAAATCTCGCTAGTAGTAAAATAAGTGATTTAGAGGCAGCCACGTGAAGAATGGAGATTCTGAAAAAGAGAAAATCTGGAAGAGGCAAATCCCTTATCCAAGTAACAATACCACGTGTACACTCCTTGTTGGAGAATCAGATACTGGGCTAATCTGAAAGTCGGGCCACCTCGTATAACAACCAGAAAACCGGTGCCACTGTGTCCACAAGTAGATGCTTTGATTGGCCCATATTTTCTGCCATTTGTTATAAGAGGCAATACACTATCCTCACACCAGATTTCATTCTTTAGATAATCAATCATACAGTACTCTAATCTACCTACTACTACTACTACTTTGATCACAAAACAGAGGGAGAGAGAAGAAGAAGAAGAAGAAGAAAATGGCAACACAAGCACTTGTATCATCATCATCTCTGACCTCTTCAGTGGAGGCAGCTAGGAAGGTACTTGGAGCAAGATCTTCAATTGGGTCCTCAAGAAAAGCTTCCTTTTCAGTAAGGGCAGCATCCACTCCACCTGTTAAGGTTTGTTAATTCTTCTTCTTATATTATTATTCACTGAAGTGTAATAGATTGTGTACATTTGTGTCCAAACCAGTTTACTCACTACTAAACATTATTCCCTGTTTATGTGCTCGATTGATTTGATATCAGCAAGGAGCAGATAGGCCCTTGTGGTTTGCATCCAAGCAGAGTCTTACTTACTTGGACGGCAGGTAACTCTTAAACTCATGCATTGAAATTTTCTACATTTCTCTAAGGAGCTTGAACACTTAAAAATTCCTGTTTTTTTTTTTTTCAATGCATGCACATAGTTGTTAGTATCATACGATACGCGATACGTATCGCATGATTACGTTATCGTATCGTGTGTAAAAAGTTCTGGATAGTATCAGTGTATCGTAAGTGCTCATGAATCGTACGATACAGTATGCGTATCATATGAATCGTATCGTATCGTAAAATCGTATGTATCGTACGATACATAAACAAATACTTTAAAATCTTAGTATTAACCAAAAATCTTATATTTAGCCTCTGTTTGGGGCCCATAGACAAATGCTTTAAAAAATTATTAAAATAAAAAGAATAAGAAGAGATATTAAATGTTAATGACGATGAAGTAAATTTTAATGAAGAAATAAGTTTGCAAAATGATAAACATGATGCCATAGATGGGGTTTATTAGGCAATATGGTGAAAATAAATTATTATTTTTGGGTCATTTGTATTATCATTTTTGAATTTAAGCAATTTAAATATGTATTTTATAAGCACATGCTAGTTTGATTTATTTAGGTAGCTTGTTAAATATTATTACTTAAGTAATGAATAAATTAGTCATTAATTGAATATATTTTAAATTTATAATGAATATACCATTTATATATGTATATCTATAACTTTTTATAAATTTTATTAAGTATTTGTGTATTATACGATACACGATACGAAAAAATCAAAATCGATTCACGATACGATTCATACTTTGATAAGAATGTGCATGTGTATTCTCATTATGTTGGAAGTAAAAAAAAATTTCTTTTATTTTAAAAAATTTCAATAATTTCAAATATGTTTTTAAAGATTTTGATAGTATTTTTATTTATTTTGAAGACTTATAAGTAAATATGACATATGTCCATACTTCATGCTTTATTTTCTTATGGATGTTTAATGCACCTGCCTTGGGCTTCATTTTGATTAACTTCTTTGAATTATATACAGCCTCCCTGGTGACTATGGATTCGACCCTCTAGGCCTCTCGGACCCAGAGGGTACAGGCGGGTTCATTGAGCCCAGATGGTTAGCATATGGTGAGGTAATCAACGGACGTTATGCCATGTTGGGTGCAGTGGGTGCCATAGCACCCGAGA
Organism: Quercus glauca; assembly: GCA_023736055.1. Classification (NCBI taxonomy): domain Eukaryota; kingdom Viridiplantae; phylum Streptophyta; class Magnoliopsida; order Fagales; family Fagaceae; genus Quercus; species Quercus glauca. The sequence goes on along the minus strand of CM043318.1, from coordinate 29,354,628 downwards.
TTTTGGGGCAGCTTGGCCTCATTCCTCAGGAAACAGCCCTCCCTTGGTTCAAAACTGGAGTCTTCCCACCGGCCGGGACATACGACTACTGGGCAGACCCTTACACACTTTTTGTATTTGAGTTGGCACTGATGGGATTTGCAGAGCACAGGAGGTTCCAAGCCTGGTACAATCCAGGGTCTATGAGCAAACAGTACTTCTTGGGGTTAGAGAAGTATTTGGGAGGGACTGACAACCCAGCCTACCCTGGCGGACCCTTGTTTAACCCACTTGGCTTTGGAAAGGATGAGAAGTCATTGAATGACTTGAAGCTCAAGGAGATCAAGAATGGAAGGTTGGCCATGTTGGCTATCTTGGGTTACTTTGTACAAGCTCCTGTTACAGGTGTTGGACCTTACCAAAACCTCTTGGATCATCTGGCTGACCCTGTCAACAACAATATCTTGACTAGCCTCAAGTTCCATTAAGGGGATTATATATATCATATTTACTCCTCTTGTTGTTTGGAACAACCCACCCGACCACTTCTTTCTCTCTCTCTCTTTCTGCTGTCACATGATGTCTACCTATCTTGTGATCCTTGTTTAGTTCTGTAAGAAAATGAGATGTTAAGGACTGAAAATAGACCCGTTAATTAATGCCTCCATTATGTAATCAATCTTATATGTAGCAAATCAGAGTATTTATCTTTCTCAAGTACTCGTTAGCATTTTCATCAGGCATAGATCCTTGATTTTTTCCTTCAATGAAATCAAGCAATCCAAACATTAGAGAGAGGTTTACCCAAAACAGTAAAACACAAAAACAAAATTTTAGTTCAAGTAACACCTAGACCCTAACCCAAACACAAACATGACAAAGTCCACTATAACTATGCGGGTGCATGCGTGTGAATGTTTGGATTAACTTATTTTCATCTTAAAACAAAATGTACAATTTTTTAGAACATTATCCTTGTCAAGGTATAATTATACTTTTGCACAATTAAACAGAATAAGCTGATGAAAAGAAGGTCATCCAAACATGTCTTAGAACCATACATGGATGCTGAAGACGACAGGTAATGGGTTCTCAGACTTATAACAACTAATAAGATATTCTCCAGTCCACACCTTACAAAATCAAAATTTAAGGAATGGACCCTACCTACAGCAATGGAGTTCTAAATTGAGTAAATTCTAGTCTCCAACAATGGGGTTCTCCATGAATGCTTAACGTAACCAATTCCACTAATATACAAATTAAAGAGCAACTACTCTGATTTTACAAATTAAAAACAGTCATCAGCATGAGTAAAATCAAATGACCAATCAACCTTTCTATTCAATTTTAATGAAAGAGAATAAGGATAGAAAGTTCAAACAATTACAACTTCCTAGAGCAATTTGATTAAACTGAAACAGATAGTGCAAATGAACCTCAATATTAGTAATTGTGGAAAAGCATAAAAAAAGGACAACAATTTGATTACAACTTTGATGTTCTCTAAACTCAAGATGCATAGAAAATATAACAGGCTTTGATAGCATCATCAAACCATCTGAGAGCCTCTTAATATGAGCTGTAAACAGTCAGCCTCAGACAAGTAAACGCCAAAAAGATTATCCGAGAAAATTATTTTCCTCTTCCTACATACCAGAGCCTTCTCCAACTGGTTGATGAAGAATTTTAATCAATCTTTACGGACGAGAATAGGTAATGAACAAAGTAGAAAGACATAAGGAAGCCAATGGTGCCAGTTGCCAACATGATTGCAAATGCCATGATCAGTGAATAGCCGAGATATAGAATGGCTGACACAGGCCCACTCAAACTTTTCAGGTCAAAAACCAAGTAATTGATTGAGTACAGGAACACGTAAAGGGCAACTGAACCTGAAGCAAAGAAAGCTTTCCACCACCACTGCCAATCCTCCACACATAGATGCATGTAGGTGAGGACCACTGACACTTCAGCACAAACAATAACTAGCAACAAAAGAACAATCAGCAGGAACCCAAAGACATAATAAAACCTGCCAAGCCAGATGCTAGTAAGAATAAAGAATAGCTCAATAAAGAGGGTTCCAAATGGCAGGGTCCCGGCACCAAGAACAAGAAGCCATGATGGATATTTGCGTGCAGGAATTTCCCTAGGGATCTGGTTGGTTCGCACAGGGTACTGAATTGCCTCAGCTCGTGTCCCAAGTAATCCTCCCAGGAGGGTAAGTGGCACTGAAACGCAGAACCAGAGGAACAGCAGTAAAAAGTACAAGGAAATGGGAATGGCACCGGTACTCTTGCTACCCCACAGAATGAAATTCAATGCCGTGAGGATAGCAAAGACAATTCCAGAAAAGAAGCATGCCACCGACCAGGAAACAGACTTCCAACCTTCTGAAGTTCCCTTTAAGGTTCTCCAGATGCGTACACCAACATAACCGGCAGCAATTCCAAGGAAAAGATACAGAACAATCATTCCAGTAAGTAACATTCCCCGTGAAGCTGGTGACAAGAAACCAAAAGCTGCAAAAACAATAGTGACAATTGCCATCCCTAAAATCTGAACCCCATCACCGACCATCACGCAAAGTAGCTTGGGGCAATTTGGTTCTCTGAAGACATCACCCACAACAAGCTTCCACCCAGAAAGCTCCTCATTCATCTGAGCTTGAGATTCTTTGTCCAACTCCTCATACCTTGTTAGATCCCTTCTCACCGTCCTCAAGAATATAACAAAAACTATACCAGCCAGGAAAAAGATAACCATTACTGAATTCAAGATAGAGAACCAGTGGACTCGGGCACCCTCCATCTTCAAATAAGCATCCCATCTCGATGGCCACCTTATATCGCTTTTCACAAATTCAACGTCATAGGTGAATGACACCTTCTCTAGCTCCTGAATTCTCTGAGACTTGTCAAGCTCAGAAGGGCAGGTCACAGGATCAATATTGTCATACATTTTATGTTTCGACATGGCTTCGGGATCATGCTTCACACTGCAAGGGATAACCTCAAAACCAACAATTTCAAACCCGGACGCCTTTCTCTTATCCGCATCATTCGAAATCACCCCCATACCTTCTTCCCCAGTCCCAATGATCTCCACACCACTCCCTTCATACTCGTGAACCAAAACCTTGAACTTGAGATGATTAATGATGTAATCTTCTTTATTATTTTGAGTGAACCCGACAGGATACCCAGTCCACTGAATGCTCACATCATTTTGCCTGGAGTACCTCATGGCAGGCAAGTTATCAAGAATCATATTCACTTGATACAAATCACGGGTTCTCTGTTTCAAGAGCTTAACCTCGTTCTCCTTCAACGGCGGGGTAGTACACAAGTAAACTGTTTCATTAACATTCATTCGGAAACGGTACGGGGAGTTATCGATCTGATCTCCCATGAGGAGCTCGCCGAGATTCTCAGCACTTTTCTTGATACCATCAGGGGGTTGGCAGTAAGGGAGACTATAGTAGCTGAAAGGAAGCTCGGTTTCGATGGAAGTCAAGGAATTGACTTTGGCAAAAATGGCATCCCGAGGCGAATATGTGTGCATATAGCTTCCAGGAAGGTAAAATGCATTGCAGGGAGTTTGTGCAGAGAGAATAACCAAGAACAGGAAAACCCATTTCAAGAATGGCTTTGATAAAGCCATTGCGAAACTGAAAAGACCCAGATCTTAGAAACAGTGATGGTGGATATGTGTGTGAGTTACGGCTACAAGGCTACACAAAGAAGAAGCAAAAAACAACAAGAATTACAGATCCGTATACATAATCATCGCTGACAACATGTAAACAGAATTCATTTTCAGAAACAGATCGTAACAAATACAGAAAACAACGCAAAGATAAGGGGTTCAGTTATTGAAAATGGAAAAAGAATGAAAGAAAAGGCACAGATCTGTGAAAATTTGTACAGGAAGATGAAATGGGAAAAGGAGGAGAAGAAGAGAGAAACGAACCTGTGGAGCGAGATATCGGATCAAAGCACAGATCTGATTTTGTTGTTGATCTGAGGATTTTTCTTTCTCTCTGTCTCTCTGAGTGGAGAGAAATCAGGGGTGAGCGATAAAAGAAAGGCAAGAGTTGGAAGGGGGAACCCTATGCTATATGCTATGCTATGCTATTCGCTATGAGAATGAGATTACTGGAACCTTCCTTCAATGAGAAACACGCGACTCATAAAAGTGATGGATAGTTAATACCACGATTATCAAATAGATGTGGGTGGGGCGTTATTGTTAAACTTTTTTTTTAATCAAATTGAAAGGGAAATAAATTTGTATAATAATTATGTAATTAATGATGTTTTTTATATTTTACCCTAATAAATTAAGGGCTTCTTTTTAATCATTAAAAAGAAAAAGTCAAATGCTATCAACTAATGAATGATTTCTTATCTCATCCCAAAAAAAAAAAAAAACACTAATGAATGATTTCTATGGTTTTTTTTAAACAATATATATGGTAGCTAATAATTAGTTTTTTTATTTTTTAAATAAACACATGCAAAAAAGAGACTAAAAGATTCTAACACAAATGCACACCACAACTTTTAAATCTTATATATTCAAATTATATATATATATATATATATATATAAAAGATAATTGCATATATTCTTATTTTACTTTTTTTTAAGGAAAATGCTAACGAGTGCCCTAAGGGTTAGGGCACTCGTTAATAATCCATTTAAAGAAAATTTTTATAGAAAATAAAAAAAAAATTAATATTTTGACTTTTTTTTTCCATTTCTCATAAAAATGGTATCAAAATTTTTTTAAAATGAATTATTAATAAGTGTCCTAAGAGATTAATAAGAGTAAAATTTATTAAAAAGATATTTAGGATGACAAAAGAAACCGGTCCATCAACTTCCTTAGTCCCAGTAAAGGCCTACGAAGGGAGGGTGGAGATTGGTTGTGGTCTCCAAGTAAGTACAAATGGATTTCTGGCAAGTTAAAATGTGCATCAGCCCATTTAGCGATATGGGCTAAAAAAGAAAGAAAACTTAGAGAAAGTAAATTTGGGACTATCTGGCCTTTTGCCCCTTTGGGCAAAAATATTTGGCATTATGCCCCTGTTTCGAAACTATATAGGGGCGTGCCCCTGTTACGATACTCGCTACTCCTAAAGCCGAGTTACTTATGTTACTCGCATATCCGAAGACCGAGTTTTAGGCAGGTTCTTGCCACAGTGGCAATCCAGCGTGGCTTTTGGGAAATAAAATATTCCCGCGTAACTGTTTATAACTCGGCTTTGAGGAATCCGATTTATGTGTGGAATATGAAACACTTTTGAATGTAACGTCTCTAAAACAGTTTGTGTGTCTTCCTTCCTCTACAGTTTCTCTCCCTTCCTCCGTCCGATCAGTAGCCACCCTCAGTCCGTTCAGTAGAGCCTTCCCAAGTTCAACGAATATTCAAGTTCTCCTATTTCTACCCGAACCCAAACGAAATCGGTCAGTCGACGCTGGATTGAAGCTCAATCCAAACCCACACCCAAACCCACACCTTTTCACTCTCGCCATAGCCGAAGCACAACCCAATCCATCTTCAGAGTTAAAGGAGTAGAAACGTATTAAGGTAATTTCTAAATGCTGAGTTCAAATTTTCGTTTTTCCCCTTTGCATGTAATATGAGTTAAGTGTTGATTGTGCGTGTACTCTGATTTGAGTGTGGCTTCTTAAGTTTTTGTCTGTTAGATTTTCCTCTATCTCTATTCAATATTATTGTTGCTTTTTTAGCTTTGTTGGGTTTGGTTTTGAACTGGGTTTGGTTTTTTCACTGGGTTAGGTTGTGAACTGGGTTTGGATGCACGTATAGGGCAGAAATTCATGTAAAATACAGTTAGCATGACAACGGTGGCCATTGTTAGGGAAAATTGCTGTTGAATTCAACTCTATAATTTCAGGAAATTATGTTGTATGTGAAAATTGATTTTGAATTAGGGAAAATTGCTATTTAATTCAATGCTAAATGATCTTGAACTGAGAAGCTATTGGTTTTACAAGCTTCAAACTTACTGGCTTTTGCAAGCTTCCACTCTGTTAACTTATTAATATAATAGATATAATGTGTGTATAATGGATATGCACGCAATAATCTACACAGAGACCATAAAATGCACAGCATGGACATCCACTATCACTGAACTAAATTGAGCTAATAAATGCCCTGTATATCTACTGTTTTGGGTTCCTAAAACCTTTGCTGCCACATTTTGTGTACAGATGCATAATTGATTGTCATAAGAGACTAGAATTGTCTTAGAAGTTCTGAAAGTACTTATTTTTTTGTTATTAGAATTCCTAGTCTTTATAAGAAAGGATTTAGAAATAGCCTAGATAATGGCTTTATTGTAGTCGATAATATTGATAGATTTCAATAACATTCCAACTTTTTTCAAGCGCGATTGCTATATCCTACCTAAGTGTGACTGCTTACGAAAGCCTAGGTGTGATTGCCTAGTGTTTTATCTTTCGTTATTTGATGTTCTTTTTAGTGCCAAAATTCCTAAAAATCCTACATCAAATTTGGTATCTAAGCCTGTTGAAGCTTCTGTCTTGTGTTAGATTAGCAGTCATTTGTGGGTTATGTTTGTTGTTTAAGTACATCAATTTATTATTATTATCATCTACTACATATGTGGGGTTGAAAAGGGAACTTAGTGGCCTTTGAGGGTCACCAATCCTTTCCTAATAGGTTGGATTAGGTTAGGGGAGCATTAAGATATTTGGTGGCTTGTGGCTTTTATAGAAAAATGCTAGATAATCTATTTTTTTATTCTTCTTGCAAGAAATTTAAGAAATCTTTTCCATTTCTGTCTCGTTTGTATCCATACTCTCAAAATTGTTTAGGGGTAGTTGGGTACCTTTTAGAATTATGTTTTAGTATTTTCCAATGGTGTTTTTTGTGGTGCTTAATTGATTCATTGGTTTGCATTTTGCTGTGTTCATTTGTTGGTTTACTTTGTTTGATTTAGACATTGATTCGCACGTTGGTTGGTTGGTTAGGTTGCTTATACATTCTGCAACTATGGGGCCTTTTTGTTTATGCCTTGCAGCCATGAACATTAGGATCAAGTTAGGCATATATGCTCAGGCTAGGTGTTTTATATTTTAGTGTTTTAATTTAACTCTTCCTTGATATGATTAAATGGATTGAAAATCAGTGTATATATAGATGCATGATGCATAATTCAGATGAGCAATTATATGTTTGCAATTTTTTGTCAAATCTCTCTCTCACTCTGTTTCTCTTTCACTCTCTCTCTCTCTGTATTTGTTTCTGTCAGTTTGTTCTAGAACCCTGTTGAAATACTTGCTTGTCTAACCTGATTGCATGCGTGTCAGGTATGCAGCAACTGCGAAATGTGGTTCCTGGACCCGCGGAAAATACACAATTGACACAGCAGCCGGGTCATCGATCCACGGCGCTATGGGAGACGCCTGCCGGTCAGGTACGTAGTGGTACTGAACTTCGGACATGTCGAAATCATTTGTTTTTTATTTCTGTAGGGTTCTTTGATTATTTGTAAATAGATGTTGGACATCGTAGCATTTCAGTTTTGGTTTAGGTAGAATTTTATTTAATCCAAAGAGAAAATGGTATGAAGCAAAAATAATCGTGAAATTAAAAACACTCTTTCATTAACAGCAGTACTCGAAAATGGTATGGAGTATAAATATTCAAAGTCAGTAGATCTCATTCGGAAGCTATAGTAATCAATTAAAATGAATTCGCTGCCATTATTTCCGCAAATATGCACACACAATTAGGCGTGGCTACACATAAGACAACTTTGTTGATTCCTAATTCCCTATTCCATTTAACTAGTTAGCATACTATTTCTTGCATATCCTAAGACAGTGCTCTTTCGTGTGCAGGTAGTGCCAGGTGTGCTAAAGTGCAGGCACCGATCTTGCAAGTTACCCCGGCATGGGCTAGACCCCCGAATTGCTCGGTACATAACTGAGGCGGGATTTGAAGGGTTGTTCAAGGTTCCAAACTTGGAAGTGGATCATGCGTTGATCACAGCCCTTGTTGAGCGTTGGCGTCCGGAGACGCACACATTCCACCTACCCCATGGAGAGATGGGCATCACCTTACAAGATATTGAGGTGATGCTAGGGGTTCCAATTGATGGGTTGCCAATGACTGGGAGTGTCAAGCTGGGGTGGCCAGCGTTGTGTCTTGAGTTACTGGGTCATCGTCCTCCAGACCCAATACCACATCCCCATGAAAACAAGTCTATCCTTGCTGGGGCGAGGCTAAGAGTGACCTGGCTGAAGGAACAATTTAGAGCTCCCTTAGCTGCGGATGCTACTGATGAGGTAGTGCAGCAACATGCGCGCTATCACATTCTTTTCAGATTGGGGACCATACTATTTGTGGACAAGTCGGCGGACCGGGTGTCGGTGAGGCCTCTACAGTTCCTGAACCCAATCAGCAACGCGAAGAGGTACAGTTGGGGTAGTGGAGCATTAGCTTGGCTGTACAGGCACTTATGCAAGGCATCAGAGACGAAGGCGATGCAGATGGGAGGAGCATTGATGTTGGTGCAGCTCTGGGCGTATTCGAGGTTCCCAGTGATATGCCCTGTTGCGAGGCTGCCGCAACCGCCAGTGGAGGCAGGTCCCCTTGCATGTCGGTATGTTATTTCATTAGTTTGATACAATTGTCATGCCATTTGTCATTCACCGTGCATGTCATGTATGTATTTCTGTTTTCTATTTTAAACTTTAGCTATTTTATAAAGAAAATTAAACAAATAAATGACAAGTTGTGATTAGTGAAATATAAAGTGGAATACAAAAAATGGTATAAAGGATTTTTATTCACTTATTATAACCTGTTACAATTAAATTATTGGAAAAAAAAAAAGACTTTCTTCTTAGAACTAAAAATGACTTTAATTACGGAGGAAATTTGATTCTTTTCATTAGTTGGTTTTCTTTTTTTCCAAACTTTTGGAAACATTTTTTTATTTGACTTTTTGTATAAAATACTTTTTTTATTTTTGGAATCAATTCAATAGTTACAAATTGTGGGATTTGCATTTTACATATATCCGTTGGTAATATCAACAAATGTTAGTTAAACTACCATTTTTGAAAACATTTCAAGGATATAGAGGCAGGGGATTTCTTTTTATTTTTTTTGTTGAGGGGAGGGGGGTAGGTACTTGGTGTTGCTGGGTTGGTTGGAAACAAGGGTTGCTTTGTCTAAACTCTAAAGAACTCATGATTTAAAGTTTTAAACACGACAGACAATTGGATGTGCTACAATTGTATCCTAGGCTCGGCCTACTCTGTATGTGGTCATTAAGCTTTAACTAATCCAACCACCCTTTTTAGGTAGTGGTTCTCTTTTGTAAGGAAACACTTTATTTTGCAGTTCTGGCCATGAATGTGAACCCAAGAATTTTAGAACCTTGTGAATAAATGTCAGAATTTAGAGTATGCCACTGCGAAGAAATGGAAGACGAGGGCTTCTCTTAGGATTTGATCCTCGAACCTGCCAGAGTAGGACATCTCTTAGGATCTGATACTTAAACATGTCATTTTCTATTTTTGGCTTACAACAGTCAAGTGAAGAAAATTTGAACCCAGATTCTCTTCTAGGGGAGAAGCAAACACTGCCATTAAAAACTACAAGACTGTGGCAACATGCCAAGTATAAATACTTCTTGGCACCAAATGGTACAACTTCAAAAACAGCTACAGATGTTGCTTTAGGTTAAAATAAAATGTAAACCAATATTCTCATTCCCAATTTCTTCTACACAAGGCGAGTAGTATGCAGAACTTATGATTCGATTGAATTCATTTTAGGTCGAGTTTAGCATTTTACATCTGTGTTAGTATCTAAGGGCAAAATAAGAACCAATGGGAGGCACTCATCCCAATTCCTTCCTCAAAATACAACTACTTGGCAACTTGTTCCAGATCTGGAACTTTATTCCATGTTTCGTCAATTGCACTAAATTGCAGTGGTGGCAATGACAAATGGCCAACGGCTGAGCTTCCACTCTGAATTTCCTTCAAAACCTGTAGTGCTGATATAGTGCTCTTCATATATAATCTCTCCATATCCCCATCAGCTATCACTGTTGAAGCTGGTGGTTCACACTTAGGGAAAATTCCGTCCAGCATTGCCTCACACTCCACAAGCTTCTAGAGCATGTCAGTGGTGAATAAGGGCTGTTGCAAGACCTTTTGAATGAAGGGCAAGCGAATGAGGGCACCAGTTATTTTGTCATACTTCTTGAGTATTTCGACCAAACCTGTTAAGAACAAATTAAGGTGTCATTAAGACAATGTAGCCTTTAAGACATTATTATATTCTAAGAAACCAGTTACTTTAAGGGATCGACCCCGTACTGAAAATATGAAAGTTAATTAATGGCTTTATTTTTAGTACGCATTTATTGTCACGGTAGCATTGTTGTTTGATATTAACTTGTTTGAAATTGTATGTTTACTAGATGGAAGGGGCCGAAGAGCACGAAAGAGCATGCCACACATGTGCTAACTGTGTATCGAGCGTCATTGTCGAGTATACGGGCAGACCAGGTATTTTACCGCTTCATGTCAGAAGGATATAATTCTCCATATTTTTGTTTGTCACTTGGTAGGGTTTTAACAACTACTGCATGTGTATAGTTAATAATGTAACTTTGTCGATTAGACCATAGATATACAAGGAATTAGTTACGAACACAAACACAAGGGTGGGTGGGCAGCCAATATAGAGTACCTTCATTACTAATTTTACACCCATGTTTGTCGTTTTGATTCCACACATATTTAGCTTTGTACCCTACAAATTTTTCCCTCGGTTGTAGCTATTGCTTGTGATTATTATTTTTTGGTTGCTAGAAAGAATATTAAGAACTATAGAATGCAGAACTGTATGTAATGTTTTTACCTGTATTTTCCAAACCTGATATTTTTGAGCTTGATGCTCTTGAAATAATTGCATAAGTCTGCATATAATTTGACAGGCAAAATTGAAACACCATTAGAATTAAAGGTGAACTGAATAACCACATTGAATATTATTGTTATCAAAATATTTATGAGTCCAATACTTACAGCAGGTCTAAGATCTTTAAAATATTTCCTTACAAAATGGACATCGTTGTCTCTATATAATAAACAACATTATTTTTATATATTTGTTTATGTTTACTGGGCATTCCCCTTCTCCCTTTTCTCCCTTTTCTTAATTTTCTCCTCCTCTTTTTGAACCCCAAATCACACAATGTGCCAATTACTGATTTATAATGACAATTATATTTTGGCCAAACTAAGATTGGTAGCAACAATAAGCATCACAAAAGCTTTCAGTTCCATGCAAGGTCTTAAGATTCTGACTGAAACCATGCAACCAGTAGTACCCAGGTGCATCTTACCATGTCAAATTCAATAAGAGAGGGAAGTAGGTCAACAATGTCTTACGATTTTTATCCTAGTGGTTCTTCAATGGTCTTCTACATATTTGCTCACATTGAGGATTGACACAAATAAGTACGTATTTGATTTTTTCTTGTTGACCATTTATGCAGGTTGTCTGGGAGCCGTACAAGGATGTCCTAGAGTCGTTGCCCCCATATTGCACTGCCGGCCGACATATATGGAGGGCCATTGTGCCGTTGATATATTTTTGGATAGTAGAGGGTCATCATCCCGAACGCGTCGTTCGTCAGTTTGGGATGAAGCAAGCACCACCGGATATTGTGGATACATCGGTTGCTCTCCACAAAATCTCCCTCCAAGGCAAATTAGATAGGGATTGGGTGCAAGAGCATGCTATCCACATTGACCGATGGGCCCATAGAGAGGAACATCTGGCCGACGCACCGACATTGGATGGGGACACGACATACCTTGTTGCTTACATGGAGTCATACCGAAGGACGACCAGACGGTTCATTACGCGTGAGTCGGCGTATTGGGAAATCCTGGTAAGGCAACAAACCCTGAACATACTTCTTTGATGGATTGACAATATATATTTGTTGCTACATGCATTATGAAAATTAAAGTGCGACCACAAGCCATTGAATCGATATTTTGACATTCATTTTAGAGAACATTTCATTTCTTGCCACTCGATATGCATTTGTCACAAGCAATATGTATTGCTGTGCCATTTCAATGTTCATATGTATATGAATAAGTTCAACATGCATAATTTGTTTTCAAATCAGTCATGCACAACACAAAATGAACCATAAAAGTTTTAACGGGACTCCTTTATTTCACAGGTTCAGTCCAACGTGGAATTACTGTCGCAATGCGAACCAGGCTCCCAAGTGTACAACCACCTGAAGAGTACGCTGGATCTTGTTGGAGAGTTGAGCCGAGTGGCATTGGAGAATGCGCGTGCCTCGGTGACTGAGTCGAGCACACAGGCCACAGGCCGTGGTGGGGGAGGTCGTGGGTCTGGACGGCGTGGACGCAGTCGAGGTCCTGGAGGTGGTCATGAGGATGAGGATGAGGATGACTTCGGTAACTTCCAACTCTAATACCTCCAATTCTTACTGACTTGCACTTCTACTACTTTGAGTTGTAATTTATTTAGAGGACGTATTACAGTAGCGAAGTATATATTGTTTGGTAAGTAGTTTGTAGGGTTAATATGCATTTCCTTATGGAATTTGGTATAATTACTTACAATGTTCTCCCAAACTTTAAATATTAAAACTAAGCACTGTAAAAATCAACCAGTAGGTACGGCTTTTTAAGTTCTTCCAACCGAAATATATATGTATTAAAATGTAAGACATGCAAAACTGTTTCATTCAATCCTTATACACTACAATGACAATACTATTATCCACTTTTAGCATATACCCATCAATGCTAATATATTTAACACATTGATGACATAACAGCAAGTTTATGCAGTTTTTCCATCGAGTATAAAGCACAATAATCTGTTTGCTAATGTAATTCCTTTTAAAACTATTCCTACACCACCATGGAAATACACTTAGGAGTATATGAGGAAAATTCAAAGTTGTGATCGCATTTTGTAGTTCATACAATTTGGATTGCTTACGCATTTGGCATTACGCAAGGTTTACACTTTATAATAGTTATTGGATTCTACCAACTTACGTACGAATTAACTTGTCCTTTTTACTGTCTACATTCTAGGGTAATTATACATGTTGAATCTTGTGTTGAAAACAATGTTTTAGTGTTATTGTATCAGCTTTTAGCTGCTGTGTTTCAGCTCTGTTGTAGCTTTGTTTTTGCACTTAGTTCTCTTACATTTTCAGTTGATTGAATGCAGACTGTTCCAATTAAAAAAAAAAAAAAAAAATTTGCATGGTTTTTGGGATTTGTATGCGTAATGCATTAACTGATAGTGTAAGTAATCTTTCTCCACTCTCAGTCAGGAAATTTTCTCCATCCTAAACATTTTTATATATATTTTATCACTCACCTTCAAGAATTTTCTTTAATTGTATTGTTAAAGTTGAAATAATTATTCAATAAAAAAAAAATTTACAGCAAATACTATACATTTTTGCTTTGTTGGGGGAAAATCTGATACTTTAATTGCAAATGGAAAAATATGCAATCAAAATAACAAGCAATAACACCAGAAAACTTTAGCAACCATGAGGCTGCAACTGGGCCGACATTTTGTGCGTGTAGGAACTGGTAAACGAGAGGTTTCATTCCCCAAAGTAAATCCCCTGTAAAGGGTCAAATGCCATTGATTCATATCTAGGCTACAGATATTAAGACATTTTTTGACTCAATCCCTTGTTGTCATCTTAATAAATACAGCTGTTTTTGTACAGATGATGAGGCGTTCGAGGGCGACTGGGACACGTACATGGATGGCGTCGGGTCATCGCGATGCATGTCTGACGCTGCTGCCCAGCCATCCCACCCCGCTGGCAATGACTATAGTGCAGAACACACATCCTGTGCTCAAGCCGGCCCTCGGTCCCCACCACCCACTCGGCTGTCTCCCCCATTGTTCAATGCCTCTGCCCAGGACGGTGGCTGTATATTTGTACCCACACCTGGCCGACCGACCCCAGCTGTAGTTCAGGCTGAGCCCACCCAGGACCCTTCACTTCCTAACCTCGACGAACCGGCTGCACAGATTGAACAGATACAGAGTGAGAATATTGAGCCGGTACATGGGTTACGAAGATCACTCCGCACTGACATACACCCCCCTGGTTGTGGGACTGGTGACGGTAATTATTTGCACAACTAGGAAGGCATCTTTCTTACTTGCTATCTATGAATTAGACTGTTTAGATTAACAATCCTGTGATCAGTTTGCATTAGATTGTGTTCTTTAGCCAGTGCACCTCCATGCTATGTCAACCGTTTATCATTTACCTTAATAGAATGTCACTTTACTTGCATATGATGTTGTTTGCTTTAAGTGATGATCATACTCAGTTTGCATTAGAGGGTTTGTCAGCTATTACTCACTTCACTTGGTAGATATTTCAAAGGCTTTATCATCAAACACATAATCCAAGAGTATTAAGTATATCCTCTATTGTATTGAACTACTATTGCCATTGTTGCAATGCAGTTAATATATTGCTATTCACCATCATTATTCGTGGTTGTAGTAATCTAATAGTAGTAGTCAGGTGACATTGGAGGTGTACCCAATTCATCACCCAACTTATTAGTGCTGTCAAGGGTGATCAATCATTGCTATAGAAATTTTTCTCCTTAGTTTTTCATTTTTTCATTTCACAAAATCCTCACAGAAGTTGCCCAATGATGTAGCCTATTGAGTGTTGACCCCTATTTAGTGGATGAGTAAAAGAGAAGCTGTATAGCTCCTTTCCACATCATTGTTGCCTTAGGGAATGTGCAATCCCTCTCTTTAAACTCTACTTTCGCTGTTAGGGAATGTGTGCATTCAAGTAATGTGCTCTGCTTTGCATTTCAGGTAAGACTAGACCGGCGAAGGCAGCTGTGAGGAAACGAAAACAGCGTTGAGCTGTTGATGCTGTGGAGCATATGGGGGTAAAACCTTGCCCACTATCTGGACTCCTTTATTTTTTTTTTTTTTTGATGTTCATTTTCCGATAATTACAATTCAAAACCAAAAAAAAAAAGAGAAAAATCAAAAACAATATTAGACAGTTGGGATTTTTCTTGACTATAAATGGAAGTGGTTGCTTTGAAGCAACTGAATTTCTCTCTCCTCTCGCTAGATATAGATAAGTCCAGCATGGCATAGAAATTGAACGCACTTACACAGCATATAAATTTCCTTCCTTGCTTTAAGCTTTCTTTGATTGGCAAGACAGTGTTGGAAAAAAGGTGCCCTGCATATGAAATTCTTCTTATTAAAATCTGCCCTGCACATCAAACTAGATCTATAAAATTTGATATGAAATTATTCCTTCCTTGTTTTTTCTTTTTCATTTACTGATTCATATTTGGTGGCATATTTTGCAGGCTTCAGTAGATTCTAATATTTATAAACTTAGAAAACCACCATATTCGTTGATGTCGTTTTTTGCATGGTAGTTGGACAATGTCTTGTTGTTGATGTAACAGTCAGTGGACACAACTTTGACAATATTTTTTGGACATAGAAGAGTTTGACAGATTGTTGGAGAACATAGCACTGCAAAATTGGACAGATTTTTTGGACAGCTGATTTCATCTTATTCAATATTTTGAAACATATTTTGTAACTAATGAAGCTACTTAAGCATCTTAGGTCCTATATGTATATGTTTGAGTAAGCTTCGTGTTAGGTACCAATTTTAATTGCAAAGGGTGGATATTCTCATGTCAAATGGAAAATTCATTTCTATATATAACTCGTATCTATGTATCTGCATATTTGAACAAAGGCAGCTTTAGACAAATGCAATATAGTGATGATGGTTGGAATTTTGAATTCAAGAAGTTTAATTTTAGCAATAGATTTGTTGATGTCCATTCCTTTGATGTGGCTCTATTTTCTAAGAAAAATACTCTAGTGCAAATTTACCTATAGCAGAGACGTCAGGATGAATGCAATATAGTGTTATATGAATGGTTATACTGATGAATGCAATATAATTTTGTGGATGGAAATTTAAATTTCGGAGTTTTTAATTTAGTGTATTTAAGTGAGGCACATAATGCAATTTGGATAATAGGAATTTTTATACTCGGCTACATGGCGTGACTGTGTCGAATACTATATTGCATGGTTCTTTTAATAGCCACATAGTATTAAAAGTATTTCCTTTGACTGTGTATTGGCGTGACTGTGTAGACCTCACTTTGATTGGCTGTTTCAGTATTTCCTTTGATCTGATATGCAAAGTACAAGAACTTGGGTTTTAAGTTTAAGACATTTTTAGTTCGTATTAGGCTCCTAACTTGCTTTTGTTTGCATCATTTTAGCATCACTCTTCACTTAAGTAATTAGGATGGTTTGTGTCAAAATCCCCAAGTTTTGTTTTTTTTTTGGGGGGTATAATTTGTATAAACAAACAGAGCTATGAGCTATATCTATAGCTCAATTGGCACTTCCGTCTCCCATAATAATTAGTTGGAGGGTGAGGTTGTGAGTTCAAAGCTATTAGGTGTGTGTAACTTAACAATGAAAAGACATGTTCTGCCATGTGTTAGTACTAAATGTGGGAAATTGATTTAGTTTCCTGGGGTAACTGACAGCACTTTGATTTTTCGCTGTTAGCCAGTCTAAACAAAAATGTATAATTTGCCTTATTATTCTTCCTGATTCACTTTCTATTGCTCAATTCGTTTGATTTTCATCCTAATAAAAATAATTGCAGAACTTCATAACAATATGATGGCAAAACCAACTTCAAATTGAATTGGTAGTGGGGTGCCCAAAGAGACTTACACACCTTGTTAACTAAAGAAACTTGATATATACACACTAAAGATTACTTGGGGGTGTTAATATTTTTATAAATACTATTATAGTAGTTTGTTTCTTGGTAGATCTATGGGGGACAGTTTTTGTTTATTGGGTCATAAAATATCACACCTTCTCGGTAATATGGACTAATGGACTTGTTGCAAGCAGTGGAAATGTCAAGTTCTCTTAGTGGTTATGAAAAACTAGGTTATTATATTCCAACAAGGGCTATGGAGCATAGGAAGACAATTAACTTCGTATATTCTTTCCTTCTTCACATCAAGTAATATATTTCATATTTAATCTATGTTATTATAAAAATCATAAATATATAACCAATCTGTTTGAAGTGGGGTCATGTTGTGGAATATTACTCTGTGTTGCTAGGTTAGGACTTTCATTACCAGTGAAGAGTTAACCCTTAAGTGGCTTAGGTGCAGCAATGAAATTGCTGTGCTGAACTTATTCTAGAAATATTGGGATAGTATTTGTCAATACAAGTCTGACAGCAAAGAATTTAGGTGAAGCCAGACAATAGAAGTTTTGTTTTCCCTTTTTAGGGTGAGTGCACAATTGAATATAAAGATGACAAACAAACGGTATTAAATTTTATACAGATGCTGATGATATTCCATTCCATTTCTAGATTTTTTTAAGAAAGACTCTTAAATTACTGGTTCTTTCTCTTCAACGATGAAAACTTATTGAGGCATAGTAGCTTGAAGAATTTCAAATGTACTTGGATCAATCGAAGTGGCTTCGACCCATCGCGGAACATGCATGAGTCTTGTTGTTGGATCGGTCCATATTTATAAGACTCAAGTTATGATTTACCGAGTACGATATAACTCGATATCAAGAAAAACGAGTACTATGCACTATACCTTGATCGCGACGAGCAGGAAATACTCGGTCTCAGTGGAAGCGAGTTTTGAATGTAACTCGATACCACAGAAGCCGAGTACTTGTTAATTAGATCAGTCCAAACTTATGCGACCCATCGAGGAACGCCTGAGTCCAGCTAGAGTGTTCTGTAAGAATCGATTGCTCATCGATTGATATTGGATCGGTCTGCTTTTAAAAGACTCGATTTCTGAGTTCGCGAGTACTATGTAACTCGAGTTTTGTAATATCGAGTTATGTGTTCTTTGGCCATATCACACGAGACAGTGTTATTCTGGTGCTGGATTGCTGCACTCGACTCCCCAAAGAAGCAGCTGTTCGATTGCTCGCGATTCCTCAGGCTCGAAACCGACTGCCCGGGCTCCAAACATCGATCCTCATAATACTTAGTAAGACTCCTTTACCCTTGCCTCGCATTCAAATTAACTGAAAATGCATTAATCTCCCTCTAAAAGCTTAAATTTCGAACTATGCAAGTTTGGGGATTTTCATGATTTTGGGTGTTGTGATCACAAATGGTTCATGGGTTTTTATATATGTATGTTGTTCATACGACTTGTACCCTTTAATTACAGAAACATACCTGATTTGTAAAGGAACACATGAATTTAGGGTTCATGTGTTCATATGGAATTTGGGGATTTTCATGGGTGTGGGTGTTTTGACGTGAAATATGTAATGGGTTTTATCCTATGGATGTTGTACACACGTTTTCTGCCCGTTAATTGCAAAGAACTCATGATTTGTGACAAATGGGAAATTAGGGTTCATGTCATCCTATTGGGAATTTGGGGATTTTCATGGGTGTGCGTGTTTTGACGTGAAATATGTAATGGGTTTTTTCCTATGGATGTTGTACACACATTTTCTGCCCTTTACTTGCAAAGAACTCATGATTTGTGAAAAATGGGAAATTAGGGTTCATGTCATCATATTGGGAATTTGGGGATTTTGATGAATAAAAGCAATGTTTTGATCTTAACTGGTTCATGGGTTGTTGTGAATGCATGTTGGTGCCACGTTCTCTACTGGTTATGGTAGATAATTTTCACATCTAGGTATGCATGTTGGTTCATTCGCCATTCTTGTTGTAATAGCTCAGAGTGGGGTTTTGTTGAATTGGGTATAATGGCTTGAAATTACACCCACTGCACAATGTGCAGTGTGGGTTCGCATGTTTTTCAAATGAGATAATTGCATGGATCAAGTTCATATATTTCCAAAAACTTTATCATATCAATGCATTCAGTCATGCCCAAATTGTATCCATGCATCATTTAGTCTATTCGTCATGCATATGTACAGTGTGTTTATGTGATTCTAACGCAGTTCTGAATATTGGTTTTCTGTTGTGCTTTAGTTCCGTCTCTGTAGATCGTAGTCATGGCTCCTAAGAAATCTAAAAACATTAAAACCAAAGCCAAAAGAGTGTCTGCCTCCTCATCTGAGCCTACAATTGCGTTTGATCAAGTAAGGCATGAAACGGTTGCAAACGAACAAAGGTTTCAAAACGTAATTCAGCATAGGAAAATTTGGCCAGAACGACAAATCAATTTAGATGAATTACCTCTTTCTGTCCATAGGAATCTACAGTGTAGGAACTGGTTGTCTCTGTGTAAAGATATACAACCCCCTCCAGCTGCCTTGATTAGAGAGTTCTACTCCAATCTCCATATTCGTCAAGATGATAAATTGGGTAGTTGGATTCGAGGTCTTAGTGTTGTCATAAATAAGTCAATAGTATCCAAGGCTCTTGATGTACCTTGTGTTTCTAGACCTACTTATCCATACTTGGATCGTTTGGAGCGTCCACCTATATCTGATGTCATGACTATTCTTTGTGGAAGATCAGTGACGTGGGGATCTAACCGAAGACTTAACTCGAGTGAGTTAACTGAGGTTAATTATATTTTGTTCAGGATAGCTTGTCACAACATCTTCCCCATCTCCCATGTCCATACTATTCCTATAGAGAGATGTTTCTTTTTGTACGCCCTCGTCACTGATGCCTCCATTTGTTTTCCTTCCCTTTTCATTCAAACACTTGTTGAGGCGCATAGGAGCAAGTCTAAGAAGCATAATCTATTCTTTCCAGTTTTCATCTCTAGGGTTCTAAACTATTTAGACTTAGAAAACTTTCCTTCCCTAGACTTGATCCACATCACAGCCCCTATAGGAGCCAGCTTTCTCAAGCAGCGGAGTGCACAAAAGAAGAATGTTGGACCGAGTGTTGGTTCATCAAAAAGACCACGAGTACAGCCGTTACTTGCAGATGTTCATGCTGAGGAGAGTCCTGTTGGTCCTGCAGCTACTGCTGTTGCCGATGGTGATGATGAGCCCACCATTCCTCCTCCTCTCTCTCTTCGTGCTATGATGGAGACTTTTATGACAACTCAAGCAGCTCATGGACAACTTTTAGATGGGCTTATTGCTGAGGTTGCTGCTTTGAGAGCGGAATTTTCAGAGTATAGGAGTGCTTTTCCACCTCCTCCACCCTCTAAGTCTTGATGTTTGGCTTTTGCAATATTTTTTGTCACAAGGGAAGTAGGGATTGTAGTGTAGCGGGGGACTTTTTGTAGCTTCCGTAGATTATATGAAAGTTATTTCATGTGATTTACCAGTTTTTGTATATTATTATATGTACTCTTCAAGGTCCACAAACATGATTTTAATTTTATGATAACTAGTCGCGGACTCGCGCGGTGCGCGTGGTTATTTTTTTTTTTATGATCGTGTTATTATTTGAAATATTTTTGAATGTATTACTACTTATGTTGCATTATATATGTATGCGTGTGGTTAATTTTTGTTATGATCGGGTTAGTATTTGAAATATTTTTGAATGTATTACTACTTAAGTTGCATTATATATGTATAAACAATATATTGTAGGATTCATGATGATAACACAAATTGTCTTCGAATTAGAAGTGGAAAGGATACAACTATAGTTGGCCTTGTAGTCAGTGAAGAGTTGATCATCCGACTTTCCAACTTAGTAAAATTTATATAATTTAAAATTATATAGAAAGAATTTTATAAATTTGAAGTTTGCGTCATGGTAGGTGAAAACTGTAGAGGACGGTTAGTAATACTTTTTCAAGTGTTTTTAAATAAATATTAATAATAACAAATGATCTATTCTACATTCTACAATTCTTTAATAATAACAAATGATCTATTCAAAATTTATTCATATTTATGCCAAGGTGATAGATTTCACTTTTTTTCCCCCCTGAAAAAATCAGGTCCAAAACTTGATTTAGTAAAATTCATCTCCAAAAATAAAAAAGGAAGAAAATCAAATAATCAAACTCCAAATCTTTTATTTCTTAATCTTTAATTTTAATTTTGTAGCTTAAGGGACTCATTTTTGTCTATTTGTTACTATTCCCTTACTTTATGTCGAGAGTACTTCAAGCACAATGTGAGTCAAGTCTTGAGCAAATATCTAGTGACTTTCACAATTTTTGTGATAAAACACCAATAACCATGAAATTCATCATTACAAACAAATCTAATGGAATTGTTCAACACTAAAAATGTAACAAACTCCGCCTTGGCCACTTTGTGACAAAACATCACAGTACAGACTCATCTAGAGTAAAAAACTCTGAGAAGACTTGGTACTACTAAAGTGACTCAATTAAAAAAAACAAAAAGAATTATATCAAAAATATTTAAAAAAAAATTGTAACAAAACACTTGTTGGAAGCTTGAACAAACATATTAAAAACGAGTAGACAATTTAATGGGAATAAAGACACGAGCTGTAGGATCGAACAACTTTACATAAAGCTTTGATAGGAAACATACTTTCCATCTGAATTTAGGAACATTCAAGAGAAACACAATCTTGCTATCAAATCAAATTCGTAGAGAGCATTAGTAATTATTAGATAGCATATAGCCATGTGCTGTACTCCCTATAAAGCTAAGCAAGCTTAGCTCTAAGTATGCATCCATGGTCTGAAAATATACCAATATTAATGCTGTAATTAGTTGCTTCTCAGTTTGGTACCAAACAGACGTAAATTGAGTTGTTGTGTCTATGGCATCCCTATTTTCTTGGTCGTTTGTTCTTTAGATTAGTTTGTGCGAAATTCTGTAAGGGGGTTAAATCAAATATACTGAAGTGAATAAATATCTATTGAGTTTATACTTGAAACGAAGGTGCTATTTATGGAATATGAGACCCTTTTTTTGAGTTTATGGAACACAAACAAACTCAAAAAAAGGGTCTCATATTGATATAAACAGAGCATAGACGATTTGCATCAAAAAAAAAGAATTGACATGTAGAGATACCTCAACCAAAGCAGGGAGGTTATGTCAATATTTATAAATCGTGTGGAAAGGGATAAAGGGAGGAAGGAAATCAGATAGGCAGCCGTTACTGAGAAACGATAGAGCAGGAAGGTGGGCAGCTTTCTTACTCTCTGTTTTCTCACGCAATACTTGAAGGCTTCAACGTTTTTTTTTTATCAAGATTATTTTTTCCTCCCTTTAAGCTTCCCTCTACATTTCAATTTTCAAACTCTCTCTGCTCACGTTTCTATATGGTGAAGGCTTCAACATTTTTTGAATTTTTTCTTTTTTTTTGGTTTTTTTTTTCTTTGTTCCAAACCGGCTTGAACGGTAGGTATTTGTAATTTCTTTTTCCTTTAAGCTGAACCTTAAAAGGGTTTGGGTTGGGCTTGATAGTGGAACTAAATAAATAAGAGGTGGGCTGAAATAATTATACAAATTTATTATAGGGTGATACTGAGAGTAAATAAATAAGTAGTGGGCTACATTTATAAGGCTGGGATGTATAGGGCTGGAAATTGTAAAAACCATATAAAAATTGAAGGATTTTTTTTTTCCTTTTAAGGAAATTACGTGGTAGCTGATGTGGGCAACGTGAGAGCAGCAGCATGAAGCGAAACGTATGTAACCCATGCGGTAATTAAATAAAACAATTCAAAAAAAAAATTGCAGTTTATTATTTAAGTGATACTATTGGTTTTTGTTATTTATTTATTAATCATGAGGTTATTCATATTTAAAAAGTCTCAGTTAAGTCTAAATTCATAGGATGCAACCCAGAAATTTTCATTAACAAAAATTAGCATTACATTATTTTTTTACAATTTCAGTCGGGCAGACCAGCAAACCTTATATGATATGGCTTATCAACTGGGGCTGTACTTGTAATTAAAGTTATAAATAATTGGCGTAAGAGTGGTTTGTGTGCATAGGTGAATTGTACGTTGGGTGTATAGGAAATGTTGTTTGGATTGTCTATCTGCTAGCTTAGATCAGTATAGTTTGAATGAATCTGTATAATTGATTTCTGGGAGCTATGGGATGTGTGACCTGTGGGGTTTACTTTTATTTCATTAATGCAAGGATAACGCTCATCTTGGTTCGAATGACCCATTCCAATTTTGTGGCATGCTTGAAAGTTTGGAATTTCATACAAGGCGGTTCCCACAGCCAACGCTTCCCATGTTCATCATTCAATGCCTCCACGATTTGACTCACAACGCTTCCCACTATCAGTAGTGCATCGAGATTTTCTGCTTCATAGCACCGACAAATTAGGGTTTTCTCTATGTTGTGTAGTAGAGCTGGGTGATTGAAAAATGGGGTTAGTTGAATTTGTTGGAGGACTAGTTTGCTTTCTGTTAACTTGTTGAAGCGTTTGCAACTAATTAAGAAAAACGAAAAAATTAAATTAATAGACTGAATGAATTATATAGAGGGAAATAAATAATTAGATACAAATCGAGAAAATAGTTTTGTATACCTTAACTTAATGTTTCCCAAGAATGTTGCCGAATCTTTGCCTACTTTCGAAAATATTTCAACCAATATGTCAGTATGAAGTTTTTCTGTTCGTATTCAATTTTTGGTTTTTTTTTGTGTTTCTTTTTTTGGAAACAGTGTTATAACATTTTAGTTACTATTTATAATAAAATGATTTGTTAAGGTTCATAGTATCGTATTAAATGACAATACATAATAATAATGTGTTTTCAAATTTATTATGATTATACTTGAATTTTATGGTGAAATGGTTATACACGAAAATGAAGAGGGGAGTTGTATGTTAAGGTGACTGAATTGCTAGAAAGAATATTGAGAACACGCACCATTAGCTGAGTAGGAGGGGAATGATTTTGGGTTTTGATTATTGTAGAAGGGGAAGTGAACCTGAAAATACATGGCTATGGGAAAGAAAAATGAATAAATCAGTAAAGAAGGACCGCAGCTAACTTTCACTTAACTTCAATATGAAAGTGAGCGTAATTACAACTGATCCCAGTTAAATTTAGTATGATTTCCAGCAAATTTATGAATATTTCATACTTAAATTGGTGTGGTCCCCACATGAATATAGACACATGACATTATTAACATTTCAATGTTCAGCATACTGTTTTCCCAGCCTGTATTGACATGACAAGCCCTAATAATTGAAATTGTAATGCTTGGACCATGAAATGAGGTTATAAATGCCCCACAATAATGATCTTCTTTCTACCCCACCAACCTTGTTGATTGACTAAGCTATGAGTCGCAATGACTCAACGTCAAATCGTAAAATGCGAAACAAGTTTGGATCTACTGCAACATGTGGATCATCACAAGTTCCAGCAGATCAACCACTACATACATACACAGACCACTATGGAGGGAAATGGGTTGGAAAGAAGAGAGATTTCGTTAATATGCCCATATACACGTACGAGAGTCTTGGAAGCGTCGGCCACATCATGGTCGGCAAACCTACAAAACTAAGTACAGATACCACCGCAATAGAGTTCATCGTATTAGAACCACCATGGTCAACCCTATACGAGAAGAGGTGTGAGTTGGAAGTGTATTGTCGATGGCACGGGTTACGAGTTCCTAAGGCACGCTCAGCCGAGTTACCTAGAGATGAACCTGCCAACATACTTGCTCGTCTTGAACAAGAGAACAATCAAATGCAAAGGCGACTAGACCGTTTTCACGCAATCCAAAAAGCTAGGAAGCATCTAAAGGGGAAGGCACAAGAGCGAGCCATGAAGTCTATTAATGAAATTACTGTGTTAGATGATGAAAGTGATATTTCAGACTTCTCAAATTCAAGCAATGATGATTTCCAAAAATTTCTACCAACGAACATTAGACGTTGTTGTTAATGTCTACACATTTTGTGCAAGACAAAATGTTGTTGTTAATTTCTGCCAATGATGATTATGTACGTTCAACTTTTGCAACTCTAAAGATTAATTGTTCATTAGTTTTGGCTAAATTTATATGAAATCAGTTTCTCATTTTTTCCCTGGTGTTCTTTGTTGCTATATATGAAAAATTAATATGAATCTTTATGCATATATTCAATACATACAGACTCATCCAAACCACACAGACCAACCCCTCTTTCACAGAAAAACCATATGGCTCCTAAAGCAAGGACTCACTGTCGAGGTGTAGACACTCACATTTGTTCATAATAATACTCCCTTCCACCATGCATGACATTAAACTAGTAATGTATTACATTGCTATGTCAGTATGTTGCAATGTTTACAATGGATTAGCTAAGTGTATATGAAATCACTTGCTTCTTTTTTCCCAGCTGTTCTTTGTTGCTACATATGATTATGTGCTTTGGTTGGACAATGTCCACTGCTTTGTAGTGTAGGAAAAACCTTAGATATATTGATGTTTCCAATATTCTGTCTGTGTAATTTGAAATGTTACCCACATAACACTCATCACCCAACTTAGATTTATTGCATATTACTTGTAGGAAAATTTAATAGATTCAATACATACAGACTCGTCCAAATCACATAGACCCCCCACACGTATGATTCAATAATACGAATAATTCGTATATATGACAACGTGAGTCGCTGTATCATATACCCATTTCCGTGTATCTTAGTTATGCTACTATACTACTTTATACAGATGCATTACAGACAGACTCATCCAAACCAGACTAACCACTCGTTCTCTCTTCGTCTTTATGTACAATAAAATTTTTCCGTATCACACTTTTCTCCGACTTCATGTTTTGTGGGCAAATAATCTTGGGGATATGTTTGTTTCATTAGTGTCTAAGTCTATTATTTCTACCTAATGATCTTCCAATTTACCGTTCTTCCTAGGTGGATATTGATTCTTAGTGGATATCTAAAGACTAAAAAATAACCATAACAGATAGGATGGTATTCAACGAAATCCTGCCAACCATTACAAAACCCAATGTTGTTATCAGCTTTCTTCAATCCCACTTGCCAAATACCACCATAGGGAGTAGTGAGTGTAGCTACGATGGATAGCTCAGCACTATTGAACCCTGACCACAAGTACCCATCCACACTGACGTGAAAACGCTGAGGCATCTTTGAAAAGTTTATGCATCGAATTTGGGGGTGAGCTGTCCCCCCATTGCTACACTGATGTTTGCAATGTTGCATGTGCTACTCAACAGCTTCGCAGTGTAGATACAGAGTCAAGTCATATCATCTACACGCACGTCAATACATAGATATGCATCCTTTTGCAATGCACCGTTTTCAAGAATACAGAGCATCCCTGAAAAAGTTTATGATACATTTAACACAGCTCAGCATTGTCTCGTCAAGTCAGGTCAGGTCAGATGAAGCACAGGAATGCTGAATAGTCGTCACGTGAATAAATACACAACCTCCTTCGCAGTACACATCACCAGCACGTTGCTGTAGCACAAGTTATGACATATCAATTAGCTGCCTCAGTAAACCACATGCACCAACAGGTGCCACTGTAAAGCCAAGTCATGTTCGCAGTTTTCCATGTACTCCTCAACACCTCACTGAACAATACACTATCAAGTCATATCATCTATATTCACGTGAATACTTACCCTTACATACAGTCGCGTCCACATGAATACTTGCCCTTGCAAAACTCCTATATAAAGTCCCATTTACATCTACCCCTTGCAAAACATATACACATATCGATCAAAAGTCACATTTTCCAATGTCAATGCGCAATTGGATGCTACCTCGTTTTCCAGATAACTATAGGAGGGAGAGAGACTCCGATGAGAGGGAATACTATGTGGGAGTGGGACTTTCGCGTGAACGAGTCCAACGCTCTGCACGATGATCTCGTGCGACTTGAAGCACCTCTTGTCGACCGTATCTCGGTCACACTGCCAAGGCAAAACATGCACCAATATGAGCGTGCAGTGACAAAAATTAAAAAAAGAGAACAATCTGATGATACTGCGTAGGTCTAAGTATCACATGCTACATCTAGCAGAAGAGCAGGCCGCCGCAACGAACAGGCAACTCACTCTGGCGGAACGTAACAGTGTCCTCAACCTATTATGGTTGATCAGGGACGGACGCAGGATTTCAAGCTAGGGGGGCCGGAGATAAGCGAAAAAAAAAAAAAAATTCAAATGCACATCCATATAGTCACTGGCAGAGCCAGGAAATTTTCTTAGGAAGAGCAAGTTAGTTATGCCTACATTGTGTTAATAGGTTAAGCCTACATTGGCTCAAAATGCAAAAAACTCAAGTTAATTTGGCATTTAGGATAAAAAATTGATTAATAGGTATGAAATTTTGAAGATTTATACAATAATTTTTGTTAAAAAAAAGTGTGAACAATGAAGTGCAAATTACTATTTAAGTGCAATTAGATCAAATCAAACAATTAAAAAATTATTTGTCCTCCTACTATTATCAGATATAAATAGATAATCTAATATTCTAATATAAACCACATTATTATATATTATATTATTATTATTATAAATAGATTTATACAATATATTTTTTTTAAAGGTTTTCTTGGGTTTTTGAAAACTCTTGGGTTGGCTGGCTGGGGGGCTTGAGCTAAAAACTGAGGGGGGTCCAAACTAAAAACTAAGGGACCCAAACCTGTTTTTTTAAAATTTTACATACTAAAATTTTTTTTTTTGGACCTAGCGGGGGGCCCGGGCCCGGGCCCCCCCTTTGCCCTGCACCTGGGTCCGTCCCTGTGGTTGATAAACTTTTATAATATCTACAACTACTTTTACCTACACAATGAGATGATAGAGAGATAACACCAATTTTTGACAGAAAATTCTGAAAATGAGGAGAAGCTGATCTGAAAATAATGAGCAGAATTGCATGAGAAGCTGTAAATAGCAGAATTACTCGAATTTGTAGAACCGAGTAAAACTAATAACTCGATTTCCCATTAATCGAGTTAAGCTTTACCTGCAAATACGTGATTTGAAATCGGGACAGAGTGTAGCAGACGAACTCGATTATATAGAAGCCGAGTAAGTAAGTAAATCGGATTCCTCAAAGCCGAGTTATAAACAGTTACGCGGGAATATTTTATTTCCCAAAAGCCACGCTGGATTGCCACTGTGGCAAGAACCTGCCTAAAACTCGGTCTTCGGATATGCGAGTAACATAAGTAACTCGGCTTTAGGAGTAGCGAGTATCGTAACAGGGGCACGCCCCTATATAGTTTCGAAACAGGGGCATAATGCCAAATATTTTTGCCCAAAGGGGCAAAAGGCCAGATAGTCCAGTAAATTTGTATAAGAGGGCTTGTATGTTTGTGGTGATTTAGTGGAGTTCTCATTCTAATCGGTAAGTGAAATAGGTAAAACATAATCTGAATTATGACATATCCACTATCTCAATTCATGGGTTTTTTAAAGGGTCAATCACAATATTAGCACCCCCTTCAATTGACGAACTTAAGACCTTGTTTTCACCAGAATAAAGTGATAGCAAATAAGGCCATTAATTCAAATGAATTTTCCAACAATTTTAGAAGATATTTAAAGATTAATAGGTATTTTGTTCAAGAAGTCAAATAGCATTTAATTGAGGTTTTTTAGGGAATATTTAACTTTTATGTTTTAGTTCTCCTAGGCATACAAGTAATTTATTTTGTTCATAGTTCCTATTAGTGAGTCAATGTCTTAAAAATGTAATGTTTTTAATTGCTAATTTCGTTCTCCTATGTTCTAAGCATTATATAAGTCATTTGGCTGAATTGAATAAAAGCATATTATAGTGTATTTTCATATTAAAATGCTTTGTGCTTCAGAAGATGGATTTCTTCTTTTAAACTCTTATCCCTTTAATGGATTCCTTAGGTAGCGAGTTCTGGTTCGGTATTGAAAAGCTCGAATTTGTGCTAAAACACAAGAGTTTGTTTAGACCCCCAATTTTAAATTACGGCTTAATTGCTTTTAATCTAACTTATCTAAGTACGGAACAAGAGTAAATGAAGCGCAATAAACTAGAACTACTTTAATGCATAAACATGAACAGTAAACAATAAAAGTAAAGTACAAGAGTAAGGGAAGAGAGATGCAAATACAAGATAACACAAAGATGTGTTATCAAAGAGGAAACCGAAAAACTTAGCGAAAAACCTCTCCGCGACCCTACAAGTTGAAATCGATCCACTAATGAATAAGTTGGAGTACACGAATAACAAAAGACCCTTCAAGCCTAGTCTACCCAATGTACTTGAGCCCTCCAAGCTCCTACTACCAACGGACTTCTCGCAATCTTGTCTTCACTAACTTTCCGGATCCTGCAATACTGCCCGATTGCATTCGCCAAGTCTCACCAGTTTCTTTTGGCAAATCCCCAAAACTTCCCAAGCTCCGAAACATTTTCTACACTCTGAATATGTGTGGATTGTATTTGGGTACAAATCTCCTCTCAAGGTATGACAATGGGAGAGGGAAGGAGAAGAGGCTACAATGATTTCTCACTAAGGATTAGTAGCTCTCTCTCTAAAAATATGGGTGTATTATGTTGTAGAAACCTCTATAGGTTTTTTTTTTTTTTTTTTTTTTTTGAATGGCCTGTTTTACCTTTGTGAGTAATGAGAGTATATATAGTATGGGTGAAGGGTAAGAAAGTCACACTTAAAATCCTCCAGGCAGAGAATTTTGCGAGTACCTCTCACGAAATACTCGCGAAATGCAGTCTGGCACTTGACTTTTCAGCTTCCAGCATGTGCTTCTCATGTGCCTTTTTTGCAGGAACCTTTCTTGGGAACTTCTTGCGAGCTACTAGCAAAACTGCACTGATCTTCATTTCATGCTTGATTCTTTACCAACTTAATACTAAAACCAATACAATAACATCTCACAAAATACAAGGAAATAATTTAATGCACTTACAACAATTTTTGTCATAGAATAAAGCTAACATAAAATATAGTTGTAAATCACAATTTTACAAGTATCTCTTTGGGCGGTGTTTCTGTATCCCATATAGTGGTGAGTCATTTAACCCTTTTATTTATTAAGTGTTTTGTTCAAACCATTGTACCATATTACATTCTAGCCATCCTTCACTCCCATATCAGATCAATTTGGTTTTTCCCTTACAAATTTGGTATCACTTGGTATCAGAGCAAGTTTTTCCTGTTGGATTTGTTGCTATTCTCAATCTGTTCCAAATCTATCTTTTCATCTTATTCGTCAATTTTGTATTTTGCCGTAAGGAATTTGTGTTCTTGCCATATATTTTTTGAAAGGCCTATCTCTCTAGTTTCTAACAAAAAAAAAAAAAAGCAGATCATGATTTCGAGTTTTCTAGAGTGAGATATTCGCAATTAACTGAACAATTGTCAATTTCTCAGAAAATGACGAATTTGCTCAAGATGGCTCCAAGAAGTGTACAATCTGAGCTTGTTGAGATGAGACAACTTTGTGAAGCTCTTCATCAAAGGATGAATAAACTTGATAGTCGAATTCCAACCTCTCTAATTCATATTTGTAGGAGAAAGCATGTGATTCCTTGCAAAGAAGTTGATCCTTCAATTTCTATTGCAAAATCTATTATTGAGAGTCAATAGCCTTTGGATTCTTTTGTTCAATTGTATTTGAAGATGGTGAGGATTGTTCAAGAGACAATGTTGTAGTGGATGGTATTCTTCGCCAATCTTTGATGAGTACCATGATGAAGAACCAAAAGATTATTTGAATAAAGAATATCAAGATGGTAATTTGTGGTGCTAAAAGTTTTGATATCCAACCAATGATGACTACCCAAGGAAATGAGGTAGCTTATTTTAAAGTTGTGGAAAATTACGAGGAACAAGCAACTCATGTTCCAAATGATGATCAAAGCTTGATTGAAAGATTCAATTGCTTATCTCTTGATGATAATGATGATGATACTTTTTTTTTTGTTCTAATACAAAAGGCCGTTGATTTTACGAAACATAATTGTTCAAAGGTAAGATTCATTGCTTTAGCCATTGAATAGAAGGGTATCAAGATATTATCTCTTGAAGAGAAATATCCACATGATGATTTTCTTGGGGTTGACAAGTATTTATTTCCTAATTATAAATTCTATATTGATCTTATTCCATCAATTGGGATTAAGGCTCCATGTCTTGAAGTAATTTAGGGGGTTCAATGCTTACAAAAGATAAGACCTCAAAAACTGTGTAAAGATAGAAATCAAGGATCAATAGATCAATATACTGATTTGTTCTTCACCTTGGTTACATGTGATGTATGGAAAAACAAATCACAAATCAAAATTTGTTTAGTTAGGTTTATCATGAGCGACAAAATATTGGCAAGCAGCATATCGGTTCCGCATGTATTGTTGAAAATAAAGGCATGGAAAGGAATGATTGGACATCCAATTGATCAAGGCAAGGATCTAAACTTAAACTTGATGACTAGTTTTCTCAAGAAAGGGAGTGACACCGTAATAAAATGGCAAAAAATAAGGCTATTATTTTAAATGATTTTTCCAACAATTTTAGAAGATATTTAAAGATTAATAGGTATTTTGTCCAAGAAGAAAAATAACATTTAATTAGGGTTTTTCTAGGAAATATTTAACTTTTATGTTCTAGTACTTCTAGGCAAACAAGTCATTTATTTTGTTTATAGTTCCTATAAGTCAAGGTCTTAAAAATGTAATGTTTTTAATTGCTAACTTCGATCTCCCACACTTAGAGGGTTGTTATAAGCATTATATAAGTCATTTGGCTGAATTGAATAAAAGCATATTATAGAGTGTATTTTCAGATTAAAAAGCTTTTTGCTTCAGAAGATGGATTTCTTCTTTTAAACTCTTGTCCCTTTAGTGGATTATTTGGGTGGCGAGTTTTGGTTCTATATCTCTTTGGGTGGTGTTTCTATATCCCATAGAGTTGAGTCATTTATCCCTTTTATTTAGTAAGGGTTTTGTTCAAATCATCGTACCATATTACATTCCAGCCATCCTTCACTCCCTTATAGGATCAATTTGGTTTTTCCCTTATAAATCTGGTATCACTTGGTTTGCAGTTGTTGTAATTGCAAGAAGTGCAGCCTTAATTGCTATTCAAACCAATGAGTAAGTGGTGTCTATTACAGTTGCAGATACCCATTTTCGCAACACATTTTTTACAAACCTAACTAGATCAAGCTCGACCTCCTTGTGGGCCTAATTAATGTATTATATTATACTTTATTCTTTTAAGCATGACCCAAGCCCATGTAATATAAAGGGAATTTAAGGGAGTGTGTTTTGGAGAATTGAGTTGACCTTTTTTAGGCTTTTTGCATGAGTCCATATCATGTGTGTTGCAAAGTGGGCTGGGGACACTTGTAACACCCAAAGCTCATGGAAATGGTCTGATACTTGAAATTTTCACATAGTTGGAGGCTTCTAGCTCCTATTGTATGTGGCTAAACATTCTGACCAACTCATTTTAGCCCCTAGAACTTGGCTAAGAATGGCTTCCCAATAAGCTTAAATGACCAGGGAAGAATACCCAATTAGATAGTCAAATAAATTCCCCAATTGTGCTTAAAACAAGCCAATCTCTTATCCAAACAAAAGCAAATTGAACCAAACCATCATTTTAGCATTTTGGTGGTCCAAAACTTTAGCCATTAGCCAAAAATTAGTCCTTAAGGATGACCCAAGCTTGATTTAAAACCCCCAAATTAGATCAAACACAACCAATTCACATTTTACCCTTAGGGCTAAAACTTCATAACAAAAGCTCATTCAACCATTAAGAAGTTACACAATTCTGATGCCCAGGGGTGAAAATAGTGGTACTAAGGAGTCTTCTCTCTCGCCCTCACCACCTCTTTCAAATTCCTCTTCCTCTGTATGTGTAAAATAGTTCTAGATTTAATGAACTATGCATATTTTCCATCTCTTTGTTGTTTTGCACTTTGATTTCATTCTTGTGATGCACCACTAGCTTCTTTCATTGAATATTGAAATTTTGGGCTTGAATCTCTCCAGGTAATCACACTTTAAAGAATCCAATGAGAGTTTTGGGCTTGTCCTAGCATTTTCAGCCCTTGAAACAAAACGTCCCCAACAACAATTTTGATGGATAAGATTGTACTGTGTGAGTCTCTGCAAACTGAAAAGAGGAATGGTAAAATCAAAGTTAAATTTCATCTATCCTGAATGTGATCGTGAACCGAAGGTTAACTCTTTAGGGGTTTTAGATTCTCATGCTTCAATGTGGAAATAAAAAGGTTTTTTTATTTGTTTAGCAAGTAGGAAGGGGGAAGTGGAGGTATTTTTGAAGATAAGCTTGACTTTGTGCCACCATATGCAATCACAAACGGTTTTAGCTAAGAGAAAAAATGATGTTCCCTCTATTCTATCAAGACCAAGATTTATTGTTGGTTCACGGAAGCATCTGATCCAATCTAGTGCTAATTTCCTAGTTATCGATTTGAGATTGATTGATCATTTTGTGTATCTCCATATAATTGTTTCAATAGGATGTTCAATGAAGATATACACCATTGTTTCACAGCGTCGGTAGTATGAGGGCAGGTCGGGTCTTTTATATGTTCATCTTCTAATGAATTTATTTGTAGGCTAATGATTTCCATGCAATTTTATAGGGTATTAACTTGAGCTTTTCATTGACTTTGACTCCATAGTTTCTTCCATTTGTTGGATTCTTGGTCCACACTCTTGAATCACTCAAGAACATTAATTAAGTAATTAATTAACTAGCCTTTTCACATGTGCTATGTGCCTTTTCAAGGCCTTTACAAAAAATGTATTGATGGTCATTTCAAACAAATTTTCTACAAGGGTAATTCCAACCAAGCCTGACCTTCTTATGGGTCCAATTCATGTATTACATTATATTTTGTTTTTTTTTTAAGCATGACCCAAGCTCATATGACATAATGGGAATTTGAGGGAGTGTGGTTTGGAGGGTATGGGTGGACTCTATTGGAACTTTTGCATGAGCCAAGGATATGTGTGCTATTAAGTGGGTTGGGGATACTAACAACACTTAAAGCTAATGGAAAGGGTATAGTATTCGAAATTTTCATTCAAAAGTGGCTTCTAGCTCTTGTTGTATGTGGCTAAACTTTTTGGCCAAACCAGTTTTAGCCCCTAAAGCATGTTTGGCCCCTTAGCTAACCTTGGCTACATGTTGCCACTAAGAGGAGCTTCCCAAGGGGCTAAATCAGCTGAGAATATGCAACCAATCATACTTGGTCAAAATCTTTCCTTAATTATACAAAAAGCAAGCCAACCCTTTTACACCAAACAAAGCAAATTTGACCACTACCATTAGTTTAACATCATGGGGGGTCATAGCCTCAACCATTATGCTTATACCAGTCCTTAAGAGCATCCTAAGCTTGGTTTAAAAGCCCTCAATTAGATCAAACACATAACTAAACCACATTTTGGTCAAAAACCATAACCTCAGAGTAATAACCCATTCAACCATCAAAGAGTTACATGATTCTGAGGTTTGGGGGTGAAAACAGTGGTACCAATGAGTCTTTTCTCTCTCTTCCTCATCACCTTTCTCAAATTCCTCTTCCTACTATCTGTAGAGAAAATTTTTAGCCTTGATGTTCTAAGCATTTTTGTTAGTGTAATTTCAAGTTTTTTCCTCTCTTTTTAAAGCACCATTAGCCTTTGTTCATCACACATTTTGAATTTTGGACTTGACTCTTCAAAAACAATCATATTTAAAGAACCCTAGTGGAGATTTGGGCTTGTTTTACATTTTGGCCCTTGGCCCTAAACTTTGCATGAATTTCACTTTTTGTCCCTAAACTTTAAAATTTTTGTTTTTCATTCTAAAATTTTTAAAGATATTTTTTTTCAATAGTTTATGGACGAAAAGGAATTTTTTACAATAGTCTAGGGATGAAAAAAAAAGTTTTCAAATAGAGAAATGATAAGTGACATTTTCAATAGTTTAGAAATGAAAAATGAATCCTATAAAAATAAAAAAAAAGAAATGAAAAATGAACATTTTAAAGTTTAGAAGCAAGATACGAAATTCATGCAAAGTTTAGAGACAAAAATAATATTTTAGCAACACAAAATAAAAAAGAGAGAAAGAAACGACATATTTAGAACAAAACAAATATGAAAGAGTAGAGAACCCAAAAACTTAAACTTAGTCCCAATTAATATAGACTGAAAGACTAGTTTTCAATTTATTTTAAAAAATATGATGATATGAATAGCGTGTGTAAATTTTCAAAACATCGATAGTTCATTTGCTATCCTCAATAGTAATGATGCAAATATCTAATATATTATTGAAACTTTAGAAAGTAGCAGAATTTGGTAAATCATGGAAAGAGAGAGGGTGGTGACGATTCATGTTAATGGGTTGTGTTCATGTTTTGTTGAAGTACAATTATTAAACTATATGAATCAAAGTTAACTCAAACCATTTAATAGTAGGGTCAAAATCTATCAAACCTAACACGACCTATTTATTAAGTAGGTTGACGTGACATGACTCACGTAGTATGCTTAAAAAACAAGTCATGTTGGATTGATGCATATATGACCCACTTTAACCTATTTGATAAACATAGTGTATTGGGTTGATCTAGACACGTTCCAATTTAACACACACACACATAAAAGACCCCAAATAACTAACATATATTTATACCTTCACGACTTCACCATCCTCTGGCTTATATTTGATAGTCTGCTCAGGGTTCCAAACTCAACCAACCAAACTCTAGGTGTTGGAATTTTCATGTGTAAGTGTAGCTAAGTGATGAAATCCCACATTGTATTGACAAAAATGAGTTAACTAACCATCATTAGCTAACTCAAACTTTAGATGGTTACCTTGAATAGTTACAGTTATAGTTCCAAGTTCCAACTATGTCAAAAGTTCTATTGCCATTTTTTTGTCATTAAACTTTAAAAAGAGTTTCCCCCCTAGACTATGTGATAATAGCTTAATTTTGCATATTTATATCATTATTAGAAAAGTATTATCATACTTATTTTGAGTTAATTCATGTATTTTATAGTTGATTTTGGAATAATGCTGAATAATCAATTTTGTACTTAATTGAATTTTAATGCGTGAATTTGTCTTTTGTAGGATAATGAAATTAAATAAGTGGATTTGTGCAAAGAAGAAAGCTAATGGACTTTAATTTTACAAGGGCCATGATGAAGTCAAAGGTTAACCCAACTAAATTCAAGTCCAATTGGAGCAAGGAATCAAAGGAAATTTGCACTTAATCCAAGTCTAATTCGGATTAGGATTCCAGCTTGCGCACTAGTTAGTATTTGGAGCATAACTTTCGGCTCAGATGTTCAATCGAGAGGATTCAAGTTGGGCGGAAAAGCTAACTTAAAAGGCTATAACTTTTTAGTTTACCAAAAGTCCGAATTCTGAAATTAAATGGGCCAAAAACGTCGGTTAATTGAAGCCTAAAAACCTGATATTTCTCCAAACGGGAATTCAATTTGTAATAGGATTCCTTAACTTATTTAAATGCTTTTTAGGACAAAATTAAGGGGAGCTGCTGTAGAACATAATTTAGGCTTTCTTAAAGTTTCTTTACAGTTTTTAGAGTTTTATTTGTTATGGCTTGCTAGAAGCCTTGCTAAGGCAAGAGGT
The DNA here is from genome assembly GCA_023736055.1 of Quercus glauca. Classification (NCBI taxonomy): domain Eukaryota; kingdom Viridiplantae; phylum Streptophyta; class Magnoliopsida; order Fagales; family Fagaceae; genus Quercus; species Quercus glauca. The sequence goes on along the minus strand of CM043318.1, from coordinate 29,317,923 downwards.
GAAACCCAACCGTTTATTGGTATGTTCTTAACAATTATTTATTGATTTTAATGTTTATGTTTTTATGTTTTTGATTGTTTTACTCATCTAGAAAAGTGTTTAGTTCTGTATAATCCTTTGATTTATCGTAAACTCCAGGCACGTTAAATGCTTAGTATTCCCTGCGAACTAATTCACTAGTTTTGTTTTGCCTAAAATCAATCAATTGCATGAAAGTACCTTAGACAATTAATTCTTGAGTTTTTATTGTTAAATCATCTGACTAAGATCATCATTCGAATGAATTTTAGTTGAGTTATAAAATAAATATTGTTAAGACTACCAATAGATGTGTTGTGTGTGGATCCCTAAACCTTAGCGCCTTAATATATTGTTATTTCCTCTCAATTTAAATTACCTTTACTAAACTATCAAAAATCTCTTCAGTTAAACTTTATTATTTTAGTTTTATTCTCTTGTGGTTTGCTAATCAATTCCCTTTTCCTCTTGGATTCGATCTCGGACTTTCCAAGTTATTATTTCGCGACAATCCTGCATTTGGGAGCATTATTTAAGTCGCAGCACTATGAAAACGCTACACTTTTTGTCAATAAACTTTAGAATGATCCTTTTTTTCTTTTCTTTTTTTTCTTTTTTCATTCTTAAACTATTTAAAAAAATATATTACAAAAAAGAAAGAAATTATACATTATTTTCACTCCTGAACTATTCAAAAAGCTCTTCAAAAAGAAAGTGAAGCATTTTCAATAGCTTAAGAACAAAGAGGAAATTTTTTAAACTTTAGACATAAAAAGAAAAGTTCATACAAACTTTAGAGACTGAAACCATATTTACCACCATGCTCCGTAGCCGATGTCTATGATGACTCACTCTAGCCTCTAGGTCACCCTCTCTGGGAGGAGACTACAAAGCCGATTACTTAGGGTGATGGTTGACTCTGATATAACTCATGGGTAAAACTCACCATTGAAAATAAACTTGCAAGAGGAGGGTGCCCAAGAGCTTATATACACATGTTTAAGCTTACACTTAAGTAATACAGGACACTAGAATCATAACACTACATGTAATTTTAAACAATCTTACACTACTAAATATTTTTCATTTAGGGTCTGTTTGAAATCTGCTTATTTTGCTGAAACTAAAAACTTTTTTGTTAAAAATACTGTAGATAAATGTAATATTTAATTGAACTAGTACAGTGGGACCCATGAATAGTATCAAAAAGTGCAGTAGGGCCCATAAATAGTAGCAAATATAAGTTGAATAGTAAAATAAGCTGGCTTTTTAATTCTTTTGATACTATTTATAGATCTCACGATACTATTTCAGCTAATTTTTACCTTATCTACAGTACTTTCAGCAAAATAAACGGATTCCAAACAGATCCTAAATGAATCATTGGGTTAGATTTTTCTCTTTTACTCTCCATACTTGTAAATTATAAAGATGAATTAAGATCAATAAATATCTCATCTATAAAAGAATTAAAATTTAAGTTTTTGTATTTAAAATTAAGTATAAAAGATAAGTTATAACTTTATATATCAAATTGGAAACAATATTCAATTGAGATGAATTTTGGTACGCCTGTTAACATGCAACAGGTAATTCAATGGGCGACAGCAGTGAAAAGAGGTGTAACTTATAAATGTGGAGCTTCTCTTTAGTGAAGATTGGTGGCGATTTCTGAACTCCAGTAAAACTAGTGAAGTGGAAAAGCTGCATCCAATCTGGCCATAGCCCATGATCACATTAATCAACACTTTGAATTTAATTTAAAATAATTGAGGCCAAAAGCTCCCATTTTTTGAAAAACAAGAAAGTGTCAAACTAGCCGTTGCATTCAAAAAAAAGCCCAAAGCACCATACCCACGCTCTCTCTTCTTCTTTACTTCTTCTACTTCTACTCTCAGATCCTCTCCTCTCCTTTCATCAAGCTTTGCTCATTGCCAACCCCTTTTTCTCAAACCAAAAAGCATGTTCACTGAAGGCCTGGATGAAAGCGCAGTCAAGTGGGTCAAACAGGTACATTTGTATTGAAAAAAATTATTCTCTCTTTTACAGAAATTTGAGTTCTTTATTCTTTGTTTTGTTCTCTTCTCCCTTTTTCTTTCTATTTCAAATTATGGGTCTATTTCTAATCTGCTTTTTTCACTTTCATTTTGATTCTATGACTTTTTTTCATCTCTTGAGTTTTGGGTTTTCAGGGATCAGATTTAGAAGTGGAAGAACCCCCACTGGTTCGATCTCCTCTAACAGAGAAGATTGGATGTGACCCATTTCTAAAATCTCCTCTTTCACACAGATCTTTCAATGGTGAGACTTTCATGTCTCCCCATGTGTTGCCTCCTCTCAAGTTCCACTGTGGCCTGCTGGCACCACACAGTTTGGTCACTCCTTGCCTCGACGACGACGATGAATATGAGAGCGTAGCTTCGGCTCCGGACGAGGAGGATACTAATTACTCGGATTCAGAGGAAGAAGTTGATTTCTTGGATAAGCCAATCTTACAGTGCTATAATGAGGAAGAAATTTTTGGTTACACTCACAAATCTAGTACAAATTTCAGTAGAGCACATGGGTCTTCTTTGAATAAAGGAGGGTTGTCCAAGGAAAAGCTTAAGATTGAAGTACCTGAAAATTTCAGAAGATATACTACTGATGGTGAATTGGGTACTAGAAAATGTGCTCAGAAGGGTTCTACTACAGCCCCAAGTGGTGGTGGCGCTGAACTTCATAAACGAGTTCTATTCAATCTACATGTAGGACTTGATGTACTATTATTAACATTTAAGACAGTTGAAAAGACTGTGTTAAATAAAGAATGTTTCTTTCTAATTGTGATTTATGTTGGTGATGATTTTAATTTAGGGTCCTCCAACTCATGGAAGTGTGCAAGGTTTAGAGGACTTGGGAACTCCAAGTGCACCTCCCATAGTTGCTGATATCGGACGAGAAGAGAGAAGCTTTGAGGTCGAGGTTAACAGTCAACAGCGGAGGGCTTCTGAAGGTTTGTCAGAAGTTGATCTACCTGATGAAGGGATATGCCCAACAAGAGTATCAGATGGATTTTTTGAATGTAAAGAAGGTTTAGAAGAATGGAAAGCAGAGTCCTTTGAAACCAATGAACTTGGGGAAAGGTATTGTAGTGTTTAACCTCATTAGACCTTTCTTATGTGTGGCCTAACATGTGGAATTTTCACTTTTAAATTGGAGGTTGAGTGGAGACACGGTTCGAACTTAGGACCACCTGCTTGATACCATGAATTATAATTTGTCACAAAAGCTTAAGCTGATAGGAAGGGGTGAATTTAATCATTTTACCCTTATTCTAACGACTTGAACATTTTGTTGCTCTTTATTTCTCCCTCAATCTTGTATTGCAGAGTAAACAAATCCATAAGTGGTGAAAGGGAAACGCAATTTTCTTATTTTCAAGCCAGCCAATTGGATCAATCACCTTATTATAACACCAGGTACAATCTATGCGAAATTCCATTTGATAATAGTAATTAGAGATTGTTGTCTACTACTATATCCACAAAAATTAATCATTTTGTGTGTAACATCACTTTATTTTATCAACTTCAACCAATTTTATTTCTATGTCAATATTGGATCCTAAATTTTTTGTTTTTTAATTGAATCATTGCAGTGGTCAATATGCCTGGCAAACACTGATTTCTTATGATGCTTGCATACGCTTATGTCTAAATGCATGGGCAAGAGGCTGCACCGAAGCACCTGAGTTTCTACGTGATGAGTGCATTGTTCTCCGAAGTGCCTTTGGGTAGGTTATCTTGGCTGATGCTAGTGAAAATTAATATATCTGTTTAGGTCATGGCTAGTCACAACTTTTATTGAGTATTTCTCCTTGTTCTCTGATTGTATAGTTTACACAATTTTTTGTTACAACCCCGAGCTGCACAATCAATGGAAGGCAGGACTACTAAGAGTGTTGAACAAATATGCGGTTCAAAGACAAAGAAGGTTGTTGGAAAAATAAGAGTGGAAGGTAAAATCTGATTGTTGTAACTGTACAAAGTTTTATATTCAAATTAACTATGTGGAAAGATGTGTTTTGAGTTACATAACATCCCACTAGATATATAAGGCTGCAAGATTATAACTTGATTTGGATTGTCTTAATTGGTATACTTGCTTTGTCTCTGGTTCTATTTCTTTGAAGGTCCATATATACATTAAATATGTTCAAGTATTTCTTAAAATTGCTTAAAGGATTCTATACTGATTATGAATTTGCTATTATCATTTTCCAAACAGAACATGTGAAGAAAGAAATTCTTCTTTGGATTTAGATCCTTTAAAATGTACTCTTAATTAGAACTAAAGTGAAGTTTTTGAATAATGTCAGTGAGGAAACTTCGAGTAATACCAAGGAGGAAGCTTAAGAGCACATATTCACAGAGAGGTGCAATCTACATGCAAGCGGGGGCAGAGTATGTTCGGCATGTTTCATCACTGTTGAAAACTGGCATGAATTCTCTGAAGATTGCCTCATTCTCAGTGACATCAGAAGGTTTGTTCTAAGAAATATTTTGTAATATGTTATACTTATAAATGTGACTATAAATACACTTGTTGAGCCTAAGATAATGGAACTTCTAGTAAATCTACCATCTATAGTAAATAATACAAGCAACTAGCTCCATTAATGTTACTCTAGATCTTATCAGAGTCAAAATCATACTCATTAAAATTTTGTAACAATTTATTGAGCAGGTCATTTTGTACCTTTCTCAATCATAATCCTCAAAATCTCCAGAGATCGAATACTAAAAGAATTATACTCCTCAGGATGCTTTTAGTGGTTTTCACTTCATGTCAATCTTACGTACCTTAACAATATTAAGGATTGTTTATACCTTTAAAACTTCACGCTAAATTGTTTCAGTAGACATCTCATAATTATCTTTTCATGCTTGTAGAGCCACTATCATGCTTATTTCAATTGAAGAGTGCTACAGAAGATACTGAAGTAGAACCAGGTTCTGCTATTTTCTTGCGCCCTGGAAGTGGTGACTGCCATGTCTTGTAAGTAGTTATTATTATCACATCTTGTACATACCATTGCTTGTGCCCTGGAAGTGGCCAGCTTTAATATTCTTTCAGTTCAGATAATTAACCTGCTTGACAGGATCCAGATTTTAAACACAGAAACTTATTAGTCTGAAAATTCTTAACAATATGATGGTCTTGATGGAAAGAATTGTAAATTGGGTCATTGGCTTTTGATTTTACGTCGAAAAGTAGTAAAAATTGGACCCAATAGGTCTTGATGTTATATTGGCATTTGACTTAAAGCATGTCCTTTTTTATGCTTGTTTAGTGGTGATTTTTGGACAATGTACATACTTAAGTTTGTTATGTTATATTCTGAAGCATAGCTTACAACAACCAGACCATAGGTGAACCCCTTTAAAGGATGTCACTTGAATTTTTAGAGATAAATGTTATGCAATGAGTAGTGAGGGAGATCTTACACATGTATGTAATTTCAGTTACCCGGAGAGCCAAGGGGATGCTCTTTTGGTGGAAGTCCAAGACGCAAAAAAATCAGTCCAAGGTCGAACTACAATTCCAGTTTCATCCCTTACTGACAACCCTGTATGTATCCTTCCTTCATCTTCAATATCTCATATAGGTATAGAGGTTATCTTACACAATCCTTATTGTATTTATTGTGGCTGTCTTACCATGCAGAGTGACAGAATTAGGTGGTGGCCCATATACCATGAAGATCAAGAATGTGTTGGAAAAATCCAGCTTTTTATTGGGAGTACAATCACAAACAATGAGACTAATCACATAAAGGTTTCATGTCCTTCAGCTCAACTTATCTGACTACCACAGATCTTCACTTTCCAGTATAGTAAAATAACATATTCATGGACAGTTGAATGATTTAATTATTTATTCAGTTATGAAAGTGCAAACTACTAGTTTATACTTTTTACTTCATATGAAACTTTTTTAGAAAGGCTCAATAATGGATTTAAGTGATATTTTAAAGATTACATCTTAAGTTTGTCATTGTTGTTGTTGTGCTTTTTGTTTTTGCTTTTCCTGTAGTAACGCGAATATTTATAAGGATTGTGAATTGTTTCAGAAGCTGTATGTGTCAGATATCAGAATCTTTTTACCAGAATTCTAAGAGATTATTGATTTAGTAATTTCATCTGTGTTAGGAGTTGGACTGGAAATAAATACTATTCATTTTATCCATATTCCAAGTTGGATCAGATAGTATGCGTGTGTTTGATCATTGCAGCTCTATATGTGGAACAGTTTCTACCTTATTGTGTTTTATATTAGATTGTGCTCAGTTTCCATTAGTAGAATAACAAACTGCGGTACAAGTGATGATATGCGTGTGTGAGGCAGGGAGCTGGTGCTTGTGTAAATCTAACTTCAATCTGTCTTTTCTTCACATGTTACAGAGTGCACCTGTTGTAGAAACTCTAGCCTATGATTTATTGCTGGAGGCAGCAATGCGTGCACAGCATTTTCATTCCCAGAACTTGCGGTTACAGGGACCTTGGAAGTGGTTGTTGACTGAATTTGCAGACTATTATGGTGTTTCTGATTCATATACTAAGCTGAGGTACTACACAAATGTAAATTTTGTCAAGTCAGTTCAAAGTCACTAATAATAGTTCACTTTTTTTTTAAAGAAGTAACTAATAATTTTTAAACTGAGCTTTAACCCTCTCAATGCTTTCACTTACCTGGGCTTTATTTGCAGATATCTTTCTCATGTCATGAATGTGGCGACTCCAACAAAAGACTGCTTAGAGCTTGTGAATGAGTTGCTTGTACCCATAATAAAGGCTAGAAGTGAGAGAAGTTTGACAAGACAGGAGGTAAGCATCTTTAGAAGATCCACATCGTGTCCCTTACCATTTACTGATATTTTAAATCAAATTGTGTGCTTTTGATTTACTAATAAGTGATAGTGGCCAAGTAGATGTTTTTGATGATGATTACTTTTTTTGTGGTAAAAACTTGAAGTGGTAAGTACCTGGTGGTTGACACAACAAAATTAATCAATAGAGATCATTGCAGGGATTAATGGGAAAAAATTATCTACCTTTGTCCATTTGAGTAACAATGCTCACCAAACAGGCAGAGCCTCTGGATGTTGCTAAGGAGTGAAATGATGATAAAAATTTTCTTTTCTTTTCAGAGCTAGGGCTTCTTAGATTGTGGAAGAAACATATGGAGCCATGTTCTCTATGTTATCTTTCAATTTCCATTTGCATTCCTACTGCTTTGCTGTAGAATTTGGGCCAATTTGAGATTGATCTTGTTCTTTTTGTCATAAATTGGTCCAAATTATGCCTGTGAGAATTTCTATTTTGTTCTTGTGTGACCCTGTGGAAAAGTAGCTTAGTTAACACTTTTCTTGTCTTGATGTCTTGCAGAAAAATTTACTATTGGATTGTGAAACCCAAACAGAGAGTCTATTGGAAAATGTTTTTGAGAACTACAAATCATTAGACGAAGACTCTCCTACAGGGTTAGCAGACTTGTTTGGTCCAATGCAAGAATCTGCAGCACCAGCTCTAGCACCTGCTGTCCAAGTCTACACTCTCCTTCATGATATCCTTTCTCTAGATTCCCAAAACACGTTGAGAAACTATTTGCAGGTAAGTTAAACTTGTCACTAATAATAACATACCGTTATACACTACTTTCTCAAATAGGCTTACAAATATAAATGCACATAGAAGATGAGATTTCTGGTTTAATGTTTGTTCAACTGATGTACCAGTCCAGACAATATAGGGCCTTCCATGCAATATTCTGCCTTTGGACATTTGTTCTTAAAAATTAGACTAGACTAGATAGCAGGAGAGAAAGAGAGAGACTCTTGTGCAGCCTGATGCAACTGACCTCTTAGCTCCTACTGAAATCTTCCATGCGTCACATGACAGTTTCCCAACATATTTATTAGTGGGATAATGGGGAATGGGACTGAAGGCATGGTATATAAGTGATTAGCCATATAATATCTCATTGTATGAACTAGCAGCAGGACTTGTCTGTCTCCTTTTGCACTTTTCTTTGTCAAATCAGGCAAAATGAAACTCTAAACCAAATGGAAGTTATTTGCAGACTGCAGCAAAAAGGAGATGTCGGAAGCACATGGTTGAGACTGATGAGTTTGTCTCAAACAACTCTGAAGGTTTCTTGATGGACTCCATTACCATCTCCACAGCATACTTAAAGATGAAGAATCTATGTATAAACATAAGTAAAGAAATTCAGGCAGACATCAAGATCCACAACCAGCATGTACTCCCCAGGTACTGGAAATTTGTCCTTAGAACACTTACTAAAACCTTAAAAGGTTCAATAACTCATGTATGACACAGGAAAGGATCTTAAGTTTCTGAGCTCATAAGACTTGAATACTTGCTTCCTACACACCTCTACTTCCCAAGTGCCTCAACTGCCAAGACCACATACTAGAAGAAAAAAAAAAATCCTTTTATTATTTTAATTTCTTTCTTTCTTTCTTTTTATTTTAGATGGTGAGTCAACTTTAGCTACCAGATTTCTGCCAATTTTTTTTTTTTTTTTTTTTTTTTTTTCTGTATTGAGTTTTGAAATCATTTTCTTTTTGTCAAATTTCAGTTTATTAATGGATTTACAGTTTTAGATCTTTATAAATTTCTAAATGTTTTAATTTTGCATGCTTTTATTGTATCATATATCTTCTGACACATATGCTATTTCCAGCTCCATTGACTTGTCAAACATTGCCGCTGCCGTTTACAGCACTGAGTTGTGTAACAGGCTTAGAGGTTTCCTTGCTGCATGGCCTCCAGCTAGCCCACAGCCACATGTAAATGAACTGTTAATTGCAACTGCTGATTTTGAAAGGGATCTTGAATTATGGAATATCAGGTTTGTGAAAGAAAATCCAGGAATACATTTGACTTATTGGATATACTAGAAGAAGTTCTCATATATTTGACTTACTGACAATGTAGCAAAAATGTGGTAGCAATACAACTTGCATCCTATTGTAGAAGTGGAAGCTTCTTTTCTGACATGCTATTTTCTGTTTCTTTAAGTCTGGTGCAAGGTGGTGTAGACTCCAGGAATTTGTTTCACAATTATATAATGGTGTGGGTGCAAGATATGCAACTTAATTTACTTGAGCTTTGCAAAGCGGAAAAGGTATATGCATTGATCTGAAACAAAGCAAATATATTAGTGTTAATGATGAACTTGATTAACTTATTCGGTCCAAGTTAATGATGCAGGTGCCATGGTCAGGAGTGATGACAAATCATTCCACTTCACCATTTGCTGAGGAAATGTACGACAAGATTAGAGACAGCCTTAATCAGTATGAAGTGGTAATCAATCGATGGCCTCAGTATTCATTGATTTTGGAAAATGTAAGTTATGATTTTCTTCCTACAGTTACCATCAAAGCACCTAGTATTCCCTCTTTCTCCCCCCCCCCCCCCCCCCTCCCTCCCTCCCCCCCAAAAATGTCAGAGACACGTGTGTTACAGATCTTTAGTCCTATCTTTGTAAGCATTTGTGTGCTTCTGTATATGCACTTTTTCCCACAATTCTTGCATCTGCTAACACTTTGCAACTGGTTTATTGATTCCGAAAGGCTTCTGCAAATGTGGAAAGAGCAATCATAAAAGCACTGGAGAGGCAATACAATGATATTTTGACACCTTTGAAAGATAGCATTCAGAAGAAGCTTAATTTGCAGGTTCAGAAGCTCACAAGAAGGCAATCAGTGGCAATCTATTCTGTTCCTAATCAAGTGAGTGCTTTGCATGCAATTATTCCAGAGCATGGTATTAATATATGGTCAACAGGAATTTAAAAAGTTGCCTGAATGGAACCGAGTTCAAATTTAGTCAGTAACACACAGACAGACATATTGGTGTTTGCAGGTGTATCTGTGTGGGACTTGCAGTTCTTTATATATTAGTATATCTCACTGTTATTTTCTTTTCAACAGTTGGGAATTTTTCTAAACACCATGAAGAGAATTCTTGATGTCCTACACTGTAGAGTGGAGGAAATTTTAAAGTCATGGGCAGCATGTCTTCCTGTCATGGGTGATAAGAAGTCACTATTTGGAGAACAGATGAATGGGATCACAGTTCTCCTAAGAACAAAATACAAAAATTACTTGCAGGCAATCGTAGGGAAGTTCATTAGCAATGTAAGCAATCCAACAACCTTTGAGTCCTGGCCCACAGTCAAGTGCCTTTTTACTAATTTCTGTTCTATTTTACTACCATTCAATCTGCTTGTAAATGAATTTCAATGTATTGTTCTTTGTCATGTTGCTGATCTTTACTCCGGATGAGTGAAAAAATAATCAACATAAGTTATAATTTCTTTGAAAATGATTGTATCAGATGCAAGCTAATAGAAATACACGACTCAAAAGAATTTTAGAGGAAACAAGGGAAGAAGATGGAGAGGCTGAGGTCCGTGAAAGAATGCAAATGTTGACCTCTCAACTCATTGATTCTATATCCAACTTGCATGAGGTCTTTACAAGTCACATATTCATTGCAACCTGTCGCGGATACTGGGATAGGATGGGACAGGTGAAGAGAGTGTCATATTTTATTACCTCATTTACTAAATTTCTTTTCAACTCTAATTTGTTTCAAATTTTAAACTGTTTGAACTAGATTGTTCTGCATTTTCTTGAAGACAGAAAGGAAAATCGAGTATGGTATAATGGATCTTATTATGCTCTTGGGGTAAGTGAATTTAAGATCTAGTCTCTTCTTTGAACTTAGTTGGCATCATTAGTTGATTGTATATCACGATCATTATGCATTTTGTATCTGCTCAGGTTTATGATGGGTGCTGCACTAGTGTAGTTATTTCTCATGTTTCTTCGCAAACTTATACCATTCATCTAATTTTGTTTTAATTTGCAGATACTAGATGACACTTTTGCATCGCAAATGCAGCGATTGCAAGGAAATTCCCTCCAAGAGAAAGATCTTGAGCCCCCTCGTTCAGTAATTGAAGCTCGATCAATTCTTTGCAGAGACACAGCAAATGCAACAGATTCATCGACCTTTTACTATGTTTAGGATTGGACACTTCTCCAACACCAAATTCATGCATCAATATTGTTATATATTCCTACCTGAGTTGTATAGGCACTACAATAGTATTTTTGTGCAGAATTCATTATATTCTTTTTGTGTATTTCTATGATATTTTTGGTAATAAGGCCATGTAGGTAAACCACACCCCCCCCCCCCCCCCCCCCACACAACCCATAAAAAAAAGGGGAAAAAAAAAAATTTTCATCAAGAAATTAATTTTTTGCTTATTATCAAGAAATTAATTTCAAAGCGGATGTTCTTATTTTTGTGTCTTTTTGTCAAATTTCTTTCTTATTCTTCCTGTCCTCGTGTAGAATCTCAGGAATACTCTTACATTGGTAAACATTTGCCAGTACAGGGCTGCACGTAACTGTTAAAAACTTACTGCCGTACCCCTGCAGCTAAGGAATCATTTTCATCCTTTCATCAGTGCATTACCATTTATTAAAATTTAGATTTTCAACAATGTAACATAGAGCTCAGCTCATTAAATCTCTGCATGCTTCTTGTGTCATGGTCATTTATACCAATTCATTCGAGCTCAAGGGATAAATATTTTAGGTAAATGATCATGACATACAAGAAGCACGCTAAGATCTCGATATTAGGGAGTTTCAAGTTGAAATCAAAATATGGCCCCCTATTCTAGAGAAGATGGAGTGTAAATTATCTGGTTGGAAGAGACTTTACTTGTGGAGCTTTCCTAATTATTATTTATCCTTATTTACCATCCCAGCTAATGTGGCAAAAAGGATTGAGATATTATAGAGGAACTTCTTGTGGATGTGTGGGAGGTGCGTTCTACAACATTTGGTGGGATGGGTATGGTTTGTATGCTTGTTGTTCACGGAAGCATGGATATTAGGAAGCTTGCAATTTTTAACCAAACTTTGCTGGATAAGTGGCTTTGGCGCTTTGGAGTGGAGGAAACACGTGTATGAAGGCGCGTATTGCATTGAAGTATGGCGTAGAGTGGGACAAAATTTTACAGTACACCCATTTGGTAGTCTGATTTGGTGTTGGCATTACCATTGGTGTGGAGATCAACCTTTGAGGATGAGTCATCTTCTCTTGTATAGTTTTGAACAAATAGAAACAAGTTAGTGGAGTCTTTGTGGGTAAGATAAACAGAGGAGGAACGAATGAGATGGGATGTAAGATTTCGTCGGGATTTTAATGATTGGGAGTTAAGAGTTGGTAGCCTTATTTCTTAGTCTTATTTACTCTAATGTACCTCTTAGAGAGGGCTGTGATAGAATGAAATAGATGTTGAAGAGGAGTGGGGTTATACATGGTGGCTTTACTTTGAGTGGGAAACATCCTTATTTACGAGTAGTGGGGAGACAACAGATCATCTGTAAAGCTTTGAGTTGTACAGCTTTGTTTTTCAATCCTTTGGGATTTAGCGTTTGTTACTGATAAAAGGTCATTGATTTGCTACTTGGATGGAGAAATTGACTTGCTAAGCGTTCACCGGAGATTTGGAACCCCTCATCAAGACATCAAGGGTGAAAAGAATGCACAGAGATAAAGGCGCAAAATAATCGGATCTGTTGGCTGTTAGGGTTATTTCTTTCTTTACAACCCCACCATTTAAAGGCCCTTCAGCCCCAAAGCTCAAATAAGAAGTCAACTTCCCATAGTAAAGTTGTGGGTCAGCCCATATCTTCATAAACAATGGGGTTCCCCATTAAAAATAGTGACTGCATGTTATTTAAACCGATTACAGTACCCCTATCATAACAAGAAAGAATGCAAAAAAAGATGTTCACATCATGATGCAACTAAGCTGTAAAGGACACTGGCAGCTTCAATTTCTTCCAAAAATAGTGGCCATAAAAACTAGCTGGTCAGTTAAGTCAAAATGAAACTTAAAACAAGTAGCATGATCATAAAAAAAATAAAAATAAAATAAAAAAATCAATCAAGATACAGCCAGTCAGCAGCTGACTAGAAAACCCAGAACCTATTTGCAATTTATACATAAATGTAAATACCAAGATCCTTTGCAAAATATATAGACTGTAGCCTTCTCCTAAAAAGTAATTTCCATTTCCTGCACAGTTGGTCAACTTCCTTTTCCTTGTTGGATTTGCTGAAGAAGAGCAGCTGCCAGCTGTAATGTTGCCTGCAGTCGTTTCTGTGGATCTGCTTCTGCTTCTTCCTGTGCAGTATTATTTTGCAGAAGTTGATTTGCCTGAGCTGCTGTCTGAAGTTCTCTTTGAACCATGTGAGGTGCTACAGGCGCATTTGATGTCCGCTGTTGTGGCTGCTGAAACTGTTGAACTTGACTAAAATGCGATGTTGAAAGCTCAGAATTAACTTGATTATTCTGTGGAACATATCTCTGGGATGTTCTTAATGGGTTGTCGGACTCATTCATTGTGTTTATCTGCCTAAAATCATCACCCATAGATAGATTTGGAGTGCTCCCAGACTGTCTCTGCTGCCCAAGAAGAGATGATGCCAACTGTGCAAGTTGATCTGGTTGCAGGGCTCCAATAGGCATAGACATAGAAGCTGAAGTTTGGGTTCCCTGAATAGAAGACTTGCTATTTCCAGATAATGGAATACCAGAAATTCCACCTTTATAATGACTTTCTTGCATTCTGTTTGGCAGTACTGAATGATGCTCCTGAACAACAGGAACAGCACTATTGGATGCTCGTGATGGTACATTTCTGGTCCCAGAAATTGAATTCTGCGGATGGTGAGAAGAGAAATTTTGTCCCAACATAGGGTTTCCCTGACGTGGTGGATAGTCATGCCTGTTCCCATTGTAAGAGTCGGATATGCCACTGACTGCATGAGCAGAACCTGAAAATGATGCAGGTGGAGCTGATGTAACCACATTCCCTGAAAAAGATACATTAGGAATTCCTGCTAATTGAGGAATAGCTCGCATAGGTGTTGATGGCTTTGTGTATGATGAATCCCTGTTAATGGGCACTACATTTGTATTATTTTTCTCATTTTGATGGTGAAGAGACCCAAAATTGGAACCAGGGTGCTCTAACCTCAAAACAACACCAGAGATACTCAGTTTCCCAGGTACTTTAAGTACTTTCTGTGAAAAGTCTGATGGGGGTACAAGAAACAAGGTGGTCTTTTCATCCAACTTAGCAACTGCTGCTCGCTGTTTCTCTCCAAGATAATGCATGAATTCATTATAGAATCCCATGTCAGCATCAGTTTCTGGTACAAAGAAGACAACCCAAGCATTAGCTGCTTGATAGTAATGCTTTGAGAGCATGTCTAGACCAGTTCTTGCCGTGCAATCTAAGAATTCAGGCCTGCAGCACAATATTAGAGTTGTTAAAAATGAGTTAAGAGTGGGAGTGGGAGTTCAACAGCTAGGTGGTAAAAAGAAAAAAGAAAAAGAGCATCTGTATACTCTACTCTGAGTTCTATAGTCTCAGCAACTACATAACTGCATTTGAATTTCCCACAGAATTAAAACATACTACTATATCAACAAAATATTTCAGAACAAATTGTCATATATAGAAACCCTTATATGCATTGAACACTGGGATTCTATGGAGAGCAAAACGGATATTTTCCATTTCCATGGGGCACCTAAATGCATCTTCAATGAACACATGTACTTACAGATAAAAGAATAACATGATAGAAATTAATGCATTTACTTGTATAAAACTAAGTCAAAGCCTTCTAGCAACTATAGAAGGAGACAGGTGCAAAAAGAAAACAAACAGGCAACTGGAGGTCCTTTTCACATCCACACTCCTGTTTAAAACATATCATGACAACTATCCAGAAATCTCCAATTAAGAATTTTTTTACTACTTACAACATCATGTCCAGGACTTTTCCCACAGGAAAGCAGCGAGCTCGACAGACAGGAGTTCCTCCCTTTGCTATGGTCCCTTCCCATTTCCATTCGGTCATAGAAGACTGATCAGATTCAGGAGTAAATCCTTTTTTCTCAATAGGATTTGATGGCAGAGAACCAGAACCCATCTGGAAATTTTCATAAGATTCTTTCCAGTGATCACTCCTTTCTCCATGAGGTACAACTAAATTCATTGTGCGATTAGGGATCGGTTTATACCCAACAGGTACGGCCTCAAAGCTTCTATCAAAGGCTTCAGGTTGGGGAAAATCAGAGAATACCTTAGGGAACATATGTTTCTCTTGCTCAAAATCAGAAAAAGGATGCTCTGGAAGGTCTTTCTCAGGTGGAAAGGAGCCAGTCTTCAATTTCTTGGCTCCATGAAAGAATTGGACATCTTCTGGTAAGTCCCATGGCTCATCATAGAATGGACTTGTTTGACGAAATCTCTGAGGATAATCATGTGAATGTCTCTCTCTTGTAGGACTACTGTGATGTTCATAGATGTCCTGTGATAGTCCTAGAGAATCCACTTCTCCAAACCTTCTCTGCTCAGATGTATCATTTCCACCAGCCCATAAAGTGCGCTTCCTATTAAAACTATAGGCATCAGAATCTCTAGGATCCATATCTGATACAAATTGAGGAGATCTTACGCCAAGATCTCCAGATAAGCTCCCAAAATTCCTATCCTGCCGAAAGTTCTCAGACGATCCTGAGCGAACATTTGACTTGAAATGTGGTGACAGCGAGGAGTTCATTGAGCTCCTTCCACTGTTGGATGAGCCAGCTTCATTCTTTGCAAAACAAATATGTACACGGGGATTGCCAAATAATTTTCCCTGGAGAGTTTCTTTTGCCCTGCAAGCTGACATTACACTCCTGAATCGAACAAAGGCATAACTACGACCAGGAAATGCAGTAATCTTCTCAATCTCACCAAATGGTGAAAAAGCCTTCCCCAAGATCATTTCGTCAACCTTCAATAATGATGGAAACCCTATCCACAAAACTGGACTAGGCTCTAAATTTTTGTCGTTCAAACTGGATTTGTCAGGATAAAAAGGATCGGGACTAATTTGGCGTGCTCTGAACTCCCTTTGAGAGAAAGGAGATCCTCTCGAAACTGAGCGCTGTTCATCTCGACGTTGAGAGTAATCTTCATCCCGTGATGCTGTTGATGCCTTGTCCTGTGATTAAAAATCTCATTAGGTTCAAGCGCAAAATCTAACCTGTATTCAAAGCAGTCAAATTATCAAAAACGAGTTGGACTTATGCTTCAGAACACATTTCACTAGAGACTAAAAAAATTGCAACTAAGCTTCGTCCTAATAGAATTGATGGTCTCACAATAAAAGAATTAGTACTAGGCTTCAAATATATGATGGATGGAAGATGGGAGAAATAGAATTAAATTTGTATCGAAGTGTGTGTGACTAACAACTCTGTTCCAGAAACTATTAGGAGGATATATGGAATGATTAGTGGCAAGGCAATCTTCATAACTTATTTACTTAACAAATAAAGATGGACAACTGTCTCCTACTGATTTTACAAATTCAAGATGAATCCACCATTAGTTTTTCTTTTATTAAGTTTCTCTACTGCCAGAATCTTTCCATATGGCAGGAATGCATCCACTAAAAAGCACCCAAAATACTAAGTGAAATTGTGCATATGACATGACACACCAAATCATCACGTTTATTAGGTAGGTCAGCCCATCCTGATGCAACCTTACAATATAAAGCACAAGCACAATATAAGACTAATCAAATACATGCCATGTGAATTTGAAAACTTAATCAGCACAAAAGACATTGTCTAACCATTATTTGATCAAGACAACAACTACAACAACAAACAAACCTTAGTTCCAAAATTCTGGGTCGGCTATGGATCTTCAACAAATCTAGTCAAGGTCGGCCACATGTATTCTTTTCCAACATTCTATTCTATCCAAAGTACTCTTTGTTACTTTTTTAATTGACATGTCATTTTTTACTACTTCCATTAATGTTACTTTTGGTCTTCATCTACCTTTCTTTGCTCCCTCACTTGAATCAACTCACTCTTTCTCACTTGTGCATTGATTGTCTTCCTCTAAACATGACTAAACCATCACAAGACCAAGTTCAAAATCTATCCCACTTAAACCACTAATGAATAGGGAAACCAAGATTCAGAGAAGACAACTAGGATGTATTTGGAAGCACCCTAATCATGCTTTGATAGAAAATAAATAGGTAATGAGGAGAACAATTAAAAACCTCTTTTGCATTGTCAACAAAAGCCCGCCCTCATTTCATGAAGGAACCATTTTCAGGACAATGATTTTCCTGTCAGGAGTTGAGAGAGAATACTTTGACATCTATGTCAAATACTTGAGCCACTCAGAAGAGCAAAGTAGGAGTGAAACAAGAAAACTTGTCAAATGTTTGACAAGTATGTCAGCAACAATACCTTCATCTCTTCATAAAAAAATTTAGAAGGTCTAAAGTCATTTTGGCTGCTTTCAAACAAGCTTGACCCTCAATTGATGAATGAACCATGTTCAAGACAATGGTTTGCTTTAATTTCCCAATAAAAGGGAAGAACAAAGAAATCTTCTCATTAGTTGGCATTACCAAAAAAACTACCACTTCAAAACAATAAAAGTCCTACAAGGAGCATAAATTGATGCAAAGCTCATGCAATAGCAATGCTCAGTTTGCTCAGTTCCCTAGTTAAACTATCACTCTCTCTGTCTGCTTCCTCTTCAGTGGAGACAGATTTGAACTTCTATAATAAGTGGAAACCTTCTAATGAATGAATAAGCCTGGCCAGAAAAAAATATGCTCCACCATGAACAACTCAACTAATTAACCCCACATTAGTATTTTTAATCTCATACTGTTTTTCATACTGGCACCAAATATAATTGAAATGTATGCAAAGAATCCCAATAATTGCTCCAAGAACCAATAAAGGTATCCCAACAATATTTTCAACCAGCTCACTCATTACAAGCCCTGATTTTTAACCACCTATGAAATATGAAAACAAAAGCAGAGGAGACAGTAGCAGAAGATATTAACATATACTTTAAACAAACAAAAGATGAATCAATTAGACATGTCATGGCAATGCAATGCCACCAAAGAATTGATGCAGAAAAAACCAATACTGTGCTTATATAGACAACTAGGAATAAACCCTAATTCTAACTGACACAGGAAAACCCTAATTCTAATTCCAATTTACTAAGGAAACTTAATTCTAAATGACTTGGGAAATCCCAATTATTGAATTACACACAATACCTTTGACTCCAGGAAATTAAATAAAAATACTAATAAACCTAATTAACTACTAATACCTAAAATAAAATACAAGTGGCTCCATAACTAAGTAAAACTAAATTAAAATAAATATTTTTTGTGCTTCCCCCATCAGGAATGTTCCATCAGCTCCAATTAATGGGAAAATATTTCAACTTAATCAAGTCAAACCACAATTTTTTTCTCATCGAGCAACTGTCTATCTGTGCAGACTTGCAATTCCAAAAGGAGTTGCACAGAGAATTATATTATGTAGAGAAGGCAAAAGGCACAACTTCAGAAAGGGGCATTCTCAAACCAAAAATATTTTATGAATAATATTAGGCTTAATCTTGTAATTGATATAGGGAAAGAAATTAGAGATGGAGGGGTGATAAATCTCTACTTGCATGAATGCTATTATATATTCCTTGGAAAAAAGGCCCATGAGTAGCAAGATCTCACATTTGCTTAAATCGGACTCATACCACAGAACATGTCATTAAAGGATCTAGTTCTTAACAACCCAAATTACAATAACATTAAAAAGAATTTGTCTACAGGAATAGAAAGGGTGATCTAATGCAATTAGATTTAATTGACCAGTGATTGCAAGATCTTATTAAACAGTGCTGCTTTTAAACCCATGATAATTTGCAATTCCACACTCACTTCTAAGTATCTATCAATTAAAGCAACAATTGCAGTCAATGTCTACAATTCTGTAATCTCATAAATGCGAATGAGATTTATGAACTGGATCATATGCCCTTTCACAACTCCATGAAACTTGGAGATATGATCATATATACAACATTAGTGATTCTGTTACTTGATTTTATATTTCTTTCACTAACAATTTAAACTATATAGAAATATAAAATATTTAGCAATCTCTATCATATGCCTCTTCACTTCTACAAACTGTGAAGCTTATTGCACATTTCTCAATAAATATTTTTTTTTATAGCACAAGATTATACAAGTATTATAAAAAACTGTGCTCTGCTCAATAAAGACATAGTTCACCCACTAATTTGACATTAAATAATGTACCTGATCCTTTAGTGACTACTTCCTATTCTCAGAAATTATAACCATATAACTACCTTTGTGCAACAATATGAGCTCCCACAGATTACCATAAATATGGTCTGTGAAGTGTGGCAAGAGAAGTGATTTACATGCAGTATGTCAAACTTAAGGATGAGAAGCAAAAGTCAACTTCAGATTTCATATACAATTAAACAACATGGGAAAATGTATAAAAGAAATTCATGTATTTATTTTTGTTCACTTAGTCACAGTAAAATAAAAGAAACCAATCAGCGGTTGGGGCCAATGCATTACAGTATGTGCAGAAACTCTCTTTTTTGCTCAGGCATAGGAAACTTCATGTAATTCCTTATTTAAATACTTCAAAAGCCTTGTTTTTACAATTTCCACAGTTGCAAAAAATATTACATTGCATTTTATATTGTGTTTATGTACAAGACGCACATGGCACATACACATGAAAAAGATTAAGAGGAAGACTCAGGACCCAAAAAAAAGACCAAAAATTAAGATAACTGAGATGTTAAGGCAAACCCAAAATAAGTAGGTGTTGTTTGGTAGAGTATACTTGACCAGAATTTGCACTCTCTAAGCTGCTGCTTTTGTGCTACACTAAATACTCAAACATTGAAGAACTGCTTAGAGTGCATCATCATTCAAATTATACTTACAAATTTGTATCCCACAAAACACTGCATTGAATAAATCCAAGCGCTACCACTGCAGATCAAATAATTTGTATTTCTATCACCTCGCATTTTTAACCTTCTTTAGAAACAAAACCTTGCTTGAAAGTCCCATTAAAAAAGACTTGGTTGTTTAACTGCGACTCAGAGACCACTACAGAAGGAATAAACCAATGATTCCAACCTCTTCCCTCCACCTCACAATTGAGTTTCTATTGAATAAAGCAATCAATTATCAATTAATAGAATTACTGTGTAGGCTAAATATGACATGTAGCCCAGCTGGAAGCCTGTTAGGAAGTATTTGATATGCTATGACATTGAGGTAAAATTTAGCTGCTGCAGTAACATTATCAGATGCACTAGGCCATTACACTTGCACACATGTCATTCCTTCCTCACCATTCCCAACTATAATACCATATATTCAGAAGTATTAGTTAACAGAAAGTGAAACAACAGTACTTTTGTTCTGTAAATTGCATTCCATGGATATGTAATCCTTTTTTTATTACCTCATATAAAAATGAATTGAATTATTTTAAAATGTTGAGTATTCACAAAGATAATTCCTACACAAAAGCAGCTATGAAAGGTTTTGAAACAAGGAGATATGGATCATGGCTATCTGATGAGTGTGAAGCGTCAATTTTATTAAAGCATTAGTACCTGCAGGGTAACATCACTTTTAGAGTGTAATTTATTGGTGATTGTTTAGCAGAAAGCAAACAGGACTTCCCAGAATATGGGTTTCAAAAAGATAATATTTAAGACCTTGGTAGACAAGTTACAAGGTGCTTTTTGTGTCAAGAAGATGAGTAAAGTGCTCAGAGGATCAAATATGAAAAGATAATAACAATCTGCTCTGGCTATGATGTTCTGATGAATGGCGTATGCCCCTTTTCTCAACTGATATGAGCTCAATTAGATACACTTTCAGAATATGTCAAAATTACTGCTCTGAGGCTAGCCAGCAAGTTGCATTGTACTTAATTTTGTGATTAAAATTAAGAACAGATATTATTGGTGGACAGTTATCTAATGCATGAAGCATCCTCTTTTTAATAAAATCTTAAAGTACTTATTAAGAATGCTGCCTAAAGCATGAGGCACCAAGTTTGTTATATCTTTATCATTACTGATTTGCATTGCCTCTTTAAATTCATTTTTCCCCTCATTATTTGATAAAAATAAGAAATCTCCAGAAATTTTCGAATTCATTCAAGTGAGTATTTTCATCAATCGTGAGCAGGTGCAGTCCCATCATAACCAGGAAACGTGATGAAACCTCTACCACAATTGGCACAGATATGTCAGTTACACTCAGATTTTCTGTAATAGGTTGCAGTGCATTTGAATCAGCCATATGGATGCTTCGAGGAAATTGAACATAATAAATTATATAATCATGATTCATATGGCACCTCATGATCTTAAAAATTGTGTTCTGGACATGTTTATGTGCATACAGTTTAGTAATCCAAGAAGCAACTGAGTGACTATGGAGCCATAGAATATGGATTATTAACACCCACAAGATACTGTGCTTATTCCAAGAGACTTTACTTCCTCTTGTGACTCAAGCTTTTGAAGGACAAAGAATGTTTCAGATATACATCACTCTGGAAAACATGTGCAAATCTGAGATTAAGGAAAGAAACAGCAATTGAACATACATTGGACCTGTGGTGGTCCATACAGAGGACTTATCAAATGCACTAAGATATTGGAAACGAGATTTTATTTGACAGTCATGATAATCTGTTACTCATATTTCATCAATTCCTCCCGTCTAGCTAAATGAAAATAAAACTTCTTGTATTCCTCTCATGAATCAAGTTGTATTGGCATTGAATGAATTTGGAGAGATGAACCCTAAATAACTCATGTAATGTGGACTTTTCACCTTCTCAGTTTTTGGAGTACAATGGATAATGCCCAAGAGTGTATTTGAATTACTTTCAGAATGGAGGAACTAGTTTAGGAACTATTCTTCATTTGCATGGAAAGGAACTCTTTTATTACTTTTTGTGGACTTTGTGGAAGGAAAAGAACCGATGTACTGTGAATGCCTCAATTACTAAGCTAAAATTGTCTTCCCTAAGAACTTTTTTTTGAATGGTCTCTCATGTTTTGGGACACAGTGATATAAATTCAATTGCAGATTTCATTGATCCTCTCTCATTTAGATTGTAATATTACTTTTTGCATCTCTTCAGGACTACTTTGTGTAGTCGTGTATGTGAGATGTTCTTTTTTAATAAAATATCATTGTTTATCAAAACTCTTTTAAGGATTTCAGTCAAATTGTTAGCATAATGATACAGCAACATACAGTGGTTCTTGCTCTACTAATGACCTATATCTCAACTATTACCATATAGCCGCCTTTTAATGAAAAGCAATTCCAAACTTTCCACAAGTAGTGTCTATTCTAATAAATATCACTTCACTTCTCTAGCAATTTCTAATGATTTTAAATACCTAGCTGAGAATGTAGGGAGAACACCAGCTTTGGTCATTCACTAAAGACTATAACCCGCTACAATACATCAATCTACTTTTAAGGTGTTTGTCCAGATGGATACTCAAGAACTCAGCCAAATACAAACATGTTGCCCCCATTTACAACAATTGGGAGAATAAGTAAATTGAATTTCTCCAACCTGTCATCACAACATAAAATGTGCAACCAAAAATAAAATTTTTTAAGCACTTCATATATTCAGGAAGAATAGCTTTTTAGATGATAGATTTTTCTGTGCAAATTTGATGATCTACATCAGTTTTATGAGAAGCTCCTTCCCCATCAAGTGTGAGAAGCTGATTTTTTTTTTTTTTTTTTTTCCTTCTGACAATGTCAGGTTTTTTTGCTGCTGCAATTTATTTTCTCCAACTTGCATTTGGTTTCAAAGTATTAAAATTAAGGAATGTCTTGATGTGGAAAATTTTCCTGCAAATTGACCATACTTCCCAAATAACTATGCAGCTACCAAAACAATTCACACACTCCTTACAATTAAATCTTTGTCACCTATGCATTGGGAAGATGCACTGCTTTGCATTTTTTTTTTGCTTTGCTCGTGGTTGTTACTGTTAATTTTGAGCCTATTGGGAATCTGATACCAGATTATATATGGAATTCCTGGGGAAGAGCACATAGAAAAGGAAGTGGAAAGCCAAATAAGTTGCATTCCTCTCCAATTTGTGATATAGAAGGCAGATTCGAGCCTTATTAGTGGGAACACTAAAAGACCAAAGATTTCTAATATTAATGAACATATGGACATGGGAGCTTGGAACCTGTCAACCTCATGATTATGCTTTGCAGTTTTTTTTTTTTTTTTTTTGGTAAGTATAATGCTTTGCAGTTTTTGATTGAATATTTAATCGAATGGAGGGTGGGGTGGCACTGTTGTTAACTGCGATATTGTGTACATCCTGGAATGCTTTCATTGGTTTGGTAAGTGAGTTAAGATGAGTCACATTTCTCTTGCTATTGTTCTTGCTTGAAAACAATGAAAGGAAGCTGCTATTATGGCATTGAGAAAACGAATTGTAATTTAACCAACAGTATATATTATACATAGATCCATACATAGACATATACACAATAAACTTAACCGAGAAAAGAAAAGCATTGCGAAGAATGTAACAACAGGCAAGACAAGAAGTGTGGGGGGCAGGACTAACCGCCTTGGTATACTCAATTCTAAGTGGGTTGCCGGCGACAGGGAAACCTTGAAGCGCGTTAATGGCGGCGAAAGCATCATCATCCCTCTTGAAATTGAGGAACGCATAGCTGCGCCCGGGCTGGAAAGCCACACTCTCGAGCTCTCCAAACTGCAAGAAGTGATTGGTGAGCTCGTGCTCTAGTATGCTGTGGGACAGATTCCCAACCCAGAGATGCCTCGAGGGCGGATGGCCACTGCTATTACTATTGTTGTTATTGGAATTGGAATTAAGACTACGCCCGGAACCCGAATGGCTACTCATCTTGTCTTCGAATCTCGATGGGTAGTCCCTTCGAAACCGGTCCCGCCCTCCTCCTCCTCCTCCTCCTCCTCCTCGGCCCGACTATAATGTCAACACAAACACAGATTGCTACTCAAAATACTAACAAAAAAATCATACAATTGTGTGTTGTAGTACATAAGATGATAAGAATGTGGCTATTGTGAGTTGGGTTTTGGGTTTTGGGTTTTGGTTAGTTAATTGATGAATTGAATCATAGTAACCATTAGAGCACAAATTAAACTAGGCTATGGCTATGGCGATTTTGTGATGATTTGAATGAAATCTTAACCTGGGGTAGTACTAGAATTGCTAAATGAAGTGATAATAGTTTGATTGAGAGAGTGATTGAAGATGCAAAGAAAGAAAGTGAAATATGTACAGCTTACCATATGAAATATGAATTGAATAGAATTGGAGCAAAGCAAAAAAGCAATAACGTAACGAACCAAACAATATATTCGGTTACTGCCTCCTCCCTCCTTAGTCCTTTTTCTAGTCTCTCGCCACTCTGAGAAAAGTTTTGTTGGTTTTTCTTTTTAGCCTTTTAGGGTTTGGAATTGTGCTGTGGAAGGAAGAATATAGTATACATGTGAATGTGATTTTTAGTTTTCTCTCTCACACTTTTATTTATTTTTTTTTTTTAATGAAGAATAAATAAATAAAATTGTAAGGTAATTAGGAGATAATGTCATGTAATACGTGGCAAGTGCACAGTGAGTTGACTCTCTGACTGCTTGCGTGCGTGCGAGAGTTTTGAGTTTCATAAAATAAATTCAACTGGCCCCAATATATATATATATATATATATTTTTGAAGCCGGCCCCAATATATTCAAAACAGAGCAATTTGATTTGTAAATCTATTTTAGTCCTGAACCCCTGAACCGTTACTTTTTTTTTTTTTTTAACGGGAATTAGGGATCAAGTTTGTAAGTTTTGAAATTTCTTGAATCTGGTTGAGATTAAGGCTGTGTTTGTTTTGGTTTCAAACTATTTCAGGAAATGATTTTACACCTGAGATGTGTGTTTGGTCATTTATAGAAAATTGCATTTTTCGAAAAACCATTTCCTTTGACCGTAAAAAGATGGCTTTCACCCGAAAATGATTTTACAATTCTATTTTCACTTCAAATCGTTTCCGGACAGAGCCTCATATGCGCAGAGAGAGAAAGAGAAATGGTGAACGAACAAATCGAGCTCCGATCCACCACCACAGCCCGAGCTCTAGTCCGACGACCACAGACCGAGCTCCAGTCCGACCACCACAGACCAAGCCTCCACAGTCTGACCACCACAGCTCGAGCTCCGATCCACCCATGGTGAGTAATCTACACTCCGATTCACCCTACACTCCAATCCACCCCTATTTCACTCCGATCCACCCCCTATTTCACTCCGATTCACCCTTCAGTCCGATCCACCCTTTATCTCCGATCTGAGCTTCGATCCACCCTCCATTTTACCCTAACGGCCTCACCTCACCTCACCTTACCTTATAATTTATATCTATAATCTAGACTATTATTTAATATTTAGAAATTTATTAGTTTTATGACTTTTTTAAAGTACAAATATATATTAGCAAACTGACAAAATATATATATATATATATATATATTAGCACATTTTCAATAGAAAAAAATAAAAATAAAAATAAAGCTGATGTCAAATCCACAATAACTCCACGTTTTTCAGTAGTTTATAATCTCCTCATCTCTTAACATTTTTCAAATTGAAACAAATTTATGTTGATATCATTTTTTATCTAATTTCAAATTTCGATAAAAATTTTAGTCCTAAATTAAAGGATTTTATGATTATAATAGCTGTACCCCATTTTTTTTTGTTGATTTTCATCAACTTCCATGTGGTTGGCTAAATTTGGTTGAGTTTTAATTGAAATATAAAGACTAATTTTGGTGTTATATATGAGATTATGAAATTCCTTTTAATTTGGGCACATATGGGCAAAAATCGGGCTTCAATAGAATGAGATATAACTTAATTAATGAAAGTATTGAATTTGCATTTATATTGTGGAAAAAGTATGTAATTTTGTATGGAACGCATGCTAATATTCTAACCTAATTTCCATGAAAATTTGGTACTAAATATACCATTTTGGTCTATCTTTCGTTGAGCATACCATTAAGATTTGAGCATTTAATTGATTAAGAAATTTAACTAATTTTCTTAAATTACATTCCTTGTTTTTATTCAAATTCATTTACTTTGTCATGTTTGATCCATTTATTTTTATCAGGTCATACATGTGATTTATATGGAGATCAAGTTAATTTATTTTAATTGATGGGCATGTCTAGTTTTATTGTGAATTATCAACGGTTGATTTAAAGTCCACACAGTTCCTTAAGTGCACTGTAGTCCGGGTTTTAATCCTTGCACTAGTGAATTAAGGAAGTCTATTGGTATGATATGTGTCCCAATTGATAGAATATGGCAGTGACATCATTTGTTCTTATCCACAATTCCTAAAACCCTACGGAACCCCATATATATATAATCCCTCACTTTTCCTTCTTCATCAAGAATCATCAGTCCTATTTAGAGGCCCCAAAATCCCATAAATATTCTCCCATACCCAAGGCTCCTCCGCCCTTCCCCTTTGGGTTGTCATCCTCCAACATCCTTGGCCTCAACTCTGCCCAAGAACCCTATACAATAGTCATCTTCAACCCATTTAAAAGCTCCAAAAAACAAAAACCCAAAAATAAGTAGAAAAATCCCACTTTCTTTATCTACCCAAAAATTCTCAGAAACAAACCAAAAAAAAACCTTCCACAATAATCCAGACCAACCTCTACCTAAAAAAAAGGAAACCCTCCCCTACATAACCAGAAAACCACCTTAGAAAAATCCTTCCTTTTTCCCTTTCTCACCAACACAAAACAGCAGCTAATTCAATCTTTTAGAAATCCAGCCCAGTTTTCCTAAGCCCACAAACCCAACACAAAACTCACCTCAAGGCCTTTCCCTTCACCAAGCCCATCATGTCCCTCTCTCAACGTTCCGCCCAACCTGATAACTTCAAGCCTATTCGCATAAAACTCCACCAGCCCATTCGCACAAAGCACACAAAACTTCAGCCCACTCGAAGAAGAGTAAAATGATCAAGAGATTCAAGACCAATTCAACTTAAAACTCAACTCTTCCAAGCCCATGCCTCAGTCAAGCCCAACCTGAAAATCAAACTAAATTCACATAAACCCAACCCGTGGACCCATCAGCAAATAAATCTACAAAATTACACCTTGACTCCCAAACCTCTCCAATTTACACTTGTTTGTTTGAAAACAATTTATCTAACTTTTTGTTATTTATTTATTTTTTTTGAAAGTGGGTTAAAATATACCTCTATTTTGAAAAATTGAGATTTTAAAAAGTTGTATATAAAAGCTAAAAACTAAGCTTATAAGCTCATGCCAAACGAACAGTGAACAATTTCCAAAATTATACTTAGGCCCCACAATTACCTAAAGTCACTTTCAACCCTAAAATTTTTCAAAATTATGCATCAACCCCAAAATTTGTAAAGATTTCATTTCAACCTTAAACTTTCATAAGATTATGTTTTTAACCCCAAAACTTTCCATAATCACAAAAATGACCTCCAAAACTTTTAATAATTGCACAAAAGACCTTGGGTCATAAAAATGCATTTTTAATTGTTTTGTGCCCAAATAAAATATTTTCCTTTAAAAATAATAAAATTAATGATATTATTATCAAACTTTAGAGTAATTAAACATTTGTGCCCCTTAATTTGCAAGAGATAAAATACTTTGTAAAAGGGAATTGCAAAATTAGATTTGTTAGGCTATGCTTTGGAGTGATGTTAGTTATATTTAATTCAATAATGCAATTTACCTTTTAATAAATGTCATCCAATCACTTGCTTAACTATGCTATTTTGATCTTGCTTTCCAAAGAATAAATTACACATGTCATTTGTTTACATATCATCTTAGGATAGACTACACATCATTCATCTACATGTCATCCTAGGATAGATCATACATGTCATACATCCACATGCTATCTTAGGATAGGCTTGCTTTGTTTTATTGCACATGCACATGCATAATATCATTTCTTTTTAAAACCAAATGTCAAATATTTTAGTTGTCATTTAAATGGTGAAATTTAAGATTAAATTCAAAACGGAGTACTATCATTTTGGATAGGCATTGTGGGGTGCCTAACACCTTCCTCACATATATAATTTATAAGTTTTCTAAAGTGATTCATTAACAAATACTCTAAAAGTGTCCATTAGCCAGACCCATTTTTATTTTTGAAAAAAGAAATATTTTTAATTAGAAGATATAAACAAGCAAGTCCTTATAAAAGTTGTGGGGGTGAGCCCAATGTTACGAATTGGTCCAGGGCCCAATTTGAATATCCTTGTTTGTCTGAAGAGGTAAAAAGGATCAGGGCTGAGTCCGTTTGGTGAAGTGCACTTGAAAAGAATGATGGGACACGTCCGAAGACTATCCTGTTTGTCCGAAGAGATCCTCTCATCGGATCACTAGAGAACTTGATCAAGCAAATATACTGAAGGCCAGAGCGACCTTCCCAACTGATCCCACAGTAGAGAGCGAATTCTGGGAATGCCTAGGAATAAGGAGAGCATAAAATATCTTAAAGGAAAAACTGCTACCACTGCATTTAATGCACTGCAACAACTTTCCTGGCCGCATTTATGTGGAGAAGACACCTACACAATTCAGCCTCAGCTACTATCACTCACGGCAGACTAAAGCAAATGTCTGATGTGACACATACTCAAGTGGATGCTTGGATGAAGAACAAATGTACAGTGAAGATAAAGGAGGAGGAGAATATATAAAGAGAGTAGGCCTCTACAAAGAGGGGGGAAAATTGTATTCACGAAGTTGATAAATACTAAGTCTCTTCGAACCAAAGAGAATTTTTTTTGAATACTAGTCTGAACATCGTTTTATCCTTTTTGCATGCATGAACCGTTGCTAAATCCATAACCAGCCCAACTGTTTAACCCATTTTCTACAAATTTATTATTGGGGGTTCGTTGGGCTTACAGTGCGAAAAGTTTGTGCCTAGCCCATCAAATTTTAACTCTACAAAAGTGATTTTATAAATTTTGGTATTCTTTATCATGTGTGTTTATTTTTATTTAGTTCAAAATTTCAACAGACTTCTGATTTTCCTTTAGAGATTCAAGAGATTAGTAATATCAATACTACTTTCTTAGTCTAGTATTGATTTTGCAATCCCAAAATCTGTAGTTTCTCTAAAGAAAATCCCCTCTTGTACGTTCTTTTATGCAGGTATATATTATTCTAATCTTGTTTTGTTTATTTTGTTATTAACATGCTCTAATTCTACTTTATTATTTGTTCATGTGATGATTATTTTGATCATGAGAGATGCTACGTCTACAACAATTTTACAACATTTTTACAACAAATCACAGGTGGTTAGTTGTTATTGGTTCAAATTTGAAACTAACACTAAGATTACTTTTTTGCCCCAACAATAACAACCAATAACAACCTGCCACTTAGGAAATGTTGTAGAAATGTTGTAGAAATGTTGTAGACATAGCATTTCTCTTTGATCATCTGTTTATTTTATCGTTTTTTTATAAATAAAATCAAAAAAGGATTTCTTAGATTTATTATTTTTCAAAATAAATTCCAGATTTATTTTTCTAAATAAATTCTAGATCTGTTTTTCTACCTAGCTTTTTGGATTTTCGTTCTTACCTTGTTCACACTGAATTTTGGGTTGAGAAATCCTCCTAAGGCATCCAACTCTCCAATATGCCTCCCTTCCTCCCACTTTTATTTATAAAATCTTAGTAGACTACACTAGGCTGTTAGTTGCATCTAAATTTATTGTTAATTGGTATTATGCCCGTTCGCTGTACGGCTTGATTAAAAATTATATATATTGAAACTATATTAATAATTTGTGAGCCACATGATAAAAACTAATTAATTTTGAAACAGGTAATACATACATGTATTGAGTCACTTATTACTATGGTTTATAATCTAAATAATTATTAAGTTTATTTTAAATTAATTTCTTGAAACATTTGGTAATAGAATTTTAAGTGAAGTATAATTTAAAAATTTTTAGAACTTAGAAAATATAGTTTTATTAATAGTAAATTATTAGTAATAGAGTTTAATCTTCGATAACAAACTTAATAATAAATGAAAGTATAAATTATATATTTTACTCACATTATCAAAATTATCTTAATGATTATTGAAGCACTTGAAAGTTGAAAGTTTAACAGAGTTTCACCTAGAATAAATCAAATGGAAATTACTTTAATACTCTTGTAATAAATGACCATTTTGAGGAGAAAAAAACATAACATTTTAGCACTATTTTAACTTTCTTGATGTACCACCGCGAACTCTTAGTGCAATGGTTACTTCACAAGTATTAAGTGCTTGTGGGGTGTGAGGGGTAAGTGCCAGGGTTTAAGTCTCTAGAAGAGAGTTTCACACATATATACACTTAGATTAGGTTAGAGTAGAATTTTTATCTTGTATAAAAAAAAATAAAAAAAAAATTCTTGATGTATAATGTAAACAAAGAAGGAATAAGTATTAACCTTATGCAGTGAGTAAGCTTACTTGAGATGATTAAATATAAGATCTTTACATGCCTTCTTAGTTTATATCAACCTCTTTGCTAATCTAACAAAACGTCATGTTTAATAAAAAGTTATCTTCATAATTCCTCATCTTTTATTATGAACATTTTCTATCTTTCACACTCTACAATCCTAACATCGTTTATAATTCTAAGAATTTATTGTCATGTTGATTGGGTCTCAACAATGTTTTTGACAAATAAGTAAAACCCACCAAAAATTTGGGAGAAAAAAAAAACCTAGCATTTTATGCTCCACATGTTTGGTTTCATAAAACCCATTTTTATGAATCTCAATAAATCAAGTGATGAACAAAATGGAAAAAAAGAAAAGAAAAAGAAGGAAACAGAATTTCAGTTAAAATTGAATTTTAGTTGAAATAGAATTTTATATTTTTTAAAACTTAGCTAATAGGGTTTATTCTTTCTTTAACGTACAACTATTTTTTTTTTATCTAAAAAAAATGTTCTCTTGGATTTATCCAAAAAACCCTCTTAGTTACTGGCTTGAGTCTATCCAAAAATATCTCATAGTTGTAGGACTTAAAATTTCTTTGTTGTTGTTTTTTTGGATAAAAATTGTGTATTAAAAAAAAAAATTGTAGATTATTTATAACGTGAAGAAGAAAAAAAAAAAAAAAACCTGATATATATCAACATTAAGTTTTTGTGTCTATCCAAAGATAAATAGAGGAAAGTTGATAAGAAAATTAAAAATTTTGTGTCTATACAAAGATTATTAGAGGAAAGGTTGATAAGAACAATTAAGATGCTTTCGTGTCTATCCAAAGCTAAATAGAGGGAAAGTTGATAATAAGAACAATTAAGAATTTGTGTATATCTTAAAAATTGATTTTAGGGTAAATTGCAAATTACACCCCTAAAGTTTGGGGGTGATTGAATTTTACACCTTGAAGTTTTAGGATTTGAATTTTATCTCCTGAAGTTTGGGGTGTTTGGATTTTACACCATGACATTTTAGAACTCAGATTTTACCCCCTAAAGTTTAGGGTTATTTAGATTTTACACCCAAAAATTCTGAAACTTTAGGATGTAAAATCCAAACATCCTAAAATTTTAGGGAGTAAAATCCAAACACTTCAAAAATATATAGGGTAAAATCCAAATTTTGAAACGTCAGGGTATAAAATCCAAATATCACAAAACTTTAGGGGGTAAAATCTAAATTATGAAACTTTGGGGTGTAAAATCCAATCACCCCAAGTTTTAGGGGTGTAATTTGCAATTTACCCTTTATTTTAAATTGCTGCAATTTGGTGTAGTCACTTGGTACAATCACAGCCTCTAAGCCAAATTTTTATTATATAATATATATGATAATATGATTTATTTTATTTTATTTTTTTGATTTAGGCTGAAGCTTAGGGCTTATAGCCCACTAACATATTTCCTTCTAGGTCTTAACTGTTCCTCATTCTTAAAAAAAAAAAAAAGGTCTTAACTCTTGCTTAAGCCTTAAAACCTTCTAGTAGGCCCAAAGATATAATACCTAAGCTTATCTTATAAACTATTTAAATATTTTTGTTTTAATAAGTGGGATAAATTTTCAATTTACGCCCCCTCTATGATATTTGTTCTTTATCATCAAGCTAATATACCAATTGGTTTTGAGCATTTTGGTGTAGGCAGGGTTCAAACCCTTAATGTCTTATTAGATGACAAGAGACTTTACCAGTTGAGGTAACTCAAGTCCATAACTAATCAAATAATTCTTATAGAAATTCTTGGATGATTAAGAATTTGTTTAATGAAAACACTTAGTATACAATGCTACATACAAACCAAAAGACAAGCTCAAAACACAGACACAGAATCCACAAGCAGTATGAGCCGCAAACAGCCCAGCATACAACATATTTATAAGGCCTTTCAACCTCAACTAAAACTGTACCACAGATTTAACATTATGGAGGATCAGCATATGACAGGCTTATAGAAGAGGTATGCATTGAATATTAATGACGCAAGGGTTGAAGACTGCTGTTCTCAACCACCACAACCACCACCACAATCACCACCTCCACCTCCGCAGCCACCACCATCACCACCGTGTTTGTCTTTGTTAGTAGGATCTTCACCATTTGGACCATCAGCACATGCAAAAATTATCATTGATATGATTGAAATCACTAGAAAAACTTGGCTAAGTAGCAGAAAGCAATCAGAGAGATTACCAACAATCTCATCCCCCACGTTTTCCAAGGGTCGCTCCATCTATGTGAGCTGAGATTTACACTTTCACAATCCTAGTTATGAAATTCTTACTATTATACTCTTCCAATTATAGAGGAGGCCCTCTCCTGAGTAATTAAAGTTCTAAACACGACAAAGTTCCTTGTATATCCCAACAGCGTACTACACTGCTATCCTCTTTTTCATTTCTTTCCAGGCAGTTTCCTTGTGATAAAAACAAGGATTGAGAACTTTCTTTATTCTTTCCTTTCATGACAGGAATCCGAAATAGAACCAAAAAGAAAGATCAAAGAACAATTCAGTTTTTGTCCTACTTGATAGGGGGGGGGGGGGGGGGGGGGAAACAAAAACAAAATAAAAAAAAAAAAACACAAAATTAAAGCCTAGACTAGGAACAATATATTCTGGTAGAAGGCTGAGTGGCAATCCATTTAACAATGTTAAAATAGTAAACAACTTTCTCAATATGTATATAATATGTACTGACAAGACCTCTCCATATATAGTATACACTATACTTGCCTTGATTAAATGGAGAAGTAAGAGACAAAACATATAGATGAAAAAATAAGTCCACTTTGTATTTGCAGTTACTAGTTAGTAACCAAAAAAAGAAGAGTATCCTTGAGACTTCTCACATTTTGACTTCAACTATTCCTACCCTGTGAAATTCAATATAAAACCTAGATCCTATATTCAAACAATTTTTCTTTAGTTGTCCGTGAGGGACAAGAAAGTATCCATTGCCCACCGCATCAAAGAAGTGCACTAAAGAACACCTTAAATTTGGATCGTGGAATGGTTCAATGTTGGAAGCTATGCACTGACAAGATAAACCTTGAGCTTCCAAGGAAGTGGGAAATAAAGCAGTTTATGAGATGACTTATATGTCAGACCATTTATAGTTCATAGTCGAACCATTAAACTATCTTAATGAACCGAATATATATATTGTTCATACTTCATAGTCAAACCATTGAAGGTCATCAATTGCCAAATGTTTCAGTTGTGAGTGAAATTATTAAACCCTAGAAAAGCTCATAAAAAGTCAACAATGATGTGAACTTACCAACCCTAGCAAGTTTTTTTATTTTTTATTTTGGTAGTAAATAAGAAAATAAACAGCTAAAAGGTCATATGAAATTCAACTTGCTAGGTTTGGTCGTGGTGCAAATGCAACCCTAGCAAGTTGAATTTCATTGAATTAGTCTACTTGGTATTCAAGGAATAATAATAATAATAAAAAGTCTACTTCAAGTGTCTTTTTGGTTAATTCCTACCAAAAATCCTAGAAATTAACTCATCAAAGCTGTGTGTGTGTGTGTTAAGGATAATACAATATTAGTACGTAACTTTTTTCCTTTTTTTGGCCTCTTGTAATTAACTATGCCTTCCAACCTTCTCCAACAAAAAAAAAAAAAAGAAAAAGAAAAAGAAAAAGAAAAGAGTATCTATTGCTTCCCATCACACAAAAGAAAAAAGAAAATAAGTATCTATTGCTATAATTTATAACCCTGCCAAAATGACAAGTAGACAAACCTCAAATCCAATCTCTCCTTCTAACTGTTAGTATGCAAAAAAATATATTGCAAAAAAATTATCTAATATCTAAGCCTAATACTTGAGAAAGGTTTCCTTCATAGAATATTCTGTATTTTGTTTAGAAGAAAGGCAGTTTAGAAGAAAATTTGAATGAATGAAAGAAGGTGACTCTTAAAAAAAAAAAATAAATAAATAAAAAAAGGGAAAAGGAAGAAGGTTAGGGCCTGTTTGGTAACTTAAAACTGTTTTGTATTTTCAGTTTTCAATTTTTGTAGGTGTTATGCAAAATTGTTTTCAAAATGTGCTTTCTCAACCCAAACACACAACTTGGTTTGTTTGGCATGTGTTTTTCATTCAAAAACTAGTCTCAATTTTCATCCAATAAAAAATTATACAACCTATAACAAACCCAAAATTGAAGCCTATCACAAAAGAGAGAAAGACTGAAAACACATTTTGGGTGTTTTCAAGTTATGGAAACTGAGTTTTCATGGCATTTTGGTAAATAAACAGACATGGCTGGGACCCATGGTCAGAGGGAAGTCACACCAAGCGCAACTTTTGATGGCATGAGCAACGGCTCTCTTCATCAAGCTCAGAACAATCACTCCATCTTCATACCACCACAACTCTAAACGCAAAGAAGCCTCTGCCCTGCCTTCACCTCCTCACGCAAGCACTCACCGAGCCCACATCAGCCAACCGTGCCGCCTCGACCTCAGAAACGCAGTTCTTCACGCGTCGCTGCACTGATCTTCCCCACCGACCTCTTTCTCAAAAATTTCACCAATTCTAAGGTATTTTATACATTTGAGCTGTTTTATACATTTGATTTGTTGGTAATAGGGTGGCATTCTGCATCTCTTAGATCTATTTCAACTTGTGGTGATTGATGGTTGGGTGTTTGCTTCTCTTTTTTTTTATTTTTTATTTTTTTGATGTTTGGGTTTTCTTTTCTTCGGGTTGAGGATTTTGAGAAGTTCTTGAGGGCTTCGTGATTGCATTTGTGTGAATGGATTGGTATTTTTCTTCTCCATCCTTCCTGACTCTACCGTTGGCACCATCATCTTAGTGTCAGACCCATTTTACTCTCCAAAACAACTTTCAAGTTTCAGAGATTTCAAGTGCTTGTAATTATCAATATGAATGCGTAATAATGTAAATTCATTAGTTGGGCCTTGCCCATAATAAATACTAAACATGTTAGGTGGATAATGGACATTAACTATTTACTTAGGCCCCATTTTTTTAATAACAATCTTTTATATTATAAAACAAGTGAGTTTATTGATAGTTTTTATTAATTTTTCTTAGTAATTTTTTTAACATTTATACTCCTAGTTTATTTTTTTGGATAGAATTTACACTCTTGTTAGCATAATTTTTAATATTTTTCTTTAAGTTTTGTCTCGTTTTTAGTTTTATTTTAGTTGTTATGTATTAACATTTTTAAGTGATAAATTAAAGTTATTATTTAATATTTATATAAAAATGCAAGAAAATTTTCTGATTTTTTTATATATAAGTTATACCTTGGAAAATGTGAAATTGTTACACAATGAACACGTTAATCAAACAATTTTCTTCAAAATATACTTTCAGATGAAAGAAAAATTCAACATAAAAACATTTCACACCTGATAAAAAAAAAAAAAAAAACATTTCACTCCATGACAAAAGAGGAAGAAAAAAGAAAAAAGAAGAATTGAAACTCTATCCTCTTAGAATAAAACGACACCGTATGCCCTTTTGCCCCATCTTTTTTTTTTTTTTCGATAACGGCTACCAAACTTAGGGTTTAACGACAAAACCCTTTAAACCCTTCTCTTTCTCTCCCTGTGAATTCTCAGAGCTACGAGAGCTTCGATTCGATAACAATGGCGGCCTTCAACTACTTCAAGAACACGTACGACGTGGATGTGAAGCCCCGCCTCCTTCGCACGCTCATCAAAGAGCGCGTCCCCGACGATAAGCACCCGTTCGAGAACCCAGTGGAGCTCTCCACCGTATCAAAACCCACGGCCTCTTATCAGAGTCCTTCAGCGAATCCACTGACCAAAAGCTTGTCGATAACTGGAAATCCGCTGTCGATTTCCTGGGTCGAGCGTGTGCTCGTGCTCATCTCTAACAATATGGTACTCACAACATGTGAATTTTTGTTTTTATAAAAAATTAGAATGTGTTATATGTATATATTTATATATTTCTTCGCGCAACTGGTTTTGGTGGGTGGGTTCAGTGGCTCATAGGTTTTGCTGGTTACATGTTATCAAAAATATGTATGTATATCTGGGTACAACATAGTACAATTTCTTGGGGGCAATACATTAGGTTTCCAATTAAATTCTTACACATATCTACATTGAATTTAATTTTCCTCGAAAAAGATTACATTGTTATTGTTTCATTTGTTAATGCAATCATGTGTTTGAATTTAAGTAGGAAACATAAACTATAACATCTAGGGAATTAACCATAAGTTTTGCCATATATATATATATATAAGTTGTTTTTGGTCCACACCATTTACCACAAGGCCTACAACTTGCTGAAGTGGTTGATAACAATCACTTTCACATGAATCCACCCCTTTTTCTCCACTGTTCATAGTCGACCACATCAAAGTTGTGGCAAAAGTTTGGACAAGTCACAAGAGTGAAAATTTTCTTTATGTGATCTTAGAGATAATGGTGATACAAAATCATAGGTAGAACTCACCCTTGAAAATTGGTTTCCAAAGGTAGAGTGCCTAAGAGCTTATATACAGATGGTTAAGCTTACAATTAATCCATGTGGGACACTAGGATCATAACGAATGGCTTCACCAGTGTAAGCTTTGTACTTGTACCAGGCTCAGTTGAATTGGTTATATTATGTTTGTTTTTTACTTGAACCAAGTTAGGTGCAATTATTTGAAGTATATGTTGTAATTTTGCGTGGAATTGTCTTGGTGAATGGGGCATAAAAGTAATGGAGGCTTTGAGAGAGCATTTCGTTGACTTTTGGATCTGATAGGTCTTAGCATTGATGGTGGTTAGGGCTTTGATTTAATTTCATGGCCTTGTTCTAATGAGCCTTTGGATCGCGCGGGAAACACATGGGAGGGACATAATTTATGTGGCACATCCAAGTGCATATGGGTGGGTTGAAACTAATTAAAGGAAATAGAGAAAGAGACGTTGAAGCGAGACAAGAGACAAAGAGAGAGAAGACATGAGGGTTGCATGGTTCAGCCTTGACGGACTACGTCCATGGTGTAAAGCTCTTGATGGCCGCATCTTTATTATGTGATGAAGTACATGATAGAGAGAGCCCTAGTAGGGTATATATTGATTGATTTGGTTAGTGTGGAAGGAGCGAAACAGTCACACATTTGAGGAGATTGAAAGATCTATTGATCAATTGAAGTCTTTGTTGCATCATACCTTGCTTGATTTGTCTCAGACATGGGGTTTTACTAATTGTATTTGAGGAGATTGAAAGATCTATTGATCAATTGAAGTCTTTGCTGCATCATACCTTGCTTGATTTGTCTCAAACATGAGTTTTACTAATTGTACTTCAATTTATGATTTCCAACTTTCCCGTAGATTTTCTGTTTTATTTTATTGTATTTTTGTAAGATGATGTATGTTCATCATCATGGACATAGAGTTGCCCTTCTCATTTTCAATAATGCTCTGTTTGTTTCTGCAATGATATTTTTTAGAAAATGAGTCATTTTCTAAAAGGCATTTTCTATAAAACTATCTCATTTTCCAATATTTGGTAGCAACTTTAAATGAATTGAAAAACATCCTCCTAACTTCCCTTATTTAGCTTGTTGTGACATGAGTTTTTTTCCAAAAAAAATTCATGGAAAAACAATCTCTAAAAATAAGTTATACTTTTTATGTTGACCAAAGATAGTTTTCCTTTGAATTATCTTTTTTTATGCTACCAAACATTGGAAAACACAGAAAACTATCTTTACACATGGTTTTCCATCGAAATAAACAGAGCGTAAAATTCTATTACTATATATATATATATATATATGTATTTTTATGTTGACCAAAGATAGTTTTCCTTTGAATCATCTTTTTTTATGCTACCAAA
The DNA here is from genome assembly GCA_023736055.1 of Quercus glauca. NCBI lineage: Eukaryota > Viridiplantae > Streptophyta > Magnoliopsida > Fagales > Fagaceae > Quercus > Quercus glauca. Next base: position 29,279,337 of record CM043318.1, on the reverse strand, counting down.
CATTGGAAAACACAGAAAACTATCTTTACACATGGTTTTCCATCGAAACAAACAAAGCGTAAAATTCTATTACTATATATATATATATATATATGTATATGCTACAGGTCTTGGGTTAGGTGTAGATGGGCTAAAATAAGATAAACCCAATATATCTTTAACACTCCCCCTCAAACTCAAGGTAAAGGCTTGATGATTACTGCCTTGAGTTTGAAATAAGCTTGTGAAAATCTGAACAATCTGGGTAGCTTGGATACCATGTTGAAATTTGAAATGAAATAGAGAAACACTGTAGTGAGCGTGATTGAAAGGCTGATCTAATGTAGTATTGATGGAAGAAAAATTCAAAACTTGTCATTGAGCCAAGATCAGATTTTGCTCTGATAGCATGTTGAAATTAATTGAAGGAAATAGAGAAAGAGACGCAGAAGCAAGAAAGAGACAGAAAGATAAGACATGAGGGTTATGTGGTATGGCCTTGACAGCCTACGTCCATAGTGTAAATCCCTTGACGGTTACATCTTTATTATGTGATGAAGTACATGCTACAGTGAACCCTAGTGGGGTAAATATAGATGCTACAGGTCTAGGGTTAAATTTAGATGGGATTTACACTAAAATAATATAAACCCAATATATCTTGAACAGGGTAGATGGGTTAGATCCTGTAAGAGTCAATCCTATCACATGTCAGCCATTTGTGCTTGAAGTGTTGAATTGGGACTACTTATCTGATGGGTATCACGTAAGAGATCAAATTTATGAAAAAATAATTGTATTTGATGAATATTTGGGCTATGACACATTTTGAGAATTTCCAGGGCAGAAGAAATGTAAGAAAGATGTGAATTCCGTGGCTTATTTTTATGAAATTGTTCTGCAGTAAACGTGATGGATGTATTAGGATTCACCTATGGTGGAATCTTTTTTCAATGTTAATATGGATTGATGTCATCGGAGGGAGCAATGCAAAAAATATTGTCTGACTATTAGTTATCACTTGATAGTTACCTTGTGAGGGGGAAAATAAAGAGAGATTATTATTTTGATAAGTAAGTATAGTTGCTTTATTGAAGAAAAAACAAAAACTTTATGTTCACAATGATGAACACAATGGGTCAAGAAAAATTACACAGCAAAGCTAAGAGAGTCATGAAACTCTAAAATAGAGGCACAATGAGTAAAGCCCCAAACCTGAGATCACTCAAACAGCTTGTGAATCAATAATGATTTTAGTTGTTCAAGGGATCTTTCGACATTCTAAAACGAGTTAGAATTGCTAAAGAGAAATTACATATTTTTCATTTTACTATATTGTAGATCTTCCTCAAATGTTTGCTTATTTTTTTGTATGATGTTCTAGCCAGGTAAATGTTGGGCGGGAATCTGCTTGCTGGGAATGACTTGTCAAGAATGTAGCTCTGATCGTTTCTTGGCATCATACACTCTTTGGTTCCACAAGCTTCTACCTTATATTAAGGTATATAAGTCTAGTTCTATCATGCATTGTAATAGTCATATTAAAATCATATCTAAGAATTTATGCTTATTAACTATTAAAAAGTCTATAGAACTCTTCATTATTATGGTATAGTTACTAAATATGAAGCAATGTATGGGGCACTTACATTCAGCTTAAGCCAGAACTAATTATGACATATTTCTACCTTACTTGCCAGTCAGCTTCTCTAAGGCTAATGATTTTAAGGCTAGACTCTGATAATATGCTTGCATCTTAGACTTGGATTTTTGATACAATTGATTTTACACCATGCTACATTAGATGGTAATTATGAAAATGAATTTCCATTCTCCTTTGTGGGTTATTGAAGGAACCATTCTGGTTACTGAATTTTGCATATCATATCTAATTAAGCCATCTTAATCAGTCTACACTTCTTTAATAAATTTCTAGGACAAGTGTCTTCCCACATTCTCTGTTATATAAAAGCAATCTGTATTACATATAATATGAAAATGAACTTGTACTACCTGTTGAGATTATTTATCAGATTTTTAGCTTAAAAGAAGACGAAAATGAATTGTTAACCTTAAATCACTATTCTTTTATAGAGCACTAATATACTGAGAAACTTCTTGCAGTTAAAGATTGTGACTTGCCTCTTAATATGTCAAAATATTGTCTTTATTTCAGTGCTAAAAGTTAAATGTTAATAAAAACTTTAAATTCCTTATAAATCGCTATTGAAATGTCTGCCATATCTTTTGTTCTACTCAGTCACCAGGAGATTCTCATTTTGTAAAGGTGGCTTCTTGTGCTTCAGTATCAGATCTGTTTATGAGGTTAGATATCCTTTTTTTTTTTTAATAAGTACAAGGTTAGGTACCCTTTCTTAGCATTATATACACGCTATTTCTTCTGGATGATGTGGAACCTCACCAAGGCAAGGCCCTTTGGACCCACTCTTAGGGAGTAAACCATGGATACATGACCCCACCCACTAAACCGTGTATCAGGTAATCCAGGTGTACTCCTAGTGGGAATTGAACCTAGGATGTCTAAGTTTATAGCTAGTCCCAAGCCTCCAACCACTAGGCTGCACCCTAACGGGTGTATATGCACGTACTAACTGGGACCTAAAGTTAATTGTAGATATTGTTTTGTAACTCTTTGTAACTAATGCCTAGTTCCCAAATTATGCATGAACTAGGGAAGGCTTTTGAGTGTAATGTAAGTTTATAAGGTAATACGTTGCGGTTGATTTTTTGGGTGAGTTGTGAAAAGAATGGGATAGAAAAGGTGGATGCGAATTTCTGATCAGCTGCCTTGAGGTGAGTTGCGTTCTTCTTGGGGTTAAAATATTAGAATTCAGCTTAGGTTGCATTGCTTTGAGAAAAATAGAAATGGGAGTGTGAAATAAAGGCTTGGGAAGGAGTTTGGAACATTGTAAGTGGTTTGGGGTTGTCAAGAATATTGGGCTAGCGTTTTGGGCTTGAAGGACCTGGGGTGTTTCCTTGAGGTGAGTTGTGTACTCCTTGGAAAATATTATAATTAACCTTAAATTGCATTGCTTTGAGAAAAATAGAAATGGGAGTGTGAAATAAAAGCTTGGGAAGGAGTTTGGAACCTTGTAAGTGGTCCGGGGTTGTCAAGAATATTGGGCTACCGTTTTGGGCTTGAAGGACCCGGGGTGTTTCAAATGGTATTTGAGCAATGTACTACTCGTTGGTGGCACCACACACGCCATGAGCTGTACCGCATGATGGGCTGTGTGTGCAAGAGCGCAAGTGTGCTCCGTGGTGGAACCCAAGTTACCAACACACTCTCTCTCTCTTGGTGCTATCTAGAGATACCATTGTTTGATGATAGAGTTGGTACCTTGGGGGCTCGTAAATAGCTCATGACCAGGTGTATGGTTTAATTTATGCTCTTTCTAGATGCTATTCTGAGCTACCCTTCTTTGATTTAGGACTTGGTAACATCGGGTGCTCACGAAGAGGCCGTGACATCTCTAAAAAAAATTTCATTCGATATAGCATGGGCATACTTTTGGCCAGAAATGAAGCTTCAACAGTGTGCCTGGATTGTGATAAAAGGCACTTTCAAATAATAAAGGCTGATAATAATTTTTTTAGGTGTGTTTGTGTGCATGTTCACAGTACAACAAGCTTTCTTAAAGTACATAATTTGTATTGTTGTCTTCTAAGGAGTAAATTAGATAGTACTAAAATTTCTCATAATGTGGATCGAGTTAATTTCATTGACCAGATGCATTCGGATTGTGTGTGACTACCCTGTTTTGTCTAAATTTCAAATGGAAGGTGATGGCTTATGGGATTCCTCACTCTGGTTATTAGTTGTCTCAATTCTAATTGGGGTAGATATTTCTTTATTAAAACAGCTGGTAGCCTATGATTTTTGAAGACTGTTTTTATCACTGTTGCATGAGTTCTATATTGAACCTTGCTTTATCTACTTTTATGCTATGAAATCATATATTCTGATTAGCAACATATAATTCTTAATGTCTGTCTATAATACTTGTAGCCTGTATGTGTTAGTGTTATTATGAGTTTCATAACTTTTGAAGCTTTTTGCTTTCCTGGATTAGGTTGGGTAGTTTTCCAAATATAAAGAAGGATGGGACTTCCCATGCTGGGAAACTCATACAACCAGTTTTGAAGTTATTAAACGATGATAGTTCAGGGGCTATATGGGTAAGTAGTATAGTTAGAACTTCTAAATTAATTAATTTATATTACTATACTTCTTCAGTCCTCAAGGTTTGCTGGAGGAAATCCATTAATATTTATTATTTCACATTTTTATTTTAAATTAGTCAATGTAAAAATTTTCACTTAAAAACTGAATAACACTCTTTCAATCTCCATTGAACACTACCTTTAAAGGTTTTTTTTTCCTTTTTTTTTTTTTTTTTTTGGGTTACATTTGGGGCTGGAATCTAAAATTGAGATGATAGAATTGTTGAATTATTAGATAAAGATGCTATTTTAGTCTTGAAGAGGCTATTTTAGTCTTGAAGTATTTCATCGAGTTTGTGTTTTCTCAGTTACAAATCATAATCAATTCTCTCTCTCTCTCTCTCTCTCTCACGCACCCAGGTAAAGGAAACTTAACAGCATAAGCCTCTTTCTTGAAAACTGTTGGGGTCAGAGATGTATTTTCTACTTTATGGCCCTTAATGTTTATCTGTGCGTGTGACTAAATTATTTTCCACAATCTTATTTTATCATATTGCATAAATATATCATCTTTGTTTATCATTATTGCTCTAATTAATTCACACATCAAGTGGCATATTTTCAGTCTTCAAGTTTTATGTATCATCTCCATTCTGGTGCATGCAGGAAGGAGCAATTCAAATGTTATGCACTATTATAACTTATTTTCCATCTTCAGTGCATCGTCATTATGACAGTGTAAGTCTCTTATCCTTTGTTGCAAGACCTCCAACTATCAATATCAGTGTTGTACAGGGCAAATATTTGAATGTCGATATATGTTTTCCATATATACATAAAATGAGATGCATAAATTGATCCATTGGCAGCATGTTCTATTGTACTATGTCATCTTTTGAATGAAATAAGAGCAGGGTTCATATCTGCATGTGGTGGTAGATCATCTGCTACTCCTTGGATGCGAAAGTAATTATGCATAAATCTCATACTATAGGAGCTTTGAATAGATTATATACTAATTCTTTTCGTTTGAAAATATCGAAGAAAGGGGTCTGTGCACCAATATATTCCATAAAAGGGCCAAGCCATAATAAAGCTTTATGTGCACTTTATAATGAAATCAAATGTCAAATTGGAAAATATAAGCTATGTAAATAGTAAACCCCAGCTTTTCACGAAAGACAATCTAGTTTTCAATGTTTTTATGAAGGAATTTCCATTTGATGCTTAGGTTCCATTCAAGTGATTACATAAGTTGTCATGAATTTTCTATTTTTGGGCTAATGCTACATGTAACTGTTAGAATTATGGTTAAATGTTTAAATTCACTATATCCTGATAGTTTAAGTTTTTGAGAGAATCGGTATTTTATCATTGTATCAGAATAGAAGATCCTAAATTTAATCCTTGTCTCTACTCTACCTCCCATTTTAAATGTTAAAAATCCCACATATTGGACCGCACTTACTAAGGGGGAGTTTAGGCCCACAAGTGAGAGGGAGCGTTAAAATTATGGTTAAATGAAATTATTTTTTTGACAAGTAAGAAAGATGTATATTCAAAAAACTACTTTATGCAAAGTAGTACAAAGCAAAACAGAAATTACAAAAAAGAAAGAAAAGCAGAAATAGAAAGGAAAAACTAATTACAAAGAAAAAGAGAGCTAAGGAACAAAGAAAGAGAATTACTAGATGTGAGTCCCCAAGCCCTAGACCAATAAAAAAGGGAACTAGTGAAAAGAGCAAGTAGCTGGTCATTGGATCTATCTAAGTTCTCAAAGGTCCGCCGATTGCGTTCTCTCCAAATACACCACATCAAACAAAACGGAACTAAATTCCAAAAATAAATTCACCATTTTTTAACAACTTTAACTTTTGGAACAATTGGTAACTTTATTTTTTTTTTTTTTGATAAGTAATAAGACTTTTATTCAACAAGAAAAACGCAAACAGCCATTACAGGTGTTCATGATGGTGAACACAAAAAAACAGCAAACAAAAACAACTGAAAACAGAAAAAAAGAAGCAACTTAAGTGGCACTACTAAGGGTAGAAAAGAACTCCAAAGCAGAAGAACAGTTTGAATAACCCCAGCACTTAGCCCATTCAAAAAGAGTATTTCTGCTAAGCTCTTGTAACTGATCAAACGTTTTCTCCAGATTCTCAAAAGAGCGTCGATTTCTTTCCAACCAAACAACCCACATCAAACAACTAGGAACCAAATTCCATACGTCCGAAGCATATTTTCCCAACCAATTATTCCAACAAGACACCAAACTCACCACAGCACCAGGCATGACCCATTGAATCCCAAAAGCTTGTAACAATTGCACCCACAAAGCATAAGCTACCGGACAGTGAATGAGAAGATGGTCTACAGATTCCGCAGAACAGCAGCACATACAGCATCTATTCGCCAAAGGGAGGCCTCAGATATTATCCAAGGTAAGGATCCGGCCATGTGCTGCGGTCCACAAGAAGAAAGCCACCCTCTTAGGCACCTTGACTTTCCAAATCCCCTTCCAAGGGAAGACAGAAGGAGCTGTACCCCTGATCTTATGATAATAGGACTGAGTATCAAACTTACCATTCTTATTAAGGCACCAATGGGGTATATCCCACCCAAAACCACGAGGGATTCGAGACTGAATGAGTTCTAGGAAGGAGAAGGCAGCCTCAAATTCTCTCTCATGAAAATTCCTATAAAATCTCACATTCCAACAACTACTACTCCCATCCTCCTGATGCTCCAACAAGTCAGAAATATAGGCTTCCTTATCACTGGAACACACAAATAACTGAGGATAGAGCATTTTAAGAGAGAAATCCCCAACCCACCTATCATGCCAAAAACGAATACGGGAACCATCACCCACCACAAAAGCTAGGTGTATGTTGAACCTCTCCCAACCAACATTAATACCACGCCAAAGGCCACACCCGTGCGCCCTTCTACAATCTTTAGTATTCCACCCCCCTTGATCCTCGCCATATTTGGTGGCAATAACCCTCCGCCAAAGACTAGTTCCTTCTTGGCCAAACCTCCATAACCATTTCCCTAATAGAGCTTGGTTGAAGTGACCTAACTTCCTAACCCCCAAACCACCCATCTCTAGAGGTTTACACACCTTCTCCCAAGCCACCAAAGAATGTTTAAAACACTCCTCCGAAGACCCCCACAAGAATTTCCTCTGAATACACTCCAATCTGTCAGCCACAGCTACAGGGATGGTAAATAAGGATAGATAGTATATGGGAAGACTAGAGAGGGTACTCTTCAAGAGAGTAAGCCTACCACCCTTAGACAAATATAGACGCTTCCAACTAGCCAGCTTCTTCTCCATCTTCTCCAGAATGGGGTTCCAAATGGATGCAGTCTTGTATGAGGTGCCCAAAGGCATGCCCAAATACTTCATGGGCAGGCTACCCACCCTACAGTTGAGAATATTTGCCAAAGCATCAATATTACCAACCTCCCCCACCGGGACAATCTCACTCTTCCCCACATTTACCTTTAATCCAGTAAAGGCTTGGAAGCAAGACAAAGCCAATCTAATAGCCAACAACTGATCTCTAGAAGCATCACAAAATAGAATAGTATCGTTTGCGAAGAGCAGATGAGATATGCGAACCCCGATAGAGTTCACTGCTCCCACATGAAAACCACGAAGCAGACCACTATCCTCGGTTTTCTTAAGGATCCGAGATAAAACTTCCATAACTAAGAGGAAAAGAAGAGGGGACAGAGGATCTCCTTGTCTCAACCCACGAGAACTTCCAAAAAAGCTTGCCGGGGAACCATTCACAAGAACTGAGAAGCGAGCAGTAGAAATGCAAGTCTTAATCCACTCCCTCCACTTCAACCCAAAGCCCATCCTATTCAACAAATAAAGTAGGGCATCCCAATTAACATGATCATAAGCTTTTTCTATATCCAACTTACAAACTACACCCGGGGAATGACACTTCAATCTACTGTCTAGGCACTCATTCGCAATTAACACTGAGTCCAAAATTTGTCTTCCACCAACAAAAGAATTTTGGGTCTCTGAGATCAAACTGTCTAAGACCCCCCTCAGCCTGTTCGCCAACACCTTAGACAGCAACTTGTAAACACTGCCCACCAAACTAATAGGCCGAAAATCCTTAATATTGACAACATCAGATTTCTTAGGAATAAGAGTGAGGAAAGAAGCATTAAGAGACCTTTCAAAAACTGAATACCTATGAAAGTTCTTGAAAACAGCCATCACATCATCCTCCACCACCCCCCAACATTTATGAAAAAATGCCATGGTGAACCCGTCCGGGCTAGGGGCTTTATCCCCCTCCATCTCTGCCAACGCCTGGGAGACTTCTTCTTTCGAGAACTCCCTCTCAAGGGACAACCTATCATCTAAGAAGCACGGGTGCGTTTCGGGATTCGGGTGCGGGTGCGGGTACGGGTGCGGGACTCGGCAATTTTTGAAAAAGGTGGGTGCGGGTGCGGCGGGATTCGGCGATTAAAAAATTATTAAAAATATTTTTATTTATATTTTTAATATATTGCTAAGCATAATTTTTCACATTATATAAACATATACCAAATTTAATAACTAAAACATGATGTTCATAAATTAAATACAACCCACAAGATTAAACTAAAAGTCTAAAACATTCCATGATGTTTGAAAATTAGAATACAACTCACAAGTTTGAAACTAAAACAAAATAAAAGATAATCAACAAAACAATCAAAAACCAACATCATCATCCTCAATATCAATTGCTTCACTTCGAACTTCACTTTCACTAGTAGTAGCACTAGTGCTAGCATTCCCAATAACCACGGCCTCCAACAAATCAAGCTAAGACAGATTAAGGTACCTGAGTTGAGAAGCGTGAGAGAGAGCTGAAGTTTGAATGGCTGTGTCTAGACTCTAGAGTGGTTGACTGGCTGGGATGCACGGACTGAGTGAGTGAAGATTGAAGAAGCCGAGCAAACACCAAACAGAGCACAGAGACAGCGAGACGAGCGATCGAGATTGGAGTGAGTCAGTGAACAGAGAGCACAGAGAGAAGAGAGAGACGAGCAATGGAGTTTGGAGTGAGGAAGGGAGTGAGCAGCTGAGCACTGAGCAGCCCAGCAAGCAGCAACCAGAGAGCGCCGATGGAGATGGAGAACGATGGAGAGAGGCCGAGAGGGACGGAGTGAATGAGATGTTCTGGGCTAACTGAGTGAGTGTGAGAGTGTTATTAGGTTTTAGAATTAGTCAAACGGTGCGTTTTGCACCTTTTTTTTTTTTTTTTTTTTTAAATTTCGGCCTGAACCGGCCATATCGGCGGTTTCGGCCGATATGGCCGATACGGCCGATACGGCCCGAATCGAGCCGAGTCGGCCCGATTTTGAGCCGCGTCGGCGCGCCTCGGCTTCGCCACGTGGCCGACGCGGCCCGACGCGGCACGGACACGCGGTCAACGGTGTCCGTGCAGCGTCCGCGCACCCGTGCGTATCGGACGCGGGTGTGGCGCCTCTGGCGCTGCACCCGTGCTTTCCAGCCTATCATCCTCCCCAATACTAGCAAAATCCAACCCATCCACAGTTGGACGCCACGTGTTCGATTCTGTATAAAATTCCTGATAAAATTGGACCACCTGAGCCTGCACAGCAGGTTCATCCTCATATAATACCCCATCCACCTCAACACTACTGATATGATTAGCTCTTCTATGAGAATTAGCTAATCTATGAAAGAAGCGTGTATTGTTATCACCTTCCTTCACATACAAAGCTCGGGACTTTTGTCTCCAAAAAGTCTCTTCCATGGAAGCTAAAACTTCAATCTCACCTTTAACCTGAGTACGGCGAGCTTGATCCTCATGCGAAAGGTCCAGAATATCTTCTTTGGCATCCAAACCCAATAATTCAGTCAGCAAACTCTTCTTCTTAAAAGCCAAATCACCAAAAACCTCCTTATTCCACTTTTTTAGATCTTCTTTAAGAGCCTTTAATTTCTGAGCCAAAACAAAGCTAGGTGATCCCGTAAAGCAATACCTGTTCCACCACTGTTGAACCTTCTCAACAAAACCCTCCGCCTTTAACCACATGTTCTCAAACTTAAAAGCACTGCGCCCTCTCCCCACAACACCAGTTTCCACCAAAATCGGACAATGATCAGAAATAACCCGAGGAAGCACCCTCTGGGACACGTTTCCAAAATGATCCTCCCAATCGGCAGAGACCAACGTCCTGTCAATACGGGACATAGACTTTGGATTGGAATCCCTAAACCAAGTGAAAGAAGTCCCCTCTAATGGTAGGTCCACTAGGAAATTATTCTCTATAAAATCTGAAAAAGCAAACATGGCTGGGCTGAAAGAGTCACAGCCAAGCCTCTCGCAAGGATATCTAATAACATTGAAATCACCAAATAAAAACCAGGACTTGTTCCAATGAGTACGCACCCTTGATAACTCCTCCCACAAAACAGCCCTATGCAGGTCTGCGTTTGGACCATAAATGCCAGAACAAACCCATTCAAATCCATCCACAACACCCCTTAAAAGAACACTAACTGAAAACTGACCAACCAACACATCAATTTTCTCGACCACCCGCTTATCCCAAATCAGCAGAACCCCCCCAGAGGATTGAACCGCATCCAAAACAGCCCAATCAATGAAAGGACTACCCGATAAGCTTCGCAACACAGCAGAGTTTACCGAAGAAAGCTTAGTTTCTTGGAGACAAACAATATCACACCTCCATTCCTTAAGAAGATTCTTACAAACCTCTCTCTTACGGGGATTATTCAACCCCCTAACATTCCAAGAAAGAAGTCTTAAATTCATTTATAACTTCCAATAGCCCCCAAACTGTTCGACGAAATTCTATAACAAGAAGAGGAAACATCGTAGTTTACTGTTGAAACTAGACCCCGAAGTTCTCTGAGACCTTTCTGACCTGGTTTAAAAGGTCTTCGACCACTCCCCTCATTAACAACCTCAAGACATTCTTGTTCCAGAAGACGAAATAAAGCCACACATTGAGCTTCATGCCTTACAATAGGAAAGCCCACCATTTTGCAAAAATTACTCATCATATTGGACACCCATTTAGACTGTGCACCCTCATCCTCAACCCTGTTCAACACCAAATCCTTCGCAGCCTTAGGATCCCACCGAGACAACGGTACACACTCCAGAGGGCCACTTTCATGCACCCCACTGACAGAAAGACTAGAAAATGCTCCACTTTGCTCCCGTGGGAGAAGCAGGAGCTCCGACCCCCCATTAAGCGACCTGTCAACAAACTCCTTACCTGTGTGTGCCTCGGTCTGAGACTTTGAAAAAACATCACCCACTTCCTCCACAGACCAAGGGTCCCCCTCTCCACCCAAGTTAGCCAAGATAGAAAAACGATTAGAGTCAACCCACTGATTACCCAGTGGCAGAACCGACCTTGAGCCCACAAAACCATGATCCCCATGAAGTTGCGACTCCACCGCTGGATTCAAGTTTGCGGAAACACCTTCCCTCCCTGGGTGCGAAGCCTCCGGGTTGAGAGCTATCGTCTCCGTAGCTTTATCGGGGGTGGGGGAAGACATGCTGACTCCCGTCGGAACCGCGGGACTTGCCAAGACCACCGATGGCTCCATCGGAAGCCTTGAGCTCTCACCCACCTCGTACCCATTCTGATCTCTATGTATACTCACGCCCAAATCAGTAGGATAAGAGTCCACTAGATGGGCCTTACATATCGGGCTAGGTAAATGGGCTTTGTTTGTTACAGCAATATCAACATCACTTAACCTTAAACAACCAGGCCCACTAATAATGGGCTTAAAAGACTTATTTGGGTTCAACCAACACACCTCACATTTCCCTCCATCAGCTTTAGTCACCCTCAAAGCCAGGTTGGCAGTAGTCAACTTAAAAACAGATTCACGCATGGGTCTCCCATTTTTGGTAGTTACAGACACGCCAGAAACTCCCTCTTGCATGTTATTACCTGAACCAGCTTTAGAATTCTCAGGGTATCTGATTTTCCGCTGGTTACCAAATTTGAAAGAAATATTCCCTCCAAGTCCATCTCCATCCATTGGACCACCACCAGCAACTTCATTGGACTTCCCCCCTTTCACCCAAACAGTGTTTGGACCGGAAAGGAATCTTTCCAACTCTTTTGAGAACAAACACCACCCAGACCGGTTTGAACTTGCAGGAACCATAACACAACCACGGCGAGCTCCACCATAATATACAGCTATTTCCACAAAAATTCCAGCCTTATTCGACCATCCCTGGAATTCAAACAACTTATTGTTTTCCCTATACCACTTGCACATTACATCCGTTCTTGGAACCCAATCTCGGATATCGGCAAAACATGAGAGAATCCATTCCAATCCCTTACGACCCAACCAAACAGAAGTTTTAATATCCCAACGGCTTTCATGTATAGCATATGAATCCGCCCGCCCACCATCAAAAGAGAAGGAAAAGGTTTTGGAGTCAATGCGAAAGGAGCCAAAACTGCCTTCTCTGCCCTGAGGAGATGGATTAAGAGCTGAGGTAGGGAGGGGCAAAATGTTAGGTAGGGGTGTGGGTGATAAAGTGGTGGTTGGTCTAGGCAGTACAGGTGGGTGTAAGGGCCGGTCTGATGCAGGTGGGGTAATCAGAGGTGGGTGTAAATGCCGGTCAGATGCAGGTGAGGTGATCAGAGAAGGAGAAAAAGAAAAAAGTGGACAAAAAGAGTGAAATGGAAAAAAACCAAACGGTGATGGGAACGGTGAAGCAAAAAAACCAGGGAGAAGAGAGGGTGGCTGGTTGAAAGGCAGTGGTAAAGAGGGGGGCAAAGGAGGGAAGGGTGTTGTAGAATTACACTTTTTATAAAGATATTCAGTATATTTTTTTAAAGATATGATTCAAAACATTGTTTTTCTCCTTATTATAAGTAAGATATTTTATTAGAAGAAAGGAGAGCTTGAAATGGTGAACTTCCTTGAAGAATTACAAACGGACATCCATATGGTCCAAAAAATCAACTATAAAGATATGATTTGATACACCTCATGAACACAAATCAAGATCAAGCACGATACAAAATTTGACCCTATGCCTTAGTGATTTCACATAAGTCCCACTTCATTATTTTTTTTATTTTTTATTTTTTGATAGGTAAGAAAAAATATATTCAAAAACTGCTAGATGCAAATTAGCACCAGCATATCAAAAGAACAAAAAGAAGGAAAAGCGAAAACATAAAAAACTTAAATTACAAAGAAAGAGAGCTAAGGAATAGAGGAAGAGAGTCACTAGATGTGAATCCCCAAGCCCTAGCCCAATCAAACTGAGAACTAGAAAAGATCGCAAGCATTTGATCCTTAGATCTATCCAAATCTTCAAATATCTGCCGATTGCGTTCCTTCCAAATACACCATATCAAACACAACGGAACTAAGTTCCAAATGAAAGATGAACGCTTCCCCAACCAATTCCACCAACTAAATAGAAAATCTGACACCGTACATGAGGGAACCCATGAAATCCCAAAAGTCCTAAAGACAAAGCTCCACAGTCGATAAGCCTTTCTACAATGTAACAACAAATGATCCACGGTCTCACCACAGTAACGACACATAATACACCAGTCAACAAAATCAAAGCCTCTAAGCTGCAAGTTATCACCCGTGAGGATCCTATCCCAAGCGGCTGTCCAAACAAAGAAAGAAACACGCCGAGGTGCCTTAACCTTCCAAATACCTTTCCATGAAAAAACAATGGAAGAAGAACCATGTAACTTATAATAGTATGAGCGGATAGTAAAATCCCCGTTTTTGGTCAACTTCCATCTCAACTGATCACCATCAGTCCCTAAAGGTAAATTGGCTGCCAAGAATCGAAAGAAATCAACCACTATAGCTGCCTCCCAATCATTAGGACCTCGATTAAAACAAACATCCCAAGTTCTCCCATCTCTTGCTCCTTGACATATCAAAGATGATTCTACGGAAGCCTCTCTGTTTGCAGCAAAATTGTACAAGATAGGAAAATCCAATTGGAGAGAAAGATCTCCACACCACCTATCTGTCCAAAATTTCACTCTATCCCCCACGCCAATCTTATACTGGACATTTTTGTTGAAAACTTCCCAGCCCTTCCAGATACTTCTCCACAAACCACAACCATGAACACCCCTACCTAACTTAGAGGTCCACTCCCCCCCTCCCCCCAATTCTTCCCCAAATTTCAAAACTATCACCCTCCTCTAAAGCCTATTCTCCTCAATCCCAAAACGCCAAAGCCACTTTCCTAGCAAGGCTTTATTGAAAGTAGTTAATTTCCTAATATCCAAGCCACCATTAGCAATAGGCATACACACCTTATCCCATCCCAATAAATGAGTCTTAGGGTCTCCCCATAGGAAATCCCTTTGGAGCTTCTCAATTTTGTTTGCCACATATGTAAGGATGGTGAATAGAGATAAAAAATAAGTGGGAAGGCTAGATAGAGTGCTTTTAAGCAATGTCATCCTTCCTCCTTTTAACAAATACAACTTCTTCCACCCAGCTAGCTTCCGTTTGATTTTTTTCCAAAATAGGGTTCCAAATAGAGGGGGACTTATGGGACGCCCCCAACGGCATACCAAGATAAGTCATTGGCAAGGCCCCAACCCTACAACCCAGAATCTCTGCCAAAGCATGCACATTATTTACCTCCCCTATAGGAACCATTTCGCTTTTAGCTACGTTAACCTTTAAGCCAGTCACAGCCTGAAAACAAAGTAACAGCAATCGAACATGTAGAACTTGCTCCATCTCTGCATCACAAAATAAAATAGTATCATCCGCAAACAGTAAATGTGAAACACTTTCCCCTCTGTACCATCAGCCCTAAAACCACTAAGTAAACCTGCCCCCCTTCATTCTCTTCACCATCCTACTAAACACCTCCATCATAACTAAAAATAATAAGGGAGACAACGGATCCCCTTGTCTTAAACCTCTAGAGCTACCAAAGAAGTCAGCTAGGGTCCCATTAACCAACACAGAAAACTGCACTGTAGAGATACAAGTTCGAATCCAGCTACACCATTTCTCCCCAAAACCCATTTTCTTCAACAACTTTAGAAGAGCCTCCCAGTTCACATTGTCATAAGCTTTTTCAATATCTAACTTACAAATCACTCCCGGAATCTTACTCTTCATTCTGCTATCAACATACTCATTGGCAATGAGAACTGAATCAAGGATCTGCCTACCTCCCACAAAACTATTCTGAGATTCAGATATCATCTGGTCTAAAACTACTTTCAATCTATTTGCCAAAACTTTGGCCAAGATTTTATATAAACTCCCCACCAAATTGATAGGTCTGAAATCGCGAATGTTAGAGGCATCATTCTTCTTAGGAATCAAGAATATAAAGGTAGCATTAAGAGATTTTTCAAACTTACAGTATTGATAGAACTCTTCAAAGACTGCTAAAACATCTCTTTCTACTATTTTCCAGCAATGATGGAAAAAGGCCATAGAAAAGCCATCTGGACCTGGAGCTTTATCCCCTTCCATATCTCTAACCACTGATAGAATCTCGTCCTTCTCAAATCTCCTCTCCAACCAGCCCCTCTCCAACTCTCCTATTTGATCAAACTCCAGTCCTTCCACAAAAGGTCTCCACTCCTCAGGCTCCTGATACAGAGTTTTATAGAATTGAGCTACCTGAGCAGCCACTGCTGCTCCTTCCTCATAAATCACCCCATTCACTTCTAAGAAATTTAGATGGTTAAACCTTCTATGAGAATTGGCCATCTTGTGGAAGAACTTAGTATTATTATCTCCTTCCTTAATGCATAACATCCTCGATTTTTGTCTCCAGGAGATCTCCTCAAGAGAAATAAGATGCTCTACCTGTGATCTCACTTCATTTTTCTCACTGGTTTTTCTCTCTCTGTGTGTGAGGCCCAGCTACCTCAAATTAGCCAGAAAATTTGCGGCTTTCTTCTTCCTGATCTTTCTATTATGGGTGGTTCTCGCAGTTTTTATATTGAATCCAAAATTTTTCAATTGGTGGTAGAGGAAGGGGGACGGTATTTCTCGTTAAGGATTTTTGAGCGGAGTAGATATTTTATGAAATCGGTCTTCATGGGTAAGAATGCGGCACAATGGCTAATGAAGAGTACTGAACAAATTATTGCTGGGAGTAGTCCGAAGTATTTTTATACTTTCAGAGAAGGTGATTTAGCCTACACCCTCCATCAGAGCTCCAACTCTTTTGGCTTGTTCCTTCTTTTGACTGAACTGAAAGTTGGCGGGGCTAGGAGGTCCATTCTTATTCCAGAAGGCAAAGCTAAGAATGGATGGAGGGTTTTTGGGTTAGGATTGAGGAAGATGTTGGAACCCAAAAACTATATGCATGATGGTTTTGGTCACTTGAGACTGGTAGCACGACCTCTTAGGGATAACTCACGGGTTCTACCATTTAAAACTTTTGCCGATACAGTGCGTGGGTATCAGGTGTAGGTATGGGGTAGAAATTAGCAAAAGTTGTTAAACACCCATGATAAAGGGAAACGGCAATTAGGGGATAACAAGGGAGAGAAGCAGAACTCAGTAAGTGTATAGAGGAGGTTGAGTGCAACCCCGGTGAGCCCACCAGGTCTGACGACTCTTGGAGGAAGAGTGGTGGGTTATCGGAGCATTAATGGGAAATTTGATTCGGAAGAGACAAATCCGGTAGGAAATAAAAGAAGCTTTCCGTTGATATTCAAATCAAATTTGAATGTTTCTGTTTCTAGGAAAGAACATGAATTGAGGAATTCCTACTGGACTGGAGAAGCCTTGACCGTTGAGGTGAATGGGGAAGGTAATAGGCGTGTAGCTTGGAATCCTAACAAAGGTGGACTGAGGAGTACTAAATTGGTCCCAAAGAGTCAAAAGGAGCACGTGGTGGGTCCCTCTAGTGGGTCACGGGTTCATATAAACCCTGTGGTGGGCTCAGACCATTTTAGGCAAGGTGCAGGGATTCCTAATAAAGGGGGACGGAGGTGCTCTGTTTGGGTATCAAGGAAACGGGGGATGCATGTGGGGGCTCTTTCTAATGGGTCACAAGGTCAAATGAGTCCCTCGTTGACCCAAAATGGTGTGGGCTCCTTTACTTGCTTCTCGGGCCAAGAAGTTTTGAAATGGGTGAATCCTCTGTGATGACAAGCCCAACACCCCTGGCCCACTCGGTGAAGCCTAAGTCATCTCTTTCAGACCAGACCGAACCTTTAAGTTATAAAATCAAAGGGACTGAGCGACAGGGAGAGCCTACATTGCTCGGTAGTCGCACCTGTTCTGTGGGCATCAGCTCTGATAGCCTCATGGTGGCTGGGTTAGAGGCTGGGATCAATTCCGTAGGTGCCGAGGTGGAACCGATGGAGGATAATCAGAGCTGTCTTGATGGGTTTTGCTCCGACAGCACCGCGGTGGATGGGTTGGAGGTTGGGACCAGCTCCGATGGTCTTGTGGCGGTTTCGATGGTGAACGATTGTCTTTTTTCTGCTGGGTTTAACTCTAACGGCCGCGAGTCAGTTGGGTTCAACTCCGATGCCTTCACGTTGGCTCTGGGCAAGACCGATAAGGTAAATTCGCAACTTTCGAAGGGTATTTTCTTGGCAAATATCCTTAAAAGACTCTCAGTTGCGGTTTGGTGGGTTTTGGTATCAATAGTGAGGATAAACTTGGAAGTGAGTGTCGAGTGCTCGTGATTCAAGGGGTGCATAACAAAGGTAACAGGTCAAGTGATATGGACGAGATTGGCCAGCCCAATTTAGCATTGATGGAACCGAAGTCAGATAGTGGCCCATCTGTTTTGGGAGTCTTGACGGTGGAGGAAGTGGCTTTCCCAGAAGTGGTCTTGGGTGAGGAGGAGAGCTTGGCTGATTGTAATCCGTTGGTTACTATTATCCCTCAGGGGCGGGCCTTGTCGATGGAAGCGCATAACGATTTTGAGGTATTAGATTTTGGTGGTATATTGGATGTCTCTAATTGGGTGAAAAACAGAATCCCAGGTTTTAGTAAAGTGACTGGGCTTTCTGTGAAACATCATGAACAGTTGTGTATTGCCTATCTTCAAAGACTAGAAAAGGAGATGGAGGTTACGTGAGTGGAAGAAAGCAGCTGCTAACCAGAAAGTAGCATCATCCACTGGTTAAGGGAAGAGAGAGTTGAGGAATTTAATCTCAACGGTTAACTACGATGGTAGATAGTGTGTTGGAAGTGTGTTGTAGATAGTTGTGGGGCCTTAAAAGTCTTTATGAAGCTGAAAATGGTTACATGGAATGTTAGAGGTTTGAATGACTCCCAGAAACGTCTGGTAGTGAAAAACTTGTTACGTGAGTGGAAGTGTGATGTTGTATGCATTCAAGAAACTAAGCTTGCTGGCATAGATAGGCAGCTGGTTTGCAGTATTTGGGGCTGTTTGTATGTGGATTGGGTGGCTTTAGATGCTGATCAGACGGCTGGTGGGGTCTTGATTATGTGGGATAGGAGGGTTTTAGAAAAATTGGATGTTCTGGTGGGCTTGTTTTTGGTGTCGGTTCAGTGGAAAGGTGTGGAGGATGGTTTTATTTGGGTATGCTCAGGGGTGTATGGCCCGAATGATAACAACTTGAGGGGTGATTTATGGGATGAGTTGGGGGGTATTCAGCAATATTGGAATGTTCCTTGGTGTTGTTTTGGGAATTTTAATATTGTTCGTTTTCCTTGTGAACGGAGGGGTGGGTCTAGGCTTACTCCAGCTATGGAAAATTTTTCTGAATTTGTTGAAGATTTAAACTTGATAGATTTGCCGTTGGAGGGAGGGAGTTATACATGGTCTAGTGGTACTGACTAGCCATCCATGTCTAGGATCGATAGGGCTCTAGTGTCACATGACTGGGAGCAACATTTTCTGGATTTGACCCAATGGATTCTACCACGACTGGTCTCAGATCATTTCCCAATTCTCTTGGAGGCAGGGGGTATGGTGAGGGGAAAAAGTCCCTTCCGGTTTGAGAACATGTGGTTGAAGTCGGACGGGTTTGTTGATAGAGTAGACTCATGGTGGAATTGCCATTCTTTTTCGGGTACACCTAGTTATGTGTTTGCTAAAAAATTGAAAGCTTTGAAAGATGACATTATTCAGTGGAATCGCCAAGAGTTTGGCAATGTTGGCAATGTTGGGCTCCGTCATAGTTTAGCTCTTTGTGGTGGCTGTTACTGATGTCTTATTTCTTCTCTGTTAGACTTAGTGTTATGGAATCTAGAAAACAATAGTTATAGCAGGAGCACCTCATATTAGGAGCATCTACTACAAAATATTAGATGGTTGTAAACTCAATAATGATGGATGCTAATTACTCTTTGCAGGCTGAAGTTGCTTTGCTTCAAAACTTTTGTCAGGAAAATGTGGTGTTGATATGCTGAAGGTAACATTGTTTTTTTTGCTTAGTATGAGCTGTTTCTGGCATATGACTAAGATGTATGTGAACTTGTTCTGAGGTATTTCTGTTTGCTCTTCAAAATTCAGAAGCTTGCTCATTGCCTACCATTACTGCCAAAATCAAGAGGAGACAGAAAAATTTATTATTATTAAATGCGCACCTGAATGATGCCTTCCAAGGTCTAGAAGAAGGTAGATTTGAATTCAATCTTGGTTATTCTGGAACTGGTTTTGGGACTTGAAAGTGACGTCTTACACATCTTGCAGAAGGTAAATGTAAGGAAGCTGTTAGATTATTGGTTGCACCAGGAAAAGATCTCCCGCCACCCTTGGGAGCTCAGATATTGTCAGGAGAAGCCTCAGACAATTCAACAAGGAGGTCTGAGCAATCGCTGATGTCCAGTGTCTCTATGCTGATGCTCTGCTGTTGTACAATGCTTACAAGTTCATGCCCTGTGCAGGTAGAGTTAACTCTTTAAGAAACTTTACTGAAAAACAGGAATGTAGATCTACTTACCATACTTAAAATGTTTATGGATGTGAAAATTTTAAGATATGTCATATGTTCTGGTTAGTAGGTAAATGTTCCTGTTCGATCATTATTAGTCCTTGTTGAGAGAGTATTGATGGTGGATGGATTGGTGCCACACGCTTTATCAGCCTTCATGACTTCCATGCAGCAAGAGCTCATATGTTCAGAACTTCCAGTTCTGCACTTACATAGTTTGGAACTCCTCATTGCAATCATAAAGGGTACGTGCAGGTAAGTCACAGTTTTTTTCCTATATAGTATGTATATATGTATTGATTATTAATTTGTAAACTAGTTGTTAACACATGCAGTGCATGGGAACGTTCGAATATGTGTGTGTGTGTGAAGCATATTTAATTAATAAGTGCTAATAATAAAAAGTCAAATTGGAGAATGTGTAGAAAAAACTTTAACTAATTCAATTAGAATTCTTTTAGGGAAGATCAAACATGGTTTAATCCCCCTCCTCCCCTGGGTCTCTACATAGTTCCATCATTGTATTTAAATAAGGCTCCAACAATAGTTTGAGAAGTGCATTTGAATAAAATTTCTGATTAGAGATGTTTCCTTACAGCTTGTTGGTAATTCCAAACACCCTTTGGGACTTGTCAAAAACATTCCAAGCACCCTTGGTTGGTGAAGCCTTGGGTTTTTGGTCTGTTTTTTCTTTCTGTTGCTTATTTTTGAACCCTGTTCTGCATCACTTCTTAGTATGATTGTTGCTTGAAAAGTTTCTAATGATACTTTGGAAAGATTCTGCCAGCTTTAAAACAATCCTAACCTATATAAACCAGGGAAGGTTTTAGAGGCTTTTGAATTCTTGTTCTGTCACCTTCAATATATGTTCCCAGTTGTTTTTCTTACCTTTACTTTTTCTCAATGTCTTTTTGATGTTGAAACTCACTTTCTGCCCATGTCATTATGTTCATTTGCAGTCAACTATTACCATATGCTGCTTCTATTGTGCGACTGATTACAGCATATTTCAAGTGATGTGCATTGCCGGAATTAAGGATAAAGGTCTACTCAATCACAAAGATATTGCTGATATCCATGGGTGTTGGTATGTAGTAATTCCTTAAAGAATCTTTGTATCACATTTTTGTTTACAATGCTGCAAAGTTGCCAAGTGCTAATATTCATGTACAGAGCATCAGTGCTTTGTTGTTGCCAAAGAAGTGCTAGTACTTGAAACTTAATATCCAACTAGTTCTATAGATTAGAAATTCTGTGTAGCTAAAATTAAATCCTTTGACTTTTATTTGTCCAAGTAAATGAAAAATCCTAACAAATCCCTTAACTTCATTTTCAAGGAGTGCGTTGTTGTTGTAAAACTGCATTATGACAAGACAGTATATTTTCTGAAAAGCTTATAAATACATATGTAAATTCTTAATTTCAATTGGCAAAGTTGTTCCAAACTTTAAAACTGGTCAGATAGTTAATATTATAATATTCTTCTTGAGTGTTATGGGATATAGATGATTTGACATACCGAGTGGCCTCTGAACATTATTTTTTATTTTATTTTATTTTTTTGTTGCTTTTACAACTGCATTTTATAATTTATACAACCCTTGCAAAATAGCCCTATATAATTCTTGGAGAAAAATAAATTAGCCCATGATGGCCCTACGAGTGAACCTTAAGTCTCCCAAAAAAACTAATATACACAGCCATGAAACAAGATACAGCCAATCCTCAGGTAAACTAGAAGCAAAGTAGACTCAACAAATGGCATACCTGCCTTTGTCTACAAAATTTTAGAGGCCGCTGAACTATCAAGCTGAATACCCATGCTTCCCTAAAACTTGTAATGAAACCTTCAAACTGTTAAAAACCAGAAACTTTTTTTATTTTCTTAGTAGGTATTTGGTAGATAGCAGCTAAGCAACACCAGCTAGCCTGAAATTATTCTACTTTTAAAGCACTAATTATTCTTCTTATCTGGCACTATTGACTTGTTTTGTTGTAGATTTGAGGGAAGCTAAATAAGTATAAGGATTTAGCTTTACTTTGACATTTCGCTGTTGAATTTGTCAATATGTTTGTAAGGGTGGAATTAGTAGCTCAAAGATGCAAGGAATAACTTTTTTATTTTTTATTTTTTGTTTTCCTCAATGACCTGGCCACTTTTATGATATGGCTGTGTTGGTTATTAAATTTGGAGGGGGTCTTTGATGAGGTAACTGGCTTATTTTTCTGTTTGTCAGCAGTTATTTTGTCATGGTGTTAAGGGTGAGATTTTTGTTTGGGTCTTTATGTGCTGTTGTGCGTATTGTTTACTGTTGCTTTGGACAATTGTTAACTTAGTATAGTTGTGGCTTTTAGGTTCAGTCTTTCTACATCGTGGCTTTATTGTTGTTTTTGTTTACCGTAGATGATCGCTTTTATCATACAAGTACAACAACAACAAAGCCTTAGTTCCAAATTTTTTTGAGTTAGCTATGAATCTTCAATAGATTAGTTAGGGTCAGTCATATGTACACTTTTTCTCCATTTTATTCTATCAGAAATTATAGTAATTATATTCTCTATTACTTCCTTTTTTATTTTTAATTTTTGATAAGGAAGAGTGCAATTTTATTAAAATCAAATATACTTTATGTTCATGATGATGAACACTAAGTGTCAAAAAAGTATAGAAGTCTCAAAAGGAAAATCTAAGAGAAACTAGAAACTTTAAAATAGGAACACATTTTGTGAAACCTAAAATCCAGGACCAATCAAACAAAGTTTTAATTGATCCAAGGAGCCCTCCATATCTTCAAAAGTAAGTCTATTCTGCTAATTCCAAACAACCAAGCCACATCAAACAAGCCGGCATCATGTTCCAAATATCTGAGCCATGTTTGCCAAACCAACATGTTCTTTTTAACTACTTCTACTAACGTTATTTTTTGTCTTCCTCTACCTTTTTCTACTCCCTCAACTTGAATCAACTTCCTCTTTCTTACCGGTGCATTAATCATTCGAATATATTTCCTACATCTGATTAATATGACAAACATGTCAAAACAAGGAAATATAGTCACAATAAATATTTTGAGGATAAACTTTATAGTTAAACATGAAGAGTTATTATACAATTCGCACAATCTGCGGTATCATAATCTCCCCCACTTAAATCCTTGATTTCTATATTTGGACTTGGGTTTTGTTGCAGTGCCCTAAAGCCACATGACGTTACTAGTTTCACTTTAATACCATTTGTCATTATCATAGAAAAGCACTAGCTACATCTCCTTTATACCATAAAAGGACCAGTCACAATTAGTTCTTCTCATAATTGTTTATATATCCAGATAAACCAATTAAAAACCCGACGTGGGATTCAACACACGCCCATACAATGCAATGTAATAAAATCCACACAATCTGGGGTATCATAGCTAGAGTATGTAACTGAAGTAAATACAATTTTTATTGAGTTAATAAACGTAAAAGAATAACTTAAGTACACTGGCTGTATGCAAAAGCATTCTCCTAGCATTACATCAGACATAATTTGTTCAATAGGAGAGGTCCCTCAAAAGTACATGTATCCCTTTTGTCATATAGTTCATCCGGGGGTGTGTATTAGCTTTTAACTATCAAGTGATTGGCGTCACCCTGCTTCTATCCTCGTTTACTTTTTATCTTAAAATTAATTTCTTGTACGGTTTTATGTGTGCATTGCATATGTGCAGCATGGATTTTCTAGTATTTTCTTATGTTGATGTTCGAGCTTTAAACCCTGGCTATTTAATTCAGCTAGTTCTTGTTTGATCACAGAGCTTTCTTAGCAATTCTTCATGTCTACAATCGTTGTTGTAGTTTTCATGGTTTCACATTTTGTGGTTTTACTAATTCATCATCGTATCATGATCAGGGATGGCTGTATGTCTTGCGCAGGAAGTTGTCAACAATGCATTTGTAGATTCGAATCTCATTACTAATGAGAGTGTTGGAGCATCTGCTAGTACAAACCTGAAGGCCTCTTCTGAAGCATTGCTGCAGCCATGCCATTGAAAAAGGAAACATGGTACTTCAACTGGATATCCTGAGGAACAGCATGACCATAGTGGTTTGCCAGTTGCAGCCCCTAAGATCCATGCAATATCTCCAATTGCTGTGAAGAAAGCTGCACTTGAGGCATTAGACGCACTTCTCACTGTGGTATGTGTTTTGTGTGCATGAAGAATGTCGTATCCGGGTAACTAAATAAATTAGAATTAAGTTATCCTCAAACACCCTAACAATCAATAGTTACAGCTGGCAGGTTTTTCCATTTAATCATTTTGTGTTATTGTTCTTGCATTTGTTGTCACCCTACTGAAGCCGTATCAAGTAGGCTGCTAGTGGAAAAGTTTCAATTGCCCTATTTGGATTTTTTTTTTTTTTTAAGATTTCCAAAATTTCCTTGCTGATGTCACTATTTATTTTTCTGAAGCTGGTGGTTTGTAAATCTTCAAGGATTTAGAAAACTACATGGAGATCTCAACCACCATATTATGTAGGCATTCCCTCATTGGCTTTCAAACATGTATTTATGCATATTCTGGTAGATGTAAACGTAAGTACCTATGCTAATTCATGTCAATTCCTGGATATAGGGCTGACTGACACTGTAGAAAGAATGATTATTATTATTATTATTATTATTTTTTAATAATATTTAGAGGTAGAATATTTACTTACACGCACCTCCAGAAGTTCATTTTATCCAGTGCCTGAGGCTGATCATTGAAAATGCTGTCCTGTTAACTTATTTACAAGGGACGGAGAGAATGACCCAACAACTGATGACTCCCTAGGTATCTTGTTAAATACTAAAATTATTACGGTGTCTTGGTTCTTGTAGCTTGCTTTAACGCTTTAGCAGGTGAAAATGCATTTGGAAAATGTCAAATAAGTCTTCAAAACTGATGGTTCATGGTTCTCTGAGCACATGAATTTAGGTGAGTCCTGCATGTACATTTGCCACGTGTTGTACTATTAACCATATTGACTCACACGGGTCTCTTCTATAAAGTTCCAGTCCAAGACATTCCTCTTGCCCAAATAGGTTGTTCTATTTCATATTTTAAATTTGATCGAGGTTCTAGTAACTGGGAAAGCTTCAATCAGTACATCAGTCTGCACTTTGACATTACAACTTTAAACAATTACATTGAAGCTAATTGTAATCCTGCTAATAATCTCTGGCAGCTAGAAATTTAAACTTATATTTCTTATCAAAAATATTTTTTTTCCTCCCTAAAGTTCACACAAAGCTTGTTTTGCGTCCCTGAACTATTGAAAATGTACACTAAAGTAGCTTTTTTCAATAGTTTAGGGATGGAAAAAGATCATTTTAATGTTTTAAGGACAGAAAGTGTAACGTTTTCAATAGTTTAGGGACATCAAAAAGGAAAACAAGACATTTAAATTGGGACAGGAGTATTACTTATGAGAGAAAAAAGTACTAATATTAGCAGTCATTGCCATTATTGCATTGCTAGTATGCCTTCAGTTTTTTTTGCCGGATTGCATGGTGCACCTGGTCTAAATTATTTCCCTCTATACTCTAATATAAGAAATTTGCATTCTCGCGAGGTCATCTGTGTTCTTAATCTACATATGAAGAAAATTTTTAAATCCTTAGATGAGCAACTTGCTGTTAGTAATTCTTGATTTTCACCTGGAATGAATACTATTTTGTGCTAAATGTTTTGTAATTTTTCCCAGGGTGGTGCTTTGAGATCTGAATCTTTGCGATCAGATGTTGATCCGCTTTTGATAAAAACAGAAACAAATTCTTTGAAATGGGGATGGGCCAGCGAGGAGAAGAACATTTTCCAGCAGAATGAACCTACTGGAATATGGGTAGATTTTCAGCTTGCAGAATTGCGTGCACTTTTGTCATCTCTTCTTTCCTCAGTTCGTGTCCGCCCCCCATATTTAAACCAGGGTCTTGAACTTTTTCATAGAGGTAAGTCTCTTCAGCAATGGGCATTGTCCTTTTCCTCATCATTGATATCATCAGGTTAATAATAATAGCAGCGGTATGTATTGACATTTGCAGACAAACGTGTGAGTTGATAGTACTTGCAACGTTTTGAATTGACAATCAGAGAACATGTTTACATGACAATTAGCTCAACCATGCTTTCCTCAACAAGGATATTTGACAATTGTGAATAATAGTAAAGATGACTGAGCGAATGAATTCTAGCTTAAATGGCATCTCTTTCCATTTTAAAAACAAGGTGGAGGAGCTTGTGTGTTCAAAACTTGCCAGGTGCATACACATTATTTCCCAATCAAAAAAAGAAAAAAAGAAAAAAAAAAGGGAGAACATAAAGATGACTGTATTGAAGTAGTGGGAAAGACATTTTATAAATTAGTGCATTAAAGGAAAAGCCTAGATGTCCGCATAGATAATTTAAAAAATGAGGATTTATATAAATGCTTGGTCTTGTGCTATGGAGACATTTGCAGGGGGAGCAAAGTGGGTTCTTAATTTCTCATAGAGGGGCATTATGCCTGCCTTCCAGCAAAATGCAAAAAACTTGTCACAACAATTAAAGAGTGTGAGAGATAAAAGTCAGGGAAAAGTACTTAAATGTATATTTACATATGGGCTCTCATGTTTTTAAAAATAACAACAATAAAGTCTTAGTCCAAAATTTCGTAATTCATTGAGCTAATTATGTCTTCCGGGTTCCCTTCCTTTATCTTCTTCTGGGCATAATCAGTGACCAAGTTTATCAAACCTTAAATTCTTCACCCTCCTAAGAAAAATGTGTATCCTATAGGCTGTAACAGGAATTGTCTCACGGTGAGTCTACTGTAAATTTACAATTGTCCTGATCAAAGTAAAATTTTCTGCTAAAAAATCTGTTTAGTTTTAGAGATGTGACAGGATTCAGAGCTTATCTATCTCAGAAATGGTATGTCAATATTAAGCCGGACACAGCCTCCTACGAAATTGTCTGTGGTATTTATAAAATAATGCAGTGAAAGATTTTGGTAGTATATAAATTTACTACCAGATCTATATGGAGCAGAGTGGTAAAAGGAGATGCAGAACCAAGCCTGAACTCTCTCTCATACACAAAAAGAAAAAAGAAGAAGAAAAAAACTTAATCCTTATCAAACTTTAATTCCTCTTAATGGCTAGGGAGAAAGCATAATTTGACAAGGCACTTTTATTACGAGTAAAATAGCTTTAGCTTAGTGATGATGTGTGCATTTGAAGTAATGTGGGCTGCTTTGGTCCTTTCAATGTGCTATGTAATATGTTTCATCTAGTTCTTTTCACTAATTTCTTTAACCACATGAAAATGGATTGCAGGCAAGCAAGAAACTGGAACAAAACTTGCGTAATTCTGCACTCATGCTCTTTTAGCCTTGGAGGTGCTTCTACATCCCAGAGCCCTTCCACTTACCGATTTCTCCCCAACTAGTTGCTACTCTGAACTAGTTAAATATTTTGGAAGTATGTATTCTGGTGGTCTGAACCATGGTGGACCATTTACAAGTAGCATACAGGGGATAAGGGACAATATTTCAGACTCGGATCATGATGACCTGTATGAAAGCTGGCTAAAGAATGGCAAAGAAACTGCGGATATAATGTATACTGAAGAGCCTATGTTTGGAGGTGAGGAAAACCTTAATGTGGAGGGTTCATCTGGTACAAAAGTTCCAGAGGAAAAGGGCTGGAGCCAGTTGCTACTAGTGTAAATTTGAGTATGGAAGGCAATGAGAATGAGATTATGGTTGAGACTGACCAATCTCATGAATCCGTAGCACAAGTTCAGGAACCCGTTTCTTCCAAAGGCGCCACAGTTCCTGAGTCAGTTGGTTTTTCTTTGGGCACAGAGAGTGCATCAGATCATGCAGGTAATGTATTTACATCAGGCCAGGATGTCTTGGTAGCTAAAGGCGATGGATTTGTGAATACTAATGCTGCAATAGCAATTTCTGAGAAAATTACAGGAGATGGGTTAGATTTTGATGGTCCTGAAATTCTTTGGGAGAATTCAGAGTCTGACGATGAATAAGCTGGGGCTTTTGTGGATTTATTTTTGGAATATGAAAAGGGATGAGTAAAAGATTAGTGTATTTGTATTCAGCAGAAGTTACAAGAACCTATATACTAGATTGTAGCTAATTAGCCTCAGCTCAAATGTCATTCCCTTCTCTTGTAAGACTAAAGTGAAAGGGGACTTTGTGGGTTTAAAGACTCACTGAGTATGCCAATAGTTTATCCCAAAAAAAAAAAAAAAATCCTAAATTGTCATTTTATGCAATTCATTAGTCTATATAATTCAGGTTAGAAAAAAACACATTATTAACATTTATATAATTTAATTACTTTACAACCAAAAGCAAGTTCTATGTAATTTATTCTATATTTTTAAGAATTATTTATTTATTATTATTATTTTTTTTTTTTTGTGGTCTGTCTAATATCTAATAAATTCCTCACTCAAAGGTAGCACTTGGCACATTGTATGTCCTGAATCATTTGTAATCGCAAGGAAGCTCGTTTTCTATTGTTTTTGCTATTCAATTCATACTTAATAATATCTGCCATAAATGGATAATTATTAAATCTACGTCCGTACATTACATTCAAAGATTAAGTTACCGAGTGTGAAGGTGTTAAACACCTATTTTTCCTGGTCCTAACATAATACATTCAAAGATTATGGATAAAATACAATTAATTAAAACGCACAAATAAATTTAAAAAATGTAGGAAAATTAATGTAGTTCACATTATCATCCATCACAACAATAAAATTGACATGAACATTAAGAGAAATCTACTAAAATCCATTATGCTACATTATTTTTAAAAAAAATTGAGAGAGAGAGAGAGAGATGTGTAAGAAAAACATTATTATTTTAATAAACAACAATTTTAACCATTATTCCTTAAACAGGAAACACCCTAGAGGTGACTTAAATGAACAAAAATAAAATTAAAGGTCTTAAATAAATTTTAGTCAAATATAAAAGGTGCAATTTGCATTTTTGGTGAAAGAAATAAATGAAATATTGATGTGTTTAAGTTTTAATGGCCAAATTAGCACTGAGATGGATAACAAAAATAAATAAATAAAAAAAAAAAAAAAAAACCATTGGCTAAACCTGACTTGACCTGCTAAACCTATAACCGGTATAGCACTAACATTAAATAAACGGTCAATATCAAAACATTTAAAATCTACGGTTAAGATCTAAGGTGGGTACCGTACCCACTAAAAAAACTGAGGGTAGCGTATATAAATGAGAAGATGTATAGCCAAACAGCACCATCAGCCTTTTTTTTTTTTTTTTTTTCGGTAAACCATGATATAATATTAAACTTAGGAGTTCACGAGTCTATTACAACACAAACTAGCCTTATCAAAGGCCAGTAGAGTCTCCACCACAGGCGGTGGGTTACAAAAGGTTTCAAAACTATATAGAGACTCCGCTCCTAATTCAGCCAATGTATCAGCACATTGGTTTGCTTCCCGGAAGACATGGATTACGCGTTTGTTTGGTATTTCCTTGAGAAGGTTCTTGCAATCAGTTAAAAGAGGCTCCAATGAGAGGTTATTCGAGTCATTATTCATAAGCATAACAACACTTAAAGCATCAAGTTCAATTAATAGTTGCTGAATTCCCATCTCCTTGGCAAGCATTAACCCATCTCTTAGAGCCCACATCTCAGCCAAGACACTGGAAGTGAACCCGAGCCCTCTAGCAAATCTAGTCAGCCAATTTCCCTCATGGTCTCTGATCAGTCCCCCTCCACCAGCTCTCTCCGAATTCCTCATAGCTGATCCATCTGTATTGAGCTTGACCCAACCCCACGGTGGTTTCTCCCAACCCACCGGTATAATGGACTTCAGCTGTTTGGTCTTGGATGCTATCCCAATTGAGAAGAATTCGGCGCTGCCATTGAAACATTTCCTCCACAGCTGAGCATCCCTCGTTCCTGATCTGAACAAAAAATTGTTCCTGTGTGTCCACAAATACCATAATCCCATTGGAAACATCACTTTCCAAGGAATGCCTTTGACAGTGACTTCCATGTCCATGTTGCAATTGACTTCCAACCATTTATTAAAAGGAAGGGTGAAAGAATTTCTTGTGCAGTGAGGGACTTGCAACTGCATCCAGAATTGGTGCGCAACCTTACAGCTTCTGAATAAGTGCTCAATGGTTTCATTATGCTGTTCACACAATTGGCACAAACGGTCAAGGATTAAACCTCTTGAACCAAGCACATGAGCCGTTGGTAGGCTGTCATGAAGACAAAGCCAGATCAGGAAATGGATTTTCGACAGTGTTTCAGACTTCCACACCCACTTAAAAGACAAAGTTTCCAGGTTCAAGGGGTTTAATCCCCTTGCAATGAGGTAGGCAGCTTTCATAGAAAAGGATCCGTTATTAGAATAGGCCCAAATGAGACTATCCCTGTTATGATCTTCAAATGAGAAGGGTGTTGCCTTAATGGTGTTCAGCACATTACCCGGTAGCTCAAAAGAGATACTAAAAGGCTTCCAAACATAGTTCTCATCAAAACATTGTCTAACAATCAATTCTCCTTCTCCACGGTTAAGGGGACCTTCGATAAGTTCCCTCAATCTTCCTTGAGGCAGCCAGTAATCCAACCACATATTCACAATTCACCATTTTTAACTATCCACTTTAAGCCTTTTACATAGATAGGCCCTCTCTTTTTGCAAGCAGCCCAAATCCGAGAGCATGGCAAATTCTTTCCATCTTCAGTTACTCTTTTTGGGCAGAGATATTTTGCTGTCAACATTTTTGCCCAAGGCTGGCTATTCTCCTGCGCAAGTCTCCAACACAGTTTAGCCAAAATGGCTTCATTCCTATGCTTCATAGAATACACTCCTAGACCTCCCAACTCTTTGGGCAAAGTAACCGTACTCCATTTAACCATGTGCATTTTCCTTTTTTCCTCCGTTGACCCCCAAATGAAGTCCCTCATCATTTTATCAATGGATTCACACACTTTAGTTGGAAGGCAGTGGCATTGCATGTAATATTCTGAATGGGGGCGGCAGCAGACTTAGCTAAAACTAGTCTACCAGCTTTAGACAGAACCCTAGCTTTCCAGCCAGCTAGCTTGCTTTGAATTTTGTCAAGAATGAAGTTAAAAGCATTCCCAACTCTACCTTTGTGAATGATGGGGAATCCCAGATATTTACCCAGGTTATTAGTAGCGACAATCCCCAGTCTTCGACATATGGACCTTTTCCTTCTAGCAGAGACATTGGGAGAAAATAAAATTCTGGATTTGCCCTCATTAATCTTCAATCCGGCCAAGTTGCAAAAATTATTGAGGACTTCCATAATTGCCATACAATTCTTAGTAGTAGCTTTGGCAAAGAGCATGATGTCATCAGCGAAGAACACATGAGAAAAACTAGGCCCACTCCTGGAAGCTTTAACCATATCCCATTTATTATCTTCACACATCTTGGTTATATGGGCACTAAGAAATTCCATGCACAAGATGAATAAGTAAGGTGATATGGGATCACCTTGCCTAATTCCTCTAGAGGGACAAAAGGGTTGAAGTTTACCACCATTGAAGAGAATAGAGGTCGAGGTAGTAGACACACAGCTTAGGATAAGCTTAATAATGTTTTCAGGAAACCTAAAATGTATAAGAACCATTCTAATGAAACTCCATTCTAAACGATCATAAGCTTTTTCTAGGTCTATTTTCACCACCATAAACCCATCTTTACCTCTCCTTTTCCCAATGGAATAAATGAGTTCTTGAGCAATAATCACATTATCAGCTCCTCTTCTCCCCGTCAGAAACGCTGCCTGCATAGGGGAGATAAGTCTAGGCAGCAGGGGTCTAATTCTATGAACAAGGACTTTTGATACAATTTTATAGACCGTGTTACACAAGCTTATAGGTCTGAAGTGGCTAACTGTCTCAGGTCCCAGCTGTTTAGGGATCAAGGCAACAAGAGTTTGGTTAAGGTAGTCTGGGATTTTATGGGTGGCAAAAATTTGTTTCACTTCACTTCTTACTGACTCTCCCACCACAAGCCAGAACCTCTGGTAAAAGCCAGCATGTATCCCATCACTCCCCGGGGCCTTGTAAGGTTTCATGGATTTGAGCGCATCCCAAATTTCTTTGTCAGAAGGCATCCTTCCCACAGCATTAGCTTCCTCAGTCTCTAATCCCATACACCGCTCAGAATCCCATCTCTGGACCAACGGACAAGCAATTTGGTCAGTCTGGTATAGCTTTACAAAGCTCCTGGTAAACACTTCTTGAACTTGCTCCACCTCATGAATCCACACCCCATTCTCATTCAAAATGCTTGAGATTCTATTTTTGCTCCTTCTAGCCAAAGTAGTTAAATGGAAAAAGGAAGTTTTTTTCTCACCAAAAATAGTCCAATTAACTCTAGATTTCATCACCCAAAGATCCTCTTCCAGTTGCAAAATCTCATTATATTCTTTTGATAATTGATCTTGGAGGTTTATCAGGAAATTATTTGGATTAGTGGCTAGGGCACGCTGAACTCCCAGCAGCCTTGCCATGATCTTCCTCTTCCTTACAAAAATATTTCCAAAAACTTCTTTATTCTAAGCCTGGGCCTTAAGAGTGAATCTATTAATCGCTCCAGCAAAATCATCTTCCATGCCAGCCCAAGACTCCCTGACAATGGCTGGAAAATCATTGTGGCTCAACCACATAGGTTGGAACCTAAAGGGACGACTGGAGGTATTAGCCACACTAGGACAAAGGTTAAGCAAGAGCGGGCAGTGGTCAGAATTAACCCTAGCCAAATGGGTTACATGTGCTTCAGGAAAAGAAGATTTCCATTCAGGGTTAGCCCACACTCTATCAAGTCTACATTGTATGAGACCGCCCAGTTCTCTCTTATTTGTCCAGGTGAATTTAGGTCCTGAGAATCCCAAATCCAACATATGACAATCATTCATACAATCAAGAATAGCCCTAACTCTTCTTTGACATATATGATTACCCCCAGCCTTCTCTTCCTCATCAATCACCTCATTGAAATCTCCCATGAGAGCCCAAGGGAGGTCATGTAACGTTGCAATCAACTTAAGATTTTCCCATAACATGCATCTTTCAGCAAACCTAGGGCTAGCATAAATGGCACTTACTATCCAGCTAAGGGATTGAGATCTTACCCGGATAATGGCATGGATTTCCTGTTCTGTTGAAGCCAGCACATCCACTTGCACCAAGTCAGTCCTCCAGAGCATCCAGATGCCCCCAGCAAAACCAACAGTATCCGCAACCACCGAACCATCAAAAGGCAGGGACTTAATCACCTCCACAGCCCTAGCACCACTCATTCTCGTTTCTGTGAGCACCATAAGCATTAGAGAATGCCACTCCATTAAGTCCATCACTGTCTTTCTGAATTGGGGTTTCATAGCACCCTTGCAGTTCTAAATCAGTATATTCATATTCATAATTGGGGAGTTCGAATCATTAACAGGAACCAAGGAATAAGAACCCTCAGTCTCTCTCAATCTCCATGCTCCCATCACCTCTGCCTTACTTTCCAGCTTCTCTCGGAACAGGGTGACCGAGTGCTGTACTATTCCCAACTCCCCAATTGATGTTTTGGACAGAATGGTACCCACGGTCAAACCCTCTGCTACTTGGATCCTCATTACTCTGTCTACACTCCCCTTCATTGAGTATTCCATAGGCTTTTCTTGAGGACTCCTCCTCACCGCAACCGCATTCACCATCCATTTCTTCTCTTCCTCGATCAATGATTTTTCCGAGAGCAGCACTATTGAACTTATCTTTAACAAGCTTGAGTTTGTAGGCGGGAGAGCTTGGACCGCTGGGCTGTCCATGACAAACCTCCACCATGGATTCGGGGTCAGCTCCCAAGCCTTGTTCATCACAGGAAGGTACCTCAAAGTTCTGCTCTCCTCCGTCAGTGGAAACATGTTTTTCCACGCCAGCATAAGCTCCAAATCGAACCACCCCCAAATCTCCGTTGGGTCCTGCCTTATCCATTTGATCGTCTCGTCTCCGACAGGTATGATTTTGCTCCTGTAAAACAACGCCCATTTCTCTGTTCTCTCCATTGTGATTGACACTACTGGCGTTTGCCTCCCTTTCATTACTCTTATAAGCAAATCTTGTACTAGCCCTATCAGCAACAGCCAAGGATTTAGGACATTGTTCCAGCCCAATAACTTTAGATGGGCCTGCACTCTCCCCAAAAACAAACAAACCATTATCCTGGCCCAAGCCCGTTACACCATTTTGTCCTCCAACGGATCTTTTGGCCTTGTGCTTGGAGTTGGCGCGAGTTCCATTTCTAGAGGAACCTTTTCCATCAGTTGTCTTGTAGGGATGGGACGTAGTGTTCTCAGACACTTCCCCATGAGCTCTGTCACCCTGGGAAAGGGGAGCCTTTCTTTTTTCCGCCACCTTATCCACTTCCTTAGCCCAATGCAAGGTTTTATCATGAGACATAGGGGATGACTCATCAGTTTGGCTTCCATACGAGCCATATAGCTTATCTCAGTATCTTCTTACTGGTTTGCGCCGAGCCACTATCATCCAATCCCCATATTCATCTTTGTGCCTGGCAGGAGTATCCACAGCCTCAGTTGTTGCAGCTTCACTGCTCTGCTCTACCTGCCCCTCTCTACCAAGCTCCTCTTGACCATCCTTCCTAGGCCCACGTACTAAGAACGGACACACCTCCCTGTAATGCCCAATACGCCCACATTCGAAACAAAGGGTACCAATCCCTTCATACTGTATACTCTGCTTAAGTCTCCCCAGATAAATGGACTTAACCAGAGGCTTATCAAGATTAACCTGCACACACAAACGGGTAAAACGCCCTCTAGTTCCAATGGCAGTGTTAGCAACAATTCGCAGGACTGGACCAATGGCTCTCCCTATCTTAAGCAAAGCATTCTGTTCATAATATTCAATAGGTAGTTCAGGTAACCTAATCCACACAGCCACGGAGGAAAGGGTAGCTGAAGATGCTTGAAATTCTGGTTCCCACTGCCTAATTGCAAGAAAGTGTTGTCCTATAAACCAAGGCCCTCCCTTTAGGATGTTATCAACATCCTCTTTGCATTCAAACTTTATCAAATAAAAATCAAATCCCAAATCTATGCACTCCATACCTCCCCTAGGATTCCACATACTCCGAATCTTAGAGGAGAGAAACGAATAGCCTACCTTTCTCCCAAAAGGCTGGATAATGAGAGCTTGATACCAAGGTGCTCTCATACTAGATTTTTCCTCCCTAGAGAAGCATACTTTGATACCACCATCCTCAGCTTGCTTTTCTTCATTGTCAGACTCAACATCTTCCATCATGTCATTAGCGAATCCAAAAGCTTTCTCAAACGCCCCCGGAATCGCTCCCACCAATTTGTCTCTGTAACTTCCTGGCTTAGCATGGAGGTTTTTGTTAGTGTATAGATTAGCCCATTGGGCTTAGCCCAGTATATTACTTGTACTGCACTCATGTTACTTGTACTATACACATACCTAGCCTATATAAGGCTCTCTTTTGTACATTGTTTCACACACATCAATATACAGATTATTCAGTCATTCTGTTTCACTTTATATTGTCAACATGGTATCAGAGCCATTGCTCTGACCTAGTGATATTTTCCGGCGTTCTTCCGCTGCCCTCGCCTTCACCGGTAGCCGCCGTCAGAAGCGAGTCATCGCCGTCACACCCAACCACTCTCTCAGATCTAGTCTATTTATCAATCAAATCGTCGAACCACAGATACGACGTGATAGATAAGACTTCCCCGATCAAAACCCAGCCAGAAACTATCCAAAAGAAGCTCTCACGCGCCCGCACGCGCCGCCCAAAGTTTCTGCCTGTCGAAGACGCGCTACACGCGCTCCCACGCGCCGCCGCGAAGCCTCACGCGCTCCCATGCGCCTCACACGTGCCTGACACACTCCTTCACGCGCGCCACGCGCCCAGCTCCTCTGATTGCCACGTCAGCCCTAGTACGTCATCGCCACGTCAGCATCACACGTCATCCAGTGACGTCAGCATATTGACTTTGACCATTGCCCAGTAGCATTGACCGTTGACCGTTGACTTTGAGGAGCGTTGACCGTTGACTTTGAGGAGCGTTGACCGTTGACTTTGAGGAGCGTTGACCGTTGACCGTTGACCGTTGACTTTGACCAAAGTAAAAAATTTTCAACCGGACCTGTCTTGCTCAGTTTTTCGCGTAGATTTCGTTTTTGGGCTCCGTTTCTGCATTTGAGGTCTCTAAATCTCATTTTTTGGTCATTTTCTTCATTATGGCTCAACAAAATGATCGAGACATCATACGTTTACGTCCTATCACTATTATATTGGATGGTCCTACCAGCTATCATGCATGGTCTCAGAATATGACTGTCTTTCTCAAGGGTCGTAAATTGTGGAGATATGTGACTGGTTCAATTCCTAAGCCAGTACCAAACCCTGAGTCCAAAGCCACAGCTGCTGAAGATGATTATGAAGAACGCCTAGAGGAATGGGAGAGTATTCAGAGTAAGATCTTGTCTTGGTTTATCAATACCTCTATTCCCTCCATTCATAATCTTCTTCCTCGCCTTGAGACTGCTGAGGTTGCTTGGAAATTTTTGGCTGATCGCTATAATTGTACTAATGATTCAAGCTTGGAGTTCCACATTGAATCAAAACTTTATCAAATGCGCCAAGAAACAGGTCAGTCTATTTCTGATTTTTATTCTCAGACTTCTACTATGTGGGAACAACTCTCTGCTGCAGATCCTCCACTAGTGTGTTCTAAGGATATTGAGCTCTTTGTCAAATATCGGGATCGCCGTAAATTTATGCACTTTATGATGGGTTTGCGTGAGGATTTTGAGCCTACTAGGGCTTCTCTACTTAGCCGGTCTCCTACTCCTTCTCTTGATGCTGCAGTCAAGGAGCTCATTTATGAGGAAAACCGTCGGCCTACTCATCACATGTCATCATCTGATCATGTATTGGCTACACCATCTCCACAGCCTCCCATTGCTGCATTCACTGCTCCTCCACGGATAAACTCTGGGCGTCCCACCTCTCAGTCTTTCAAAGGTACTCGCTGCGAGTTTTGCCGTGCTAAAGGCCATGACATCTCAGTTTGTCGCAAACTGCAGAAATTTATGCAAGAGCAGAATAAAGCTTCTCTTCCTCGGGCAGCTGCTGTATGTCCTTCCGATCCATCGGTTCCTACAGGTCCATCTTTAGCTTCCTCACTTACTACGGCTGATATTGAGGCAGTTGTTCAACAGGTTTTATCCCGCACTTCTACTGCCCTTTCTGTTACCTCAGGTAAACAATCTTGGTTTTTTGATACTGCATGTTGTAACCATATGACTCCTGATGAATCCCAATTTTCTGATAAGGCTCCCTTAGAACATCCAATCACCATTTACACTGCTGATGGAACTCCTATGCCTGTTAGTCACAAAGGAACAATCTCTTCTCCTTGTTTATCCCTTAGTGACACTTTTCATATCCCCAAGTTATCGCTCAATTTGCTTTCTGTTGGTCAACTTTGTGAATTAGGCGTAGATCTTCTATTTACTAATCATGGTGTGGATGTGCAGGATCCCCGGACGGGTCAAGTGCTTGGGACAGGCCGTAAGGTTGGTCGCATGTTTGAGGTTCATGACTTGAAGATTCCTTCACAAGTTATTTCTGCAGCTGCTACCACTGCCACCTCCTCACCTGATCTATGGCATGCTCGTCTTGGTCATCCATCCTTATCTCGTCTTCAGTTGTTAGCTTCTCAAGGTCATTTAGGTTCAGTTCAGTTTCAAAAATTTGATTGTACTTCCTGTCATTTTGGCAAACAAACAAAATTACCCTTTAATAATAGTGACTCATTTTCTTCTGCACCTTTTGATCTTATACATTCTGATATTTGGGGTCCTACACCTGTTCCTACTGAGGGGGGATCTAGATATTTTGTCATATTTGTGGATGATTTTTCTCGATATACTTGGATTTATCTGCTTCACCATAGGTCTGAACTTGTGTCTATTTACCAAACATTTCATAAAATGATTGAAACACAGTTCAATCGCATCGTTAAAGTTTTTCGATCAGATAATGCTCAAGAATATAATGATAAAACTTTCCTATCCTTTTTAGATAATCATGGTACCCTTACTCAGCGGTCTTGTCCTTACACCTTTCAACAAAATGGTTGTGCAGAACGAAAACATCGTCACATTCTTGATGTTGTCCGCACCCTTCTTATTTCTGCCTCTCTTCCTGAGCGCTTTTGGGGTGAGGCTGCACTCATAGCTGTATACACTATTAATCGTATCCCTTCACCAACTACACACAACAAATCACCATTTGAGCTTCTCTATGGTCAAACCCCCGACTACTCCTCTCTTCGGGTTTTTGGTTGTGCTTGCTTTGTCTCTCTTCCTCCTCATGAACGAACAAAGCTCCAACGTCGTGCTCGTCTTTGTTGTTTCCTTGGTTATGGTGTCTCTCAAAAGGGGTTTCGCTGCTATGATCCCATTTCTCATCGTCTTCGTGTCTCCCGTCATGTTGAGTTTTGGGAACATCGTCCTTTCACGAGTCTTCAACAGTTTTCTACATCCTCTTCCTCTGAGTCTCCTATTTTTACTGATCTTTTCCTCCCTCTCTATCCTGAACTTGTGGAGGATTCTTCAACATCGGCTGCCTCTCCAGACGATTCATCTCCGGTTCTGTCCCCGGCATATGACCTGCCTGTCTTGGATCCTGTGGCACCACCCTCTCCTGAGTCTCCTGATGGTCCTGAACTTCGTCGTTCCACTCGGGTAAGCATTCCTCCCCCTTATCTCTCTGATTATCACTGCTCTTTTGCCCTTACCACCCTTTATGAACCACACACCTATCGTGAGGCCCATACTGACCCTCTTTGGCAGCAAGCTATGAATGATGAACTAGATGCCCTTCATAAAAACCACACTTGGGATATGGTTGATTTGCCTCCTGGTCAGTCTGTAGTAGGTTGTAGGTGGGTTTACAAGATCAAGACCAAGGCTGATGGATCTGTTGAACGATACAAGGCTCGCTTAGTTGCCAAGGGCTTTACCCAAGAGTATGGCATTGACTATGAGGAAACATTTGCTCCTGTTGCTCGCCTTACATCTGTTAGATGTCTCATTGCTGTGGCTGCTGTTCGCCGTTGGCCTCTTTATCAAATGGATGTGAAGAATGCTTTCCTCAATTGAGACCTTCAAGAAGAAGTGTACATGCAACCACCCCCTGGCTATCCACACTCAGGCAGTCAAGTTTGTCGCCTTCGCCGTGCTCTTTATGGCCTCAAGCAGGCTCCTCGAGCTTGGTTTGAAAAGTTTAGCTCTGTTGTTGCTCAGCAGGGTTTCACTTCGAGTCCTCATGACACTGCTCTCTTCGTCCGAAGATCCTCTACTGGTATTACTCTTATTCTTCTCTATGTTGATGATATGATTATTACTAGAGATGATTCTGCAGGTATCCGCTCTCTTCAGTACTTCCTTAGTCAACATTTTGAAATGAAAGATTTGGGCACTCTCAGCTATTTTCTTGGGCTTGAGGTTACCTCATCCTCTGATGGATATTATCTTTCCCAAGCTAAATATGCTTCTGATCTTCTCTCCAAAGCCGGTATCACTGACAACAAGACTGTTTCCACTCCTTTGGAATGCAATGCAAAGCTCACACCCTTGGATGGTGAACCTATATCTGATGCCACTCGCTATCGTCAGTTGGTTGGTAGTCTGATCTATCTCACTGTTACTCGTCCAGATATTTCACATGCCGTGGGTATGGTTAGTAAGTTCATGGATGCTCCTCGTTCTGTCCACTATGCTGCTGTTCTTCGGATTTTCCGATATGTCAAGGGCACACTTTATCATGGTCTACACTACTCTTCTCGGTCTTCTCTTGAGCTTCATGCTTATTCAGATGCGGACTGGGCAGGTGATCCGACTGATCGATGCTCTATCACAGGTTTCTGTTTCCTGTTGGGTACTTCTCTTGTCTCGTGGCGTAGCAAAAAGCAGGATGTTGTTTCTCGTTCCAGTACTAAGGCTGAATATCGTGCCCTTGCCGACACCACCTGCGAGCTTGTCTGGCTTCGCTGGCTCTTGGCTGACATGGATGCTCCACAGCCCACTGCTACTCCTCTTTATTGTGACAATTGTAGTGCTATCTACATTGCTCATAATGATGTCTTCCACGAACGCACCAAGCACATTGAGATCGACTGCCACATTACTCGCCAGCATCTCAAGAAAGGCAATCTCAATATACAGATTATTCAGTCATTCTGTTTCACTTTATATTGTCAACAGTTCTCTTCCTTTTCCTCTGCTGTCTGATGACAATCCTTAAACTTCTTCGTACTGCGGGCTAGATTATCTGCTTCTTCGTCGGACCGTTTCAAGCGTTCTCTCTCCATTTTTCTTTTGGCTTTTTCCCTTTCTACACCATCAGCCTTACTCTAGTGAGTTTCTTCATTCAGAAATATATATATATATATATATATATATATATATATATATATATATATATATATATATATTTTGTTTCCTGTTTCAGTTTGCCTTCTCCTCTAGAACCAGGATGATCCGCAGATGTAGACCGCCGCTTGTATCTCAAAGATACAAGAATCCGTTTCCGAGGCCCACTAGGTTGGTAAGACCAGTGGAGGAAAATTTCCCCTTCATGCTCCCTATCAACATTCGCTGGAACTCCTGCTCCCAATATATTTACCAGGGCACCCATCTCTTTGTCCACAAGGAGGAGGTTCTTGATGAGGTCTAAACCCTAGTCCCCCCCCCCCCCCCCCCCTTCATAGATACAATACACACAGTGATTGAAAAGTTGTTAGAACTAGAAGTTCTGGGTGGGTTTTGAAAATATACTATAGGCCATAGGGTGAGATTGCTTAGTGGTTGCAAGGTCCTCAATAGCGTGATTTGGCCTTAGGATCGCTGGTTGTGGGCAATTTTTGTCTTCTATGTGGAGGTTATCGAAACTCAAGACCCATGGCGAAAATAGGATGGTCTATGCACACTTCTAAAACAAGGTTTTTTTTTTTTTTTTGGGTTTTTATACCTAACCTGCTAAACCTGTAACCGGAATAGCACTAACATTAAATAAACGGTCAATATCAAACACTTAAAATCTACGGTTAAGATCTAAGGTGGGTACTGAACCCATTAAATGAGGGTAGCGTATATAAATGAGAAGATGAATTGACATATTATTTTATATGCCAATTTTTTAACAAAAACTATTATTTTATATGAATATTTGGTGAATTTCATGTGAGAAAGATGCATTAACCTAATCTACATGTCGTGTGAATAATGCTTAAAAATGAAAATCAAGTTTAAAATTTTGTTTTTCTCATTATGTTATATTTTGAAAATAAAATTACTACATGCTAGAGTTTTAAACATTATGTATGTGAAACATTTTTTTTTATAATAAATATGCATGGGAAAATGAAATTATTCACATAAAATAACATATCATAAAATTATTCGCTTAAAGAAATTCATAGAATTATGCTCTATATAATTGCATTGTAGTGGTTATGTTTTCTACCTTTTAGTAAATAAAAAATAAAAAGCAATACTATTGTAGTTTTCCATAGCCTAGACTACCATTTCATAAACATTATTATTCTGAATCCTTTATCTAGTTCGTGACGTAGCATGTTCTACATATTGATTGAAAATGTTATCATACGTGATGCAAAGGTGCAAATCACCATGCAAAGAATGAGTTGACAAATCTATACCACTAAAATTGCACTACAACTATCACATGGTTTATCAAGTAGAAAAAAAAAAAAATCTTCAATCTATAATACAATTAAAACAAAGGCAATGCATTTTATTTTTTGACAAACATAACAAATGATGACAAACTCTAAATTAACCAATATAATGCAAAGTAAAAAGTAGAAGAAGGAATTAAACTCACTAAAACGATTACTTGCATGCACGGCTCCTTGAATAAGTGTTGGTGGTGAGTGCTCCTATGTTGATCAGCATCATAATTTGATGCTGTAATGGACAACTATATTCTCCACTCAAATGGTTAACTCATCGTCAACTCTCCTTATGACTTATGACTCAATGGCATACTTGTAAATAATATTTACAATCTGGTCCCACCGTCAGATTTTTGCTCAATCTTTTTCTTCTTTTCTCTTTTTTTATTTTCTTTTCCTTTTATCTTTCACGGGTCTGGAGTCTGGACACTGTTCCTCTTCTTCTTCTTTTTCTTCTTTTCTTTTCTTTTCTTTACTTTTCACTTTCTGAGTTTGGTTTTTTTTTTTTTTTTTTTTTCTTCTTCTTTTCTTTTCTATTCTCCTTTTTTTTCTTTTTTCTTTTCTTTTCTTTTAACGTTGGGTTTTGGGTTTGGTTTCCTGGGATTGGGTTCTTCTTCTTTTTCTTTTTTTTTTTTCTTTTTTTCTTTCCTTTTCACTGGGTTTCCATTCTTTTCTTTTTTTTCTTCTTCTTCTTTCACTGGGTTTGGTCTTCAGTTCATCCTCTTCTTTTTTTTTTTTTTTTTTTTTTTTTTTTTTCCTTTTCCTGGGTTTGGTCTCCCCGGTGTTCATCCTCTTTTTTTTCTTTTTTCTTTTTTTTTTTTTTCCTGGGTTCGGTCTCCCCGGTATTCATCCTCTTTTTTTTTTTTTTTTTTTTTTTTTTTCTTTTTTTCCTTTTCCTGGGTTCGGTCTCCCCGGTGTTCTTCCCTTTTTTTTTTTTCTTTTTTTTTTCATTGGGTTCGGTGATCTGAGTATTTTTTTTCTTCCTTTCTTCTTTCACTGGTTCGGGTTTGTGGGTACTGGGTTTTCCTGGGTTCCTAACATCAACATTAATGGCCTGGGCAGATTTGAGTTTGCTTTTTTTTTTTTTTCTTTTTTTTTTCATGATTGAGAAATCTGGGTTTGTTCTAGAATATATTTATGCATGTTTAATTTTGTTCTGGA
Source organism: Quercus glauca (assembly GCA_023736055.1). NCBI lineage: Eukaryota > Viridiplantae > Streptophyta > Magnoliopsida > Fagales > Fagaceae > Quercus > Quercus glauca. The sequence goes on along the minus strand of CM043318.1, from coordinate 29,236,182 downwards.
TGAGAAAGGTGAAAAGGGAGAAAAATGAAAAATGAAAAAAGAACGAACTGAAGAACTGAGAAAGAAGAAAGAAAAATGGAGAAAAAAAAAAAATCTGACCAAGTGACAGAGGTGGGGTTCATGAATAGTGTGAAAAATATTGAGTTATTGAAATAGAGTGATGGTGCCAAACAAGTGTATATTTTAGAGTGATGAGTGATGAGTGATAGGTGATGAGTGAGGAGTGATGGAAATTGAGTGACAGAAATTGAGTGAGCAAAAAAAGGTGGCCAAACAGGCTCTAAGCATCTGCATTATTTTCCCCTTTGTGGCCAAATAAGTGTATCGATTGCTAAAAAAAAAAAAAAAAAAAAAAAAAGAGTATCTATTGCTTCCCATCACACAAAAGAAAAAAGAAAAAAAAAAGCATCTATTGCTATAATTTATAACCTTGCCAAAATGACAAGTAGACAAACCTCAAATCCAATCTCTCCTTCTAACTGTCAGAATGCAAAAAAATAAATTGCAAATAAATTATCTAATATCTAAGCCTAATACTTGGGAAAGGTTTCCTTCATAGAATATTTTGTATTTTGTTTAGAAGAAAGGCGGTTTAGAAGAAAATTTGAATGAATGAAAGAAGGTGACTCTCATAAAAAAAAAAAAAAAAGAAAGAAAAAAAAGGAAAAGGAAGAAGATTAGGGCCTATTTGGTAACTTAAAACTGTTTCGTATTTTTAGTTTTCAATTTTTGTAGGTGTTATGCAAAATTGTTTTCAAAATGTGCTTTCTCAACCCAAACACACAACTTGGTTTGTTTGGCATGTGTTTTTCATTCAAAAACTAGTCTCAATTTTCATCTAATAAAAAATTATACAACCTATAACAAACCCAAAACCTAAAGTCCTTATTGCAACCACCTAGATCCAATCTCAAAGCTAAAACCTACACATCTGATCACACCGTTGTCACAAAAGCTGTTGTGGAGCAACCACAACGCCCTTTGTCGTCGTTGAGAGAGAGAGATGTGTAAGAAAAAAATTATTATTTTAATAAACAACAATTTTAATCATTATTCCTTAAACAGGAGGAAACACCCCTAGAGGTAGGGGTGTCAATGTTCGACCAAACCCGTGAACACGACACGAACTCGACACGGGTTTTTTCGAGTTAGGGTTAGGCCTTAATGGGTTTGGGTTATAAACGGGTCGACCCGAAAGTGACACGATAAGAAATGAGTCATAAACGGGTTAACCTGCATAACCCACAATAAACACATTTGACACGCTAATTTATTTGTGTCAACCCGAAATGACCCACTTAACACAACCTGTTTAACTCATATAACAAATAAATATTTATTTTATTTTAGATTTGTCAAATACCTTTTATATCCAATATATATTTTAAATTTAAAAAGCAAAGTAAGTAATTACAAAAATTTACAAGGGATATAATTGGAAATTGAAACTTTACAGACCTTAGAACTACTAATACTTTTTTTTTTTTTTGGCATAGAACTTACACAAATGAAATTAGATGGGCTTGTGGAAGATGTTATGAATTTGGACATCAACAAAAAATCTATGGATGATAATCGTGGTCATAGTTAGGATTAGTCTACTATTTACTCAAATTCTTTCAATATTGATACTTAGCATTTGGTGAGTTCCAAGAATATTATATTTTTGTTAAACTATGTTATTTTATTTTTGTGAAACTTTGTTATTTTGAATTTGGGTTGAAGTGTATGCACTTCTTTTGGAGTGTAAAGAACTTATTTCTAGATGAATGTTATATTTTTGTTGAATTATATTATTTTAAATGTGGGTTGAAGACTTGAAGTGTATGCACTGTTTTTTGGGATGTAAAAATAATTATTTTTAGATGGATGTTATATTTAATATTATGCAGGTTGAAATGGGTTGTGTTACATTCGTGTCAACCCAACATGACTCGTTTATTAAGCGTGTTAAATGGGTTAGGTCAGGTCAACCCGCCTTATTAATGGGTCAGGTTAGGGTTAAAGGATCATGACACGATTATTAAATGGGTCGGGTTAGGGTTAAGCTATTTAGTCGAATACCCCTACCTCGACACGACACGAACCCGACACGCTAACCCGAATTGACACCTCTAAGCTAGAGGTGACTTAAATGAACAAAAATAAAATTAAAGGTCTTAAATAAATTTTAGCCAAATATAAAAGATGCAATTTGCATTTTTGGCGAAAGGAATAAATGAAACGTTGACGTGTTTAAGTTTTAATGGCCAAATTAGCACTGAGATGGATAAAATATTAAAAAAAAAAAAAAAAAAAAAAAACGCATTGGCTATACCTGTAACCGGCATAGCACTGACATTAAATTAAAATCTACGGTTAAGATTGGGTACCGTACCCACTAAAAAAAACTGAGGTAGCGTATATAAAGAAGATGTATTGCCAAACGGCTTAACCTTTGAGTTTCTTCGTTCGGAAAAAAAAAAAAAAGAAAAAAAGAAATTTCGTCTCCCGTTCTGTTTGCCTTCTCCTCTGGAACCAGATGATCCGCAGATGTAGACCGCCGCATGTATCTCTTGGATTCAAGAGACCGAGGCCCACTAAGCTGTCAATACCAGTGGTGGACAATGCCCCCTTCGTGCTCCCTATCAACATTCGCTGCAACGCCTGCTCCCAATATATTTACCAGGGCACCCATCTCTTTGTCCGCAAGGACGGGGTTCTTGATGAGGTCTAAACTCTTTTCTTCATGCAACATTTGAATATCCTATTCCTATGTTTAGTGAACTGAATTTTTTCATGGTTGGTTTCTCAATTCTCATTGCAGAGGTATCTAGACTTTGAATGCTGCCTGATAACCCTCAAATGTACAAATTGCTCTGCTAAGATTTGGATTAGGTCAGACCCAGAAACCAGAGACTATTTTGTTGAGTCTGGCGCTACCAAAAAGCGTCAGGTAAAAATTTAGATTCCCTCCCTAATCTTGACATCACAATGGATTTGATTTCCCTCAGTAAATTAAAATTATTCCTTTTACCAGGCTGCAGTGTCGAAAAAACCGAATTACCAGGTTGCAGTGTCCAAAAAACGGAAAAGGGAAGCTGAAGAGGGTGGAGATGCACTAAAATCTTTAGAGAACACAATCTTGGGTTCTAAAATAGAGATTGCTGCGCTGGATGAGATGAAATCCATGGAGGTACTTGCTTTAGTAATTTTTTTTTATTTTGATTTTTTGGGTACATATCGCATCCTTAAGGACTCAAACAACCTCTGTAATTTGTCTTTTACACATGTTGCCTCCTGAGATCATCATCATCATTAATGTGAACTAAAGTCGTATAATTTTGATACTAATGCCCCCCCACCCCCCCGCGCGCGCGTTTTTTTCCTTCTGTTTTGCAGTCCCAACATGCAACTGTGAGTGCAGATTCTACGCTTGAGGAGTGACCAGCCAAAATTGCCAAGAAGGTATGATTGATGTGCTGTGTATCTAGATTAGAATTTCATTTTAACCGCACACACTTTTGTATTGAGTTTCTTTCTTAAGATGCAGTACACCTTGCATTTTTCTCTCCTCTCCATCTTCTCCCTGTTTCAGGCAGATTATTTTTTGTGGTTCCAGAGGAAAACACTTGAGCCCCCAGTCTTTTCTTTACCCCATTTCAACTGAACCAAACAAAGTGCAAGGTTTAGAATCGCTGGCTACAATGCTTCTTTTTTAAGACGTAAGTAAATAACATTAAAGAACCATAAAAGTGAGAGGTTCAAGTTTTTTAAGGTGGGACCAAGGTTCAACCAAGGTCAAATCTTGACAAAATAAAATATATTAGTTCAATTATATATAATAAATATAATAGTTTGTAACATAGAGACCCAAGAAGCTGACTTGCTTTAATGGTTAGCATGTCAAACACAAGTCCTTGCATGGGGGGGCTTGGGTTTGAGTCCCTGCACGTGCCTCTAATTTAAATTTTTCCAAAAACACAACTTCCCTGAACTTCTTGCCAAAAAACCAGCTGGTCCAGTCCGGGCCAGTCTGATTATGAAAACTATGTGCAAGAGGCTATTTGGGTGGTTTTAGCCGTAGGTACCTTGATACTAGGACTTTTGTTTGAACTGTCAGATTATAAGACAAGTTTGACAATTTTTTGTTCTCCAATCCTATTTTATCTATTTGTTCATATGAGTCCTAGTGCTGAAATGACCATGCTGATTGTTTTGGGTGAAAAACCTGATGCTCACGCACTGCAGTTCTACATCCTCAATTTGAGTTTAGAATGCTATTATATTTCCAAGTATATGCATATAGCATTATTAAATAACGTGCAGAAAATATATGTTCCTATCTAGCATTATATGTCCAAGGTTTGCATCAAGATACAATAACTTCAGTTTATGTTTTCAGATATGCATTGTACTCTAGTTTATCAGTTTGTGTTCTGTTAAATCTCACCTGCTGATTATTTTTTTATTTTTTATTTTTTATTTTTGGATGTTACATCGTAATACATTCTTTATATTTTGGGGGGGGGGGGGGGGGGGGGGGGAGTTTGGGGTGTTGGGTTGGTGCTGTTTTCTTATTCTAGGTTTGTTCAAGAAATTTGAGGTCGAGATTAGTGATGTGTTGTTTTTTCAAAGTCCATATGGATTTCGCGATGGAAATTTTTTGCTTAGTATGGGCTTAGGTTGTTGATGATGGTCATTCATGTGGGTTGCTAACACAATGATTAAAAAAAAAGTGTTTTTAAAAATATATGACGGGAGATAAGTTGTTGGGTACTTGGTGTATTGTCATTTCGGAATTTAGTGTTGTGAATTTATGCAAATGTTGTTTCAGGCATATGAGTATGTAGTATTACCTCATATACTCCATTATTTTGATATACTCCATTATTTTGATTTTGTTATGTAGACGGATAAAAAAATTCTAGCAGTACCCTCTGAAGTTGTATCTGTTCTTGCAGTGGGGTTGCGTAGAAAGCTTTGGTTGGAAAGTTTTTTCAACAGAGATGGTCACTTGATACGGTTTATGTAATCTTTTTTTGTTTGTTTTTTTTCATTCTGAAGTTTTATTACAAAAAAAAAAAAAAAAAAAAAGGTATTATGGAAATGTGTTATGGAATGATGTAGTGTTCTGGATGTTTTTGTATTAAAACCTGGAAGGTAGTCGAGTAGTATTATGGTTGTGTTATGGAACAATGTCAAAGTATTTTGAATGTTTAGGTGTTATGTATTACGAATGCTTATGTTTAATCATGATAACATAATCATGATAATGTAACACGTGGAAGTATGTGAGTGTTTTTCCCTGTTTGGTTATGAATGCTAATGTAACGTACTCTGAGATTATTTTTCAAACTACCATTGAAGGTCATCAATTGCCAAATGTTTCAGTTGTGAGTGGAATTATTAAACCCTAGAAAAGCTCATAAAAAGTCAACAATGATGTGAACTTACCAACCCTAGCAAGTTTTTTATTTTTATTTTGGTAGTAAATAAGAAAATAAACAGCTAAAAGGTCATATAAAATTCAACTTGCTAGGTTTGGTCGTGGTGCATATGCAAACCTAGCAAGTTGAATTTCATTGAATTAGTCTACTTGGTATTCAAGGAATAATAATAATAATAATAATAATAATAAGTCTACTTCTGAAGTGTCTTTTTGGTTAATTCCTACCAAAAATCCTACAAATTAACTCATCAAAGCTCTCTATGTGTGTGTGTTAAGGATAATACAATATTAATACGTAATTTTTTTCCTTTTTTTGGCCTCTTGTAATTAACTATGGCTTCCAACCTTCTCAAAAAAAAAAAAAAAAAAAAAAAAAACTATGGCTTCCAAAGATAAGCATCTGCATTTTTTTCCCCTTTGTGGCCAAATAAGAGTATCTATTGCTAAAAAAAAAAAGTATCTATTGCTTCCCATCGCACAAAAGAAAAAAGAAAAAAAAGTATCTATTGCTATAATTTATAACATTTGTATCGCCAAAGGCAATCCAGGACATATTCTCCTCCCAGCACCAAACGGAATAAGCTCAAAATTCCGTCCCTTGACATCAATTTCTGACCTCATAAACCTCTCTGACTTAAATGAGTTTGGGTTTTCCCATATGCTGGGGTCCCTGCCTATAGCCCATGCATTTACAAGCACTTGTGCACCCTTTGGGACTGTTAAGCCCTGAATTTCTACATTTGCCTCAGCTTTACGGGGAAGTAACAGTGGAACTGGAGGGTGTAACCAGAAGGTTTCTTTGACTATTGCTTGCAAGTATGGTAAGTGAGCAATATCAGATTCCTCTACTGGGTTTCCTTTGCCAATGATTTGATTGAGCTCTTCTTTGGCTTTTGATAGAACCTCTGGGTTGTGAATCAGCTCTGCCATTGTCCATTCTAATGTAGCGGACGTTGTATCATTACCTGCAATAAACAGGTCCTATTCCACAAAAATTTAAACCAAAGTGAGACAACATATTAGATCATAAACCAAATTCATAAAAAGTACATAGATGAATAATTCATTCAAAAAAATAAGTACTTAAATGAATAAATATATAAATTATTGAGGAAGAATATAGAGAAAATTGTCACCAGGAACAAACGTTCGATTTGAGTTTTGTCAATCTCCCCTGTGCTTTCTTCACTAATGTCAAGAAGGGTATTTAACATATCAATGTTTCTGATTGAATCGGGTACTTTTCTTGTTAGCAACCATTTGTTGATCAAGCTATCAAAGAGTTCTATCATATTCCCAAAGTAAATTGCCATCCGGCAACGTATGCCTTGGGGATCAACCTTCCTAAGCACCGGAAAATAGTCTGCCAAGTTTGGTTTTCCAACCTCTTCCATGATATTCCATACAAGTTCCTTGAACTCTCTAGCCATATCAGAATTCGGGTCTGCCAAATCCACAGAGCAAATAGTGTTGGACAATAAATTAAGCGTAGTTTTGAAAGCTGCTCTACCAATATCGACTGCATCATTGGTTAGGCAGCTTTTATGGACATCAGCAAGCAGCTTTTGTACTTTCTTGCACCAGAGGTTTTGGTTGGCGTCGAGTATCTTATGGGCGAATAATTGGGAGTTACATATTTTTCTAATATTTCTCCAATGTGAGGAAACAGGTATCCAAGGCAATTCTAACTCATGCTGTTTGTGGGCTCGGATTGCATTTGGAATGGAACGGTTGGAAAGGAGTTGGTCATGTGTTTGGAGGACTTCTTTGGCCATGGTAGCTAAAAAAATGACTACTGTGGTTATCTGGCCTAGTTTTAGGCTCATTAAGGGTCCATTTGTCATGGCAAGCTTGGCCAGAGACTTGTGAGGTTTGTCACCAAGTTCCAAGAGGTTTCCAATGATTGGAAAAGGTTTTGGTCCTGGAGGAAGCTTTTTGGGAATTGATTTGCTTCTTTTTGCAATGGTATGGAGGGCTTGAATAATGATCAAGCTGAGGCAAAGATAGAGAATACAGCTTAGAACTTCCATCTCTGTGTGTGTTTCAGAGAGAGAGAGAGAGAGAGAGAGAGAGAACCAAAAAGGGAACTTGAATGTATCTCCCACCCTACGGCCTATGGGCGAGAAGCTTTCTTGTACTTGCGATAAAGTAGCTTTTTTCTTTTCTTATTACCAATCCTCAACAAGTGGTCACCATTGTTCATGAGCAGACGTTACAGAATTAAATTGACCTTACTGGTTCCAATAATTATGTGTGATTGCTGCTTCATAGTGTAGGGATCTCACAAACACATGAAATTCATATGTTGTGAAAGTGAGGATGCATATATTCGATGCATAAGATGCATTCTCTTTTGATATAGATGGAATCACATTTATTTTAGTGACTCACGTCTTAGTCTAAAATGAAAAGAATATTTATTTTTATTTTAAAAAAAATGTTATGCACCCATGGAATTATTAATTACTCTATGATGATGTGATTTACTAGTGTTGTGATAAAGTCTACAATCATGTATGACTTGCTATTGTTTATACAATGTATAAAAAGAATATTAAAAAAATTAAAAGAAAAAGGGTTTATCTTGGAGAAAAATGAGCATTTGTCCATAATTTACAAATTAAGTAGCAAAATGCTTCTGTTTTAAAATTATTTAGCAAAATACCCATGTTTTTGAAATTTGATTTTAACAAAATTGAGTTACAGGTAAAATTCGATATTAGCAATAGCGAGTTCTATACATATTTTAGCATTTAATTTTTTTTTTTTTTGAAAATTTAAGTGCAATGTCGAGTTCCACTTAAAAATATATATAGAACTCAATTTTGAGAATATTAAGTTTTACGCAAAACTAAATTTTGTTAAAATCGAGTTAAATAAATGAGTATTTTACTAAATAATTTTAAAATAAAAACATTTTGCTGCATTGTTTATAAACGAAGGACAAATACTCATTAAACTAAGGACAAATACTCATTTTTCCTTTTATCCTGCAATATATGCGGTGAAAGCTAATCATCAGTTTCGAGGTAACCATTGTCTTATGTACATCTTATCACATATGAAATTCATAGCTAAGAAAATAGTGAATCCGTGAAGGAATTGACAAGAGTGAGAGAGAATCAAATAGTACATCTTGTACTCGTTTGGATATCACTGAAAGCTGCGTTTCAGCTTTCGCGTTTTGCCTTTTTTTTTTTTTTTTTTTCCCTGCACGTGAACAGTAATATCACATGAGTTCACTGTGCAGGGGACAAAAATCACTGTTTACGCACTGTTCATGCACTGTTCACGAATTAAAAAAATATTAAAAATGGGTCTCATGGTACTATTTATACATTTAAAAATTATTTTACTACCATGTTTTCAATTTTTAACAACTTTCAGCAATAATAAATTATATCTAAATGGATCCCTTATCTCTCTCTCTCTGGGTTCAAGAGAGAGAGAGAATCAAATAAAGAAAAGAAATTGAATGTATCTCCCTCCCTATGCCCTATGAGCAAGAAGGTATCTCATGCATGAAATAAAGTCATTTTTTTTCCTCTGCAAGTGGTTGCCGTTGTCCATGAGTAAACGTTACGGAATTGAATTGACCTCTACAATTTGAAGTTGTTATCCCATTGGAGTTTTCATTATGAAAAGTCCCGCCACTAATGGGCTCTGACGTTTGTCCTTGTTAGTCTCTATCAGCAGTGTTTGTAGGCAACAAATATTTCCCCTCTTCAAAATATGACAAAAGGTCAATTTTACGTCTAAACTTTTATGGGTTTCCAGTTAGAGTAAGTGTATCTCAGCCACAAAAAAAAAAATTGAGAGTTAAGAGTAAGAGTACCTATTATTCAACATTGTCGTTTCATCCTGTAGCATTAATTTTCCCTCACCTCCTCAGTCCTCACTCAGCCACTCATTCATCTGTGCTAATGCGGATTGGACCCACCAGAGGAAGGGTGGACCGTGGATGCAGCACAACAGATGAATGAGGCGAGGGAAAATGCCACAGGATGAGACGATAATGTTGAATCAAAGGTGCAAACGTTTGTCAGGTTGAGATTGTCTTCAAGTGTGTGTTCCGTGTACCATACGTTGACGTGGACAGTTGTATTTGGATTTTTTCTTCTTTTTTTCAAGCCCGGCTCAATTAGAAGTCAAAAGTCAAAAATATATATTTTTTTTTATATAAGTTAGAAATATGTATGACCTAACCTTTACCCCCCTTACAACACACAAATAATTATACTATAGAATACTCAAAGAAAGTGACGGTCATTTCTTTTTTTGGTAGTGCGAGAGGTGCTTACAAGTTCACCTGTTTTGTGGTCTTTTAGGAGATACACAGACAGAGATGGACTTTTGGATCTGTGTAATCTGTCTATGCCTCAGCTGGACCATAATTCAAGCGCTTTATTCCATCCCAAGAAGAAGCACAGCAATACCCAGTAAGCTTCCCCCAGGACCAAAATCATTTCCCATCATCGGAAATGTATTTGAACTTGGTGACAAACCTCACAAGATGCTGGCCAAGCTTGCCTACACTCATGGTCCCTTAATGAGCCTAAAGCTAGGCCAAATAACCACAGTGGTCATATCTTCAGCAGCTATGGCCAGAGAAGCTCTCCAAACCCATGATCAAGTGTTCTCAAACCGTACCATCCCAAATTGTATCCATTCCCACAAACACCATGAGTATGGCATGCCTTGGATGCCTGTTTCCACTCGGTGGAGAAATCTTAGGAAAATATGCAACACTGAATTATTTGCCAGTAAGATTCTTGATGCCAACCAAAATCTCCGACGCAAGAAAGTGCAAGAGCTCCTTACTGATATCCATAAAAGCAGCCTAGCCGGTGATGCAGTTGATATTGGCAGAGCAGCCTTTAAAACTTCACTGAATCTGTTATCAAACACCTTTTTTTCAATGGATTTAGCAAACGAAAATTCAGATACGGCTAGAGTGTACAAGGAGATTGTGTCGAACATCATGGAAGAGGCTGGAAAACCAAACTTGGGGGATTATTTTCCCATTCTAAGAAAGTTTGACCTTCAAGGCATAAGGCGGCGTATGACAATTCACTTTGGGAAAATGATGGACATCTATGACAACATGATTAGGCAGCGGTTGGAATCAAGAAAAATTCCTGGTTTTATAAGCAATAAAGATGTGTTAGATACTCTTCTCAAGATCAGTGAGGAAAACAGAGAGGAGATTGATAAGACTCAGATTGAACATTTATTACTGGTCTGTTTATCTCTACTCTTTTCGGTTTAACATAAAATGTTTTTCATAGTAAGTTAGTAGTTTTGACTTGTTGTTTATGTATAACTTGTTTCAATCACGTGGCAAATTCCAAAAGGATCTATTTTCTGCCGGCACGGACACAACATCATCCACACTGCAATGGGCAATGGCAGAGCTTTTACACAACCCGGAGATACTATCAAAGGCCGGAGAGGAGCTGAGGCAAACCATTGGCAGAGGCAATACAGTTGAAGAATCAGACATTCCTAAGTTACCTTATCTACAAGCTATAATCAAAGAAACCTTCCGATTGCACCCAGCAGTTCCCTTACTACTTCCTCGTAAAGCCGAAGCAGATGTTGAAGTTAAGGGCTTCACAGTCCCAAAGGGTGCACAAGTTCTGGTCAATGCATGGGCTATAGGCAGGGACCCAAGCATATGGGACAACCCAAACTCATTCATGCCAGAGAGGTTCTTGGGGTCAGAAATTGATGTTAGAGGCCACAACTTTGAGCTGATTCCATTTGGTGGTGGGCGGCGAATATGTCCTGGCTTGTCATTGGCTATACGAATGGTGCACTTGATGTTGGGCTCTCTCATCCACTCATTTGATTGGAAGCTTGAAGATGGGATTACACCAGAGGACATGAATCTGGAGGATAAGTTTGGCCTTACATTAGATATGGCTCAACCATTACGAGCTATTCCTATCACTTTCTAACGTCATTTTGCTTTTTGCATAGCTATGTAAAATAACTTGCTGCTTTAAGAACTGAATAACAAATGCGATATGCTTTTGTATTTTCATACTGCGTTGCAATCAGAGCAATCACACTGGTCATTGTAAAATACAAAAGTGATGAGTTTTACACATTTTTTTCTAAAAATACTACCCACATTCGTGGGTCTATAATAGTGTTCATATGCAAAAATATTATAATAATAGTGTATATATACACTGTTAATGTAGATTTGCATTTTAATATTTTATTAGTTTTTTCCCTCACCATCAGACCTCCACGCTCTCTCTCTTCACTCTTCTACTACATCTCTTCTTCTCTCTCTCTCTCTCTCTCTCTCTCTCTACAACTGATCAATACATCCACCCATCGCCACAACCCAGCACCACCCAACCACCACACACAGACACACTAATAGAGACAGAGAGTATTGTTGCGAACTTGTGATTGTGGGTCAGTGCTATAGAGGTCGACTGGAACATGTCTGGGTGCTTGTGAAGGAGGTGGGTGTTTGTGGGCCGACTGGAACGAGTTTTCGTGCTTGACACTGCTTTTGGAGATGGATGCTTGTGGCGGCTTGGGGTTTGAACAGAGGGAGAGGTGGTCTGACTGTGAGGGAGAGTGGGAGAGGTGATCTGAGCAAAGAAGAAGAAGAAGAAGAAATATGGGCTGCAGCTGAGAGAGAAGAAAGAGATTATGGGTTTCGATGAGAGAGGGGTGAGAGAAATTAGGGCCTGTTTGCTAGTGGCATTTTTTTTTTTTTTTGTGAAATGCTAGTGGCTTTTAAATAACATGTTTGGTAGCTGAATTTTTTTAAGAGTGTTTCAGTTTTTTTATTCAAAATATAGTGTTCAAACTTCAAACACTGATTTTAGAAAACACTCGTACCAATTTTCAAGATTAAAAAACAGTTGTTCAGTGGCACAATCGTTAATAGTTAAAAATTGGTGAGTCCCACTGTGACATGACCATACCTCAACGGTCAGGAAAAGAAAAAGGAAAAAGTAAGTTCAGAAAAAAAAAAAAAAAAAAAAAAAAAGAAAGAAAGAAAGAAGGAATGGCCTACGGTAATATGCGGGCCATTTGTCAGCTTTTTAACTCTTTCTTTTAATAAAAAATATTAAATCTGTACTCGTGTGAGTAACTTTAAAAATAAAACAAATACATGCCAAACATATAATTATAGTTTTAAATATATTTAAAGATGTTATTTAAAATATGGTATTAAACATATTTTTTGCTTTATATACACTATAAACACATGTTTTAACCATACTTTTTAAACTACAGGTTTTATATCATTTTAAACAATTATTCTTGTCAACTTTAACTAAACAGTCATTCAGCAAAAAAAAAAAAAAAACTTTAACTAAACAGTCTCTAGATCTGTGAGGATACGTGTGTTTAGCCAAACACGGTGGTAGGAAGAACCTCAAGGGACAAACCTCAAGGGACAAAGGGGAGAAAAAAAAAAAAAAGTATATTGTAAACGTATGGGATAAGCACAAAATAAGTGCACAAAATGTGTTTCTACTTTTTAGAGAGAGAGAGAGAGTAAATGAAAATACTAATAAAAGAAGAATAAAATTGATTATTTAAATAAGATAAAGTATATAATAGATAAACTGATATAGGTGTTTTTGAGAAGTGATTGTGTAAATCTTAGGGTAAAATAGACAGAAAATTTTAGAAAGACGGATGCTAATGCTCTTAGATGAGTCCAGAAGGTGTTTCTTGAAGTATGTGAATTTTTGTCAAGACTCAGTCCAACTTAACTTCTCTTTACATAAAACAGCCCTTAGATCCTTCCATTTAGTAATCTTTTGGCAAAAATGTACTTTTGGTCTATATATTTTGGGCATATTCTCATTTTGGTCCATAATTTGATTTCGCGCCTACCTCAGTCCCTGAAAACGAAAAACCATATCAATTTTGGTCATTGCCGTCAACCCAGTAACAGAAAATGCATACATGATAGATGAAACACAATGTTGACATGTTATATGTTGTGACGCTCTTGAGGTCTGAAATTGATGTTAGAGGCCAGAATTTTGAGCTAATTCCATTTGGCAGTGAGAGACGAATATGTCCTAGCTTGCCATTGGCAATACGAATGGGGCACTTGATGCTGGGCTCCTTCATCCACTCATTTGATTGGAAGCTTGTAGATGGGATCACACCAGAGGACATGAAATTGGATGTAACACCCGCTTCACTTAAATTTAATTTTATTGCTTCTAAAGGGAAATTGATGAATTGTTTAATTTATTTTGAAGGTGATATTATTTTATATTATGTTATCTACGAAGAAAATAAATAAAAGAAGATGTAACGTGAGAGTTATTTTTGTGGATTATTCATATTTAACTTTTAGTCTCCTTATTGTTTAAGGAAAAGGATAAGAGATTAAAACCTAATTAGATTAGGAGTTTAAGTGTTATTGGAATTCTTTAGAGTCCTAACCTATCTAAACAACCTTAATATGAGTTTAAGTGGGAATTAAAGTCTTGAAAGCTTATATATGTTTTATAGGCTTCTTAAATGCTAAAGAGATAAGTTTTAGTAGGTATTAAATTTCAGCCCAAGTTAAAACAGTTTTAACGTGTAAAGTTGAAAGGTAAAATAGTGTATAATTTGTGAAATGTAGAGAGAGAGAGACTGAAAAATTACAAGAAACAAATTCTGCATCCATGTGGTCATGTGGTCAGGTATATCTCTCTCTCAAACCCTTATGGGAATAACATACGTTGCTAGAGTAGTTTAATAGATTTGCTTTAATATCCCATATGAACTCTTGAATTAGGCGATAAGCTTTTAAGTGATAGTTGCTAGAGTTTACGCATGGTAGTGGGGCTGGACTTTTGAGTCTTGTAATCTATATCATGGTCAAGTTTCTAAACTTTTATCAAGTACAAAATTGGCCAATGCCCTTTTCACCCAAATTATATAGCCTTATGCTCTCTTTCCCAAACTAATTAGGGAAATACCTTTATTTTAAAACTCGATTTACTCCAAATCGAGTTTAAAAAAAAAAAAAAATTTGGAGCCCTAAAGTGGTGTTTTAAGGAGCCCATAGTGACATTTTAAGGACCTATAGTGGCGTTTTGGAACTCGACCTCCATGAAATTGAGTTATAAGCTCGAGTTCATGGAGGCCGAGTTCCAAAACGTCACTATAGGTCCTTAAAACGTCACTATAAGCTCCTTAAAAAGGCCACTATAGGGCTTAACTTGATTTGGAATAAATTAAGTTTTAAAAGAGGGGTATTTCCCTAATTAGTTTGAGAAGGAGGGCATAAGGTTATATAATTTGGGTGAAAAGGGCATTGGCCAATTTTGTCCCTTTTATCAATGCATGCTTCAAATCACTAGGTCCCACGGGTAGGAATTACTTGGTAAACCTATTGTATTCTTTCTATGGCTTATGGGTAGGAAGATCCTTGGATATTATATATATGTTAGATTAAATTGTTGGAAAAATCTAGTTTTATATCTCATACAAAACACACAGCGGAAGCAACAAACATGAATCTATTTCATTTATGATTGATAACTTGCATTATGTAAATTTCAAAATTTAAGAACAAGATTGTGTACTTTGGTGTAGTGAAATTCAAAATAAAAGATTAGAAGTACTTGGGAACACTTTTAATCTTCACTCCAATTCCACTTTACGCCCAAGAAGTGTGGTCTCTCAATCAGTTTCTATGGGCGAATAACAAGTGGTTTCACTCACATATACACACCATTTCACAATGGTGTCTCTCTTTTTTCTAATGAAAAAATTCTGTATGTCTCTCTCTTTTATAACTAACTAATTATCTAATTGGGCTGGCCTATTGGGCCTTTCCAATTGGGCTTTAGTGTGTGGCTTGGAGTGGGACCAAAAGGGACCAATAAGACACTAGCTCCAATGGGCCTTGGGCTTTTCTGTCAACTCTTGACAAGTCCAAAGTTACCATTAATTATATTTAATACCACTATATAAATATAATTGCACTCTAGGCCTTATTAATAAATTATATCCCAAAACTTTATTATACATGCAACCCCTTTATAAAATATTCGTAGTAATTCAAAGTCATGAATATAGACTGCCACTTTGAAGACTACTACATTTTAATCCTTGAGTACCCGGTTTAATTCTTTTAAGTTATTCATCATATATTTATGAAATCCAATTTCATAAATATATACTTTAGTAACTCCTTATTAAAGTGGTTAGGCCTAACACTCTGAATAATCAAACTTATTAAACGTATCTCAATGGAATATTTTATATTTTTATTAAGAGACTATGAATTTTATTTTGAAAATATATATTCCATCAACACTAAATGTGGCTGCCCAACATACTGAGGTTTTGACCGTTACTTTAGATCTCACTCCTGATATATCAAAGTAACTTACATTTCATGATCAGGTCCATTATTCTCTCAGGATTAAGAGTTCATGCAAATATAAGTCGTGAGATTTATTATTCAATTGACAGTCGTTAGGAGAATAATAATCTCACAGCGGTCCAGTTCAACATGTTTTAACTCTTAAAACATATCAACATATCAACTAGAAGTCACCACTTCCATGATCAAGGCAAATTATCTTAGTTAATATGTTATAGTCTTCACAGATGAAATGCCCAATTTCATCACTGACTACGAACCAAATTCTGAGTTTACAAAGAACTTGTGACTTATATCTTCTGTGACTAAATCACATAAATCACATACTATGCATCTCATGGATTATATGATAATGTCCAAATATTCACGTTACCATTATTTCAAATAATAATAAAACAACTTTATTAATTGCAATATTAAGTCATACATTATGTCATACATAATATCATACATAATATAATACATAGCATCATACAATAGGATTCTAGGGCACAAATCCCAACATAAATTTCTAATAGCCAGTACATGTTATAGATTGCTATACGGGTAGAGACTTTTATGGATGCTATACGTATATTTGGATCTTATAGAGAATTTCATGGTGGTGTTGAAGTGTTAAATGAAATCTTAAAGAAAATATAAATTTGACACTTAACTAGACAATGGTTGTATTGATATTAACCTATTAGGACTTGATGAAAATCTTGGTGAACCGCTAGCATGCATATTCTCATTAGATGGTATCCTTACAGGTTGTAATATCTCTGTTAGCCTCAAAGACATAATAGTAGTAAGGAGAAGTAATATATTATGGAGGATTGTAGAGATGTTTAAATTGAAGACTAGTAAATTATTAGGAAGTGTCCCTAACATCCTTATGGTGTACGTTAAGGTGGATTAATTATATAATTGTGTTACTCCTTTACTTTTAGGTGTGGAGGAAGAGCTCATATGATTTTGGATCTAGATACGAGTATTAGTAATTAGAGATAAGTGGACTTCAGAACATGACGTTTCTCAAGACGTGTATATTTATATATATATATATATATATATATTTTTTTTTTGTAAAAATATATTTATATATATACATAATTGCAAAAGTGAAGTTTCAAAAACTTATACCATTATCAATGCTTTATACACATACTTGAATTTTATAATTCCTTGTATATTACTTTGAAACTGTATAAGTTAAGAATGACTCAAAACTATATTTTTGAGAAAGTATTTATTATATGATATATGGTTTGTATTGAAAATATTGTAATAAAGAAAGAATATTTTCAAACAGTCAGCTAGACAGTTTGTAACCTTTGCCAATAAAGGGTTAAGTGTTGGTCTTCGGCCAATGTAGTGTTATTGTGGTGTGGTGCAGTGTTATTGTTTTCTCTTCGGAGCTAGTGTTATTGTTTGCTCTTTGGAGCCAGTGTTGCCTCTTTGACGTTAGTGTTATTGTTCTCCCATGGGAATCACCCACCGAGTGTTTAGCAGCTTATGTCTTTGTCGTCTGACTAATGTTTTCCATATCGAACTACTGTTTTATTGTTTCTGATCTTTATAAGTGGGAAAATTGTTTATTGTCATAATATATTGTTTCTACCTATTTAGTGCATATTGGCCAATTAAAGTGGTTATTATTTTATTTACTGATTACAGTGTTATAGAAAATATTTCCTTTCTGACAGTTTTATATAATATATTATATTATTGTTAAAACTATTTGTAAATGTTTTATAAAGATTATATTTTGTCAATGATACTATTATTTTGTTTTGAAAGACGTCCTCATGTTATGTAGTCTCTTATTGAGCTTCTAGCTCAACCCCCCCCCCCCCCCCTTCTTTCAACCCTTTTAGATTAGAGCAGTGAAATATATTTTGGTGGTAGATCATTGGAGACATAGATTGAAGACTTCTTTTGGAGCTATGTTAGTTGATGGACTGTATTAGTATAATTTCTTAGGATAATGAGTTTGCCATCTGTGGAACTCTTTGAGATTGTATTTGGAGACTTTATTATTAAAGTTTTTGTTTTATGGATTTCATAGGAAAGATTTTGATGGTTTGAAATATATTTGTGGATATTTAATTACGCTCTGTTCCATTATATTACTGTTGATTATTTATAAGACAGGTTGTCCATCTAAATCCTTGGTATGGGTTTGGGGTGTTACATTGGAGGATAAGTTTGGCCTTACGTCAGATATGTTTCGTCCATTTCGAGCTGTTCCTATCATTTCTAATGTTGTTTTGCTTTTTGTTTAGCTATGTAAAATAATTTTATGCTTTAAGAATTGAATAAAATATGCTTTAGTATTTTCATATTGTTTTGCAATTAGATGAGTACAGAAGGAGTTTCCTGATGTATGTGAATTCCTGTTAGCTAGATACAATTTAACTTCAATTTATATCAACCGCCCTTAGATCCTTCCATTTTTTTTTCTCTAGTCGACCAATTAATGCGGAAATAAAAAATGAAGCTGCCGCATTGTAAGAGCATCCCTATTCGAAAATCTCATCCCATCCTATTTTACCATTCTAAAAAGCTACTTTATCAATTATAACATACCATTTTTCAATACACCCAACATACCAAAATTCTATTTTTTTCCTTAGTTTATTTAAATATTCTTTTTTATTATTTTTTTACTATTTCTCTCTCTCTCTCTCTCTCTCTCTCTTTTCCTTTTCGTCTCTCTCCCTCAACCTCTGGCACAAGAATAGGTAAGAAAAAAAAAAACAACCAGCAAGCCACTGTCACTCACATCCCAACAAACCCACCACCACCAGCTAGCAACCACCACCACAACCACAATAGCCACCACCACGCCAGTATATGGAAAGGAGATGCTCTTTCTAGGAAACCAAACAATTCACAAACAACAACAAAACCTAGAACCTTCTCTTATTTTCTTTCATCTTCACACCAAAAAAAAAAAAAAAAAAAAAAAACAGAACATAATCCAAGAGTTTCAAACCCCAAAAAAAAAAAAAAAAAAGATGAATCAAACATGCAAAAGAAACCCACCACCGATGCTTCGTCGGAATCACCATCGGAGCTCCGATTCAAACCCATCGGAGCCCTCACGCCGATCCAAACCCAGCCCACCGACCCACCATCGTCAAAACCCACGATCTCCATCGTTGTCAAAACCCACACCTCCAAAGAAACCCACCACCGATGCCTTGACGAAATCACTATCGGAGGCATCGAAGCTCCGATTCAAACCCATTGGAGCCATCAAAGCCCCCACGTCGAGCCATCGGAGCCATTCGATTCCACCGTTGAGGAAGCCACGGGGTCTTGGGTCTGAAGAGAGTAGAGAGCAGAGGAGAAAGAGAGAAGGAAGAGAGAGAAAGAAAAAGAAATAATGAGAAGGAGAGAGAAATTCCTGGGTTAATAAAAAGGGGAGGGAGTATTAAAAAATTATTATTTTTTATACCATTCAGCAACAGTACCATCTTACAAATAAGATGGTACTGTAGCAATATCTCAAAAAAATTTAGCCTCCCCCAAGTTTGGCCTTCCGATTGCTGAGCATTTGTTGGGCTTGTATGCCAAAT
Source organism: Quercus glauca (assembly GCA_023736055.1). Lineage (NCBI taxonomy): Eukaryota > Viridiplantae > Streptophyta > Magnoliopsida > Fagales > Fagaceae > Quercus > Quercus glauca. Next base: position 29,216,804 of record CM043318.1, on the reverse strand, counting down.
GTATCTTACATTTGGCATATGACAAGACCATTATGAATGCTCTAATAAAGCATTTCCGCTTCAACTTTTTGCTGTGCCTGAAATGTTTTAGTCAAAAAATAAAAAAGAGAGTGTGGACTTAGTTTGTTCTGTTAACATAAATTCCATCTTATTTATGTAAAATAATCTATATATATTAATAGAGAAAATTAAAAGAAAATTCAATTAGATTTCAAATTAGAATTCAATTTGAGTATAATTTTACGCCACGTGTCCTATCTAACCTAAGTTTTAAAATTTTTGTGTTAAGTGAGTTAATTAAGTGTATAAATTAGATTTCAATTAGGGTTTAATTTTGCACTATGTGTCCCTTCTAATCTAAACTTTTAAATTTTTATGCCAAGTGAGTTAATTTAATGTAAAAAACGAGGAGTTTGATTGATTTTACATTTTTATAAGCCATTTTTTTGTGTAACTAAAAATAATTCAAATTTATAAGTCATTTATGTAATATATCATGATTATGTACGGTCCATTACAAATTAAGTAATATATATATATATATATATATAACCAAATCTTAGAGAAAATTCAATTAGAACCAAAATTGGATTTTGTTTTTGTTAGCTTTCCATAAAAATTAAATTATTTAGTTTTTTGCTATTATTTTTTCTCTAAACTAATGATCGCATTTTTTATATAATTTCTATTCAGATATTTTGTATGCAAAGATCTCAAAGCTAACAAATTGTAATTGAACTAAACGATCTCATGCACCTATCACTGTTCAATTTAGGAGATACTATTAGACCAATCTTTTCTTTTTTATTTTGTGTTATATTTAGTAAAATCTCACATACAATGATTGTGAATTGATATTGTATGTGTTGTGTCTAATAGTGATTTTCAAAATTATATACGTAATAGCAATGTAATGAGAAACTTAGCATAACTAATATCATAAAAATTGTAAGGAAAAACTATTATAGTATTTCCAAATATCCAGGTCAAACTAATGTTCTATATGTTTAATAACCTAAGCTAATATCAATAACATCACTACAATTCATCATTCCCATGTGTAAGCATGGGAGTTACATACTAGTAATAGTAATAGAAGAAGAAGATCAATGTATAGATCAATGAAAATAGTCTTTGTGTATTTAAGCCAAAATGCCCACGTATCCAATTACCAACAAATGTGAAAATGTTCTCGTCAAAATTAAAAAAAAAAAAAAGTTTACTTGAAATGTTGACTTGTTTAATCGGTACCTTCCAATTGCACCTAGCAGTTCCCTTCCACTCACGTCTAGGGGTCGAGTTGAGGGGATTTTTCTATCCAACTCACCATGGTGGGTTAAAAAAAGTCTAACCCAAGCCAACTCTTGTGTTGGGTTGAACCCATGGGTTGGATAGTTTTTATTTATTTATTTATTACTATTGTTATTAAATTGATTAGAAAAAAATATATCCCACCTGCCACCTGAATTGATAAACAAAATATACACAAACTAGTATTCCAACTCAATTATAAATAAAATATATCCAACTGAGTTGATAAACAAAATACATATGAACTAGTGTCCTAACTCAGTTATAAACAAATAGGAGTGGAGTGGGAGAGTGGGAGTGGGAGGCAGCATAGAGAGAAATAAGATTGTTAGGGTTTGTGAGGTAATTGAGTTTTATATAAGAAAGGCCGAATAGGGGAAAAATTAAATAAAAAAATTGTTAATTATAAAATATACTTGTTATGGGGGTAAGAGCCTAAATTCGTGTATTGGGCCTTGGGCCTTATCCGAGAACGCAATATGTCCGAGGAAGAGTAAATGATTGGAAGAGGCCCCAAAGTTGAGAATCATGTAAGGAAAGGAGGGAGGAATGTAGTCCGAGGAGTTTCTCATCCTCAGATACGATAAGTATAGGTCGGAGCCGTACTTAGGCAATGTAGGTGACCTTCCAGGAAGTTCCAACGATAAGGATGAACCTCAGGCGCATGCGGGGGCGAAATGAACCTAGAAATATTTAAGAGAAAAGCTGCTACCACCATATTAAATGCACTGCAGCTACTAGTTTGGCCGCATTTATGTGGAGAAGACCCCTGAACAGTGAAAACCTAACCACTGCAACTTATAGAAAGCTAGAAAAGGTGTTTGATGAGACGTATACTCAAGTGAAGGCTTAGATAGTAGACAAGTGTATGATTAAGATGGTCTGTAAGGAACTATATAATGTAAAAGACCTCCCATGAGAGAGAGAGGAGGAAGAGAGAGAGAGAGAGAGAGAGAAAAGATTGGATCAATAAGAATTATACCTGTAAAATTGAAATATTGATTTATATGAAGAATGACTTCCTCAGACTTGGCATTTATCCAGCCTTATATATATACAGCTTTTGCATGATCATTCGCAAAAACCATACTAGCCGTTAGTAACCTTGTTTAAACCTAACTCTTTAACCTGCTCTCTATAAATTTATTGTATTGGGCTTATTGAGTCAACGCCCGATTCGTTTTTGGGTTTGGGCCTCAAATTGTGACCCTACAATTGGCGCAGTCTGTGGGAAGAACTTGAGTGATGGTGAGGACAACGGTTAACTATGGCAGAGCCAGGTCCATAACAAGTAGAGTCGAGAGGCTCTAAGCACAGTGACCCCTTTCTTAACCTTGAGTAAAGAGGTGACTGCGAAAGAAGTGTCCACACCACACACACTAACAAGAGTCAACCTCGAAGGGGGGACCATATTTCCCATGCAAATAACAACAAGAACATGCAGCTAGAGATTGATCGGTTAAAAAGAGAGTTATGCTATGCAAAAAGGAGAAAGGCTTCCCCGGTTTCGGACTTTTCTTCTGATGACGAAAGAAACTCGGAATACAGGCGAAGGTCTCAAACCTCACCAAGGGAATCCTTCACCTATAAAGAAGAGCATCATTGTCAATGGCGGGTTCGAAGCCCATCACGTCAAGGCGTAGGAAATGACGCTATGAGTAGGGCCCTGAACCAAATCTCTAAGTCGCCTTTCACGCGTATCATTAAAGATGCAAGACTCCCTCGGCGCTTCCATCAGCCAACGTTCACCATCTATAATGGTCGACCAAACCCTGTGGAACACGTAAGCCATTTCAACCAGAGAATGGCTGTCCATTCCAGAGATGAAGCCTTGATGTGCAAAGTTTTCCCATCCAGTCTAGGACCAGTCGCAATAAGATGGTTTGACAGCCTGAGAGCAGATTCTATAAGTTCTTTCCAAGAGCTCACTCAGGCATTTGGCTCCCGTTTTGTCACATGTCGCAGGGTTCCTCGGTCTTTGGCTTCCCTACTATCCTTGAGCATGCGAGAGGGAGAAACCCTGAAAACATATTCAGATAGGTATTGGGAGATGTTCAACGAAATGGATGGTAACTTTGATGAAATGGTCATTAGCTTCTTTAAACTTGGCCTTCTAGCTAAGCACGGTCTAAGGAAATCCCTGACTGGTAAACCTGTTACCAGTGTGCGTCAACTGATGGACAGGATTGATAAGTATAAAACAGTCGAGGAGGACTAGCAGCAAGGGAAGGGAAAGGATAAGGTTATCCCTCAGGAGATGAGGGATTTCAGGTCGGACCGGCACAGCAACAACAGGCCCCAGAGAGATTTGATTGGGCAATCAGAATCAACAAATCTTCAAGCAGTTAATGCCGTGTTTCAAGAGCCGGTGCATCAAGTTCTGGAGAAGGTTAAGGATAAGCCCTTCTTCAAACGGCCAAAGAAAATGGTGGGAAACCCTAAAAGGCATTACCACAACCTCTATTGCCAATACCATCAGGATCATGGACATACCACCGAGGATTGCAGAAGTCTGTGGGATTACCTAGACCAGCTCGTCTGTGAGGGCAAGCGAAAACAATTCTTGCACCATACCCATAGTCAAGGGAGCCAGGCAAACTCAAGATCTCGAAGAGATGATTCTTCAAGACCCCCTTGGGTACGATAAATGTTATCTTCGCTACACTAGGGAGAACTGGGTCTTGCCCGTCTAGAGTAATGTCCGTAGTTCGGCTATTCGCTGAAGACGTTAACCGAGAGTCGAAGAGGGCTAGAAGGGAAATTCAACAAGTTCTGGGCTTCTCAGACGAAGAAAAAATCGGAACTATCCAACCCCATGACTATGCTTTGGTGATCACCCTCAGGATAGGGGGGTATGATGTGAAGAGGGTGATGGTGAACCAAGACAGTGGTGCTGAAATAATGTACCCCGACCTTTATAAGGGGCTGAACTTAACACCCGAAGACTTGACGCCCTACAACTCTCCTCTGGTGAGTTTCAATGGGAAGGTGGTCATCCCACAGGGCCAAATCAGGCTGCCTGTGCAAACTGGTCCAGAAGTAGTAGAGGTAGATTTTATCGAGGTGGACGTTTACTCACCCTACACCGCAATCGTGGCCAGACCTTGGCTTTATACACTAGGAGCTGTTTCTTCTACTCTGCACCAGAAGGTTAAATATCTGTTCGAAGGACAGGTTAAGGAGATTTTGGGAGACCAATCTGTGGCCAAACAGTGTTTGGTGGCCGTGATCTTGCATAGACCCGAGTCTGAGTCCTCGGCCCATAATGAAAGGGACTTATAGCAGTTAAAACCCTCGGTGTTAACTACTGAGGACTCAGCTGAGGGAGCAGAATGTGAAAACTTGACAAAGTTCGTTATCGATGATAATCCAGAAAAGTTCTTTTAGGTCGGATACCAATTGCCTCCTCAAGAGAGGGAAGAGCTGATAGAATTCCTCAGAACAAACATTGATGTATTTGCATGGGACTCCATTGAGGCCCTAGGAGTGAATTCGGAGTTCATTTTCCATCATCTAAATGTTAATCCAACCATCATTCCTAAAAACAGCCGCTCCGATACCCATCTAAAGAACATGCAGACGCTGTCAGAGAAGAGGTGATGAAACTCAAACGAGTCAGAGCGATCAAAGAAGTATTCTACCTTGAATGGTTGGTTAACACTGTGGTGGTAAAGAAGAAGAACGGAAAATGCCAAGTGTGTGTGGACTTCACAGATCTGAATAAAGCTTGTCCAAAAGATCCATTCCCTATGCCCAAAATAGATCAGTTAGTGGACGCAACTGTTGTCCATTCTCGGATGAGCTTCCTAGATGCCTTCCAAGGGTACCACCAAATACCATTGTCCCTGGAGGATCAAGAAAAGACTGCTTTTGTCACCCCCATTGGGAACTACCACTATAAGGTGATGCTGTTCGGTTTAAAGAATGCAGGATCTACCTACCAAAGAATGATGACAAGAATGTTTGAGTCACAGTTGGGCAAGAGTGTTGAAGTCTATATAGATGACATGGTGGTAAAAAGCAAGGTCATTTCTGAACACATAGGAGATCTCAGAAATGTTTTTGAAGTCCTAGGAAAACACAAGTTGCGCTTAAACGCTTCCAAATGCTCATTTGGTGTGGGATCAGGCAAGTTCCTGGGCTACATGGTAACTCACAGTGGAATTGAGGTAAACCTTGACCAGATCAAAGTAATCAACAAACTTGCAACCTCCTTGGAATCCCAAGGAAGTCCAAAAATTGACCGGAATGACTGTGGCCTTGAACCGTTTCATTTCCTGATCAGCAGATAGATGCCGATCGTTCTTCCAACTGTTGAATAAATGGAAGGGATTTGAATGGACCGAGGAGTGCGCCTCTGCCTTCTAGCAACTTAAAGATTACCTCTCTCAGCCTCTTATTATGTCCAGTCCTAAAGTGGATGAAGTCCTTTTTGCCTATATTGCTATGGCTCCTCATGCTGTAAGCCTAATGTTGATAAGAACTGATCGTGGCATACATCGACCCGTTTATTATGTGAGCAAGTCACTCCATGAAGCCGAGGTTCGATATCTACCCTTGGAGAAAGCCATCCTGGCAGTAGTGCATAGTACAAGAAAGTTGCCCCATTATTTCCAAGCATATACAATTGTTGTCTTCACCTAACTTCCACTTAAAACTATACTTCGAAGTGCTGATTACATAGGAAAGATCGTGAAATGGGGCACGGTTCTAGGGGCTTTTGATATTAAATACATGCCTCGTTCCTCGGTCAAGGGCCAAGTCCTCGCAAATCTGGTGGCTGAATTCGCAGAACCCTCATTAGAAGAAGTAACATCAACACAGACATGGATGAAAAATCGGTTGGCTTGATCTCCAAACAAGGTCCCCTATCCTGGGAAGTGTACGTTGATGGGGCAGCGAATCATAAGGGTTTCGGAGTAGGGCTAGTGCTGGTGTCCCCTGAGAAGATCACTATTGAGAAGTCGTTGAGGCTGGATTTCTCGGCTACAAACAATGAGGCTGAGTACGAAGCTCTGCTGATGGGTATGACCATGGTTCAGAAAATGGGCGGAAAGATAGTAGAGATGTTCTCGGACTTAAGGTTAATCGTCAGCCAAGTGCAAGGAGAATTCGAGGCGAAAGATAAAAGAATGCAGGGATACTTGAGGCAAGTTAGATACCTACAATCAGAGTTCAAATCTTTCAATTTGTTGCACATCCCTAGAAGCTGAAACACTCATGTTGACTCCTTGGCTACACTTGCTACCTCCTCGGCACAAAGCCTCCCTCGGGTTATCCTCGTAGAACATTTGTGCAAACCTACAGAGGCAAAAGAGGAGACAATCCGAGTTCATCAGGTCAGAGCAAGACCTAGTTGGATGGATTTGGTGGTGCTATTCTTGAAGGAAGACGCACTGCTTGAGGAAAAGTCAGAGGCTGACAAGATACGAAGGAAGGCTGCTTGGTTTTGGCTGTCCGAGGACCTTAAATTATATAAACATTCCTTCTGAGGACCATATTTGTTATGTGTACATCCTGAGGCAACTGAGGTACTCCTTGAGGAGTTACATGAAGAAATTTGTGAAAGCCATACATGAGGTAGATCCCTAGCGCACAGAGCCATCACTCAAGGCTATTGGTGGCCAAATATGCAGAGGAAAGCCCAAGAATATGTAAAAAAATACGATCAGTGCCAATGGTTCACACCAAACATACACCAACCAAGGAGAGTCCTTAATCCACTATCCAGCCCTTGGCCATTCGCTTAATGGGGCTTGGACATCGTGGGTCCTTTTCCCAAGGCAGCAGGGAACAAGAGATATCTGCTGGTCGGCACAGACTACTTCACTAAATGGGTCAAAGCTGAGCCCTTAGCAAACATCAGAGATGTAGATGCCAAGAGGTTTGTCTAGAAAAATATTGTTACTCGGTTTGGGGTCCCTAACACCCTCATCTCAGACAATAGCCTTCAGTTTGATAGCAAAGCATTTAGAAGATATTGCTGTGAGTTGGGAATTACAAACAGATATTCTTCTCCTGCCTATCCCCAAGGGAATGGACAAGCAGAGGCTGTTAACAAGGTCCTAGTGAATGGACTAAAGAAGAGACTAGATGACGCAAAGGGCAAATGGGTGGAAGAATTGCCACATGTCCTCTGGACATATTGAATCACTCCTCGTAGATCTACTGGAAAGACTCCATTCTCAATGACTTATGGTGCTGAAGCTGTCATTCCTTTAGAAACTGGTCTCCCAAACTTAAGAACCAGTTTATTTAGTTCGAGCAAGAACAATGATTTACTAGAGAAGAGTTTAGACTTGATCAAAGAAAAAAGGGAAAATGCAATGGTCCAACTAGCATATTACCAGCACAAGCTCAAAAAGGGTTATGATGCTAACGTTAAAGTAAGGCCATTAGCTCTTGGTGATTTGGTGTTGAGGAAGGTTCTGGGCGCTGCAAAGAACCTAGCATGGGGAAAACTAGGGCCAAATTGGGAAGGGCCGTACCGCATTACCTTAGGGGCTGGTATTGGGGCATACTTCGTAGAAGATTTAGATTGCATGTAATATCACAGCCATGGAATGTAAACAACCTGAAAAGGTACTATTATTAATGAACGTTCTTTTGATCAATATTTACTTTGTTTATGAAATCTTTATACTGTCCATTATTTAACTTTCCCAAGTGTTTAAACCTAAACTCAATCATGCTTGTTGTCCTCGGTCTAGATGATATGAGTTGGTTAACACTCCATGTCAACTTTCCCAAGTGTTGTTTAAACCTAAACTCAATCATGCTTGTTGTCCTCGGACCAGATGATATGAGTTGGTTAACACTCCGTGTCAACTTCCTAAGTGTTTAAACCTAAACTCAATTATGTCTGTTGTCCTTGGACCAGATGATTTGGAAAAGGTAACACGCTATGACATCTTTATAATTGTTTAAACTCGAACTCAAATGCTTCTGAAACCCTTGGACCAGATGATATGAGTAAGTTAATTGTCAAAGACAACTTTCACAAGTGTTAAACAACTCCTCAGACATGTTAGATTCCTCAGACCACATGATTGGGCGAAGTTAAACACTCAACATTAACCCTATAAATGTTTAAATCCTTATTTTCTTACTCAAGCATTGATAAGTGTGAAGAAATTTCCTGTCTTTACCAAAGTCACTGCTTATTTTTATTAACCTTCATTGGTACTTAGGTAGATTACTTGTATCATCATCGGGGTAATCTTGCAAGTTATTTTTGGTTGAAACTAAAGTAACAATAATTCATTTAGTCTAAAAATGTATGAAATAAATATGTGAGAGATAGAAAAACAAGTTCATTCATTAATCAAAAAGAAAGAAGATACATTATACTCAAAACTATTACCAAAGGGAAACTACATTAAACTAACTGGCAAAATGCTACTACAAAAGGAGAGTACTCTAAATGCTAGGCCTAAGTCCTTGTAGCCTCCTTGGCTTTGGGATCAGCTTTCTTATCCTTAGCCTCCGTTGCTTTTGCCTTGGACGCGGCCTCCTTGGCCTCAGCTTCAGAAAGAGCCTCCCTCTTCTCCTTGTCTTGGACTCCCCCAATTTCCTTAACCTGAGCATCTGCTAGGCCTAGTTCCTTTGAAGCTTCAGGAAGAGGGAGAACAGTTTGGTTGGCAGGGGGCTGTTCAAATACTTTTATAGCACGCTCAGGGGCCGAGGAGTCAAAACCTGGGAGTTCACGGATTCAAGGTGGTAATAAATACTCCCAGGTTGCCTCAGTCTAGAGTCTGCAGGAATTCCTACGGCGTCAAGGGCCTTACCCCAAGAGACGTCGCAATAATCCCTGCAGACTGCTGAAATCTCCTCAACAAGTCTCACCTGAGTTTCTTCAACTCCGAGTTGGTAAGACGCTTGCTTTTCAGCTTCAATAGCCTCCTTAGCCAGCTGAACTGCATCCCTGGTCCTTTGCAATTCATCCTTGAGGTCCTTGACCATTTGCCTCTTAGCCAAATTTATTTCGGTCAAGTAGAGCTGCTTGCGTTGATCCTTAGCCTGCCTTTTTGCGGTCTTTAAACTTGCATTGGCACTATCTTTGTCCTGGAATGCCTCCTTCAGCTTCTCAGATAGCTTGGCTTAATCTTCCCTAAGCCCCCAACGCTTTTTCAACCTCGGCACGAGATTGGGCCTCCGCTTTAGTTTCGTTGCGAGCCTCTTTTACCCATTCCTCAGCCACATAAACCTGTTGGGTAAGCTGCGCAATAAGAACATGGAATTTCCATATAACACAAAGAAAAAGAATGGATAAAAGTGGCTAATTGTTTACTTAAAGGGATGGGTCGAATCATTTACCATAGCCAGATCCCTTTTAAGGGATAAGAAAAGCTCGGGTTGATTGAAGTGCCTGTAAGCTTCCATATCTCTTAGCAGAAGAAGTGATTGCTCAAAGGCCTTAGCAATGTGACCCGCTTACCCTCCTTGGTAGTTTCAGGCTGAAGCATCCCAAGAGATAGGGGCACCATCTACCTCAAGCCTGGGAGACCATGTGTGCGGTGATCGGTGCACATTAGCCACGAAAGGATCCTCTTGGCTCTCAACAGACTAGGACCTTCTACCTCGCTGGTCTTTGACAACCTTCCGTTGTTTATTTCCCTTTAAAGGGCCCACCTCACCTTCTTCCAGCATTTTGTTTGGCCTTTTCTTCTTCGACTCAGGAATTGGCTTCAGTCCGAGGTCAGTGGGAAGTTGAGGAGGAGGAGGAGGAAGGTTAGCTAAGGGCTGAGACTTAGTGGTTTCTTTTGAGGCGGGCGCTTTATTCCTCGCCTTCAAAAGGTCCCTTAAACCTTGGCTTCCCGTATTCAAGGCCATCTCTTCTTCTTCTTTCGAAGTATTGTCTGGGAGGGCAACAATAATGGATGGTGTGTGGACCGTGGACTGCCTGTTAGTTTCTTCCTCGGCGTTCGAGACTGATACTACTTGTACCCTTTGAATTTTTTCCTCTCCAAAACGAAAATTATCAATTTCTTTGTCAAGCGAAGAGTTTGAAGATGCAACCCCCTCCTCGGCTACTGCTTCTTCAAGAGGAACTTGTTGGATTGGGGGGATGACCAGAGGATCACCTTGGGGGAAAGGATGTGCTACTGGGGGAAGATCATCTTCAGCTAAGAAATTTGGCTGGGATACGTCAATGCGATTTATCCGGTGGTCTCTCACTCTTATGGCGTTGCTGACTTCTAGACAGCTAAAAGACGGTTAGACAGCTAAAAGCCATAATAAAAAAAGACTGAAATGAAAGGAAACAAAGCAAGGTCGGGGTTATTGAGTTTAAATTTGTCACTAACGAGCCTAATTCTAAGGCGTCTCACCTGGTTTTCCCGCTCGGAAGGGACAGTGATTGCCATCGTGCCACACTCTTGAAGCTATAAGATAATCATCTTTCATACCCTTATTTGATTTGGGTAAGAATGATATCATTCTTACCACGTCCGAGCGGGATTTAAGATAGTATCCAGCGGTTTTTTGGGAATGGCACTCGTACATGTGCACCATATCGTGCCAAGTGAGCCACAGACCCAGATGCTCGTTGAGAGCATCAATGCTACCCAAAACTCTGAATAGGTTGGGCGCGCATTGGTAGGGGCATAACCTATGGTTAAAAAGGTAATCTCTAGTTATCCTACCCATTGGGAGGGTGATTCCCCCCTCTATAAAGGCTATCATTGGGATAACGACCTCTCCCTTTTCTTGATCGGTCTCTATTCGTTCTGTGGGGCAGTATCGTAGAGCGACCCCCTGGGATATGTGGTATTTTTCCTTAAAAGCCTTTATTTTGGTAGGGGAGTCCATTAAGTGCATAAACCTACCCATTTTTAACAAACAAAAAGGGAGCTACTATAATCAACGAGTGAGGAAATGAAAATTCAAAGGCCGAGTAGGCTGGCCGACAAGAAAACAAAAGATCCAAAGAAATTATAACTTACACAGGCTAAGACATATGGTGACCCACGAAACCCTTTAGAAAGAGTTCTAAAGATTTCCTAAGAAAAAGGGTACGAGGCGTTTGACGATTTGATGGGTCTGATGAGTTTGAATGCTAGAGATAGTTAGAGAGCCTGAGAGTTCCTAAGATAGAGGAAAAATGATTTCCTCTAAAACTTTATATAGAAGGCAAAAAGTGGGTGGAAGTTATCCCCCCCAAACCTTTAGGAAGAACATCAACTGTCTGACTAATACCTCACCGTTAGATGTAAAGGACATAACGCTGCCTGGAGCAGTTAATAAAGCCTCACGAATTCCGAAACAATTAGTAGCAATTATGATGCGCGCAGAACCATACCCACACATGTGTAAACTCAGGTATTTTGACATCCCTTACTCTTCATTTTGGGGCAAGTCAAAATCCCACTTCTTCTCCTCGGATGTAAGGGAAGAACTGGAATTTTGAGGGGCTATTGTGGGGGTAAGAGCCCAAATTCGTGTATTGGGCCTTATCCGAGGACGCGATATGTCCGAGGAAGAGTAAATGATTGGGAGAGGCCCCAAAGTTGAGAATCATGTAAGGAAAGAAGGGAGAAATGTAGTTCGAGGAGTTTCTCATCCTCAGATACGATAAGTATAGGTCGGAGTCATACTTAGGCAGTGTAGGTGACCTTCCAAGAAGTTTCAACGATAAGGATGAACCTCAGGCGCGTGCGGGGGCGATAAGAACCTAGAAATATCTAAGAGAAAAGGTGCTACCACCACATTAAATGCATTGCAACTACTTTTCTGGCTGCATTTATGTGGAGAAGACTCCTGAACAGTGAAAACCTAATCACTTTAACTTATAGAAAGCTAGAGAAGGTGTTTGATAGGACGTATACTCAAGTGAAGGCTTAGATAGTAGACAAGTGTATGATTAAGATGGTCTGTAAGGAACTATATAATGTAAAAGACCTCCCATGAAAGAGAGAGGAGGAAGAGAGAGAGAAAAGATTGGATCAATCAGAATTATACCTGTAAAATTGAAATATTAATTTATATGAAGAATGACTTCCTCGGACTTGGCATTTATCTAGCCTTATATATATACAGCTTTTGCATGATCGTTCGCAAAAACCATACTAGCCGTTAGTAACCTTGTTTGAACCTAGCTCTTTAACCTGCTCTCTATAAATTTATTGTATTAGGCTCACTGAGCCAACGCCCGATTCTTTTTTGGGTTTGCACCTCAAATTGTGACCCTACACTTGTAAATATATATAATTTAGATTTTAATTATATAGGTGGGTTAGGTCGGGTTAGGCGGGTTGTGATTGTTATGACCCGAACCCAACCCGACCCATTATTTAAAAAAATTTCATAACTCAACCCAAACCACCAGTCCTTAAAAACCAACCCAACTTGGTGGGTTGGGTTGGGTTGAGTCAGTTTTGACGGGTTGGTGGATTGGCTGCACACCCCTACTCACGTCAACCTAAAGTAGAATATTGAAGTTATGGGCTTTACAGTCCCAAAGGGTGCATAAGTGCTAGTCAATGCATGGGTTGTATGCAAGGGCCTAAGTACATGGGACAAGCCAAACTCGTTCATGCTAGAGAGGTTCTTGGGGATAGAAATTGATCTTAGAGGCCAGAATTTTGAGCTAATTTCATTTGGTGGTGGTTGGCAGATATGTCCTAGCTTGCCATTGGCGATATGAATGTGCACTTGATGTTGGGCCCCCTTATCCACTCTTTTGATCAACTTATGCGTAGATCATACCTAATTTTACAACTCGTTTAAGTGTCAAATTGTGATTAGATTACATAGTACTTACATATGGACTACCACAGTACTTGTTGAAAAATTGAATTTAGATGTACCAATCAAAATATGACATTTATGCTTGTTGTAAATTTTGATGCGTATTTATGTGTGTTTCAAGAATTTTTTCTTATGATATTTAACCAAGGTTATTAGGATCGAGATCCTACATGCACTCGGTGAGAGAGTTCGAGAATTGAATCATAGCTAGAATCAGCACGAGAATCGTAAGATCCTATTTCTTATTTAAAAATATATATACTGAAAAAATACGTACAATTATAATTCATAATATATATATATATATATATAGCTTAGATAAAAATTGAAAAGTTTTTTTTTTTATGCAAATAACTAATAATAGGCAAATGAACAAATTATAAATACATAAATAAAGTTCAAAGTTCAAAAGTTACAACTTACAAATACCAAATTCTAAGTTCTAATACCACAAATATACATAATGTCTTGCATAAACAAGTAAAAAAAAAAAAAAAAAAATAACAATACATAATGTCTCACGCAAATAACACAAAGCAAATAACAATGTTTCAAACAAGACCATAAACACACTCAATTATAAAGACTAAACTTTTTGTTATCTTGAATGGATTCCTCAAAGTACGGTTAATCATTATAATTAACATTCTCATCACTGTTAGTGCCCACATGACCCACATCATCCATTAAATAATCATCAAATTCTCTTAATGTTACATTTAAAGGTTCATTAATTTCATTTTCATTGGCATCCTCAAACTCAGATTCATAACTACGAACAGTCACCCTCAACTCTCTCCTCTCTTCTCTTATGTTTTCTATCTTCGTTATTGTGTCAGCAAAAGTTCATACAATGATTTAATATCCACGTCAAAAGTTGAAGCATCAGATGAAGAGACCATGCTATTTAAAAAAGGGGAGAAATATCAGGGACACAACAAAAAACCAATCTCAACTGAGCATTCATTTGGTTCTAAAAAAAAAAATGAGCATTCACATCCATGTCAGCATAGATTGATGGTTTGTTTAAGGTCTATATGGATACCGCTTATTTTGCTGAAACTAAAAACTTATTGTTGAAAGTACTGTAAATAAAAATAAAAGTTTGTTGAAATAGTACAGCAGGGCCCATGAATAGTACCAAAAAGTGCAGTAGGGCCATGAATAGTAGCAAAAATAAGCTAAATAGTAAAATAATTTTAATTTTTCATTAGTATCCAAACAGACACTTAGTCAAAATTTTGCTAAATCAACCTAAGAAAGTCCTCACATCAGGCTCGCTTTAGGCTGGCCAAGATTTCTATCTCACCAGTGATGCGGCTACGTTGGTGTCCGTCAGTCTTGTCGACTCCGGTACTAGTTTGCACACTCCTAGTTGCCAATGGGTGTTGTCATTGTTGTCCCCACCGACTTCCAATAGAATCTTGCTAAAAGGAGGGAATATTTTGCTGCTATAATAAATTGAATAGGTTATCAAGGTCTTCCATACTTGAAAATGGAAAAATTGGGTAATTCCTGGATGGGATCTAAGTATCTGAACAAATCCAAGGTGGGGAAATGAAACCTGATGATGCCAAAATCGTCAGTTGGGTCACTTGTTCAATTCAGAATATTCGACGATCTTGTAGAACCTATAAGATAAAAGTTAGATAGATCGAAGAGACCACCGGGTTGCTCCCGGTAGGGGAGTCTCCAATGATTAAATTAGTATCAGCTCATATCTTTTCTATATAGATAGTGTTTTATAGTAGTTTTTGATGTACCTTAGCTAGTGAGACAAATTATCCCACGTAGGTAGCTGTTGTACATAAATTAGGGTGATTATTACCTTGATTGTAACGTTCTTTATCTTAATGAGAATTTAAGACCTTTGATGGTTGTTATTAAATATGTTGAGCGGTTATCTTTGATGGCCTACTAATGATGCAAGGTTGTCCATATTAATGGACGACCTTAATGATTTTTCTAGACTCATCATTTGCCCCCCATTCCCAAGTCTGATTTTGCTTTATGCTGGTCAGGCTTAGGGAGTGTTCTTGACTTATTTAGATTTAGGCTTCTTTATCTTCACCTACTTTCTTCTTCAAGAATGTTAGTATTTCCATGACGACCTCTTAGAATCTGCCTTTTGAAGGTCGTTTTGGATGTTCGAAGGATCATAACTTGAAAGTGAGCTGATTTCTTTGGACGACATGTGTGAGGTTTTAGTGTCCTCTTTGGATCCTTTCATCATTCTTTTGTAGCTTGAAGTGTTAGGACATATGTGGAACTTGTTAGAACATATGTCATGTAGAATTGACTAATTCTTTGACAAAACGCACTTTACTTGTAATTAGGTAGATCTAGGATGTGTTTAATACTTCAAGGAACAAGAGTTCAAGTTTAGTATTGAAGCCACGCAAGTCTGTCCAAGAAACAAGTGAAAAAGTGCTGTTCATTAAAGCTCGACAAATAGCTTAACAGATATATCTATCGAGATTTAATGTATAATTCTCGACAGAAGTTGTATTTATCGAGAACTACAAAATTCAGATTTCCAGATATGTTTTTCATGCATATCCAAGTTATTTATGTAGGGTTTCTTTTCTCACAATTCTAGACATATATAAGAATTATTTTAAAACCGTCAAAGATGATGCAACTTGATGCAAAGTGATTATTTACTCAAATTGTGACCGAAGACAATTTGCTCAAATTCATCTTCTTTGTAGAAGCTATTGCATCTTTACATCAAGAGTTTTGTAACCAAAGAACTTTTTGATCTTCATTGTTTGGATGAACTGAAGAATTTTGCAGCCAACATCTTTTTTAAGTTGGTGTGTTAATCACGTACTGGGATTTGTGCATCGATTGGTTAGTCATGTACTTGGAGCCATGCATTGAAAGGAGAGATTGTCACTACATTACAAGTCCAATTGTGTATTAGGGTAAAGGTTCAACTGTAGATTGGTATTAGGTACTGAGATTCCTTTTACTTGTAACCGCTTGTTTTGATAATAGTGGATTCTCAAGAGTGGTGACCTTAAATTCACCTGGTGGGGTTTTGCCTCGGTGGTTTTCCCCATTCGTAAACAAATCACCTGTGTCAAAATTATTTTTCTGCTGCATTTAACTTAGTTGATGATTTGTTTGTACTACCACGCTTATTGCATGAAATTAAATCTAATTAATTTCACTTGGCTAATTAATTGGTTAATTTCCCAAAGGGGTCAATACATTCTTTGCCTATCATGAAGAACTTTGATATTAGGATGATATTATTCTTCCAAGATTTATATTCTTGGCCGCGCCATTTGTTGTTTTGACGATGAGGCTTTAGGGAAGACTTGATGTTTTCCATTATTGTTCGTTGAGTGATTGCATTTTGTGGAAAGAGAAAGTTAAAGCTTTGACCAAGATGTTTTTGACGGTGCAGAAGGATGAGCGGTTCTAGTCGGCCAATCAGATTAATGACACAAGGGTTGAAGATAGTGCTGTTCTCAACCACCACAGCCACCACCGCAACCACCACTAGCTCCACCTCCGTAGCCACCACCATCACCACCGCGTTTGTCTTTGTTAGCAGGATCTTCACCATTTGGACCATCAACACATGCAAAAATTATCATTGATATGATTGAAATCACTAGAAAAACTTGGCTAAGTAGCAGAAAGAAATCAGAGAGATTACCAACAATCTCATCCCCTACGTTTTCCAACGATCGCGCTGTCTTTGTGAGCTGAGATTTACACTTTCACAATCCTAGTTATGAAATTCTTACTATTATACTCTTCTAATTATAGAGGAGGCCCTCTCCTACGTAATTAAAGTTCTAAACACTACAAAGTTTCTTGTATATTCCAACAGCATACTACACTGCTATCCTCTTTTTCATTTCTGATAGAAGGCTGAATGGTAATTCATTTAGTGTGCGTTTGGGAAGTAATGAAAATTATAAATTATTTCACGATTCAGCTTATTTTTGTTATTATTCATGGCCTCACTGCACTTTTTGGTACTATTCATGAGCCTCGCTGTACTATTTCAACTAACTTTTACCTTTATCTATAGTATTTTCAGTAATAAGTTTTCAATTTCAGCAAAGTAAGCGGTATCCAAACAGACCCTTAACAATGTTAAAATAGTAGACAACTTTCCCAATGTGTATATAATATCTACTAACATGAACTCTCCATAGTATACACTAACCTTGATTAAATGGAGAAGTAAGAGATAAAACATATAGATGAAAAAATAAGTCCACTTTGTATCAGCAGTTACTAGTTAGTAACCAAAAAAGGAAGAGCATCCTTGAGACTTCTCACATTTTGACTTCAACTATTCCTACCCTGTGAAATTCAATATAAAACCTAGATCCTATATTCAAACAATTTTTCTTTAGTTGTCCGTGAGGGACAAGAAAGTATCCATTGCCCACCACATCAAAGAAGTGCACTAAAGAACACCTTAAACTTGGACCGTGGAATGGTTCAATGTCGGAAGCTATGCACTGACAAGATAAACCTTGAGCTTCCAAATATCAACCTTCTTAAAGTTTACCCATGAACTGACTATGTTTTAGGGAGTTTCTGCAAAAACACTTCATCACTGCACAAAGTGGAGCTTGATCTTTAGCAGATTCACTTTAAAATACAATGTCCTCAATGACTTGGTTTAGGGGGCTTGTCCGCTGCAAAACCATATTCCCAGTGTGTTTTAGTCAAAGCATAAACAAAAAATTTAAAGCACACTGATGTCTTTGAGTGCGTGTGTGTGAGAGAAACTGGCTATCCATTAATTAAGAAATTATTCCTCTTTGTTTTCCAAGAACAAACTAATCCTCCAAAATGTGGGGCTATTAAAAAATCATAATTTTTCTTGTTGCAAAAGATATTGAAAGCATAATATTTAAGAAATAAAGTAACTCTGTGGGCATAAATAGTAACGAGTGGACACAATCCAAAATTTCTAGTAGTTATGTATAATGTAAAATAGGTGATAACTAACCAATTGAAGAAGGGTCTATATGTACAAAGAAACTTGCAGCAACTATTAGGTAGCAAAGAACGAGCATTAGTCCTTTTAAGTAATTAGAAGTTCCATCCTGCATGGTCAAAATGGTAGTTATGTAAAAAACAATCCACAGAAGGTAAAAATTTTCAGACAAAAGGCACTACAAATTTTAATGTTTGGGTGTGTCTGTCGCATTTTGTGTGGTAATACACTATTAGAACATTATAATCAGAAAATGTCTACTCATTGCTAAATATTAATGTAGATTGATCTATTCCAAGAATAACAGTCATCTAACTCAATGAAGGCTCAACTGCCTACCTGCACCATGAAGGCTACCACCAGAACAGTTATAAAAAGTGTAGCTGTCTCAAAAAGTTGGAAATTTAAGTCCATGGGACGCCCCATGACCCAGCCAGCGACCACACAAAAGGGAATCTGCAGTCATAGCAACCATTTTATATGAGTCAGTGGATACTTAACACAAAGAGGGCAAGAAAAAGTGTTACATATAACAATGGACTACCCCATAGTACTGACAAGGTTTGTAAGTAACCATGGAGCTTAAGCATTTTAAGCAGACCAAACACTCCTTAGGACTGTCACAAAACTATAATAAGCTTCTTTTTTTGTTTTTTTATTAGAAAGTTTCAACCTAATTGGCCAGACAACGCAAGAATATTTCCGATCATCATTTTAAAATAACCATTCCAAGTTCTGCCACAGTCAACAAAGAGAAAAAGAAGCACCTTTCAACTCATTTTCAGCAATTCACAAGAAAGATGAAAAATGTACTTCAGTTCACAAAGACCACATCTTATATTAAAAGAAACCCAAATAAATTCTTCCTATATATATACATATATAATTTTTTTGTTCTTTTTATTACTTTTACAAAGAATATAGCTAGGATCATTTCCCCCAAGTTGGAAAAATGTATACATCAAAGCAAAAATAAATGGTTTTTTTTGGTAAGGGACATAAATAAAATATGCTATGGTTGCACTCAGAAAGAAAATGGCATTAAGAAGAAATAAATGATCGCTATATAATGTTTGAAACTCACCCCAAACATAGCTATCTGTGTTGATGAGCCTATTGCCACTCCCAAAGATATATCCTACAAAAGATATTGAGTAAATTAAAACTTCAGTACATTAAAAAAGTATGATTGGTAATGCATAGTTGTAGAATTCCACTAGCAGCATAAGCACTTACAAGCTTGTCTTTCATGGCAAACATAACGGCACCTGCATGCTCTGCTGCATTCCCAACGATTGGGAGCAGAATAACACTGATAAATGCTACCGGGATTTTTAGTGAAGCAGATGCCCCCTGAACACATAATGATTAATGACTTCTACTGTAAGAACATCCCAGAACTACATAATAGATACAAACCAATTCCCTCCACTATACAAAAAACTGAAAAAGATATTTATTATATTAGAAGACATTTGCTTAAAAAGAAATGCAAATTATGTATAAATTAGAGGAAGATGAAGGGTTCTTTTTGTTGAAAAAACCACTGGACATCTGATGAACAAAATCCATCAGAGATCAATAATAAGTTAGTTAAAACAGTTTTAAAATAAAGAAATAGTCACACTATTTCCACCAAGGGGTAAAAAATATGAGTTTTCATCTTCAGAAGTTACCTCAATCAATATCCATCAATATCCCAATAGAAGATATATTAAAGATGTGCAAGAACAGCACAGATTCACAACATAATTACCTCTATGGCATTAACTAAATATTCTGAGAGGAATGAAACCCATGCAGTCAAAATAGATAGCCATATTATTGATTCCCACATAGAGATTTCAGGAGCTTCTTCATCATCCGAACCTTCTTCAGTCTGAGTCTCTCCCTGAATTTATTCCATTTATCAGACAAACCATTAATAACAGATGAAAGTAGAAACTCGAACAAGCTTTCAAGAGCTTATAAGAACTGAATGAATATTCTATTACAACCTAGTCTATCCATACCATTCTACTGTTTGCTTAAGCTTACACATTTTATGTTTCTTATTTGATCATGGACCGGATCTTCTTATTAATCTCACACATATCATAAGAAATATACAAACTTATCTAATACATGTTGATCTGATGCAATTATAAGAAACTTACTATGGGTAGAAACAGCTAGAAAAGCAATATAAAAAATTTAGTACTAGTTCTAAGCATAATTTTTGAACCTAAAGGAATTCTTCATGTGTTTACAAAACAATAAATTGGTAACAGATCCACATTACAAATTATGATAATACAATGATTTAAACTTTTACCAGTACCCTACAGAAAATTGACGGTGTAAAATAAGTAAACATTGTGTAATGTGTTCAATGTCAAACATCAAAAGCAAAGATCCAAAGAGAACGTATGTGAGAATTTGATATCAAAGTACTCACCCCATCAACTGGGATGTATTGATTCTTCTGCCTCTTCAGTTGATAAGCAAGATAGGAAGCATATGCCACAAGCATAATACAACTACTAAACCTTGAAAGAGCTAACTCTGACTTCCCAAAATGTAACTCTGTGTGTGTAGAATGAAGGACAGCGGGAAATAGTAGGCCCATGACTGCCATTAACAGCAAACCAGAGTCCACTGAAGCAGTTGCCTGAGAAGAATAGAATAATTTGAACATTATTTTTAACCAAGATTTGAATGAATCAAGAGAGAAAGTGTAGTCAACCAAATATGGTTCTTTTGTTTCAAAGGCTAAATAGTAAATATGCTCCTCCAGTGATGAAAAACATACCTTATCGAAAACTTGTTCCTTCTCATAAAACACAATTCCACCACTGAAAAATGCGCATCCAAGCACCAACAACATGTTAGACAAAATTGAGCCCAGTAATGACTGTTGAACAACACGTATCATGCCACTCTTCAATGCATAAATTGATATTATCAATTCTGTAATATTTCCGAAAGTAGCATTTAGAAGACCTCCAACTGCAAAGCTCAAATGAAGGGATAACAAGTTATCCAAAATAGAAATTTATCAGTCACAGTGACAAATACACATACAAAACCCATGTAACTTGTAGAAGTGGAGATTGTCGGAATAAGGTTTTAATTCAGCCTCCATCAGTAAGCAATTAAGCATAGTTCAAGGAACCCATTAAAAAATGCATAGCCTAATACATCCTAATTGGCCTGATCTAATCCAGATTTATTGTCAATAGACAGGATGGATTTCTCTAGATTATTGGAAGAAAGGATAATATATTATCAAGTGAGCCATCAAGACTAACATAAATTAACACACAACATTTAGCATAGAAGAGACAATACATAAACTGACTTCTCTCTCTCCTCAAATAAAATAATATTAATTGCTTGTCAGCTTTTTTTAATAAAAAAACACACATATCAAATACACAATTATGTTTTTCACACACTGAAACATATTATTTGAAACATGTTTTCACAACACTTTTTAAACCACAATTTTCATTCATTTTAAACAACAATACTAGAAATCTTCAATCAAATGGGCCCTAGAGGAAAAATGAAAAGAATCTTTTGCATGAAATGGAAATTATTCTTCTCTCTAATATCATGTAATAAACTTCATGCTAATGGTGCATACTTTCAAGGTATTTAGATTTAAGGTATAATAAGCAACTTTCAGTGCTGCATTAGTATTTAAGACGAATACAACAACATATGAAAACTAGCTTTTTACCAAATAACATGTAATGATGTGCCTTATCCAATTCATTAGTTCAATGTAAGTATTTATGCCTATTTTTAAACTATGCTATCATTGTTTTATCAGTCAATACTCTGTTAATGTTAATGAAACAAAGCTTAAAATCACACAAAAGGACAGAATTTGTGTTGAAATATTGCATAACAGATCAACATAAACTAAAACTTCATGTTACACTTACTAAAAAAAATTCATGTTTTATGCATATTAAAGATTTACAAGTGGAGAAATTTAGCAATAAAATTACCTATTGGTCCAGTAAAGCAAGCCAGCTGCCTGCATCAAAGCAAGCCCAAGCATTGTAAAATACTTCATTTGTCAATCCAAATAAATGCAAAGTTAGAATTGCACTAAAACGAAAAATTACTCGGCTAACATTATAGATAAGATGTGAGATAGCTTACTCTGTAGCATAACCTAGACGTTCAGCCAAAGGTATAATACCCAATAAGCTTAAAAAGAAGACCCAACCCTGAAATGCAATTGAAGAAACAAATCATCAAAACAAAACACAATATATCATCCATATAAAAATGATATAGAAGAAGATACTAATTAATGTGCATAAACACAGTGTGCTCACATGACTGCCAGACATTTTATCAACCAAGATTGCTAGAGGGCCAAGTGGCATGAGTATGTTGATTTTGGCTGAGAAAATTACGATCTTGATGCTATCGATCACACTATTCCTCATGTGTTGTTTATAACTTTTTGCTGAAGTAGCAGCAGATATATGTGTAATCTCATGAAAAGAATTTTTGTTTGTAGAAATTGATGCAGCAGCAGGACTAACTAGGCTCTCATCCTCAAATTCAATCACTGCTCTTCCATCTAAGGACCCCATCTGTCATTAACAAGGAAAAAAAGTTGGCAAATGCCACACATATATATACTATAGTTTTTAAGAACAAATTAAGAAGAAGAGTTAAGAAAAATGAACCTCCAAATTGTAATGGATCGGAACAATTGGCGTTGTATCGTCGTTATGGTTATCCATGAGGTACAGCTAGGCCAAAATAACGAAGAAGGGTTCCATATCTATATTCAAGCATTACGTTCTTTGCTGATTAAATCACATAAAAGAAACAGACTTTGTAACAGACAATTGAAACAACTGTATGTACAAAAGCCAATTTCTTTCTTTCTGGTAAAATAGAGATCAGCATAATCATCTAGAAGAAAGATAAAAAGAAAATGGCATTCTTGAAGTGGGTTTTCATTATTTTTCTTGTTTATGTGTATCATTCAGAATGAAATTGTGGTTGGGACTTGGGACCCAGAAGGTTGGAGAAGCTAATATTGGCAATGGCTTTAAACGGTTTGATTGTTTAGAAAATTTTAAAAAATAAAAAAATAAAAAGAAGAACGCGGAGAATTAGGTGACATAATCCTAGAGCCACTAGATCCCGGAATGGTCGGCTTTCATATTCTATTTTAAGACAGACATAGACATTCTTTCTTTTGTTTCATTTTCTTTCTGTTTAAACAAACAAAATTTTATAACCAAAAAAAAAAAAAAAAAAAAACCAAAAAACCAAACAAAAACTAACTCGTGAACAATATGAACGTTGTTGTTTGTTTCTTTCTCTTTCTCCGTTTCAGTCAGTGGAAACGTTGGATGTCAATCCCGCGGTCGCATTTACAACCTCTCTCTCTCTCTCTCTCTCTCTCTGCATTTTTATTATGTATACACATGAAGTAATGTCAAACGGCTTATATATCATAGAAGTTGTATATGGCTATGACATATGACAAAGAGTAATCTTAGAACTACGACTTACCCACGTGGCAAGTTGTGAGAGGTCAAATTGTAAATTTATATGGACTCACTATTTTTACACCACCACTTACGACTTGCCACGTGAGCAAGTTATGACACAAGTTGTAGTTTTAGCATTTTTTTTAATGACAAAACAATCCAAACAACAAAAAGTCAATACATACACACTATTCTACAAACTTTGTCACAATTAAATAAGACTCATCGACTTTTGTACAAGAGTTAGTCCTAAGTGGTAGGTTATGCATATATTCATAATAAATTTTAAGTGAAAGATTGTTATTGGTTGTTACTAATGAAAAAAATAAAAATTTAGTGGTATATTCATATTAGAACCAATAACAACTTATCATTTAGAATTTATTGTGAAAATACTGTGAAAATATTGTGTACTACTTCTAAAAATTATTGGACACCCAATATTGCATTTGTGACACTCTAGTTACAGCAGTCTTTCATGGCGAATTACTAGAAGAAAAAAGGGTGAATCTATGTAATTGTTTTGCCGCATAAAACATTTGTGAGTTGCGACAAAGAGAGAAAGCGCGTAATAGCATTATTATCGCCCCAATTTGTGTCATTTCCGTTTCTCTCTCTAGATCTATGCCCTTTCTCAAATTTACACATTCAACTTTGACTTTTAGCATTTTAATTTTGACTTTTGGCATTAGCTTACTCGGTGCTTTTAGCATTTTAGTCTTCTCTTTAGCCTACCCGTGCCCTCCTTTCTAGTTTCATATTAGTATTTGGCTCTCTTCAAAATCTATCTTTGGCTTACCAAATACCCTTTTCAAAGTGGTATGAAACTTTGAATAAGAATGGCATTGACAGCTAGTGTTTTTATTTGAAGGTACAAAATTCTTCATTAGTTCTTCTCCTTTTTCTATTTTATTTTTATTTTTATTTATTTCTACTCCCAATGGGCCCACATGATGCATGGATAATACTGTAAGCTGTTAAGTAAAAAGGTTATATATAGAATGTTTAAAATATTTTAAAGTGATAACATGAAGTAATGTTGCCATAACATGAATAATTTTTTTGTTAACTTAAGGGAAACAAGAATTTAGACTATAGGGTAAATGTCATAAAATTAGAAGTTAGTTATTAAGTGGTGTAATAAGTCCCCTTTCAAAGAAAAAAAAAAAGTGGTGCAATAAGTTAATTATTTGTTTAATTACATTTTTTGTTTCTTCAATGCATTGGAGTTAGCATAAATGTTTTTATAATATAATGTTAATGTTTAGTTGGCTTATGGAAGCTAGGATGTGACCTGTGCAATGCACAAGATTTGTTATATGTTATTAATATTATTTTTCTAAAAAGAAAAAAAAAGGGATGAAGTGTGTTGAATTGAAATAGTTTAGCTTGCATCTTTTTTCTTTAAGATGATTTGAGTCGTGTTTTGGATTTTTGGGGACCGTTTCTTATTTTATTAGCAATAATAACGTGCTATGATTTAAAAGTACAAATTTAGTGTTCTAGACACCTTTGGCACTTGAAAGAGCTAAGAGAGGGAGAATATTAGGTAAAAAAAATCATTTTAGAGATAAACGGATATGAGAGAGAGAGAGAGCAAAGTTTTGAACCCAATAACTCACTTGACAAAAAAGAAAAAGAAAAAAAGATGGACACGTGACACGAAATTGAGAATCTAATTGAATTCTATGTTAATTTATTTTCTCATATTACTTTTAAGTGTTCAAATGATTTGTTTGAATATTGTATATTTATATTATTCTTTTTACTTCATATAGTAATGAGAATTTATTGATTATTTTAATTGTTTTACTTGTTTGGAATATATATATATATATATATATATATATATATATTTTATGAAGTAGTTTAAGGCTTTTAGCATAACAATGATTATAATAACTATAATGCCATACTTGAACAAATAAATCGAAGCTAAGCATGGAAAAAAGAAGAAGTATATCTTACATATACATTATATTTTCTATGTTAGTCAAATATTTTGTTTAATAAATTAACTATTTTTTTATTATATTAATAAATATTTTAAAATAAAATTTATTTTCTGTTAACGTGTATTAGGGTATGTGGGCTTTAGGCCCACCTTGTTTATTTGTATAGCATACTTACTTGTACTACACACTCTGCCTCCTATATAAAGGCACTCATATATATTTACCAGAGAAATACAATACACTTATTCTGTATTTCTAACATGGTATCAGAGCCATTGCTTTGACATTTTCTTAGCAGTCTTGTCTTTATTGGTGTTACTCTATTCTCAGTATCGCTTCCGCCATCACAGCAGTTGCTGTAACCTCTCGCCATTGAACCTCCGATGTCTACCAGCCATCATCCTTAGGTTTTGAACCTGCAGCTGCCGTCATTGAGGAGTTTCACATTGCAAAGACCACTGCTTTTTGCATCACCATCACGGATATTGCACCGATTAATTTCCTGCAGGTACCACTGAGATCGTCTTGCGCTGATTTACACACTCGTGGAAGTCTTGAAGCCATTAGAGACTACACGCGCCTCCACGCGCCATTGCACATCTGGGTTGTATCACCATGCGCTCCCACGCGCCGCATCTTCAGGTCACGCGCCTGCACGTGCCTCAACACTGCTGCTGAATTCATTTTGCCACGTCAACCCTAGTTGCATCATAACTAACGTCACTTGCTTGTGTCATCCACTGATGTCATCGTTGACTTCTGCCGGTGGACCGTTGACTTTTAGCAGGTTTGACCATTGACTTTCAGCAGGATTAACCGTTGACTTTTTTCTTTTTTTTGCAGTCCAGGTGCTCCTTACCTAGTTTTTTGCGTAGATTTCATTTTTGCAGTCCATTTTTGCATATTTTGCTTTTAAATGAAGAATAAGGACAAGTCTTCTTCCTTTTGCAACAATTGTCGCTGACAATCTAACAAAAGTTTTTGCAATTTTTGCAAACGATTTGGCCATAATATTGAGACTTGCTATCAACGCAACAAATCAGCTGTTTCCATTTCTGCTGCTACGGTTGCTAATACTAAAAGTGTCCAACCCATGGCTCCCGTCTCTGCACAGTCTTAGTCTTTTGGACCCACTTTCACCATTTCCAGAGATAACCTTATAAATATCATTGCTAATGTCATTTGTATGGTTGGTAAAGCATCTTATTCCTCTTCTCTCTCAGCTTTATTTGGTATGTCTCCTACCTCTTGGCTTATGAATTATGCTTGTTGCAATCACATGACACCTCACTTGTCCTTATTTTCTGACCTTAAACCTGCACCACACCCTCTTAATATTCGTACAGCAAATAGTTCCACAATGTCTAGTCATAATATAGGTTCTGTTTCGACCTCCAACCTCTTGGTTCCTGGGGTCTTTAATGTTCCTAACCTTTCTTACAATTTATTTTCTGTGGGACAATTAGCTGAGTGAGGTTATCACATTATATTTGATTATTTGGATGTATTGTACATGATTCGAGGACGGGACAGGAGCTTGGGACCGATCCCAGAGTTGGGCGTATGTTTCCTGTGGACAACCTTCATCTTTCACTTGTTGCTCTTGTTTCTGTTGCTACAGTTGCTCCTGTTTCTGTTGCTACAGCTGTTACAGCTGCTACAGTTTCTTCTATTCCTTCCCTTGCACTTTGGCATGCCTTACTTGGTCACGCATCTTTGTCTTCCACATAAAATTTTGATTGTATTTCATGTCAGTTAGGAAAACAACCAACTTTGCCTTTCAATACTAGTGAATCAATGTCCACTAATATCTTTGACCTAATTCATTCTAATGTCTGGGGGCCTTCCTCTGTCTTTAGTATTTGTGGATCTCGATATTTTGTTGTCTTTGTTGATGATTATTCTCGCTATAGCTGGATTTTTTATATGAAACATCGTTTTGAATTATTGCAAGTATATTCTAATTTTGCAAAAATGGTTGAAACTCAATTTTCCAAACATATCAAAATTTTTCGATCAGATAATGCTGTTGAGTACACTAAACTTTCCAAGCTGTTTTGCATTCCTATGGCACTGTTCATCAACTAACTTGTCTAGGCACCTCTCAGCAAAATGGTAAAATCGAACGAAAACTTTGTCATATTCTTGACACTGTTCTTGCTCCCATTCTCTCTGCCAAAGTTTTTGCTCCTTTTTGGGGTGAAACTGCTCTTTATGTTGTTCATGCTATTAATCGCATTCCAAGTCCTATTATCCAAAATCAAACTCCATATGAGCACCTTTTTAGGTCACCTCCAGACTATCACCACCTTCGCTCCTTTGGTTCTGCTTGTTTCGTTCTTCTTCAGTCACATAAGCATAACAAACTTGAGCCTCGGTCAAGGCTTTGTTGTTTTCTTGGCTATGGTAAAACTCAAAAGGGGTATCGGTGTTATGATCCTGACTCTCATCGTCTTTGTATCTCCCGCAATGTTGTCTTTTGGGAACATCGGTCCTTTGTTGAGCTCTCTCACTTTTGTGCCTCTTTATCTTTCTCCTTTGTCTTAGATCTTTTTCTAGATGAAGCACATATTCCTTCTGTAGCTACTTCTAATCCTCTTGTAGTTGCTCCTGATGCTCCTATAGACTTCTTTGTCCAACCACTAGATACCTTTGATCCCTTTCATACTTCACCCTTTAATGAACAGGTGGAAGATGCACAGGTTGAAGACAAGCTACCCAACCCTGAACTTGGGTCCCCTGCTCTTGCTCCGCCTGAAGATCTTGCATAGGACATTCCACCTCGTCACTCAACTCTGGTAAGATCCATTCCTACACATTTACTTGACTATCATTGTTACACTGCCCTTTCTACACTGCACGAGCCTCACACCTATCATGAGGCTTCCACTGACCCTTTATGGCAGATTGCAATGAAAGAGGGACTTGATGCATGATCTAAAAACCATACTTGGGATTTGGTGACTCTCCCCCTTGGGAAATCTGTAGTTGGTTGTAAGTAGATCTATAAGATTAAGACTCGCTTTGATGGGTCCATTGAGTGCTACAAAACTCGTCTTATTGCAAAAAGGTTTTACGTAGGAGTATGAGATTGATTATGAAGAGACCTTTGCTCCGGTTGCTTGTATCTCATCTGTTTGTGCTCTCTTAGCTGTTGTTGCTGCCAGTAAATAGGACATTTTTCAGATGGATGTCAAAAATGCATTCCTTAATGGGGATTTAAGTGAAGAAGTTTCTATGCAACCTCCTCCTGGTCTCTTTGTTGAATCAAATAAGGTTTTTCACCTTCGACGTGCACTTTATGGCCTTAAACAAGCTCCACAAGCTTGATTTGCCAAAGCTCTACTATCTCTCGCTTGGGTTACATGGCCAGTTATTATGATTCTACCTTATTTCTTCGTCGCACTGACAAAGGCACTATTTTACTTCTCCTGTATGTGGATGATATGATCATAACTGGTGATGACCTCAACGGCATTCAAAAACTTAAGGATTTTCTCAGTCAGCAGTTTGAGATGAAAGATCTTGGACATCTCGCTACTTCTTGGGTCTTGAAATCACTCATTTTACAGATGGACTTTATATTACTCAAGCCAAGTATGCCTCTGAACTCTTGTCTTAAGCTGGACTCACTGATAGCAAGACTGTTGACACTCCCGTTGAGCTTAATGCGCATCTGACTCCCTCAGGGGGAAAATCATTGTCTAATCCCTCTCTTTACAGATGCTTGGTTGGTAGCCTAGCTTATCTCACTATTACTCGTCTAGACATTTCCTATGTTGTTCACCAGGTAAGCCAGTATCTGTCTGCTCCACGATCGACTCACTATGCTGCTATTCTGCGCATTCTTCAATACCTAAATGGCATTCTCTTCCATGGTCTTTTCTACTCTGCTCAGTCTCCTCTTATTCTCCGTGCATTTTCTGATGCTGATTGGGTAGGAGATCCCATTGATTGCAGGTCCACCACTGGTTATTGCTTTCTTCTTGGTTCTTCTTTGATTTCTTGGCGAAGTAAAAAACAAACTCATGCGGCCCGCTCCAGTATTGAAGCAGAATATCGTGCCCTTGCTTATACTATATCTAAGCTCCTTTGGCTACGATGGCTTCTCAAAGACTTAGGTGTGTCCACATCTTCTGTTACTCCTCTTTATTGTCACAACTAGAGTTCCATTCATATTACTCCCAATGATGTCTTCCATGAACAGATTAAATACATCGAGATTAATTGTCATTTTATTCGTTATCATCTTGTCAATAGTGCTCTTAAGCTGATCTCAGTTTCCTCTAAATATCAACTTGCAGATATCTTCACCAAGTCACATCCTAAGGGACGTCTTCGTACTTTGGTTGACAACCTCAAGTTGGTCTCACATCTACCTTGAGTTTGAGGAGGGCTGTTAACGTGTATTAGGGTATGTGGGCTTTAGGCCCACCTTGTTTACTTGTGTAGCCCACTTACTTGTACTGTATACTTTGCCTCCTATATAAAGACACTCATGTATATTCTATTACCAGAAAAATACAATACACTTATTAAGTATTTCTAACATTTTTAATATTTTATCTTAATCTTGCCACCCTTAACTAAAATTTTAGTTTTGTCATTAGCAACAAGCACCTTTTGGTATCTCCAAAAAAAAATGTTTATACTTTATAGTTTAAATCTCTTTCCAATTATCACAAAAGTTTTCATTCGTAGGTTCTACACTTGTGGGAACATCTCACATGGGGTGGGTTTTGCATTTGTGGAGTTCACCCTATGTTACAGAAATCTATAGTCAA
Source organism: Quercus glauca (assembly GCA_023736055.1). Taxonomy (NCBI): domain Eukaryota; kingdom Viridiplantae; phylum Streptophyta; class Magnoliopsida; order Fagales; family Fagaceae; genus Quercus; species Quercus glauca. The sequence continues at coordinate 29,186,518 of CM043318.1, read as the reverse complement.
TAATTTACAATATACTATATAAAACCAAAGATATTTACACTACAACAAAATGTATTTTTAGCGACGAAAATTAGTGAGGAAATATTTTTCGTCGCTAAAAATACAGCTTTAGTGACGAAATATGGATTTCGTCACTAATAGTGAAAAAAATTATAACATTTAGCGACGAAAAATAAATTTCGTCGCTATTGTGATCTAAAAAATAGGCGCCAGTGGAGGGAAATTTTGGCGCAAGTTTAATTAAGCTATAGTGACGAAATATTTCGTCACTAAAAGTTGAAATTTTTAGTGACGAAATATTTTGTCACTGTAGGTATTGCTGTGATAGTATTAGTGACGAAAATTATTTCGTCGCTATAAGGAAGAATTAGTGACGAAAACTATTCGTCACTAAAAATAATAATGGTTTTGCATTTAAATGTTTTTAGTGACGAAATCATAATTCGTCACTAAAAGTATGCTACAGCGACGAAAGTTGAATTTCATCACTAAAAATCTGAACAAAATATGATATTTTTAGTGACGAAAATAAAATTCGTCGCTAAAAGTGTAACAAATTCCGGGTCCTCTTGTGACGAAACAAAAATTCGTCACTAAAAGTGGGCAATAGCGACGAAAACATTTCGTCGCTAAAGGCCACTTTTAGTGACGAAACTGATATTTCGTCGCTATTTCCCACTTCTAGTGACGAATTTCAGTTTCGTCACTAAAAGTGGCCTTTAGCGACGAAATGTTTTCGTCGCTAAATACCACTATAAATACTCCAAACCAAAAACCCCCACCCAGCAGAACAAAAAACACTCACCCACTCAAATTCAGTCAAAAACACAGAGAAACCCAAAAAAAAAAAAAAAAAAAAAGAGAAACCTCACCATAAAGCGATCTGGGATTTCGCAATGGAGAAAGCCCAGATCGCGACGGCTTGAGCTCGCCGTCGCGACGGTTGAGCTTGCCGTCGCGAGGGCTTGAGCTCGCCGTCGCGACGGTTGAGCTCGAGATCGCGACGGTTGAGCTCAACTGTCGCGACGGTCGAGCTCGCGGTCGCGACGGTGGAGCTCGCCGTCGCGACGGTGGAGCTCGCCGTCGCGACGGCTTGAGCTCGCCGTCGCGACGGCTTGAGCTCGCGCCGTCGCGACGCTTGAGCTCGTGCCCTTCGCAGCGCTTCAGAAGCCCAGACCGCGACGCTTCATTGGCGACACTTCAGATCGGCGATGCTTCATCCTTCTGCAGTTGGCGACGCTTCAGTTCGCGACCCTTCGGTATTTTTTTTTTTTTTTTTTTTCCTTTTGAGTTAATTTTTTTTGTTAATTTTTGTTTAATGATTCTAAATGCATGATTTTAATTTTTTTGTTTAATGATTCTAGTTCTTTTAGTTATTTTTTTGTTTGATACAGTAATGGATATATGCATTTTTGTTTAGTTTGGGTACGAGTGAAAAGTGATAACTCTACCGAGTCACAAAAGCCTCTGTGAATTGCACCCAATGGCTTCCAAGTAACAAATTTCCATTTAAAGGTATATTTTTGAATTGGGTTTTTATTAAAAGTCCTTACTTTAGTTTTGGTTTGACATCTTCTCATTCTCTTTTATTAAAGTCCTCTGTGAATTGGACTATGTTAACCAAAAAAAAATAGAGAAATTGTTATAAATAGATGCATAAGTGATAAAGTTATTTTCTCAAGCACTCTGGGTGCTTGCCATTGATATTTGCTTTGAAGTAGCAACAATTTTGATTCTCAAATTTCTGGATTCAATGTTGATTAAAGTCCTTACGAGAAATCTCAAATTTCTCAAGTCTGCTAATTAGGTCTGAATATATATTATGATATACAATGAAGTTTATTAGTGATGGAATTTATGTACTTATGAATTAAATCAATATACGGAAACAAAAGTCTTCAAATGGGCTAAAATGAATATATGTGCATGTGAAACATTGCTTGATTGAAGAAAAGTTAGATCCTCCATTCTTTTTGTTTGGACCTGTATCTCTCTACATTTCATGTTACAAAGCACATGCTAAGTTATTTTGCTTCATTTCTGGATACGTAATTTCTATTTTTGGTCTTAACCTCAAGTGCAATGTGGCTATAAATTCCGAATTGGGCTACAAATATGTCAAAAGCTACAAATATATCATTATCATTGAGGGGTTAGATTTGTTTTGTGTAGGACAAACTTGAAAGTTGAAACAAGTAAAGTCCTTCCCATTAGCAAACTTTGAAGAACTTATACTTTTATAGTGCCAAACTTGGAGGAAAGAAACAAACTAAGCATGCTATTTTTTCAGCCAAATTTTGGCCCAAATAAGTTTCTTAAAATTGGTAATTGCTTTCACATGAATGTGATTGATGACGTTATGTTTTTAAAGTTTTTGAATGATGACCCCATTTTAATTAATAAAAGTGAGAAATTTTGTTCCCTGAATGGAGTAGGATTGAATGAAACTAGTTGTGCTAGTGAGTTTGTTCACCTAATGTTACATTTCTATGGATGACTAGCTACAACTATTATATCTAAAACCCAGCTGCCTGATTTTATTGAAGCTTCTATTAAAAGCTCTTTGCCTTCAAGAAAGGTCAATGGCAGTTGCCTAATGCTTTGTACAGTGGTTACGGTAGAGTTAGTTTTTGAATGGTGTTATAATGTGGCTTAAATACATATTAGGAGTGTTTTTTATTTCTTGCAAATGTGAATTAGTATTTTTGATTAGATGTAATGAATATTATTTTATTTGATTTAAATATTTGTAAAACTTTATACTTGTGATGTTGGAAATTGGTTTTGTGGTGGGTTGTTGTGTTGGAGCAAGCGGGTGGCTTGCATGGTGTTACAAGGTGGCTTAAACTAATATTGGGAGTGTTTAAGTATTAATATAGACTTGTGCATTCATGAATGAGATAAAACTTTATCTAAGTAGCTTATAGACTTAGATGTTAAAATACATTATGCATGAGTTGTCCTTATTTTACTAAAGTAGCATTCATCTTGTAATTGTAGTCAAATATGAATAAAAGTTAGATGACAATGGGCAAGACACCCGATAGTAGATCCAAAAAAATAAGGACAGCGTGCATTTAGGAATATGAGAGATTTAACATACAAAATAAACATGAAAACAAACAAGATGACTAGAAAACCACATGATTAGTCAGCTCGATCATCAAACAACTGAAATAAGGCGTGTAAACTAGCCTATTATATACGTCAAATTGATTTAAAAGTTGAATCAAATAAAACTTGGACTAGTTATTAACTAACTAACTCTTAAACAATTAAAGAAATAAAAAAGTGATTATGTAGAAATTGTACACCCACATGCTTATGTCAAATTGGTTAGTACTTTATTTGCTTTCTGCAACTTATACATTAGGAGTTGTGATTTTAATTTATTGGTGTGTTTACTCTTAATGCATTGTTAGAAATGTTTCTTATAACATAGTTAATGTTTTTACTTTACGATTTTAACGAAGTATTGTTTTTATATTTGTGCAGATTTCTTATTGGTGGCTTTAAGGTAACACTTCATTTTTTATGTATCATTTGAAACTAATTGTTAGAAATTTTTTTATAACATAGTTAATATTTTTACTTTACGATTTTAATGTAATAGTGTTTTTATATTTGTGCAGATTTTTTATTGGTGGCTTTAGAGGATTACTTTTGGCATTATTTGAAGACATATGAGGACATTTTTTGGCTTTAGGGAGGTTCTAATTATATTATGTTACATTTCTTGTATTGTTATAAAACATTTTAAGTTATTGTATGTGTTGCAAACAATTATTGTATGGAAGGAATTTGAATTTGATACTTGTTTTAATTTTAACTTGTGGAATGTATGGATCGATTTTTTTATAAATGTGTTGTTGAAACAAATGTGTTAATCAAATGTGAAGTTTGAATAATGTAATGATAGGTTACAAGTTAATATCAACGTCATGAAAATAATAAAAACAGAAAATATGTTTTTGTGACGAATTTTTTCGTCACAAATATGGCAACAAAAAATTGTTTTAGTGACGAAATATTTTGTCACTAAATGCAGTGAAATTTTGTAAGAAATGGTTTTAGTGACGAACATTTTCGTCACTATATGTGCATGGATTTTCATAAAAATAGTTTTAGTGACGAATATTTTCGTCACTATATGTACCCGAAAATAGTTTTAGTGACGAAATTTTTCGTCACTAAATATGATTTAATAAACTGAAATGGTTTTAGTGACGAAATATTTTCGTCACTAAATACTGTTTTTAGCGAGGAAAACATTTAGTGACGAAACGTTTTCGTCGCTAAAAGTTTTTTTTTTTATTACCAAATTGGACTTTTAGTGACGAAATTTTTCGTCGCTAAAAGTCGCCAGGACTTTTAGCGACGGGGCTACAGCGACGAAACGAATTTCGTCACTAAAAGTCCAATTTCGTCACTAAAGGTTCTTAGTGACGAAAAACTGGACTTTTAGTGACGAAAATTTTCGTCACTAAAAATACATTTTCTTGTAGTGTTAATGTTTGAAACACAAGTCTTCTCCAATCTATTACATAGCGATTGAGAAAACTGTTCATGTACATTATTTAAACAAGTCACATAACTCATAAATTAAACAGGTCATGTGACTAAAAGTACATATGGGTATATGTTTTTTATTTTTTATTTTTAACCACCATGTGGTAAGTTGGATGAAATTTTTTCCAAATAGGTTTGAAGGTAAACTTTTTCCTAACTTTCAATCGACCTCATTAACTTTGAAGGTCTTACAATTTTACATATTTATATTATAATACATATTTTTTTAAAAATAATTTAAACCATATTTTATATTTAAATCTTCCATTTGATTCTTTCCACAAATTAAAATAAGAAACTATTAATAATATTATTACCATATTTTAAAATTTCATTCTCAGACAATAAAAATAAAAGAGTATTAACGACTGCTATAATTATTTAATTTCATATTTAGAAAATAAAAATGAAAGACTATTAATACTATCATAATTATCAAAATTCATATTTAGACAAAAAATCTAAAATTAAAATTTTTACTATACATTGTACGGGTTAGTGACTAGTGTTTATATATATATATATATATATAGAACAAAGTTTAGTTATAAAATTGGTTGTAGCCTTACGCTACAACTTTACTCAATAAAATAAACATTACTACATATTTTGAAAATTTAATTGTAGAATTGCATGTTCTTGGCACTCTTAATACAAATGTCAAATTTTGTGTTAATCATATATTAATTAATATATTATCCATAAGTTTATATTTTATGCATAATTTTAAACTACAAAAACTTGCAATTTAAACAATTTATGGATGATGTAGCTATTGATCTTTAATTTTCTAGAAAATTTGCAAGCATGAAAGATATAAAAAGAAGATGTAATCCAATGATGGATCAAAATTCACCTCCAATAAAAAGATATTGAGTAAGATTTTAACTTTAGGCCACAACCATTCTCTCTCTCTCTCTCTCTCTCTCTCTCTCTCTATATATATATATATATTATATTGGGGCTCTTTCAAGTTGGTCATTGTGTTTTCTTAGCAGTCAAATTGGTCCTCATATTTTTGAGCTTCAAATCAACTTAGTCACCGTTGTCATCTGAGTGACGAAAAATGCCTATGTAGCTAACTAATTGCACAATTGGCATACTTCAACTTTGCGTGGCTAATAAAATGAATATAAAAAAGTTTAATTGTTATTTAAAAAATCCACACCATAAAATTAATATATATATATATATATATATATATATATATATATATATAGAAATATTAATTCCTAATTTTAAAGATAAATAAAAATGAATTAAAAAACTATCTTAGCCTACAATATTATTTCTTTCAATATCTTTACTACCAAATACATTTAATACCACCATTTTCTTCCAAAAACCACAATCTAACATCACAACCCAATCTCGGAAACCAGTTGAGATTTTTTCAATGTTTATGCTGCCTTTGGTTGCAAAGAAAGGAAATAGAAAATTTGACCTTAGAGTTTTATTAATTATTAGTTTCACTTGGAACGGTTTAGACCCCTTAAACTATAACCAGATTGCGTAGCCTAGATTAATTAGCCAAGTTGTTACTTAGTCAAATTATGCAATTCTAGGTTAAAACAATCACAAAATCATATCATGCATATAAACATATAAGGCAGCGGAAATAATAAAGAACACAGTGATATGATCACCCAGGAAAACCAAACCGGTAAAAAACCTGGGGAGGATTTTACCCACCGATCCTTAAGGCAAAACAGAATCCACTAAGAAAGAATTGAAGTTCTTACAAAAGGACTTACAAGCTCCCCGCTTGACTTCCTAATGCTACCCACCAGTAGTAACTTCCTGACACGACCACGCGCAGGCTCCGAATCCACGGACTACTTCTTTCTTTGAATCCCTTCAATCAGCTACAAGCTTCTCGCTTGTTTATCTTTAAGCTTCAAAGGCAGCAACCAAGTTGATCATCAAGATGTTGAAGTGATCTCAATCTTGAAAACCCTAAGCTTTGTGTAAAGGAAAGCTCCTCTAGATCTCACAAGAGATTTACACAAAACCGCAATGTATGAGCAACAATACAACTTGTGCAACTCTAAAAAACGTGGCTAGGGTTTGCCTTATATACATAGGGCAAAAACATAAAACCCTAAACGTTTAAAGAGTTAGGGCTGAGTTGGAATTCTGCAGAAAAACGCATCTGGGCCGACTTTCGATCGATCGAGTCTAACCTTCGATCGATCGAGCCAGGCCGAGAAGCCCCAATGCTTCTGCAGTCACTCGATTCCAACTTTACAATATTTAACCAACTTTGAGCAAACTTAAACAAGACTAAATACATTGTTTTGATCATGGTTTGCCAACATTACAAATTAGAGTTCTAAATACATAAAATCCTAAGACCTTAGAACCTAACAAACTCCCCCTTTGGCAATCCGTGACAAAACACAAATTAAAAGCTCAAAGTTTACAAGTGAAAAGCCCTTTACAAAATAATGCTCATAAAACAAAAGTTCAACCTAACTACTATCCATTGGTTGCAAGTGTAGACAGCAGCTTTGTCGAATCAACCTGTATATTCCTGAAATACTCAACAAACACATAAACGCATGTGTGGCAGCAAATAGTATATAAACAGGTATAATATTTTTGTAAGATTCACACAACACAAAATAAAGAAATATATCAATGAAGCAACTCATAAGTATAAATCAATAAGCAGTGAATCATAAAGACAACAAGAATCAAAAGAAACATATATATCAATATATCAATCAATGTTACTCCCCCTAACATGAACATCCCAAAAATGATATACAAAGTGAAGCACCTAGATACAATCTAAATAAAATCCACAAAAATATCCCATGCTAACAAAAAATATCTCCCCCTAACACAAAAATCTCCCCCTATCAACAAAATCGCCTCTACAAGTGTTGACACCCCATTTTGCAACCCGCGTTTAACCTCACATGGAGGGTAAAAGGGTAATTTTGACTTGAAAATATGCATCTTGATTCTGGTCATTAGATTCCTAATCTCACTTCATCAAAATGATCTTGATGTTGTAACGATCAAATCGACTGGTCATAATCCCTAATCAGACCATCAGATTGAAAGTTATCATCAAATCAAGTTTTAATGGCCGAGATGCACTATCACAAATTAAGTCTGACTATATGTGATTATGAACAATTGATTCCAATTGATTATAATTCTAATCAATTTGAGATCAATGATGTGTCATAATTTGATTGGTTGAGACTACATTTTATGGTGAGGTTGCATATACTTAATTAATTAGATAGTTAAACATTAATTATTCAATGAGTAATTTGTGCAATTATCTTTTAATTAGTGTAAATTTGGAACCAATTAAGTCTGAAATGGGAGTGATTGGAGCCATTTAATGTTAAATGGGAGCTAATTTGGGACCTATTAATGTTAATTGTGCTGAAATCATTTTCTAACAAATGACCTCTGCTCACTATTTCATCGATATCTCTCAGAATATTTTGAATCTGTGAATGAGGTTAATTTTCCCAGAAACTAAACATCCGGGGCTTCAATTTGAGCACAAGAACGAGGCAATTCCGATCAGAATTGAGTCAGATATGATTTTTTGAAGTTGGCTCTACAAGCTGTTACAGCAGCTACGGGAAAACCGAATTTTGGCTTGTTCCTCACTCCTACCAATCTTTCCATTTAATACACCAGATTTTCCCTAAGGCTAAAATGAGATCTAGATTCATGATTCTTTGTCAACCCTCATTAAATGGCCTTCCATTCATATTTCCTCCACCACTACTATATAAACCCCTCTTTACTTCATTCCACAAGACACACCAAAAACCCCCCTCTCTTCTCCTCTCTTGAGTTCTAGTGAAGTAGAGTAGTCTTGTCATATCTTGGTCTTCCTGAGACTCAAGGTATTGAGTGAGACTCACTCTCCCTCTCCTAGTTCTTCTTTCCTCCTCCCTTAGGATCTCTACCAAGAGTCTCCTCCTCCACCATATGAATCTTGCATGAAGGTATAACCTCTTACCCTAACTTGTTTTTTGTGTTGCCATGATGAAAATTTAGGATTAAAGCATGATAGTAATCACTTAAATTCCCTTGAATATGTTTGAATGTTCTTAATTATTCTTATGTGTTCATCACATGTTTTTGGTTGTTCATCACATCTTCATGCATATCACTAGCTTTGATCTTAAATCCACATAAAAAATATGAAAAACATGTTTGTTTCATAATTCTTTCAAATTCTTGAATCTAGGATATCACCATACACACACATTCACTAGAATTTAATTTTCAATCCAAATGCAATGCCTAATTAATTGAATTAGGGTTTATCACATGCACACTTCAAATTCAACATGCAAATTGATTGATAACATATTGGATGATGTGATATGAATGTTGGCCACCATAGTCTAGAAGACCGGTTTCACCGGGTAAGGTGGGTGCCTAACACCTTCCCACTTTGTAACATAGCCTCCGAACTTAGATCAAGGGTTAGTAGATCAAATGCTTATCCTTGTAATTTTCAATTTCTAGATTGTAATTAGGAAACAAAGCCATGTACTTTATCTTAGATTGTATCTAGGACCAAAGCCATGTAATTTCCTATGTTCAATGTAAATTCAATTTCAAATTAATAAAATGATGAATTTTTCAATCATGGTTTTCTTATTTTTCTAATAATTAAATAAGTGGCGACTCCATTGTAAAACCCTTAATCTAAAGGGGAAAATATAACTAGTTGAATCTCCATTTTGAGAGGCAATCACACGACTCCACCCATTCACGTGGGTTTGGCCCAACATTCCTATAAAAAAGGGGGCCGGGGGCGCGGTCTCTCACAGTGGCGACTCCACTGGGGATATTGAGGGCTAAGCTTCAATTAGATTATGGTGGCCAACCATGTCATTGTTTGTTTATTGCTTTTTGTATATAATATATCTAATATGTCATTATATTTCATGTCATGCATCATTTGCTTGAATGGAATTTATTTTATTTGTGTGCTAGCCCGGAAGCCCGGTAGTATTAACCGTGGATTGTGGTCTTCCTGAGACTCACATACCCAGCGGTGAACCTACCACCCACCGCGACAAGGATCATCATGGTTATGCCATGGTGGTTCATAGGGACAAACTGTACCGTTCGGACCAACGCGGCGCTCCTGGCGTCACAAGTTGGGAGGTATGACGTCCTAGCTTGTGGGAACCTTTAACCTACCTTCTACCCATGTTGTAATGACCCATAGAACCTACCTTTAGGTCGGTCCATGTAAATTACATTTCATTACGCATTTGTTTGGCCGTTGTTTGAACCATGATGACTTAAGTCCAACACTTGAGCTCATCATGATTGTTTGAACCTTGTATGTTGTGAATTAACTCAAGCCCAAAAGCCTATGATTGAACTCTACTTGGTATGGAAACCGAAAATTGTTTCTTGAATCATTCTAAGCCCAATACTTGAGCCTATCAAAGACGTATACGCATGTTCAACATCAAAAGCCAAAAGCTCACAGGATGCATGCATTTCAAGTGCAAGCCCAAGCCATTTCAAGCAAATATCAAAAGATCATAATCAAGGTTCAAGCCTTCCAAGTGCAAGCCCAAGCCATTTCATCATAATCAAGGTTCAATCACAATCAAGGTTCAAGCATCCTAAATGGACCAAGAAGAAGCAAGTAGCCTAACTTTGCCTCACTCCACATTTGGTTTGCAACATCATGGTTAAGCTTAAAGTTTGTTAGTTTATTCCATGTTTCTATGTTTCTTTGAATTCTAAAAATCCATGTAGCATTTGATGTACTTTGTTCATGTATATATTTTTTTAAAAAAAAAAAATTCAAAATTTTTTTTCAAGATTTCTAAATCTTTCCCAAAAATAAAGAAAAATTTTCAAAAAAAAAAAAAAAAAAAAAAAGGTCTTTGGACTAGGGGCATTGAGCCCTTAAGTCATTTAAAAAAAATTCTTTGAACTAGGACCATTGAACTTCCTAGTGACTTTTCCAAAAAGTCCCAATTTTTTTCTTTCAAGATTAAAAAAAAAAAAAAAAAAAAAAAAAAAAAAAAAAAAAAAAAAAAAAAAAAGAAGTCTCCTTTTTTTTTTTTTTGAAGAGAAGTCTCCTTTTCAAAATGGTACATGAGGATCCCTTGGACAAAACATTTTCTATATCTTGATGTTTAAAGGCTTGAGCAATCAAATTGTACCAAGGAATGATTAATTTCATTTAATCCATGTAAAGACTTTTGCTACTTGACTTAGAATATAAGAAGAAATGGTCTTAAAAGGCAATCAAAAAGAATCCATCCATCGAAAAATCTCAAGAAACCATGCACTTAAACCAATCTTCAAAGATCTTTTGTTTCACAACATTAGAGCATTCATACTTTTTCTTTTAAGATGAATTTATTAAAAGAGCTTAAGTCATTGTGCCTACAAGTAAGCATTGCTAGGGATTGGAGGCTTTCTTTGGTAAAACAAGATTATACCTTAATACCTAGAATGATCATTATCCATTGCTAGCCCATTTGAGCCTTTAAACACTTAGCCTCTTTTTTGCATGAACCCACTAAAATCTAAACCTAGGGTGGGAAAATTCAAAGTATGTATGCTTAAATCTCATGTTAAGGAGGAGTCAATCTTGAGCTTTGAAGCTAATTAATAAAGCTCTCCTAGAGGACATGAAAGACAAGAAGAGAATTCATTAAGCTAAAGATAAGAGATCATCAAAGAAAAATGAGCTTTCACTCAATCAAGAAAAGAGAAATGAAATTCCATCAATGTGAGACGAAAAAAAGTGTGCATCAAGTTTGAAGAGCCTAAAATTCATCATGCCAAGAGGAATACAAGATTCATCCAAAAGAGATTTCATCAAAAAAGGAAAGATTCATCAAGCATAGAAATGTGCAAGTGCATCGAGGTAAGAAAGATGTATAGAGAGTGCATCAAAATGACTTAAGCTGAGAAAAACAAGGGAGGCAAAAGATCCCCAAAAAGTTCATTCAATCAAAAGATGAAAGATAGCCAAAAAAAAAAAGAAAAGAAAAGGGAGCCCGCTAGGCTGAAAACCTAAAAAGGCGGTCTAGGCAAAAGTTAGGGCCAAAGAAAAAAAAAGAGCCCGCTAGACTGAAAACCCAAAAGGGCGGTCTAGGCAAAAGTTAGGGCCAAAAAAAAAAAAAAAAAAAAAAAAAAAAACAGCCCGCTAGGCTGAAAACCCAAAAGGGTGATCTAGGCAAAAGTTAGGGCCAAAAAAAAAAAAAAGTTGGAAAATTCTACCAAGTTGGAAACTTGAGGATGCAACCTAAAAAGGGAAGAATTTTACAAGATGAAAGTCTAGAGGTTGATACAAGTGACCAATGAAGACAAATGAGAAGATGACAAAGAAGAAACGAAAAACATCTCCAATACTTGATTTTTGAGTAATGCATACTTGGGGGAACATCATAGGGAATGTTGAGCCTTTTTATATCATTCATTTCATAACCTAAACCCGGCCTTCATTACAACCCATGAATAAGACCTTCTTGAAGTCTTGCTAATTGTAGGCGCATCTTGAACTCTAACAATATTTTTCTCTTGAATTAAAAAGGAAAAGTGCTTAAAATTGTCAAACCCCACAAGATGATATATCCGAGGACAAAATTTCTCAAATCCTCAAATCCTCAAAATGACTCAAAAGAACTTCCAAACCTGGAGCATTCTCCTTGTTTGCACCCAACAATGTGATTCATTTCATTTCTTGATTGCCTTTGGGGACTTAATCTGATGATGTTCAAAAGGATGAAGCAAATTTGATTACATGAGTTTAATGATCTAGATCCTTCCCAATCAAAGAGATTTGTTTGATTCTTAAACATTTTGATTTGCCAAAATGGCTGTTCAAAGGATCACCTCTTGTTCATTAAAAAAAAAAAAAAATCATTCTTTTTCAAAATCCAGTTTTCTTGAACTACGTCTTGACCTGATCCTCTACAAGAGAGGTACGTAGGCAGCCTTTCAAATGCCCGGTCCCAATCACCCAAACAACCTTAGAGAACAAAGTCAAAACAATGTGACAAAATTGTTTGGGTGCATGTTAGGCTAAGCTCATTTGTTTTGCATCAAGCATGCTCAAACTTGGGGCATTGGCCTATTTATATTGTGTGCAGATTTGTTCTTATTGCATGAAAGCATGTTTTCATTTAAGGCACCAATCCATTTTTTTGGCAAGCATGTCCACACTAGGGGCATTGGACAAAAATGTTTTCTTGATAATTGGTTTCTAACAAGTTAGAGAAAGAAAGCCATTTTTGCAGGATTCAAGGATAGTGGACCATGATCTTCTTTCATGTTCCCCAATGGTCACAACATCAAATGAATTCAGTTTCAATCTAAGCATGGAATATGCCCCAAACTAGGGGCATTGGGTAAGTACTTCCAATTCATTTCAATGAATAAATCCATTGATAATTGAAATTATCTTTTTGCAGGAATTAAACAAGGACTTATCTAGCAATCCACATCAACTTCCAGCCAAAATTGTTCTCATTCAAAGGATAGGTTCTTCCAAAAAAAAAAAAAATATTCATGAATTTATCTTCATCACTTTTACTCCATCTTCATCTTCATCTTCATCTTCTTCACTTTTTGATAATGAACAAATCTTCATATTTCAAAAAAAAAAAAAAAAAGAAAAAAAAAAGAAAAGAGAATTTTCAAAAAGCCTTGGGACTAGGGGCTCATGCTTCCTAGGTTGCTTTCAAAAAAAAAAAAAAAAAAAAATTTTCAAAAAGCCTGGGGACTAGGGGCATTGGGCTCATACTTCTTAGGTTAAAAAAAAAAAATCATCAATCAAAATTTTCAATTACTTGAAAAAATTCTAGATATACAAATTTTTCAAAAAAAAAAAAAAAAATTCATCAATTAAAATTTTCAATTCCTTCAAAAAATTCAAGATTTCCAAATTCTTTAAAAAAAAATTCATCAATCAAATTCCTTCAAAAAAATTCAGGATTTCCAAATTTTTCAAAAAAAAAAAAAAAAAAAAAATCAAAAGTCCAAAAAAAAAAAAAATCTTTATTAAATTCTTCTTCAGGAACAGAAAGCTATGATCCTCTTCCATATTCTCCAGTGGTGCAACATTAAGTCAAATGTCCACCCTCAGCATTCATCAAAGCATGGAATATGTCCTAAACTAGGGGCATTCGCCAAGTATGCCGCATTCTTTTCAATGAATGACTCTGTTACTAATAGAAAATATTTATTTTGCAGGTACTAGGGTAAAAGGCCCACACACATCGGCATGAGCCAAGATCCAAGAATCCTAGGTCTCTGAAAACATGAGCCAGGATCCAAAACCTTTGGTCCTCTGAAAACATGAGCCAAAGCCCAAAAAACCCTTGGTCCTCTGGAAAACATGAGCCAAGATCCAAGAATCCTAGGTCTCTGAAAACATGAGCCAGGATCCAAAACCTTTGGTCCTCTGAAAACATGAGCCAAAGCCCCAAAAACCCTTGGTCCTCTGGAAAACATGAGCCAAGATCCATGAGTCCTAGGTCTTTGAAAACATGAGCCAGGATCCAAAACCTTTGGTCCTCTGGAAAACATGAGCCAAAGCCCAAAACACCCTTGGTCCTTTAGAAAACATGAGCCAAGATCCAAGAATCCTAGGTCTCTGAAAACATGAGCCAGGATCCAGAACCTTTGGTCCTCTGAAAACATGAGCCAAAGCCCAAAAAACCCTTGGTCCTCTGGAAAACATGAGCCAAGATCCAAGAATCCTAGGTCTCTGAAAACATGAGCCAGGATCCAAAACCTTTGGTCCTCTGAAAACATGAGCCAAAGCCCAAAAAACCCTTGGTCCTCTGGAAAACATGAGCCAGGATCCAAAACCTTTGGTCCTCTGAAAACATGAGCCAAAGCCCAAAAAACCCTTGGTCCTATGGAAAACATGAGCCAAGATCCAAGAATCCTAGGTCTCTGAAAACATGAGCCAGGATCCAAAGCCTTTGGTCCTCTGAAAACATGAGCCAAAGCCCCAAAAAACCCTTGGTCCTCTGGAAAACATGAGCCAAGATCCAAGAATCCTAGGTCTCTGAAAACATGAGCCAGGATCCAAAACCTTTGGTCCTCTGAAAACATGAGCCAAAGCCCAAAAAACCCTTGGTCCTCTGGAAAACATGAGCCAAGATCCAAGAATCCTAGGTCTCTGAAAACATGAGCCAGGATCCAAAACCTTTGGTCCTCTGAAAACATGAGCCAAACCCCCAAAAACCCTTGGTCCTCTGGAAAACATGAGCCAAGATCCAAAATCCTAGGTCTCTGAAAACATGAGCCAGGATCCAGAACCTTTGGTCCTCTGAAAACATGAGCCAAAGCCCCAAATACCCTTGGTCCTCTGAAAACATGAGCCAAGATCCAAAAATCCTAGGTCTCTGAAAACATGAGCCAGGATCCAGAACCTTTGGTCCTCTGAAAACATGAGCCAAAGCCCCAAAAAAACCCTTGGTCCTCTGGAAAACATGAGCCAAGATCCAAAAATCCTAGGTCTCTGAAAACATGAGCCAGGATCTGGAACCTTTGGTCCTCTGAAAACATGAGCCAAAGCCCAAAAAACCCTTGGTCCTCTGGAAAACATGAGCCAAGATCCAAAAATCCTAGGTCTCTGAAAACATGAGCCAGGATTCGGAACCTTTGGTCCTCTGAAAACATGAGCCAAAGCCCAAAAAACCCTTGGTCCTCTGGAAAACATGAGCCAAGATCCAAAAATCCTAGGTCTCTGAAAACATGAGCCAGGATCCAGAACCTTTGGTCCTCTGAAAACATGAGCCAAAGCCCAAAAAACCCTTGGTCCTCTGGAAAACATGAGCCAAGATCCAAAAATCCTAGGTCTCTGAAAACATGAGCCAGGATCCGGAACCTTTGGTCCTCTGAAAACATGAGCCAAAGCCCAAAAAACCCTTGGTCCTCTGGAAAACATGAGCCAAGATCCAAAAATCCTAGGTCTCTGAAAACATGAGCCAGGATCCAGAACCTTTGGTCCTCTGAAAACATGAGCCAAAGCCCAAAAAACCCTTGGTCCTCTGGAAAACATGAGCCAAGATCCAAAAATCCTAGGTCTCTGAAAACATGAGCCAGGATCCAAAACCTTTGGTCCTCTGAAAACATGAGCCAAAGCCCCAAAAACCCTTGGTCCTCTGGAAAACTTGAGCCAAGATCCAAAAATCCTAGGTCTCTGAAAATATGAGCCAGGATCCAGAACCTTTGGTCCTCTGAAAACATGAGCCAAAGCCCAAAAACCCTTGGTCCTCTGGAAAACATGAGCCAAGATTCAAAAATCCTAGGTCTCTGAAAACATGAGCCAGGATCCAGAACCTTTGGTCCTCTGAAAACATGAGCCAAAGCCCAAAAAACCCTTGGTCCTCTAAAAACACGAGCCAAGACTCAAAAATCCTAGGTCTCTGAAAACATGAGCCAGGATCCTTGGTCTTCCATTTTTTTCCTTTTTTGACCTCAGGTAAGCATGTCTTGTACTTATTCAAAAAAAAAAAAAAAAAAAAAATTTCATGCATGAACTACGTTTGGACCTGATCCTCCCACCAAGAGGTACGTAGGCAATCTCCCTCGAGATTCGGTCCACATTTTGATCCATAACATGACTTTCTGCATTTTTATCTACATGCATCATACATTCACCACGGTTAAATACTAATTGCAAAGTTAGGTGTCTCTTTCATACATTGACATTCGCTTTTCAAGCTCTGCCAATGAGGGGCATTCTGTTGACACCCCATTTTGCAACCCGCATTTAACCTCACATGGAGGGTAAAAGGGTAATTTTGACTTGAAAATATGCATCTTGATTCTGGTCATTAGATTCCTAATCTCACTTCATCAAAATGATCTTGATGTTGTAACGATCAAATCGACTGGTCATAATCCCTAATCAGACCATCAGATTGAAAGTTATCATCAAATCAAGTTTTAATGGCCGAGATGCACTATCATAAATTAAGTCTGACTATATGTGATTATGAACAATTGATTCCAATTGATTATAATTCTAATCAATTTGAGATCAATGATGTGTCATAATTTGATTGGTTGAGACTACATTTTATGGTGAGGTTGCATACACTTAATTAATTAGATAGTTAAACATTAATTATTCAATGAGTAATTTGTGCAATTATCTTTTAATTAGTGTAAATTTGGAACCAATTAAGTCTGAAATGGGAGTGATTGGAGCCATTTAATGTTAAATGGGAGCTAATTTGGGACCTATTAATGTTAATTGTGCTGAAATCATTTTCTAACAAATGACCTCTGCTCACTATTTCATCGATATCTCTCAGAATATTTTGAATCTGTGAATGAGGTTAATTTTCCCAGAAACTAAACATCCGGGGCTTCAATTTGAGCACAAGAACGAGGCAATTCCGATCAGAATTGAGTTAGATATGATTTTTTGAAGTTGGCTCTACAAGCTGTTACAGCAGCTACGGGAAAACCGAATTTTGGCTTGTTCCTCACTCCTACCAATCTTTCCATTTAATACACCAGATTTTCCCTAAGGCTAAAATGAGGTCTAGATTCATGATTCTTTGTCAACCCTCATTAAATGGCCTTCCATTCATATTTCCTCCACCATTACTATATAAACCCCTCTTTACTTCATTCCACAAAACACACCAAAAACCCCCCTTTCTTCTCCTCTCTTGAGTTCTAGTGAAGTAGAGTAGTCTTGTCATATCTTGGTCTTCCTGAGACTCAAGGTATTGAGTGAGACTCACTCTCCCTCTCCTAGTTCTTCTTTCCTCCTCCCTTAGGATCTCTACCAAGAGTCTCCTCCTCCACCATATGAATCTTGCATGAAGGTATAACCTCTTACCCTAACTTGTTTTTTGTGTTGCCATGATGAAAATTTAGGATTAAAGCATGATAGTAATCACTTAAATTCCCTTGAATATGTTTGAATGTTCTTAATTATTCTTATGTGTTCTTCACATGTTCTTAGTTGTTCATCACATCTTCATGCATATCACTAGCTTTGATCTTAAATCCACATAAAAAATATGAAAAACATGTTTGTTTCATAATTCTTTCAAATTCTTGAATCTAGGATATCACCATACACACACATTCACTAGAATTTAATTTTCAATCCAAATGCAATGCCTAATTAATTGAATTAGGGTTTATCACATGCACACACATTAATTCAACATGTAAATTAATTGACATATTTGATGATATGATATGAATGTTGGCCACCATAGTCTAGAAGACCGGTTTCACCGGGCAAGGTGGGTGCCTAACACCTTCCCACTTTGTAACATAGCCTCCGAACTTAGATCAAGGGTTAGCAGATCAAGTGCTTATCCATGTACTTTTTGATTTTTAGATTGTAACTAGGAAACAAAGCCATGTACTTTATCTTAGATTGTATCTAGGACCAAAGCCATGTAATTTTCCTATGATCAATGTAAATTTCAAATTAATAAAATGAGGAATTTTTTTTAATTATGGTTTTCTTATTTTTCCAATAATTAAATAAGTGGCGACTCCATTGTAAAACATTTAATCTAAAGGGGAAAATATTACTAGTCAAACCTCCATTTTGAGAGGCAATAACACGACTCCACCCATTCACGTGGGTTCGGCCCAACATTCCTATAAAAAAGGGGGCCGGGGGCGCGGTCTCTCACAACAAGTCAAAAACTCTACTCCCCCTTTTTGTGACGGAATGCCAAAGGGCATCATAGGCCATCATCAAAAGGAGGTGGTGAGGAAGAACGAAGATGCGCCAAATCCGCTCGCAGAGCACGAATCTCATCGAACAGATCCACCAAAAGCTGACCATGAGCGCCTGAACGGTCATGACAGTCTCCAACGTACGACGAACATCGAAGTCAGCCGCAGGAGGTGGAGGAACAGCAGCAGCACCTACAGGATCTGGAACAGCCTCACCAGCAGGACCTGTAGAAGAAGAATGAGGAGCGCTACTAGAGGGATCAGACCTAGGGTGTTTAGAACCAACTCGAAGATGAGTGGCCCTCTGTCTAAGAAAAGACGCACCTATAGGACCAATAACATGGACAGGCTCAGAAGCAGGGAAGTCCTCTAAACCTAGATAAAGTAAAATCCTATGAATGAAAATAGGATGAACAAGGGCATGAGAAGTAGATGAACTCCTATAAACTTCGTTCAAAGAACGAAGAAAAAGATCGGGAAAACTAATAGGAGCATCTGTAACAAGAGCGTACAGAAAAACACACCTCTCAAGAGGAATAGTGTGCAGATGAGAAATGGGCCAGAGTGAATGACAGACTATCCTAAAGAATAGATAGGTAGTCTCAGGAAGCTCAGCGGTGGTGATCCGAGGATCAGAACCCCACTGGATAGAAGATCCAGTGATGTAAGACATGACATCACTCAGCTCAGGTGACTCATCATAGGGATAGACAGGATCCCTAACCAACGGTACCTCTAGAGCATCAGCCACTACCTGAGGAGTAATGGTGTACTCTACACCTCGTATCCAACTCCTAACAAGAGTGTTGGAATCATAGATGTGGACAGAGAGGTTCGAGAAGAACTCTCTAATCAAGAGAACCGGAGGTGGAGGGTCAGACACAGCTAACAAAGGTAACCAACCCCTACGCTCAAAATTTGCCCTAATGGCAGGATCAACCTCATCTAAAAGAACAGAACGCTCAGCCCAAATCTTTCTCTTGAGGTTTAAAGTCTCAAAGATCTCTTGGTTTTTCTCTCGGGGGAACCGCTCACTATCAAAGGTAGGAGGGGAAGGAGTAGGAGTGGGGATGGTCCTACGTGCTCTAGTCTTCCTAGGCATGGTGCTAAGGAACAGGACAGAGACACAAAGAGAAAAACAAAAAGAACAAACACAAAACCAAGGGCAGACTGCAAGTTAGCACAAAAAAAATATAGAATGAAAATCTATATGATGCATGAATCATTAATAATGTTATGATGCATGAACTAATGCAGTAACCAGGATCAAATGAAGTTCAATTTTCACAAAATTGGCTTGAACATAGAGTTTCTTAATAAAAACCCTAAAAAATTGAGAACCACTTGAAAATTTTTGCATCAAATTGATGAATCAATCATTATACACTATTGGAAACAGTTTATAATAACCAATTACATCAATTACACAAGCCAATTTCATCAATTAATCCCAATTTCACAAAAAGCCCCAATTCGGATCAATTATAAACCCTAGAAATTTAAGTTTTCCACAAAACACAAAATTGATCAAATTAATTAATCAAGAACAAGTCTATAGGGTGTCCCCAACAAAACCCATTGATCAATTTCACATGATTAGGTCCGAATCACCAAAAAATCCCAAAAAGAAAAGTCCGAAAATCACCTTCTAAAATGCATGAAAAATGCATGAAATCATGAAAATTAATTGAAAAAGGAAGGGTAAAAAGGACATACCGGCTTGAGGAGAGAGAGATTATGCAAAAAGTTCGGAAGAAAACGACAAAAACTTTGAAGAATTGGTCTTGCCTCGTCGGAGAGAGAAAAAGAAAAGTTTTTGAAAAATTTTGATTCTTTGAAAAAGTCAGATTTCCCTTTTTAAAAAAGCTTCTTCACAATGTTCGATCGATCGAAAATTACATTCGATCGATCGAATGTGACAGTCTTTTTAGCACTTTCTGAGGCACTTTTTCGATCGATCGAAAATTAGGTTGGATCGATCGAAATGGGCAGAAACACACTTAATTTTGGGGAAAAACACAGTTTTGAAAAATGGCAAACCAAACTTTGAAACAACTCCTCAAAGCATTTGATCAATGAATGCAAAATGCATGAGTATGAGATGGAATGCATTTTCAAAAACCCAAAATTTTAAACCCAATTCTCTCAAACACAAGTTTCAATTGTCTTCCAAATTAATTTTCTCAAGCAACAAATATGTTGTGCACCAATCTCAAGATATTTTCAAACTTGGTTGGTCAGACCAAGAACACACACACTAGCATGTACAGTGTTTAACAAAGAGTAACCTGTGTAGTGTGTGAAACTAGCAAAGACTTGAGATACATGTGAGGTGATATGTGAATGGCAATCAAGCACAAAGTCTACACAATTCATCACATAGAATTAAGAGAGACTATCACCTAAAGAGTTACATCCTATAACTCCCACATCTCCTAGATCAAAGGCTTGCAATCATGTAAGTTTCTTTCATTTTTGCCTCTTATTTTTATATGAAATGGCATTCAGCCTAATAGTACACACCGGTTTGAATTAAGTGAAATGGCATTAAGCCTAATAGTACACACCAGTTTTAATTTAATTTGAGGCTACACCTTATGTTCTTTTGTGCATGTGCTACACTTTCTCGAGCACTAAATTTTATGATATGCACTAAGGTGTTCATGATTGGCTAGTGAACAGTGGTGAGATGGTTATTTATGCCTTTCTCAAAAGGATCAAGTCCGTCAGTCAACAACATGTGACTTTATGATTAAGGCAAAGTGATTAAGAACCACACACACATCTCTCACACACAACATGCACTACAAAATTTCAACTAGTTTAGTGCAATATAGTAAGCTCATCAAAGTTAAATAAGGTACACAGGGCATGACATGCGTAAAAAGAATGACCAACCTTGTTTTCAAAAAATCAAGAAAAATAGTGTTCAACACAGATTTTGCTTTCTCCTTTTTTTTATTTTTATTTTTTTTTATTTTTTATTTTTTTTTTAACAGAGAAAACAAATAAATCCTAGAATGAAATGCATGTATGTAATGCAATGCAAGTCCTAGAACAAAAGAAAAAAAAAAACACAAAAACCAAATAACAATGGTCACACAGAATAGAGCAATGAAGCACAAGGACCATGTCAGAAAGACTCAGTTAGTTCGAGTCTTTTGCATCCAAAACTTTTTAGATGCACCCCGAGCATTGGAGTTCTTATTCACATTAGAGTGATTCCCAACTCCAGAATTGGAATAAAGGTTTAACACCTTTACCAATTCACCAATTAGTGCCATAAGATCTTGTGCTTGAGGCACAGGCACTTTTGGTCTTTTTGCTCTCTTATCAGCTTGAAGCTTGTAACAGTTAAGACGAATATGTCCAGACTTACCACAATAATGACAAACCCAAGCAGGTTTACCATGCATCTTGTCCTTCGGTTTGGTAGGCTCCTTAGGTTTGGATTCTCTTAAGTCTACCCTAATCTTCTTAGGTTGTGAAACTCCTACAGGTTTAACAACCTCACTCACAAGGGGTTTTATATTTTCACTCACAACCTTACTCACAAGAGGTTCAGAAGAAGAAGAAGAAGGAACAAAGACAGTGGAATGGGGTCCAGAATCAAAGATGCTTTCAACATATCCTAACCCAGCTTTATCAGAAGGATACTTTTGAATATTCAACATGTGATCAAGTTTAGAACTAGCAGATCTAGCAACAGATAAATCATGTTCCAAAGTTCTAACTTTATCAAGCAACAGCATGTTTTCAGATTTAACATTATTCAAAAGATCATTAGCATCAAACAATTTTACAAGCAAATTTTTCTTCTCAAGCTCAAGAGCATCAATTTTCTTTAGGCCTAAATCAACTTTCATAGCATCCTTTGCAGCAATTTTGCAAAGTTTGTTGTAAGCCTCTTGAAGATCTGCGTCTTCAGAGAGTTCCCCTTCAGCAGAGTTCTCCTCAGCAGATATGCTTTCATCTACTATACCAGTAGCAGTGAAAGCAATGAAGTTTCCATCCTCGTCACATCCGGACTCATCATCAGAAACCTCATTATCACTAAGGGTTACAGTCATAGCTTTACCCTTATTTCTCAAGAAAGTAGGACATTCAGATTTGACATGACCATACCCTTGACAACCATAACACTGAGGACCTAAAGAGTTATTAGAAGATTGACCTACTTGTTCTCTAGGTTTTTCAAAATTGTTAACCTTAGTGGGATCATTCTTCCTAAAATTTCTAGGTTCAGCAGTGTTGGTGTTCCTTGCCTTTCTATTAGTGTTTCTGAGAAAATTTCTAAAGTTCTTGGCAAGGTAAGCTATCTCCGTGGGAGAGAGCTCATCATCAAATCCACCAGCTTCAACATCATCAACAGACTTCAGTGCCATTGATTTTGATTTGACAGTCTTGGGTAAGTCAGACTCATAGGACTGAAGAGATCCTACAAGCTCATCCACAGGGATGGAGTCAACATCCTTACTTTCAGTAATGGCTGTTACTTTGGGTCTAAAGTCTTCAGTCAAAGATCTAAGAATCTTCCTAACAACTTTAGGTTGATCATAGACTTCACCCAAATTATAAGCAGAATTAACAATATCATTTAGTTTTGCATAAAACTCATCAAAGGTTTCATCATCAGACATTCTAATGTTTTCAAACCTAGAAGTTAATTGCTGCAGTTTGTTAATTTTAACAGTCTTTGTGCCTTCATGCACAGTTTGGAGGATTTTCCAAGCAGTATGAGCAACCTCAACATTAGAGATCCTCTTAAATTCCTCCATTGAAACAGCATTGAAGATGGCATTCATAGCTTTGCTATTGAAGCCTGCTGCTTCTTTTTCAGAAGTTTGCCACTCACTCACAGGAGTAGTGGGCTTCTCCCATCCGTATTCAACGGAATTCCACACCATCTCATCAATGGATTTCAGGAATGCTTTCATCCTTACTTTCCAGTAAGCATAATTGTTCCCATCAAAGTGAGGAGGAACAAATAGAGAGTGTCCATGCTCCATGACAACTGGGGTCAAGGATCAGCTCTGAGATAAAGATCTCAAACAAGAAGAGCTACCCACTCTGATACCACTTGAACGGTTTAGACCCCTTAAACTATAACCATATTGCGTGGCCTAGATTAATTAGCCAAGTTGTTACTTAGTCAAATTATGCAATTCTAGGTTAAAACAATCACAAAATCATATCATGCATATAATCATATAAGGCAGCGGAAATAATAAAGAACACAGTGATATGATCACCCAGGAAAACCAAACCGGTAAAAAACCTGGGGAGGATTTTACCCACCGATCCTCAAGGCAAAACGGAATCTACTAAGAAAGAATTGAAGTTCTTACAAAAGGACTTACAAGCTCCCCGCTTGACTTCCTAATGCTACCCACCAGTAGTAACTTCCTGACACGACCACGCGCAGGCTCCGAATCCACGGACTACTTCTTTCTTTGAATCCCTTCAATCAGCTACAAGCTCCTCGCTTGTTTATCTTTAAGCTTCAAAGGCAGCAACCAAGTTGATCATCAAGATGTTGAAGTGATCTCAATCTTGAAAACCCTAAGCTTTGTGTAAAGGAAAGCTCCTCTAGATCTCACAAGAGATTTACACAAAACCGCAATGTATGAGCAACAATACAACTTGTGCAACTCTCAAAAACGTGGCTAGGGTTTGCCTTATATACCTAGGGCAAAAACATAAAACCCTAAACGTTTAAAGAGTTAGGGCTGAGTTGGAATTTTGCAGAAAAACGCATCTGGGCCGACTTTCGATCGATCGAGTCTAACCTTCGATCGATCAAGCTAGGCCGAGAAGCCCCAATGCTTCTGCAGTCACTCGATTCCAACTTTACAATATTTAACCAACTTTGAGCAAACTTAAACAAGACTAAATACATTGTTTTGATCATGGTTTGCCAACATTACAAATTAGAGTTCTAAATACATAAAATCCTAAGACCTTAGAACCTAACACACTTTATTTATGTTTTCTTTTAAGAAAAAAAAATCATAATTTCAGATTATTATTATAATTTTATGATTCAAAATTGTTTTTATATAAATGGTGACATGAAATTTTTTATTGTAAATTAAAATTTTTTATTTTTATTATTTTATTAATCACGTAAACTTTAAGTTTGCCAAGTGTGCAATCCTTTAGTTATGCAGTCATTTTTTATCATTGAGATGACGATAGAGACTAAATTGGCTAGATGTTCAAAAATTAGAAGACTAACTTGACCGCTGAAAAAACATGAGGTTCAACTTTAAAACACTCCCAAAACATAGGGACGAAAGATGAATTTCTGCTGATCTATTATGAAAAATAAATAGATCTTTAAACACAATAGCATTTGCTATAACTTCAACCACAACTTATGTAGTCAACCGTGACACTTTTACACAGACCTATCTTTTTTTTTTTTTTTTTTCTAGGACTCACAGTCAAATACTCGAAATTTGCACTAAAAATGATGGCACAAAAGCTGTGAGCCTATACTTTTCCAAGTAAAAATTCATGTGAGAGATGTTACATTACATATATGTACGGTTATTTGTAATTCCACATGGGAGACAAGGGATCGAGATGACCTATTCGTGACTCCTCAAAAATTGCTTTGTTGGTGTGCAGTTGTTTTAACGTTTTCTAGACAAGGGGTCCATACCTTATTCAAGTCTCCTTAAAAATTGGGTGTGCAATTGTTGTAGCTTCTTTTCAAGTCTGCCTTAAAAACTGTTTGCCTTCAAAGTTGCCACCACATTTTTGGTGGTGTGTCAATTATTTCTTTTTGAGAATATTTGGTGGCAACTTTAAGGCAACCATGTTACAGTGCAAAATAGGTTGTACCGGCTAGTACGCCCAATACCGAACGGTATTGCCCGAAATTGGCCAGTATGGCCGGTATTTAAACCAGTACGAAACGTTGATGTTTCGATACCGGTATGCAACCGGTACAGTACATACCGACTGGTACCGGTATGGTATTGACTACCTTGATTCCTTTTACTCCATATTTCTCACTTTGTTTAATTGTGAAATGTATCTTCCCACACGACAAAGATCATAAATTACTACTAGCTTATCCCATAAATTCGAACTCAACACTACTTAGTCTTATAGCTTGATAAATTATTATTTGTCCTAAAAGTTTACGTTGTAGAATTGAGGTGAAAAATGAGTGGACAAAGAATTAAAGGATTAAAGTGGAGAGAGAATATGCATTTTCCATTGTTTGGTAACAGTAAAAAATGGAGGAAAAAACCGGTGGTCTTGGGTGTTTTTCACCTAGGCCCCACCAAAAGCAAATCTCTCAAATTATGAGAGAAAATAAGGTGAGAAATGGGGCATGAGAGGGAAAAGAACCTCCATTTGTTTTGATGAAAAACCTTTTATGAATATAGTTTTTTACGATTTATTGTGTTTGATAGCATTAGAGAAAAAATATGTAATTATCTTTGATCAACGACGAATCTTATTGAAAATGAGAAGTGTTACGTCTATAATATTTTTAGAATACTTAAATAACAAATCTTAGATGGAAAATTGTTATTGGTTTTTATTTGAATCCATCACTAAAATTACATTTTTACTCATTAATAATAATCAAAAACAATTTGCCAATAAATATTTGTTGTCAAAATGTTATGGACACAATATTTTTCATTAAGAATATAACTTGTTTTTTAGAGATTGTTTTCCGCTAAAAGTAAAAAAAAAAAAAAAATCTATCTCATGCCATGCTAGATAAAGGAAGTTAAATAAAGAAAGTTAACAGGCAATATGGAAATTATTGAAAACAACTCTATCTTATTTTTGAGGATCCTACCAAATATAGAAAAATGAGATATTTTTCTAAAAAACACTGTCAAATATAGGAAAATGAGATAACTTTCCAAAAATATACTTTTTGAAAAAGGGTAAACTACTTATTTGCTCCATAACCTTTATACTGTGTATCAATTTGGTCATTGATATTTTAAATGTGTCAATTTGGTCTATAATCTTTTGGTATTGTATCAAAATTATCTCTACCCTTAATAATAAAGTGAGAATTTTCCATCCATCTGTAGGGGCCTTTTTTTTGTGTTTGGGCTGGGCTGCCCCCTGCAAGTGATGGGCCTTAATATGTTCTGAGTAGGGAAGTTGAGACCGGCCCAAATGCAACTCACTTTGGGCTGGCTTGCGCACAAACTTGGCCTAGTCTGTCAGAAATACCCTTACGGCAAGCAGGGTTATTACAATGAAATTACGATAGGCAGATATAATGATAATAAAAGAAACAGAGTACGATAGTTTTTTTTTTTGTTAACAACAAGGACCGAATGACACAGTAGTGATAATGACAGTGATGATAACGGCTTTTATAAGAGAGAACAATTGATTGACTGATGAGTTAATCAAAATAAACGTCGAAACCAAAACTGAGACTGTAATGGCAAAACCAAAGAGGAAGAACGCTTCCTCTCAATGAAACTAACCTCCCAGGAGAATATCCTGCCATGGGGATTAATGACTTTGAGGGAATCGGACCTAAATAATAAATGCCTGAAGAACGTTCTTATTGCTTAGTTGTTCCTTAGAGAGTGGGATTTTGAGGGGGAGAGAAAGGAAAAGATCTATTGGTGCATGCCCGTAATCCTCACTCTTTGTTTTCTTCTCTTTCCTTTCTTTTCTTTTCTTTCTTTTTAATTTTTCTTTCTATGTATTTCTTCCTCTGTTTTTCGGTCCCTTTTACAGGGCACGGCGAGGCTTCTTTTATAGGGCCTGCCGTGATCGTTCTTTTACCATTTTACTCCCTAACGGCCTTTGTCTGGTCTGGGCATGCTTGCCGACCACCGTCTGCGCATTGCTCGCCCTAGCTAGACAAAGACAAGTTTGTGTTGTTTCTGTCCGCCGTGGCACTGCTCTCTGCTGTGGCTTTAAATGCTTTCTCTCTCTTCCTATGGCATGCACCCAACGTTCCCTTTCCAATCTTACCTCTTTTGGGCGGTCTGTCATCCCAGCAGGACGTACCTCCAAAAGGGTTTGGACAGGGAACGTAAAATAAATCTTTTCCCCCCTCCCCACCACCAAACCACACCCCCCCTTACCTCTTACCACTGACCCATGGCCCCACCACGACCCATATTGGCTGGGTACAGGCTGGTGGTACCTGGGCTTTGCGCATGCTACCCTGTTACGTACGTTCAAAGCTTGCCTGCGGCTCATGGAGCTTTGTTTGCATTCGTCTGCCATACTTCTTGGTTCTTTCATGTGGGCCGTTTGTACTCCCACTGCCTCCCGATTGGGCTTTTCTTAATACATCTCTCTTGGCCCATTTCTCGGTTTATGCTTTATGTCTTGTTTCATTACTTGGCTCTTCCTGCCATGATAACATTTTCCTGCTAGGCCTCTTTCAAACCCGCCGTTTCACTTCTTCCCCCAGTGACTTAAGAGAGTCTGCTGGTGTCCTTACTTTATGGGCTCCATTGTCCCTTTCTTTTTTCCCCTTGGGCCTGCGGCCCTTTTACTTTCCTCGGACTTCCTCGGCCCATTTACTGACTTTGTGTTCCCATGGGCTTTTACTAACTTGATCGGGCTTCCTCAGCCCAATCTCCTCATTCTTATCCTTGGGGTTCATGGGCTTGCCATCAACCCCTACTTTCTTTGTTTACATTGCCTTGGGCCTGCCGCGGCCCATTCTTACTTTTCATACCATACATTGCCCATGGGTGTCATTTTTCTCTTTCCGGGCCCTTTGGGCCCATTTGCTCCCTCAAGACCCATTTACTCATGTTATGGGCTTGTGTTCTGTTATTCCTGCCGCTCGGGCTTAATAGTTTTATTCTGTTCCTGTCACTCTTATTGCCTGCTTTGCTGGGTTGAGCTGTCTTTACAAAAATGACCCTTAACACCATCAAAGACCAAATTGACATAATACCAACAAGTTATAGATCAAATTTACACACAAAATAAAGATTAGAGATCAAATATGTAATTCACCCTTTGAAAAGTGGCTTATTTTTTAGAAAATGTTAATGTTGAAACATATTGTACCTTCTTTTACTTCTTTATGGTTTTGTTTTTGGCTAAATTTTTGTTGTTGAAGAAAATGATAAAAGCTTCATTTGTCTTATGTCTTTATGCATAGTTAGGTTGCGTTTGTCATTGGTTTAAAATTCAGTTTTTTTTACTATTTAGCTTAATTTTGTTACTATTAAGCTGATTTTGTTATTATTCATAGTCCCATTGCATTTTTTTGGTACTGTTCATGAGTCCAACTATTTTAGCTACTTTTTAGTTTTATCTACAGTACTTTCAGTAAAAAGTTTTTAGTTTTAGCTAAATAAGCTGGACCAAATTGACATAATACCAACAGGTTAGAGATCAAATTTACACACAAAATAAAGATTAGAGATCAAATAGGTAATTCACCCTTTGAAAAGTGATTTATTTTCTAGAAAACGTTAATGTTGAAACATATTGTACCTTCTTTTACTTCTTTATGGTTTTGTTTTTGGCTAAATTTTTGTTGTTGAAGAAAATGATAAAAGCTTCATTTGTCTTATGTCTTTATGCATAGTTAGGTTGCGTTTGCCATCGGTTTAAAAAACCATTTTTTTTTATTTAGTTTATTTTTGTTACTATTAAGCTTATTTTTGTTATTATTCATAGCACCATTGTATTTTTTGCTACTATTCACGAGTCTAACTATTTCAGCTACTTTTTAGTTTTATTTATAATACTTTCAGCAAAAAGTTTTCAGTTTCAGCTGAATAAGCTGTTCTCAAATGGACTCTTAGTACCCGTTTGGATACTGAGTCTACGTTCCATGTTCAGCGTTTCACATTTTTTTTTTTTTTTTGAAAAGAACATTAACTGAGTTCCAGTGGGTCCCGTGCACTGTTCACGAGACTCACAAACTTCTTTTTTCAACAAAACTTTCATTAAAAATGGGTCCTACGACACTATTCACACATTTAAAAATTATTTTTTTATAGTGTTTTCAATTTTCAGTAAAATAAGTGGTTTCCAAACGAACCCTTAGAGTGCAATTTCTTTCTCTCATATTACTAAGTTTTATAATTAATTTTTTAAAGTTATTTTACTTAAATAATTGTGATATCATCATGTAAGATTGGGTTTAAGTTACATCCAGTGTAACTCTAAATAATGTTACACTAACAAATAACTTGTTATTGAATTCATATTTTGAAAATCCTACTGTTGGACTGCATGTTCTATATGTTCTTAACATGCATGCCAACTTTCATGCTAATTGGATGTTAATTACCATTCGATCTATAAACTCATATTTTATGCATTATTTTAAACTACAAAATCTTGAATTTAAACAATTGATTGATGACAAAGCTATTTATCTTTAATCACTTTGAAATTTTGCAAGCATGAAGAATATTTGAAGATAATATAATCCAATAGTAGATTTATCAAATTTGTATCCAACTAAAATTTTTTGAGTGATGTAACATTACTTATAGTTACACCAAGTGTAATATAAATATTTAATAAGTAACTTTTAAAGCATCATTAGTCCATGATGAATTATGCATATCTATTATATTGTGTGTATACTAAAAAACATTATGAA
Source organism: Quercus glauca (assembly GCA_023736055.1). NCBI lineage: Eukaryota > Viridiplantae > Streptophyta > Magnoliopsida > Fagales > Fagaceae > Quercus > Quercus glauca. The sequence goes on along the minus strand of CM043318.1, from coordinate 29,156,649 downwards.
TAACTTTTTCTTAAGAAAAAAAATCTTATGTAATACAAACATGAGAGTAAATTCATATAAATTACACTTTCCATCTCCTCATTTTTTTTTTCAACCAAACAAAAGAAATTTATATTAGTGTTTTTTTTTTCATTTCAGTTTTCCATCCTTCTAACTAAGCACATACAATATGGTGAAAAACTAAAATCTTTTCTATTTTCATATTTTTCTATCCTTCCAACATTTTCTATTCTCTTATTTTTCCATCATTTGGACTAAACAAGGTGTTAAGTAGTTAAAAAATTATAAATTAATTATTTAACAATTATTCTAATGGAAGATTGCACGTGTGGAATCGTGCCAAACACCAATTGGGAGCGATGGTGGGCTACATGACGATGTGGCTTCTAATTTAAATGATGAAATTGTTTTGCTAGACAAAATGCCATTGCTTGAGCTCCCATGACGTTTCTAGTGAAGATAGTATGAAAATAGATTAGTTAAAGAAATTAAGACTTGCTTAATGTGTAGGTAAACGTGGACAGGTGGGTTTGTAGAGAAATTGGCTGCCCAATTGCTCTCCATAAGAAGTGTGCTAGTTGCGAACCTAAATTTAATGACTTCTACTGCCCCTATTGTTATTACAAACAAGCAGTAGTTACAGTCTTACAGATTCAATAATTGAGGGAAAAGGCTATGGTGGCAAAGAAAACTTTATTGAATGCTGTAGGTACAAATGCAGAAAGATGGGGAAGCTAAAAGGAAAGATCCCTTAAGAATTGGCAAGATGATGGTGATGTCCATTAGGATTCTGTTCTAGTGGGGGGTCAAAACAATGAAAGGGATGGTGTACAATTAACCACCCATGCCATTATCAACATCAGTTAGTGGTTGATGATGAAGTGCAAGCAAATCCTGCTGCACCCATTACCAATGATAGTATTCTATTCTTTATAGAGAAGAAAGATCTGCACTGGAGATTGAGCCACTCTGGAAATCTATAACAAAAGAAAATTCCAATGAGGAAAAAATTTTCTATGCAAATTAGTCTGAATTTGCAGAAGATGAAAAATTACAAGCGGAGGTATCATGACAAATAGATGACGGTCACCACGGGGAAATTGTTGAAGATGAAGAGCAGGCGGAGCCTTTGAGTACCAGCTATGTAGATAAAGAGATGATTGTAGTAGGTGCACTTTATGCATCAAAAGAAGGATCTTAGGATGGTCTAAAGGTAATTAGAGTAATGCTAGAGATGCAACATTTTGTACAACATTTTTCATAATTGCTAACATAGCCTAATGTGATTAGAACAGTATTACTTTCACTTGAGTCCATCGCTTATACTATTTTTATTATGCATCAAACATAATGGATTATGTCAACAATTGTGAAAAGAAGGTGCGTCTCTAAACTTATTGTTTGAGGAATGGGCAAGATTTAAGTGTTTAGGTGCTGTTCCTTGGGTTCTCCTCTTAAAATTCTGTCATGTGGATTTTTGTCATGAGATGGAAGTGTATTTTTTAGTTAAGTAGTCACATGGTTGAATCTTAAGAGGAGAACCTAAGAAACAGTAACTAAGGTACTGTACCTAAATTTTGTCATTGAGGAATACCATGGCAGTAGGAAGGTTGAAGAACAAATGCAGCCAGAAGCACTAAAGGTGGCTTATGCTAGTTTTGGATTTGGAACTAATTGATTTAGATACAGATACACTCAACTTTTGGCTTTTTGGAGAAAATTGACATTTTTAATCTTCCAATATCTTCTGAATTGGAGGAAAATTTATTCAAAATAATGGGCGTTATTTGCTAGGCCTAAGAATCATCTTGGCTAGGATTTTAAGTTAGATTGGGCTAGTTCATGGTTGAAGCTTCAGACACTCATGATAGAAGTTGGATCCTGATGAGGATAATTTTTGATTGATTGGCACGGGGTGCAAAACCTTCCCCATACTATTGACGGTCTCCTACCTAAATCGATCCTAAGGGGATGACCGACCCTATGGGTTGTCGGGTCAGGATGATGGTGACGATCCACTCCCCAATCCCGACGACCCATCACCCTAGGGTTTCTTATGGGACTCGCGTGGGGCCCACTCATATGTCCCTACATGGAAATGACTGGCACACCACGACCAAATGCCCTATCACACAATCAGATCTCCTATATATGGAAAGGTGGTCCCTAATATCTTGGGATCCTTTTCACTATAAGGAAATTCTCCACGTATCAAGGGATTCGAGTAAGCTTTCCGCTACTATATAAACAACAACCCTAACCTTTTTGAGGTACGTGAATTCTCCCTAGCTTTGGTACTCTTGAGTTCTTGGAGATTCTTCTATCACTGACTTAACTTTCGGAGGGTCTTTGGCCGGCTCCCCATCAATGCTTTCTATTTGGTTCTACTATTTTGTTCTTCAGGTGCACCCATTAGCATGTGTGTAGACAATCAACTCACTGATGATTTTTGTTTATCATCAGATCCAATGATGGTTGTAGCTAGAGGATGCCAAGACAGAGGGGGATTGAGTCTCGGAGAAGTAGACACCCCATTCTATAACCTGCATTTAATTTAACCTCATAAGGAGGGTAAAATGATAATTTCACACCTAAAGGTAACATCTTAATTCTAGCCGTTTGATCCTTAATTTTTCCTTATCAAAATGACTGGTCATGGGCTTTTAATTTTTGGTGCTTTCAACCTGTAATAGAGTTTTCATATATTTTTTTTCATAGTCTTTCACCTTACTTTTTGCAGTGGTTAGATATTTGTTTCTTTCTTTTCTTTTCTTTTAGAATAGGTAATAAATGAACCTTTCTTGAGTAGCTAATAATGTAGACACCCCATTTTTGCAACTCCCATTTGACCTAACTTGTATTGCATTGTATATCATCACTATCTCATGTCTCCAAGGCAAGACTGTAATTTTGGCAATTTGATCTCCAAATACATTTGATAAAACAAATCTTGAGATCATGACAATCAAGAGGATAGTTCATGAGCATTAATCGGTGTTGAGGGTCATTTTTGGAATTCGAATAGAAAGACGGAAGCCCAACCCAGCAATGCGGGCAGCAGAGGAATGGCAAGCATAGAATAAAACCATTAAGCCCAAGCGGCAGGAATAATGGATCACAGGCCCATAATATAAACAATTTGGTCTTGAGGAAGCAAATGGGCCTAAAAGGCCCGGAAAGAGAGAAATGGCACCCATGGGCAGCATATGGTATGAAAAAGAGAGAATGGGCCGCGGCAGGCCCAAAGCGATGTAAACAAAGAAAGTAGGGGATAATGGCAAGCCCATGAATCCCAAGGATGAGAATGAGGAAATTGGGCCGGGGAAGCCCAATTAAGTTAGTAAAAACCCATGGGATTGCAAAGTTAGTAAATGGGTCGAGGAAGTCCAGAGGAAGTAAATGGATCGAAGAGGCCCAAGGGAAAAGAAAGGGACACTGGAGCTCATAAGCAAGAACACCAGTGGCCATGTTGAGCCACTGGGGGAAAGAATGGAACGGTAGACCTGAAAAGAGGCCCAGCAGGAACAAATCGCCGCGGTAGGAAATGTTAAGTAATGTGGTAGGAGGCCGAGGCAATTAAAGAATTGGGTTGAAAAGAATGCAAAGCCCAGTACTAAGTAAAGCCCAGACCCTAAGGGAGCGGGAAATCAAAGTAGCAGCTCATAAAAAGCCAGAAACGGACGGCGGGCAGTACAGGCAAAGTCTCCAGTCCATGGCAGATGCATGAACAGCAGGCAGATTTCAGATATATGCAGATAGAAGGCACGCACAAAACCCAGGCACGCGTAAAGCCCAGGTACCATCAGCCTGTACCCAGCCAATATAGGACATGGTGAGGTCATGGGTCAGAGGTAAGAGGGCGTGGTTTGGCGGTGGGGAGAGGGGAAGACCTGTTTTGGGGTTCCTGCTCAAGCTCTTTTGGGGGATACATCCTGCTGGGATGACACACCTCCCAAAAGAGGTAAGGTTGAGTTGGAACCACTAGGTGTATGCCATGAGGGATAGAGAGAGAGAAACATCACTGCGGCAGGGAGAGGTGCCACGGCAGACTAATAGACAGAATAGCTGTCTTTGTCTGTAAAAGGGAGTGACTCGCAGATGGAACAGTGATGGTCGGCAAGTACACCCAGACCAAACAAAGGTGGTTAAGGGGTAGAACAGTAAAATCCGTTCACGGTAGGCATTATAAAAGGAGGAGGAGGAACAACTCCAGGAGAGACACAGAAAAACAGAGAAAACACAACATTGAAAATTACGATTGTAGAAATCACTAAGAAAAGAATAAGGGAAAAAAACAAAAGGGAACCCGGGGAAAAGAAAGAAAGATAGAAAAGAGAAGAGAGAGTAAGATAAAAAGAAAGAGACGAGAGTTAATGGCATGCACTGATAGGTCCCTTTCCTTCTCTCCCTCTCAAATCCCTGCTCTCTTTCGTAAATAATCGTCCTGGGCATTGTCCATCTAGGTCTACCTTCCTCAAATCCATTAATTTCCATAAGCAGGATTTCTTTTTCCTCGGAGGTTAATTGTGTTGAGAGGAGGCGTTCTTCCTCTTTGGCCTTGCTCTTGTGAACCGAACTGAACTTAATTTCTTTATATTTTGATTAGCTTATATTTTGACTAGCCTCTTTTACCATTTGCCCCTCTTAACTCACTTGTGAAAGTTGTCAATATTACTGCGATTATGGGTTATTTGGTCATTCTCTATTAAAGAGCTATCTGGTCATTCCAGAATACATGGCTCTGTTTTATTTATTGTATCTGTCTGCTATAAGCTTTTTCTGAAACAGCTCTGCCTGCCATAAGCACTCTCCTGGCAGACGAAGCATAATCTGCACATAAGTCGGCCAAATTGAATTCCAATTGGATCGGTCTCGACTCCCGCAACCTAGAACACTTGGGCCCACTAGCATAAAGGGGTAGCCTAGCCCAACACAACAAAAAAAAAGCCCCCACATTAAATTGGCGACTCCACTGGGGAGTTGAGAAACAGGCAGGGACAAAAAGCCCATGCAAACAAATGCCTCCAAAATCCAGGACGACGCAAAATATGAGTGTTGTACCATCACAAGCAGAGTCCAGGCCTACGACGCCCTACCAACCGCAGCCTAACTAGGCGAAAGGTGCCAACAGAATAGAGGGTGACCCCCAACCGCCGCTAAGAATTCCTATTAACAATGCCAACATTTTTATTGAAGTCTTACAGTCACTACAACACTTGCAGCAGCAAATGATGGAAGAAATCCGTCAGTTAAAAGCAGACAAAACTAAAGAAAAAGGGAGCCAACATGACCCGAAGCATGTGACAGAAAAAGAAGAGACATCGGCAGGAGGTGTCCCACACAATGCAGAACAACGTTTCATCACTATGGCTGAAATGGCTGCCCTTTTGGAGCAGGAAAGGGCTAGGGCACCTAAGGAGAGATTCTATGCACGAAGGCCTCTTTACCCACTAAGGGTGCTTAGCAAACCATACCCTGAGAGGTATGAGCCAAGGGCATTCGCACAGTATGATGGCAGAAAGGGAAGTGCCGTCAAGCACGTAAGTAAATTCATTGATACTCTTGGCCCTTACGCCGCAGACGAAGACTTATGCCTTCGAGAGTTTTCTAAATCACTCTACGACCGAGCATACACCTGGTACATTGGCCTGAAACCAGGGTCGATACCAACGTGGGACGACATGGTGGACGTTTTTTACACTAAGTATTTTCACGAAGAAGAAACAGTAATGCTTGCAACCCTGTAAGCAACAAAGTAGAGAAGCGGTGAGGACCTGATAGAGTACATCAAAAGGTTCAGGGATATTGCACTAGATTGCTATGAGCACTGTGAAGAAAGAACATTGGTAGAAATGTGCATGACAAATATCATCAGGGAGTACATGGCAGTCCTCAAAAATTTGGAAATCTCTCAATTTGCCCAGTTGTTACAGAAAGCCAGAAAGACTGCCTAGTCCGTGAAACCAAGCACGGACAAAAGAAACGCCCTGCAAGCTATGGCAGTATCCACCGGCGAACGAAGAAGAAAGTCTGAGGGGAGGGAATACGATACTCCCCCACCAATACCATGCATCCCGAAAGAACTAGATGTACTGCTAGATAAGTGGATAGCAGATGGAGTTTTCAAACCTAATCAAGTTGCTAGAGAACCCACAGAAGAAGAACGGAGGGACCCACGCTTCTGCCATCTCCATAATTACGTGCAACATCCTACCACAGAGTGTTGGGCGCTCCACAGGCTGGTGCACTGCAGGATCAAGGAAGGGACTTTAGAATTATCCCAGCAAGAAGTTCAAAGAAACCCACTCCCAAATCACAAAGGGAAGGGTGTGGCAGTTGTAGTAATTTGTGCGAATCTAGGGGAGGATGAAAAAGAGAACTCAGTTTTGCCTACCGCGGCAATTACCACTCTACAGTAGAGCTCCAAATTCAAAAACTTATTTGACCAGTTGGGCCTCACAGCAAAGGAAAGAAAAGTAGCCACAGAGGCTCTAGTGAGCATTGCCTCTGGGCAAGAGTAGAGTGTTTATCAGCGGAAGTCCAAGATGACAGGGCTCTTTTACATGAGTCAACCGAAATCACTTTTAGTGATGAAGATATGGAAGTGGGGTACCCAGACCATAGGAGGCCCCTCTACCTGGCGGCCTCTATAAATCAAATCCCCATAAAGAGGGCCTTAGTGGATATAGGTGCTTCCGTAAGCCTCATTCCATTAAGCACTTTACAAGCTGTAGGGATTTCAGAAAGGAAGATCCAAGGGTTCCCAATGGAAGTAATGGGATTTGGCGGAAGAGGAGAATACACTGCAGGCCATATCCAGTTGTGGTTAAAAGTAGGACCCATAGCTTCATTAGCTCGGTTCCATGCAGTAAAAACAGAGGTCTCGTATCACGTGCTCTTGGGGCGTCCATGGTTACACAAGCATAGGCTAGTTCCATCTACATATCACCAATGTGTGAAAGGAAGTAAGGATGAATGGTAGAATGATACGCATAGCAGCGAATCACTCACCATTTGAGTAGGCAGAAGCTCATCTAGTAGAAACCGTGTTCTACGATCAATAGGCTCTATCTGGGGAAAGTTCAGTATCAAGACCACAAAGTACCTTTGTACCTAAATGGAGAGACATGTAGGATGATCCAGAGCTCGATTTGAGGGAGTTGTTGGCCCAAAAAAGAAAAAGGAAAGAAGTGTCTGCCGCAGGATCAGAGGATACACCTCACTGCGTCAGGATCCAAGGTCCTGATGGCAGAATTGTGTATAAATTATGAAGGTGCGTGGGGCCCACGAGTAAAATGCAGAAGGGCCCTACCCAAGAATGGCAGCACGAGAGTTTGGCGTGTTGCGTGATTCAGGGAAGTCCAGAGAAAGAAAGTAATGAGAAAGAGAATGAAGAAGTTGTGGTAGAACAGGAAGTACAGGTTGCGGCAGAAGAAGAAATGGAAGAAGTTGACTTGGGGTCCATTTCACAGGGACCAAGGCCAATCTTAATTAATGCAAGCCTGACAGAAAAAGAAAAATTGGAGCTGATACTATTGCTGAAAGAATTCAAAGACGTCTTCGCATGGGAATATCATGAAATGCCAGGGTTAGACCCTGGGCTAGTTGCCCATATGTTGAATGTGGACCCAGAGGCCAGGCCAATAGCCCAGCCTGCTAGGACATTCCACATGGAGATAGAAGGGCAAATAATCAAAGAAGTACAGAAATTGCTAGCTGCAGGATTCATCAAGCCTATCCAACATCCGCGCTGGCTGTCCAATATCGTGCCAGTAAAGAAGAAGAACGGCCAAATAAGATGTTGTGTAGATTTCAGAAATCTCAACAAGGCCTGTCCAAAGGACGAGTTTCCCTTGCCAAACATGGACTTACTGATAGATTCTACGGTAGGAAATGCCATGTTTTCGTTTATGGTTGGTTTTAGCGGGTACAATCAAATCAGGATGGCGCCAAGGGATGTAGAGAAAACTGCTTTCAGAACACCCATGGGTAACTTCTATTACACTGTAACGCCCTTCGGGTTGAAAAATGCAGATGCCACTTATCAACGTGCAATGATGGCCATATTTCACGATATGATGCATCGTGAACTGGAAGACTATGTGGATGACATAGTAGTGAAATTAAGAAAGAGAGGAGAACACTCCCAAGTATTGAGGAAGGTATTTAAGAGGTGCAGAGCTTTCAAACTAAGAATGAACCCTCTTAAATGTGCGTTTGGGGTATCCTCTGGGAAGTTCCTAGGCTTCTTAGTTTACAGCAGAGGAATAGATGCGGACCCATCAAAAGCCACTGCCATTGCAACCATGAGACCTCCGAACACAGTAAAGGAGTTAAAAAGCTTCTTAGGGAAAGTCTCGTATATTCGGAGATTTATCCCTGGGTTAGCATCGATCACTTCTGCTTTCACCAAGCTACTCAGGAAAGGGTATAACTTTGAGTGGGGGGAAGCGCAGCAGACAGCCTTCAAAAAGTTACAGTAGATCATGATGAGCCTCCCCACAGTGCAGGCCTCGATTCATAAAAAGCCATTGTTACTCTACTTGGCCACCAATTCGTATGCCATAGGTGCATTAATCGCCCAAGAAGATGGGGGTGGCGCTGAGCAACCAGTGTACTACATTAGCCGTGCCTTGAAAGATGCAGAGACTCATTACCCAAGAGTAGAAAGGGCATGCTTAGCTATTGTATATGCTTTGCAGAGACCGCGTCATTACTTTTTGGCTTACGAGGTATGGCTAATGATCAAATCCCATGCCATCAAAACTTTGCTGCAGTAACCGATCCTCTCTGGCGGGATATCCCAATGGTTGCTACAATTATCACAATATGATATGAGAATGGGGACACCCAAGACGGTGAAAAGCCAAGTTATAGCAGACTTATTGGCACAATTCCTAGGAGAGGAAGAATTCCCGCTGGATGATGAAGTTCTAGAAGAAGTGGCCATGGCAGAAGAGGCCATGGAGTAGTGGGTAATGAAGTTTGATGGGTCTTCTACCGCCCACTCTGGAGGAGTGGGAGTAGTTCTGTACCATGAAGAAGACGAAGCGATAGCAATGTCGTTCAAGCTAGAATTCCCTTATTCAAACAATATCACGGAATACGAAGCCTATCTAACCAGGTTGGCCACAGCTCTCGAAATGGGAGTGAGACACTTAAGGGTATTAGGCGATTCGAATTTGGTGGTCTGTCAGGCCAACGGGAGCTTCTCTTTGAAAGAACCCAGCCTAGCCCCATACAAAGCAATGGCCCAGAAGATGGAGGAAAAGTTTTTGACTTTCGAAATAGAGCATGCTTCAAGAAATGAAAACCGATTTGCGGATGCATTGGTCGCGCTGGGCTCCCAAATAACATTCGAAGGTGATAGCAACGGAATAGAGGTCAGCAAGAGAGAAGAATCGATAGTTGAGACGTTGAAGGAAAAATTTCAGGAGGAAGAGTGCGACGGGGATTGGTGGATTCCCATAAGGGAAGCCTTGATGGAGGAAGGAGACGCCGCAGGATTGAAAGTGGGTATTACCGTTTAAGCCTTGTGATAAGGGAGGCGCACTCAAGTGGTTATTACCATTTAACTCAAATGAACGGAAAAGACTTAATGGATCCCATCAACGGGAAATGGCTGAAGCGTTATTATGCCTAAGGAGAAAACTCATGTGATTGCCCTTTTTATTTCGTTTTGATGAAAGACCCTTATGTTTCCTTTTATCTTTTCCATATTTCAAATGATTACATCACAAGACGGAATTTCTTTTTGTAACTTGCTTTAATGAGGATGTAATGAAAAACACGAAGTATTATCATGATATGTCATAGCAAAAGTCAAAAACAGTAGCAAAGTGTAGCATTATGAGTTACAAATCCAAACTGTGGCAAACCAGCTAAATAGATACTATAGGAAATATAATGTACTAGACGAAGTAATAAGGAAAAAGAAACAAAAAAACAAAGAAGGAACAATAGCATCAATGGAGTCTTGAAATGAGTGGCTGATCCCCAAAACGACCGGACCTACCGATGCTGGAAATAAGATGCTCGCGACGGCCCTCCAAATCTGCCACTTCCTTTCTCAAAACCTCAAGGCGTGAGTCAATAGCATCAACAGTAGGCTGGACTCTCCTCATGAAAATAGCCCGGGTAATCTCTCGAAAGTGGTCCAAGACAAACTCCACAGCAAAACCAACGCTAATAAGCTCCTGTACTATAACCCTCCACTGCAGGATCCTCTCAGTGGAGACGATATCAACAAAGTTGTGCTCAATATCATTCAGCACACTTCCCAACATCCTCAAGAAATGCTCTGTAGCGGACCGGCTAAGCCGGAATCCCTACATGAAGTCCCCGCGGTTGTTATAGATCATCACTAAATGAGAAGCGCAGTCCTCGGGTATTCTGAAGCTATGGAAATCTATGTAAGGAGGCTCGGAGCCCTAGAAATCCGCAACTCCAAGATCATTGACTTCAGACTAGTTGAAGTGTGCAAAAAAGGCTGCAGCCTCACCCACGGGGTTAGGAATGGTGGTGGAACTGCTGCCCACTTTGAACTGGGGAGGGGCGGTAGGAAGTAAACTTGCCAAGGAAAATACAAGGCATGAGGCAAGAAACCAAAAGAGGTAAGAGGCAAGCCCACGAGGAAGAAGAAATGGACAAGGAGAAAGAGAGTTTACCAGGACCAATGATAATGGGGGTTGTGGAAAAAACAGAGATAGGCACAGAAGGAATAGCAGAAACCGACGCTGTAAATATGGCAGAAGCTAGTACAATGAATACAACAGGAATGGGTGCTGTGGACGTGGTAGGAATAGCTGTTGCAGGCGCCCCTACGCTTGCTGCAATGCCTAGCCCCTCAAAGGTCTCTGCAAATAGAGAAAGTAGACAAATAAATAAAAGAGGAAAAATGAATTCAGCAAGTAAAAGGGGAAAAGTGAACTTAGCAAAAAAAAAGGAGAGGAGGCATACCCATGAATCCAGCCTCGGGTGGAGCGCCCCCTTCTTCTTCAGACTTAGAAATCCTCCTCGTCAGGATGGGTTCATTGTCGGGGTCCTCAAGAATGTCCTCGGACTCCTCGGAGGATAAATCAGCATCGGGCCTGTGGGTGGCAAAACTAGGAATGGAGGATGGAGTAACTACCAAGGAAAAACCATCCTTCATGGCCTGAGATAGAGCCGCAAAGGGGTCATTAGTGGAAATGATAAGGGGTGTGACAGGTGAAACAGCCTCGGTCTGAGTGAGGGTAAGAGGAGTAACTTCCTTTGGAGGAGTAGGCGTTTCGACCAAGATAGGAGTGGTCTCGCTAACCCCCTCAGTATGAGTACCCTCTTCTTTGGGTACCGGTCCGGTGGGAGGGCTAGGAGCCTCAGTAGGAACTCCATATGCAGCAGTAGAAGTAACAAGCGTTTGAAATGCTTCACCAGCCCCATCAGATGAACCCTTTACGGGTATACCCATGGAAGCAGAGAGCTCCTCGGCTATAGAATGATAAATGGAAAGGGGTTCGGGCTGATCCTGGAAGGCAAAAGAAAGAGAGAGAGAGATATATATATATATATATATATATATATACATGTGTGGTAAAGAATAAAGGAATCCATAGTTGATCAAAACAGACGAAGACACGTGGCAGGCAAAATATGTGTAAAAAAAAAAAAAAAAGAGAAAGAGGAAAGAAGGAGGGAAAGGAGATGTACCTCAAATTTAGGCTCATCAAGCTCAATGGGATGGGTGGCCGACACATCCTCCTTATGCTTAGACTACAAAGAAAAAGGGGAACAAGAGACAATGTTGAAGAAAGAAGTCAGTAGGTATGACATGAGTTAGCCACAAGAAAATTAAAGTCAAAACACAAAAGACAAGGAAAATTTTTCTAACATGACGTACCCTTCGCTTAGTAGCAGACACAGGATGGGAAATCATTTTTCTCTTACTACCCCCTGTCCTGTTGGAAAGGAGAGCATCTGTAGTTGGCTGTGGAGCAGCAAGCTTGGGCTTGCTTGCGGACTTGAGCTTGGTAGGACCTTTCTTGACCGGCGTAGGAATATTGGTTACCTTAACTTTCTTCTCTCAACCAAGAGGAAAATCACCTGCGAGCCAGCACCATCCTTTCTTCTCCTCATTCCACTTGAAAATCGCAGAATGGCTCTACTTCCTGGCATAGGCTAAAACGGATTTGGAAGGCAGGAGCAACCGAGGGTTAGGTGAGACAAGCATGCGAAGCCCATCAGGAGGGATAAGGGAGAAACCACGACTACGTACCAACTCTTGTCCAAACGAGGTCATCACAGCCTGCCAATAGCCATGCATGGCAGGTATACAAAGACCCTCCCTCAAGGAGCCAAGAACTGTAACTGCACTGAAACGATGTCTCCAAAATTCGAAGGCAGTATGCCGCAGGAAAGGCCGAATTGAAGTAGGAGATTCCATGAGAAATGTAAGATCATCAAAAATGTCCTGATCCAGCCCAAATTGCCTTCTTACCTAATTGGCGGGGTAGTGCATAAACCTGATACCTTCATCAGCCAAATAAGGCAACCATCCAACATTGGTGGCTGCCAAGTAGGTAATTCTCATCTCATCGAAATTAGCCAAAGGAGTGGTGGTCCCAATGGTATCAGTAAACAAACCCATAGTAGAATCAATGCACATATAACCCTTACCTAAGTTTCTATAAGCTCTCCTAGCAAAATCAGTACCTCTATCAAAAGACTTAACAGCTGAATGACCAATGGGCTTTAAACCAGACCAACGAAAAGCTAGAGGGAAATCGGATTCAAACCTACCGCAGAAGTCAGTGATCACTCGCGGACATGAATGATACTTCTCCTTCACGAAATGAATAGGCCTACATTTCGCCAAGTATTGAGCACTGCGCTCAAACAACAATTGCTGTAGGATGGTGCTGTGAACAGAGGAAATGACTATGTGGTAGGAGCCCGCCTAGCTCTCGTCACTCCGCAGGATATCCAATTGAACATACAAATGCCCTAGAAACATGGGGGCCAGCGGCAGGCTCACCATGGTAGATATTTTGATAGCCAAACAAAAGTACAAAGGCTTGATGACATAGTAGGGGTGGGAGCCAAAGACAAACTTGCAAAGCCAAAATGCAACAAAAGCCGCGCGGTGGGCGGCAGTTGAGAATTTAGAGGAAGAACTAACCCAATAAGATAACTTAGCATTTCTGGCCATCCTTTTTCTCAACTCAGCCTTGATGGCTTCTTCCTCCGGAGAAAGCTCTATGGTGGCAGGATCCACATCGCCAAGGATTGGCAAGAGTAGTTGCTCGGCTATGTCCTCAAGGGTCACGGTTAGTTCGCCACAGGAGAAGAAGAATGTGTGGGTGGTGGCGCACCATCGGCGGACTAAGTGATGGAGGTTGTAGAGGTTGCGGAAATTGGAAAGGCTTCGGGATAAGACAATGGCCTTTAGAACATTGGCCCGCTGTAGCAAACCCATAAAGGCTGTATCAGACAATTCCCTATCAACCCACTTCTTCCAACCCAAGGCAGTGCCCGAGCCAAACTCGAAGTGAATCGGCACCGGAAGTGAAATCCCTTGACAAATAACCAAAAGGGGAAAGAAGAAGGCACCGGAGCCCAAGAAATATCGGGGTTTCGCCGGCACAGAGCAAGCCACACACGGCCCGGTGGTAGCGACACGTAATCACTAGGAACTACGGGGAAATGAGGATGGGCATTATACCAAGGGTCAATGAAAGGGGTGCACTCACTGTCTGGATCGCGCGGCACCTCTTCCTCATCGGAATGGTCGGATTCGAAGTACACGGCCTCCTCGCCCATCTCTTGTCCGGCAGGAAAATCGGACACGGTCTTTTTCCCTTTGCGGCGGGAAGAACCTTGGCTTTTCACTGGCGCCATTGTGCGAAGGTTCGATCAAAGTAAAATGTGTATGGGTATTCGAAGAAAAGAAGACGGTGAAGGGAGAGAGTCAGATACAATGTTTTGGGAAAGAAGGAATTTGTGTTTGGATTTCAAAGGGGCTCTCTTCTTAAATACCTGAGTCATTAATACCAGCTTAAAGGGAGGCGACTGGTCAGCCATCAAAAGAAGAACGAAATTAGTTAAGCAGTGGTTATGTCTTAAGATAACCGCCATTCTGGGAAATTCGAAGAGTCACCACTGTTCACGGTAGGAAAATATATATATATATATATATATATATATATATATATATATATATATATATGAGAAAGGGTCTACAGTTTCAAAAAAAAGCCCGCGAAGGAAAAGAAAGAGGGGAAACAGAAAGGACAGGAAGGTCTTTTCATTCACATATGGACCGTAGGAACGCTCCATATGTTCAAGGGGCTAAATGTTGAGGGTCATTTTTGGAATTTGAATAGAAAGACAGAAGCCCAACCCAGCAATGCGGGTAGTACAGGAATGGCAAGCGTAGAATAAAACCATTAAACCCAAGCGGCAGGAATAATGGATCGCAGGTCCATAATATAAATAATTGGGTTTTGAGGAAGCAAATGGGCCTAAAAGGCCCGGAAAGAGAGAAATGGCACTTATGGGCAGCATATGGTATAAAAAAGAGAGAATGGGCCGCGGTAGGCCCAAAGCGATGTAAACAAAGAAAGTAAGGGATAATGGCAAGCCCATGAACCCCAAGAATGAGAATGAGGAAATTGGGCCGGAGAAGCCCAATTAAGTTAGTAAAGCCCATGGGATTGCAGAGTTAGTAAATGGGCGGAGGAAGTCTGGAGGAAGTCTAGAGGAAGTAAATGGGTCGGAGAGGCCCAAGGGAAAAAAAAGGGACACTGGAGCCCATAAGCAAGAACACCAGTGGCCATGTTGAGCCACTGGGGGAAATGGAACGGTAGACCTGAAAAGAAGCCCGGCAGGAACAAATCGCCGCAGTAAGAAATGTCAAGTAATGTGGTAGGAGGCCGAGGCAATTAAAGAATTGGGTTGAAAAGAATGCAAAGCCCAGTACTAAGTAAAGCCCAAACCCTAAGGGAGCGGGAAATCAAAGTAGCAGCTCATGAAAAGCCAGAAACGGACGGCAGGCAATACAGGCAAAGTCTCTAGTCCACAGTAGATGCATGAACAGCAGGCAGATTTTAGATATATGCAGATAGAAGGCACGTACAAAGCCCAGGTACCACCAGCCTGTACCCAGCCAATATGGGACATGGTGAGGTCATGGGTCAGAGGTAAGAGGGCGTGGTTTGGCGGTGGGGAGAGGGGAAGACCTGTTTTGGGGTTCCTGCTCAAGCTCTTTTGGGGGATACATCCTGCTGGGATGACATACCTCCCAAAAGAGGCAAGGCTGAGTTGGAACTACTAGGTGTATGCCATGAAGGATAGAGAGAGAGAGACATTACTGCGACAAGGAGAGGTGCCACGGCAGACTAACAGACAAAATAGCTGTCTTTGTCTGTAAAAGGGAGTGACTCGCAAATGGAACAGTGATGGTCGGCAAGTACACCCAGACCAGACAAAGGTGGTTAAGGGGTAGAACAGTAAAATCCGTTTGCAGCAGGCATTATAAAAGGAGGAGGAGGGACAACTCTAGGGGAGACATAGAAAAACGGAGAAAACACAATACTGAAAATTACGATTGTAGAAATCACTAAGAAAAGAATAAGGGCGAAAAAGAAAAGGGAACCCGAGGAAAAGAAAGAAAGAAATAAAAGAGAAGAGAGAGTAAGATAAAAAGAAAGAGACGAGAGTTAATGGCATGCATCGATAGGTCCCTTTCCTTCTCTCCCTCTCAAATCCCTGCTCTCTTCCGTAAATAATCGTCTTGGGCATTGTCCATCTAGGTCCGCCTTCCTCAAATCCATTAATTTCCATAAGCAGGATTTCTTTTTCCTCGGAGGTTAATTGTGTTGAGAGGAGGCGTTCTTCCTCTTTGGCCTTGCTCTTGCGGACCGGGCTGAACTTAATTTCTTTATATTTTGATTAGCTTGTATTTTGACTAGCCTCTTTTACCATTTGCCCCTCTTAATTCACTTGTGAAAGTTGTCAATATTATTGTGATTATGGGTTATTTGGTCATTCCCTATTAAAGAGCTATCTGGTCATTCCAGAATGCACGGCTCTGTTTTATTTATTGTATCTGTCTGTTATAAGCTTTTTTTGAAACAGCTCTGCCTACCGTAAGCACTCTCCTGGCAGACGAAGCATAATTTGCGCACAAGCCGGCCAAATTGAATTCCAGTTGGACCGGTCTCGACTCCCGTAACCCAGAACACTTGGGCCTATTATCACAAAGGGGCAGCTTAGCCCAACACAACAAAAAAAGGCCCCCACAATCGGACCACCAAATTAAAAGATATCAATGAAATAAGTTTTAATGGGTTAAGTGCACTTGCATGAATCAGATTTCGACCATAGGTAATTATGATTGGCCTATTTTTAGTCTAATTTAAATTAAATGATGTGTCATAATCCTATTGGTTGAGGGTAGGATTTATGGTGAAATTGCATGCACCAAATTTAATCCTGGTCAAAGCATTTATTGATTTCCAATAGAATAGAAAAATATTGATTAATTATATAAATAAATAAATAATTAGACATTTTTTTTGGAATTAATTTGCTGACCTTAAGGGCCAAAGAAAAAGGAATTCAAAATTCGAAAGAAATTAGGTTTGAATTGAAAACAAAAATAGATGGAACAAAATAGGAAAAGATCCAGAGGTTCTGAGATCAAGGTGGCACTTGGTCAGAACCTCCAGATTTTCTTCCCTTTTTTATTTGACTTGCTCCGCACACAAATTGATCTTAATTCTTACATTTTTTTGCTCAAAAAGCCTAACTCTTATAAAAACTTAATTAGTAATATTGTATCTCAAAAACAAAACAAATGATTTTAAAGGAAAAATTATAATATAAAAAGTTAGGAAAACACTATTGGGGAAAAAATTTGGAAAAAAATTGAAGTCTAAAAACCACATAACGGTTTTTTTTTTTGAAGGAAAAACCACATAACGGTTTTTTTTAAAAGGAAAAAACCACATAACAGTTAACATTACACTTACATACTTTGGTATATGATTAACTTTTTGGTCCAACATACAAAAAAAAAAAAAAAAAAAATTCCAATCAATGAGAAAATATTTCGTGCACAATTGTCTTGGGGACCAAGTTCACAAAGACAAATCTTCCATCTTATTTTTGTGTTATATTTTACTGCGCTAATTATATACAATTTGTCATATATTTGTCTTCCATCTTATTTTTTGTGTTATACTTTATTGCACCTATTATATACAATTTGTCATATATTATTTTTTACTTTGCTTATTAAAAAAAAAATCATATTTTTAAAATAGAAAATAAATAAATAAATCAGTTAAATGACATACTATAATTGATAGAATATAAAGTTGAATACAAAAAATAAAACCAAAGAAATTAAAAGAGTAGTGCCAACTATCATGGAGATTTGGTATTAAAAACTGGGAAAAGTTTTATTCTCATTAAATATCTCTAATTACTTTTCATTTCTAACTAGATGAGAAATATGTGAATTTTTTTTTTTGGCTGAATTATATGACATTTATTAATTGGCGAAAACACCATTTTGATCTCTACATTTTTGGGTTACCATCAATTTGGTTCTTACATTAATGAAAGTATATATTATACTCTTTTAAGAGTTGTATCCAAAAAATGATAGTTCCCCAAAACATAAAGTATCGATCAACTAAGTGATTCAAAAAAACAAATCAAAGAAAAAGATGACGCTTACAAATCATTCAACATTGATGAAAAAAAAAAAAAAAAACAAATATGAGACTTTAATGGTAACATTTTTTGTTTGATTTGACAGAAAATTGCATGACCATCCCCTTTCACCTTCCCTTGCGCACGTGTCTAACCCAATATCTGAGTCAATTCATATTAGTCTATTAATCATCACAATTAAAAAAAATAAAATAGTCACTTTCGTTTTTAATGAGAGATTAAATATTTTCACTAACTCCTCATTTTCCATATTGACTCTGACATCGTTTCTAAAAAAAAAAAAAAACTCCCACATCTTTACATTTATGTTGCAATATATATCAATATATATCAATTTTAATTATATAGGGTCCGTTTGGATACCGCTTATTTTGCTAAAAACTGAAAATATTGTAACAAAATAATTTTTAAATATGTGAATTGTGTCGTGGGACCCATTTTTAATGAAAAAGTTGATAAAAAAGAGGTTTGTGGGTCCTGTGAACAGTGCACGGGACCCACTAGATAGCCACAGAACGTGCTTCTCAAAAAAAAAAAAAAAAAAAAAAAAAAAAAAGGCCAGACGCAAGACGCTGGCATTATAAGCTATATCCAAACGCTGCTATAATATTAAAATGCTCCAACACCTCTTAATATAGTCATGTGATAATCTTGTGATTTTTCTGTCCAAAAAGACTAGCGAAAATTAGTGTCGGGATCAATTTGCCGAATGTGAAAATCTCAAGGAGTTACAAGGGATAATTAAAACTTCAGGAGATGTTTATACAACTAACCCAAACCCAACAGTGTATAAACATCACTGTGTGTGACCAATTACCTAGTAAGTCGAAAGCTGAAAGCGCATATGAATAAAGAGGGCATTGGCAGACAATTAGTACGGTTTTGAACAATTTAGAACACCGACATCTGTTAAAATCTCTTGCCATGCTTGTTTTATGACTTTTGGGATATTCTATGTTTCATTGTTAAAACCTACCATTTGAATTGGTCTCTAATTCTTTATGGTTTGTGACAGCCTATAAAATTCACTATGGGATAGAATTCCTAGTCTTAAAACTAAATTGGAGCAAATTTTCTTAGTCCTGTTTGATTACTAGTTCAATTTTTTTAGTACATCATATTTTGTTAACCTTTTATGAGATAATACTGCTTAGATCAACTGGAGTTCATTTGTGATGTTTATTACTAATTAGTTACTTTAACTTTCACCACTTTATTGTTCTATCATCAGGGAGAGAAAGATTAGATTTTAGATAGGCAAAATGAGTGGAAGTGGAGAGAAAGGGTCAGCAACTACGAAATCCGCTGGAAATTTTCTCAAATCAATTCGTGGAAGACCTGTTTATTGTTAAAATGAATTCTGGAGTAGATTATCGAGGTCAGTCTCCCTATTTCTTATTTGTGTAGTATTGTTTCTAGTCTCTGTTTTTGTATGTATGTACAAGCATGCATGCAAGAGAGAGAGAGAGGGGGAGAGGTGACAAGTGAGTGATTCAAGAAAACATATTCTGCTGCCTATTGCGGCTGGTTCTTGATGAAAGTATAATTTTCCTCGTCGCAAACATTCTTCCCATTGAGGGATTCCAGAAAACTCCAATTCTACAGAAAACCTCCTTTTTATTTTTTATTTTTATCTTTTTTAAATACGGACTAGCCAGTTAATATTGTATATGGTGGTCATAAGTAGTTGAATTTTATTAAGCGATATACTAACGGATGCCCTTAAGGCAATGATTTATAATTCATTTAAAGAAAGTTTTTATGGGAAAAGAAGAAAAATAATTAATATTCTGACAGTTTTTTCCATTTCCCATAAAAGTTGTATAAAAAATTTTCTAAAATGGATTATTAATCATTACCTAAAGGCACCCGTTAGCATGATTCTTTTATTAATTTATTTGTATCTAGCCCCACTTTTACTTCTCCAAAAAAAAAAAAAAATGTTTGACAATAGAATATAATGAGTCAAATCAGACCACTAGTGATGGTTGGTGTGCCCTACTTTGTTTAGTTCTGCATTTGCTATGAAAATTAAACATGCACTCATAGTCATAGGCTATTAGAGTATCCACATTATAATGCCTTTTAATGTTATGTGCAGGTATTCTTGCATGTCTAGATGGGTAAATGAATATAGCAATATTGGAGCAAAAAGAAGAATACGTAAATGGGCAGTTGAAAAACTAAGTATGGCAATGTCTTCATTCGAGGAAACAATGGAACCTTAAAGGATGACTTGTTATTTTACTGTTATTATTCAAATTTTTTTTTTTTTTTTTTTTTTTGCCACCATATCAATGATTGGGTAATCTCTTACATGTAGTTCTCTACATTAGTACACCAAAGAAGACATTGGCAGATGGGGCTTAGTTTTGATGTTTATCAAGTCATGTAGATTATTAGCTGTTATGAATTTTATGTTTGTATTGTAATGTAAATATAATTTGGATTAGAAAGAGCTACTCCAACTTGAAAAAATAAAACTTTTGTTATCTAGTTTGTGATAGAATGAGCTATTATATGTTTGATTTGAAGAGTGAAGAATGGTTGTCACTACCTTAAGAATATAATTGACAATCATGATACTATAGCCCTGCTCAACAAATTTAGACATTGAAAGCTGCACAACCCATGCCAAGCCACTAATAACCCTAACCTGAACCCGAGATTTTGAGAGGGCTTGGATCTTAGATTACATTTCATCCTCTATTTTTCTGTTGAATAGAATGGCCTATACTTTAGTCTAGTGGGTTGGTTTTGTAAAGTTTAGGTAGCAAATTGTTACCGAATCTTATTTGGTCATAATAGAAATTACTTTTTTTTTTAACTAATTATAAATAGCTTATCACCTACCTTTTGTTATGAATATATTATAAAAATGTTATGACCGTAGTTTTATTGAAGAAAGAAGAGAAAAAAAAAAAAAACATGACACATCCAGTCTAAAATCCATCTTCTTCGGCAAGTGGAAATAATCTGTAATTTTTTGGTGATCCTACTACTTCTAAATGGGTTATGTTAACAGGCACTGCACGGTGCCCGTTAAGCACAAAATTTTTTACTTTTTCCTTACATAATTTTTATCTTTTTTTCTAATTTATGTCAATTTTCTGTTTTATAATACTATTTGAAAATTTTTTTTAAAACTTTTTCTGACAAATTTTTTTTTTTTTGTCTTTTCTGAACTTAACCGGCACCAACCAGTGCTGGTTAACATTCTCCCTTCTAAATTTCTAATAATGAAGACTTTCCGCGAATGGTGGCCCTCCTAATTGAGAAATAGAAAGAAATCCATCTCCATTATGCAAGCGTAGGTCCTACTTGTTTTAACTTTTAATAATTTTAAAGAAAAAACTGCAGACCCATGCCTCCGAGACCCCATCTCGTTGACCCAGAGACCCATCTCCCCAAACTCATCTCGCCGACCCACAGACCCATCCCTCTGAGACCCCATCTCCCCAAGCCCCATCATCGATTTGTTACCCAAGCCCCATCGTTGCTGAGTTTGTGCTGGATTTGTGTTTGTGTGCTGAGTTTGTGTTTGTGTTTGTGCTGGGTTTCCACCGAGTTTGTGCTGGGTTTATTTTTGTGTTTGTGTGCTGAGTTTGTGCTGATTTGGGGTTGCTGGGTGCTGAGTTTCACACTGGTGGTGGAGGTGTTGCCTAAAGATAGTGATGAAGATAGTGAAGAATAAGAGAAAAATAATAAATAAATAAATTATTTAATGTAATAAATATATTATTTTATTATGTTGTTTATGTTTTTTATTTTTTTTTGTGTCGAAAGTTAAAATAAAATCATTAATATTGGATGTTTTGTATCAAATAGTTAAAAAATCTAACTCCAATGCTCTTGAGAGAGGGAAAAGAGAAGGAAAAGACTTGGAACAGCGCCCCTACTGGAAACCTCCCTTTTCACATGAACAATTCGAAGGAAAAATATGAGTCCATATATGTTTGTTTTTATAGATATGAAAGATTTGAACATGCTTCGTGATGATAGCTTTTCAAAAAAAGAAGCTATTGCGTGCATGCGTACAATCAAAACAATTCATTTTTCACAACAAAGAAAAAAAAGGTAAGAAAGTAAGAAGTCTTTGACTGAAATAATTTTCTACCAGGAAGTAACTTTCTACGAAACAAAGTAACAAGCCGAACCTAATTTCAAAGAATATCCATTTATACATCTTAAAAAATCTGTGAGTTTCTTTTTTTTGAACGAAGACGATAGAGACATATGATTTATTTAATTGGGTTTTTCAAAGCGTAAGGTGCAAAAATGTTTCAACCAGATTCCTTTTGTCATATAGTTTCTAAATTCTAATAGAGAGCAAGTATTCTTTTCAAAAATATGCTTTGAAGCCACATGACATAGTAAAGAACCCATTTATGCTGCCACTTGTAGATTAATTTATGAGCTGAGGTACTGTAAGGCAACCCGTGGTGTTCATATCACAATTCTTTAAAATCATTTTATGCTGCCACTTGTACGTAAAAGTCACTAATGAACCTAATCATGTGTGGATACTAGAAGTTGATGTTTTGGTTCTTCCTACGTTTATATTTATGCATGTCATCATCATCCATGTATATTTATGCATCAAGGCGGAGGCTAGGCTTATATGGTGGCGATAAGATTGAATTGTATGAATTCATTTGTATCTAACCCCACTTTTACTTCTAAAAAAAAAAAATTATCTAACAATAGAATATACCACTAATGGGTCAAATCAGACCTCTAGTGATGGTTGGTGTGCTCTACTTTATTCAAATTTCTTTTTATGCCCCATATCAATGATTGGGTTATCTCTTTCATGCAGTTCTCTACATTAGTACATCAAAGAGGACATTGGCAGATGGGGCTTAGTTTTGATGTTTATCAAGTCATGTAGATAATTAGCAATCATGAATTTTATGTTTGTATTGTAATGTAAAGATAATTTGGATTTAATGAGGATTAGAAAGTGCTCCTCCAACTTGGAAAAATGAAACTTTTGTTATCTAGTTTGTGATGGAATGAGCTGTTATATGTTTGATTTGAAGAGTGAAGAATAGTTGTCACTGCCTTAAGAATATAATCGATAATCATGATCATGATACCTTAGCCCTGCTCAACAGATTTAGACAATATTGAAGGCTGCACAACCCATGCCAAGTCACCAATAACCCGAACCTGAGATTTTGAGAGGGCTTGGATCTTAGATGATATTTCTTCCTTTATTTTTCTGTTGAATAGAATGGCTTATACTTTAGTCTAGTGGTCAGGTTTTGTAATTGGGTAGGTCCTGTTCTCATTTCTATGTATCTTTCTGGAAGTATTATTTAGAAAAAAAAAAAAAAAAGAAAAAAAAAGAAATGAATAGTGCTACATGTAAAATAATTTCTCAACAAAATATATGTTAGGTTTTAGACCCCTTAAAACAACAATTGAATTAACCTAGAAAATTAGCCAAGTGATTAACTTAGTCAAATTATGCAATTCTAGGTTAACACAATCATATAATCATATCAAGCAAAGCAGCGGAAATATAAATAAAACAATGATATGATGACCTAGGAAAACCAAACCGGTAAAAACCTGTGGAGGATTTGACCTAACTATCTTCAAGGTAAACCTGAATTCACTATGAAAGAATCAAAATTCATACAAAAGGACTTACAAGCACCCCCGCTTGACTTCCTAATGCTATCCACCAGTAGAACTTACTGACACGACCACGTGCAAACTCCGAATCCACAGACTCCTTTTTTCTTGGATTCTCCACAAGATACAAGCTCCCCGCTTGTGTTTCTTTAAGTTCCAATGGCAGCAACTGAATTGATCATCAAGGTGTAGATAACATCTTCTCTTTGAAAATCCTAAGTTTTGTATAAAGGAAAACTCCTATAGATCTCACAAGAGATTTACACAAAACAGCAATATGAGCAACAACCTTTAGAGAGCCTTTTGGTACAAAACCCTAAAAATAAAAAGAGGCACAATAGGCACTCTAATCTCTCTAAAAAGCTCTCAAAAAAGTTTTAGGGTTTCCTTTATATATATGAGTGTTTTACTTGAATTCCAAGACGTTTAAATAGAGTTTGGGCTGAACTGGAACACTACAGAAAAATAAATCTGTACATGGTTCAATCGATCGAGTCTAATTTTCGATCAATCGAGCCTTACAAATCTCTTGTTGTTATGAGCATTATTTTTGTAAAGGGCTTTTTACTTGTAAACTTTGAACTTTTAATTTGTGTTTTGTCATGGATTGCCAAAAGGGGAGTTTGTTAGGTTCTAAAAACTTAGGATTTATGTATTTAGAACTCTAATATGTAATGTTGGCAAATCATGATCAAAACAGGTTGTTTAGTTTAGGGTTAGGCTTGCTCAAAGAATGTTTATTTGTAAAATTGGAATCGAGTGTTCTGCAGGATTTACTGTGTAAATCTGTCTAACTCGATTGATCGAAAATTAGGCTCGATCGATCGAAAGTCGTGCAGATTGTTTTTCTGCAAAATTTTCCAACTCAGCCCAAGCCCATTAAGGATTAGGGTTTCAGATTTACCTCTCCCACTATATAAAGGAAAACTCATCTAGATCTCATAAAAGATTTACACAAAACAGCAATATGAGCAACAACCTTTAGAGAAAAATAAAAAGAGGCACAAGAGGCACTTTAATCTCTCTAAAAAGGTCTCAAAAATGTTCTAGGGTTTCTCTTATATATAGAAGTGTTTTACTTGAACCCCAAGACGTTTAAATAGAGTTTGGGTTGAACTGGAACACTACAGAAAAATAAATCTGTAAATGGTTCGATCGATCGAGCCTTACAGATTTAGTCCAATAAATTCTGCAATCACTTGATTCCAATTTTACAAATAAACATACTTTGAGCAAGCCTAACCCTAGACTAAACAACCTGTTTTGATCATGGCTTGCCAACATTACACATTAGAGTTCTAAATACATAAATCATAAGTTTTTAGAACCTAACAATATAGGTAGTAAATTGTTATTGGATCTTATTTGGGCCATTACTGACATTACTTTTAAAAAAAAAAAAAAACCAATTATGAATAGCTTGTCACTTAAGTTATGAATTTATTATAAAAATATTGTGACCGTAGTTTTGTTGAAGAAAGAAGAAAAAAACATGACACGTTCAGTCCAAAATCCATCTTCTTTGGCAAGTGTAGGTAATCTGTAATTTTTTGGTGGTCCTACTACTTCCATATTTCTAATAATGGAGTCTTACTTGTACAAACCCATCTCCATTATGCAAGCACAGGTCCTACTTGTTCTAACTTTTAATAATTTTTAAGTAAAAAACAGCAGCATTAAGAGAGGGAAAAGAGAAGGAAAAGACATGGAACGGCCCAAATGGAAACGTTCCTTTTCACATGAACAATTCTAAGGAAAAAATATTAGTCCATATATGTTTGTTTTTATAGATATGAAAGATTTGAACAGCTTCTTCGTGATGATAGTTTTTTAAAAAAGAAAAAAGCTATTGCGTGTATGCACACAATCAAAACAATTCATTTTTCACAACCAAAAAAAAAAAAAAAGGTGAGAAAGTAAGAAGAAGTCTTTGACTGAAATAATTTTCTACGAGGAACTAAATTTCTACGAAACAAAGTAACAAACCGAACCTAATTTCAAAGAATATCCATTTATACATCTTAAAAAATCTATGATTTTCTTTTTTTTTGAATGAAGACGATAGAGACATATGATTTATTTAATTGGGTTTCTCAAAGCATAAGGTGCAGAAATGTTTCAACCAGATTCCTTTTATCATATAGTTTCTAAATTCTAATAGGGAGCAAGTATTCTTTTCAAAAATATGCTTTGAAGCCACATGACATAATAAAGAACAAATTTATGCTGCCACCTGCAGATTAATTTATAAGCTGAGGTACTGTAAGGCAACCCGTAGTGTTCATATCACGACTCCTTAAAATCATATATGCTGCCACTTGCAGATTAATTTATGCTGCCACTTGTTCGTAAAAGACACTAATGAACCTAATCATGTGTGGGTAGTGGAAGTTGATGTGTTGGTTATTCTTCCTACGTTTATATATTATTGTTTCTGTTAGTCCTTAAAATCACAATTCTTCTATTGTTTCCAAATACTGAGAGCTTATTTCTGTGAATATCGTGAGAGCTTGTTATCACAGAACCAAACCAAAGATGGCTGAGAAAATCCTGAGTGTTGTTGCTGCGGAAATAGTAGGCAAGCTGATTTCACTTGCTACTGAGCAGATCAGCCTTGCCTGGGGCTTCAAGGAGGATCTGAAACAGCTTCGTGGCTCGTTAACCACGATTCAAGCTGTGCTGGCTGATGCAGAGAGAAGGCAAGTGAGGGAAGAGCAAGTGATGCTTTGGCTGCAGAGGCTTAAAAGACGTTTCTTATGATGCCGATGATGTGCTAGATGACCTTGCTTATGAGATTCTCCGGAGAAAGGTAGAGATCCGAAACCAAATGAAGAGAAAGGTATGCTTCTTCTTTTCATTTTCAAACCCCATTGCATTCCGTTTCAAGATGGCCAACAAAGTTAAGAATATTCATGAATCGCTAAAAACGATTATTGATGAGCAAATAAATATGATTTTACTAGAGCGGGACCAATAAATGCATATCTTGAGATGATCCCAAACCCAGAGCGAGAGACAGACTCCTCTCTTGATCCTTTAGAAGTTGTAGAAGGGAAGATCATACCTTAGAAATAGTAAAGTTGTTGCTTAATGTATAGTCAATCAACAACTCTCGGTCATTCCAATTGTAGGAATGGCAAGTTTGGGAAAAACAACTTTAGCAAAACTAGTGTATAATAATATCTACTACGGAAACATTTTGATGAAAAAATATGGATATGTGTCTCTGATAATTTCAGTAATAAAAGGATCGAGCCAGATTCTTGAATCTCTTACCCATAACTCATGTTCATTAGGGAATAAGAATGCAATATGCGAAAGCCTTAAAGAAAAGTTACAAGGTAAAAGATATCTTCTCGTACTTGATGATGTATGGAATGAAGATTCCCATGAATGGGATACTTTAAAGGAAAGTTTATTAGGAATTAATCCAAATAATGGAAATAATATCATTGTAACAACCCGTAATGACAAAGTAGCAGAAATCATGCGAACACTTCCCAAACATAACATGAAAAACTTATTGGACAAAGAATGTTGGGAAATAATCAAGAATCGAGTATCTACAAAAGAAAGAATTCCATTAACACAAGAATTGGAGGATATTGGAACGGAGATTGCTAAAAGATGTCATGGGATTCCATTAGTTGCAAAGGTTATAGAAGGCACAATGTCTTGGAAGGTTGAGGAAAGTGAATGGTTGAAAATTCAAAGCAATATGGTTTGGAATACCCAAGATGATAGTGTACACACAATTTTCGTAAAAGATAAATCACACGATCACGAAATAGTGTAACAAATAATCAATTTGTATTTGATTTGTATATGTGTGAGTACAATCCTTTGTATGAATCTTTACAATGAAAGAGTACAATAAATTCCTCTGATTCGATCTCCAAGAAATGTTACAATCCGAAGGGGCTATGAAGCTTGATCTTGAATCGTGCTTTGATGTCTCCAAGTTGAATGAATAGTTGAACGTGCTTGATTTGATGCGAGGGCCGTTGGCTTGATCTCGAACTAGGTTAAAGGAGAATCCCCACTTTGATTTGAAGAAGTAGGAATAGGCATTGATGAACAATGGAATTCTTGTAAACTTTAGAGATGACTCTCTATTTTGGCAGAGTGTCAGTAGTGTTTTCTCTCTAAGTGTTCTCCTCTTTTTCATATGAGAAGCCTCTATTTATAGGCAACTCAATAGTATTTAATTTGGAATTTTCTCTCAGCATTTATTGAGAGTTGAATTATGAATTTAATTTGGTATTTTATTTAATAAGAACTTTCCATATAGGTCTTTTCTTCTGACGCTGCCATATGGCTTTCTTCATTTGATGTTGCCACGTGGCTTGACTTCATTAACTGATCGTCCATGTCATCAATTAGAAATTAATTTGATCACAAATATTTTATCATGGACAATCGGACGGTTGTGAATACATCATAAAATTTTGATGTCTACAGATAGCAATTGTATCTTATCGATACTAAATTAAGCTTTGATCATCTTTATCCACCATCTCTAAAAAAGTGTTTCACATATTGTGCAATTTTCCCTAAAGATTATTCCATGGGAAAGGAAGAACTAGTTCAACATTGGATGGCTGAAGGGTTCCTTCAACCATCTCAGAAACATTTTTTGGTGGAGGATATTGGTTTTGAGTATTTTGATATTTTATTGGGGAATTCTTTATTCCAAGATATAGAAAGGGACAACTATGGTGATATTATAAGCTACAAGATGCATGATCTTGTACATGATCTTGTCCTCTCAATTTCAAAATGGGAAATCTTACATGTAGAGGGCAAAGTGGGGGGGGGGGGGGGGGGGTGAATTTGATATGTCTCATATTCGACGTTTATCTCTTATATACAATGACCAAACAACACCAATAATCCCACTATCTAGAGATGACATGGGTAGATTGCGCACAATATTTTCTATTCGTGCTAATCTTGGCGACAATTTACTGGACTTAAAATGTGTACGTGCTGGTCTAACTTTATTTGGGCAACATGTAGAGGAGTTGCCCAAGTCAATTGGTGAGTTTAGACATTTGAGGTTTTTCCACATTGAGCGAACCAACATCAAAGCATTACCTAATTCTGTTACCAAGCTCTACAACTTACAAACTCTAATAATCAAGGATTGTCATCTTCTCGAAGAGCTTCCAAATGATCTACGAAATTTGACTAACTTGAGACATATTAACATTGGCCATGAGTACATAAAACAATTGCCAATCAATATGGGCAAGTTGACTTGCCTTCAAACATTGTCTTTCTTTGTCATTGGTCAAGATAATGGTCATCAAATTGCAGAAGTGGGATGCTTAAGCCAACTCAGAGGAGGATTAAGTATCTACAATCTAGAGCATGTGAGAGATAAAGAAGAAGCCAAAATTGCAAATTTATTGGGAAAGACAAGAATGCACAAATTGAGATTCCATTGGAGTAGTGAAAGAGAAGGCAATAATAATGATGAGGATGTACTGGAAGGCCTTCGACCTCACCAACATTTGAAAAGCTTAGAAATAGAAAATTTTAGGGGTGAGAAGTTCCCTTCATGGATATTGGCACGTGATGGGTTTCTTTTGGACCATCTGTTAGAAATTCGTTTAGAAAACTGTGACAAGTGCAACAAGATTCCTACACTTGGGCATTTACCCCATCTCAAGGTTCTTGAAATAAAGGGAACGGATAATGTGACATGCATTGGAACAAAATTTTACATTAATTACAGTGGTGAGAGATCAAATAATAGTGGAGGTGGTAATGACAAAAAAGTGGTGTTCCTAGCTTTGAAAACACTTGTTTTGATGAATTTGCCCAACCTAATGGAATGGAAGGACGCGTTGGAGTTGACAACAGTAGAAATGGTGTTTCCTTGCCTTGAGGATTTGACCATTAACTCATGTGGCCACTTGATAAGTGCTCCATATCATTTTCCAACTCTTAAGAAGTTATGGATTTCTGGTATCAAAAGCATGGCATTCGAAAGGATTATCAGAAAGCTTTCCACACTCACCTCCCTTTGAATTTTGTGTATTTCAGAACTTGTTTATTTGCCAGAGCAGTTTTTCCAGAATAATAGGAGTCTCATGTCTATATACATTGCGGATTGTTTTGATTTGGTATCCTTCTCGCTACATTAAGATGTAACCTTTCCTTCTCTTGAGACGTTTGAAGTATTTTATTGTCCTAATTTGAGATCCTTTCCAAGTCTACAAGGTGTGGGGTCCTGTCTCCGAAGTCTGGCGATATCGTGTGGTAACGAAGTTCTACCAAGTGGGTTACAATCCTGCACGTCTCTTTCAATATTGAGGATAGAGTGTCCAAATCTGATATCAATTCCAGAACTACGAGAATTGCATTCACTTACGGTGTTAGATATTTGCGAATGTTCTAATCTGAAATCAATTCTAGATCTAGGAGAATTGCATTCTCTCACCCATCTAAACATTATGTATTGCCAAAAGTTAATAGGTCCGCGAGAGGAATTAAAGTGCGTCGCCCGCTTAAAGACTTTGGTGATTGGTGGGTTTTGTGAAGAGTTGGATGCGTTCCCCAGTCTCAGTTCCATCCAACACTTGCACACGTCCCTTGAAACACTGTTTTTGTTTAGGTGGGTTAAACTCAACTCTCTCCCGGACGAAATACAACGCTTCACTTCCCTTAAAAATCTGCACATAAACAACTTTGATGGACTGGAAGCTTTGCCTGAGTGGTTGTGCTACCTTTCTTCTCTTCATATTTTGGAACTTTGTAACTGCAAAAACCTGATGTACCTACCCACATCACAAGCCATGCAACACTTCACTAAATTAGAATCATTGATTATTTTTAAATGTCCCAAATTAAAGGAAAGATGTGCAAGGGGTAGCGGGGCAGAGTGGTCCAAAATTGCCCATATTCAACATGTCAGACTTAGAGATTGAGCGGTAAGTTTACACATACCTCAAATTGTCTTCTTCAGTTTTCCCAATTTCTCTAATACCCTATATTCTTAATTGTTCCTAATATCTTGCTTTTCTTTCTTCAGTTTTCCAAAAATATATTTCCTGGCACTACGAGAAGAAGTAATAAATCTCATGGAATTTCAATTCATTCCCTAGGAATTGATGGGAAATATTTTATTCTAAAGGGTAGCTGCGTAGATTTGTCCACAGCTTTAATGTTATTAAAGAGGAAGCAACTTGAGTGGTAAGTTTACTAATACCTTATATCATCTTCTCTTCTTTTCTATGATAATCTCATTTCATAATTGCACCAAATTCTTGCTCTCTCTCTCTAGTTTTCACTCCCTTATTTTGACATTTCTGTTGTGTATAGCTGGAGGCAAAATCAATCAACTATTCCATTCTCAACTGTCGGAGCTAACAGTAGTTCATAAAAGCTGGTAAGTTTTCTCGAATTTTACTGAAAAAAAAACAAAAAAGAAAAAATTGATAATAAATAGTTTTCTTATAAAATTAATTTGGCATGATTAGTGCTAGTATTGAGATGTTACTCAATTGGGGCAAGCCTCTATGAGATTTATAATGTAATACATTTAACAACCTAAACTTGCCAAGTCACCACTAACCTCAAAATAGATAAATATTCTAAAAAGACTTAATTATCAACAATTTCTTATTATCTGATTATCTATTTTATTTCCATGTAAGCAGGCTTATTTTTGACAAAAACCAACAACCAATCACAGAACTATTTAATTAATTTTAATTGTTTAACCAATAAGTATTAATTTAAATTAATCATGCGTGATCGGTTCCACCCAAACAAAATGCATGCAGACCGTAAAAACTTGATCATGTGATATCTTTCAATCCAACGGTCCGATTTGGGAATCAGACATATTGTCACAATTGTTAGAATCTCAAGATCATTTTTTATGATATGCAATGAATGAATTAATGTATGTAATGCAACTATAATTTTTTCGGGTATATGAATGGTCATTCTAGCCATCTTCTAAGATTAAATTATGGGTGCAAAATTGAGTGTCTACAGCGACGAAGGCTGCACGGCGGACGGCAGTAGGAGTCTTGGAGAATGCCCCAACCCAATGAGACAACTTTGCATTCCCGCTTATCCCTTTCCTCAACTCGGCCTCCACGGCCTCCTCCTTGGCAAAAAGCTTGATATCTTTCGGGTCCGTATCACTAAGAATGGGTAGCAACAGTTCGTTTGCCACATCGTCCAAGGTCACGGTGATCTCGCCATAAGAAAGGAAGAAGGTATGATTGGTGCTACACCACTGGCGGACTAAATGGTGGAGGTTGAACAAATCTCGATAGTTTGACAAACACTGGGATGAAACGATGGCCTTTAACACACCGGCCTACTGTAATGCTATCATAAAACCCACATTGAACAACTCCGTGTCTACCTACTCTTTCCAACCCAAAGACGTGCCCGACCCAAATTCAAAGAGAATAGGCACGAGTAGTGAACTTCCATAGCGAATATCAAGATTGGGAATGGTGGAAGCCAAAAGGGCCCAAGAAACCTCTGTGTCACAAAGGTAAACGGAAAGCCACATGTGACCCAACAGCAAAGGTGAATAGTCACCGGGTACTACGGGGAAGTGGATATGAGTGTCGTACCATGGGTCAATGAAAGGAGGACAATCACTACCCGGATCGCGACCCCCTTCCTCCTCCTTGGAGTGGTTCGATTCGGAATAGGGAGCTTCTGCACCCACGGTTTTGGCAAGTGGATCGTCGGCGGCAACCTATTTCCCTTTACGGCAGGAATAACCATCACCTTTTGCCGGCGACATGACAGATGACTTGAACGAAGAAGATGGGTAATGAGGTTTAGGGAAGACGAGACGGTGAAGGGAAAAGAAAAGAGAAGGTTATGAGGGAATGATGAGGAAACGAAAAATGAAGAGGTTAAGGACAATAAAAGTGGCGTGAAAGGAAGCAACGGGTCAGCGGTCAAAAGAGGCATCGTATTAATGAAGCAGAAGTAGTGTTTCGTAATTACCGCTAAACTGGGAAATTCGAAGAGACAAGTCTGTTCATGGCAGGAAAGGAAACAAGGCGGGGTCCATAGTTTAAAAAACCCGCGAAATAAAAGAAAAAAAAAAGGAAGAAGAGGATAATAGTAAACAAATAATAAGCATTCACATATGAGTTGCAAGAGCAATCCACATGCTCAGGGGGCTGAATGTTGAAGAAAGTGAGAAAAGAAAAGAGTAAAGCAAGCCTTAGCTGGCAGGATTGATGGCCAGCAGGCCCACAAGAATGAAAAGAGGTAAAGGTGGAGTTAGTGGGCTGAGGAAGCCCAAGGAATGAAGTAATAAGCCCATCGGACTAGTAAGAAGTAGAGAGAGAATAAACAGGCCGAAAAAGCCCAGGAAATGAGTTAGTAAACTCAATGGGCTAGCCTAAAAACCAATAAGTCCAAGCAGTAATGAGAAGTGAAGATGTGGCAATTGGGCCGAGGAAGCCCAAAGGATTTATCAAAAAGCCCGAATGATTAGCTTGTTACCTTATTATTGAACTGCTTGCTGTAACAATGTTATTTGCAGTTGTATTATTCTACCATAACCTTGCTAGGTTTCTTTGTCCTTTTATTTAGGCATTAGTATCATTTGTCAAGTGTTATAGTTATTTTGCCATATTGTATTCCTTGCTGTAATGTTTGTAACAGTTGCTTCTGCCATGGGTGTGCCATACACTCAAGACTCCTACCAAGGCGCGTCTATATTGGGATGGCCCAACTTCTGCACAAACTAGACTAAGGTGTGTTTCACTTAGGCTGGTCCCAACTCTACTACCTCAAAATCACGGGTTGTGGTACAGCAGAAGAGATCAAAGCCTAACAACACAAAAGGCCCGCCGCAATTTTCTTTTCTGTTTTTCTATTTTTATTAAGCATAATAACCCACTATATTTGGTTAGACATAACAAATAAATATCAATGCTTTCGTTATCGATGACTTATCCTTAACAAGGATTAGGATTTCCCAGCTTCCTTGTTGGTGCGTGGTCCTCAAAATTGGGTCCCCCTAGATCGTTTATCTATTAAAATCAATGTGGATGGTATTGTTGGCCCTTATTATTCTTCTATGGCTACAATAGCTGGGAATTGGAGAAGTGAGTTAATGTTTGCTTGCTCCCAAAAGGTAAACACCACCTTCCCTCTTCAAGTTGAAGTTAGTGCAATTAAATGGCAAATCATGTGTTATTGGAGAATCTTAAGCTAAATTTTATACAACTATAGTAAACTAGTATAAATACCAGTTGACTGTAGCAAGTTGTCAAAAATAAAATACAATATTTTATTAAGATTATATCTCTTCCTTTAATTAAAAAACTCAAATTCTTTTGCTTCCTTTATTATTTTAATGAATTTTTTATATTATTTTGAAAGAAGTGAAAAAAAAGAACATTTGATATTGTGTGTATTATAAAGTGTGGTGGTAAAATAGATAAAGTAGCTTTTTGAGGTGCTAAGAGCTAAAATTTTTAACACCACCACTATGAATGCTCTAACTTCAACAACAACAAAAATCCTAGGTACCTTAGTATTAAAAAAAATTATTTTGTTTTTGTTTTTGTTTTTGTTGGTAAATGATTGCATTTTAATGTATTTAGAAACAATGATTTTGAGTATTTATAATTTTTTAATACTATACGAATGCCTATATGAAGTTTTTTTTTTTTTTTTTAACACTTTGGCCTTCATTAGCCTAAAATCCTAGGTCTGTTCCTAGATGTGGGTAACTGCCCCTCATCTTTTGAGTCTATTATCAGGAGTGAGGCTTGTTCTTTTGTATAGCTTTGCTTTTTTCTTTGGTTTATAAAGTCATTCTTTCATAAAAAAATAAAAAAAGAATTTAGGGGCCTCTCCAATTCCCACAATCATGGATGTATCAAAAACATGGGATTCGAGAGTTCAATAGTACGCGATTTACCTCTAGCATATTTCAGAATGTTGTTTGGGTGTCTTATAATAGGTGCGACCATGTAGGAAAACCATGTAAGAAAGGCCATTAACATTCGGGCCTGGGCTATCACTTCCAAACCTACTTAGGGCCTAGGCTTAAGGCCCACTATACAAAAAAAAAAAAAAAAAAAAAATTTAGAGGGGAATTAAGGCCTCCAAAATTGTACGTGTGTTCCAAAATTGTCCCAAAAATTAAAATTTTTAAATGGAAAGAAAAATTGGTGTGTTTTGTTTTCTTTCCCCCACCTCTAAAAAGTCCCTTAGAATATTGAGTTAATAGGAATCGAACCCAATTAAAATTCTAAATAATTACTAAAATAATTGTTGCGTCCCTAATAATTATTGAGAATCAACAGTCTCAACAACAACTTGAGACTTTCCCTTTTGTAAATAAAACTCTTAAATAACAGATTGCATTGTTAAGTGAAATTGTAATAATATCTGTAGGGACTCAATTTGTAATGGACCCTTAACAATAAAATTTGTAGAGCGTGGGTGTAAGGGCTAGGCATTAGCAAGACAAACAACGAATGATATGAAATCCACAGGAATAATAGCAAAGTAATCTTACTGGGTGTTTGTGAGGATAATCATCATCACTTTGGTTAGGTGTTTATGAAGATCTTTATAATGATTTCGGCTAAGTGTTTGTGAGGATCCTGATAATGATTTTGGTTAAGTGTTTGTGAAGCGTATTCGTCCTCGGCTCAATCCGAGGATCTCTTTTTCTTAGAATTGATCTAAATCCTGTCCTTTCTCTTAGGACTAATAAATATCAGGGGCCTCCCTCTTATGCTGGGAATCCTCTTGGTTATATAGCATCGTTTTAGTTAATCTTAGCCGTCCATTTGTCGGTTATCCGAACTCTGTGTATAAGGGTTTGTCCCATCATCTGCTTTTGCAGGCTTTATGTTAGTTCTTAGCTGCCTTTGCAGACTTTTTATTAGTTGAAGTGACCGAGGCATCTGGGTTTGCTGGTCACTTCACCATTAAAGCGGTCAGAATGTTGGTGGAGTACATTTAATGGGTGAGAGATATTTTCCCTTCATCAACGTCGGTTCGTCGAGGAGGTGTGAATCATTGCAAGGCCCCTTGAGGGCTTGGGCTTTTCCCTTTTACCCTCGGCCTCTATATTCTCCTCGGCGCTGGCCTTGGGCCGGCTATGGAGTGGGCCGGGGTTGTTTAAATATTTGGGGCCCCATAATAGCCCCTCAAAATTCTGCTGCCCGACCTCTAGGGTGGGGAGGAGGATTTTGACTTCTTTGGTAAATTTTCATGCCCTGTTGAGCCTTACATTTCTGTCAGTGTTATTGTTACTTTAACTGCTTTTGCAACTTCTTTTTGGCACTAAGGGCCTGTCCGAGGAGTTTTTTCTTGTTTTTACAAGGCTTTTATCTTTCTAGTTTATACTTTTCTGCCTGAGCTTCTTATTGGTTCCTCTAGGATGGGTAGGTTTAAGTTGTTTGTGCTTTAGGGCTCAGTTTCTCGTGGTTTTCATCCCTGATAGGGCTCATTATTTAGCATCAGAAGGGTTGGCTTCGCCGTAGATTTGGGCCCTTGGTCAGTACAAGGACCCTGGTTCCGTTCAACGCTTATATTGCCCTATAGTGACCAGTTTCCACATAGGTTTGGGTCCGAAAACCATGCAAGACCTTGGCTCTATCCAGTACCTAGTTTTCTCATGTTAAATTGTTAGTTTCCCCAGAGGCTTGAGTCCGAGGACCATACAATGCCTAGGTTCTGTCTAACACTTTGTTTTTTCATCTGAAGTATCTGGTTTCCCCAGAGGCTAGTGTCCGAGGACCATACAATGCCTTGGTTCTGTCCAGTACCTAGTTTTCTCATGTTAAGTTGTTAGTTTCCCCAGAGGCTTGAGTCCGAGGACCATACAATGCCTAGGTTCTGTCTAACACTTTGTTTTTTCATCTGAAGTATCTGGTTTCCCCAGAGGTTAGTGTCCGAGGACCATGCAATGCCTTGGTTCTGTCCAGTACCTAGTTTTCTCATTCTCATCTGAAGTATCTGGTTTCCCCAAAGGCTTAAGTCCGAGGACCATGCAATGCCTTGGTTCTGTCCAGTACCTAGTTTTCTCATTCTCATCTGAAGTATCTGGTTTTCCCAGAGGCTTGAGTCCGAGAACTATGCAATGTCTTGGTTCTGTCCAGTACCTAGTTTTCTCATGTTAAGTTATTAGTTTCCCCAGAGGCTTGAGTCCGAGGACCATACAATGCCTAGGTTCTGTCTAACACTTTGTTTTTTCATCTGAAGTATCTGGTTTCCCTAGATGCTAGTGTCCGAGGACCATACAATGCCTTGGTTCTGTCCAGTACCTAGTTTTCTCATTCTCATCTGAAGTATCTGGTTTCCCCAGAGGCTTGAGTCAAAGAACCATGCAATGCCTTGGTTCTGTCCAGTACCTAGTTTTCTCATTGTCATCTGAAGTATCTGGTTTCCCTAGAGGCTTGAGTCCGAGGACCATGCAATACCTTGGTTCTGTCCAGTACTTAGTTTTCTCATGTTAAGTTGTTAGTTTCCCCAGAGGCTTGAGTCCGAGGACCATACAATGCCTAGGTTCTGTCTAACACTTTGTTTTTTCATCTGAAGTATCTGGTTTCTCCAGAGGCTAGTGTCCGAGGACCATACAATGCCTTGGTTCTGTCCAGTACCTAGTTTTCTCATTCTTATCTGAAGTATCTGGTTTCCCCAGAGGCTTGAGTCAAATAACCATGCAATGCCTTGGTTTTGTCCAGTACCTAGTTTTCTCATTGTCATCTGAAGTATCTGGTTTCCCTAGAGGCTTAAGTCCGAGGACCATGCAATGCCTTGGTTCTGTCCAGTACTTAGTTTTCTCATGTTAAGTTGTTAGTTTCCCCAGAGGCTTGAGTCCGAAGACCATACAATGCCTAGGTTCTGTCTAACACTTTGTTTTTTCATCTGAAGTATCTGGTTTCCCTAGAGGCTAGTGTCCAAGGACCATACAATGTCTTGGTTCTGTCCAGTACCTAGTTTTCTCATTCTCATCTAAAGTATCTGGTTTCCCCAGAGGCTTGAGTTCGAGGACCATGCAATGCTTTGGTTCTGTCCAGTACCTAGTTTTCTCATTTTATTTATTATCTTATCTATTTATCCATAGCCATTTAATTCTACATTGCTATAATTTACAATAAACATTAAATAAGTAAACTTTTCAAGCAAAATAATAATAAATGCATGCTGAGGTTGGGATAGGAGAAGACCCGCTTTGTTCTGCCTCTTCGTTTGGCGTGACACTTCTGATTACGAGGCGTCTCTTGGGTTGTTCGAGTAACGCGTTTTGACGTCTCGGTACCTCCTCGTTAATGAGGCACCTCCTCATTAATGTCAGTTGTGGATTTACGAGGATCTAACGGTGGATAAGCCCCTTGGAATTTGAGCGGAATTATTGCCTCCGAAAACCTCTCCCTGGGATTTAATGCGAATTGGCTCTCACCAACTTTTCGCCCTCTATAAAAAGGCGTTCTTAGGGCAACCTTTTCCTTCACACTTGACAAACATTCGTCTTAAACTTCTCCCAAAAATATTGCCTAGAGGTTCTGCAAGACATAGCAGTTTGAGCCCCTTCACACGAATTGGCCCTTGGAAAGGGCGGTCTCGAGGATGCACAGCCCCTATTAGGAGCCGAGGATGGCACCCCGACCCTGGACGTCACGTTGGGGTTGGAGTAGGGGTAGGAGAAGTCCGGAGATTCTCCTTCTTTTTAACCTAACCAGAGGTGGAACCCTCCTTACCGTTTGGAGGAGGATCCAGAAAGAACGTAACCTCCTTCCCTTGGGCGTGGGTTTGTGACCCTCCAAGCCGGCAGCGATGGGGGTGGGAGGGAAACCAAGCGGAACCCAGAAGTGGAGCCGTCCTGTGCCGCGGCCTCTTTCGCCTTCCATGTTGCCTTCCTTCTTTCTTTTCCCTTTTATCTCTTCTTTTTTTGCTCCTCAACCAGCCTTCCCCTCTTCATTTCCTCTTCTCTTACTTCTCATCCAGCCTTCTTTTCTATCTTTTGTTCCTCAACAAGCCTTCTTTTCTATCTTTTGTTCCTCTGCCAGCTTTGCTAGGCGTCTGTCTTTGTAGTTAGTTTTAGAACAAGCCCCACGGGCATCACTTGTAAGAGATGTAACTTTGCCTTCATATATTAATAAAGAAGTAGACTTGTTTTGTCTCTTTTTACTTTTCGCATATTCTTGTTTCTTGTGATTGTAGACTTCCGAATGAATGTTGTTGCTGTAAACTATATTGTTCTGGTGTTGTTTTTTTTTAGAAGTGTTGCTCTTGATTTTTTCACACCAACCGTCTTGCTAACGCACAAATCCTCCCCACAGACGGCGCCAATTGTAGGGACTCAATTTGTAATAGACCCTTAACAATAAAATTTGTAGAGCGTGGGTATAAGGGTTAGGCATTAGCAAGACAAATAATGGATGATATGAAATCCACAGGAATAATAGCAAAGTAATCTTACTGGGTGTTTGTGAGGATAATCTTCATCACTTTGGTTAGGTGTTTATGAAGATCTTTATAATGATTTCGGCTAAGTGTTTGTGAGGATCCTGATAATGATTTTGGCTAAGTGTTTGTGAAGCGTATTCGTCCTCGGTTCAGTCCGAGGATCTCTTTTTCTTAGAATTGATCTAAATCCTGTCCTTTCTCTCAGGACTGATAAATATCAGGGGCCTCCCTCTTATGCTGGGAATCCTCTTGGTTATATAGCATCGTTTTAGTTAATCTTAACCGTCCATTTGTCGGTTATCCGAACTCTGTATATAAGGGTTTATCCCATCATCTGCTTTTGCAGGCTTTATGTTAGTTCTCAGCCGCCTTTGTAGACTTTCTATTAGTTGAAGTGATCGAGGCATCTGGGTTTGCTGGTCACTTCACCATTAAAGTGGTCAGAATGTTGGTGGAGTACATTTAATGGGTGAGGGATATTTTCCCTTTATCAACGTCGGTTCGCCGAAGAGGTGGGAATCCTCGGCGAGGCCCCTTGAGGGCTTGGGCTTTTCCCTTTTACCCTCGGCCTCTATATTCTCCTCGGCGCGGGCCTTGGGCCGGCTATGGAGTGGGCCGGGGTTGTTTAAATATTTGGGGCCCCACAATATCCTTAATTAGAAACTATTGTTCCACACTTTAAAAGTTTTTTTATTCCTGTAATATTATAATTTTAAGTGGATTAGCTATTTTCAATTGCAAAGAGTTGTTGAAAAACCTAAATACAAATGCTTAATTAGTAATATTGTATCTCAAAAACAAGACAAATGATTTTAAAGAAAAAATTATAATATATAAAATTAAATAAATATTTTTCAATTACTATTAATTAATATAGAAAGCTCCATTTAAACTCATTGTCTTAACTCTTAAGCCCCAAAATATATTTGTTCTCATTGATCCTGAATATCTCTACTTTCTTCCCCTTTTTAAGGGTGTAGGGTATGAATTTGTTGGGCCTGGTACCAACTCTGTGTTGTGAGCCCAACAAATGCCCAACAATAAATTTGTAGAGAATGGGTTAAACAGCTAGGCTGGGTTATGATTTAGCAACGATTCATGCAGGCTGAAATAATAAAAACGATGGTAAACCGGTGTTTTATAGATGATCTCTTTGGTCCGAAGAGGCTTTATATTTGAAAGCTTTCACTTGTACAAAAAATTCCCCCCCTCTCTTTGTGAGGCCTGCTATCCTTATATAGACCCCCTTTTCTCATCCTTACCGCACACTTGTCCCTCATCTAGGCGCCTACTTGAGTACTGGTCACATCAGCCGTTTGCTTTAACCTGCAGTGAGTGGTGGTAGGTGAAGATTCACTGTTCAGGTGTCTTCTCCACATAAATGCAGCCAGGAAAGTTGCTGCAATGCATTAAATGTGGCAGTGGCAGCTTTAGTGGCAGGATATTTCATGATAGCTCCGCAGTTAGGCATGCTCGGGGCTCAGCTTTCGTAGGAAAATCTTCAGCATAGCTCCTTGGTCAAGTTCTGGGCAGGCCCGTTGGAGATGGTCTCTTCAACCCGAAAAGGTTGTCTTCGGACGGACCATTTGTCCCTCATGGGCTGTACTCTTACCAGGATGGCAAAACATTGATGTTTTTATCCTCTTTGGACAGAGAGCCTTGTCTGGATTGGGCCTCTGGCCCAACATACGACACTGGGCTTTCTTACCTACAATAGCCCCTCAAAATTTCACTTTTTACCTCGCATCCGAAGAGAAAAAAAGTGGGGTTTTGACCTTTTGACAAATGTGGGCGCAGAACTTTGACTTCGCGCGTGTGCGCGCGTGAGTTTGGGCGCCTTCTTTATAACCGCTGCTGTCGCGCCGTTTCCTAGGCGTCATTAATTACTCCAGGCGGCGTCTTGTCCCTGAAATCTAGCGGTCCATTTCAAATCAAAGGACGAGATTCTCCTCGAAATTTTTGGGCGGGCTAAGTTTCACCACTTCACCTACCACTATATAAAGTTCCAGATGGGATTGTCTTCTCATTTTGCAAACTTCAGAACTCCCGGCGAACTCAAGCGCTCAGACTCTCAAAGCCCTTCCTGTAATCCGCTTCAAACAGTTCCAGAATCCACTACGATCTCCCTGCGAGACCAAAGCTCATCCGCCGATATCATTCTTCGTAAGTTCTCTCCCCGAGATTTTCGTATTACATTGAGATTGCCTCTTCGGCCCGTGGTAGCTTATCCCAGTCGCCGTTTCGTGTTTCCCTTCCTCTGACCTTGTCAACCATGGGTAGATTTGAGTGTCTAGTGAACAGCCCCTCCCGGATAGAAGATTTTAGGGCGACATATCACATTCCTCAGGAAGTGGGCTTAAGGTATTGCTCCACAGAGGGGTTGCTACTGGACAAGGAAGAGGGCGAAGTCATTATCCCCATTATCGCCTTCTTGGAGGGGGGAATGACCATTCCCATGGGTCTAGTCACCAGGAGTTACCTTACCGCCCATAGGCTTAGTCCTGACCAGTGCGCACCCAATACCTTTAGAATCTTAGGTGCATTCGATGACCTAAACCGTCACTTAGGCTTGGGGTTAACCTGGCACGACGTGGTACATATGTACGAATGTCATACCAAAAAAGGGGCGGGATACTATTTAAAGTCCCGATCCGATGTCGTCAGACTCCTCTCCGGTCTTCCCAAGTCCAACAAAGGGATGAAGGACGATTTTTTGATCGTCTCGGGTGCCTGGCATGATGGGGTTCATTGCCCAACCACGCCAGGAACGCTAGGTGGGATACTCCCCCTTGAGCTTTTCTGACTCTCTTGTTTCTAGCTATTCGGACTTCTTTTTGTCATGTTACAATCCATTGACAGTCTCATCGCCCTCTTTGCAGATAGGAGGTACGTAACTCCTCGGCTAAGCCTCACAAATACTGCGGCCTTGAACTACCTTCTTCGGTCGGAGATCTTTGCCAGCGAAGACGGACAGCTTAGGTTCGTTCCCCTTATCCTTGGCTATACCCCAAAGACTGAACTCCAGCCGAAAGGCAACGCCATAACACTTGGGGATCGCCGCCTAAACCGTATTGACGTGGCAAGGAAAACCTTTTTGGCCCCTTTTGATCTCGCCCCGGTGCCCCATCCCCATCCGCAGGGCATTCCACCACTAGTTCAACCCATTCAACAAGTGCCATTTCAACCAGTAGCCGAGGAAAGAGTCGCCTCTTCTACTCCTTCGCTTGACGAACAGATCGATCAGTTCAAGTTCGAAGAGGAAGATTCGGAGGAGGTTCAAATCTTGTCCGCCGAAGAGGCCCTCGACGGACATTCAACCGCCCCACTCTTGAATATAGCTTTGCCAGAAGACACTGACGAGGAGGACATGCAGACTCTTGGTCAGCTGATGAAGAATAGGAGGTCGACGACTGCGGCTAAGGGCACTGGCATGTCCCAGCCCACGGCCAATCTCCCACCACCGCCTCCCCCTCCTCCGGCCCCAAAAGATCCAGGTTTGAAAACGATGCCTGATCTGAAGAAAAAGAGGGTAGTGACAGACGTGACTGACATCGAGGAGGGGGAAGTGGTTCCTCCGAAGGGACCTAAGCAGCAGAAGAAGACCCATGATACCAGGAACAAACGGGCTTCTTCTACTGAGAGTAGGGAGGAAAATTTGACTGCCGAAGTGCGGCGAGGGACCCATGACTGGTCCCCGAAGCTTACTCTGGATGGCGCAGCCATCCCTTTCGACGCCTCCCTCAGAAACTATGCTGGAGGGAAGGCCGGATACATAGCAGAAGCGCTAGAGCAGCCCCTTCTTCTTCCGAAGGATATGGAGTCCTATCGGCGTTTCAGTGAAAAAGAGCTCTTCCTGTCCCTTAAACGAGATTTAGGCATGGTAAGACAACTGGTGCCCTTTTGCAGCTCTTTCGTAGCCCTTGTGTATTCATATTTTTCGTAACATTCTTTGGTTGCCATGCAGATTGCCCAGCAAATCTACGTGGCTGAAGAGTGGGTTCAGAAGAAGGAGGTTGACGTGCAAGCTGAGATCCGGTCCAGGGAGGACGTTGAAAAAGCACTGGGCAAGGCCAGGGATGAAAACGCCCGTCTCTCCGATCAACTGAAGGAGGAGGTAAAGGCAAGAAGAAATGCAGATGCGGGCCTTAAAACCGCAGAGAAGCAAGCCGAAGACCAACGTCAGAAGCTGTATACGACTGAAATCAATTTGGAGACGGAGAGGGCGTTGGTAAAAGAGCTTCGGCTTGAGCTGCAAATGGCCAGGGACGCTGCTAAGTTGGCCAAGGAAGATGCGCAATTGGCCAAGGAGGCAGTTGAGGCCGAGAAAAAAGCTGCCCACCTGCTGGGTGTGGAGGAGACCCAAGCAAGGCTGACCGAGGAGTTCGCCAAGGTCTGCAGGGACTACTGTGCCGTTACATGGAACAAGTGCCTCGATGCAGCTGGAGTCCCTGCGGAATCAGCCTTAAGGCAGCCTGGCAGCATCTATTATGATCCTGACCTATGTGATCCGCCTGAAACCTCGGAGGCACCCTCAGCGGACCAGAATCCTCCAGCACCAGCCGAAACGAGTCAGGCCCCTCTTCAGGCCGGAGATGTGGATGGTTTGCCAAAGAATAATCTGGTGCCTCAAGACAAAGTTCAGGATGCTTAGTTTATGTAACGGCTAGGACCTTTTGTCGTCCATTTTGTAACTAAATCATCTTTTTAAGGAATGAAATGGATTCTTTTTTGCTCCTTGTTGATTCTGCGGTGTTTGTTAAGTTGTCATCATGGCTAACAATGATAGACTAATAATTAAAACCAGAGTGACCATTCAAGCGCTGCTAAACAAGGCTTCGAAGCAATAAAAGTTAAAGTAATTCGGCTTAAGTTTAAACGCCTGTGAACGGAAGGTATACTAACCCAAGCCATCTGGTCCGAGGACCGCAAGCATGATTGAATTTAAGTTTTAAACATTTGTAAGAGATCGTAATGGAGTGTTAACTAACCCAAATCATCTGGTCCGAGGACTATAGGCATGATTGAATTTAAGTTTAAACACTTGAAAGAGGTCGTAATGGAGTGTTAACTAACCCAAATCATCTGGTCCGAGGACTACAGGCATGATTGAATTTAAGTTTAAACACTTGAAAGAGATCGTAATGGAGTGTTAACTAACCCAAATCATCTGGTCCGAGGACTACAGGCATGATTGAATTTAAGTTTAAGCACTTGAAAGAGATCGTAATGGAGTGTTAACTAACCCAAATCATCTGGTCCGAGGACTACAGGCATGATTGAATTTAAGTTTAAGCACTTGAAAGGGGTCGTAATGGAGTGTTAACTAACCCAAATCATCTGGTCCGAGGACTACAGGCATGATTGAATTTAAGTTTAAACACTTGAAAGAGGTCGTAATGGAGTGTTAACTAACCCAAATCATCTGGTCCGAGGACTACAGGCATGATTGAATTTAAGTTTAAACACTTGAAAGAGGTCGTAATGGAGTGTTAACTAACCCAAATCATCTGGTCCGAGGACTACAGGCATGATTGAATTTAAGTTTAAACACTTGAAAGAGATCGTAATGGAGTGTTAACTAACCCAAATCATCTGGTCCGAGGACTACAGGCATGATTGAATTTAAGTTTAAACACTTGAAAGAGATCGTAATGGAGTGTTAACTAACCCAAATCATCTGGTCTGAGGACTACAGGCATGATTGAATTTAAGTTTAAGCACTTGAAAGGGGTTGTAATGGAGTGTTAACTAACCCAAATCATCTGGTCCGAGGACTACAGGCATGATTGAATTTAAGTTTAAACACTTGAAAGAGGTCGTAATGGAGTGTTAACTAACCCAAATCATCTGGTCCGAGGACTACAGGCATGATTGAATTTAAGTTTAAACACTTGTAAGAGATTAGTATAGCAAAAATGTACTCATAACTGAAAGAAGAATTGTTTTAATAGTAGTACCTTTTTAGGTTATTTACAT
Organism: Quercus glauca; assembly: GCA_023736055.1. Lineage (NCBI taxonomy): Eukaryota > Viridiplantae > Streptophyta > Magnoliopsida > Fagales > Fagaceae > Quercus > Quercus glauca. Next base: position 29,111,877 of record CM043318.1, on the reverse strand, counting down.
TCCATGGCCGGGGCACTACATGATTATCCAGGTCTTCCAGGAAGTATGCTCCCACGCCGGCCCTCGAAGTGATGCGATATGGACCTTCCCAGTTCGGCCCCAGTTTTCCCCATGCCGGGTTCTTTGCATTACCTACCACCTTCCTTAGGACCAGATCACCAGGCTTAAGGGGTCTCAACCTCACATTGATGTCATAGCCCTGTTTCAGCTTCTGCTGGTAGTGCGCCAATCGGACCATTGCGTTCTCCCTTCGTTCTTCGATCAGATCCAAACCCTTTTCTAGCTGCCTGTCATTGTTGGTTGGGTCAAAAGAGCTAGTTCTGTAGGTTGGGAATTCAGTCTCGAGAGGTATAACGGCTTCAGCTCCATAGGTCATTGAAAAAGGGGTTTCACTGGTGGACCTGCAAGGCGTGGTTCTATATGCCCACAAGACCTGGGGTAGTTCTTCTACCCACCTACCCTTCGCATCGTCTAGCCTCTTCTTCAGCCCGTTAACTATGACTTTATTGGTGGCTTCGGCCTGCCCATTCCCTTGGGGATAGGCGGGGGTGGAGTATCTATTTGTGATTCCCAGCTCGTTGCAATAGCTTCTAAAAGCTTTGCTATCGAATTGAAGCCCGTTATCCGAGATGAGGGTATGTGGGACTCCAAATCTGGTGACGATGTTTTTCCAAACGAACTTCTTCACGTCTACGTCCCTGATATTTGCTAGAGGCTCAGCTTCCACCCACTTGGTGAAATAGTCCGTTCCGACCAATAAGAATTTCCTGTTTCCGGCTGCCTTAGGGAGAGGGCCTACGATATCCAACCCCCACTGAGCAAAAGGCCATGGGCTGGATAGCGGATTAAGGGTACCACCAGGTTGATGTATGCTCGGCGCAAAACGTTGGCACTGGTCACACTTTTTAGCGTGCTCATGTGCCTCTCTTTGCATATTTGGCCACCAATAGCCTTGAGTAATGGCTCGGTGAGCTAAGGATCTTCCACCAGTATGGCTTCCACAGATTCCTTCATGCAGTTCTTCCAACAGTGATTCGGCCGCCTCGGGGCGCATGCACATCAAGTACGGGCCAGAATAGGATCGTTTGTACAGTTTGTGATCTTCGGACAGCCAGAACCTTGCAGCTTTTCTCCGTATTTTGTCCGCTTCCCCCCTCTCTTCGGGCAACACATCATCCCTCAAAAACTTGATGATGGGGTCCATCCAGCATGGGTTGGTTCCGATACAGTGGACTTGGGGTGGCTTTTTTCTTAACTCCGTGGGTCTCTGCACGTCCTCAATCAGAATAACCCTTGGTAATTCCTGCGCCGAAGAGGTGGCGAGCGTAGCTAAGGAATCAGCATGCGTGTTGCCACTCCTAGGGATGTGCCGTAGGGTAAAACATTCAAACTCCGACTGTAGGGACTTGACCAGGTTTAGATATCCCTGCATCCTCTCATCTTTCGCTTCAAACTCTCCCAGCACCTGGCCGACGACCAACCTTGAGTCTGAGGATATCTCGACGGATATTCCTCCCATCCTTCGTACCATCTTTATCCCCATCAGTAGAGCCTCATACTCTGCCTCGTTATTCGTTGCTGAGAAGTCTAGCCTTAAGGCTTTTTCAATGATGATTCTCTCGGGGGATATCAACACTAGCCCTACGCCTGAGCCCCTCTGATTCGATGCGCCGTCTACATACACTTGCCAGGGCAATGTGTTTTGTGACGCGATCGTGCTGACTTGCCTTCCTACCGCGCCTAGAGCTTGTGCTGCTTCCTCTAAATGTGGTTCTGTGAACTCGGCGACCAGGTCCGCAAGGACCTGGCCCTTCACTGATGTGCGCGGCATGTACTTGATGTCAAAAGCCCCTAGCATCGTCCCCCATTTAGCAATTCTACCAGTGTAGTCGGCGCTTCGGAGTACGGCTCTGAGTGGGAGCTGAGTAAGGACTATAACGGTGTGAGCTTGAAAATAATGGGGCAACTTCTTAGTACCCAGCACAACGGCCAGAATGGCTTTCTCCAATGGCAAATAGCGGATTTCAGCCTCTTGTAGCGACTTGCTCACGTAGTAAACTGGCTTTTGCACTCCACAGTCCGTTCGGATCAGCACCAAGCTTACAGCATTAGGGGCCACGGCAATGTAAGCAAACAAGACTTCGTCTGGCTGGGGACTGGACATGATGGGGGGCTTAGCCAGGTAGTCTTTAAGTTGCTGGAAGGCAATAGCACATTCCTGTGTCCATTCAAAATCCTTCCACTTATTGATTAACGAGAAGAAAGGCCTGCACCTGTCTGCTGATCTGGAAATGAACCGATTAAGGGCAGCGGTCATCCCAGTCAGCTTCTGAATCTCCTTGGGATTCCGAGGAGCTCGCAAGTTGTTGATGGCCCTTATCTGATCGGGGTTAACTTCGATTCCCCTGTGTGTGACCATATACCCCAGGAATTTGCCTGATCCAACACCGAAGGAACATTTAGAGGCATTCAAGCGCAATCTGTGTCCCCTCAGAATTTCGAATATATTACTGAGATCCCCAATGTGTTCGGCAACAATCTTGCTTTTAACCACCATGTCGTCAATATAAACCTCCATGCTTTTGCCCAGCTGTGGCTCAAACATCCTCGTCATCATCCTCTGATAGGTAGCCCCTGCGTTTTTCAAGCCGAACGGCATTACCTTGTAGTGGTAATTTCCTACAGGAGTTACAAAGGATGTTTTCTCTTGGTCGGCGAGAGCCAGGGGTATCTGATGGTAACCTTGAAAGGCATCTAAGAAACTCATCCGAGGATGCCCGACAGTAGCGTCAACTAATTGGTCTATCTTCGGCATTGGATATGGATCCTTCGGACAAGCTCTATTAAGGTCGGTGAAGTCCACACACACCCGCCATTTCCCACTTTTCTTTTTCACTACCACCGTGTTAGCCAGCCATTCGGGGTAGAAGATCTCTTTAATGGCTCCTGCCTGCTTGAGTTTCATCACTTCATCCCTGACCGCGTCAGCGTGTTCTCTCGACGGTCGTCGGAGTGGCTGTTTTTTAGGGATGGTGGTGGGATTAACGTTTAGGTGGTGGCAGATGAATTCTGGACTTACTCCTGGGGCATCCGCGGGGTCCCAGGCAAATACGTCAACGTTGGCTCTGAGGAACTCTATCAACCCCTCCCTTTCCTGAGGGGGAAGCATAGATCCAACTTGAAAAAACTTCTCTGGATCATCACCAACAACAACCCTCGTTAAGTTTTCGCACACTGCCTCTTCGGCCGAGGCCCCGGCGTCCAGCGCCGAAGGTCTTAATTGCTATAAACTCTCCTTATCACAGTTCGAGGGCTCGGCATGCTGCTCATGCTGGATGGCTGCCACTAGACAATGCCTGGACATAGCCTGGTCCCCTCGGACTTCTTCAACTACTCCCTCCGAGGGATACTTGATCTTCTGGTGGAGAGTGGAGGATACAGCCCCAAGGGTATGAAGCCAGGGTCTGCCTACGATAGCGGTGTAAGGTGAGTAAGCGTCCACCACTATGAAATCCACCTCCACAATCTCCGTGCCGGTCTGCACAGGCAGTCTGATCTGGCCCTTCGGAATGATCACCTTGCCGTCAAAGCTGACTAAAGGGGAACTGTATGGAGTTAAGTCTTCGGGGCACAAGTTCAGCCCCTTATATAGGTCTGGGTACATTATCTCTGCTGCGCTGCCCTGATCCACCATCACCCTTCTCACGTCATATCCGCCTATTCTCAGAGTGACTACCAGGGCGTCGTCGTGCGGCTGTACAGTTCCTATTTTGTCCTCTTCCGAAAATCCCAAAACTGGGATGTCTGTCCTAGGTTTCTTCGGCCCTCTGTTACCGCTATCAGAGGGCACCCGAGCGACTGACAATATCCTGGATGGGCAAGATCCCGTCCTCCCTAGTGCAGCAAAAATAACATTGATTGTTCCCAAGGGGGGTTTCACGAAATCATCCCTCCTGGGCCCCGTGCTAGTTTGACTTCCCTGACCATGCGAGTGGTGCAAGAGGTGTTTTAATCTGCCTTCGCCGACCAGCTGATCCAAGTGATCCCACAGGCTCCTGCAGTCCTCAGTGGTATGCCCATGATCCAGGTGATACTGACAGTAAAGATTGTGGTTGCGCCTCTCAGGGTTTCCCACCATCTTGTTCGGCCTTTTGAAGAATGGTTCGTTTTTTATCTTATCCAGGACTTGGTGCACTAGTTCGCGAAAAACTGCATTGACCGTCTGGGAGTTCGCTGTGCTTTGGCTGGCCCAGTCCTTCCTCGGCCTGTTGTGATTCTGCCTGTCCGACCTGAAATCCCTCCCCTCATGAGGGATAACCTTCTCCTTTCCCCTACTCTGCTGTTGGTCCTCTTCAACTCTTTTGTATTTATCGATCCTATCCATCAACTGGCGTATACTGGTGACAGGGTTGCGCGTCAAGGACGTTCTCAAAGGATGTTCGGTGGGGAGGCCCAGCTTGAAAGAGCTTATGGCCACCAACTCGCAATCTTCCTCCACCTCATTGTACGTTTCCCAGAATCTATCTGAATGGGACTTCAAAGTCTCACCCCCTTTCATACTGATGGACAACAAGGAGGCCACGGATTGGGGAACTCTTCGGCAGGTGACGAAACGGGATCCAAAAGCCTGAGTCAGCCCTTGGAAGGAGCTAATGGTGTTCGCTTTCAGACCGTCGAACCATCTCATGGCTATTGGTCCTAGGCTGGATGGAAAAACCTTGCACATTAGGGCCTCGTCCCTAGAGTGTACTGCCATCCGCTGATTAAAATGACTTACGTGCTCCATTAGGTTGGTCCGGCCGTTGTAGATGGTGAATGTGGGCTGGTGGAAACGCCTGGGAAGTTTGGCTCACTCGATATTACGTGTGAAAGGAGACCTGGAGATCTGATCTAGAGCTTTGCTCATAGCATCGTTCCCCGTGCCCCTGGGAAAGGAGCTCTGAGGGTTTCTCTCACGGTCGTACGCTTCCTCATAGAGGGGAGGCTCACTGACTGGTGTTCGAGACCTCCGCCTGTAATTGTCGTCCCGTTCGTCCTCAGAACCCTCATCAGAGTACGAGGAAACGCGCTTTCTTTTTGCATGGCGCAACTCTTTTCTCAGCCTCTGAATCTCTAACTGCATGGCCTGGTTTTCCTCTGCATGGGACATGTGGCTCTCTCCATGTGATTGGTTTTGGTCGCCACGGGTGGCGTGCGGGTCCCCCTCGCGATCGTGTCTCCGTTCCAGATGGACAAAAGGGTCGGTGTGTTGAGATGACCTGGATTCTGCTGGTCGTTGTCTTGATTCAGCCATCTTTTGAGGTGTTGCTCCCACCTTTGCTCGAGCTGTTCCCACAGACGGCGCCAATTGTAGGGTATGAATTTGTTGGGCCTAGTACCAACTCTGTGTTGTGAGCCCAACAAATGCCCAACAATAAATTTGTAGAGAATGGGTTAAACAGATGGGCTGGGTTATGATTTAGCAACGATTCATGCAGGCTGAAATAATAAAAACGATGGTAAACTGGTGTTTTATAGATGATCTCTTTGGTCCGAAGAGGCTTTATATTTGAAAGCTTTCACTTGTACAAAAAATTCCCCCCCTCTCTTTGTGAGGCCTGCTATCCTTATATAGACCCCCTTTTCTCATCCTTACCGCACACTTGTCCCTCATCTAGGCGCCTACTTGAGTACTGGTCACATCAGCCGTTTGCTTTAACCTGCAGTGAGTGGTGGTAGGTGAAGATTCACTGTTCAGGTGTCTTCTCCACATAAATGCGGCCAAGAAAGTTGCTGCAGTGCATTAAATGTGGCGGTGGCAGCTTTAGTGGCAGGATATTTCATGATAGCTCCGCAGTTAGGCATGCTCGGGGCTCAGCTTTCGCAGGAAAATCTTCAGCATAGCTCCTTGGTCAAGTTCTGGGCAGGCCCGTTGGAGATGGTCTCTTCGGCCCGAAAAGGTTGTCTTCGGACGGACCATTTGTCCCTCATGGGCTGTACTCTTACCAGGATGGCAAAACATTGATGTTTTTATCCTCTTCGGACAGAGAGCCTTGTCTGGATTGGGCCTCTGACCCAACATACGACACTGGGCTTTCTTACCCACAAAGGGTATGTGAAATATGTGAATTTTTTGGTGGGCAAAATTACATGACATTTATTTTTTTTGTGTAGGTTGCACTTACATACAATAAATTTGATTTTTAAATGTTATATGTCTTACATTTAAATAAAAATTGAAAGAAATAAAAGGAATAAATATTAAATTGGAAGGTAGATGTTATCCCCTAAAAACGTCCAAAAAGCAAAACAATTGTCCATCCCTCATCAAGCAAATATACGAAAAAATTATGAAAAGTAAAATTATGCTTTTTTAAAATACTAAAATTGTTTATTGAAACCTGACCACCTAGGTTTCAACTTTAAATGTAAAAACAAATATCCATCTAAATTCCATAAATTCCCTAAAAAAGAAAAATAAAGCAAAAGAAAATGAACAAAGAACAACCTATATAATATAGCATATGTAATTAGCATTCTATGCCATATTGCCATTGCCATCTCTCTTGTCTTGTGTTGACGAGTCATCAGCAATTGCAACCTCACCTTCACCTTCTTCTTCCTCCACCAAAATCTGAAAATCAGAATCCATATAGTCTTCATACAAATCCATTTGGCCACCAATCCCTCTAGTCACCATAACCACCCTATTCTTCCTCCTCTGACCTCTTCCTTCTTCCTCGACAGCCGGCATACCGAATCGACAAATCGGGCACGACCCTTGTACCTTGAGCCATGACTCGATGCAGCTCGAGTGAAACTTGTGCTTGCAAGGCATCTCTCGAGCCTCCCCACCTCTCTCGTACCCTTCCAAGCAAACCGCACAGTGCTCATCCTCCTTGAGGCTTAAAGATTCCAACCTTGGCATGGCCTCGATTGAGTCCTTCGACGCTGGCAAAGCTCTTCCTCCTCGATTCCAAAACGTCGAACTGTCGTCGTTCAGCCAGGTGGCAACCTCGAATATGAGTAGGCATTGCATACATTCGAGGTTTACCACCAGATGGGTCATGCCCAGGCTCCCTGCTTCATGAACTAAACGACTGATACGTTGGACAATGAGGCTGAGGCTCTCTTGGGTTTGGGGTTCAGACATGTTTGAAATCCACTCACACAATCGCAAAAACAGAGACAAAGATGGTGTTTATTATGAGATATGAGACACAATTTATAGAGGAGAAAAACCGAAGGTTTTGACTTCAGAATCTGCAGATAGAAGCTTTACAACAAAAGCTTAAGCTGGAAAAATTATCCTCTGATTCTCTCACAGATTAGTAGATACGCTTATCTATCTCGCATGTGCCACTCATAGTCCACTTAATAAAACATAGTCATCTTAAAATACAATATTTTTGACATGCTGGCATGCGGTAAGATATATATTTGGATTAATGTTACCACGCATAATGGTTGGTTTTCTTTCATCTAATTTTACAAAGTAATGTTAAGATAGAACCTGTTATGCATGCTTACATGAGAAAGATATATATGAAATTAGAATAATATTATATTGATATATTCAAGAATATTGTAGTTAAATTAAGACTTAAAAAGTGTTTTCAGTGCATGTATATATTATATAATATTCAAATTCTCTTCTCTCAACTATCAAATTATAAAAAATATAATATTATATATATATATATATATATATATTATCATCAATCACACTATACCATCTTAAAAATTATAAAAGCTTTTATATATAGACCTGTACACAAAAACATAAGTGACTACTTCAATTTTAATTTATTTTATTGAAAATGTTAACCTGGTTTGTACCTTTATTTTGTGTAAACTTAGATTGAAGAGGGTACGTAATCAATGGCAGAGCCACCCACGTAGATGGTCCTCCCCCCCCCCCCCCCCCCCACCCAACTTTTTTACCCCCCAAAAAAATAACAGTTATCCAAAATAGGAAAATATTTGATCAATTACTCTAGAAATTCAAAAAAAAAAAAAATTAAATTAAAAAAAAATCTAAGACTAGATGTTCTCCTCCTTTCTTGGGAAAATTATTAGGTACTCTCGGAGTACCATAAATGCGTAGTCCTCCCTCTCACATGAATGGTGAGTCCCACAATGAATTTAATTAGTAAGACTCACTATTCATGTGAGAGGAGGGAGTACGCATTTATGTACTTCGGGAGTACACAATAATTTTCTCCTTTCTTGGGGGAGTTTTGTTGATATATCCCTCGTTAAAGTTCTTTTACGATGTATTTGTGTTGCTCTAGCTCTTACTAATGCTGCAAAATAGAATGAAGTGGACATTGTTTAATTAGAAAAATGCTATTTTTTGTTCTTTCTCATTGTATAATGTGATTCTGAATAAATAAAATCTACTAACATTTTTACATTAAAAAAGAAAAAAGAAAAAGAAAAGAAGCTGATGTACAGTAACAGTAGAGTTTCATTTATAAGAATTAAGTAGTAAATTTTATAAATAAATATTAGAACTCCTCAATTTTGAATCATTAAGATTCTTACAAATCATTTAGCATTGATGGTAATTTCTATTCTCAAAATTTTATCAAGCATAAAGCAAGAAAAAAATAAATAAATAAATCAGACTTCATTTGTAACATTTTGAGTTTGATTTTTTAAAGCATCAGTATAGAAATAACAATTGATGAGGTTTTGTAAAATATTTGATGATACTGTTTTGAATTTTTTTTCATCGTAATTGATAACGTTTATTATTATTTTTTTTTTTCAGTTGGAGACACTAGACTATACCATGGACTATCGGCAATTACGGTTTAGGGGGAAAAAAAACCATGTTAGGAACACAAATTTTCATACTCATTGAGACAATAAATTATGAGTGGTCAACCATTCATTTAATAACATTATTTTTATTATATGAGTTTATTATTGAGATCACCTTTATTGTCCTCTAATCCAAATTTAGGAATTTAAATTCTTTTATTGTTTACTGATTCTATCATTGAAGAAATCCCCCGCCGATACCTTCTGACAAGGCTCCACCTTGTTTTGCAAGAATCCTAGGACAAGTCAATCCATTGATCAAACAACATATATATCATCGCCACCAATCCGGGTAATCAAAAAAGTTGTGCAAGGCAGTGAAATCTTGAGTGGGAGGCATATATTTAGGGGCCGAACCAAGAAATATTAATTCGTAATTCATCAATGTAATTCTTATTAGCACTTAAAAAAAACAACTAAATGATCAATTGAGTATCTTAAAGTCTTATTTTTTCACTACACTTCTTTTATTCCTTTGAACAACTATGAGTCCATAAAATTCAAGAATTTAAATATATGAATATAACAAAATAACTAGACTACATCTTCAAAAAGACATAAATTATAGATAAATATAAATAAATTCAAGATCACTTTTGTATTTGGTTGTTTGGGTAGAAGCCAAAATAAAATAATGAACAAAGCCTATAAATTGGTTTAATTAATTAAAGGAAAAGAAGTAAATAAATTCATAGAAATGTAAAAATGAGAAGTAGAATTTAGTACCTCCCAAGATTTTAAAGTCATTTTTGCTAATCTTCAAATGAGCTGAAGAGACTATAAAGAAACATGGAGCTAAATGTTGAGTGAGAATGTGAGCACAAAGCACTGGTGGAAGTTTACAAAGGTGGGATTGGGAGGCAAGTAGCTTGAAAGGGTGGGACTTTTGAACAGAGTATGGAAGCTTCGAATTGAAAAAATAAAGCTTCTAAAGCAAGCCAATAGCCTTGGGAAAATTTCTAAAAAGTAAAAGCTAAAAAGTAAGTTTGAAAGGTCCATACATGAACAAATAACGCTAAGGACACACCCTCTCCCACACCCAAATCTACATTATACTTACGTGTCAAATCTTGATTCGATTTCAGCATTTTTATAAAGATCCATCACATTTACAAAAAGATGCTAAAATTCAATTAAGAGTTGACACACAAGCAGAGTGTAAATTTAGGTGTAGAAAATGGTGTCCTTAGCGTTACTCAATGTGAACAGGTGAGGGGTCCAAATTTGTCATCTGGGGGGAGGCCATGGCTTCTCCAATAACCAATGTAGTTTCATTCCTTGCCCCACCAGGTAGCCATAGTTTTAAAAGAATTATTAGTTTTTGGTGATGTCATAAATAATTTAATTATTAATTATATAATTTAATAAAAAAATAAAAATAAAATAACTCGTAATATTTTTTAAATATTTATCCAAACACATAAATAATTTTAACTGAGTTTTTACACCTCATAATATTAAAAAGATTTTAAATAATCATATTAACATTATGAAAAAAATATATATATATATTTTTATGACAATTTTTGTCTTTACATATTTTACAGCGTAATCAAAAGGAATTAATTGGACTTTAAGATTAAATTAAAGCTATTTTATTTTAATAATAAATTCAAGTTATTTTAATGTTTAGATTCAAATTATTCTAAATTCTAAGACAATTTTTCACAGACAATCATAAGCCCACCCAAGGAGAAGCTTAAAACATTCGGACTCTATTAATAAGGTAAGGCCCAAGGCTTAAATTAAAAGTCAACAAAAGGGCCACAATCATAAATTCTAGGCAGAAGCCCATAAAAGGACTACAACTAAAAAATGATCCAAGAATCCACTCAAGGCAATGTACTAACATCCTTAGACAAGTCGACGCAAGCCCATATAAGGCCCTAGAAGGATAAGCAAACAGATCAAGAGAGTATGATGAATTCGGCTTAAGACCAGCAGAATAGAAATTAGGGTGCTCTAAAATGTTTATCATGATCTCATCCCCAAAAAAACCAAAGGACTGAAAGCCCAATGAGTCAATGACATGCACCACCAAGTTCATCCGATACATCTTCTTAAAAATAAAAAATAAAAGTTCGTCTGGTACAATTTGAATTGAGTTCACACTGAATTTGGGAGTTGCAGTTGAAGCACCTTATATCTTGACTCATATATATACTTTTTTTTTTTTTTTTTTGGTTAAAAGTGTGCTAAAGTATACTTGTACTTAAAAAAAAAATTGAGTTTTAAAAAATTGTATATAAAAGCTAAAAGCTAAGCTTATAGACACTAAAGTCTTTTATAAATGTGCAAACCCACCGATCTCACTAAAGCATCCACATTAGTGGATGCAAAATCTTGTATAATAGAAAAAGATACCACTTTTACACATTTTGCATAAAAAATGCTCCACATCAGTGTTTTTAAAAGTGTGTAAAGATGTGTATATTTATATACTTGCTAGAGGCATCCACATCAGTGGATGCATAAATGTGCATAAGTGTGCAAAATGGAAAAAAGTCACTAATTTTATACATTTTGAGCAAAAAAAACACCCACATCAGTGGGTGTAAACTCATGTATAAATGCACATTGCTACAGTACCCGTGTAAATTTACATAAGTACTGTAGCATGTGTATTTAATATCTTAATTCTTAATAGTTTTTTCTTTCTCCTTTCTACCTGACTCTCACCTCCCTCTCCCTCAGGCGCACAGCACAGCTCTCTTTCTCTCATCTCATCAATTTTTCTTCCTCTAGCTTCCGCTAATTGCCATTGCCACCGATGAGAACGAGGTCGAGCAAGCCAAGTCGCTAGACAAGTCCATCACCTACAACACGAACGGAGTTCTCCGACGGGTCCATCGCCTAGAATCTCGTGGGTTTTGATCCATTTTTGGTTGAGCTTGAGGCCAGCGGCCATCGCGAGGAGGTGGCGGTGGCGTCGATCTTGCTCAAGTCGAAGGCCTCGATCTCGCTTCGATCTGTTGGTTGCTGGTTTTTTTTTTTTGGTTGATTATGGGTGTGGGTCGGTGGGTTTTGATCTTGATCGACTTGGCTTTTTTGGTTCATTGGTGGGTTTTGATGATCTTGCCGCCGATTGGGTGGGTGATCATTTGGCTTAACTGGGTTTCGGGTTGGGTGGGTGATTATGGGTTTGGGATTGAGTAGGTTTTCCTTGATGATGGTGGTTGGGTGGTGATGATGGTGGTTGGGTGTGGAGTGATTGTTGGTAGTGACGGACTGTGGGTCTGTGAGAGAGAGGGGTAGTAAGAGAGGGAATAATAAAAAATTATAAAAGAATGAATATTTTATTAAATAAATGTGTATAATAGATAAACTGGTGTGGGTGTTTTGTAAAAATGAGTGTGTAAAATAGAAAAATTAGGTTTTTTTTTGTGTGTAAAATAGACGAGAATTTTGCATCCACTGATGCGGATGCTCTAAGCGTGTATATTTACACAGTTACTGTAGCTTGTCCATTTATTATTTTATTAATTTCACGTTTGCACCTTTTTTTCTCTCTCTTCTCCGTGCACATCAAACTCAATAACTTCTCCTCTCCTCATCTTCTTTTTCCTCAGATGCACACAAACACAACCACACAAACACATCCACACAGACAAATCAACACAGAGATATACAAACACACCCACACACAAACAAACCCACACGGACAAACCAACAAAGAGACAGATCGGTGCTTGATCGGAACGATCGGTGCTTATGGAACGATTAGTGCTTCACTGGAACAATTGGTGCTTGTGGGTCTTGCTTGATCGGTGCTTGTGGGTCTTGCTTGATCGAAGCTCGTGAGTCTTGCTTGATTGGTGCTTGATCGAGTTTGATCGGAGCTCGTGGGTTTTGCTTGATTGAAGCTTGTGGGTCTTGCCTAATCGGAGCTAGGGAGATCTGATCGAGAGGGTGTGGATTAGACCAAGAGGGAGAGTTGTTCAGAAAAAAAAAAAAATGGGTATAAAGATGGGTATAGAGAGAGAGAGCAACAAGTCAGAAAAAATAGGTAAAGAGAGAGATGGACTGATGTGGAGTATTTTGACAAGTGAGTATGTAAAATAGAAAAAGTAAGTTTTTAATGTAAAATAGATGAGAAATTATAGCCGAACTGATGCGAATGCTCTAACGACTACTTGATTGTTATGATCCCCCAGTAGTATACTTCTTGTATACTTAGAGCAACCGCATCAGTATGTCTAAAAGATTCTGTCTATTTTACATAAAAAAAAAAAAAAATTACTTTTTCTATTTTACACCGTCACTTTTACAAAACACTCATAGCTATCTATTATACACACTTTTCTTATTAAAACAATTTTTTTTTTCTCACTTTTTCTATTATTTCCCACCTACCCCCACCCATTCCACAAAGTCTCTGCCTCGCACTTTCTCCTAACCCACAATCTCTCTGCCTCTTTCTCATCCCTCAAAGTATCTGCATCTTTTTTTTTTTCTTTTTTTTTTGACAATTCGAAAGCTACAAGGAAGAGAGAAGATGATGATGAAGATGAAGATGATTGTAACATAAGGAAATCCCTCATCTCTCTCCTTAATTCTCAGATCCCTTAAGTCTCTGCCACCATTGAGTTTGTATTTGATTTTGATTTTGATTTTGGGTTTGGGTTATGGGTTTTAGTTAATGGTTTAATTTTGAGTTGATTTTTTGTGGATTTTGGGTTTGATTTTTAGTTGATTTTGTTTTGAGTTGATTTTGAGTTTGGTTTGGAATGGGTTTTCCAATAGGGTTTGAGTTGATTTGAAGTTTTTTTTTTTTGTGTTGATTTTGAGTTATTTTTGGTTTGATTTTGTTGATTTGTGTTTGGATTATCAAATGATGAAATGGGTTGTGGTGGTAGACCGGTGATAGTTGGTTGGTGTTTGGTTTTGATCATCTGGGTTGAAATGGGTTGTGGTGGTAGACCAGTGATAGTTGGGTGGTGCTGTGTTTGTATTTGGGTGATACTTTCTTGACCGGTGTTGGTTGTTTCAGTGGAAGAAGAGAGAGAAAAAAGAGCCAAATTAGGAAATTATTAAAATATTAGTAACCGTGCATATATGCACAATGTAGCAATGGTGAATTTATGCACAATTTTACACCCACTAATGTGGGTATTCTTTTGCTCAAAATGTGTAAAATCAGTTACTTCTTTTTTTTTTTTTTTTTTTTTTTTTTTTTCATTTTGCACAACTTTACACGTACTAATGGGATGCTCTTAAGTGACTCTTTTCATGATTCAAATAAAATTTCCATTACTTATTTCTAAAAAAATTTGAAGTGTGTACATAAAGTGAGAAGTGTTGAAGTCTTTTATTCCTTCTTAGTATTGGAAGCACTATCTCTATGTAGCCAAAATGATTGGCTTATGAGATCTTGGTATTCAGTTGAAAAATCAAGTCTGACTTATATTTTATAGATATTGTGAATATATAGCAATGGGGGAGCATTTTTTTCAAGGTTAATGATTTCAAAAGATATATAAGCACAATTGGATCTATTGTTGGTGCAAGCATAATAGCTGCTTCCCCTATATACTGCAATTATTAACTTATGCATATTAATCAGCTACTCTATAGAAGTTCCTCTGTGCTATCTTTGGGGCCTAAAAATGGAGGCAATCTGAAATTCATATTTGTTAGCATCTTGTGTTTTTGACAGATGTTTGATCAAATCTATATATCTATTTGATCAATTGAATTAATAGATAGCTAAAATCAAAGAGTCCAAAATCAATGAACCACTAATTTCCCAAAAAAAAAAAAAAAAAAACCAATGAACGGTAAAAAAAAATCATCAATGTCCTCTATGTTCATAACCCACATCTTTGCTCCCATAATCCCTAAAAAAACCTCCACTTCTGGAACTCCAAGATCGAAAGACTCTACCCCAAAGTCCAATCAAACTCAATCACTAAGAGAAAGTAAAGATGGAGGAACAAATTGAGATGAAGTAAAGCAAAGAGAATAACAAACAGGTTGTATGCAAGTTTCTGATGGCGATCTCCTCACAGGTACCTTCTCTTCACTCTTTCTCGGATTTTCCATCATCAATTTTTTGCTTTTAGGTCTATTTTTTCCTTTGGGTTTTTCAATTCCTCTCAAAGTATTCGAAGAAATCCTTGAACTGACTTTTTTGTCATCAATTGCTTCTCAATTCTAATTTTGGTGTAGGTGTGCGGAAGAACAAAGGATTTTATTCATATGGAGAATTTCTATTTGGGCACATTAGAGAAAATTTTCATTTTTAAATTTAATAAATTAGTTTTTTTTTCTCTACTAATTTTCTCATTCTTAAGCTGGACCACAAAATTATAAGATTTAGGGAGAAATAAAAATAAGTAACTTCTTATTATTTCGGAATTTTTAATTTAGTTTTTTTAATCTTTGGCGAGTATGTAGGTTGGGAATGGCATTGATGGATGTGATGAGGCTTGAGTTGGAGATGAAAGTCATTGTTAGAGTTATGGCTGCAGGAGTGTTCTTATTTACTATTTACAGTCTCACTATTGCTGTTATCATTTATACATGATTTAACCCAAAGGCCAAGTAAAAGTACATTTTTGATGGTTATGCACATATATCTTTTGGTCTTGCTTGTGATCTTGGAGGGCTCACTGCTGGTATGGCAATTGGTTGTGTTGGTGATGCAGGTGTTAGGAATATTACTATATTTCTAATCTCTTATATATTTGTTAATATTTGCATGTATAGATTGGTTCCCGTTATCATATTAGCAATTGTTATCTACTACATTGTGGATTGAGTTTTTGGGTTAGTTTTGAAGTTATTATTGCTAGATTTGTGCTCCAAATTCAGACTTCCTATTGATTCATTTGCTTAAGTTACCAGTTGGTTCATTAGCAATATTGGTGGTTTATATTAGTCTGCATAGGTAGTTCATATTAGTCCTAGAGTTCACTTTTGGCATTAAGTCCACTTGTCCTAACTCTGTCCATTGAGTTTGGATCCAATATGGAGCTAACAATTTGAAATTTCTTTACTTGGATGAGCTTGGTTCGCATAAGTGTTGGCATGATAAGGTTGACATTTTCAATTTGGAAAAACAACACAACTTGTCATTGGAAATTGAAGGGTGAAAAGAATGCAGTGCTTACTCAACATCTATTGAAAGTTAGACTATATTTTGTTTATAAACCCACGGCTTAAAAAACTTCTCAAGCCCAACATGAAAACCTTTAATTTGCAACTAATCTGTTTTGGGTGGGTGCCTTTGGGTGTTTTTGTTAAGACATATGTGATTCACTTATTAGGAATATATGTCACTACTTTATGTAATTGGTTAATCTTTTGACAAAACACACTTTACTTGTATTTGGGTAGATCTAGAATGTGTTTAATACTTCAAGAAACTATGTTTCAAGATCAAGTGTTGAAGCCATGTCTGTCCAAGATTCAATTCTAAAAAGTGCCTATCATTAAAGCTCGACAGCTAGCCATCTATCGAGCTTTAAGAGCTGTTCTAGCCCCGTGGCTCGACAGCTGCTCGACAGATGGCTATATGTTGAGGTTTATGAAAAACAGATTTTCAATTCTGTTTTGACTCTAATCCGTGATTATGTGTTTGGGCTTTTTTTTCTCACAAGCCTAGACATATAAAAGGATTATTTTAAGGGCCGTTAAAGAGGACACAAGTTGCACAAGTGTTGGGCAAAGTTTGTTCAAGCAAATTGTGATTGGAGACAGAGTTTTGCTCTAGTTCATCATTCTTGTGAAGAAGTTGCTGTGTTTGTGCACCGTAAGGTTTTGTAACCAAGCAACTTCTTGATCTTCATCATTTGGATGAATTGAAGAACTTCGTAGTCAACAACTTTCTCTAGTTGGTGATTGAAGTCGCGTACTGGGATCCGCGCAATCGGTTAGTCACGTACTGGGAGCCGCGCATCAAAAGGAGAAATTGTCACTACAGAATAAGTCCAATTGGGTATTGGGATAAGGGTTCAACTGTAGGTTGGTATAAGGTATTAGGATTCCTTTACTTGTAACCATTTGTTGTGATAATAGTTGAATTTCGGGAGTGGTGACCTTAAAATTACCCAGTGGGGTTTTTGCCATGTTGGTTTTCTCCATTCGTAAACAAATCACTGTGCCAATTTATTTTCCACTGCACTTAGTTTAATTGGTGATTTTTTGTGTGCTACCACGTGTTTGCATGTTAATCTGATTAATTAATTAAACTTGGCTAATTAAATAATTAATTCATCGCAATGGGTCAGTTCGCTTTTGGCCTATCAAGTGGTATCAAAGCAGGTACACTCTGATTAAGGTTAATCTTTGGTGTGTTGATCCATTGACCCCTGTTTGTCATGGATAGAGGACAGTTTTTGATTATACCTCCTTTATTTGATGGCACTAACTATGCATACTAGAAAGTACGCATAAGAGCTTTCTTTCAGTCTTTAGATGAGAATGTGTGGCAAGCTGTAGAGATTGGCTGGACCAAGCCAAAGGAAGCATCGGCCAATTGGAATGATGCCAAGATCAAGGCAGCAAACTTCAACAGTAGGACATTGAATGCTTTATTTAGTGCAGTCACTAATAAGGAGTTCAAGAAGATATCCTCTACTGAAACTGCTAAGGAGGTATGGACCATTTTTCAGAAAACCTATGAGGGAACCAAGGCTGTCAAAGATTCAAAGCTTCAAAGGCTCACTACAAGCTTTGAAGAAATCAAGATGGAGGAGGATGAGTCATTTGATGAGTTCTATGAGCTCAAGGACATAGTGAACTCAGCTTTCAATTTTAGGGAAACCATTCCTGAACCCAAGATTGTGAGAAAGGTACTCAGATCTCTACCCGAGAGATTCCATGCAAAGATCACCACGATCGAGGAATCGAAGGACATTGATAAGATCCCTTTGACAGAGATGGTTGGTAATCTGTGGACCTACGAGCTAGGGTTAACAAGGATTGGTAAGTCAGGTAAGGGAAAGAGCGTGGCATTGAAGGCCAAGAGCAGTGATACTAATGAGTTTTCAAACGATGAAGATTCTAAGATGAAGTCCTACATCACCAGGTAATTCAAAAATTTCATGAAGAATGCTGATGGAAAGGGCTTCGACAAGGACTGTAGGCAATCCAGTTCTTCTCAGTTCAAGAGCCAAGATAAAGGAAAGAAGGATATTAGGGATGGCGGTCAGTATACTACTCCCGCAGTACCTAAGTGCTTTGGGTGTCAAGGTTTTGGTCACATGAAACAGGAGTGTCCTACATATCTCAAAAGCATTGGGAAAAGTAAGGCACTTTGTGCTACTTTGAGCAACACTGAGCCTGAGGATGATTCTGACAATGAAGATGACAGAATCTTGAATGCCTTCACTGCCACTGTCAATCCTACTGATGGTATTGTTGAAGATGTGGATGAAGAAGAGGAATTGGTGGAGTCCAAGTTTGAGAAGGTGGATAAACAAGATGACATCCACACAGCCTATGCAAAGTTGTACAAGGTCTAAAAAAAGCATGAGAAGTTGTATAAGTTGACCACCAAGAAGTTTAGTGATGTAGAGCTTGAGCGTGAAGAGCTTTCCACAAAGTTTGATGAATCTAATCAGACTATTGAAGCACTGAGGTTTAAGAACAACTTCTTGGTTGAGAAGATTAAAAAGCTTGAGGTAGAACTGTTCCAAGTCAGAGCTCAACTGGAAAAGACTTCAACTGCGAAGCTTGACGAGATGCTCAGCATTCAGAAATCTGCTTAAGATCGAACAAGTTTAGGGTATGGTCTTTCTTCCTCTAATATTGCTTCTACTAGTGCTACTGTTTTTATTCCTCCTACTAATAATGTTGAAATTGAGAACAATGTTGTTAAAAATGAATTAGCTAGTGAGAACTTAGTCAAGGGTAAATCTATCTTAGGAGCACCCCCTAAACAGGATAAGAAAGATGTTAAGAACCTTAGGGCTAAGAAGGCTAACTCTCATAAATCTAAACAGAAGAAGTAGCATCTCTGTCATCATTGTGGAGTTGCTAGTCATACTCGACCAAATTGCTATAAGTGGTTATCCACTCAACAGAGCAACGGCATGATAGCATTTGGAAGCCAGAATCAACTTCAATCCTCTCTTGCTCCCATTGGAGATCTTCTCAAAGCCTTCATATTGCTTTCGAACTTGAATGGTTTAAATTCTTCTCCCTCACCGCCGGATCAAGGATTTACTTGCCGGAAAGGTTTTTCCAAGGTGTGGAAGGAAAAATGCTCCAAATGATTTTATCACTTTCTTCTTGCTCTTCATGTTTTTGTTTTTGCATAACTTGTGTGTTTTGCTTTTATTTTGAGTCCGTCTAGTTTTATGCTTTGCTTTGTTTAACATGTTTTTGTTTGTTTTCAGTTTTGTTTATTTTGTTTTTGATAAAAAATAATTTTTTTTTTGAAAAATCAGAAAAATACAAAAACAGTGTGTGTTTTGTATACATTGGTACTTGTGTACCTTGGATGGCCATTGAAACAAAGTTTTCTAAACTTTGTATCTTTTGTAACTTAGATGAGCATCTCTATGAACAACTAAGCAAGTGAATTTTGTGGCCCTTGTTTGTGATGAGTAAGATTAAGTAATCTCTTATACTTAACACTCGTATCACTTTTTTTGATGGGAAGGACTAGAAAATCCTAAGAGAAAGGCATAAATAACCATCTCACCACTATTGCCCGCTAATCATGAATGACATCTGTATGCTTCGACATAGCAAAAGTGCAATGTCAATGACATTTGTATGTTTTGGCATAGCAAAATTGGAATGTCAAATGTTTAACATAATTGGGTATTTTTTTTCTATCTCTTATATACCCAAGCATGATTTGCTCAAAAGAAAAATATGCAAAGAAAAATAAAAGCAAAAAGATCAAAATACTTTAAATATGATTGCAAACGTGTATTCTAGGAGATGTGGGAGTTATAGGATGTACTTCGAAAGTGATAGTCCTCATCAAACAGTTATGATTGTGTGTGAGTTAAAGTGATTTTCTCATATCTCAAATCGTCATAACATATATACACTTATGCAATCTTGTGATGTTTTTCAAACACAACACGCAATATTCTTTGCTACTCTTGATACATGTGCAGGTACAATGTGATTTGGTCATCACAAGGTTTTACATGTGTTAATGTATGCTTACTAAATTGTCTTGACTTATTTTTGAAATATAAAATTGGTTAGACTTGTTTAGTGTGTGTTTGAGATCCATGTGTTTAAAATTGTTGTTGAGAGATGATTTTGAGAGCTTAAAATGTTGATTGGATTATTGGTTGAGTTGCATGCTTGATTGCATTCATATCTGTGTTTTTCTCTTCTTGAAAAACTGTTTTTAAGCAATCTCAACAGTTTCTCGACACCTCCTCGACAATTGGCTATCTATCGAGCTTTTCAACTTCTTCTTATCATAATCTTGATAGCTTCTCGACAGCTGGTGGATCGATCGAGAAAGCTCTTGTCTCCTCGATAGCTTCTCGACAGTTAGTAGATCGATCGAGCTTGTTTTTTTCTCTATTCTGTTGAATTGTTCTTCGACAGATCCTTGACAGCTACATCTATTGACGTCTTTTATGCTCGACACCTATATCTGTCGAGATTTACTAGGGTCCTATTTAAGCGCGAATCGCAATTTCCTTCTCATTTTTCTCTATCTCTCTCTTGATAGCTTTGTCTCTTCACCTCCCAAATCAATTTCTCTCACTCCAAACCTCTTTCCCAAGTGATTTTCAAGATTTTTCAAGGTTTTCTCTTCACTTGGTATGTCTCTTTTCTCTCATTTACATGCATTTCATGTTTTGAAACCTAATTTTTGGGGTTTTTTTAAATAAAAAAAAAAAATTTGGGGTTTTTCTAAATTGATGAGTTATTGTTGAAATTTTGGGAAGGGTTTTTTCTTAAATGAGTTTAAAATCTCATACATTGCATCACATAAGCATTATAACAGTATTATCATGCATTTAGATGTGTGCAAACTAATTGTGTGCTGGTAGGATTGGATTGGGCTGAGCCCATGATGCTTTTTATATTGCATGTCACGTGTTCATGCATTTCCCATGCATACGTACTCTCTTTTCAATATGCTCGTTATATTTGAAATGTGTTAGGACTTTTCTGATTATCTCTCCCTCTCCTTCGCTTTTCTATTTACGTTAGTCGTGTCTATGGTACCCAAACGTAAGTCTGCTCCGTCCTGGAACCCTTTTCATTATGGGGCATCCACTTTATCTGATCCTACTCCTCCACATATCTGGTTTCGTGATGAGGATGCCCATAAGGCCTTCTCGGAGAACTTTTCTCGATAAGGCATTCATTCGGAACGCCGAGTCATTTTAGAGGACTTCGCCGACACTAACCTACCCGATGTCATTCACAGTTGGGGTTGGGAGTCACTGTGTGACGTCTCGGTCACATGTCCATCCGTGCTAATATAGGAGTTTTACTCCAACATGCATGGATTTGATTTTTTAGTACCTCTCTTTCATACTCGCGTTCGAGGTACGCATATTGTTGTCACACCGCAGCTTATTGCGAATGTGCTCCATGTTCCTAGTGCAGAGTTTCCTAACTACCTTGGTTGTGAGTGTTTGAGGATTGTGTCCAAAGATGAGCTCAAATCTGCTTTTTATGAGTGCCCTTCTGATTGGAGTGAGCGTTAGTTCACTTACTGTTCAGACTTTGCAAAAGGTCCACGGTTTTTTAACATGGTTATGACTTTTGTTCTTCACCCTTTTTTCTCACTATAACTCTATCATAGAGCCTTGTATTCAATTTTTGTTGTCCCTTCTTGAGCGTTTTACCATAGATTTTCCTTCTCATTTTATTCTTCCTATCTTAGATGTCAATAGGGATTTGGCGTCCCGTGATAAGCTCATCTTTTCTTCCGGTATCACGAGAATCTTACACCATTTTTCTGTTCCCTTTCCAGCGTCTAACCACTTTACTCATATTTGTGCCATAGACGCCGCTACTGTTAAATGTAGCGAGGTGCAGTTTAGGTCGAGGTTGTCTGGGTCAGCAGCTCCTTCCTCTCGTTTAGCTCCATCCCGATTTGCTCCACCCACATCCGCTCCATTCTCTTCTACGAGCGATGTGACTCAAGGAGACATCATGACGTAGCTTCAACACATGGATGCTCACCTTGATACACTCTCTACTGAGCTGTATCAGGTGAATGTTCGTGTTGGCCGTATTGCACGACGGCAGGCGGTCATAGGTGGCTTCGTTGATTCTCCTCCACATACTCCAGAGGCTTCTAATGTTAAGGATGATGATGATGATGCTACTGCTTCTGATGATGATGGAGATGCTAGCTCTACCGATAAGATGTCTACATGACTTTCTTCCCTTTGTCACTCGTGACAAAAAAGGGGAGTAGTTTTGGATATGAGAGTAGTCACTTTTAGGGAGAGAGTTAGTATAGGACATGTTTGTTAGGGGGAGTGTTGATATCTAAGGGATGTAGTGAGGATTATTTTTATCTTTTTCTTTTCTCTACTTTAGATACATTTATTCTTGTACATTGGGTCTTATGACCATTAGTGACATACATTGTACTTATTTTCTTTATATGTTGATGTATGTTTCTTTCACCTACCCTTATATGTGTTGTTTCTTTTCTCTCTTTATGTACATGCTTCTTATTATTTGTATGCAATCTATTATTTCTGTTTCACACTAAGATGCCTTGATGAGTTTTGTTTAAAATGTTTTAGAAATACTGGTTGTCAAAGTTTACTTGCCATAAGCTCTCTTCTTGCAAAGTTTTTCAAGAGTTTGTGTTAGGATAGATTTTATTGTATTCAACAAGTGAATATGAGTTGAGTGATTTATGACTTCTCTCATATGTTCATTTGTTTGTTGTGGTTTTGTCACGGATTGCCAAAGGGGGAGATTGTTAGGACATATATGATTCACTTGTTAGGAACATATGTCACTATTTTATGTAATTGGCTAATCCTTTGACAAAACGCACTTTACTTATATTTTGGTAGATTTAGGATGTGTTTAATACTTCAAGAAACTGTGTTTCAAGATCAAGTGTTGAAACTATGCAAGTCTATCCAAGATTCAAGTCAGAAAAGTGTCTATCATTAAAGCTTGACAGCTAGCGATCTATCGAGCTTTAAGAGCTATTCTAGCCCCTTGGCTCGACAGCTGCTCAACAGATGGCTATCTGTCGAGGTTTATAAAAAACAGATTATATGTTTAGACTTTCTTTTCTTACAACCTTAAACATATAAAATGATTATTTTAAGGGCTGTCAAAGAGGACACAAGTTGTACAAGTGTTAAGCAAAGTTTGTTCAAGCAAATTGTGACCGGAGACAGAGTTTTGCTCTAATTCATCATTCTTGTGAAGAAGTTGCCGTGTTTGTGCACCGTAGGGTTTTGTAACCAAGCATCTTTTTGATCTTCATTGTTTGGATGAATTGAAGAACTTTGCAGCCAACAACCTTCTCTAGTTGGTAGTTGGTGATTGAAGTTGTTAACTGGGATCCGCGCAATCGGTTAGTCACATACCTGGAGCCGTGCATCAAAAGGAGAAATTGTCACTACAAAACAAGTCCAATTGGGTATTGGGGTAAGGGTTCAACTGTAGGTTGGTATAAGGTACTGGGATTCATTTACTTGTAACCGCTTGTTGTGATAATAGTGGAATTTCGAGAGTGGTGACCTTAAAATCACCCGGTGGGGTTTTTGCCATATTGGTTTTCCCCATTCGTAAACAAATCACCGTGTCAATTTATTTTCCGCTGCACTTTGTTTAATTGGTGATTTGTTTGTGCTACCACGCGTTTGCATGTTAATCTGATTAATTAATTAAACTTGGCTAATTAATCAATTAATTCATCATAAGGGGTCAATTCGCTTTTGGCCTATCAGTTTTGAACCACATATGATGAACATCATAACAAAATATGATGATTTACTTCATAAATGCTATAAAAAAAAATTACAGTTTATTTTGTAAGCAGTAGGTATTTGGCTTCTTGGTAGACGTAATTAATTATTTCAACAAACAATTTTACTTCTAAAATAGCATTACATTATTGGGCATAATCTTTTCATGATAAATATTTAATTAGATGCTATTTGAAGATAATATTCTATTAACCGTAATCACATGATATGAGGGTCATTAGCTTTGTCACTAAAATTTGGATTATTAAATGTCAATAGTAGAATTTCTTTCCCTTTTTTTTGAGCTTTTGCACTAGAAATTATTGCAGTATCAAAGTTTTGTTTAAATGTTTGCACTAGTGTTTGTTTTAGATATTCAGTACATTTACTTGAAAGTAATTAAAACTTTGCACCTTAAGGTGCTTTCTCCTTTTTTGTTCATAGAAATTTTAATATAATAGTTTAGATTCAAATGCAGGTTATAAAATACAGATTTTTTGGAGCTATTTAGATGATAATATGCTTGAAAAACAAGAGGTCAATTGATCACACAAGAGATGTGCTTGCCTTATTTTTTTTGTGATAGAACATAATATTATAATACTCTTAAAGTTTGTACAGATCCATATTTAGTAATTAGTTTTTATGAGTTATAATATCATTCACATATTGTGACTATCACGATTATCATTAAAATTATTATCTCATCTTTGTGTGAAAAATTAAAGAACATTAAAGCTTAGGAATAGTAGATCATAGGGTAGTTTGATAGATGGGAAAGCATTAAAGTGTAAAAAGCACACCTTTGTTTGTGTAAATTTTTTTTATATTTTTTTCAGAATTTTTGTCAAATAAAAAGATCGAGACATTTTATTATTATTTAAATTATGTGTGGGTTTGGATACCGCTTATTTTGCTGAAAACTGAAAACAATAAAAAAAATAATTTTCGGTTACTGTTCACACAAAAAAATACCATTCATTTGCCTGTTTGCATTGTTCATGTCCCATGAACAGTGCAAGAGGCACTGGTGCTTAAAAAAAAAAAAAAAGGGAGCCATACTCAAATGCTCCAAATGCAAACGCAAGCCAAACGGAACTTACATCTCCCCCCTCCCCCTCCAAAGAAAGGGGGAAAATTAAACTTTTTTTTTTTTTTTTTTTGAGAAAAAAGGGGGGAAATAAAACTTAAAAGAGAGATTGTAGGAAAAATTAATTAATATTTTTTTCCCGAAAAATTGTTGACACTAATTCATTCATTACATATTAATATGGATATTTGGCATTTAATGAGATAGTAAAGTTCTAGACTCAAGCTAGCAAATTATAGATGTTAGGATTGCGAACAATAATTCATTCATTGCATACTAATATTATAGATGTTATGAGATTGGAAGAAATTTTTTGAAGAAAGCAATTTGTTTTTCCTGTATTTTAAGTTTTTTTTTTTTTTTTCCACCATAATCTTCAATGACCAAGGATCATTTTTCTAAATCTAATACTGCAAATGTGAGATTACGTCTCATTAGTGGTTGTATCTGTTAATCTTCACAATACAATATAGACATGCCTAATATAAAAATATTAACATTAATAATAGCAATCAAAAAATGTTTTCACTACAATTCAATGTTTCCATGTGTAAGCTCGGGTTACATGCTAGTAACCTATACAAACTAGTAACCTATATAAAAGAAGAAGTTAGATGTAACAAATGCATACCTTTCCCTTTCAAGATCCCTATCAAATTTACTTGGGGGAAAAAAAAAACAAAGGTGAGTTTGGTGCTACTGTAAATTAGCATAAAACTTAGTGTTGTCCTAACAAAAATGAATAAAATCATAATCGTTGAAATTAAAATGGTAGAAGTTCCACTATTTTGCATTAGAACATGAACATGATTCTCAGCAAGAGTACATAACTCATGGTTGATGGAATTATATTTCCAAAGTGAAGTAAACTGACTCAAGTTTTGTGGTATGTTAGAAAATGTACATGGTATCTTGTTTTAAGTATCACATTGCATTATGGATGCGTACTCGTGCCTCTCAGAACCTGTTATGAATGCTGTTTTGTTTTTGAAGAATGGCCTTATGCAATTGGCAAGAGAGGAGGAAGCCTATAATCACAATAAGTAAACTAAAGAGGCAACAGAAGAGGTGATTTAGTTGCTCTCACTATATATCAACTTCAAGATACCCTGGATACTATTGATAGAGGGACTCGTGAGAACACATTGCTTCTGGTAGTGAATAAAATATAGCCCTTCTTCGTTGTTTGTATTCAAAACAAAAACCTAGTGGTGCATGATCGCTCCTTTTTCCTCACATATTAGCTTAAAGTAACATATTTGGTATTCATGGTATTTTATCAAGTTGAATTTGAATAATAAATTGGACATTTATTTTTTATTTTGTCTATTCTTTGAATGATTTTTCATTTTTAGTTTTGAGCATGAAATTTTCTGATCTAATCATTTCACTAGTTCCAAATGATTCAATACGATTAAGGCGTTCTAAGATTTTAACTAATTATGTTGTAGGCTATCAGGAGATGTGTACAGAGTTATAAGCATGTGGTACAAATCTGTAGTGAGGAAATCTTTTCATGCTGGTTCAATCTGAAGGGAATGACATCCGAAACCTTCCAAGGATGTTCCCTTTCAAAGAACTCTGTTACAACTTCCCTATAGAACGACATCCATTTCCACATATGTTTCCATGGCAAAAAGAATTTGTAAATCTAATTTAGTAGAAAAAAATAGCTAAAGTCCCTTCGAGCACTTCTACAATTTTCCCAAAATAGCTAACAAATGAACAGTGTTTCGGCCAATTTTAAATTCACCTCTCTTCCTCACTGACACTCTCTCCCTCCACTAGACCAGGCTCTCTCTCTCTCTTCCTTTGAATAAAAACTCCATGGCCAATCAAGTTCCTCCTTGAACAAATCTCCATCCTTCATCATTGCCATCACGCTTTACTGATTTTGTTGGCAGATAGACGATGCTCTGTTCATCGTAATTTACTAATTTTGATTGAAAATTTGTTGATTTTTTGTTGTGGAGGTTTACTGATTTTATAGATTTGGTAGGTGAGTTTGATAGTGAATTCATATTCAAAGTTTTGGGTTTTCAATGGCAGGGGGATGCTAGGTGGTGTGAGTGTGTGGTGGTGTAACGTGTGGTTGTGAAATAGAATGTGGAATTGAGGAAAAAATAATATTTTCATAAGAGTAAAAAAATAAATATTGAGGTTGATGTAGGTGTATGCTTGTTAAAATAGTAAAAGTAGCATTTTTTTAGTTAGTTTAGCTAAAATTGTGTAGAGTCTAGGGTGAATGCTCCAAGACCCCAATTAAAATTAATACAATATGAGCTCCCCAAATATTAGTTAGCTTTTGGCAACATTCCAAACATTGGAATTCTGTATCTCTAAAGAACTCAATAGCCATAACATATTTCTACTTTATGCCATTGCCATTAAAAATAGACTCAAATTAGTACACGCAAGAAATGTAGAAGTCATTGCATCTACAATCAAACATTGAACTTAAAGAGAAGCTTATATGAAAAAATAAAGATGTCAAGAGTTCGCTATGGTTAAGACTGTCACTTAGGAACTGACCATAGGTAAGGAGCAGTTCCATCGGACCTGACTTAGATATCCAGTCAGAATTTTAAGCCCTAACATCTTCATCATTGCCCAAGCAAAGTCCGTTCAGAAGGTTGATCCGTCATTTGAAGCATAAGCCCTTACAATTCTTACGGTCTTCTTATTAGCCAAAAACTGTTGATAAGCAAAAAGAAGTCCTCTCCCCTTTAATGATTGGCTGTGAATTCATGCAGACTCACTCATTTCCAATGATTCCATGGGTTTAGAAGAAGGCTGAGTGGTGGTCCTATCACTATCTTAGCACCTTATTCTCATCTCAGTCAGGCTGCCTGTCCCCTTGTAGTCAGAGAAGAGTTTCTGTATGAGCTCACAACCCAATCTTCCCAATGTTGTGTGCACCTTCAGATGATCAAGAAACTAATGCAAACCAAAGAACATTTCAAACCTTTTTCAACTGCATAAAATAAATTCGTAAAATGAGTAAAGGCCTAGCTAGCAAGTACCTAGAAAAGTGAGTGTTGCTCTTCATCAAAACCTCTAAAGGGTAAAAAGGTGTAGTGTCTGTGTTATATTATAACCCGGTCATGGAATATCAGCCAGTCCTTCATTGAAATATGAGTGAGTGCTGTCCCTCCAACCTGTTGACACTGGATAGAAAGGGCCACCAACCTATGATGGCAAGAATAATAGTTTACATCAGAGAACTCAATAACAAGAGCATCTAGATATTGCAAAATAAATAATATATATATATATATATATATAAATGTAAACAGACAAAAGCACAGAATAGCTATGCTCAGCTTGGCTGCTTAGAAGTGGAGGTAAAGGATTTGGAAACCATAGAAAAAATAAAGGAAAAAAAATCAACTCAACCAAGTGTATTGTAATTATTGACTGCAATAAGTTGAGTCTCTTGATTTCCTGGGCTAAAAATAGGAAAATCAAATTTGTATGTTTAACTTTTCTCCTTCATTTTCTCTATAACAATAAAAAGAGGGATAAAAAGAAATTGGCATAATGTGGACAGGGAAGAATCAATCTATAACAAAAGATATAATGGAAGTGCAAAAGAAGAAAAGATATAAATAAGTAATGAGGGAGAGAAAGAGAGAGGAATGGGTTGTAGACAATGTTTTAATTCCATTCCGTACCAGTCGATATATTGCACTCTGGTCCATAAACTGATTTATTAAATCCTTTTTTCTGTCTCGGTCAAAATTCTGACATTTAAGGTGGAATATGCATTCCTTACCAAAATTGATTTTGCAGCTTCCTTATAAATCATTTTTAAAACAAAACCCCGCTTTTAGGAGATTTTATGAACTTTTTTATTAGTTTAACTATGTATGATATTTTTTTTTTTCAAAAAACAAATATATATATATATATATACATGTACATGTGTATTCATAAATATATGAGATTTTAAGAAATTTTAGTTTATTTAATTATGTAAGAGATTTTTATGAGCCTTTGGTTTGTTTAATTATATGTGATATTTTATGATCCTTTGTATTTTTTTTTTTTAATGTTATATCTTTTTATAAGATTCAAACTTCTAACTATTCAATTATTTTCATTTGTTTTAGTGACCAGAACTTAAGTGGTCTATTAAGGTATATTTACAAACACTTAAAGATGCTGCTATTTTGAACTTTTGATTAACTATGGACAGACTACTAGTACCTAAGCATAAATTAGTTCAATATCTGGAGTGAGAAAAATAAATGATCATTGAAAGGAAACTGCAAAATCAGGATATTTACTTAATATAAGAACACAAAGAACAAACATAAGAGATGAAAACTGCGTATCCGGGGAGAAGATAAATTACGGACACAAACACAGTATAGGCATTGCTAAAAGACAAAAGTCACAATTTTAGAACAAATCAAAACTGTAAGAATTAATAGAGGAAAAATTCAAATTACACTTAAAAGACAAGATAATGATAAATGGAAACAAGCACATAGTCTGCATATCCAAAACTAAGTCCCAACCTCTAAAATTGGTTTTTTGACAGCAGTCATGAATCTCAAAATTTTTGGAAATTTGAGTTTGCATCAAGCAATCTCTCTCTTAGAAAATCAGAGGTTGCATAAATGACACTTTTGATGGCATCAGCAGCACTCCTATCCTTCAAAATTGAAGAAATTAGATTCTCAAGTAACAGATGAAGAGATGAATGATGACATTCATAACAAGAAAAATCTCCTCCTAGGCATAACAAGAACCAATTCGAGGAAAACATAACTATAATCAATACCACCTAAAGCCATTAAGGAGAACCTGCTAAATTGATGCAAGATTCACTAAATGAAATAAGGTGAAGGAAAATGTAAATTCAAGTTGCAACATAGCAGTGTTAGAGAAGAAGTTTAACTTGTCGATTGAAGATGATGGGTTAGATTTGAGTGAATGGATCCACAACTATAGCATTGTCTTTAAATGTGCATAACAAAAAGCATACCAAAACCTTCAGCAGGCATGAAAAGTGAAATTGAGTACAAATTGATGACAATAAAACATAATGGCATCTGATTAAAAAAGCTACTCCTAGGAGCAACTTTTGAATTCTACTTGCTGATCAAAGCAATAAAGAAAACTAAAGACAAATCAATTTATTTGTTTCAAGATGCAAAATTGTAGACTTTCCTAGTTCTGAAGTTCAAACTCAACATGAATCAACTAATGTGTCCTTCCGATGATGACTAGTCAGCCAAAACTTGTTAGTAACACAAACACCCAATTGAAATTAAGTTGAATATTATTATGGCAACATACATTATGCGCTCCCCCATATTACTGAACTTATGATAACATTCAAGACATTAGAATTCTATATTTCTAATGAACTCAACAACCAAAACATATTTACACGCAGTTTTACCTAGCTACCTCATCATCGTGACCATGACCAATGATGCCATTGCCTTTATATATAGACTAAAATTAGCACAGCCAAGAAAATTTGAAGTCATAGCATCTACAATCAATAATAGAACATTAGAGAAATTAATATGAAAGAGTAAAGATCTCATGAGGTCATTATGGTCAAGACTGTCACTTAGAAACTGACCAAAAGCAAGGAGCAGTTCCGTTGGGCTTGACCTTGAGATCCAATAAGAACATTAAGACATTAAGCCCTGACATCCTCATCCTTGCCCGAGCAAAGTGCATCCCCTATAACAACCCCGCCCCCATTGTGTAGATATTGTTCACTTTGGGGCCCATATCCCTCATGGTTTTATTCTCCCCCCAAAGCACACTGTAGTGGGGAAAAGGCCACTACACATTAAAGGGAGGTCACTCTTTATAAGCACATCTCATTGTGCTTCCTTAAGCGATGTGGAATTCCATGGATTGCAAGACCCCCTTTTTGGGTCTTTACATCCCCACTGCAAACTCACTCATTTCCAATGATGCGTGGATGAAGAAGAAGGCAGAGTGGTGGTCCCATTACTGTCTTGGAACCTCATTCTCATCTCAATGAGAAAATAGAAGCTATTGTTGGGGCAACAAGGTGAAGTGTTTGTGTTATGTTATCATTCGGTCGTGGAATCTTGGTCAGTGTTGTCACTACCCCTTGGCACCATTCAATAGATTTCCTTTTTGTTGATTTGGGAGAGAAGAAAGAGAAAGATATAAGATCATTCAAAGAATGACAAGCTGTGCAAATGGCAAGGAATGTTGAAATCAAAGAGGCCAAGACACCTAAGATTAGGTGTCTGTTGATATATGAAAGAATGATGTCAAGCCTATGATGTCAAGTATAGTAGTTTACATCAGAGAGCTCCAATAAAAAGAGTTATCAATATAGTGCTATTCTTTATTGTTAGTTTAACAAAAATTTGAATAAGAAAAGTATTTCATTCTACTTATTTTTGAATTTTTTGACATTTTAGACTTGAAAAACCATAACCAAAAAGTGCCTAAACCAACTACTTGGTGAGTAAAAGTGACTGTAACAATTTATGGAAACCAAAATAGCAAAAATCCCTAGAAACATACTCTCAATTCATTAATTTTCTAAGTTTTCCACATAATCAATATGTACTTTAGAATCTTATTGATAGACTCCTCAACATATAAAAATGTAAAGAGATACCAACTCTTTTAAAGTGCGTTTCTTACATTTTCACCAAGTTTCATTTATGCATCTTTATCCACAAACAATCATCAGATCGTAAACCTTAAACTGTTACTAAAACCCTTAGGTGAATTGACCTGTACTATTAGCAAAAAAATATCTTAAAAAGAGAGAACATATGAAAATTCAGGATCAAGAACATACCAGTATAATGCCATCTCTAGTGGCAATAGAAACAATATCAGCACATGAAACTACCCCTGGATAAGCTTTTTCAAGCTCCTCCTTGATGGAATCAATTTTATCAAAACAACGCAAGGTCAGAATGGGTATGGCCTACCTCAGGGTGGAATGGTTTTTATCACTGTTGCTGTCATCCAGGAGGACCGAAGCATTACAGCCTTGATAAAAATAAAAAATAAAATAAAATAAAATATCCCACACACCATTAAGACCAACAAGATAATACCTACAAATAGATGGAAAGAAATCACAACGCCGATATTAAGTTTGAATAACAAATCAATATTCCCAAAAATCAAAAGATTCAATTTGTTGTCTTGTTTGATCTTTTAATACAAAACTTGATACGCATACTAAGAATCACACTACTCACAAAAATAGCAATATAGAAATTCACAAAACCCACAAAATTCAAAATCAAAAGTCACTTCCTAGGCCATATATCAAGCAACATAAAACAAATAAAACACCCATATAAGAAAACAAAAAGGCACAAAATGTTGATAATCCCAGCCTAATAATGGAACTCTAAGAATATGATTGAAATAAAAGGCATCTAATTCGAAATATAGAGGAAACTAGTCTAGTCCTCAAAGCGTCTTAGGTAGTACTAGGGTAATTAATACCACTCTTCAAGCAAAAACAGAAAAAAGAAAAAAACCACCACACTTCTAGCCATCCAACCAACAAGATCTTTAATCTGTCCAAACAGACCAAGATCAACATGAGGGCCAAGTGGACGCATTCCCTCATTGTGAAAGTCTTTGGGAGATCTGTGGGGTTTCATTTCCTTCATTCCAGGATCATGCAGCTCTGGAAACCTGCGGGCAGACTAGATTGCATTGACCTGGAAAATGAGTTCTTTCTCATTAAGTTTGGGCTGGTGGAGGATTATGAAAGGGTCCTGAAGGGAGGACCATGGTTTGTTGGGGAACACTTTCTCACCATACGTGCTTGGGAGCCATTCTTCAAACCCATTATGGCTGCTTGCGCTAAGGTTGCTGTTTGGGCTCGCCTTCCGGGGCTTCCTATTGAGCTCTATGAGCCGGAAGTTTTAAAAGAGATTGGGCAGGCGATAGGTCCGGTCCTGCGGATTGATGCGAACACGATTTCTGGCACTAGAGGCCGGTTTGCTCAGCTCTGTGTTCAGGTCAATCTTGATGCGCCTCTTCCGCGATGCGTTCTCATAGGAAAGTTCAAGCAAGATATCCTTTATGAGGGTATTGGTTCACTTTGTTTTTCTCGTGGCAGGTTGGGGCATCAGAAGAATGGTTGTCCTTACACAGTCCAGAAGCCGTCGGTGGAGACTGACAGAGCCGATGAGGGTGAGGTTGGGAGAAAGGTTGATGACGTGACTAAGAGTACCTTTCCTGATGATGCTGAAGCGGGAAATGAAAGGGATGATTATGGCCCTTGGATGCTCGTGGGGCGCAGAAAGTTTGATTCAAAATCGCGGGCTTTACGCTCCAAATCCTCCACGTCTAATC
Organism: Quercus glauca; assembly: GCA_023736055.1. Classification (NCBI taxonomy): domain Eukaryota; kingdom Viridiplantae; phylum Streptophyta; class Magnoliopsida; order Fagales; family Fagaceae; genus Quercus; species Quercus glauca. The sequence continues at coordinate 29,078,748 of CM043318.1, read as the reverse complement.
CGGACCATATCTCTGCCTTTAATGCCAAGGATTTGGGTCGGTCTAGAAGACTGTCTCTTGAAGTTAACCCGCCAACGTGTCCTCCTTCCTTTTCTCCAGATGGCAAGCGCAAATTAGAGGGATTTAACTACTCCCTGACAAGTGATAACCGGTCAGCTAATCACGTGAAGATGGCTACTGTTGCTCCCACTAGTGAACTGCCCAAGACAAGTTTTTGTCCAGATGATTTAAGTAGACTTGAACCCATTACTGGCCACGCTAACCCCACGCCCACACTGCATAAGTCTGACTCATCAAATTCATATCCGAAGATGAGAAATAAAGCCAAGCCAAAGCTCAGCACTGCAAAGGTTAGCCATGGAGAGAAGTCCCAAAACCCAGTGGGCAATAAGTCTTCAAGGAAAAATTATGCCGCTGTCCCTCTCGCTGCTGCACCAGATTCGAGCTTCTCCCACCATGATTTGGGGGTGGTTCGATCAGAAGCATCTTCAAGCATGGAGCAACATCTTTCCGTTAACTCCAGAGAGTCAGGTACGGGGTTGCTTACCGTTGACAGACCCGGCTTGGCTAGAGTGGGACAACCCCTGGTGGAGATTCCCAACGGACAGTCCGTCAACAGCCGAAGGGAAGATTCTGAATTGGAGGGCACTCTCGATAAATTCGCTGGATCATCTTTTGCCCGAATCAAGCCTCTTGGAGGAGGTTCAAACAAGGAAAATCTCGGCGGAAGGACTATCGGCAACAAGTTTAGTGGGGTCTTTGGAAGTCATCAAGATGATTCAGATATGTGGGAGCTACCCGCAAATAAGTCTACTGATCAACTCAAGGGAGCAGCCGTTGGGGGTGATGGAGCATGCGATATGCATCTGGAAGAACAAGGAGGTTCCGAAGCCTTTGCTGAGGGAGCTAAGTTGGAACTTGCTAAATCAAGCAAGAAATCGGTTTCAGATTAGTAGGGACTAGCCCTGTGTCCTGCCAGTATCAATGAATATCATTTGCTGGAATTGTAGAGGGGCGCTCAATCCCCGCTTTCGTCCTACCTTAGATAGTCTGATGAGCAAGTTTAATCCTTCCATTGTCATTGTTACTGAGACCCGCATTGGTGGAGGGCGGGCAAAAGATATTACAGATAAGCTCCCATTTGATGGAGCCATTCACACCGACACTATTGGGTATGCGGGAGGTCTCTGGCTACTCTGGAAGTCTGATGTTGTGGAAATCACCCAATTGACGAAGACGGAACAAGAAATCCATGTCATCGTTAAGGTACTCTCCTCGAACCTTTCTTGGATTCTTTCTTGTATTTATGCTAGTCCTAGATTTGCTGAACGTAGACTTCTATGGGACAACTTATGTAAAGTCTCAGGCCTGCACAACTTAGCGTGGGCAGTTCTTGGTGACTTTAATGAAATTTTATCGAGTGCTGATAAATGTGGGGGAAATCCTATTAATATGAGTAGAGCTCTGATTTTTAAGGATTGCTTGGATGAGTGCCGGCTTATTGATCTTGGGTTCCAGGGTCCAAAATATACCTGGATTAACAAACAGGAGATTGGCCATTTCATTCAGGAACGGTTAGACAGGGTGTTTGCAAACCAGGACTGGTTCAATTTGTATCCGGAGGCTTCGGTGACCCACCTCACCAGGGTGCATTCTGATCACTGTCCCATATTACTTTGCCTCGACAAACCGCCATCCCTTAGACTGACTAGACCGTTTAGGTTCCAACCTGTCTGGATGTCCCACCCCCTGTTTCCTAATGTGCTTTCTGAGAACTGGGGAAGTGATTTGTGCCACAGCACCAACCTTTGCAAGTTCACTGAGGCAATTATTGTTTGGAATAAGGAGATTTTTGGAAATATTTTCCATAGGAAGAGACGGGTGGAGGCTCGGCTTGCTGGTGTTCAGAAAGCTCTAGCAAATGATCCAAATGCCCATATCTTAGCTTTGGAGAGTCAACTGAGAGAAGAGTATTGGGAGATTAAGCAACAGGAGGAGGAGTTTTGGTCTGTTAAATCTAGATATAATTGGTTGATTCAGGGAGACAGAAATACTACGTTTTTCCACACTTCAGCTATAGTCAGAAGAAAAAGGAATAGGATCACATGCTTCATGGATAGTATGGGAAATCTGACTCATAACGAGGAGGTCATTGCTTCTATTATCCTTGAGGGTTATACCTCATTGTTCACTTCTAGCAAATTGAGTGCTCCCATCTCAACCTGGAATGTCCAGAACTGGTCTACTGGTCTATCTTGTGATGAAGGGGTGGTGTTATCTGAACTGGTAACCAGGCAAGAGGTTAAAGATGGGCTCTGGAGTATGAAGCCCTTTAAGGCCCCTGGCCCTGATGGAATGCATACGGGTTTTTATCAGAGGAATTGGGACATTGTGGGAGATGTGGTTGTGAAGGAAGTTTGTTCCATTTTCAGCACTGGTAGCATGCCTAGTCAACTTAATCAAACCCTTATTACCCTTATTCCAAAGTGCACGGGGGCTGACAGTCTTGGCCTTTTCAGACCAATTAGCCTGTGTAACACTCTGTATAAGATAGTGACTAAAATCATTGTTCAGAGAATTAGACCTTATCTTGACAAGTTGGTGTCTCCTTTACAGGCTGCCTTTGTCCCTAGACGGAAAGGGATTGATAATATGATTATTGTCCAAGAAATGATACACACAATGAGCTCTAAAAAGGGTAATCAAGGCTTCATGGCAATAAAAATTGACCTTGAGAAAGCATACGATAGAATTGAGTGGCATTTTATTCGTGATGTTCTAACACTTTTCAATTCTCCTAAGAGCATGATCAAGCTTATATTGAGTTGTATTTCGGGTTCTTCTATATCAGTCCTCTTTAATGGCGGCAAGCTGGATCCTTTCCTTCCTTCTAGAGGGATCAGGCAGGGAGACCCGTTGTCGCCCTATTTGTTCATATTGTGCATGGAGATTTTGGGGTTTCTTATTCAGGATCAGTGCTCTTCCAAGCTTTGGGACCCGATGAAATCCTCTCAGAGTGGGCCTTCCTTTTCTCATCTGTTTTTTGCGGATGACCTAGTTCTTTTTGCCAAAGCGGATGCAAAGAACTGTTGTAGCATTCGTGACACCTTGGACACCTTTTGTGAGCTCTCTGGACAAAAAGTGAATATGTCTAAGTCTAAGGTTTTCTTTTCGCCTAACGTGGATGAGGAAAACCGTGAGTCTTTATGTAGCATCCTTGGCTTAAGGTCTACTCCTAATCTGGGGAAGTATCTCGGGTTCCCAATTCAGCACAAAAACTCCTCCTCCCGAGACTTTGATTTCATCCTAGATAAAGTCCAGGTTAAGCTCCAAGGCTGGAAAGCTTCGATGCTCTCCATGGCCGGTAGACTTACTTTGACTAAGGCTGTGTTATATGCCATTCCAGCCTACATGATGCAAGGTTCTATTCTGCCCAGTAGAATTCATAACAGTTTGGATAAGATTAGTAGGAAGTTTTTATGGGGCTCCACTGATAAGAAGAAAAAGCTTCACATGGTTGGCTGGACCAAGGTGACTAAGCCGAAAAATAGGGGGGGCCTGGGGTTGCATGCGGCCAAGGAAAGAAATACCACACTTGCTGCCAAGCTTTGTTGGAGAATGAAGGAAGACAGTGGGAAGCTTTGGTCCACTGTCCTCAAACAAAAATACAAAAGGAGGACTATAACCAGCAAGGCGTCGAAATCTAGGCCCTGGAAGGCAGTGATACATGGTGCTGCGGTTTGTGAGCTGGGGTCAAAATGGTCCATTGGCAACAATAGTACTCTGTCATTCTGGCATGATAAATGGCTCAACATGGGTACGCTTAGAGAATGCGTTGAAGGTCCGCTACAAAGGGGTGAGGAGGACTTCCAGATTTGTGACATTTATGCTTATGGTATGTGGGAGCTGCATAAATTGTCTTTTTTCCTTCCTTCTTTTATTAGCCGATCCATTAAGGCTACTCCTATTCGGCTAGCTTCGACTAGTTTGGATCAATTGGCATGGATTTCTAGCACTACAGGGGAATTCGACTCAAAAAATGCCTATCTTATTGCTTGTGGAGCTGACACTAATGAAGTGTGTTTTCGGGGGAATTGGTTATGGAAGCTGCGGACTTTACCAAAAATCCAATTGTTTTTGTGGAAATGTTACCATAACAGTATCCCTGTCAAGACTGTACTGGCTCATAGGGGCATCCTGTTACATCCTTTTTGTGATATCTGCTGTGATAAACCTGAAACCTTAAGCCACGTGCTCCGGGAGTGTAAAGTTGCACAGGATTTTTGGGCTAAGTCATACTGGCCGGACACTATGCAACAATCTTTTGACTTGGATGTCATGGAGTGGATTAAAGCAAATGCCTGCTGCTCAGAGCGTGCTAAGGGAAAGATTTATCCTTGGGCACAATTTTTTCTCTTTGGCATTTGGCAGCTTTGGATCAGCAGGAACAAGAGAGTGTTCCAACCCACCTACATGAATCCAGATATGTGCAATATTGTGGAGTCACTTGTTTTTGAATATTGGTACTGTGTTCTTGATCATGCGAAACCAAGGAGGGGTGTCACTATTGCTACTGGTTGGGTTAAACCTCCAGTGAACTGGTCAAAATTGAATACGGATGGGTCGGCGCAGGGGAACCCGGGACTAGCAGGGGGTGGAGGTCTCATTAGGGACTGCCATGGTAACTGGGTTTCTGGCTTTGCCAGAGCGATTGGCATTGCTTCTAGCTTAACAGCCGAGCTCTGGGCTGTCCATGATGGACTCCAGCTATGCATCACGCTGGCACTTGTGGCGGTGGAAGTGGAGTGTGATGCTCTGGTTGCAGTTTCTCTGCTATCTCAAAACAAGCGTACTAATGGTGATTTTTCCTCTCTCGTTGATGACTGCAGGAACCTCATGAGGAACATCCCTCAAGTCCGGGTGAAACACTGCTTTAGAGAAGCAAACTGTTGCGCAGATGCCCTTGCCAAGCTCAGAACTGATATGGAGGATGATTTTGTTGTTTTTGCTTCTCCTCCAACTGTAATTGTTAGTCTTTTATTTTCGGATATGCTGGGAGTGACCCAGGAACGCTGTTGTAATTCTGTGGTGGCTGCCACTTAGTTTTTAATATATTAATCCAGTTTACCAAAAAAAAAAAAAAAGGTACAAATACATGGATATAATAATAATAATAATAATTGCAATATTATATTATAACCTGATTATTTGACACTGCAACTGGGCAGTGATGTTGCCCCTTAAAAAAATATATATGTAAAAAAAATTCCCTGGCCAAGGGATTAGTTAGAATTGCAAAGGAGTAGAAAATTTTATTCTCACACTAGAGCATAAAACAGGTTCATTAAATGAAGTTTGACCTAAATAAAGCTTTAAAATGTGGCAGTTACATAGTAGAAGCCTATTTACTCTTTTGTATGGCTATACCATAAACATAAAAGCTTATTCAGCCAGTAACACAAGTAATACGCCTCATGATTCACACAAGTACTACCATTCCTAAGAAAAAAAAAATATGAACCATCATCTTAGCAATTTAAAGAGACATTTTTAAGAAACCAAAATTATAAAATAGAGTATTTTCAAATATATTAGTGTATTAGAATGTACCTTAAATCAGAACTTGCATCTACCAAATTTTTCTTCTACGAGTCAGGGCCGGCTCTATGGGTAATGCAAGTGATGCAATCGCCTAAGGCCCCCTATAAAAGAAGGCTCCACTTGTAAAAAAAAATTTAAGCACTTTTATTAGCCAATAAAATGCATTAAAAAGGCCTCATTATATCCTAAAATGTAAAAAATTAAAAAGGAAAAAAAAAAAGGGTCAAACTTCAGCTAACAAAATTAAATTTTAGGGGACAAATTTATTAATTCATTCTTGAAATATGCTAAAATCAAAATTAATAGCAGACAAATTCATTAATAATACAACGTAATTACCTTAAAATATGCTAAAATAGAGAATATAAATTTCAAAAACAAAAGAAAAACCTCTCATCTCTCATCTCTCATCTATTCTTACGGTCTTACCTTTCTTTTTTGCATCTTGATTCTTGATTTTTTTCAGTCAACTCAGTCAGTTAGTCTAGCTTGAAATTTTTCTTTTTGATTCCAGCGTACCAATCTACCAATCAGCAGTCACCGGAGTCAGAGGTATTTTTCTTCAGTTCTTCCCCCTATTTCTCTTGTCTTTCCGAAAATGAAGACTTCTGGTCTTCTATTTATTTAACTTATATTATATATATTTTTAGTTTGTTTTACACTCACTGCACAATTGTTAATTTGATGGGATGGGCCACGTTTTTTGCAGCTTTGCTATGATGCTTTTCTAATATTGCCCCTCTCTGGACCCTTTTCAGCCATTAGAATTGATAGGATACGTTTTTTATTTAAAACTTAGCCATAGGATGATAGGGGTAGTGGATTACAGGGAGTACAGCCCACAGACCACAGTTTTATAACTTACCTGGTTTCTCTTTTTTTTTTTTTTTTAATCCGATACTTTATTTATTATTATAAATTATTATACCAATTAATAATTTGACGTGTATCATATTACCTCATTTGTATTATAGTGATACTAATTTATTAAATCATGTATTAAGTTAATTTTTATTTGTGCAGATTTAAACTTTAAAGTGGTCACGGCTTTAGAAAAATTGCAATAACCAGGTTCTATTGTCTTATACTTTAAATTTTATTTTTAGTTAAATTATCATTTTTAATTATAAATTGTGTTTTATTTATCCATAAATATTTTCTCATTATAAATGTCTACTAGAAAATATTTATCCGAATATGAAAAAATTCTAAAAAAGAGAAAAATTGAAAAACAAATTGAATATCAAAAAGGATTTATGGATAAATTTGTTACTAGTATTAAAAAAAAACATAATAGAAAGTTTGGGTGAAAATATTACAAAAACTTAATTAGTAATTTTGCATCTCAAAAAGTAAGAAAAATAGATTTTAAATAAAAAAATTCAATATATATATATATATATATATATATTATTTTATTAATATTTAATTATAAAAAAGCCTATTTAAAATTTTCGCCTAAAGCCCCAAATGTTGTTGAGCCGGCCCTGCTACGAGTTCTTCCACAAGCATTATTTTTGGATCTTTGAACCATGTTACGTCGTTCACCATAAACAATATTAACAAGCCATTTTGGTTTTTCACTTGATAACATAAGATAACCCAAACCTAATCCAAACATGAATCCACATCTGTACCCCCAACAATACAACTTTCCAATAAAACCAATTTACAAACTTGAAATCATTGTCCTGAATGGTTAATGATGGTGATGATAGTTGTCCCTCAACATTGTCACAAGTTTTTGTTAATGGAAATCCACATAACCCCAAGTTTCCAAAGTAAGAAACATTTGCAAATGTATTGAATTGATTACCTATAGGTATTGGCCCTACAAGACGATTTTCTGATAGATTTAAAACTTCAAGTGATGTAATATCTACTATTTGTCTAGGAATGTTCCCTGTAAGAATGTTTGAGGAGAGATCTAACCATTCAAGATTGCTCAAATTTCCCAATGATGGAGGTATTTGACCTATAAGGCTATTGTGTGAAAAGTTAAGCCCCTTCAGTAACTTTAGCTTTTCAATTGACTGTGGAATCTCCCCCCTGAATCTATTTTTTGAGCAATCAATGGTTGTAAAGAGATTTTGGATTTTCTCCATTTCAATATCGAATCCTTTCATGGTGACAATCACAGAATCATGATAATAGCTTCCACCCATATATTTCAATTTACCATTATTTGCATTCATGCTCATCACAGCTTTGAAATGATTGAAATATTTTGTTGGCAAAAGACCGTGGAAATCATTGTGAGAGAGGTCTATGATTCGCAAATTAGGGAAAGATAAGTTGGTTTTGGGATTGGCTATGACACCATGAAATTTGTTTGATCGCAAAATGAGAACCTGTAACTCTGGAAGACTTTCCAGCCAATGAGGGAAGGTTCCACTTATCTTGTTGTTAGCAAGATCTTGAACTTCCAACCTTCGGCAATTGATCAACGATCTTGGCAATGACCCTTCTAATCGATTGTCATTCAGGTTAAGACTTCTTAAGTAGTTCCCCTTTGCAAAAGTTGCTGGAATGGTGCCATTAAGTTTGTTACTTCTCAAATCTAAGACTGTGAGAGAATGACTAAAGTTTCCAGACACGGAGGAACCATGTTACTCAAGTGATTATGAGATAAATCAAGGACATTGAGGGAAGTGATATTACAAATCAAGGAAGGTATGTTTCCGATTAAAGGATTCCTTGAGACTAAAAAGAAATAAGTGTCTGACACAGGTAATGGAAGTGGTCCTTGAAGAAAATTGTGACTAAGATCAAGAATTTGCAAATTCTCCCAAGGAAGGTGTCTTATGCTTGTCAAGGAGTTGTATGAAAGAATCATCAAGGAATACAAAGAAACCTTCCCCACCTCTAAAAGCCACATTGGAATATTGCCTTTGATTTTGTTATTGGAAAGGTCTAAATCGTGTAAACTTTCCATGGATTTTATAAAATCTGGAAAGTCACTTATGTTGCAAGATGACAAATATAAAACCCAAAGTCAGGGCAAAGTATAATCTACAATGCTATAGGTGCTGAACGATAATAGAGGATTATGTAAAAGATCAATTATTTGGAGAGTTTTGAGCTTTGAGAACATGCTTGACTCTAGAGGACCACTAATATTATTGAAGGAAATATTTAGATAGAAAAGGCTCACAAGTTTAGAAATAGAGATTGGAAGGTGGCCATGTAGGTTGTTATTACTCAAATCAAAATAATATCAAGAATTATGCTGGAATTCATCAATCTGTCCAGTGAATCGATTATTTTCTGGAGATAATTTACGTAAAGATGGTATTGTAAACACCCAAGATGGTATTGTCTCATTCAATAAGTTACCAAATAAGATGAGATATTTTAGATTGGAAGGAATCTTGTTGACTAGTTGACTATTAGAAGAATTATTTGAAGAGAAAATTTGGGTCAAGTTGGTCGTAACTTGGAAGTTGACCTATGAAATTGTTGCTGGAGAGATCTAAGTAAGTGAGTCCTTCAAAGTTTAGGTGGGACGATAGAAACTAACCACCAAAGTTATTATATGAAAGGTCCAAAGAAGTTATTTGTGTGAGAATTGAAAGAAATGTTGGATACGATGAACCTATGAAATTGCATCCACCGACAAACAATTCTTTTAAGGACTTGAGATTACTGATTAAATTAGATAAGTCGATTGGGAATTCGGTTCTAAAGAGATCCAAGGACTTGAGAGGAGTATACTCCAGTTATACGTTGGAAGGGAACCTATGAGATTGTCGTTGTAACCTACATCAATTAGCTAGAGGTTTGGAAGGTGGAATACATTATCTGGGAATCTCCCTTTAATTCACAACCAATAAGACAAAGAGATGTGAAAGAGGAAGACAAATTCATGAAAGAATTAGGTGAAACAGAAGACATGTTAACATCATCCAAAACAAGTTCAGTTAGATGGGTAAGGTTTTGAATAAGCCTTTTCAAACTAGGCGTTTCTATTCTCATGTTAAAAGCTCCAAAAGAAATCAAGTGAAACCAATTTGGATAAGTGGGAGATTTCGGATGGGAAATTACTAGCAAAAGAGGACAAAGTGAGGTTGAGATGCGTCATCGTATTGGGATGGATGGGACTATAAAGCCCACTGCAAGTGAGGTCGACACAAATGACATGACCTGTCATCGTATCACAGGTGACCCCATCTCACCCACAACAATCTGTACCCATTTTCCACGAATTCTTTGGAGGATCACAAAAATGATAAGAAACAGAATCAACGACAGAACAAGAGTTTTTGAAATGGAGCAAAGTAGAGCTTTAGTGTGAATGGCAAAGAGGTGTAGATGAATTAAAAGAAAAAGAAGAGAGAGATGAATTAGGTAGAGAAAGGAAAAAGCGGAAAATGAGAAAGAAGAGTACCATATTTGCTCTGGCTTTGAGAGAAATGAGAAGGAAGAAGGATATATATATATATATATATATATATATATATATATATATATATATATATATATATATATATATATTTTTGGGTGTTTTGGAATTGAGGTGTCATAGATACATGCATCTATATATATAGGCGGCTAGGAAAGGATTATGTGGCTCACTCTATTAACTAGCTTTGAAAGTCAAAAAATTAGGTTATCCGGGTTAGGTATATATATTTTGGCTTTTGAGTGGAGTTGTAGTGTGCCTTTGTGTTAGAAGCCCTTTCCCTCTCCCTTTTGTGTGTGTGTGTGTGTTTGTTTCTCAAAAAAAGAAAAGAAAAAAAAGAATGGGTAATTGTCCCACATTGCTTAAGAGAGTGTGTTATGTGTAGTATAACTTGCCTCACCCTCTCTTAAAAGTTGTCATGGCTTTTGAGTGGAGTTATGGTATGCCTTTGTGTTAGAACCCCTTTCCTTCTCCCTTGTATGTGTGTGTTTGTTTCTCAATATATATATATATATATATATATATATATAAAGTAGATAGGATTATTATTATACTTTATTATAGGGAGTTTTTTAGATATAGCTAACTCGGATAACTTGATTTTTTGACTTTCAAAGCTAGTTAATAGAGTGAGCCACATAATCCTTTCCTGGTTATGGTCCCTCTCCTGATAATCGGGGCCGCCTATAAATATATCTATCTATGCCATCTGAATTTCTAACAAAACTTCCCAAATATATATATATCCTTCTTCCTTCTCAATTGCCTCACAGCCAGAGCAAATATGGTACTTTTCTTTCTCATTTTCTTCCTCTTCCTTTCTCTACCTAATTCATCTCTCTCTTCTTTTCTTTTAATTCATCTACGCCTCTTTGCCTTTCCGACCAGAGCTCTGCTTTGCTCCATTTCAGAAACTCTTTTTCTGTCAACGATTCTTATTCTGATTTTTGTTATTCTTATCCTAAGAAGAATTCGTGGAAAATGGGTACAATGTTGTGGGTGGGATGGGGTCACCTGTGATACGATGACAGGTCATGTCATTAGTGTCGACCTCAGTTGCAGTGGGCTTCATGGTCCCATCCATCCCAATACCACCCTTTTCTCTCTTTGCCATCTCTAGAGGCTCAACCTTGCTTACAACGATTTCCATGGCTCCACAATTTCATCTAAGTTTGGTGGCTTTGCAAACATGATGCATCTCAACCTCACTTCCTCCTACTTTGCTGTTAATTTCCCATCCGAAATCTTCCACTTATCCAAACTGGTTTCACTTGATCTCTTTCGGAATCTTGACATGAGAATAGAAACGCCTAATTTGAAAAGGCTTATTCAAAACCTAACCCATCTAACTGAACTTGTTTTTATATGGGATTGATATGGCTTCTGTTTCAACTAATTGTCTCACGAATTCCTCGTCTTCTTTAACATCTCTTCGTCCTAATTATTGCCAATTGAAAGGGAAATTTCCAGATAATATATTCCACCTTCCAAACCTCCAAATACTCCGTGTAGGTTACAACTACAATCTCACTAGTTCCCTTCCAACGTATAACTGGAGTACTCCTCTCAAGTCCTTATGTCTCTCTAAAACTGAATTCCCAATTGACTTACCTTATTTAATCAACAATCTCTAGTCCTTAAAAGAATTGTCTGTCGGTGGATGCAATTTCATAGGTTCATCATCTCCAACATTTCTTTCAAATCTCACGCAAATAACTTCCTTAGACCTCTCATATAATAACTTTGGTGGTCAGTTTCCACGGTCCCTCCTAAACTTTGAAGGACTCACTTACTTAGATCTCTCATACAACAATTTCATAGGGCAACTTCTAGAAGTTACAACAAACTTGACCCAAATTTTCTCTTCAATTAATTCTTCTAATAGTTAGCTAGTCAATAAAATTCCTTCCAATCTAGAATCTCTCATCTTATATGGTAACTTATTGAATGGGACAATACCATCTTGGGTGTATACGATACCATCTTTGCTTGAATTACATCTTGATTATAACAAATTCATTGGGCATATTGGTGAATTCCAGCAAAACTCATTGGTTGTTCTTTGGTTGAACAATAACAACCTACATGGTCCCCTTGCACTGTCAATCTCTAAATTGATGAGCCTTTATCATCTAAATGTCTCCTTTAATAATTTAAGTGGCATTGTGGAGTCAGAAATATTCTCAAAAGTCTTGAATGTCTTGATAGGTCAAATAATCCTCACCTATCACTACACTCATTCACATCTGCCAACAATATTTTGTCCAAAATTTACTCATTACAATTGTCTTCTTCCAACATCACCAAAATTCCAGAGTTTTTACGAACAGCAGGACATATACAATACTCAGACCTTTCCAAAAACCATATCAAAGGCAATATTCCATCCTAGGTAACGGAGGTAAGGAAGGATTCATTGTATTACTTTTCAGTCTCAAGGAATAATTTAACTGGACACATCCCTTCCTTGATTTGCAATCTCAGTTCCCTTAGATACCTTGATTTCTCATATAATCACTTGAATAACATGATTCCTCCATGTTTGGGAAAGTTCAGTGATAATCTCAAAGACTTGAATTTACAAACAATCTTAATGGCACTGTCCCAACAACATTTGCAAAGGGATGTCAATTGAGAAGTCTGAAACTCAATGGCAACCAATTGGAAGGGACATTGCCACAATCATTGGTCCATTGTAGAAATTTGGAAGTTCTGGATTTTGGTAACAACAAGATTAATGGCACCTTTCCTTGTTGGTTGGAAACTCTTTCAAAGTTGCGCGTTTTTATCTTGTGATCAAACAACTTTCATGGTGCCATAGGCAATTCCAAGACCAAATTCCTGTTCCCTAATTTGCAAATCATTGATCTCTCTCACAACGAGTTCCATGGTCTTTTGCCAACGAATTTTTTCATGTATTTAAAATTTATGATGAATGTTAATGCAGACAAAGGTGAATTGAAATATATGGGTGATAGTTATTATCAAGATTTTGTGACAGTGGTGATGAAAGGGTATTTCATAGATTTGGTGAAAATCGAAAGTTTATTCACAACCATTGATTTCTCCAACAATAATTTCAAAGGAGAAATTCCAAAGGTAATTGGAGAGCTTCGATCATTGAAGGGGCTTAATTTTTCGCACAATAATCTTTTAGGTTGTATGCCTCAATCGCTGGGAAATTTAACCAATCTTGAATGGTTAGATCTCTCCTCAAACAAGCTCACATGTGAAATTCCTATACAATTGGTAGATCTCACAATGCTAGCATTTTAAACCTATCAAAAAATTATCTTTTTGGACGTATACCCCAAGGTAAACAATTCAATTCCTTTACGAATGATTCTTACTATGAGAACCTTGGGTTATGTGGATTTCCAATGACAAAAGCTTGTGGCAATGATGAGGAACAACAACCATCACCATCATCAACCATTCAAGAAGATGATTTCGAATTTGAAAATGGGTTTCATTTAAAAGCTGTATTGTTGGGGTATGGCTGTGGATTCATGTTTGGATTGGGTTTGGGTTATCTTGTGTTCTTAAGTGGAAAACCGAAATGGCTAGTGAATATTGTTAATGGAGGAAGACATAACAAGTTATGAAGATCCTAAAAGAATGCTTGTGGGCGAACTCATTGAAGAAGAATTTAGTGGATACAAATATTGATTCTAGGTATATTTTTATATACTAATATATTTGAAAATATCTATTTCATAATTTTATGCTTCCTTAAAACTATCTTTATATTGGTAAGAAGATTCTTCATTTTTAATTTCCTTTATGCTAGTTTGGAATGGGTGTACTTGTGTTAATGTGAGGCTTATTGCTAGTGTTACTGGGTGCATAAGCTTCTATGCTTCCTTTTAAAAAAAAAATAAAAAAAAAATAAATAATAAATAAATAAAAAAACCTTTTATGTTTAAGGTATAGCCATACTAGAGAGTACATAGGCTATTACTATGTAACCACCACATTTTAATGCTTTATTTATGTCAGACTTCATTTAATGACCCTGCTTTATGCTCTAGGGTGAGAAGAAATTTCTCTACTCCATTGCAATTCTTACATTTTGTGGTCTGGGTATTTTTTAAAAAAGGGGCAACTTTATAGCTTAGTTGCAGCTTCAAATAATCTTGTGGTCTAGGTTATATTCTATTACATATTTCAATTATTATTATTATTACATCCTTGTAATATTACCTTCCTTTTACAGATTAAAGATCTTGTTGGTTGGATTGCATGAAGAGTGGTTATTTATTTATTTATTGAAGAGTAGTGTTAATTACCCTAGTGCTACCTAGGATGCTTAGAGGAGTAGACTAATTTCCTCTATATTTTCAATTAGATAAGATTCTAAAGTTACATATTAATTGTGGGGAAAGCTTAGAAACTTAATGAATTGAATAAATGTTCCTAGTGATTTTTGTTGTATTGGTTTCCACAAATTGTTACATACACCTTTACTAGTTGTTTCAGGAACTTTTTGGTTTTTCAGGTTTAAAATTTCAAAAAATTAAAAAAAAAAATGAAATACTTTTCTTATTCCAAATTTTGTTAAACTAACAATAAAGAACAGCTCTTAGTAATTCTTTTTGTTGGAGTGCTCTTATGTACAGGCTGGTGGCCCTTTCTATCTCTCTAACAAGAAGGAGGGATAGCATTCATTCATAATTTAGATCACTGGCTGACATTCCATGACCAGATGATGATAAAAAATTTTATGTTCTTATTTTTGGTGTCTAATTTCTTGCCATTTATTTTTAGGTACTAATTTGTTGGTCTTAATTTTTGTGGGATTTTCTTGATCAGGGCTATGGTGCTTTGGTCCTTTTTTATGACAGCAATCTATATATTACTAAAAGCTAAAGCGTGGCATTTATTGCTGCTAAGCTCCTGTTACGTCACCTCATTGCCACGTCATTCGCCACATAATTATTATTTATTATTTATTCATATATTTTTTTTTTACAAAAAAATATATCTATGAACTTTACATGTTCATCTTTGTAGGTTTTAACATCTATATATATTTCTTTTTTATTTCCAATTTTCTTATAATTTTTTTACATTCACTTATTTTTTAAATATTTACACTTTCTTCAACCTTTCTTCTTCCCTTACCTTTTCATCTCCCTACAACCCTCTACTTTAATATTGCTATTCATCTTTCCCTTCATCTTCCTTTATTTGTCTCTTCTTATCACTTCCCTCTTACAATAAATTTGTCACTCTTTTGCATTCTTTGCATAGTTTTCTCTCACAAAAAGTTTCTCTCTCTCTCTCTCTCTCTCTCTCTCTCTCTCTCACAATGTTTTGGTGTATTTTTCTTTTTTATTGCATCTCCACTTTAGATTGATAAATTTTTGTGTTTTTAAGAACTCTATTTTAGGTTGATGGGATTTAGTTTTGCGTTTTAAGTTATTATTATTATTATTTTTCTCTTTGAATGTTAAATTTTATCCGATTACATTATAAAAAATTAAAGATAGTAGATAAAAATAAAATAGTATTTCATTACATACCATAATTTGGATAATTTAGTATTTATTGTTGTATCTTTTAATTTTTTTTTTTATTTTTTTCTTCTCTTCTATTTTACTCAAAATTGAAATTTAACCACTTCCTCCTTATCATTAAATTATTTATATTTTCTCTCTCTATTTGTTTTAAAAAAATTTTTAAAAATGTAATTTTTTATTGTGCTCATCAAATTGTACTCATTTTTTTTTTAACATTTACACTGTCTCCAACTTTTCTCCTTCTTTTTACCTTTTCTTCTCCCCAAACATTCTACCTTGATATCACTCTTCCTCTTTCCTTTTATCTTCCTTTATTTTGTTTCTTTTTATTATCATCCTCTTAGTATAAATTTGTCATTCACTCTTCCATTCTTTACATAATTTTCTCTCACAAAAAAGTGGTTATTTCCAACTCTTTCTCCCTCAATTTTTTGGTGGATTTTTTATTTTTATTTTTCTTGCATCTCTATTTTAGCTTGATAAAGTTTTGTATTCTTTAGAACTCTATTTTGGTTGATGGGATTTAATTTTGTGTTTTAAGTTTCTTTTTTTTAATTTTTTTATGACTTTGATTGTTAAATATTATCATATTGCGTTATTAATAATTAAAAATAGTATATAAGAATGTACTATTATTATATTACATAGAATTATTTGGATAAGTTAGTGTTTATTGTTATGTTTTTTTTTTCTTCATATCATTTTATTTAACATTTAAATTCAGCCACATCCCCCATAAAAAAATAAAAAAATAACCTTTGACATACCACTAACATAACTACATCTATAACTATTTAAGCCATCCATGATATCTATTTCTTTCCCCTCAAAAAAAAAAAAAAATGATATCTATTTCTTATTAATAACCACAAAATTTACAAGTAGCAAGGGAACATACAAAGTAATAAAGAATAAATGAAGGAAGAAAAAAAGAAATGAAATCAAACGTCAATTAATAATTGTTATTTGGAAAATAAAAAGGTGGTAAAGAGGTGTAAGAAATAAAATAGAGATGGTTATACAGAGGACATTAAAAACTTTATAGTGTAATAAAATCAACAAATAAATATAATAATACAAAATTTAAACTTAAAAATAATCAAACTCTAACTAGGGAATATATATATATATATATATATATATATATAATCATAATCTTCATACACCATGACTTAAAAAATATTATTGAATAGTTCTACCTCTCATTTAATGTCTATTTTATACAAATCATCAGCCAATAAATATATGATAATGGTAAAAATGTTATAGATAAAATTATGAAAAATATGATAAGACTATTTTAAAAAAAAAATTCTTTATAAAGTCTAGGGACTAAAATAATATTTTATCTAAAAAATTATCACGCGTAACACGCAGGACTGTGACTAGTTGTAATAAAAACCATTTCAGACCTTGAGGGTTTTCAATAAAATTGATTTCATCAAGGAGGAGCTTGAAAAGGCTTTTCCAGGGGTAGTTTCATGCGCTAATATTGTATTGCCACAAGAGATGGCATTATGCTGGTCTGTTCTTGATCCTTAATCTTCATATTCTCTCTCACTTTAAAGATATTTTTGTTAATATCCAGAGTCCTTTAGCAACACTTTAAGGTTTAGGATTTGATGATTGTTTGTGGACAATGATTCTTGAATGTAAAATGTAAAATGTAAGAAACAGACTTTAAAAGAGTTGGTACCTCTTTACGTTTTTTTATGTCGAGAGGAGTCTATAAAGTACATATTAGTTGTGGAGAAAGATTAGAAAGTTAATGAATTGAGAATATGTTCCTAGTGATTTTTGTTGTTTTGATTTCCACAAATTGTTAGTCTCCTTTAATTAACCAACTATTTTTAGGCACTTTTTGATTATGGTTTTTTAGGTTGAAAACTTCAAAAAATTCAAAAAAAAAAAAAAAAAAAAAAAAAGGAAAAGAAGAAGAAAAAGAAAGAAAGAAAAGAGAAATAGTTTTCTTATTCCAAATTCTATTAAACTGGCAATAAAGAACAGCTCTTGGGAAGTTTGATGATGTGCTTGGGCCCAAATGCAATTAGCTGGTCACCTTTCATTGCCTATGCAGCAGCTGGATGTTTGATGTGAAACAAAGACAAAAGGTTTGTTGCATATTTGTTTTTGCCTTGATTTCTCATTTCTTTTTCTTCTAAGGCATTTAGCTAGAACATGCTTGTAAACTATTGTGTTCTATGATAGCCACATAGTATCTTTGGGTCCTAGAGGGATTTAAGTTTTTTTGAATTAGTAATAGTGTGAAAAAAAGATTCATATACTTTGGAAATTATATGGGAACACAAAGGTAACATTTTAAATTTGCATTTTACAATATTCATCTGTTTTGTAGCAATCAGAGAGAGTAAAACATTCAATTCGTCTCAGTATAAATGTCTTTACTTCTTTTCTGAGTTTGAAGCAAGGGAACCCAAAACTGACCAACTAGTTGTTTTAGGCACTTTTTAGTTAAGGTTATTCAAGTCTAAAATGTCAAAAAATTCAAAAATAAATAAAATGAAATACTTTTCTTATTCTAATCTCTGTTAAATTGACAATCAAGAACAGCTCTATATTGATAACTCTTTTTATTGGAGTTCTCTGATGTAAACTACTATACGTGACATCACAGGCTAGACAACATTCTTTTATATTTCAACAAACACCTAATCTTAGGCTTCTTGGCCTCTTTGATCATCTAAGGGTGCACAGAAAACTGGAAAGATTGGCTATGAATTCATACAGAAACACCTCTCTGACTTCAAGGGGACAGGGCAGCCAGACCCAACTATGACTCCTGATTTCCTTGCTAAGATGAGAATGCGGTGCCAAGATAGTAATAGGACCACCACTTAGCCTTCTTATTCATCCATGGCTTCATTGGAAATTAGTGAATCTGCAGTGGGGGATGCCATATTTGCAAGCATTGTCACCTTCAATATCATTTGGGGCAAGTTTTGGCACTCACTACTATTAGAGCTTTTTAAGGGGGAGAGGACTCCTTTTTGCCAATCAGCAATTGATGGCTAATGAGGAGTCCTGAAGATTGGTAAAGGCATATGCTTCAAATGATTGATTAATCTTTCAAATGGACTTTGCTCAGGTGATGTTGAAGATGTTAGGTCTTAATGTTCTAACTAGATCTCAAGGTCTAGTCTGACGAAACTGCTCCTCGGCCTTGGTCAGTTTCTAAGTGTCAGTCTGGCCATAATAAACTCTTAAGATCTCTGTTCTTTCATATTAGCTTTTCATATTTTCTATGTTTGATTGTAGATGCTGTGACTTCTAAATTTCTTATCTGTGCTAATTTTTGAGTCAATATATAAAGGCAATGGCATAGAGTGTAGAGTCTGTAGACATTAGTTGATGCTTTTGGTTGGTATGTCTGTGTTTTAGTTGGTATGGCATAGAGTGTAGACATTAGTTGAAGCAGCTCAAAGATACAGTTGGGAAAGGCTAGTATGTTTGTGTCTTAACGAGGAGTTTCTATTTTAGCTTTTCATTATATTTCCTTATGTCTGATTAGTTACTGAGAAAAGGAAATAGAGGAAAGCTTTGAATTTTATAAACTTTAATGCTTTTGTTTTCAAGTTAATCACTAACTCTCTCCTCAAATAGTCTTAGGTGTAAATGGGTAGAGGAATTTAGTTTTTTTTTTTGGGTCTCAACTAATAAGATTTGTTCTTTTTTTTTTTCTTTTTTTCTTTTTTTTTTTTCTCCTGCTAACAATGATTACATTCTTTTTTTGGTAAAATGTACATAGGTTTGACTTGCCTGCACAAACCATCAACCTAGAGATTCAGAAAGATTTGCGTTTACTGAAGGTGTGGTGAACTCTATTTTTTTCCATGTAAATTGTTTCCATGACACTACTTTTCAATTATGCTCAGATGATTCTCTGTAACATTTTAATTGCTTCATTGTTTTTATCCAAAAAAAAAAAAAAAAGAAAATTGTTTCATTTTTGAGAATTTGCTTAGTTTGTCAACTTTCAACTTGTGTGCTTTAGGGAATGTGCAATTAAGCAACTTGAGTCACTGTCATGTAGAAATGGAATTAGGGAAATTATTTAAATGCCTCTTTGTAAATTAAGGTTATAGCTTAAAGTATAATTAAATCTTACTCTTCTATTGAAGAGATTGTTTAACTTTAGATAACTAACAAACTGGAAAAATAGAAATGAAGTAGATGGTAGGGGACTTCCTATTGATGCATTTAATATGTTCTATAATATATATGCAGTCATTAGCCTTTGACTGGATCCATGTTTAGCATTCAAAAAATCTTTTCTATGTATGGAATGTAAAATTTTTGCTTACCAAAAAATAATGTTTGTGTAAAATTTGAGTCTAGGTGAGTAAAATACCAAATTGGAACTAAAAGCTGGTTGATTTTCTACAAGTTGAACTGGAATTGATAATATTTCTGCAAATGACGCTGATAAGGTTGCTAAGCTTCTTCAAGCCTTGCATAACTTGTAAGTAGCATCCTTAGGCCTTCTGTAACTTGTAAGCAGCATCCTTAGTAAGAGGGATTTACCCTGCACCATACGAAGATAATTTTCCAGGGATATGAATGATATCTGTTAGTCATATACTGCCAGTTAGTTTTCTTGTAAAATGGCATTGGCATACTCAAGTAAAAAACTTGGGCTAGACTTGAAGTAATTATGATGGTAGTATCCTAGAATCTTTGATTTGTTGCTTTATCTAGGATATTTATAGTTTCAATTTCAAAATGTTGATTTAGTGTCTCAACTGCACTCAAAAAGTTTTGTTTGCATCATATTGACCTGAATGCACACGATTCTAGTTGTTTACATGAAATTCATATCAAGAAGACATCAAAACACATCATAATTTAAGAAATGCTTTAAATATGATGGGGTCTTACTTTGACCAAAGTGAGCGTTCTCTTATCATAACATGCTCCAAATATAGGACTAGACCTAATTCATCTCAGGATTTCTTTGGAGTTGAACAAGTCTTACTCAAACAATCTCCCATTTATTTTTGAATTGTGCTGGAACTCATTTAGACTTTGTCATTATATATCTATCTAAATGATGGAAAGTTATTCAATACTCCTTTAGTAATGCTCTCTTCTCTCACATGGATGATAGCGCCTACCGTGAATTTAATTTGTGGGACCTATTATGATGTGTCAAAAAAATAAATTTATGTGTACTAAATAATACAATTAATTAATCATGTATAAGAACTTAATGTGAAGCTTCCTTTTTTTTATTTGGGGTGGGGGGGGGGGGGGGGAAGGGAGGAGGGTGATAAGGTATTGTGAAGCTTGCATATGCATGTACTGGTTATGGGTTTATCAAGATAATAGGACAGTTGCTAATTGACTTTGATGGTTCATTTGCTTACTAGGAGTTTAGATTCTATAACTTAGGCAGGTTATTATTGATCTCTGAATTCTTGCCCATGTTCATAATTACAGTTGAGAACTGCCATTGATCTGAAGAGGCACTACATGAAGGGTGATTCAAAATCCAAAACATTACCAAGTGATGATGCCGAAAAATCACCAGTGAGCCACACAACCTTTGCGCGCTCGAAACAATACCTGCACAACAAAAAGAGAAGACCTAACAGAGAACACAGGTGTGGCGCCGACCAAATACCCTCCGAAGGTCAAGTTAGAACTTCTCACAACTCTAGAGTACCAGAGCTAGGGTGAATTATGCGTACTTGTTTTCTAAGGGTTTTTGGGTTTTTATAGTAGTGTAGTGCCAAACTCCTATGCTTGCGTAACAAGTATTTCCCTTATAGGGAAGATCTCCATTAATGTGCGTATATTCCAGAATCCTCCTCGTGTTAGAATTATATTCATATTGGGACTCTGCGGACTAGGTTTAATCTTAAAATGCAAGTCATTTCCATTTAGGGTTTCTTGGAGACCACATAATGACTATTTGAGTGCCACGTGGCCCTTTGATCTATCCACTTTATGTTCGTTCACATAGGATCCATTCACTATTAGCCCATTTGTCTAGCACTGTCAAGTCCATCTAAATGGATCTGTCACCTCCAATTTTCTCCCTCTTCAGTTGCTCCCACACCCCATGGGTTCGTGATCTCTAAGTGGAAGGACCCGTGGGGTGACGGTTCAATCCGGCCTTTTGAGGAACACCCCTAGCCTTGATAGGCTAGCCTAAGATCATTAATAACGAAGAACACATAGCGTTTACCGAATGGTCGCTCACTCAAATCAAAGCATCCCTTCGTCTTCCGTGCCGTTCCCACTATATAAACCAAACTCTCCTCTCATTTTTTTGCTTTCTACTAAAATCTACGATCAGAGCGCACCCATCATCATTGTCAAACGATCATACCGTTCAGTTGTCTCACCCGTCATCAACGCCTTTTTACCGTCCAACTTTAATCTGGTAAGCATTCTTTTTCCTTGAAAACTTTTATACACTTTTTATTTTTCTAGACTTTGTACTACCGTCATCCATTATAGACTCGTCAGAGTCTTAGGATTTACCGTCACGTGTAGGTCATGTCTAGTGCGTAGAGTAACTTGTCGTTTGTCCGCGACGGGGCAGGCTATGATGAAGTGTACCCGTCAGGTCACAAAGACCTTGACAGTCCAAGTGAAGATAGGAGTCCGTCAGCCAGTTCTCTTTCCTCAAGATATGAGGGTTTGGAGACAGAAAGGCCAGAAGATGATGACGTTGTAGATGATGCTAAGCCCCCAATTCAATTCGTCATGGGACCTGATGGACTCAGGGAGTTCATCATGTTACCCATATGGATGGTCAATGACTTCACCTCTACAATTAAAGAATCTCACTTTAAGACACTTAGGGAGAAATACCAAATGCCCGTCAACGTACCCCTTCGTCTACCCTACATGTTAGAAAAGTGTTACTACGAGGGCGTTGAGGGCATCAGGGTCTATGAGCAGATGTTGAAGGCAGGGCTCAAATTCCCCCTCAGTTCACTTCACCAACTCCTTCAGTATCTAGGTTTGGCCATCGCCCAGATCTCCCCAAACGCCTAAAGGGTCTTCCTCGATGTGGAGGTTTTGTACAGGGTCATGTCTGACAGAGCACGGAGGCTGACAATGAAAAACTTCTTTCACTGTTACCGTCCAAATGAGATTGCTCAGTCAAAAGGCATGTATAGCTTTATGCCTAGGAGCCCATTGTTGAGGCTGGTGTGTAAAACCCCTGACTCCAACAGGAATTGGAAGAGTCGGTATTTTTTCATGGAAAGTGACAAATGGATGTGTCGTCTTGGTGACACAGATTGTATGCCCGTCGACAAAACATGGGGCATATTGCCCCCATCTGGTATGAATCCATCCATATTCAATATATAGTTTTTTAATTATTAGATTACTAACTGTCTTCTTTTACAGTTTAGGACCGTTTTCAAGTTTCTTTAGAAGAATGGAGCTTTCTGGAAAGGAGTTTTAGCAAAAATAAGTTAGAGGAAAGGACGTGGGCAAAGTTGGTCACGCTAGACACCCTCCATTGGTACTGTGACGGGCCAAAACCAACAATAGTCGCCTATTGATACGACGCTCAAGTTTGTCAATGTAAGTCAGTCACCCTTATCTTTAGGTTTCTTGGTTTTTACTATTTCACTTTAACCATTTGTCTTCCTTTGTGTAGAAATGGACACTACCAAGAGAAGGGCCGTCATCAAACAACAGGCAGCCAAAAAGAAATCGATGGAAGGAGAATTTCCTAAGGAGATGGGTTTATCCAACCCGTCCACAAAAAGAAAGCAGCTGAAGAAGCAAGGCCGCCTCCCTAAGAAACCCAAAACCCTTTTGGAGCTTGTCCTGGGACTAGAGGCTGAGGGCACAAAGACGGTTACCCCTGCCAAGCATGGAACAGGAAAGGGTTTTATGAAGGGTCCGTCTACTACCCAAGAAAAACCACCCATCCTCCTTCGTGAGGATTCTAAATATGCTTTGGAAAAACTTTTGTCCATCATAATGTCCGACAACAATGAGGACTTAAGTAACCATGCTATAGAAGCCATGGGGGAGACAGGGATCTTTTGTATTGCTCAGGAAAGTCATGTCCGTCCACACACTATCCTTCCCGTCCATTTACCTCCGTCACTAACCACCTTTATTTTCAGGCGATGGTGATGATGAAAGGGCTAATGGGACGGTGCCTTAACCATGAGATGACGTTGGATCATGTAAGGGCAAGGGCCAACGAGACGGAGGACAAGCTGAACGATCTTAAGGCTTTGAAAGTTGGCATAGAGAAAAAATTCAATATGTCGGAGAAGGCCAGGAAAGAACTTGAGGAACATATGGAGATCATGAGAAAGGTCCTAAAGGATAAAGAGAAAGACATCAAGGATGCCAAGGACCAACTTCGTCAGGCAAAGGAGGCAGTGATCCGTGAATATCGCGATTCTGACGCCCTCCTAGAGGAGCTCAGGATCTCCTATGTGGACGGCTTCGATGACGCTGTCTGTCAGGCCAAGAAAGCTTATCTGGACCTTGACTTTTCTCTACTCAACATTGATGCCCAAGCCCAAGCCACTGCTCAGCCCGTTGCCTTTGAGAGTACGGAGGATCTATTTGCTAATGATGCAGCTCTTGGCGATGGAGAGTCTGCTCCTGTTCAAAGCCAAGCTCAGCCCGTCGAGGGTGATGCCCGTCAGCCTGAGAATGTTGTTCAATAGAATGTTGAAAACACCCCCTTCCTCAGTAAATTTATTTATTTATTTATTTTTTAGAATGGAATTGTAATTATTTGGGGAACAACCTTTTAACTTATCCGTCACCAATGCAAAAAATTTCCTTTTAAGGGTTTTAAGTAATATTTACTTATTCTATTGTCTGTTTACTTTTATGACTTTAAACATGTAGTTAGTGATTAAACAAAAACCATCTTTTAGATGGACCCGTCCTCTGATGAATGTGTAGTGTCAATTTTACTTTACGTTGAACTCGTCTACTATAGGGATCGTTTAATTATCCTCTTCAAGGGGGCCCGTTCACCTGCGGACTAGTGAGGAACATTCAACTTTAAGTTGGGTTCGTTCTTTAGGATGTGTCCGTCCACTTAGGGACTAGTAACATTAATCCAACTTTATGTTGAATTCATCCACAATATGGACTAGTTATCATCTTTTTTAGGATGAGTCCGTCCACTTGTGGACTGGCAACATTAATCCAACCATAAGTTGGATCTGTCCAATATATGGGCTTTATTTTAAACTTCAAAATGGAGTCCATCCACTTTATGGATCTTACAATTTAAATCCATCCACTAATGGCTTTTTAGTTTTATTCATGAGTATAACAGGTCTGTTCTGTTTGAACCCGTCCACTATGTGTGCTTTTAAACCGTTGGTTCTGACTTGTATGCTCTTGAATGGATCCGTCCATTATAGGGATTGATTTTTATTCTTTTTGGTTAAATCCGTCTGATTTAAGGATTTAAGGACTTAAATAATAATTCGTTCTTTTTAAGAACTTTAGAATATTTCATCCTCCTAGGATGAACCGTCCATGAGGATTTTAGTTGTTCTACCCTTCACGGATGGATCCATCCACTTTATGGACTTGAATGATAACTTGTCCTTTTTATGGACTTCAGAACATCTCATCCTCTTGGGATGAGCCATCCACAAGGGTTTATTCCATCCTTCACAGATGGATTCATCTAGTTTGTGGGCTTGATAAAATTTCATAGTCATATCAGAATACTCCTCTTATTATATAGTCATTCATTCGTAGGATAGTAATTCTCCAAGGAGAAGCTTAAAAATATACTTAAAAATTATTGTAGCAAAAGAAAAAAATTGTCTAAATAGTGAACTAAAAAAACTGGAAAATGTAGTAAAAATTATCTAAAAGTAAATTGAAGGGCTGTGGATGTTACTCTGCACGTCATCATCTCTACTGGTAGTACTTCCGTAGGTGCTCAGTGTTCCATGGATGTTTCAATTCTCACCCGTCTAGCGTCTTAAGGTGGTAGGTGCCTTTCCTTTGCCATGATGTAACTCTGTAGGGTTCTTCCCAATTAGGGCCGAGCTTTCCTTAGGTAGGATCTTTAGCGGTGCCCATTACCTTCCTCAAAACAAGGTCTCTGACCTGGAAGTCTCTGTGTCTGACTTTGGAGTTGTAGTGCTTCGCCATGAGGTTCTGGCATCATGCCAACCATTGCTCAGCTATTACCCGGACCTCGTCCACCAGGTCAAGTTCCAGGCGTATAGCTTCATCATTCTTGTTCTCGTTATAGTTCTCCACCCGGAAGCTTGTGAGCCCTACTTTTGTTGGGATGACTTCCTTACTTCCGTATGCTAGTCAAAATGGTGTCTCTCTCGTAGGTGTCCTTGTTGTTGTTCGGTATGCCCATAAAACACTTGGTAGTTCATCCGGCCATATGCCCTTTGCCCCTTCGAGCTGAGTCTTGATGATCTTGAGCAAGGATCGGTTCGTAACTTCAACCTGTCCATTAGCTTATGGGTGGGCAGGTGACGAGTAGTGGTTCTTGATTCCTAGTTTCGAATAGAAGTCTCTGGACGTACTGTTGTCGAACTGCTTTCCATTGTTCGAGACAAGCACCCTGGGTATCCCATATCTACAAATGATGTTCTTCCAAACAAAACTCCGAATATTCTTTTCCATGATTATGGCTAAGGCTTCTGCTTCTACCCATTTGGCGAAGTAGTCAATGCCAACTACTAAAAACTTTAGCTACCTAACTGCTATTGGGAAGGGGCCCATGATACCTAATCCCCATTGAGCGAACGGCCACGGAGCCGTCATAGGGGTGAGTTCCTCGGACAGCTGTCTAATGACATTGCCGAATCTCTGGCACTTGTCGCAAACTTTGACATAAGTTTGCGCTTCCTTCTACATAGTAGGCCAATAGTATCCTGCTCGAATCAGCTTGTTCACCAACGATCGAGCCCCCAAGTGGTTTCCATAAATCCCCTCATGGACCTCTCTCATGACGTAATTTGCCTCATCGGGGCCCAAACACCTTAGGTACGGGCGGGAAAAACCTCTTTTATATAAGACGTCTTTTATTAGAACAAACCGCGATGCTTGGACCTTTAATTTTCTAACAACGTCCTTCCCGTCCGGTAGCATGCCGTTCCTTAGGTAGGAGACTAATGACATGGTCCAATTGCTTTCAAAACCTACCTCCTACACACTCATAACCTCATCTATGAGTGAAGAGATTTAGACGAAGGATAGTACCTGGTCGAGGACGAGCATGTATTCTGCTGACGCGGCTTTAGCTAGTCGATCGGCACACTCGTTCTCTTCCCTTGGAATTTGGATGAATTTGATTTGAAGACTGCCAATTCAACCTTTCACCCCCTCAAGGTACTTCTTCATCCTTTCGTTCTTGCATTCGTAGTTGCCATTAATCTGACTGGTTACGACTTGGGAGTTGCAGTATACGACCATGTTTTTAGCTCCTGCCACTTTCGCGAGGTCCAATCCTGCCACTAAAGTTTCATATTTTGCTTCATTATTGGTCATAGGAAAGTCCAGGCAAATCATGCACTCAATCTTATCTCCCTCTGGGGTGTGGAGTTCTACATCGGCCCCTCCTGTTGCTTATTTAAAGATCCATTCATATGGACGCTCCATTGTGGAACCACTTCTGCCCCTTGGCCTTTCATGAAAGTGAATTTAGCGATGAAGTCAGCTACCACTTGTCCCTTTATAGTTGTATATGGATGGTACCGTATATCAAACTCACTCAGCTCGACTGCCCATAACGCCATCCGTCCCGCAGCTTCGGCGCTACTTATGGCTCTTCTTAGAGGCTTATCCGTCAAAACAACAATAGTATGTGCTTGGAAATATGGCTTTTCCATCTGGGGGTACCTTTCTTCTTCTCCTCGAAACCCTCGGCTTGTAAAGTAAATTGGTCTTTGCAACCCATCCTCTTCTCTTACCAAAGCCGCACTAACAGCGGCTTGCGAGACTGCTAAGTATAGATAGAGCTTTTCCCCAGGTTTGGATGGGTTGAGTAATGCAGGAGACGAAAGATACAACTTTAGATTTTCAAACGCCTGCTGGCACTCGTCCGTCCACTCAAACGATCTCTTCAATACACGGAAGAAGGGTAGGCATTTATCTGTCTCCCTTGAGACGAACCTGTTTAGTGTTGCTATCTAACCATTCAAGCTTTGCACCTCCTTGACTGTCTTCGGTGGGGCTAGCTCCACTATAGTCCGTATTTTCTCTGGATTGACCTCGATACCCCTTTGGGATAACATGAATCCCAGGAATTTCCCCACAGTAACCCCGAACACACACTTATTTGGATTTAATTTCATGTTGTACGCTCGGAGGGTGTCGAAGGTTTCTTGGAGGTCACTTAAGTGTTCGTCTTCTCCTAAGCTTTTCACTAGCATGTCATCCACATAGACTTGCATTTTCCTCCCAATCTAGTGTGCAAACATCTAGTTCATTAATCTCTGGTACGTTGCCCCTGCATTCTTAAGTCCGAACAGCATCACTTTGTAGCAGAAAAGTCCTTGGCTGGTAACAAAAGAAGTGTTCTCTTGATCAGCCTCCTCCATTTTGATCTGGTTGTATCCTGAAAACGCATCCATGAAGCTCAGAAGCTAATGCCTCGCGGTCGAGCCTACCAAAGTATCTATCTGTATAAGCGGGTAACTATCCTACGGGCAGGCTCTATTGAGGTCCGTGAAATCTACACACATCCTACACTTTCCATTGGCCTTTTTGACCATAACCACGTTTGCCAACCAGTCAGGGTAGTACACTTCTCGAATGAATCTGCTTCCAGTAACTTCTGAACCTCCTCAGCTATAGCTTTGTCTTGTTCCTAAGCGAATACTAGCTTTTTCTGTCGGAAGAGAGATGATGAGGGTGACACATTCAATCTATGAACTATGACTAAGGGGTCAATCCCTGGCATGTCTTCGTGACTCTAGGCAAATACGTCCCGATTTTCTCTTAGAAACGTTATGAGTGCTTGACGTACCGACTGACTAGCCAACGTACCCACTCTAGTCATTCGCTCGGGCCTTAAGTTATCAAGGGTCACTTCCTCTAATTCTTCCACTGGCTCTAATATTGTTCGTTGTTTTTCTATGCTCATGGTCTGTTGGTGATCATCCATCTCTAGCATGGCAATGTAGCATTCATGCGCTGCCTCTTGATCCCCTTTTACTTCTCCTACCCTGTATTCGGTGAGAAACTTGATCATCAAATGGTAGGTTGATGTTACAGCCTTCCACAAATTCAAAGTAGGACGTCCCAATATGGCGTTGTACACGAACGAGCAGTCAATGACTAGGAAGGTCACGTCCTTCATGATCTGCTGAAGGTAGTCTCCGACCGTCACTAGTAGGGTGAAAGCACCCAGTGGATACACCCTTGTTCCTCTAAATCCTACGAGTGGGGCATTGGTTGGGATCAATCATTCTCTCTCTATTCTCATATGCTGAAAGGTTGGATAATACAAGATATCAGCGAAACTCCCATTGTCTACTAGCACCCTGTAGGTGTTATAGTCTCCTACCCGTATACTGACTACGAATGTATCATCATGTGGGTGGTGGAGACGTCGGGCATCTTCCTCTGTGAAACAAATTACGGGATTGTCGACCCGCACCATCTTTAGGACGTACCCTATTAGTTGAATATTCTAAACCATTCATAGGTATGTCTTTCATGCCTTCTTAGAGGAACTAGAAGTACTACCCCCTATGATCATCCTTATGTCTGCTAAGGGTGGCCTGGGTCGCTCGTTTTCTCTCCAGGCTGGTGCTCCTTGGTTTTGTTCTATTCCTTCTTTGTCGATGAATTTTTGTAGTTTCCTTTGCCTAATGAAGGCCTCTATCTGCTGCTTCAAGTCATAGTATTCAGACGTGTCGTGATCGTGATCTCGGTGGAAACAATAATATTTATCCCTGGATCTCATGCTGGGATCACCCTTCAATTTGCTAGGGAATGTCAAGGCTCCTTCATCTTTGATCTGCATTAGGACCTGATCAATCCGGGTATTCAGGGGTCTGAAGTTTGTGAACCTCCCCGTCAGGGGTTTGGATTGTCGATCATCTCTTTTATCTCCCGTTCTTGCCATCTTTCGACCCCTATCCTATCGGACATCCTCCTATCTCTCTCTCTTCTTGGGTTTCTCCTCGCGGGCCAGCAACGCATCTTTAGCATTCATGTACTTGGTGGCCCTGTAAAGCACATCCGACATGGTTTTCGGGTCATTCTTGTATAAGGAGCATCGAAACTTACCCTTTTGTAGCCCGTTCGTTAAGGCTGCCACGAGTATCTTGTCGTCGGCTTCGTCAATCAAAACCAACCCAAATCTAACACTAATTCCATTCAAGGAACACAAAAGCACAAGCTCAGAAACACAAAAGAAACAAGCTCAAGAACACAAACCCATTTAAACATAAGCACAATATCAATAACACAAAAGCACAAATTCAAGCACAGATCCAAAAAATTCAAAATCAAAACTCAAATCCAAATCAAGACATATACACAAATATTGCTAGAATATCCACTTCATTCAAAATTTTTAGCATTTCCTCCATTTTCTTAATAACTAAACATAAAATAACAACAACAAAAACAAGATCTATAGACACAAAAAATAAATAAATATATAAATAAACAGAAAAAAGCAAAAAGAGAGATAATGGAAGGAAAAGAGGGCGGCTAACTTGTGTGGATGGTGGCGTGGGTGGGTCATCATGGCTGGGTCAGCAAAGAAACAAAGACAAAAAAAAGAGTTATGCTGGAGTGAAGAAGGAAAAAAAAAAAAAAAAAAAAACAAAGAGAAAGAAGGAAGAGTTAGGGGCATGACTTGCAGAGAAGAAAGAAAGAAAGTCAGGAAAGCACAAAAAGAATGACCAAAGAAAGAAAAGATGAGAGTGGGGGTAGGTGGGAAAGTGGGGGTGTCATTCGGTGGGGTTTTTTTTTTTTTTTTTCCTATAGCCGCGTTTTTAAAAACGCAGCTATAAGTCCTCCTTTAATTTTTTATTTTTTTATTTTTTATCCAGCTGTATATTGTAGGCCATCCTTTTAAAAAATATATATTATTCGGCTGGACCTATAACCGCATTTTTGAAAACGTGGCTATAGGTCCACCTTTTTAAAAAATACATATGAACCTATAGCTACGTTTTTGAAAATGCGGCTATAGCTCCTCCTTTTTATAAAAAAAAATTAAAAAAAAATTATTTGGCTGTATATGTTAGGCCATCCTTTCCAAAATATATATATTATTCGGCTAGACCTATAGCGGTGTTTTTGAAAATGCGGCTGTAGGTCCACCTTTTGAAAGCATGGTTATAGGCCTTATCAAAAAAACGCAGCTAAAGACACTTACAAACGCAGCTATAGACTTTACCTATAGCCGCGTTTTAAGATTATCTCTGTGCGTGCCAAAAGCGAGGCTGCTGGGCCAAGATTTACTTGGGCTCACAATCTATTTGTGTTATAGGCTTGGATTTCCTACACTAGGTCGTCCTTGTGCTGAGACCAATTGAGATCCTTTCTCCTCTCCTTTTCTACTAACCTTATTCACTTTATTTCTTCTTCCCCCCCCCCCCCCCCAAAGTTTCAACCACCTTCTCCCTCCCCCAACTCATTGTATTTATAGCTAGATGTTAGTGGAATAGTGATGATTGCCTTTGGCGCTAGTGCGTTTGGAGGTCTAATGCTGTTAGTCGTAAGTGGGTGTTTAGGTGGGAGTGGTCTTGGAACTGGTTCCTACTCTGGAATGTTCGGCAGTGGTAATTCCTGATCGCGAATTGATCAGGCGTTAACTCCCCGGGCGAAGCCTCACCGCCCCGGGGAGGATTCGCGAGGGACGATGCTGGTTTAAACAGCCCTCGCAGGCGGATAAGGTCAAAGTGCCGTCCTCCGAGCATGCAATGAATGTAGGGTCCTTATGGGCCTGGATACTCCAACCAGCCCAGGGAGATTTGGTGCCGTACATTAGCCCCCCCTTGATTCGTCCTCCGTTCTCAGAGGTGAATGAAGGAACTCAAAGGGTTGTCCGCCCAGTCAATAAGTTTTCGCTGGTCATTAACGCACTTCTCAAAAGACGCATAAAGTCTGATATGCTTTCATTATTATCTGACGTTTCACGAACAGAGGCGTCACGCGTGTGGCAGTTGACATGACAGCCTGTTGGGTTTCCTGCCAACGGCCCATTTATTATCATTTACTCTCCCATTACCCCCTATAAATATCCCCTTTTGGCTCTCTCCCTCACTTTTGCATCCTCCATTCTCCCTCCCTTTGCTTTGCTGAGCATTTCTCCTAGTGCGTCTTCATCTTATAGTTCAGGACTTTTCTCCCTCTTAGAGCCCACAGTCAGTTTTCTCTTTTCTCCTTTCTGATTGTTTTGTTTCACTCTATTCAATTTACTGATCGTAGTTTTCCTTTTGAGAATCCTAATTTAGGAAATGGGTTACTCTTACCTCCTTTCGTCTGAAACCGCTTTGGCTACTTTTAGGGCTGCTTTCGATGTCCCCGGGGATGTTGATATTGCATATTGCCCCGAGGGTGATATCGACATTCAACGGTGCCAGGGCGTTAACACGTTCTTCTTTCCTTTAATGGCTATCCTAGAGGGCGGGGTTAGATTCTCGATCGACCCCCTGATTTTGAGCACCCTTAGGTTTTATGGTCTTTGCCCCTACCAACTCCCTCCCAATTTTTATAGGGTGGTGAGTTGCGTCAGTAGGTTGAACCAATTGTTCGGTTTGGAACTGAACCATCACGATATTAACTTTATGTACAGTCTGTGTGGTAATATCAATTCAGATTATTATTTGAAAACTAGGGACATGAGGGTGCGGCTAATCTCATGCCTACCTAATTCCAATAGAAATTCAATGAGAGAATTTATAGGGTGAGCGGTAATTGGTTTGCCGAGGAGCTCCCTTGCGTGTTTTCACCACGTGACATTAGTCGGTACCGAGCGCCCGTTATCTTACCCTTTATTGATTTTGACCTAAATGAGTAACTCTTGATTGATTGTGTGGTTTCCGTGCAGAAAGTAAAAGGTTCAAGCCGGATCGCAGAGTGGTGCACGTATATGACCTGAATTTTGTGCTTAGGTCGGAAATTTTTGTCTACTTGGACGGACAACTCTGCACCTCACACCTGATCCTCGGCGTTGATCCCGTATACTCTACCTAGCAAGCATTTAGCCAGGCCCTATTAGTTGACAGTCCTCTCCTTTCTTATATAGACGTGCGTCACGTGAACTTCCTTCCCCCAAAGTTCACGGTAGGCGAGGCACGTGACTGCGGCCCCCGGTACATCTCTTCGGACGAGCGCCAGCCCCTTCGTGATGAGTCAGCTGAGAGAGTGTCACAAGCGCTCCGAGAAAGGACGCACAAACAGATTCAGCCTCAAGCCCCCGTTCAGCCTGAGGTCCCCGCAGAACCAAAGGCTCCCGCTCAGGTAGCCGAAGGTGTAGTAGCCGAGCCCGTTAATTCTTCGGAGACAGAATCTAATCACAGTCGCGAGATGGTGACGAGGAGAATGATGACGATAAGCCGCTTCATGCCGGGCGCCCGACCAGTAGCTCAGTAATAAGGGGATCCGAGCCAAGCCCCTCCGCCCCCTCTAGTTCCACCGGCCCGATCACGCAAAAAGCAGCGTGTCGTTGAACAAACACAGCCTGGCACGGGCAGTGTGTTGGTCCGTTCGCCACCCCCGCCCGTCCTCTGGCATTGTCATCCGCGAGCCGGCAACCCAAACTGGGTCGGATGTGGCGTCCACCTCCCGATCAACCGAGGGCTGGCAACCCTCCATCTAGCTAGATGGTCAACCTCTCCTAGAGACTGCTAGTGTTCGAGTCTGGGACAAGGGTCAGGGGGGCCGTGTTGCCCAGAGCTTGGCGCGCGGCTTGCTTTTGCCCGAGGACGTGCATGCCTTCACGGAGGGGACAGATGAGTCGTTGGGGAGGCGGCTGGTATGGCTTACCGTGGCGGTATGGTTTTCTAAAAATTCAACTCATAGTTCTTTCATTGATTTGGTTTTTGCATTAACTTGTGCAAAGGGACCCATCACATACCTTCTTTATTGTCGTCTATCCAGGCCGTGCAATTATCCCACATAGTCGATGGGAGGATGAAAAAGCTTACCGAGGACGCTGGTCGGGAAAAGGCTTTGAAGGATGTTACCGACGCTACTACCGCAGAGAAGTTGAAGGCTGCCGAAGATGCGAAGAAGAGGGCTTCTTCGGCTGAGGAGGCTAGGGTCCGTGCGAAAGGGAAATCCACCGAATTGGAGGTGCAGCTGGGGGGCACCAAGCTGAAACTGGCCGAGGCTCAGAGCTTGAATATTGCTTTAGGTGAGGAGTTGGCTGATCTGAAGGCGACGTTGGACGCTTGCGAGGGCAAGTGGTACAATAAGGGGTTCGCCAATGCCGAGAACTCCGCGAAGCCAATCATGCGCCAGGCCCACAGGCTCGGATTCGAGGAGGGATGGCTGGCTGCTTTTCAGGCCACGGGAGTCCCTGAGGAGTCTCCTTTGAGGAACCCCAGCGAGATTCCCTTTCCGCCCCCCGCTGCACCCACGCAGAACACCCCCCACGTCATCGATGAGGAGGAGACTTCTAGTATGAGCGAGTTAGTGGAGGCCATCAATTCCCATGCCTAGCCAACTGGTCTGGAGGCTACTAGTGACCCTCGGGCCGAGGACCCTTCAAACTAATTTACCAAACCGTTTCCTATTTACTTGCACTTTAGCAATTCCTTGTTTTGTATTTTTGTTAGTTTTGCCTGAGTCACCGGGTTGTGGTGACAAGACATTTAATTTTTTCGGTTTTTAATCTTCTGTTGGTTGTCTTGCTTTGAACATTATGTGCTATTTCGAACTGGTTTTGTTAATATTCCATTATTTTGTTCTTGTTTTACCTTCGCATGTTTGCGCTTTGTCTGCTAAATCTGTGGCCCGTGTTGTTTGTGCCCCAAATGACAGATTGCTTTTTCCTGGGGTGCGTTGGATCACTTCAGGCGTGTTGTCGTTCCGTTCAGCGGGCTTCTTCCCTTAGGAAATAGGTTTCTTAACATGCTCAGTCACGGTGAGCTCAGTGAGAGGCAGGTTGCTGTCCTTAGGAAAAGTAGAGGTTTCTCCATGCTCGGTGATATTGATCGACCCGAGAGAGAGGCTTCTGTCCTTAGGAAAAGTAAAGGTTTCTCGCTGCTCGGTGGTATTGATCGACCCGAGAGAGAGGCTTCTGTCCTTAGGAAAAGTAAAGGTTTCTCGCTGCTCGGTGGTATTGATCGAACCGAGAGAAAGGGTGGCTTCTATCCTTAGCAAAATTGTAGGTTTTCACCTGCTCGGTGACGTGGATCGAACCGAGTGACAGGCTTCTGTCCTTAGGAAAATTTGTAGGTTTTCACCTACTCGGTGACATGGATCAAACCGAGAGACATGCTTCTGTCCTTAGGAAAGTTTGTAGGTTTCTCGCTGCTCAGTGATATTGATCGAACTGAGAGAGAGGGAGGCTTCTGTCCTTAGCAAAATTGTAGGTTTTCACATGCTCAGTACGTGGATCAAACCGAGAGATAGGCTTCCGTCCTTAGCAAAATTGTAGGTTTTCACCTGCTCGGTGACGTGGATCGAACCGAGAGACAGGCTTCTGTCCTTAGGAAAGTTTGTATGTTTTCACCTGCTCGGTGACGTGGATCGAACTGAGAGACAGGCTTCTGTCCTTAGGAAAATTTGTAGGTTTTCACCTACTCGATGACGTGGATCAAACCGAGAGACAGGCTTCTGTCCTTAGGAAAATTTGTAGGTTTTCACCTACTCGGTGATGTGGATCAAACTGAGAGACAGGCTTCTATCCTTAGGAAAATTTGTAGGTTTTCACCTGCTCGGTGATGTTGATCAAACTAAATGCAATTATACTCGGAACTCGGCACTTAGAACTAATACACTTGTTTGGTGTTCCATTCAACTTTTAACAGAGTACAGGCAATCATTGGTAAAACCTTTTAAGGTTATGGACATTCCATAGCCGAGGTATCGGCCTCTCGTTCAGGTCTTCCAAGTAGTATGCTCCCGCGCCCACAATGGCGATAACTCTGCAGGGTCCTTCCTAGGTCTGAGCTAGCTTCCCAGCGTTCGTGTCCCTTGCATTCCCCAACGCTTTCCTCAGCACCAGGTCCCCAGCTCCGAACTCCCTCACTTTCACACATTAGTTATAACGCCGAGCGAGTTTCTGCTGATATTCCGCTGGCCGTATAATTGCTGATTCTCGACTTTCTTCCAACCGGTCCAGGCTTTCCCTTATCATCTCATCATTTCGGGCGGGACTGAACCCAGCGACCCGTGCACTGCAAAGATTTATCTCTGCTGGTATTACGACCTCAGTACCGTACGCCAAAGAGAATGGGGTTTCCTCCGTGGATCTCCTGGGGGTGGTTCGGTATGTCCACAGAACTTCGGGCAACTCATCAGCCTAACGACCCTTGGCACCGTCCAGCCTCTTCTTCAGCCCGCTCAAGATCGCCTTGTTAGTGGCCTCCACTTGACCATTGCCCTGAGGGTATGCTGGGGTGGAATATCTGTTCTTGATGCCGAGGTCGTTACAAAACGCACGAAAGGCCTTGCTATCAAATTGCAACCCGTTGTCCGAAATCAGAGATTCTGGCGCCCCGAACCTCATAATTATGTTCCTCCATAGGAACTTTTTGACGTCCACGTCCCGAATGTTAGCCAAGGCCTCTACCTCTGCCCATTTGGTGAAGTAATCTATGACCACCAATACAAACCTGCGGTTGCCCGTTGATCGAGGGACTGGGTTGAGGATGTCTAGCCCCCACTACACAAAGGGCTAGGGTGCACTGATCGAGTTGGGCTGGTCCGCTGGTAGATGGATCAGTGGGGCATGTTTTTGGCACCGGTCACACTTTCGTACATACTCGGCGGCGTCTCTCTGCATTCGCGGCCACCAGAACCCCTGAGTCATCGCACGGTGGGCCAATGAACGCCCCCTACGTGACTGCCACACACCTCATCATGAAGCTCGACAAGAAGCCCACCTACCTTATCAGGGCGTGCAGACACGACAGGTACGGACCACCGAAAGATCTGCGGTGGAGTCGGTGATCTGTCGACAGCCAGTAGCGTGGCGCCACTCGACGCACCCTATTGGGCTCCTGATCGTTGCTTGGGAGTCTGTCCTCGGCGAGAAAATCAATGATCGGATCCATCCAACTTGGCCCGGTCATTGTAATCACGACAACACCTGCTCCATCAATGCCCATGCCGTTCGTGGCAGTGACGCTTGGTTGTGGTATCAATTCTACCCTGATCAGCTAAGGAATCTCCTCCGTTGTTGACGATGCTAATGTGGCCAAGGAGTCTGCATGTCTTTTCTGCGTCCGACCGACTTGATACACTTTCGCCGTGCCAAATTTTTCCATAATTCGCCTTGTCATTTGCATGTATGCCCTCATCCGTAGGTCTCGAGCTTCGAAGGTTCCCTGGATCTGATTAAACACTAGGCGAGAATCCGAATATGCCTCCACGTCCCGGGCTCCTAGTTCCAGCATGACTCTCAGCCCAGTAAGTAAGGCCTCATACTCGGCCTCGTTGTTAGAGGCTCAGAAACCCAACCTGAATGAGTGTTCCAGTCGTATGCCTTCGGGGGTAATGATGACGACCCCGGCGCCGGCCCCCATGGCGCTAGAGGCCCCATCCACAAGTACCTTCCACGGGCGGCATTCCATATGACAGATCATCTCGCTGCCACTTTTAGGAGAGAACTCGGCGATAAAATCGGCCAGGACTTGCCCTTTTATTGAACTTCGTGGCCTATACCATAAGTCAAAGGAGCCCAACATGGTTCCCCATTTAGCCATCTGTCTCGTGAAATCCGATCTTCTTAGCAACGCCTGTAAGGGGTACTCGGTCAGGACATAGACCGTATGTGCCTGAAATAATGCGATAATCTCCTCGTGGCATGTATTAGAGCCAGCACCAGCTTTTTCAAGGGTAAGTATCTTGTTTCGGCATCGACTAGGGTCTTACTGATGTAATATATGGGTTGCTGTACTCCTGTATCCCTGAGTGACATGACACTTACTGCGTGATCGGACACAGATAGGTACATAAACAAATCCTCCCCGGGCTCTGGGGCCGTCAACATGGGCGCTCACGTCAAATATTCTTTCAAATCCCGGAAAACCCTGTCGCAATCCTCGTCCCAATGGAACCCTTTCCACTTCTTCAGGAGTTGGTAGAATGGTTGGCAACAATCAGCAAATTTGGAGATGAAGCGGTTCAGGGCAGCTAGCATCCCAATCAATACCTGAACCTCTTTCGGGTTGCTCGGTGGCTTCAGTGGCTGTACGGCCTCTATCTGGTCCAGGTTTACTTTTATCCCCCGGTTGGTAATCATGTATCCCAGGAATTTGCCGACCCCCACACCGAAGGCGCAACTTATGGCGCCGAAGGATTTCAACCACCCCCCGAAGCTCTTCTATGTGCTGTTCCTCCCGCCTGCTCTTCACCACCATATGGTCAATGTATACTTCAACTGTTCACCCTATTTTATCCCGGAACATCCTCGTCATCATCCGCTGGTAGGTGGCGCCGGCATTTTTTAGTCCAAAAGGCATCATCGTGTAATGATAATTGGCCTTTGGGGAGATAAACGCTATCTTCTCCCTATCCTCGGGGGCCAGGGCTATTTGGTGATATCCTTGAAAGGCATCCAAGAAGCTCATTCTCGGGTGATCGTAGGTGCCGTCCACCAATTGGTCAATCCTCAGCATGGGGAACGGGTCTTTCGGACATGCTCGGTTCAGGTCGGTAAAGTCTACGCAGACCCTCCATTTACCGTTCTTCTTTTTCACCACGACTATGTTTGCTAACCACTCTGGGAAATAGATTTCCTTTATTGCCCCAGCCTCCTTCAGCCGTTGGACTTCTGCCTTTACCGCTTCTGCATGCTCCTTTGCTGACCTTCTTGGCCTTTGCTTCTTCGAAGGGAAGGAGGAATCCACGCTAAGTCTATGAACGATAAAACCAGAATCCACCCCGGGCACTTCATATGGATTCCAAGCAAACACATCCATATTCTGTACAAGGAATAGCAACATCTCCACTTTATCCTG
Source organism: Quercus glauca (assembly GCA_023736055.1). NCBI lineage: Eukaryota > Viridiplantae > Streptophyta > Magnoliopsida > Fagales > Fagaceae > Quercus > Quercus glauca. The sequence goes on along the minus strand of CM043318.1, from coordinate 29,040,112 downwards.
ATCCTTTAAACCGCGCCCCACTTGGAAGTATCTGTCCTCATCCGGCAATATCTTTACCTTCACTACCTCATCGGCGGCCCCGCCCCCCTTTTTTTCTCGAGAAGTCTATAATTACTATAAAGGGAGCCCTAGCGGTGTGTCCTTATGCTCAGTCAGATCCTTCTGGTCGGCCCTCCCCTCTTTCCAATTAACCACGGCGACTAGGCATTGTCTGGCCATCTGCTGGCTCCCCCGTACTACAGTGACGCCGTCTTTGGTTAGAAACTTGACTTTGACGTGTAGGGTGGAAGGAACAGCCTCCATCGCATGGATCCACGGCCTCCCCAATATCGCGGTGTATGGGGAGAATGAGGCAACTACTATGAATGTCACTACCACCTCCTTGCCCTCCATGCTCACGGGCAGGGAGATCTGCCCCTCAGGAATTACTAGCCCACCGTCGAACCTGACTAAGGGCGTAGTGTACTTGAAAATTTCCTCGTTCTTTAATCCGAGCCCTCTGAATAGATCGGGGTACATCACATCTTCCCTGCTTCCCTGGTCTATCATTACTCTCTTCACCAGGAAGCCTCCTATCTGGGTGGTAACTACTAGCGTGTCGTCGTGCGGCTGAATCGTTCCTCCCAAATCGCCATCCCCGAAAGCGATAGGCTCCCGGGCAATCTTCATCCTTTTACCGGACAGTTAGACGTCCGAGCTACTCTCTACTGACGTCACAGTCAGCACGTCGTTTCTTCGCTCCCCGGTGAAGCCCCTCAGAGGAGCATGGATGACCTCGATTATCTCGAACGGGGGCGAGAGTGGATTGCCCCTTTGCTGAGTGCCTTGCCGTGCGCCTGTGTCCCCCGTGTCTACTACAAAGTCTTTCAAATGCCCGGCCTTGGCCAGCTGGGCGAGGTGGTCCCTCAGCACTCGGCACTGTTCGGTGGTATGGCCCTTATCCTTGTGGTAGGTGCAATACAAGCTTTGGTTCCTCCTAGCTGGGTCACCACCCATTCTGTTCGGCTACCGGAAGTACAACTCGTGTTTAATGTTGTCTATGATCCTGTGCACTAGCTCCTTAAACGCTAGATTCACCTCCCCTGCCGGCGTTTCGGGCTCTTGGACCCTCAAGTCTTCTCGTGCCCTTGGTTGAAAGCCACCCTGCTGTGGACGGTTCGTCACTGGCGCCTTGCCCTTGCTTTGCAGCCGGTCATCTTCCAGCCGCTTGTACTCCTTGATACGTCTCATCAGCTGTCTCATGTCCTCGGGGGGCTTCTTGGTCAGTGATTCCCGCAGTCCGCAGTCCTCGGGTAACCCCATTCTGAAGCTACTCGCGGCGATCTTCTTGTTTCCCCCACCGATCTCGTTGTAGAGTTCCCAGTAATGGTCGGCGTAACTACGGAGGGTTTCCCCTGCCCTCATTTTCATGGACAGTAACGCATCCACCGGCTGAGGCACTCGGCTGCATGTTACAAATCGGATTCCGAACTCCTGTATCAGCTCAACAAAATCATGAACCGAACCTTTCCGCAACCCATTGAACCATCTCAGAGCGGTGGGCTCTAGGCTTGAAGGGAAAACCTTGCACATCAGCGCGTCGTTGTGGGTGTGCAGAGACATCATCTGGATATAGTGACTGACGTGCTCTACCGGGTCTATCTTCCCGTCGTAAGAGTTGAACGGAGGGCGTGTGAATCTGTTTGGTATTGGGGCACGCTCGATGTCCGCCGAAAATGGTGAGGGGGCAGCTCTGCGCAGAGCGCGGCTCATTGCATCCATGGCCGCATTATGGGGCCGTTGTTCTTTTGGTGAATCCGAGTCCAGATCCATGTCCTCCCGTGACTGCGAACGGTCTCGGCGTTGGCGATATTCCCGCGAACGTGGGCGTTCCCTTCGCCATTGGTATTCCCGGGAACGTGAGCGTTCCGGCCTATAGGAATACCCGGACTAATTGGATCCCGCCTGACGATACTGTCTCTCAGCACCGGATCTTCTTTCTCGGTTGTCTTCGTCCCTTCTACGGTGCCTATTTTCTACCTCCAACTCCAAGCCCTTTACCAGCCTGCGCAACCGTTCGAGCTCTTCGTCCTTCTCGTCCAACTGCCTATACCTTGGGGCGATTGATACGATTCACTGTGTTTGGTACGATCCTTCCCCAAGGCCAGACCGCTCCTCCTTTGGTCCGTGATCCCTATCCTCGTGCCGCTTTTGCCTCCTTTCTCGCCAAGTGGATCCACGTGAAGATCCCACCGAGCTGTTGTCAGCATCACTCCCAGAATATCTTCCGGCCATCCCCTCGAGATCAAGTCTCAGTAGAACCACAGCACTGTAGGAGATTCCCACAGACGGCACCAATTGTGCGCGCCAAAAGCGAGGCTGCTGGGTGAAGATTTACTTGGGCTCACAATCTATTTGTGTTATGGGCTTGGATTTCCTACACTGGGTCATCCTTGTGCTGAGACCAATTGAGATCCTTTCTCCTCTCTTTTTCTGCTAACCTTATTCACTTTCTTTCTTCTTCCCCCCCCCCCCCAAAGTTTCAACCACCTTCTCCCTCCCTCAGCTCATTGTATTTATAGCTAGATGTTAGTAGAATAGTGATGATTGCCTCTGGCGCTAATGCGTTTGGAGGTCCAATGCTGTTAGTCATAAGTGGGTGTTTAGGTGGGAGTGGTCTTGGAACTGGTTCCTACTCTGGAATGTTCGGCAGTGGTAATTCCTGATCGCGAATTGATCTAGCGTTAACTCCCTGGGCGAAGCCTCACCACCCCGGGGAGGATTTGCGGGGGACGATGCTGGTTTAAACAACCCGCGCAGGCGGATAAGGTCAGAGTGCCGTCCTCCGAGCATGCAATGAATGTAGGGTCCTTATGGGCCTGGATACTCTAACCGGCCTAGGGAGATTTGGTGCCGTACAATCTTTAAATTTATATTTTGCAGTTTAGACTAATTTAATAAATAGTAATGTATTTCATAATCATATTTTCATTTATTATAGGAACAATCACAAATGTAATATATAATTTTTTTTGGTACCAAAATGAAAACAATACAATTTTTCTCAAGAATTCAAAAGGTAGCAAAAATATTAATTTGTTAATAAAAATTATCTATAACATTTTGTGTATCATTAAAAAGTATATAAATTTTGAAAATTATTTTTTTTAGTTTAAAAAAACTTTTTCAAATCCAATTGTATCTACGGTACAATAGAAAACATGAAAAAACTTATAAAAAAAATTAGCAAAAATTACAATTCAAAAAAAGAAAGGGAAAAATAAAAATCACATCAAAATAAAACTTCTTCTTCCAAATATGTAAAACATTTCAAACGTGATGTGATCAAGCCAAATATCCAATGCATAATCAAATTCAAAATTTTTAATAAGATTTTGAATTGACGCAATAGAAATATGTCATTATTTCCAAGAAAAAAAATGTTGGTTATAACTTTATATATAATGATTGTAACAAAGAGTACAGAGGGGAAATTAAGAATTTTTTTTTTTTTTATAAAAATAAGAAGTATTGTGTTAATACTATCATAATCTAATCTAACACCTAATCCAACATATGAAAAATGAGTAGATAAATAAATAATTTTAAACACAAAATTGAATTATTTTTTTTTCTTGAAAATCTCAAAGAATACACAAATGAGATAAGGTATAAGCAATACAAAATATTCGTAAATGCTTAAAACAATTACTCAAGCATATATCTAAAACTATCATATAATAAAGGCAAAACAATTTGCTGCTAATTTGTTAAAATTTTTTTTTTACAAATAATGAAATGATGCTGCACAAATACCATCTTCTTCAACTGCATTAAATGTTCTTCCTTGTATTGTCCAAACTATCTAGCTGTTTTCCAAATAAACTAAAACCTGACAACACAAAATATGGACATATTATAATATGATTTTTCCCTAAATTTAGTCAACAACATTAAAACTATTTTGTATTGTAAATAAAATGATAAAAAAAATACTTGCATCAAGTAACACATATAAATTAGTCAATAATAAGACAATGGGAGTACAAACCTCATAAAACCTTTTTGTGTGGAAAAAATATGCATAAAATGGGAGAGAGTAACAAATTTATAGTAAGAATATGAGAATAAGAAAAGTCCAAATAAAGGAAGATAAAGGGACAAAATTATATGTAAAATTAAAACCATCTAAGAGAAATATGTATAGACAATACTTGGTTATAACATCAAAATAAAAGTGGGTGAATATGTAAAGTTAAAACCACCTAAGATAAATTTGTAAAGCCAATGTATTTATATATTTAATGTACGGCACCAAATCTCCCTGGGCCGGTTGGAGTATCCAGGCCCATAAGGACCTTACATTCATTGCATGCTCGGAGGACAGCACTCTAACCTTATCCGCCTGCGCGGGCTGTTCAAACTAGCATCGTCCCCCGCGAATCCTCCCCAGGGCGGTGAGGCTTCGCCCGGGAGTTAACGCCCGATCAATTCGCGACCAGGAATTACCACTACCGAACATTCCAGAGTAGGAACCAGTTCCAAGACCACTCCCACCTAAACACCCACTTACGACTAACAGCACTGGACCTCCAAATGCGCTAGCGCTAGAGGCAAACATCACTATTCCACTAACATCTAGCTAATACAATGAGCTGGGGGAGGGAGAAGGTTGTTGAAACTTTAGGGGGGGGGGGGAAGAAGAAAGAAAGTGAAAAGTTTAGCGGAAAAAGAGAGGAGAAAGGATCTCAATTGGTCTTAGCACAAGGACGACCCAGTGTAGGAAATCCAAGCCCATAACACAAATAGATTGTGAGCCTAAGTAAATCTTGGCCCAGCAGCCTTGCTTTTGGTGCACACAATTGGCGCCGTCTGTGGGAATCTCCTACAATGCTGTGGTTCTACTGAAACTTGATCTCAAAGGGATGGCCGGAAGACGTTCCGAGAGTAGTGCTGACAACGGCTCGGTGGGATCTTCACGGGGATCCACTTGGAGAGAAAGGAGGCAAAAGCGGCGCAAGGATAGGGATCACGGACTAGAAGAGGAGTGGTTCGGCCTTGAGGAGGGATTGTACCAAACACAACGAACCGTATCAATCGCCCCAGGGCACAGGCAGTTGGACGAGAGGGACGAAGAGCTCGAACGGTTGCGTAGGCTAGTGAGGGGCCTGGAGTTTGAGGTAGAAAATAGGCACCATAGAAGGGACGAAGATGACCGAGAAAGAAGATTTGGTGCTGAGAGACAGTATCGTTAGGCGAGATCCAATCAGTTCGGGTACTCCTACAGGCCGAAACGCTCACGTTCCCGGGAATACCAATGGCGAAGGGAACGCCCACGTTCGCGGGAATATCGCCAATGCCGAGACCGTTCGCAGTCATGGGAGGACATGGATCGGAGCTTGGATTCACCAGAAAAACAACGGCCCCGTAATGTGGCCATGGATGCAATAAGCCGCGCTTGCGCAAAGCTGCCCACTCATCGTTTTCGGCGAACATCGAGCGCGCCCCAATGCCAGATTGATTCACGTGCCCTCCGTTCAACTCTTATGTCGGGAAGACAGACCCGGTAGAGCACGTCAATCACTATATCCAGATGATGTCTCTACACACCCACAATGACACGTTGATGTGTAAGGTTTTCCCTTCGAGCCTCGGGCCCACCGCTCTGAGATGGTTCAATAGGTTGCGGAAAGGTTCGGTTCATGATTTCGCCGAGCTGATACAGGAGTTCGGAATCCGAGCCATACTTCTGGTGGCCGAACAGAATGGGTGGTGACCCAGCTAGGAGGAACCAGAGCTTGTATTGCACCTTCCACAAGGACAAGGGCCATACCACCGAGCAGTGCCGAGTGCTGAGGGACCACCTCACCCAGCTGGCCAAGGCCGGGCATTTGAAAGACTTTGTAGTAGACGCGAGGGACACAGGCGCACGGCAAGGCACTCAGCAAAGGGGCAATCCACTCCCGCCCCCGCTCGGTATAATCGAGGTCATCTATGCTTCTCCGAGGGGCTTCATCGGGAAGCGAAGAAACGACGTGCTGACTGTGACGTTAGTAGAGAGTAGCTCGGACATGCAACCGTCCGGTAAAAGGATGAAGGTCGCCCGGGAGCCTATCGCTTTCGAGGATGGCGATTTGGGAGGAATGATTCAGCCGCACGACGACGCGCTAGTAGTTACCGCCCGAATAGGAGGCTTCTTGGTGAAGAGAGTAATGATAGACCAGGGAAGCGGGGCAGATGTGATGTACCCCAATCTATTCAAGGGGCTCGGATTAAAGAACGAGGACATTTCCAAGTACACTATGCCCCTAGTCGGGTTCAATGGTGGGCTAGTAATTCCTGAGGGGCAAATCTCCCTACCCGTGAGCATGGAGGGCAAGGAGGTGGTAGTGACATTCATAGTAGTTGCCTCATTCTTCCCATACACCGCGATACTGGGGAGGCCGTGGATCCATGCGATGGAGGCTATTCCTTCCATCCTGCACGTCAAAGTCAAGTTTCCAACCAAAGACGGCGTCACTGTAGTACGGGGGAGCCAGCAGATGGCCAGACAATGCCTAGTCGCCATAGTTAATTGGAAAGACGGGAGGGCCGACCAGAAGGATCTGACCAAGCATAAGGACACACCGCTGGGGCCCCCTTTATAGCAATTACAGACTTCTCGAGAAAAAAAGGGGGCGGGGCCGCCAAGGAGGTAGTGAAGGTGAAGATATTTCTGGATGAGGACAGATACTTCCAAGTGGGGCAGGATTTGAAGGATCAGGATAAAGTGGAGATGTTGTTATTCCTTGTACAAAATGTGGATGCATTTGCTTGGAGTCCATATGAAGTGCCTGGGGTGGATCCTGGTTTTATCGTTCATAGTCTTAGAGTGGATTCCTCCTTCCTTCTGAAGAAGCAAAGGCCAAGAAGGTCGGCAAAGGAGCATGCAGAAGCAGTAAAGGCGGAAGTCCAACGGCTGAAAGAGGCTGGGGCAATAAAGGAAATTTATTTCCCAGAGTGGTTAGCGAACATAATCATGGTGAAAAAGAAGAACGGTAAATGGAGGGTCTGCGTAGACTTTACTGACCAGAACCGAGCATGTCCAAAAGACCCGTTCCGCATGCCGAGGATTGACCAATTAGTGGATAGCACCTACGGTCACCCAAGAATGAGCTTCTTGGACGCCTTTCAGGGATATCACCAAATAGCCCTAGCCCCCGAGGATAGGGAGAAGACAGCGTTTATCTCCCTAGAGGCCAATTATCATTACACGGTGATGCCTTTTGGGCTAAAAAATGCCGGTGCCACCTACCAACGGATGATGACGAGGATGTTCCGGGATAAAATAGGGTGAACTGTTGAAGTATACATTGACGATATGGTGGTGAAGAGCAGGCAGGAGGAACAGCACATAGAAGACCTTCAGGGGGTGGTTGAAATCCTTCGGCGCCATAAGTTGCGCCTGAACGCCGAGAAGTGCGCCTTCGGTGTGGGGGCCGGCAAATTCCTGGGATACATGATTACCAACCGGGGCATAGAAGTAAACCCGAACCAGATAGAGGCCGTACAACAACTGAAGCCGCCGAGCAACCCGAAAGAGGTACAGGTATTGACCGGGATGCTAGCTGCCCTGAACCGCTTCATCTCCAAATTCGCCAATCGTTGCCGACCATTCTACCAACTCCTGAAGAAGTGGAAAAGGTTCCATTGGGACGAGGATTGCGACAGGGCTTTCCGAGATTTGAAAGAATATTTGATGCGAGTGCCCATGTTAACAGCCCCGAAGCCCGGGGAGGACTTGTTTATGTACCTATCTGTGTCTGATCACGCAGTAAGTGCCGTGTTACTCAAGGATACAGGAGTACCGCAACCCATATATTACATCAGTAAGACCCTGGTCGACGCCGAAACAAGATACTTACCCTTGAAAAAGCTGGTGCTGGCTCTAATACATGCCATGAGGAGATTACCGCATTATTTTCAGGCGCATACGGTCTACGTCCTGACCGAGTACCCCTTACAGGCGTTGCTAAGAAGATCGGATTTGACGGGACGGATAGCTAAATGGGGAACCAGGCTGGGCTCCTTTGACATACGGTACAGGCCACGAAGTTCAATAAAGGGGCAAGTCCTGGCCAATTTTATAGCCGAGTTCTCTCTTAAAAGTGGCGGCGAAATGATCTGTCATGTGGAGAGCCGCCCGTGGAAGGTACTTGTGGATGGGGCCTCTAGCGCCATAGGGGCCGGCGCCGGGGTCGTCATCATCACCCCCAAAGGCATACGACTGGAACACTCATTCAGGCTGGGTTTCTGGGCCTCTAACAATGAGGCCGAGTATGAGGCCTTACTTGCTGGGCTGAGAGTCGTGCTGGAACTGGGAGCCCGGGATGTGGAGGCATATTCGGATTCTCGCCTAGTGGTTAATCAGATCCAGGGAACCTTCGAAGCTCAAGACCCACGGATGAGGGCGTACCTGCAAACGACAAAGTGGATTATGGAAAAATTTGGCACGGTAAAAGTGTACCAAGTCAGTCGAATGCAGAACAGACATGCAAACTCCTTGGCCACATTAGCATCGTCAACAATGGAGGAGATTCCTCGGCTAATCAGGGTAGAATTGATACCACAACCAAGCGTCACTGCCATAAATGGCATGGGCATTGATGGAGTAGGTGTTGCCATGATTACAACGACCGGGCCGAGTTGGATGAATCCGATCATTGATTTTCTTGCCAAGGACAGACTCCCAAGCAACGATCAAGAGGCCAATAGGGTGCGTTGAGTGGCGCCACGCTACTGGCTGTCGACAGATTGCCGACTCTACCGCAGATCTTTCGATGGACCGTACCTGTCGTGTCTGCACCCCGATAAGGTAGGTGGGCTTCTTGCCGAGCTTCATGATGAGGTGTGTGGCAGTCACGTAGAGGGGCGTTCATTGGCCCACTGTACGATGACTCAGGGGTTCTGGTGGCCGCGAATGCAGAGAGACACTGCCGAGTATGTACGAAAGTGTGACCGATGCCAAAAGCATGCCCCATTGATCCATCTACCAGCGGGCCATCTCAACCCGATCAGTGCACCTTGGCCCTTTGCGCAGTGGGGGCTAGACATCCTCGGCCCATTCCCCCGATCAACGGGCAACCGCGGGTTTGTATTGGTGGCTGTAGATTACTTCACCAAATGGGTGGAGGCAGAGGCGTTGGCTAACATTTAGGACGTGGACGTCAAAAAGTTCCTATTGAGGAACATAATTATGAGGTTCAGGGTGCCAGAATCACTAATTTCTGACAACGGGTTGCAATTTGATAGCAAGGCCTTTCGTGCGTTTTGTAACGACCTCGGCATCAAGAACAGATATTCCACCCCGGCATACCCTCAAGGCAATGGTCAAGCGGAGGCCACTAAGAAGGCAATCTTAAGCGGGCTGAAGAAGAGGCTGGACGGTGCCAAGGGTCGTTGGGCTGATGAGTTGCTCAGAGTTCTGTGGGCATACCGAACCACCCCCAAGAGATCCACGGGGGAAATTCCATTCTCTTTGGCGTACGGTACTGAGGCCGTAATACCAACAGAGATAAATCTTTGCAGTGCACGGGTCGCTAGGTTCAACCCCGCCCAAAATGACGAGATGATGAGGGAAAGCCTAGACCGGTTGGAAGAATGCTGAGAATCAGCAACTATACGGCTAGCGAAATATCAGCAGAAAATCACCCGGCGTTATAACCAACGTGTGAAAGTGAGGGAGTTCGGAGCTGGGGACCTGGTGTTGAGGAAAGCGTTGAGGAATGCAAGGGACACAAACACTAGGAAGCTAGCTCAGACCTGGGAAGGACCCTACAGAGTTACCGCCATCACGGGCGCAGGAGCATACTACTTGGAAGACCTGAATGAGAGGCTGATACCTCGGCCATGGAATGTCTATAACCTTAAAAGGTTTTACCAATGATCGCCTGTACTCTGTTGAAAGTTGAATGGAACACCAAACAAGTGTATTAGTTCTAAGGGCCGAGTTCCGAGTATAATTGCGTTTAGTTTGATCAACGTCATCGAGCAGGTGGAAACTTACAATTTTCCCAAGGACAGAAGCCTGTCTCTCGGTTCAATCCACATCATCGAGCAGGTGAAAACCTACAAATTTTCCTAAGGACAGAAGCCTATCTCTCGGTTCGATCCACATCACCGAGTAGGTGAAAACCTACAAAATTTTCCTAAGGACTGAAGCTTATGTCTCGGTTCGATCCACACCACCGAGCAGGTGAAAACCTACAAACTTTCCTAAGGACAGAAGCCTGTCTCTCGGTTCGATCCACACCACCGAGCAGGTGAAAACCTATAAATTTTTCTAAGGACAGAAGCCTGTCTCTTGGTTCGATCCACGTCACCGAGTAGGTGAAAACTTACAAATTCGCTAAGGACAGAAGCCTCCCTCTCTCTCGGTTCAATCAATATCACCGAGCAGCGAGAAACCTCTACTTTTCCTAAGGACAGAAGCCTCTCTCTCGGGTCGATCAATATCACCGAGCATGGAGAAACCTCTACTTTTCCTAAGGACAGCAACCTGCCTCTCACTAAGCTCACCGTGACCGAGCATGTTAAGAAACCTATTTCCTAAGGGAAGAAGCCCGCTGAACGAAACGACAACATGCTTGAAGTGATCTAATGCGCCCTAGGGAAAAGCAATCTGTCATTTAGGGCACAGACAACACGGGCCGTAGATTTAGCAGACAAAGTGCAAACATGCGAAGGTAAAACAAGAACAAAATAATGGAATATTAACAAAACCAGTTCGAAATAACACATAATGTTCAAAGCGAGACAACCAACAGAAGATTAAAAACCGGAAAAATTAAATGTCTTGTCACCACAGCCCAGTGACTCGGGCAAAACTAACAAAAATACAAAACAAGGAATTGCTAAAGTGCAAGTAAATAGGAAACGGTTCGACAAATTAGTTTGAAAGGTCCTCGGCCCGAGGGTTGCTAGTAGCCTTCAGACCAGTTGGCTCGGTATGGGAATCGATGGCCTCCACTAACTCCCTCATATTGGAAGTCTCCTCCTCATCGATGACGTGGGGGGTGTTCTGCACGGGTGCAACGGGGGGTGGAAAGGGAATCTCGCTGGGGTTCCTCAAAGGAGACTCCTCGGGGACTCCCGTGGCCTGGAGAGCAGCTAGCCATCCCTTCTCGAATCTGAGCATGTAGGCCTAGCGCATGACCGGCTCCGCAGAGTTCTCGGCATCAAAGAACCCCTCATTGTACCACTTGCCCTCGCAAGCGTCCAACGCCGCCTTTAGATCAGCTAACTCCTCACCTAAAGCAATATTCAAGCTCTAAGCCTCGGCCAGTTTCAGCTCGGTACCCCCCAGCTGCACCTCCAATTTGGCGGATTTCCCCTCTGCACGGACCCTAGCCTCCTTAGCCGAAGAAGCCCTCTTCTCCGCATCTTTGGCAGCCTTCAACTTCTCCGTGGTAGTAGCGTCGGCAACATCCTTCAAAGCCTTTTCCCGGCCAGCATCCTCGGCGAGCTCTTTCATCCTCCCATCGACTATGTGGGATAATTGCGCGGCCTGGACAGACGACAATAAAGAAGGTATGTGATGGGACCCTTTGCACAAGTTAATGCAAAAACCAAATCAATGAAAGAACTATGAGTTGAATTTTTAGAAAACCATACTACCACGGTGAGCCATACCAGCCGCCTCCCCAATGACTCATCTGTCCCCTCCGTGAAGGCATGCATGTCCTCGGGCAAAAGCAAGCCGCGTGCCAAGCTCTGGGCAACACGGCCCCCCTGACCCTTGTCCCAGACTCGAACACTAGCTGACTTTGGGAGAGGTTGATCGTCCAGCTGGAAGGAGGGTTGCCAGCCCGCAGTTGATCGGGAGGTGGACGCCACATCCGGCCCAGTTTGGGTCGCCGGCTCGCGGATGATAATGCCAGAGGATGGGCAGGGTAGCGAACGGACCGGCACACTGCTCGGGCCAGGCTATGTCTATTCAACAACACACTGCTTTTTGCGTGATTAGGCCGGTGGAACTGGAGGGGGCGGAGGGGCTTGGCTCGGATCCCCTTGTTGCTGAGCTACTGGTCGAGCGCCCGGCACGAAGCGGCTTATCATCATCGTTCTCCTCGTCACCATCTCAGGACTGTGATCAGATTCTATCTCTGAAGAATTAACGGGCTCGGCTACTACACCTTCGGCTACCTGAGCGGGAGCCTCTGGTTCTGCGAGGACCTCAGGCTGAACGGGGGCTTGGGGCTGAATCTGTTTATGCGCCCTTTCTCGGAGTGCTCGTGACACTCTCTCAGCTAACTTGTCATGAAGGGGCTGGCGCTCGTCCGAACAGATGTATCGGGTGCCGCAGTCACGTGCCTCGCCTATCGTGAACTTTAGGGGAAGGAAGTTTGCGTGACGCACGTCTATATAAGAAAGGAGAGGACTGTCAACTAATAGGGCCTGGCTGAATGCTTAACAAGTAGAGTATATGGGATCAACGCCAAGGATCAGGTGCAAGGCGCGGAGTTGTCCGTCCAAGTGGACAAAAATTTCCTACCTAAGCACAAAATTCAGGTCACAGACGTGCACCACTCTGTGATCTGGCTTGAACCTTTTACTTTCTACATGGAAACCACACAATCAATCAGGAGTTACTCATTTAGGTCAAAATCAATAAAGGGTAAGATAAGGGGCGCTCGGTACCAACCAACGTCACGCGGTGAAAACACGCAGGGGAGCTCCTCGGCAAACCAATTACCGCTTACCCGTACAAATTCCCCTGCTGAATTTCTATTGGAATTAGGCAGGCATGAGATTAGCCGTACCCTCATGTCCCTAGTTTTCAGATAATAATCTGAATTGATATTACCACACAGACTGTACATAAAGTTAATATCGTGATGGTTCAATTCCAAACCGAACAATTGGTTCAACTTACTGACGCAACTCACCACCCTGTAAAAATTGGGAGGTAGTTGGTCGGGGTAAAGACCGTAAAACCTAAGGGTGCTCAAAATTAGGGGGTCGATCGAGAATCTAACCCTGCCCTCTAGGATAGCCATTAAAGGAAAGAAGACCGTGTTAACGCCCTAGCACCGTTGAATGTCGATATCACCCTCGGGGCAATATGCAATATCAACGTCCCCGGGGACATCGAAAGCAGCCCTAAAAGTAGCCAAAGCGGCTTCAGACGAAAGAAGGTAAGAGTAACCCATTTCCTAAACTAGGATTCTCAAAAGGAAAACTACAATATGTAAATTGAATAGAGTGAAACAAAGCAATCAGAAAGGAGAAAAGAGAAAACTTACTGTGGGCTCTAAGAGGGAGAGAAGTCCTGAACTAGAAGATGAAGACGCACTAGGAGAAATGCTCAGCAAAGCAAAGGAAGGGAGAATGGAGGATGCAAAAGTGAGGGAGAGAGCCAGAAGGGGATATTTATAGGGGGATAATGGGAGAGTAAATGATAATAAATGGGCCGTTGGCGAGAAACCCAACAGGCCGTCATGTCAACTACCACACACATGATGCCTAGGTTCGCGAAACGTCAGATAATAATGAAAGCCTATCAGACTTGATGCGTCTTTTGAGAAGTGCGTTAATGACCGGCGAAAACTTATTGATTGGGCCGACGACCCTTTGAGATCTTTGATTCACCCCCGAGAACGGAGGACGAATCAAGGGGGGGCTAATGTACGGCACCAAATCTCCCTGGGCCGGTTGGAGTATCCAGGCCCATAAGGACCTTACATTCATTGCATGCTCGGAGGATGACACTCTGACCTTATCTGCCTGCGCGAGTTGTTCAAACCAGCATCGTCCCCTACGAATCCTCCCCGGGGCGGTGAGGCTTCGCCCGGGGAGTTAACGCCCGATCAATTCGCGATCAGGAATTACCACTGCCGAACATTCCAAAGTAGGAACCAGTTCCAAGACCACTCCCACCTAAACATCCACTTATGACTAACAGCATTGGACCTCCAAATGCACTAGCGCCAGAGGCAATCATCACTATTCCACTAACATCTAGCTATAAATACAATGAGCTGGGGGAGGGAGAAGGTTGTTGAAACTTTTGGGGGGGGGGGGGGGGGAAGAAGAAAGAAAGTGAATAACGTTAGCGGAAAAAGAGAGGAGAAAGGATCTCAATTGGTTTCAGCACAAGGACGACCCAGTGTAGGAAATCCAAGCCCATAACACAAATAGATTGTGAGCCCAAGTAAATCTTGGCCCAGCAGCCTCGCTTTTGGCGCGCACATTTAATATTGTAAAAAAAAAAATTAAAGGTATAAATAAATATGAAAAACAATAAATGATGTGACAATGACATGAAGGATGAAATGGCTTAACAGGAGTATAACAACAATAAATGTTACGCTTCAGTTTTTAGATATATATATATATATATATATATATGAGCCACTAACTCTAAATTTGTTCATTACAAACTTGGGAATGCAGTTTTTAAAAAACAATTTCCACATAAGAAAATTCAATGTCAACCTCAAAAGTCTACCCTACTAGAATTTGAGACCATAGGTAAATTTGAAATGGATATATGGTGAAGACGTATCTTTCCTCTGTAAAAAACTTTAAGTGGAGTAAAGGTAATGTGGCTAGAATAAACAAGGGTAAAAGGCCTTTAAGTGAAGTTCAAGTTTCAAAATCCATGTTTAGAAACCCTCTTAGGCCTCAAGATAGATCTAAGTTTGTGTGCCTACTGATCACCGTTGTGGTGTTGTTGGTCATATGACTCATATTAGACAAACTGTTTTAAACTGAGGTTTTAGATTGAATTCATATGAAGTCCTTCAACCAGGAAACAAAGTAGACCTAAGACTAATCATGCTTATTTGAATTATGGTGTTTTGGACACACTCATTCCAATTATTTCAAATTATTTGAATGTAGACTAAACACATTTTCCACATTTTGAAGAGTATACATCATTGGCATCATAATAGCGTAAAGCTTATTTTTCCAGGGATAAACAAATTAGAATATGCACCTATTGCCTTTAAAACTAAGCGACAAATATTTTGTGTCAAGAATAGAGGTGCTCGTATGGTAAAAAGAAGCACTGTTTGGAAAGCAGTCATTATTTCTTAGATTGAATTAAATTATTATGCTGGGTTTCTTTTTTCTAAATAATTTATTATGTGGGGCTTTTAAAGGGAAACTCATACCAGCTACTGCAAATACTCTAGTTCAATTAGGCTTGTTTTTAACCCCATCTTTCTTACGAAGGACCCTTGTTTGTTGAAATGAAATTATAAAAAGCAAACAACACACTTAAAAATAAAAAATAAAAAATAAAAAGCCACAACACAAATAAATAATTTAACCCCAAGGTATGATGAAACCATTGCAGAGAACAATACTCTCGCATGTTTCCTGTAGAAAGCCCCTTGTAAAAACCGTTAAAACTTCAAAAAATTTATTTATTAAGTACATATAACCTCGTACTTTCAAAGCCAAATATTTCCCAACAACCTCTTTGCAAGATTACAAAACAAAACCCCATCACTCCTGGACATGGAAAAACATTGCTTGTCCCACCTTGCCCTCTCTAAAACAGGGACGATGGATAGTTGGAAGTGGAGAAAGAATCCCACTCACACACTCTGATTGGTTTCACTGTCCAAACAACATTTTATCAGAGAACAACCTTCTTCATGGTACTGTGGCAGACCTCATTGACCAGGAAACAAAAACTTGGAGGGTTGATTTAGTTAGAAAGCTGTACCAGGGTCATGATGGTGAGGAGATTTTAAATTTGCCTCTTCCTAGGACATCTGGGATTAAAGATAAACTCCTATGGACACACTCTATTTCCGGAAAATACCAGGTGAACAAGGCATACCGCTTGATCAATAGAAATCAACACACAGAGAATCCAGAGCATAGGCCATATGGAGTTTCTTCAATTGTTTGGAACAAGATTTGGAAAGTGAAGCTACCCTCAACCTTACCTTCATTTGGAAAATTTTACATGAGAGCCTTCCTGTATTTGATGTCCTCAATAACAGGGGAATTTTAGCTTCTAGCAACTGCCTTCTATGTAACGAGGAAAAGGAATCCTTGGATCATCTCTTCATGAAGTGTCCTTTTACAAGAGCCATTTGGCTTGGCTCAAATTTGGCAATAAGATCCTCAGATCTTCCTTACAGATCAGTCAAGCAATGGGTTGAGGATAGTATTCTTCAAAATATTTTTGAGGAGAATGGAGGAACAGGATTCATACAATCATTTTTCACCATTATGTGGTCCATTTGGAACCATAGAAACCGGGTCCTTCATCAAGGAATTCTGCCTAATCCCATTGAAGTTATACTAACATCTCAATCACTTACTTGCAGGTACCAAGAGGCATTCCAAACTCAGCAGGTACAGAAGACTGAAACCACACAACAACCTGTTTTCCCCTCCAATCAGGAATGGCAGCTTATTTTGAAGGTAGCAGCTTACAAAAATAGAAGGTCAAAGAGAAGTGGGTATGCTTATGAAGCAAAGACCTTGGATGGGAATGAGCTTTTCTCTGGTGGAGCTACCTGTGGACGAAAAACTCAACAACTTGGAATCCAAGATGCAGTGGGAGAAGCAATTTTCAAGGCTATACAAATGGGATACAACAGGATTTTGGTTCTAAGCAACAATACCAAGCTTGTGCAGATTTGCAACCAAGGGAAGGATCTAACTTGGACAGAGCAGAATTTGATGGCAGACTTGACTCATCCTCAACAACTGGGGTTGACCACTCATTAATTGTTTGTTCTCAAGGATATTATTTCACATGTAATACTTAGCTGCTATAACTACTTGCTCTCCTGTTAGCCACTGTAGATACAATCCGGCCTATGTATAAGTCAGGTGGCACTCTTTTGTACTATCTCCTTATTTATCTAATGTTTATCTGGAATAAAAAAAATAAATAAATAAATAAAAAAACCCTAGTATGAAATAATATCTCAATTATATGGGTTTTCAATGAAAATAAGTTCACTTTGAATGAAAATCAAAATAGTCAAAGGCCCCAGTTGGGATCAAAACTGAAATTGAACTCAAAGAGAATAACAATGGTGGCGTTTCATTAATTGTAGACACATGTGATTACTTATGCAAACGGTGGTGTTTTACTGATGCCACTTAGAGAGGAACATGTCAGTTCACTCAAACGGTGACGTATGGGATTAGAGATTTTAACACGAATTAGTTAGAGTTCTAAAAGTCTGTCAGAGATGCGTAAGACATGGGAATGGTCGTTAGAAGATAATTTATCTTTGGATTTTAGCATTTACATTGTAATTGAGATATAATTACTCTGTTTGGCATCAACTTTAAAATCTCACTTTTTCTTAATTTTTTGAAGGTACAAGTATACTTTAACACACTTTCAGCAAAAAAAATTTAGTAAAATGTTAGATAAACAATATTATCACAGAATTATTCCTCTCAATTCTCTCTGTTTTTCACTTAGTCTTCTCCATTATATATTGTTTGCTTTCTCTTCCTCTTTCTTTGTTACTCAATTAATCTTACTTTCTTAATTAGTTTATTAATAGCAGCTTAAGATTTCTTAAACACAAGATCCACTTAACTCAAAATTATTAGGCACTCTTAAAGTACAATGACATAGTGCTCCTTCATCTTATATTCATGATGGGCCCTATCATAAATCTAATTAGTGGGACTCACTATAAATGTGAGAGGAGGTAGAACCATATCACCATATTTCAAGAATACCTAATAATTACTCTTGTTAAACAAGCTTTTTGGGTTTTACCAATTAGAGAATGTTTTAATTTCCTTTAAAATATTGAGTTTTTTGCACCTCATACCAATCAAGTTCTTTGATTTTTATCCACACTTCAATTTAGAGCATTCGTGTCAGCTCATGCAAATATTCATGTCCGTTTTAGCATATAAACCTATTTTTCATGCTCACTTTTCAAAATATCTCACATCAGATTATCGATTTTACACTGCTATATTTCATTAAAATATTAATTTTATTATTATTATTTATCTTTCTTCACACACAAAAACCACAATCTACTCTCTTCCTCAATCCTCCATGATATGTAAAGAAAGAATAAAATAAATGAATGCAAAATGAATAGTGCTAAGTATAAATTTACACAATTACAGTAGCAATCATATATTTTTATATAATTTTGCGTGGCTTGATACGAGTGAATTTTGGGTTTAATTAACTAAAATGTGGTCCTTTGTTATTATAAAAACATTGATGTGAGTGCTTTTATAAAAATGGGTTCACCTTACGAGCTCGTTTAGATAAGCAAATGTGAAAATACGCATTTTAAAAATATGAAAATTTATTTTTGTTTAAAATGTACATTTGTTAAAAAGCTAACTGATGCTGCATATTTAAAAAATATTTTTTTTATTGTTTCTTTCAAAATGCAAATTCATTGAAAACACACATTTAGGCTACACAAAGGCCAAACAAACGGACCCTACATCCTGCCAATTTTAAATAAGTTATCTCCTTTTTTTTTAAAAAAAAATGCTAACTTATCATCCACTAACTCAACAAAGGGTTGAGATTAAAAAAAAAAAAAAAAAAAAAAAAAAAAAAAAAAAAAAAAAAAAACGGACGCGAAATATGCATAGTAGGTCAAGACTAAAAGTACAATACATTTTATTGATGTAAGATAAAAATAAAAACCTTTTGATCAGAAATATGTATATTCGAAAGAATGAGTTGTCTTCTTACTTTTGGAAAGAATAACTTTTTTGTTTTGATTGCTACTCTAGCAAATAATGATTTTTTTTTTTTAGAGATAATTATTGTAGGGACTCAAAATGTAATGGACCCTAGACAATAAAATTTGTAGAGAATGGGTAGGATGGACTAGGCATGTAGCAGGCAAACAACGAATTTTAGGGCGGATCACTCTAAACGAACTGGACTTAGAAGTTTTGGTAAGAAAGACCCTCACTTTGGCTAAATCTTTCAGATCACCTCCGTTGCCATTTTTGCCCAGTGTTTGTAAGGCTGATAGATCCTCGGTTCTAGCCGAGGATCTCCTCCCCCCTTTTTGCTGGGAGCCCTCTTAGATATATAGTCCCTTTTCTCTTCATCTTCACCATCCATTTGTCAATTATCTGGTCTCTATCTACATGGGTTTGTCCCATCGTCTGTAATTAGCAGGCTTTATGTTAGTTCTTAGCCGCCTTTGCAGACTTTCTATTAGTTGTAGTAATCGAGGCAACTGGGCTTGCTGGTCACATCACCATTAAAACGGCCAGAATGTTGGTGGGATATTTTCCCTTAAGTGAAGTCGGTGCGCCGAGGACAGGTCATCCTCGGCGCGGGCCTTTGGATGTTCTGGGTTCTTTCCCATTGTCCTCGGCCTCAGCACCATCCTCGGCGCGGGCCTTGGGCCGCATGTAGTGGGCCAGCGTAGTGAGCACGATAGGGCCCCACAATTATAATATGTTGTTATTTTCACAGCTTGAACCATTTCCTCCTCCCAAACCCCAAACACTTTGTGCATGTAAATGTGTCAATTCAGTTATAAGGCTCTTGGCTTGCAAAGAATAATTAAGAGGGAATGAAATGGAATAGAATTCTTTGGTGTTCACTTTTTGTATTACCAAAAATAATAAAATTCTTTGGTGTTCACTTTTTTGTATTTCCAAAAATAATCTTATTACTTAATTGAATTTTATTTGACAATAGAACAAATCAAAGGACACAAAATATATCAAAAATTTAAACTATTCATCAAATTCTACTCCCACCGTTTCAAAAAAATTCAAGCAGTGCTTTGCATTATTATTATTATTATTATCATTTTTTTAGGAGGAAAAACAATTTTTGGCTAAAAAAAATGGCCTCTACGGTCTAAAAAAATGTATTTTGAATCAAATGACATCACATCATTCGTATAAAAATTTAATAAACGAGAAACATGTGTGTGCAAAAATAATTACCCACTAACACATATTTTTCAATTATCAATGGATCAGTCATTTTTAACTGACATATCTCGCACTTATTAAATTTTGATAACGCATGTCATGTGAAGATGCTAGTTCCCAAAAAAGGCCTGTACAGTCCTTTGGACCCACCCTCCAAACGCCACCCCTCTCTCTCTCTCTCTCTCTTCTCTTCTATTACACTGTGTTTGGTTAGAGTGAAAATAGGGAGGATGGAAAACATAGGAAGGAAAATAGGGTGGAAAATAGTGTTTTCCACTATTTGGCAAAAGAAAGAAAATGGGGAGAAAGGAAAACCCAGGAGAAAATTTTCTCTCCAGGCCCACAATTTTCATCCTCCCAAATCGGGAGGAAAATCTGGAGAGGAAAGTGCTGTAAAAGCACTTTTACCCAAATACCCTCTCCCAATGTCTACAACAACCCAACGCAGCAAAATAAGAAGAAGGAAGCAAAAAATAACCACCCAACTACCAAACCCAGCACCACCACCAAACACCGGAACTTAGCATAGAAAACTAAAACATACCACAATCAAAACAAAAACACAAAACTCAATCAAAAGATTTGAAACACAAAAACAATCTTTCTCATAAGTCTAATGAAATCTGAACAATAAAATAAAACTAATCAAACCAGAACAAAAAAATAAATAAAAAATCATGTAGGCCGATCTGTGTAGAACGCCGATCTCCACTTCTCTACCGGTGATCTATGTGTGTATGAGAGAGAATTTGTTTGTGTGAGAGAAAGAGAGAGAAAGAGAGAGCTTCTGCTTTGGAGTAGACGAAGAGAAGAAAAGAAAAAAGAAAAAAGAAAAGTGAAGAGAGCACCAATGGAGTAGACGAAGAGGAAAAAAAAAATGGAGAGGACCAGTGGAGTATACGAAGAGAAGAAAAGAAAAAGAGTAAAGTGAAGAAAGCTTAGACCAAGTGCCAGAGAACAAAAGAAAAAAGAAAAGTGAAGATAGGGATAAGGGAAAGGTGTGGAGGAGAAAAAAAGAGAAAAAAAAAAGTGTGGATAAAAAATAAAAAAAAAGATAAGGGAAAAATAAAATAAAGAAGAAGAAATTAAAATTGAGAAATGTCACTTTAATATTTTCACAATACTTTCACAATAAATTTTAAGTGGCGGGTTGTTACTAACTAATACTGATAAAAAAAAATATTTAAGTGATGTATTCAAATTAAAATCAGTAATAACTTACTACATATGATTTATTGTGAAAATATTGTAAAATGTTAAGGACGTAGCACTTCTTTCTTTTTTTTTCTTTCTTTTTTTTCAACACAACCTAATCAAGTTGTATATTATTGTAATTTTTACATTATAATAATAAAAATAATAACATAAATTTATATATATAATGTGGTAAATTTTATTTTATTTAATGAATACAAATAAATCTATTTCTTATCTATTATGTAACAAGGGTATAATAGTCAATTTATATAAATTATATTTTCCATCATTTCCTTTTTCTCTCAAACCAAACAAAAGAGTTTTTCACCCTCTTACTTTTCCACCCCTCTAATCAAACACACAAGAGGGAAAACTAAATATTTCTATCCTCCCACAAATTTCCATCCTCCCACTTTTTCACTCCTCCAACCAAACGGACCCTTAGCATCGCTGTTGTGAGGCAGCCTGTAAGCCACTTTTGTCCGTACTTAGTACTAAATTACTAATAAGGAACAAGGACGCCATTTTATTCTTTTCCTGAATTTAAAGCATGATACTTCATCCCCATTTTATAACTAGCGTTGGGCCTTGGCTCCGTACATCATTAAGGAAGCCATTTGAGTTTCTAAATTGGAGATTTACAATAGGTTAAACTTAATACCTATTTTATATTTGTGGATGGAAGAAAAAATATAAAGTATCAAAGAGTAGTACTTACTACCTATCATTAATTATATATATATATATATATATATATATCTGTAAAAAGCATCGCTTTTTCCGTATAAAAGAAAGTATTTTTTAATTAAATTTATTTTTTGATGTGAAGAAAAGGCAATATTTATAAAGGAAAATATCAACAGAGAGTAGTATGATATTTATTTAAAAAAAGAAAAGAAAAAGAAAGTACATCATTACAATATGGTATCTACTAAAAATATGCTATAAAACTAAGATCATCTCCCATCATCTAAGTCAAATATTACATGGTCTTTCACACTATCGTACACATTAGTACTTTTATTACTAGCATTATATTTGTAAGAATTTGATGTCTCACCGAGTAAGAATTTGGTTTCTTCTGAGTTGGAATCAACGTTGACCCACGAATGCATCTCCACCTTTCTTAAACCCTCCAATTCGGTTGCTACTTCCTTCATAGTAGGCCTATCTTCTCCTTTCAATCTTAAGCACCTCTTTGCAAGATATGCCACTTCCTTCAGATGCTCAGCCTTTCCTTCTTTCGCTATATGTTTCTCAAGAATTTCAAATAATCTATCATCTTTTAAAAAAGATATAAAATACATAGCTAGACTTCTTTCCTCCTCTGGCCTATCAAATGAAAGAGCCTTTTTTCCTGTTAATAACTCTACAAGGACCACTCCAAAGCTATAAACATCGCTCTTCTCTGTCAATTGACTTGTTTGCATGTATTCAGGGTCCAAATATCCCAAAGTTCCTTGCATCATTGTAGCTAATTCTGTTTGGTCTAGTGGAACCAATCTTGAAGCTCCAAAATCTGATACCTTTGCTGTGTAAGTACTATCTAGCAATATGTTTGAAGACTTAACATCTCTATGAATTATAGGCGGAGAAGCTGCAAAGTGCAAATATGATAGTGCTTCTGCAGTTTCTGCAGCTATCCTAAGACGAGTCTCCCATGATATGGTGGATGCCTGGCTTTCGTTATGAATGTACTCAAAGAGAGTACCATTGGGTATGAATTCGTAAACTAGTAAAGGAACCTGTGTCTCTAAACAACAACCCAATAGTTTAACTACATTCCTATGGTTAATTTGGGAAAGTACAACTACCTCATTTATGAATTGCTCAATTTGGTTTTCATCGACAGTTTTGGACTTCTTGATGGCCACAATCCCATTATCTTGTAAAATTCCTTTATAAACTGTACCAAACCCTCCTCGGCCAATAATTAAAGTTTCATCATAATTATTGGTAGCCTTTTGCAACTCTTCTTTGGTGAAAATTTTGGCTATTGCAGTTGAATTTTCTTGTTTGGAGAGTTTTTGTTGTAAAATTAAACCCCCATTCTGTTCAAAAAACCTTTTTTTAAGCTTGCTTAACTTTCTTTGCTTTACTATCAAGTACAGCCAAGAGCTACAGACAAGCACAACTATGAAGCTTATGCCAACACCTACATTTGAGAGATAGAATATTAGCTTGCTAATCTCTACCAAGTACATCTACGAGCTACTAAGGAGCAAAACGATGAAGCTTATGCCCATAGAAACAAACATTATTAATGGACTTTTTATACCATTCTTAGAGAGCCCAAGGGGAAGATGGATTACAATTTTGCAAAGTCATTTTTTATATTTTTCTTTTGGACATGATACAGGTTGCTGGTTAGATTTAAATTCATAAGAATTTTGATGGCAATTCTTTTTAACTCCAATTAGTCTAACTAGTAAATTCTCTTATTTAAACACTAGATCCAAATTCAGTCTAAACCCATTTTAAACATTTTAAACCCTCGTAGGAGGATCCACCCTCTTCACAACGTTCTCCGCTACCAAATGGAGAAGTCTGTATCCAAGAAAAAGGCTATATCTATACCAATTACATTAATTCACAATCTAATGCAAATTCCTGCAGCATATCAATCCAAATGCGTGAGGGTGCAAATAAGTATACTTACCAACAAAAAGTTTAACTTGTAGTGATGATTGATTGATAACACAGAGGTCTACTCCTGCACTTCGGTCCAAATGGTACCCCTCAATGCAAGAACACGTAAAATTCCCCGGTTCGTTGAAACACTTTTCTCCTGGGCCCTTGCAGCTATCATCATTTTCGCATTCGTCAATGTCTGTAGATGTAAAGCCATTGTCAAGTGACTTAAAATAAAAGATTTTACTAACATGTGCCTTAAGGGCACACAAAAGTAAACCATAATAGTGCTCCTAAAAAAAGAAAAAGAAAAAAAGTAAACCATAATAGTAACCAAAAAAAAAAAGTAAAACATGGAGTGCCTTATTCCTTTTGCTGAGATAAAAGCAGTGACATATTTTTAAAATGAAATGAAAAAGTATTGCAACAGTTTCTATTTGTTTTCCTTTCAATTCAATTCGTTAATTTTTTTTTTTTTTCCCATTTCAGTTCTTGAATAAAAGACTCAACTGAAAATAGGTTTAAATTAGATTTTTTTTTTTTCTTTTGAAGGGTAATTACACTATTTTTTATTGAAGTTTGAGAAAATGATACTTTACTACAAACTTAAAGGAAAAAAAAAAAAAAAAAAAAAAAAAAAAAACGCTTCTCTCATTAAAGAGATATTTTAAATTTTCAAAATATTCACTATATGAAACTTTAACCATGGTTAGTGAAAACATAGCTTATATATTTTAGTATAAAAAAGTCAAAATTTTCAAGCAACAAAAGACCTGCAAAACATAGTCGGACTATTAAAAAAAAAAAAAAAAGACTTGCAACCGTTTTTGCACCAGCAAAGAAAAGGAGGTGCAGTTCTTCCATATTTTGCTTTTTATTTCTCATATTTATTTTCATAATCCTTCTTTAGTTTTCAAAATTGTGGGTTTCAAGTGTTAAGGAGACAAACAATTATTGCTTTTCTAAATTTCAAGTTTTAGACTTTTAGAAATTAGTTTACAATTTCAAGGCATTATTTGGAAAATTGTAATTGAGTTGCTAGGGGGGAAAATTCTTGAAAGATCTTTTGGCAAAGATGTAAAAACAAAATCTAGGCATTTCCTAGAAACCATGATTAATTGTGTTGGTCAAACAGATATGGGGTCCGTTTAGTTGGAGTGGTGAAAAAATAAGAGAATAGAAAATATTTTAATTTCTCTCATTTTTATTTGGTAGAAAGTGAAAAAGTAGAGGGATAGAAAAAGTGGGTTTATATAAATTAACTTGTATACCCTTGTTAAAAAATGATGCCCAATTAAAGTAAAAAAAAAAAAAAAAAAAAAAAAGCAATCTTCCAAATTTTTTTTTTAAAATAAAAATCTTGTTCGGAACAAAAAAATCATATCTAGTTAAAAAATAAAAACAAAACAAAGCATTGGCCCACACCCAAAAAAAAAAAAAAAAAAAAAAAAAGAAGAAGAGGCAACGTTGAGGTCCAGGAAAGCAAAAGAAAAGGAAAAAAAAAAATGAGCACAAAAAACAAATACTTAAAACTATAATCGAAAGATTATAAAAAAAACTATAATCGAAAGGGAAATAAAAAAGCCAACATATAAGAAAAAAATTCTTGTGTAGGTGCACATGAGCATTTTGGTCAATAAACAAATCAAACTTCCTCCCCACAATTTTCTTTTACCATTTTGGTGAGAGAACTTTCTAGTGGGTTTGGGGAGAAAAAACAGGCCCACCCTTTCTTTTCCTTCTCTCCTTCTCACCAAATACTCTCCAAAAAATTTTCCTTCCTCATTTTTCTCATTTTATTTTTCCATCCTCCTTAAAATCTATCCTATCAAACACACCTTGAGTTTTACTGTTTTCTCCCTTCGAGTTTGAAGCGAAGTGTGATTTTTCAAAACTTCAAGAAATTAGAGCATAATTACAAAATAAGTAAATAAATAAATGGTAAGCAAATAAATCATTACCTTGGCAACCATCAGGAAGGTATGGGTTCCCACGGTAGCCATCCATGCACTTGCAAAGGTACCCCGACTTGTTGTTGGAATTGATACATGAGCTATTACCTCCACATGTGTAACTCGATTTGTTTGCAACATCTTCACATGTCTCAGTACCAATCACCCAATCAAGAACCATCGGCATCATTGTTTTGTCCCGTAGATTGAGAAGGGAGGCAATGGAGAAATTGAACGTGTCTTGTTTGCTAATAAACGCATACCCACAAGGATTGAAATTCCTTACTTCTGTGTGATTATCAAAACTGTTGGATTGGACAATAACTTGTTTCAACCCAAGAGGAATATCTACTTCGCAACACCCAACACCAGAGCAGAACCCATTGACCATGTCCCTTGTGCTTCCACAAGCGGAGATGCAGCCGGTGGTGTAACTTTCATTTTGCCGGGTACCTCGAAGGAATGCATATGTGTCACAGCCAACGACCACGAGCTTGTTTTGGGTGTTAGAGACGCTAAAATTGAGGGGCGAGTTGAGCCACACCATATTCCATATACTAGGATCAAGCACACCTTGTTCATAACAGTCCTTGGCTATATACATCAAAATTTCGGCCTGGCCTTCGAGGGAAATGCTTGTAACAGTGATGTTTTTAGGTAATATTGGTTGGGTTTTGCCGAACGAGTTGGAAGTACAATTGATGTAAAAATTAGGATCTATGTAACAATCTTCTCTTAGGCCAAATGGATATGGAATTTCCACATCTCCACACCTGTCGGGGCAGTTGGGCCGCGCTATTGGAAATGATATTGCTGCGGCTGCCAATTCTGATAATATTATCACACCAACCCACCATGTGACTTGTATGAGAATCCCAAAGAAACCCATATTCCCTAATATTTCCAAGGGGAGGAGGTAGATTATTGTGTTTTGAGAATGGAAATTCTTGTAGATGATGGACTTTTTATAGGCATATGGAAAGCAGCCCGGTCTACGTCTATTCAATATTCATAATTGTCAAATCATAGATCTTAATGCGTTTCAAATAGTTCAATTAGTAGAGCTTGAATGAAAAACACAAAAAAAGGGGAAGAAATACATAAAAAGTTTGTCACTGAATTAAGTAAAAAAAAAAAATGGACTTCACATTTAAAATAATTCAAAAAAATTTTTTTTTAGAAGGTAAAATAATTCAATTAGTAACGCTTGAAAGAAAAAAACTGAAATTGAACTACCTATGACAGTAAAAAACAGTTATCTTGATTCTCAAAAAAAAAAAAAAAAAACAGTTATCTTAAAACAGATTTTAAAGGTTTCAAATCATGTCATATCTATACATTATTTCATAAATTGTATCAAATATTAGTTTTAATTTTTTTTCTCATTGTTTTTATTGTGTATCCTAATATATACAAACATGGAACGATCTGTTCAAATATATACAAATGAGGACTAAGGAATAATAAAAATCTCAAGGCCTCTCTTATCTTAATTTGTCCTTTTCAGTGGCTCCGTATTTGTGAGCAATGAGCATGGCTTGAAGTAATGTGAAAAAGAAAAAATTGCCTAGATGACTTTTCCATATTTGAAAGGTCCTTCACAATGCGCAAACTTTCTAATGTTAATATCATAAATAATGTTTGGGAGATGTAAGAATTTTCACAATTTTTGTCATAAGAGGAGGAGGTAAGGTGTGATTTGAATGTCACTTTCATATAAACGATATTTAACATGATTTTTATTAATTCAAACTACACATCATGACAATTCTACAAAGAATTTGAAAAAAAAAAACAAATTGTGTTTCAAATTCCTAAACTTATTGTTTTAGGTTTGATTTTTCCAAACAAATTTTAATTAAATTAGGTTTTTTTTTTTTTTTTTGAGAAAAAGGTAAGCATAGTATTATTAAAATGGACAAATCAAACTGGAATACATCATCCAAATCTGTAGACAGATCTTCTACTCATACATTAGTGTCTGCAGGTAAAACTGCTCTCCTAACTAAACTATGAGCTAATCTATTCCCTTCCTGTTGAACATGTTACTTACTATTAGATATCATATATTATATAATAAAAGTTGGATTTTAATAGCGGTGATTGCACCAACTAACCATCCTCTCTTTGAAACAAATAGCTACTCTAATTAATTAAAAAAATTGGTTTATTTTATTAATTTCTAGACTAGTTTGATTCAGATAAAAATTTAGCACCTTAGTTTCAATAAATTAACAATTATATTTCAACTAAGATTCTATTTAACTTATATAGAATTTTTTTACAATTTCATGGTTCAATGATTTTCTATATATAAAGATGACAAAAAAAAAAAAAAAAGATATTTAAATTGATCTTTTGACTACTTATTTCAAGTTTGGAAAAAATATACTTCAAATCTCATAATTAAAAGTGCAAAATTGAAGAAAGTATGATTATTTAATCAAAATAACGCATGATTAAAATGACAGACATAAAACTGTACAGTTTGGTATTATTCTAAAAAGTTGTTAGTTTCTAAGAGCATTCGTAGCAGGTGTGCCATTTGCCAAATTTTTGGCATTTGGCACACCAAACCCCAAAATATGAGCCTCATGAGGTGTTTCATATCTGCCATTTTTTTGAAACATGCTACAGTACGCTCTCAAATTTGAGAGCGCATTGTTTACCTTTTTCATAATTTATATTATTATTTTATTCATGATGAGCCCACTTCCTTTTCTTCTTGCCTTTTTCTTTCTTCCCTCTGTCTCTGTTAGGTTCTAAGGATTTAGGATCTAAATGTATTAGAATTTCAATGTATAATGTTGGCAAATCATGATCAAAACGTTTAGTCTAAAATTAAGCTGCTCAAAATGTGTTTATATGTAAAGTTGGAATCGAGTGTACTGCAAGATTTACTATGTAAATCTGTCAGGCTCGATCGATTGAAAATAAGACTCAATCGATCGAAGCTTGTGCAGATTTTTTTCTGCAGAATTTTCCAACTCAACCCAAGCTTGTATGACGTGTAGGGTTTTACGTTTTGCCTTAAGTATAAAAGAAAAAACCCTAGCCACATTTTGTAGTTGTTGTTTATGCTGTATGTGTGAATCTCTTGTGAGATCTAGAGGTGTTTGCCTTCATACATACTTAGAGTTTCCAATCT
Source organism: Quercus glauca (assembly GCA_023736055.1). NCBI lineage: Eukaryota > Viridiplantae > Streptophyta > Magnoliopsida > Fagales > Fagaceae > Quercus > Quercus glauca. The sequence goes on along the minus strand of CM043318.1, from coordinate 29,011,285 downwards.
CAAGATTGATGTCGAGCTTGGTGATCGTTTCAGTTGCTGCATAAAGAGCTTAAAGAAAACACAAGTGGGAGTACTTGTGGATGCTGTGAATCCAAGAAAGAAGTAGCCCATGGACTCAGAGCTATCACGTGGTCGTGGTAGTAAGTTTTCTACTCGAGGTAGCAATAGGATGTAAGTGGTCTAAGTCGCTATTGTGTAAACTTCAATTCTTTCATAGTGGATCTGTTTTACCTTGAGGATAGCTAGGCTAAATCCTCCCTAGGTTTTCTATCGGTTTGGTTTTCCTGAGTTATCATATCGTTGTGTTCTTTATTTTTCGCATTGTTTACATGATATGATTTACTTGTGTTTACCTAGATTTGAATAATTTATCTAAGTAATCACTTGGCTAAATAACTAGGTTAATCTGTTTATATTTAAGGGGTCTAAAAACGTACAATCTCCTCATTTTCTTCACTGACCAATATCTAATCTCTCTCTCACTTCCTTGTTCAACCTTTTTTTTGCTCTCTCTCCCTCTACTCCACGTCATTGCCTCCCTCTTTGACGAAACCCAGGCCGGAGCATCAAGCTAGGCCGATCTCTATGGCAACGGTCTCTTTTCTTTTCTTTTTTCTTTTTTCTTTTTCGGTTTTGTTGTGATTTGATGGTAGATTCATCATCCACCTCACAACGCTGTCCACCGTCCACCACACAGCGCTGTCCACACCAAGCCGTCCACCTCACACTCTCAGATCGATGTCCACCAACACAGCCACACGAATCCGACCCACCACATCCACAACAACCCATGGCCTGATCACCATGCCATGCCACGCTTACCGTGCCATCCAGCATGTCATTGGAACCTCCCACCATCGGATTTCTCTCAATCGGCCTGCAATGGTGGGTTTTGCTTTTGGGTTTGTTTGATTTGGGATGTGGGTTTGTGTCAGTGGATGTGGGTTTGTTTGATTTGGTGGATGTGGGTTTGTGCCGGCGGTGGGTTTGGGATGTGGGTTTGTGCCGGTGGTGGCTGGTTGATGTTGTTGTGACAGTGGTTGTTTGTGGGGCCATTGTTGCAGCAGTGGTGGATGTGCCGTTGTTGTTGTTGATGTTGTTGATGGTAATGATAAGGAAGAGATAATATATTATTTTAATGTGTAGTAAATATTATTTTAATATATAGAATTGAATGATAAAACATATGATGAATGGAATATTGTAAAATGATGTGGTAAAATAATAAAGTAAACTTTTGGTATGTTTAAATTGCATTTTTTATAAAGCAGCTGATGGTGATGCTCTACAGCTCAATTATTATTTTATATATATATATATATATATATATATATATTACAAAGGACAAGTTTGGTTCCAAAATTGTTTATAGCTTAAGGCTACAATATTACTTAATATTTTTTTAATTGGATGCAAATTTTGACAAATCTACTATTAATTACATTTCCTTCTTATATCCTTCATACTTGCAAAATTTCTAGAATATCGAAGTTGAATAGCTAAGTCATCAATCAATTTTTTAAATTATATATTTTTGTAGTTTAAAATTATGTATAAAATATATGTTTATGGATCATAAAGTAAATAATATCCAATTGGCACAAAATTTGATATGTGTGTTAAGAGTGTAAAAAATATGCAATTTAATGGTTAAATTTTCAAAATATGTAGCAATGTTAATTTTTTTAAAAGGAAGTTGTAACCTTAGGCCACAACCAATTTTGTAACCAAATTTTATCCTATTAGAAATCCTAGATTTCTTTCATACTAGACCAAAATTATGTACAATTCACTACTAGTTTGAAGGTTCAATAATCAATTTAGCTTATTCTGATAACTATGATTAATGTAGATTTGATGCTACTTGATGAGAAGATAAGTAATGAAGTCAAATAATGAAATTTATTTTAGGTCTTCAAATATAATTGCTTTCATTTTTCTTAATCAAGTATTGTCTTTTTTTTTTTTCTTTTCTTTTTTTCCCTTTTGGGTTTAAAATTGGTACTAAATTTGTTAGGACAATCTTATTCATACAAGTATTTGAATAGCTTTTTATTGATCATTTTAGAGATATTATAAGGGAATGACTATAAAGTTATGTTTTGTACATAACATTTATGTTAGCTGTATTCCATAACAAAAAGTACTGTTGTCATTTCATTAATTTATTTTTTTGTATTTTATGGGATTTAGTTGTAATGGATTTAGTATTTTCAATGTGAAGCGTTGATCATCCAATATTCAAATCCACTCTCTCTTGTTGTAACTATAGATTATAAAAATATATATAGCTCATCACTTTTATTTCTTTTTTAAATTTTGTTTATTATAACAGAGGCTTGGTACATAGTGGATGAATGTTCGGGAAAATTATACTTTACTACCCTAAATTATACATCATGTTACACTTTCACCCTAAACTTTTCAAATGCACGTTTTGCACCCTAAACTATGACTCCCGTTACACTTTGCATCCTGTCGTTAAGTTTGTTGTTAACTTGGATGAAAATTCAAAGTTTAGGGTGCAAAGTATAATAAGAAGTATAGTTTAAGGTGGTAAAATGTATTTTTTTTTTTTAAACATTGAGAAGAGGGGCAATTAGTTCTTTTCACGTGGCATCATATTTTTTCATTTAAATTAATAGCAAACTTAACATCGGAATGCAAAATGTAACAAATGTTATAGTTTATGGTGCAAAAAGTGAATTCGAAAAGTTTAAGGTGCGAAGTATAACATGAGATATAATTTAGGGTGGTACAATATAATTTCCCCTAAATGTTCGAAGTAGGAGGGGGATTCATTGTCCAAGGGTTTAAGTTATTGGCACTAGAAACATTCTTAAATAAATTTTGTTATCTAGAACCATATGATTTAGACTTTTGAAGACTACAAGGTTTTAATTGTAAACTTTTGAAATGAAGGATTGTGTTTGATTTTTCTCTTGTCCACGCCATTCTTTGTGTTCATCTTAAATGGTCTTATTTTTGGAGATTGGAATGCTCGGTTCAAATTCAAATTACGACTTTTTTATGTTATAAATTGGGTTTAGGTCGTGACATTAGTCAATTTTGTACTGCTTATGCTGAAAATTCAGGGAAGCAACTCATGTGGTGGAAGTCCATTACGGGAGAGATCTATTCAAATACAAATGAGAGCTGAACAATAATAAGAATAATTCCAAAGCCTCTCCTATTTGAAACTTGAGCTTTCTGGCTGCTCCCTAGTCGTGACTCGTGAGCATAGATTGAAGTAATGCAAAATTAAGGTTAGTTGATAGCGGCCGGCCACCCACAAGACTTTTATCATTCAAAGTCTTCGAAAAATGAACAAATAGTTTTACTTATTTTTTTAACACAATGTAATTCGGATATTAGGATTATGAGTTTGAACTTTGAATAAGTAAGGTGAATCAAGAAATCATAGATTAGAGATAATTTCCTCCCATCAAATGAAGTATGGTAAATTGTGTCAAATTCTGTTTGTTTAAACTAATTAGAATTATTAGGTAAAGCAACTAAATTCTAAACAATTTTGAGTAAATAAAGTTTGAATTCTTTTGAACAAATGCTAATTAAATTGAGTATTTTATTTTTTACAAATTCTCTAATTGACTCTTTATTTTTTACTTTTATATATATAACCTTTTTTTTTTTCACGCACAGGTTACTAACAAGTAGATATGTAATTTTAAAGAAGTTTTCCTTTTAATCTATTTGAGGAAAAAACTTAAGCTAACATAAAACTGACACAAATAACATGATAGTTTCATACATGTTTATCTGTTGGAAATACTAGAAAATACCGATTGAGTTACAAAACTCTTGACATATTCAATGCAACTTGAGTTTGTATAACTCAATAAGCATTTTTCAAATATAGACTATATATATACATATAAATATATAATTCTACACAAACAATCATATAGTCCAAATTTCAGGTTAATTAACAGCGGCATGCACAAGAGTAAGACATTACAATGGACAAAGACCTTTCTTTTTTTTCTTTTTTCTTCTTTGAATAAAATAGCAGAAACACTTACCAAATTAAGGACTTGGTAAAATTACTGGATAGAAGTCTTCTAACGTACAGTGTCCAAAATTCTAGTTTTATAGCTGACCACACTTTTTTTGAAATAGAATATAAAAAAATCATGCCACACGCTCTCAAGGTTGAAAGTTTGAATGAATATTTTACTCCGTACCACGTTTTCAAGTTTTAATCCTCCATGCAACACGTTTTCAAGGCTGAATAAATCGAACAAATCAATGACTTGAAAAAAGTTGTGGTAATTTTTTCTCACATACATATTTCTATTAATCTATTAATATTAACTATATAAAAAGAGCCAATAGGGTTAGGAATAGTGTTTTGATTTAGCCAAGTTTTTTGACTCATTCTAATGCTACTAAAAACCTTTCATACTTATTCAAGGCATTTGGTCAATTTGGGGAGATTGAATTTTTTCATCTCAAGTACACCGTTTGTTTTTGTTTTATATTATATTATCTATATCTATCCATAAATAAAAAGAGCCAATGCCTTAAAGGTATTTTTGGTTTGTTCAATTTGCATTGTTTCACTGGCTTTTTTTTTTTAATGCGTAAAGCTACAGTAGTTTTGTTACATTATTTTTGATTTGTTCAATTCGCAATGTTTCACAAAATAATAAAATATCAACACAACAAATTGGCACAATATTTTCACAATTGTTAAGATGTTAATTTCTTATAAGTCAAAACAAAATAATAAAATATTATATTGGAACCAACTACAACTAAAAATAAAGGTTTTGTGAAAAAAAAGTGTTACGTCCACAACATTTTTCACAACACTTCATAACAAATCATAGGTCGTAAATCACAACACTTGCCAATGATTACTTTTTCAATTTTTTGCCTACCAATAACAACATGTAACAACCTACTACTTATAATTTGTTATGAAAATGTCGTGGACATAACATTTCTTTTGTGAAAATGTTAAGACATCTTGCTATCGTCACAATATTTTCAAAACTACGGAGCTATCAATTATTTATGAGTCAAAATAAGATATAACAAAATTAAAAACGTATTATGAAAATGTTGTGCCATTCTATTGTGTTTCTAGAAATTTTTTATTGGTTTAGTTAACTTTATTAAACCAAAATTCACTGTTTCACGTAAAATTTTCTTAAGTTGACTTTTTGTATTTTTTTTCTTTATGCACAATTTTAAGTAAAAACATATAATTTTACACACACACACACACAAAACAAAAAACAAAAACAAAGGATAAAAACACTTTTCATTCTTTATATTTGGGGTAGTTTTCATCACTTAGTTTATAGCCTAATCATTAGTAAAATAACTTGGCAGATGTGATAGAATTTGAAATTTGTGATGTCCATTCTATGTTAATTGCTCTTTATTATCATGCTTAGACACTAATGTTGTTTTTATTTATTATTTCCCCTAAATTGTATGTAGATTGAAACTTAAGTCATTTTCTGTGTAGATAATTCAATAGTTGCAATAAAGGGAGGACAAACTTGACAAGAAAATTTACCAATTATGCTAACTAAAACTTACAAAATTGATAGAATATTAGGATTATGGGGTTGAATGTATAAGGTAAAAGAATGAGATTGGTGTTAGTTTCCTCCCTACAAAGAAAGTATAGTGTCTGTCTCACCATAGATATCTTATTAAAACAAGATTTCTCCAAGTTCAATCTAGCATGAATCTTTAGCCTATAGTTATAGTTAATAGCTAGACCATGAGGCCATTACTTTCCAAGTCAAATTTGAGTTTCTTAACACTAACCAAAGACTTGTTCAATGTAATTAGGATTAAAGTCTTCTAACAATACCACATGTTTTAAAGTCTTTTGAATAATTCAATAATTATAACAGATGAGGGAGGTTTTGAATCCTAGATGTCTCAATTGGAAATACCAAAATGTGCCAACCAATTGAGCTACAAAATGTGTGTCACGAAGGAATCTAACTTCATAAGCTGTGCCAAGATTTTTGTAGCTCAATTGGTTGGCACATTTTGGTATTTCCAATTGAGATATAATTTGGAGTTTAAACTTAAATAAATTTGTTATATAAAAATAAGGGAAAGATTGTGCAATATACAAGTATGAAGCAATTGCTGTATAATGGGTTATGTGTCAGCAAAAAGAAAACATGTTTCTAAATGCATATGATCAGGTGGACTCTTAGAAACTTGTCACTTTATTTTTGCTGCCACATAATCATGTATGCAACAATTGCTGTATACAAGTATGTAACAAAACTTTTTCCTAAAAATAAATTTTACTGACCATTACATGGGACACCGATGTGTGGATAACTAGATATGCAATTATAGTCAAATTTCATTTTTATTTTATTTAAGGAAAAAGTAATGGATGGCATAAAACTGACTAGGGTAACATGATTGTTACACATTTGATAATTTCCTTAAGTTCAATCTGCAATTATGCAATGTGCATCAAACAATTCTTATATAGTCCAAAATTTCAAGACAATAACTTTTCAAGTTTTTGAAAGCTTTAAACAATAACCAAAAGACTTTGGAAGTTATGAACAATGACGAAGGACTTGGTAGCCTATCTCTACTTGAACTTTTTTACTAGAGTAGAGTTAAGCAGCTACATGAGCCTTCCAAAATATGTGTACATATATTTTGTATTATTTTAATAAGTTAATGGGGGGAGTGGACTTATGGGGAAAAGACAGAGTCTTCCAAAATAACAGGTAAGAAAAGTTTAATTAGTAGCTTTATCTCCTAAAATTTGTTTGGGAGAAAATAATCGCGACTCTTTTTAAGTCATTGATATGCCAAATACCTTTAATGATGAAAACGAGTGACACCATTAGAAGTCTTTAATATTGTTAACATCTTACTGAGTCTTTGGTCATTGTTCAAAACTTCCAAAGTCTTTTGGTCGTTGTTTGAAACTTTCAAAGACTTGGAAAGCTATAATCTTAAAATTTTGGACTATATAATAATTGATTGATGCAGATTGCATAATTGCAGACTAAGTGTATGGCAATTATCAAACGTGTAGCAATCATAATATCCGGGTCAATTTTACGTCATCCATTACTTTTTCCTCAAATAAAATAAAAATAAAAATGGACTATAATTACATATTTAGTTATCTACTCATCCACATCCTATGTAATGATCAGGGATTTTTCTTTTATATAAAACATATTTATTTAAGTTTAAACTCCAAATTGCATCCTCCAACTTTAACTTATTTTCAAATTAGTCATTTAAGTTCATATATATTTTTTCAATCTTTAACTTAAAAATATTACCAATTAAGTCATTCTATCAATATTATCCAATCTTGCTTAGTTTAATATTGTCCAATATGGATTGGATGGAAGGAATACAATGAAAACAAATGAAAGTTAAAGGAATACAACTACTCTTTTCAAGTCATTAATTCTTTAAATTCATTGAAACTTGAAAACCTAGGTTACTGGGGAATATACTTTAAAACTTGTGCCATGATTTTTTAAGCTCAATTAGTTGAAACCTCCTAGTAGGGGTGGGAATTTGTGTTAGTAGGTCAGGTTCATGTCTTGTCAAGCCATGAATATTCGGCTATAAGGGTTGACCCAAACCTGACTTATTTAGTAAATGTGTCAGGAATGCTTAACCCAAACACAACTCTTTTATTAAACATGTTGACCTGAAACGACACGTTTAACTCGTTTAATTAACAAGTCAAGTAAAGTCAATATAAATGACCTGTTTAACAATCTATTTGATTAATAGGGCATATCTAACCTATATAAGTTTTATCAATTCTCATACATTTAAAATTAAAATACAATTACAACTATAAATATAGTAATAAACATATAAAAACAACCATAAATTAAGTAATAATATCAAAATAATTAATAATTTTATAAGCTAAACAAATTAAACGGGTCAGACAGGTTCGCATGTTGAACACGAACATGACCCGTTTATTAAACTGGTTAGCCTTGTCAACCCAAATATGACCTAAACTCATTTAGCCTCAACCCATGACCTGTTTATAAATGGGTTAGTCATGTTGGGGTCGCAGGTCACGTCAAATTTTGCGACCCCTACCTCCTGGTGTCTCTATGATTCAAATCCTCTCTCCTTTGTTATAACTCTCAAATTATCCAAAAGACTTCAAAATATGTGGTTCTGTTAGAAGACTTTAATCTTAATTACATTGAATCAGTCTTTAGTTAGTGTTCAGAAATTCAGTTTAAACTTGGAAAGTAATGGCATTGTGGTCCAACTATATATTAACTAGCATGACTTTTGGACTACATAACTATTGTGATATTGGGTTTTTGCCCTTATTTTGTAAAAATAATAGCAATATATCCCTGTTTTGAAACTATTTAGGTCGGTGTCCCTATTTTGAAACTCGATTTTAACAAAATCGAGTTATAAGTGGAACTCGACATTAGCAATGTCGAGTTCTATGCATATTTTGCCACTTAATTTTATAAAATAAAAAATAATTAAAAATTTACATATAACTCGATTTTGAGGATATTGAATTTTAAACTAAACTCGATTTTTTTAAAATAGAGTTTCAAAAATAGGAACACGGACCTAAATAGTTTCAAAACAAAAACATATTGCTGTTATTTTTGCAAAATAAGGGCAAATGCCCAATATCCCCCATAACTATTTGCTAAAGATTCATGCTGGATTGAATTAGGAGAAATCATGTTAATTATTCTGGAAAGTTTCAAATTAGTATTTTAATATGATATCTATAGTGAGCCAAACACAATACTTTCATTGAAGGAAGGAAACTAAAACTAATCTCATTCTTCTTCCTCTACCAAAAAAAAACACTGATCTCATTTTTCTTCTGCTACCTAAACATATATATATACACACATATATGTATGTATATAAAACAAGTTGAAGATACTTCTCAAGAAAAAAAAAATCAAAGAGGTTTGGTCCAAATTAAACTTTGTTGCTATCACCCATCATTCTCCTTATTCCATAATTTCCACACATTCTTTGTTGAATCTAAAGCCAACAACCCCTCATCACCAACATCTTTTTCACCCTCATTTAACTCCACCTCCTTAGACGCTAATTTTAAATGCATTTCAGAACCTCTGTTAAAGACTTTAGTTTCGAGCTACAACTCCATCAAATACTCACCAACTTTTTTTTTTTTTTTACTAAAATTGTGTGTATATATGTGCATGAGAGAGAAAGAGGAGGGTTGAAACTCAAGTTGTGAACACATACAAACCCATGCCTTCAGAATCCAAATTTGTCATTGTAGTAAAAGAGATAGGTAATGTCAATCTTAACAAAAAAAAATTTACCAAATTTTTTTACTGCGAGAGACCTGTATATTATTTTTTAGGCACAGTGAATTTTTTGATATTACGCTATTGGCTTATTTTATTTGTTTCACACTAGCATGTCATTGGTCAAGAGTGCTAACATTCCTTTATAATTTATCCGTGGGATTCCTATTTTTTTCATAGAGTTTTTTAATTTATCCTAAATTTTGGAATATTGATACTATCGCATAAATTTAATCATGGGCAAGGTTTATTACCCAAAAAATGGGCAAGATAAGTATAAAATAGAGTGAAAATATAGATTTTTATTTTGTATCATAGTAAATAAATAAAATTGGTTTTTTTTTTTCAATCTTGTTTTTTAAAAGTATATTAATATTGACTATAGTTTTTCTTTCTTATAATAATTAAATGTTATTAGAATTACATGTTTTTGCTAAAATAAATTATAATGTTCAAATAAAGCATTTTGCAGTCTTTTCATAATGTTAGTTGTTTTTTTCATGTACATAGGGATGAAAATTCTGCAACTCACAACTGGTAAACAACTTTACTAGGCATATTCGTCATGTCACAACTCACAAGTTCCATTGTGTTGATAGGACTACAAAATTTGTGACAATTTCTTGCCACAACTGTGGTAGAATGTGATTAGTGAAGAAAAAAAAAAGTGAGTTCATATATAAGCAATAGTTAACCACTCATTGCCTGTCACATAAAAAATGTGACAAAAAAAATTGTAGAAAAATTTATGGTCGTAAAACTACTCTCACAAAAAATGTCCCATTTCTATTTCATAATATATAACATTTACAAATTACAACTTCATTCTTAAAAAAGGTTTTAGTTTATATGATGATGTCAAGAATTTCACCAATGAGTCACACGGTACCTACGTGCGAGAATGTGGACCTACACAACAAAGAGAAGAGAAAACCTTGCGAAGAGCACCGGTGTGGTGCCGGCCGAATACCCTCCGAAGGTTAAGTCAGAAATATTCTCACAACTCTAGAGTGCTAGAGAGGGTAAATTATGCGTACCTCGATTTGTGAGGGTATTGGGGCTTTTATAGTTGTCGAAAGTTGACCTTTTTTACTTGGAGTCGAAGTCTTTCCTTGTAGAAATCCTCTTGAGGAGTCCCAAACGTGATGGACAAGTCATATTTCTTATAAAGAAGATCTCCATCGATGCACGCAGCTTCTAGAACCCTAATTGCGCTAGGACTCTAATTACCCCTAGAATCTAGGGGGTGTGCCGCAAGTATTCCCATACAGGGATTCTGTTTGACATGTGGCCAGCAAATCCGTTCTCACCGAGTCTTGCACCTAATGGGCCCGTCCATCAACATTGCTTGGATTCGTCAGCTTATTTTCTCCTCTTCAGTTGCCCCCTTCACCCTATGGGTCCGTGATCTCGGAGTGAAAGGACCCGTGGGGTGATGGCTCGATTTAGATCTTGAGAAACTTGTCAGTCTTTGACAGGCTAGCCCGAAATTATTTATGGCGTAGGGGACCTAAATTTTGACCAAGGCACTTCTGGGTGACATGGGCCATCTATCTTCTTGTAGGTAAGAAGACTTTAGAATTTTCACCAAGGCATTCGCGGGTGACTTGGTTCGTCCTTCCACCCGTAGGTAGTAGGACTTAAAATTTTGACCAAGGCACTTGTAAGTGACTTAGTTTCGTCCTTTCACCCGTAGGTAGGAAGACCTGAATTTTGTACCAAGGCACTTGTGAGTGACTTAGTCTGTCCTTCCACCCGTAGGTAGTAGGACTTACATTTTGTACCAAGGCACTTGTGAGTGACTGGGTCCGTCCTTCCACCCGTAGGTAGGAAGACCTGAATTTTGTACCAAGGCACTTGTGAGTGACTTGGTCCATCCTTCCACCCGTAGGTAGGAAGACCTGAATTTTGTACCAAGGCACTTGTGAGTGACTTGGTCCGTCCTTCCACCCGTAGGTAGGAAGACCTGAATTTTGTACCAAGGCACTTGTGAGTACCAAGGCACTTGTGAGTGACTTGGTCCGTCCTTCCACCCGTAGGTAGAAGGACATAAATTTTGTACCAAGGCACTTGTGAGTGACTTGATCCGTCCTTCCACCCGTAGGTAGGAAGACCTGAATTTCGTACCAAGGCACTTGTGAGTGACTTGGTCTGTCCTTCCACCCGTAGGTAGGAAGACCTGAATTTCGTACCAAGGCACTTGTGAGTGACTTGGTCCGTCCTTCAACCCGTAGGTAGTAGGACCTGAATTTTGTACCAAGGCACTTGTGAGTGACTTGGTCCGTCCTTCCACCCGTAGGTAGGAAGACCTGAATTTCGTACCAAGGCACTTGTGAGTGACTTGGTCTGTCCTTCCACCCGTAGGTAGGAAGACCTGAATTTTGTACCAAGGCACTTATGAGTGACTTGGTCCATCCTTCAACCCGTAGGTAGTAGGACCTGAATTTTGTACCAAGGCACTTGTGAGTGACTTGGTCCGTCCTTCCACCCGTAGGTAGGAAGACCTGAATTTTGTACCAAGGCACTTGTGAGTGACTTGATTTGTCCTTCCACCCGTAGGTAGTAGGACTTAAATTTTGTACCAAGTCACTTGAGTAACTTGGTCCGTCCTTCCACTCGTAGGTAGGACTTAAATTTTTTACCAAGGCACTTGTGAATGACTTGGTCCGTCCTTCCACCCATAGGTAGAAGGACATAAATTTTGTACCAAGGCACTTGTGAGTGACTTGATCCGTCCTTCCACCCGTAGGTAGGAAGACCTGAATTTCGTACCAAGGCACTTGTGAGTGACTTGGTCCGTCCTTCCACCCGTAGGTAGGAAGACCTGAATTTCGTACCAAGGCACTTGTGAGTGACTTGGTCTGTCCTTCCACCCGTAGGTAGGAAGACCTGAATTTTGTACCAAGGCACTTGTGAGTGACTTGGTCTGTCCTTCAACCCGTAGGTAGTAGGACTTGAATTTTGTACCAAGGCACTTGTGAGTGACTTGGTCCGTCCTTCCACCCGTAGGTAGGAAGACCTGAATTTTGTACCAAGGCACTTGTGAGTGACTTGGTCCGTCCTTCCACCCGTAGGTAGGAAGACCTGAATTTTGTACCAAGGCACTTGTGAGTGACTTGGTCTGTCCTTCCACCCGTAGGTAGTAGGACTTAAATTTTGTACCAAGTCACTTGAGTAACTTGGTCCGTCCTTCCACTCGTAGGTAGGACTTAAATTTTTTACCAAGGCACTTGTGAGTGACTTGGTCCGTCCTTCCACCCATAGGTAGAAGGACATAAATTTTGTACCAAGGCACTTGTGAGTGACTTGATCCGTCCTTCCACCCATAGGTAGGAAGACCTGAATTTCGTACCAAGGCACTTGTGAATGACTTGGTCTGTCCTTCCACCCGTAAATAGGAAGGACGGACCAAGTTACTCAAGTGACTTGGTACAAAATTTAAGTCCTACTACCTACGGGTGGAAGGACAGACTAAGTCACTCACAAGTGCCTTGGTATAAAATTCAGGTCTTCCTACCTACGGGTGAAAGGACGAAACTAAGTGCCTTGGTAACTTCGTCCGTCCACTTGTTCATGGACATGCATTTTTTCTTTTTGTTGTTGTTGCATCTGTCCACTTGTTCATGGACATAAATTTTTTCTTTTTGTTTCATCCGTCCACTTGTTCATGGACATGCATCCCTTTTTTTTTTTTTTTTTTTTTTTTTTGGTTGACTCCATCCACTTTTTTTTTTTTTTTTTTTTACATGCATGATGCATCCGTCCACCCTCTTTTTTCTTTTTTTTTTTCTTTTTTTTTTTTTTTTTTTTTTTTTACATGCATGATGCATCCGTCCACCCTCTTTTTTTTTTTTTTTTTTTGGGTGTACGTCCACTCTTACGCATTCATGCATCCGTCCGCTTCTCTTTTTTTGTTGGGGTGGCCGTCCATCTTTGTTCATGGACCTCCATCCGTCATCCCTTTTTTTTTTTTTTTTTTTTTGGGTGAACGTCCACTCTTTATTGACATGCATGCATCCGTCTGCTTCTCTTTTTTTGTTGGGTGGCCGTCCATCTTTGTTCATGGACCTCCATCCGTCAGCCCTTTTTTGTCCGTCCAAGACTTCATCACTTTTTTTTTTTTTGTCCATCCACTTTGGTCATGGACCCCCTTTTTTGTCCGTCCAAGACTTCATCATTTTTTTTTTGTCCGTCCACTTTGGTCATGGACTTCATATTATTTTATTTTATTTTTTGGTCCGTCCACTTTTAGGTTGTGGACTTGCTGTCGATACCAAGTGTGACCTTGTCACCTTGTTGGTCATCCACTTGAGGTCGTGGATTTGTTGAAGTAACTAAGAGTTACCTCGTCACCTTATTGGTCGTCCACTTGGAGTCATGGACTTCTTGAGGTGACTAAGAGTTACCTCGTCACCTTGTGGGTCGTCCACTTGGGGTCGTGGACTTGTTGAGGTGACTAAGTTTTACCTCGTCACCTTGATGGTCGTCCACTTGGGGTCGTGGCCTTGTTGAGGTGACTAAGTGTTACCTCGTCACCTTGATGGTCGTCCATTTGGGGTCGTGGACTTGTTGAGGTGTCTAAGTTTTACCTCGTCACCTTGATGGTCGTCCACTTGGGGCCGTGGACTTGTTGAGGTGACTAAGTGTTACCTCGTCACCTTGATGGTCGTCCACTTGGGGCCGTGGACTTGTTGAGGTGACTAAGTTTTACCTTGTCACCTTGATGGTCGTCCACTTGGGGTCGTAGACTTGTTGAGGTGACTAAGTTTTACCTCGTCACCTTCATGGTCGTCCACTTGAGGTTGTGGACTTGTTGAGGTGACTAAGTTTTACCTCGTCACCTTCATGGTCGTCCACTTAAGGTTGTGGACTTGTTGAGGTGACTAAGTTTTACCTTGTCACCTTGATGGTCGTCCACTTGATGGTCGTCCACTTGGGGTCGTCCGTCCATCTTGTGGACTTAGTTTATATCCGTTCACTTTGTGGACTTTTGATTTTTTCATCCTCTTGGGATGATTCGTCCAGCTTGTGGACTTAGTTTTATATCCGTCCATTTTTTGGACTTAGTTTATCAAGTAGGAAGAACACAAGCATGTCTGACTATTTCTCTTATTGAAAGAAAACAATGTAGAAGAAAAAGGGTACCTACCCCCTTGGGCTTAAATAGGCACTTGTAGAAAGAATCGTTTGAAGAAAAACTTGCGATAGCAAAACTAAATAATAGAAAAAATTGTTCGTAGTAAAAAACTAATAAAAACTTAGTAATAAACTGGAAACTGGGGGGGGAGGGGCGTCGATGCTCTTCATGTCGTCTCTACTGGTGGTATCTCCGTAGGTGCTCCGTGTTCCATGGTTGCTGTGGCTTTTGCCCGTCCATCGTCTTGAAGTGGTAGGTTCCCTTCCATCTCCATCATAGCAATGTAGCACTCTCGTGCGGCCATCTGATTTCCTCGTAGCTCTCCCACCCCGTGCTCCGTAGGAAATTTGATCATTAGGTGGTATGTTGACGTTATCGCCTTCCATGAGTTGAGGGTAGGTCGTCCGATGATAGCATTGTAAGCAGATGAGCAGTCGACCACAAGGAAAGTCATCTCCTTTGTGATCCGTTGAGGATAATCACCTATTGTTACCGAAAGCGTGACCGCGCCTAATGGGAATACCCTCGTACCTCCAAAGCCAATCAGCGGAGCATTTGTCGGTATTAACCGTTCTCTATCAATCCTCATCTGCTGGAACGTCGGGTAGTATAAGATGTCCGCTGAGCTACCATTGTCGATTAGCACTCGGTGCATGTTGAAGTCTCCCACTTGTAAGGTGATAACAAGCGCGTCCTCATGAGGGTGGTGAAGATGTCGGGCATCCTCTTCTGAGAATCCTATGATCGGGCTTTCCATCCGTGCTATTCTTGGTACAGAGCCCGTTAGCTGGACGTTATGAACCATCCTGAGGTATGTTTTTCTGGCCTTTTTAGACGACCCTATAGTTGCCGTGACCCCTGTGATCATTCTTATATCCCCTATAGGTGGTCTGGGGTGCTCATTATCTTGGCGGGGTGGCTGCTCTTGATGTTGATGATCCGTCCTTTCCTTGCTGACGAACTTCTGCAACTTTCCCTGTCTAATGAGGGCTTCAATCTGATGTTTCAAGTCATAGCAATCAGCTGTGTCATGTCTGTGATCACGATGGAAGCGACAGTACCTATCTCTGGACCGTTTGTTGGGATCTCCCTTCAGCTTTCCAGGGAAAGTCAGTGTCCCCTCGTCCTTGATTTGCATGAGGACTTGGTCGATAGTGGCGGTCAGTGGAGTGAAGCTTGTGAATCTCCCCGTAGGGGGCTCGGAGCGCCTATCATCCCTTCGCTCTCCAGTTCTTGCTGTTTTCCGCCCTCTTTCCTCTCTGGCATCTTCCTGCCTTTCTCTCTTCTTGGGCTTTTCCTCGCGAGCTAGTAAAGCGTCTTCGGCATTCATATATTTGGTAGCCCTGTAGAGCACGTCCGGCATAGTTTTCGGGTCATTTTTATATAGTGAAAACAAAAACTTACCCTTCCTCAGCCCATTCGTAAATGCTGCTACGAGTATTTTATCGTCGGCCTCGTCGATTGAGAGTGCTTCCTTATTAAAGCGGGCTATGTAAGATCTGAGTGTTTCATCTTCTCGTTGCTTGATACTCATTAAGCATGCTGTGGACTTCTTGTATCGGTGTCCTCCAATAAAGTGCGACGTGAATTGGGCGCTCAACTCTTTGAAAGTGCTGATGGAATTAGGCGTCAGCCTGCTGAACCAAATTCTCGCCGGGCCCTTCAGCGTTGTAGGGAAGGCCCTACACATGATCTCGTCCGCTACTCCTTGAAGATGCATTAGGGTCTTGAAGGTCTCTAGATGATCCAATGGATCCTTTACCCCGTCGTAACTGTCTATATGCGGCATGCGGAACTTATGGGATAGGGGGAAGGAGTTGACGGCCGCGGTGAAAGGCGAGTCGGTGCGGTTGACCAAGTCGTCAAGGTCACTGGACACTCGTCCTTTGAGTGCGTTCATCATAACCTCCATCTGCTCCTTCATCGCTTGCATCTCTGCGACAATATGTGGCGGAGTTTCATCCGTGAGGGATGGCATGTTTAAATTTTGCCTCTCCAGTCTGCTTGGGGCGTGGCTGCCCTCAGGTTTCTCCTTGTTTTTTCTTGCAGCGCTGGTCCCTTCTTGATCTTCTTGTTGGCCATTCGGTGCCGCATTCTTCTGGCGCAGCTGTTCTTCTAAGTCGTGGTTTTGTTTGGTGAGACGTTCCACGGCGGCAGCGAGAGTTTGAACTTGTCTCTCGAGGGCAGTTGTGGGTGGTTCCTCTCCTTGAACGTCGTTGGTGGTTGCCATTGAGCGTGTGAGTACCATGCAACTTTTTTGTCCGGGAAGCGATAATATGGCTTACGAATCGCGTATATTTCCCACAGACGGCGCCAACTGATGATGTCAAGAATTTCACCAATGAGTCACACGGTACCTACGTGCGAGAATGTGGACCTACACAACAAAGAGAAGAGAAAACCTTGCGAAGAGCACCGGTGTGGTGCCGGCCGAATACCCTCCGAAGGTTAAGTCAGAAATATTCTCACAACTCTAGAGTGCTAGAGAGGGTAAATTATGCGTACCTCGATTTGTGAGGGTATTGGGGCTTTTATAGTTGTCGAAAGTTGACCTTTTTTACTTGGAGTCGAAGTCTTTCCTTGTAGAAATCCTCTTGAGGAGTCCCAAACGTGATGGACAAGTCATATTTCTTATAAAGAAGATCTCCATCGATGCACGCAGCTTCTAGAACCCTAATTGCGCTAGGACTCTAATTACCCCTAGAATCTAGGGGGTGTGCCGCAAGTATTCCCATACAGGGATTCTGTTTGACATGTGGCCAGCAAATCCGTTTTCACCGAGTCTTGCACCTAATGGGCCCGTCCATCAACATTGCTTGGATTCGTCAGCTTATTTTCTCCTCTTCATTATACTTTATTGATTCTTTAAAAAAAAATTATGTTTTTTTCGTAATAAATTAATTTATAACTCGTTCAACCCAGCGGGTTAGACCTGGTTAATCTGACCCACTCGTTTGGTTCCCGTTTCACTTCTTCAGTTCCATCCATGTTGGCAGTTTTTCTTATGCTCTCTCTGTCTCTCACAGATGAAAAAGAAAGAAGAAGAAGTTGAACAATGTGAAGGAGAAGACACAAGAAGCAGCAGCGTGTTTTCGCCTCTAATACCATAAGTTTTTATTGATCAAATGAAGAGTTTGTGGCGGCTCGTTACCGTGTATGGTTATTTTGTACTTAATAAAATATAAAATACTCATTCGTTGTTCTTTTTCTTTTTTTCTTTTTTTTGGAGAATTTTTGGTAAATGTATTTTAGTCATAAAAAAATTTAGTTGCCAGTCCAATGGTTTGTTGGATATGGATACACCTAATAAATTAATTTACTCCATTACTCAGTTTGGGGAATCAGGTGATATTTTTAAGAGGAAATAGTAACACTAAAACGTACAACTTTCATATGGGTCTTAAATTGTAAATTCCACTTTAGAAAAAGAAAAAAAACCTTTTAAACTTTAAGGAAGAAAAACGAACTCTGTGCAAAATTGAAGGATGAAAAAAATATTTAGCTTTCAATATTTCTTGCAGAACTTTAGTGAAGATAAATTAAACTAGAATGAAATTGCAAAACTAATTCATTTGGTCGGGCTGGAGGATGGAAAATAAAGGAAAGAAAACTTGAATGAAATAGTACTACTCTTTCTATATATTCCAAATTCATTCAACCATGAAAGCTCATACTAGTTAATAGACAAAGATCTCAAAGACTTGGTGAAATGCACGCAGATTGAATGAAAGATATCTATCATCAATTTGTATGCCGGAAAACAAAATAATACTATTCTTACTATAAGGCATAATGAAAGATATTTGTCATCAATTTGTGTGGAAGAAAATAAAATACAATTATTCTTACTAAAAGCCATTGAAAACATGTGGTATAGGTTAGATTTCTAGTTAATGCTTCACTAGTTTTTGGTCATTGTTTGGAACTCACAAAGACTTTGGAAAGTTGTAATTATGGAATTTGGGACTGTATAAGAATTGTTTGATACTAATTGCATAGTTGTGGACATAATGTGTAGACTTTGGAAAGTTATAGTCTTGGAATTTTGGACTGTATAAGAATTTTTTGATACTAATTGCGGAGTTGTGGAGATAATGTGTAGATATTATGTTATCTGGGTCCCTCTATTATTAATGCTAGATTTTTTTTTTTTTTTTTGAGAACCTATTCATGCTAGATTGAACGTGTGGTATAGGTTAGATTTCCAATTAATACTTCACAAGGTTTTGGTTGTTGTTTGTGATGATGATGATAAATCTCCAAAAGGTCGTCCATTTGTTTCGTCCTTGAGGAAAGGGGATGACTTGAAGCCTTGTCACCGTCAGAGCCTCGTCCGTCGTTAGTTAAGGACGGACGAAGCCTCGTCCGTCCCTAATGACGGACGAGGCAGATAATGGACTTGGCCAAACTGGAAACTATGACAAAATTGGCTTTACCCATGAACCAATACCTTCTTTGTCCAAAACGAAGCTTTGGTCTAGATAAAATAACTTCCATGGAAGTTATGGAAGTTATTTTATACTTTGATAAATTCCTCAATAATAGGAGCGGTTTATAGAATAAATAACTGTTCCATATGCACTATATAAGCATTTTTCTACAAAGAGGTAGGCCATTCAGACTTTTTTCTCTAGAAAACAGAACAACCTTAAAGTGATTTTTTCTCCATCCCAAGTCACTAACTTTATCATCGGAGGATCATAGGCCGGCCTCCACCGGTCTTCTCTCTGATTGAATTTGGTTTTTCAGGATTCAACCTTCAAGATTGCCAAAGTCCGGAGACTTTCAACCCACTGATTTTTCAAGTAACATCAGTTGGCGCCGTCTGTGGGAAGCGTAGGTTGTTTTATGACTTGACTTTCTGCAACAAAAGGTTGAATGGTTCGGACTAGGTCGAGGGCCACAAGCCCAGGCCATCAGGGAAGCAGAGGCGCTTCAAGCAACCCCCATCGCGATCGCCAATTAGCGCCTGTCATGCAGTCGCCTTCCATCCAACACATACAATCCATGGCGGCCGCGATGGCGGAGTTAACTCGCCAAAATCAAGAATTGACTAGGGAGATGGAGAGGCAACGCCATGAAGGACATGCTGAGAGACAGTCCCAAAGTCAGGAAGACAGAGGAGGAAATGCTGAGCCCGAGGCTCAGTCAAGAGGCACCACTTCGCGAAGGATGCCACATTTGGAGAAGGAAATGGATCAGATGAGGAGAGTTATGGACGAGATGAAGGAGAACATGAGAAGGGCAAATCCCGTCGAGGATTTGGTTCACCGAACAGATTCCCCATTCACGGCTTCCATCAATGGGCATCCCTTACCTCCGAAGTTCAAAATGCCTTCCCTGGATTCATACGATGGAGCACGTGATCCTTTTGATCATATTGCTACTTTCAAGACAACAATGCATCTCCAAGGGGTTCTAGACGAAATTATGTGCAGGGCCTTCCCTACCACCCTCAAGGGACCAGCACGAGTATGGTTCAGCAAAATACCTACGAATTCTGTAAGTTCTTTCGAGGAATTAAGCAAATTGTTTGTCAATAATTTCATCGGAGGACAGAGACACAAACGTTCTTCGTCCAGTTTGCTAACCATAGAGCAAGGAGAGAATGAAAGCCTGCGTTCCTTCATCACACGCTTCAACAGGGAAGCCCTGACAGTCCACAATGGAGTTAACTCTGACTTATTCATTCACAAGTTGTATGAGAAAAAGCCCCAGTCCATGGCTGAACTCGTCCATTCAGCCCAAAACTTTATGAACGCTGAAGACGCCATCATAGCCAAGAAGAGGAAGAGAGCTGAAAGAACGGAAGTCAACCCCCCGCGTCACTCTGATCAAGGACCTCGTCCAAAGAAGGGACGAATGGAAGATAAAAAGGACCGAGACAGGGATAACAGGAAGACAGGCCCATCAGCAAGGAATCAGAATTATACACCATTGAATGCCCCACTCGATCAAGTGCTCATGCAGATCAAGGATGATCCTTCCTTGAAGTGGCCAGAGAAGATGAAGGGAGATCCTAACAAGCGCAATAAGAACAAATATTGTCGCTTCCATAGGGATCATGGGCATGACACAGACGAGTGTTATGACTTGAAGCAGCAGATTGAGAATCTCATTAGACAAGGAAAGTTGAGGCATTTCGTTGGAAGGGATTATAAAGATGAAAAATTGAAAGCAAAAATGGAAGAGTCATCAAGGCTCCCGCTCGGAGAAATAAGGGTTATTATCGGTGGGACATCAACAGGACAATCCTCCAAGGCAAAGAAGACGTATCTCAAAGCAGTGCAAAATGTCCAACTCTCTGGACGACCCCCAGGGACGAAGGCGACGGACGAGTCAACCATTTCTTTCACAGATGAGGAAGCTGAAAGAATTCATCATCCACATGACGATGCCATAGTCATTACCCTACTTATAGCAGATTACAGAACCAGAAGGGTGTTGGTGGATAATGGAAGTTCAGCAGATATATTGTATTATCCTGCCTTCCAGCAGATGAGGCTTGGACGAGATCAGCTTCGTCCAGCATGCTCACCACTGAGAGGATTTGGTGGAATGAAGGTGCAACCCGTAGGTACCATTACCTTGCCTGTAGTGGTAGGGTCATACCCACAGCAGATAACTAAAGAAGTAAATTTCCTTGTGGTGGATTGTTCATCCTCATATAATGCCATCATTGGAAGACCAACCTTGAACAGTTGGAAGGCGGTAACGTCTACCTACCATCTATCAGTTAAATTCCCTACGGAGTGCGGAATTGGACAAGCACAAGGAGATCAGTTGGCGGCCAGGGAGTGTTATCTAGCCATGTTGGCTATGGACGAGCAAATGCAGACCATGAGTATAGAAGAAAGAAAGATTGTTGCGGAACCGACTGAAGTATTGGAAAATGTTTTGTTACAAGAAAATGATAAAGAGAAATTCACTAGAATTGGAACAAGTATGAAAGAGAAGGTGAAAGAAGACCTCGTCCAATTTCTAAGAAAGAATGCTGATGTTTTTGCGTGGAGTCATGATGATATGCCTGGCATTGATCCAAGTGTAATCACTCATCGACTGAATGTATCTCCCTTGTCTAAGCCTATTCGCCAAAAGAAAAGGGTGTTCGCCCCTGAACGAGAGAAGGCTATCAAAGAAGAGGTTCAGAAGCTAACCACAGCACAATTTATCCGGGAAGTCTACTACCCGGATTGGTTAGCGAATGTAGTGATGGTGAAGAAGGCAAATGGCAAGTGGAGGATGTGCGTCGACTTCACTGATCTGAATAAAGCTTGCCCTAAGGATAGTTATCATTTGCCACGTATTGATCAACTGGTTGATTCTACAGCTGGCCATCAACTGTTGAGCTTCATGGACGCCTTCTCAGGATATAATCAGATAAAGATGGATGAGGCAGATCAGGAAAAGACATCTTTCATTACCAGTCAAGGTTTGTTTTGTTACAAGGTGATGCCCTTCGGTTTGAAGAACGCAGGGGCAACTTACCAAAGGTTGGTAAATCATATGTTTCGTCCGCAGATAGGACGGAATGTAGAGGTATATGTAGATGATATGCTTGTGAAGAGCTTAGATGAGAGAAGCCATTTAGATGATCTTCAAGAAACTTTCGAAACACTCCGACGATACAAGATGAAGCTGAAACCCGAGTAAATGTGCATTCGGAGCATCGTCAGGAAAGTTCCTAGGATTCATGGTTTCAGAGAGAGGAATTGAGGCAAATCTGGACAAGATCCAAGCCATACTGAATATGGAACCACCGAAGAACATCAAGGAAGTCCAATCCTTAACTGGACGAGTTGCTGCTCTAAACAGGTTTGTCTCAAAAGCCACTGATAAGTGTTTACCCTTTTTTAAGATTCTCAGGAAGGCATT
The DNA here is from genome assembly GCA_023736055.1 of Quercus glauca. Lineage (NCBI taxonomy): Eukaryota > Viridiplantae > Streptophyta > Magnoliopsida > Fagales > Fagaceae > Quercus > Quercus glauca. Next base: position 28,988,938 of record CM043318.1, on the reverse strand, counting down.
TGAGTGGACGGACGAGTGTCAAAAGGCCTTCCAGGACCTAAAGCACTACCTTACTACAGCTCCGTTGCTAAGCCCGTCTGTGCTAGGAGAAGAATTATACTTGTACTTAGCAGTGTCCCCACATGCTGTCAGCTCAGCGTTAATCAGGGAGGAAGAAAAGGTGCAAAGGCCGGTGTATTATACTAGCCGGGCGTTAAGAGGGGCGGAAGGAAGGTACCCATTGATGGAGAAATTAGTCTTCGCACTAATAACGGCCTCTAGGAAGTTAAGACACTACTTCCAAGGTCATGTCATTATAGTCATGACTGATCATCCACTCAAGAAGGCAATGAACAAACTTGAAGCTGCAGGACGGTTGATCCAATGGGCAGTTGAGCTCAGTGAGTTTAATATTCGGTACCAACCAAGGAATGCAATGAAAGCACAAGCCCTGGCAGATTTCATTGCAGAATTTACTCCAAGTTGTGAGGAACTGGATGAAAAGGAAGACGGTAAAAAATGGGTCGTCCATGTAGATGGATCATCTACCCTGTATACAGGAGGTATAGGAGTTGTTTTGCAATCACTGGAAGGAGATAAACTGAAATATAAAGCTCGCTTGCAGTATCAGACAACTAACAATGAAGTGGAGTACGAAGCCCTTCTTAAAGGGTTAGAGTTGGCTAGATCTGTAGAGGCAAGCTCGATACTTGTTCTGGGAGATTCACAGTTAGTCATGGGCCAAGTAAATGGAACATGTGAAGCTAAGGAAGACAGAATGAAGAGATACTTGAGGAAGGTGTTACATCTTGTGAAGAAATTCAAAAAAGCTAATTTCGTCCAAATCCCGAGGGAAGAAAACACGGAAGCAGACACTCTAGCGAAGGAAGCCTCCGCTAATGAAGCCATGGACGAGTTAGATGAAGTACGATACATGCCAAGCATAGACCTTCCAGAAATGTTACAAATAGAAGGAGAGGAGAATTGGATGACTCCGATAGTCTTATACCTGAAGGACGGAAAGCTTCCAGAAGGGAAGGACGAAGCTAGGAAGCTCAGAGTTAAATCAGCCAGATACATCCTTATGGACGAGGTGTTGTACAAAAGAGGTTTTTCACAGCCATACCTGAGGTGTTTAGCCCCAGACGAAGCGAACTACATTTTAAGAGAGATTCATGAGGGAGCATGTGGCAATCACTCAGGAGCCAGGTCACTCGTCCACAAAGCCGTCCGTGCAGGATACTATTGGCCAAACATGCAAGCTGATGCTAAGGCATATGTCAAAGTCTGCGATCAATGCCAAAGGTTTAGCAATGTCCCCAGGCAACCATCAGAGTATTCGACTCCAATGATGGCGCCGTGGCCTTTTGCACAATGGGGGCTAGACATTCTGGGTCCATTTTCACTGGGGGTAAGGCAAATGAAATTCCTCGTAGTTGGTATCGATTATTTTACCAAATGGGTAGAAGCGGAACCATTGGCCAACATCACACAACAAAATGTCAAGAACTTCATGTGGAAAAACATTGTTTGCAGATTCGGAATATCCAGGGTGCTAGTATCAGATAACGGACAACAATTTGACAACGCACTTTTCCAGGATTTTTGCATACATTTTGGGATTCAAAATCACTACTCATCACCAGCCCACCCACAAGCTAATGGACAAGCAGAAGTAGCAAACCGATCCTTGTTGAAAATTATCAAGACTCGGCTTGAGGGGGCAAAGGGTGTGTGGCCAGATGAATTACCAGGTGTCTTGTGGGCTTACAGAACAACAGTGAGGACTCCTACAGGAGAGACTCCTTTCAAGCTAGCATATGGAGCTGAAGCAGTTATACCCGCAGAAGTGCACATGGCTAATCATAGGGTGACAACCTACCAGGATGAAGCTAATGAGGAACAACTCCGTTTGAACCTCGACTTAATAGACGAGGTAAGGGCGGACGCTGAGCAAAGGATGGCAAGGTATAAAAACCTTATGGCAAGGCGGTATGACGCAATGGTCAAGCCAAGACGATTCAATATAGGGGACCTCGTCCTAAAAAGGGTTTCCTTAGCAATAAGGAACCCAGCCCATGGGAAGCTGGGACCAAATTGGGAAGGCCCCTATAGAGTTGTCAACTGCAAAAGGCAAGGATCCTATTACTTAGAAGCCCTTGATGGGAGGAAGCTGGAGCATCCTTGGAATGTGGAACATTTGAGGAAGTACTATCAGTAAAGTACCAATCTAGAAGAGCATGACTCTGGACGAGATCAGGGGTTGATGTTTGTGTGGCTTTATTACTATTATTGTTTGTGTGGCTTTATTATTATGTGTGGCTTTATTACTATTATTATGTTAAAATTGTGGACGACATTATAATTTGTGTTGTTTAAATAAAGACATTAGATGTATGCCTCGTCTATGAACAATACTTATGAATAATGTTTGTGGAATGTACATAATGTTGTGTAATTCACGTTTTCCCATGCTACGTTTTTTCAAATTTACACCTGAAAAGGTTGAAAAGCTCAAGACGAGAAAATTCTCTGGATTCGGAGATGTGATCTCAAGCTTTCCTAGAAAGTAAAAACGGAGGCATGCTCGTCCGTCCAAGAAAAGGACGAGGAAAATCTCATGCCTAAAACCAAAATACTAAACATCCTCGTCCGTTCAAAGGAAAGGACGAGGTAAATTCCATGCTCCAAAGAAAAATTAGTCCAAGGCATCCTCGTCCAAAATATGGGCCAAGTATAACATAATACTCAACCATTCTATGGACGAGGAAAAGCATAAATGTTTTGAACTTGAGCCGTCCGCTAAAAAGCTGTTAATGGACGAGTGAAATGCAAGGACAAGTCTAAGGACGAGAAGAAGGCATAGACAAGTCTATGGACCAGTGATGCTTACACTTAGCCATTTCAAGAGAGGTTTTTACTGACCATTTCTCAAGAACGAAGCACAAGTAAAACTTCCATAAAAAATGGTTTTATGTATATGACATGTAGACGAGCAAAACAAAATACCAGAAAATTAAAACATACTCGTCCATACATATGCAAAATGAAAATAACGTTAAGTCAAGGGTGGATATCCTACATCCAAAAACCCCTTGATAAATTAAAATGATTGTTTAATACCTCGTCCTAAAACTTTGGACGAGATAAATGTATTGGAATTACATCTAAGACAGAAAAAGAGGAAAAATCAGGTAAAATTACATCAAGACTTTTTTTTTCAGGGAAACAAGTTTTCCTAAGACGAAGGAGCATTAGCTTGGGAGGCGTCCTGAGGGGGAAAGGTAGTAGCATCGTCCTCTACATTAGCATTCTCGGAGCCAGTATGAAGGAGAGAGCTAGTGGCAGCAGCATTGAGATTCAGTACTATGGAGCTGAAATCCACACTTGGAAACTTCTCCATAGCCTCCATCCTGAAGTCTTCAAACCCAGCTGCATAATTGGTGTCCAAAACATCAGTATATTGTTTGGACACCTTGAACTCAGCCACTGCATCTTCCTTCACTTTGGAGAGAAGAATGTGGTTCTCTTCGTCCTTCTTCTTCAAGACCTCAAGACGAGCATCCTTCTCCGCAGCACTGGTTTTCAGCTCCTCAACTAAAGACTTCAATTCTTTCACCTCTTCTGTAGTCTTAGAAGCCACCTCCGCCCATTGCTTAGCCTCGTTCCTCAACTCCTGTACCCTCGTCTCCAACAAAATCCTCGTCCTGTCCAATCCTGTGGCCTGCCTGGACGCCGCTATAAACTTTGACATGCCCTACAAAAAAGAAAGCAAATAAAAGTTAGGAAAAAGAAGAGACAAAGAAGGAAAATAAAGTCCTTAGTCAAGACGAGAAATGGGTTTTTACCTTAAAAAGGTCGTGAACACCAGAGTGTTCAAAATCTTTAAGGGACATGTCATAACAGACGTTTATATCTTCCTCGGTTACAGCCGTCTTGAAACGTTCCCACGCTAAGTCCTCATTTTCAATAATGTTGGAAGGGACCGCTCGAGAAGGCTGAGGAGTTGATACAGTCTTGGACGGAGGGGACTTGGACGGAGTACTTTCAGTTGGAATGGACGAGTCAACATCCACTATTTGCACAGGCTGCTGGGACGAGGGAAGGGTAGGCTTGACTACTTGGGACGAGGTGCTCTTAGCTTTTTTGCCTCTGCGACTGGGGAGATTTGCTAGATCCAAGTTTTTAGATAAAGTTTTCCTTTTCTCCCCAATCACAGGACCAGCCTGAGGTTCAACCTCAGGACGCTCCCCCTCAACAACTACGTCTTTCCCTTTGTTTCCTTTCATCGTTGCCATTCCTAAAAAAAAAAAAAAAAAAAAACTTTTAGATTAAAAAACAAAGTAAACAATGTGCAAGGGTGTTTGGAACTTAAAACTTACTTTTTCTCACTGTGACCTCGTGGGCAATTGCTTCGTCAGAAGGATTAGGACCCAATCCCCACTTAGCAAGTCGCCTAAGTGAAACCAAGGAATGGAAATCTCTATCCGCGTGTAGACGAGCCCTGTGGACGCGGTCACGAAAAAATTTGCTCAAAGACGGACGTTTAATAGCTGAAACAAACCAAGTAAAGAACGTTACTATAAGTTAATTATCTATATTGAAAGAAAACAACAAAAAAAATTATTATTAAAAGAAAAAGGGGAGCAACTTACCCTCAGGACGAAGGTTTCCTAGGTCCCCGGTATAACGACCGAAAGTGTCCTGGCCAACGTCTATAGGACTCCCAGCCCAGAAACCGGAGACGAAGAAAAATTCCGTCTTCCATTTTCTGTCAGACGAGGCCAAGGACTTGATCAATCTACAATCTCTACCCCTGGCTGTAAATTGATGAAAGCCAGGGGACTGGTGTATCTCTGAAGGTTTATAACAGTAAAGGAACTCGTCCACAGTAATAGGACGGTCCCTTCCGAACACTTCACCCCACAAAACTTGCATTGAGATGATTAATCTCCACGCATTTGGGTTAAATTGGCATACTCCTAAACCTAATCTAAAAAGCAACTCCCTAGTAAAGGTGTTTAAAGGAAATCTTAAACCCCCCAAAAGATATGCCTCGTAGACACCTATCCCAAAACGAGGGTTGCAACACCATTCTCCACGGACAGGTACCCTAGGGTTAAACTCATCTGGAATTTGATACCGCTCCTTAAGATTTTGGAGCCTTTGCTCGTCCGTCCTAGAAGGAATGTCCACTGCACAACTGTATACAGTGACCTCCTCCTCGTCCAAGGGACCAGATGGAGGAGCAGTGGACGAGGTACTAGCTTGAGACCCGGAGGCCTTCCTAAGCTGATCCTGTACAACCTCTAAAGGAACTCCGGGGACTCCAGAAACATACTCGTCCGTGGTGTTCCCCCCACTACTATCACTAGAACTACTTGAACTATAATAACTACTCTCGTCATTGTACTCGTCTATGGCCCTATCTACACTATCGCTAGACGAGGAAAGCACAACCTCAGCCATCTTAAAAAAAAAAACTAAGGACGAGGAAAAGAAAAAATTACCTGGATCTAAGACGAAGGGAAGCTAGGGACGCAGGAAGCTTCTAGACGAGGATCTAGGACGAGGAAGGATTAAGAGGGAAATTTCAGAAATAGGAAGGGTAGTGGAGGCATTCCACTATTTATAGGGAATAAACTCTGGCATCTGGGACGACGTAACCAATCAACGGATGCCACGTGGCACGTTCCTCGGTTAATCCAATCGACGTGATTTTTGGCCTATGAAGTCACGACACGTGGCACTCTCCGACTTACAATTAATACACCTCTTACATTTTTCTCTCTGGACGACCCATGGACAAGGGGGCAACTGATGATGATGATAAATCTCCAAAAGGTCGTCCATTTGTTTCGTCCTTGAGGAAAGGGGATGACTTGAAGCCTTGTCACCGTCAGAGCCTCGTCCGTCGTTAGTTAAGGACGGACGAAGCCTCATCCGTCCCTAATGACGGACGAGGCAGATAATGGACTTGGCCAAACTGGAAACTATGACAAAATTGGCTTTACCCATGAACCAATACCTCCTTTGTCCAAAACGAAGCTTCGGTCTAGATAAAATAACTTCCATGGAAGTTATGGAAGTTATTTTATACTTTGATAAATTCCTCAATAATAGGAGCGATTTATAGAATAAATAACCGTTCCATATGCACTATATAACCATTTTTCTACAAAGAGGTAGGCCATTCAGACTTTTTTCTCTAGAAAACAGAACAACCTTAAAGTGATTTTTTCTCCATCCCAAGTCACTAACTTTATCATCGGAGGATCATAGGCCGGCCTCCACCGGTCTTCTCTCTGATTAAATTTGGTTTTTCAGGATTCAACCTTCAAGATTGCCAAAGTCCGGAGACTTTCAACCCACTGATTTTTCAAGTAACATCAGTTTGGAATTCGTAAAGTCTTTGGAAAGTTATAGTCTTGGAATTTTGGACTGTATAAGAATTGTTTGATACTAATTGTGGAGTTGCGGAGATAATGTGTAGATATTATGTTATTTGGGTCCCTCTATTATTCATGCTAGATTGAACGTGTAGCAATCAAGGTTTTGGGTTAGTTTTACTTTTATGTCATTTGTTTCTCTTTCCTCAAATATTTTATTATTAAAAAAATTTGGTATGCTTACAATGATCAAGAAAGTTCAACAAAAATTATTTATTTATAATAACATTATTTAAGATTGAATTTACAATTAAATTATCTCTCTCTCCCTCTCCATAAATTTATATATATATATATATATATATATATATATATATATATATATATATATATATATATATATATAATTGGTTAAGACATCCTATAATTTTTAACATATCTTTCGTTCAACAAGCATCTATCGTTTTCACCGAGTCATGTCATTGTTCAAAACTTCTGAAGACTTGGAAAGTTATAGTTTTAGAATTTTGGACTATATAAATTTTTATAATGCAAATGGCAGAATTGCAAACTAAACATGTGGTCATTGAACATGTAACAATAATTTTATCTAAGGTCCATTTGTTAAACCAAGCCAAAATGAACATGTAGGAATCATGTAGTCTAGGTCTATTTTATGTCATCTATTTATTTTTCCTCAAAATAAATTAGATAAAAAAGAAAGACTAATTTATAAGTTCAGATCTACGTGCAATGATTCTTTACAATAATCAAGAAAAATCAATAAAAGTTGTTTACATAACCTTAATATATTTTCAAATTAGACATTTAAATTTCATTTCCCCCCATTTTAGTCTTTAACTGTAATCTAGTATCAATTTAGTCATTCTGTCAATTTTGTTCAATCTCACCATAAGTTTTAGATTTTTCACTTTATGAATCGATGTTGTTTTAGTGAATTCTATGAGGTGGATCCAATGGGAGAGCTAAATTGAAATGAAAGAAAATTAAGGACTCAAATAAAAAAATAAAATAAAACAAAAAAAGTATTAAAAATTTTTTTTTTTAAAAGCACTGAGTTGAGAACAATGCAAAATTTGAGTGTTATTCATAATTTAGCCTATATTTAATAAGTTTTCTTCAATAAATCAATTAGATAATTTATAGAAAAGGATAAACCTAATTTAATTAAAAAAATTTTAGAGAAAATCAAACCTAAGTTAATCCAAACCATATATAGTATGTTTTGTGTATTGTTGCATTATCTTAAAAAAAAGTAAAAATAAAATAAAATAAAACGTGAATTATAATTTGTTCAAATTAACATAATTTCACACTAGTTAAAACTCCAAAAAGTTGTCAGGGCCTATACTTTATTTGAAGAGAGGAAAGTATCACTAAGCTTCGCTCTAATGATGGTTTTGATGGATGTAATAAATCCTAAAACTACTTGGGTTGGTGTCTATGAATGATTCCTATACAGATTTAAAGTGGTGTGTGTGCGCGCCGTGGAAGGGTTATGAAAATATGGAGAAAAAGAAAGTGAATTTTGTGGCTACGGGTAGGAGGTTGGTAAACTAAGCCTTAGAGGTTTTTTGCCTACAAACAATGAAAATCCATAGCCCTTTTAAATTTTAATTCAAATACTAAGTTGAGACTTGAGAGAGGTGTTTTCCTTATTTTTAGCGCTTAAAGGTTATGTAATTGGTTGTATAATCTCATATTTATCTCCCACAAAAATTAACCAAAACACATAAATTTTTCTAGTTTGGAGCTCCAGCGCCGATTAATTAGCACCTAGAGCCTCCAAATCAACACTTTTGTTCAACTAATAGAGTGTTAATCTGTCCAGTAGGTCCCACTTTTGGGATTTTTTATTTGAAAAATGCTCAAGTTACAAACTATTTTACATTATTTTTTACAAACTGCTAATATGGTAAGTGATTAAGTAAAAAAAATTATGTTAGTGGTATGCACAAATGAGAATCAGTAAGAATTATTCGCATCTAATAAGATAAATAAAAGTTATTTTGAAATTAAATAAAAGAATAATATTATACACATTGATAGCTGCCTTCTTTTCAAAAAAATTTCTGAAAAAATAGTAATAATAAAAAAGAAGATGAAGAAAAGAAAGAAAACTACCGTTCAATGTGCTTGCAAATGGTTCCTTAATGGACTAATCATAGATTTAGATGATTAAATCACAATGGCTTATAGGCGTTTCATAGCTGTGATGGTTGATTATGTACACAGATATTTTGGCTTTGGAGTTCAGATAGAAAAATTAATAATTCTAACCAATATATAATTATGCTTTTTATATATATATATATATATATATATATATATATATAATAAATAAATAAGCCAGCAATCTTGCGACTCAATTGACCGTGTCAATTGAGTTGTTATAAATAAAGATATTTAGGGTTCAAAGCTTCCCCCAAATATCAAATCATTATAAAAATTTATACCAAATAATTAATTCATTGGATATCCATTGGATTGTTAATCATACTTTTAGAAAAATTAATTTTGTGACCCATAATATTGTTAAATTGGCTCTTATGTGTTATCTTGAGGGAAAGATACACATCTTTTCATTTTTGTCTTATAACTGAAGAGAACGATATTCTTTTTTTTTTTTTTTTTTTTTGGGGGGGGTGATAATTTGGCAGTTATAATGGGAAATGAGGAATTTGAACCATGTACAGTTCTGTAAACAAACACCTCAAGATTGTACCAGTTGTGTTACAAGACTTTTGGCTCAACAATAGGATGCAATTCCTGTCTTTGTACTTATGATATTGTCGTTGAATTAGAGATCTAAAATTTGAACCTACTTATACTAAAAATCGATTAATGTCTTAACGATAAGAGCAATTATCATACAGTGGACATTATAAGTTGAAATTCTATTCATTAAAAAAAAAAAAAAAAAAACCAACAGCAATTACATATGGAAAATAATTAATTTGATGTTGTTATATAATTTGAAGGTATTACACAGAAGGGAAAAAACTTCTGACTCGCTCAACGCGCCGGGTTTGGCCTGGTTACTCCAGTCAGTTTAGTTTTCCCAATTTCTACTTCTACATTCACTGTTACTCCAGTCAGTTTAGTTTTCCCAATTTCTACTTCTACATTCACTGTCTATGTTATTTCATTTCCCTCTCATTCCTGCCTCCAAATGGACAAAACCAATAGAATTAACGGCAAGTTCACAGATGAAGAAGAATAAGTTGGAGAAATATAAGCAGAAGACGCAAGAAGAATCAGCTATAACTCTACTGTAGCTGTTTCAGTACACTAAGAAACATTCCTCTGCGATTGCAAACCCCATATGTAGATGAAGGAAACCCCATATGGGAGAGACACATTGGGATAGAACCTTTTTCTTCTTACTGTACATAGAGATTAAAATAGAGGAAGATTAATAGGATAAAATAATCTAGAAGAAGGTGCATGCACCCCTATGTACGAAAGACACGTTAGAAGAATTGTCATTTTAGTAATTAGATCAGTTGATCTGATTTTTCCATGCCATTCAACAGAAAATTATATACTGTTTTATCAAGGCAACTAAATTTTAATATTCATTATCATTTGAAAGTAATTTACTTCCTTTGAAAAATAAGGATAGTGCTGATAGAGAAATCTAATACAAATTTGTGGTTTATATATGCCTTTCGTTTTGTGATGAATTTTAATTTCTTCAGTATTATGCCTAACCTAGTGTTTCTTCTTCAGTCTTTTTAAATGATTTTGACTGCTTGGTGAACAAGTGAAGTGGAGATTTGGTTTGTTAGCTGGTATATGGTTTTATCTTCTCAACTCTTTTTGAAAATCTTGATAGAATCTAATGGGTTTAATTATGCTCTGTTACTCGTTTGATATCTGTAGTACAGTGACTCTGGAGTTTTATGCAGGACTTGAATGTTCTTAGCATAATGAATCTGTCTTCAGGCTTCTCAGGATCCGTCCAGAGTCCAACAGATCCATTAGGTACAGAACATTTCAAAAAGATTTCTCCCATAAACTTTTTGTCTTTCGTTAAGCTCTTCTATCATCTTTCCCTTCTATACCTCAAAGCATACCGTTTCATTCAATAAAACTTAATAATTTATTTTCTTCTCATTCGTGAAGCCTTTTGTCTGTAAGTTTGCTTTATTCATTCAATAATTATAATTTCCTAGAGCATGCATTTATCATCACAACAATCACAATCAATTCTATAATGAAAACTATGGGAAGGAGCAAACATCAAAGAGAAACAGCACATGCAAATATAGCTATGAATTATAAATCAGCTCAGTGCATTCTGTTTCTCATGTCACTTGGTAAGAGTATCACAGTTTATCAGATCATTCACTGTAGCAATGGAAATGTTAAGCTGCGCACAATAGAGGTTTCCAAATTTTGATTATGAGGGAGTGAGTGAAGATGGAAGTTTCTATGGGAAATAATTTCCAGAAATACAAAGCAAAAATAACAAGGTCAGCTTTCTGGTGCTCCTCACCCCCCCCCCCCCCCCCCCCCCCAATCTAATGCTATATGCTCTCTCAAGTTTTTATTACTGTGTTATATATGATGACCATGCTTCACATTTTCTTCACAAATTATGTCTGTCTGAATTTTTTTTGGAAGTCCATTTGAAGATTACAACTAAGATAAGCAAGCTCATATAGAATTTAGATCTCCCTTTGCTTAATTCATCTTAATCAACCATTATACATAGGCAAAATAACATATTTTTACGAATGGCAACACCACATTCCTTTCACCTTTTGAACTCAACACATCATGTCATGATATGGTCATATGGTTTTCAATAGAGTTGCATATCTCACCTGTAGTCAGCAAGGGAGAGATCAGATAACACCTCAGATGCAATTGTTCCCTTTCTCTCCTTCTTTGTTAGTCTACCTGTGAAGAAGTCTGATGCTGACTCTATCACCGTCCCGATCTAATTGTCAAAAGACCAAAAGGTGTATGAATTAGCCAAGAATAACAAAATGTATACCACCCGAAGGAGAATAAACAAGAGTCCCACTTACAGCTCCAAGATATCACATACTATACTATTATTCTAGAAATTACAAATAGACTTACCTGGAAATACATGGGTAAAGTTTTGGATTTTGAATCACCCTTCTTGTAGTGCCTCTACAGATCAATGGCACTTCTCAACTTTAATCATGAACACAGGAAGAAATTCAGAAATCCAGATGGAACTTTCTTTTAAAAGAATTTAAAATATAATTAAGTTACAGAATCTGAACTCCTAGCAAGCAAATGAACCATCAAAGTCAATAAAAAGTGTCCTACTAACTTGATAAACCCATAAACCACTACATGCATATCCAAGCTTCACAACATCTTTTCCCCCCCAACCATCAAAATCCAAAAAAAAAAAAAAAAAACGAAGCTTCACAATAAGTTATTATATATGATTATTTAATTGTAATTATTCAGTACACTAGGAGCCACGTTTCTTCCCCTCACATAACAATAAGTCTTACTAATTAAATTCATGATAGGTCTTGTCATTCATGTGAGATGAGAGAGCATTGCTCAAGGAGTATTGTATAACTTTCCATTATTTAGATAGATATATAATGACTTAAAATCTAAATGAGTTCCAGCATAATTCAAAAGTAAATGGGAGATTGTTTGAGTCAAACTTATTCAACTCCAAAGAAATCCTAAGAAGAATCAAGTCTAATCTTATATCTGGAACATGTTATCATAAGATAACGCTCACTTTGGTCAGAGTAAGCACACGTCATAATTTAAAAGCACATCTTAAATTATGATCAATCGATTCTTGATGTGAACTTCATGTAAGAAAATAGAATCATGTGCATTCAAGTCAATATAATGCAAACAAAACTTTTTGAGTGAAGTTGAATTTTTGAATCGTCTTTTTGAAATTGAAACTATAAACATCCTAGATAGAGCAACAAATCAAAGATTCCAAGATACAAACATCATAATTACTACAAGTCCAGCCCAAGTTTTACACTTGACTATGCCGATGCCATTTTACAAGAAACGTAGTTGGCAGAATATGACTAAAAGATATCACTTATATCCCTGGAAAATCATCTTTTTAGGGTGTAGGGTAAACCCCTCTCACCAAGAATGTTGCTTAAAAGTTACAGAAAGGCATGAATCAGCAACCCAGTCAAAGTCATTGGTAGGAAAACAACCACTAGTGCCATACTGTTGTATATCAATTCCAGTTCGTGGAAAATCAACCAGCTTTCAGTTTCAGTTTGTTATTTTACCCATTTAGAATCAAATTATACACAAACATTATTTTTTGGTAAGTAAAAACTTTTTACAATCCATACACAGGAAATAATTTTCCAATGCTCAACATGGATCCAACCAAAGGCTAATGACTACACATACATTATTGAACATATCAAATGCATTAATAGGAAATACCCTACCTTCTACTTCATTTCTAATTTTCTAGATTGTGAATTATCTAAATCCGAACAATCTCTTAAGTAGAAGCATAAGATCTAATTAAACTTTAAGCTATAATTTTAATTACAAAGAGACAAACATTTAATATTTCCCTAGTTCCATTGCTGCATGACTGTGACCCAAGTTGCATAATGGCATATTCCCTAACCACATAAGTTTGAAAATTGAAATAATAAGAAAATTCACAAAAATGAAACAAATTTGAAGCAATTTAAATGTTACATAGAGAATAATTTGAGTATAATTGAAAAGTAGTGCCACATAAACAAGTTACATAGACAAAAATAGAGTTCACAACACCTTCAGTAAATGCAGATCTTTCTCAATCTTTGGGGTGATGGTTTGTGCAAGCAAGTCAAACCTATGTACATTTTACCAACAAAAAAAAATGTAATTATTGATAGCAGGAAAAAAAATTACAAAAATTATAAATGAACAAATCTTGTTAGTTGAGACCCAAAAAAAAAAAAAGTTCCTCCAGCCATTTAAATCTACGACTATTTGAGGAGAGATTTAGTGATTAAGTTGAAACTGAAATATGCTAAATACACCCTAGCACAATATTTAGAACCCTTAACACAAAGTTTTATGGCAAAGTTGATTTTAACACTAAACTAAACAATATAGTCCAAGTGTGAGTTACTTAGCAAATTTCTAGCTATTAGCTAACACTTAACTAATAGTTCATAAGCACTACCCAACACTTCATAAGCTCGAGAATGTGAAGCACAAAATTTATACATTATAAATAAATTGAAATTAATTAAAACTCATCAATATTCTACTTTTTCATACTGGAAAACCTATCTACATCAACCACTACAGTGGGCTTTGATGCTCCAACAACCATTATATAGCCCCAAACATCATTCCAAATTCAGAGGCTAGAGCAAATAGCTAATTATTTACAAAGGGGCAGAACAATCTCATCAAGTCACAACAATAAATTAAAAAATAAAAATTAAAGAAATAAAAGCCTACCTGTTATTATTGATCACTCATCTAGCCTGGAAGGAAAATAGCATCAAATCTGTCTGCTCCAAACATCCCCAAAATTGGATAGAGTGGAAGTCCCTGCAAATAATTCAAACATAACCTAGTGCTATTTGTTCTAAAAAACATTTAAGCATAAATCAACTTCAAATTCTAATGGATGTGGCTGCAGCTTATGACCCACAGCCTCATTCTCACTTTCTCTTTTTTTTCTTTATTTTCATGGTAAATATTGCTCTTTGAAGAAGTCAACAATAAGCAAAATTAGACACAGCAAGCAAGGAAAATAAATTTTTAAACATGAGTAGGCAGTGCAAAGAAAGCAAGAAAGAAAATTAAACCTATAAACAATACACACATACAAAATTTGTTGTATATCAAAGAAAATGACATATTAGTCATACAAGTAGTTAAGTTGTCTACAATCACAGAATAAATTAATTATGTCATATGTAAAGGAAGAATCATGCTCTAAAGACTATAATTATGAAATTATATACTAATTTAAGTCATCAAGAATATGGCAATAAATTCGTTCATATTGAAGACTAATTGTGCAAGTATCACCAGAATTTGATAATTTCAATTATTGGGGGCATTGCTCTCTCTTTCATACTTCAATAATTCAATCAAAACTACATCTCCTAACCATATTTTTTTTGCAAGATAATAACTAGAATAACTCATAAATTACGGTTGTTTCTTTTTGTCTCTCTCTCTTTCTTTCTTTTATTTTATTTTATTAAGTTAAGGTAGTTTTTCATTTGTGGTTGAGATTTTCTTTCTCAAGTTTGGATGGAGGAGGAAGGAGGGGGGAATAGAGGAGAGTAGAGTAGTTTTGGCTTAGTCATCTTCTTCTTCTTCTTCTTCTTCTATTCTGTTTAGAATTGGTTTCTTTTGTGTATTTGGGTTAATCTCCATATTTATAACCAAATTATTCATTTCCATAAAAATTTGATTTTAAATAGCCATAGTATAACTACTCAGATTTATGATCATTTATCAAATTTAGAAGGAATTTCATCGAACATATATCATGCACTACCAAAAGAACATGTAATTTTAGATTTAAATAAATATTATCAGAAAATTTTCTGTTATAACGAAATTAATAATTTCTATTAAAAAATTAACTTTTTACAACAAAAGTATAGCTACTCAGATTTATCACAACATAAGGGGGAAAAAAGGTTGACTGAAAAGATCTCACATCAAATTTAATAAGAATTTCATCAAGCATATGTCATGCAACACCAAAAGAATAAGTTAATTCAAAGCAACCCAAAAAGATGATGATTCAGAAAAAAGCACTTACCATTTCATCCCATCTAGCAGTTAAGTTCCCAACAGATGGACCCATGAGTACAGAATATTGGCCAACAGCTTTGATGACCCTGAAACTGAAATTCTGCATTTTGATTGAACAATGAGAAAAATAGTATGAGACCCAAGATAAAAATAAATAAATAAAAACCAAATTTCAACCACAAATTTAAAACTATCTTAACATTAAAAATAAATAATAATAATAAAAAAACCCACCACAGGCTCCAAACCCATCAGACTATGCGGATCGTTCCAAAAAAAAAAAAACACTCCCAAACCCTAAATCATATTTAACGGGAAAATTTATAAAACAAAATTAAAATATTACCGGTAATGTTTTCGGAGGAAAACTGGTCTGACGGTGGTATAGGCCCTCAGATTTTTCCAAATTTTTTTTGGAGTTGTTACAGTAGCTCTCTTGACTTGGAGAGTACTGTAGCAACTCCAAATGAATTTTTCTCCTTAAAAAAATCAAACAACTCAATAAAAATAAAAAATAAAAAAAAAACAATTCTTTCTCCCTCATAGACTCAAACGTCTCACATAATCAAAACACAAAACAAAATCTATTTCTTATTATAACAGCAAAGTTGAATCAGAACAAGAAAATAAGGAAAAAAAAAAAGTTAAGCCGATCTGACCCAGTCTGGCGGTGGGAGGCGGACGAGGCGCTGCTGCTTGGTGAACGCCGATCTCCGCCGGCTTTATCCTTCCGGCGACACTTGACCTCCACCGGTCTTCTCCCTCTCTCTCTTCTATTTTCTCTGATGTGATAAATGCGTAACTGTGAATTAAGTAAATAGAATAACGTGTCTCAATATATATATATATATATATATATATATTTTGGATAAAAAGAACGGTTGAAGTTGTGTAATCAATTGGGTGTGAAAATGTGTGGTCTTTAAAATTAGTAGGTTGAAATAAAATTGAGTTAATCCCTTGGTTTTTTTTTTTTTTTTTTTTTTTTTTTTTTTTTTTTTTTTTTGGGTATGTAATCGTGTGATATGGTATTTAATATTAGATAGGTTTCTTTCTTTTTTCTTTTTTTTTTGAGAAAAAATAGAAAGAGATAATTAATTAATTATAAGTTATTTAATTATTGAATAACAATAATAATAATAATAATAATAATAATAAATAAGTTGTGAAAAATTTAATGCATAAATTCATTCCAAATTACATAGATTTGATAAATTTCAAGACTAATATAGATTTGATAAATGAAAAATAATGCAAGCATGAAAAATATGATCATTAAAAAAACCATTGGAAAGTATGATTGTTGAAAATTTTTAAAATGTTACCATTGGGGGATTTAAAAATATAGTTATTGGGAATTATAAAAATATAATAGTTGGGAATGCATAAAGAAATATTAAAAAAAAGAATAAATGAAAATTAAAGAAAGAATGAAAAAATAATATTTAAATAGGATAGAAAAATGATAGAAAGTTTATTAGAATGTGTATTTAAAAAAATAAGTAGATAAAAGGTAAATGCAATTGTTCACTCTTTAAACTGTACAAAAATTTAAAGAAATTGTTGGAGATGCTCTAACACTGTTTGATTCAATGGAAGGGAAGAGAAGGGAAAAGAAAAGGCAAGGAAAAGAAAAAAGGGTGGGGGAAAAAAAGTACTTCCTTGGTGTGTTTGGATATAAAGAGAAACAAAAAGGAAAGATGAGAGGTATAAATGTCATTTCACAAAAATAGACAAGACCTTTTGAGGGTATAAGGGTAATTTTAAGGGGAAAAAAATAATGGAATCTACAAAAGCCTTTTTCCCTCCCATTCTTCCTTCTTTTTGTTTTTTTTTTTTTTTTTTCTAACCAAACAAAGGAAAGTCATTCCTTTCTTCTTCTTATTTTTTCCTTCTTCTTCCATCAAACCAAACAAAGCCTTAATCCACAAAACGAAAAGGCACGTGTTTTCGGTGTATTTAAAAGTAATCACAAGATAAATTTGTATAGTTACATGAATTAGTATACAAAAAGCCTGACATTTCGCTTTTATATTATTATATATGAGAAATGTTAAATTCACAACATTTTCACAACAAATTCTATGTGGCAAGTTGTTATTGGTGAGGTAGAAAAGTAATTTCAGTGATATATTCAAATTAGAACAAATAACAACTAACCACCTATGATTTGTTGTGAATGACGTAGCACCTTTCTTATTATATAGATTTAGATTTAGATATAGATATATATTACTGTGATTTGAGGTTAGTGGAAGCGTATTCACTTGAACAAGAAAAATAAAACATTCCTAAGAGATAACAATATTTAATGTGGTTGGTCGATTTCACGCATACGTCCACGAGGAACACCAACCAAAATATCCACTATGAATGATATGGAATGTATCATAATAAAAGAAAGTTTTTTTAAAAAAAATTTTTAAAACAACCTTATATTTTAAGGGTATATAACATTGTTACAATTCTTCTTTCTTATAATAACAAAATCTTATATTAATTACTTTCTCAAAAAAAAAAAATCTTATATGAATTACATTTTTTTTTCATAAATTAAATAATTTTCAATAGCACACATATTGTTCAACAACAAAATCTCTAATATCAATTATTGTGATACCTACATTCACAGGCAACGCTAATTAAAATATTCACTATCATTACTATGAATTAGAACGACATTAATTAATACTCACAACTCACACGAAAATAGTCACAAAGCCTCACTAACATAAACAAAACCTCTCACAAACACAAACTCACAATCCTAAAGCCCTAGTACAACCAATAACTCTCTCACGCCCACAAAACAACAAATTCTCAATACATAACAACGGGTAATCTTTTATTCCCAAATAATTGACCAACTATTATTCGAAGAAACCTAATTCATATTCTTCTAGGAACTTTCTACTCTTCCCATGTGGGAGGAACCGTTGGCAAGAACCACCAAACCCTTTTCAACAAAGAAAATGCTAGAGATACATACCTTTTTACAAAAAAATTTACAAACTACTAATGTGACATGTGGTTAATCGTAAATGAAAAAAATAATGTTAGTGGTGGGCCTAGCAGGAGCGGAGACATAATTTTTGTTTAGGGGGCTAAGTTGCAATACTAATATATTTATCATATATTTATCAAGACAACCTCACACACACACACACACACACACACACACACACATATATATATATACACACATGAACTTTTTTTATTATACACTCACATATATACACTCACTTTTTAATTTAATAAGTTATATATATACTCACACCTAACAAAAAAAAAAGAGCTTAATATTTTCTATCAAAATTATGTTTAATGGTAATCTTTCATAAAATAAATACATTTTTACCATTTCATAGTAAAATCTTTAAAATTTTAATTTTCAACACAAATTACCAAATTTTACAGTAAAGTAAGTAAAAAATCTTTCAATTGAACTAATGAAATTTTCCAAAATATGAATGATTCAAAACTTGGAGGAATAAGTTAATCTCCAAACATATTTGAAGTTATCTTGCTCGAAACTATTATGTGACAACTAAAAAGACATTTCATGTGTAGTTTTAATGACAATATTTTTTTAATAAGTCAATAACTTATTAATCACCATATAATGGGTTAAAAAAGATAGATTTAAACATATTTAGTGCCAAACTTTATCAATTATTTAATAAATATAAGAGCATATTTTATAATAAAAAATAAAATTGAGAATAATAAAGTTATGTCTCTATAACTATTAAACCAATTATTTTTTTTAAGAGAATCATTGGACTAATTCAAATATTTGGGGAGGGAGGGGGGAACTTTTATTTTTGTAGGTTAAATTTTGAAAACATCAAAATAATTATTTATATATATTAAAGGAAATTTCAAAATTTTGGGGGATGGCCTCCCACCTGTATACATAGTTCCACCCTTGGGGCTCAGATAGGAACTAGCAAGAAGTTGTTCACAACAACCATTTATAAAAATGTTATAAAATAATTTCTCTGTACCATTACTCTTTCAACAGTGCCTATATATAAGGATTTTCTTTTATTATTTAATGGATAAAGAATGCCCAATTAATTTTTCAACTAAAAATCATTTTTCCTTTTATGTCAAGGATAAGCCTTATCTTCCACTCCAAAAAACAAATCTCTCCTTCTACATCAAGGAAACCCAAATCAAAAGTAATTACGAATTTAAAGCAATATTCAAGGACAATAAATTCATTCAATTTATTATATAACAAATAAGAGGCAGGACAAAAATATTGATAATTCATATTTACTTTGGGCCTGTTTGTTTAGGCGTTTACATTGCATAGAACGGCAGTTTCGTGAATCGCAAATCCGAGATTGCGTTTGGCTAGGCGATATCTGCGGAATTGCGTTTTCAATTCCGCAGATTTTCGCAATTCCGAAAATGAAAATTTCTACTGCTTTTTCAGCATCGCGCGGTTGGGACAATTGGGTTGCCGCTAGTTGTTTCGCGCGGTTCAGGAAATTTTTTACCGAAATCCCAGCCTATCCGTTCTCCATATATATATACCTCATCAGTCTTGGTTCTCTCCGCATCAATTTCACGATATTCACTTCTTTCTTCTTTGTTATTGCTCAGTTGCTCTCTCAGATTGCCGTCGTTCTTCTGCATCACGATTTCCAGGTAAACATTCTCATATCTCATCAGTCTTGGTTCTCTCCTCATCAATTTCACGATTTTCACTTCTTTTTTCTCTGTTATTGCTTAGTTGCTCTCTCCGATTGCCGTCGTTGTTCTGCATCACGATTTCCAGGTAAGCATTCTCCATTACCCATCTCTGAAATAATTATATTGATTTGGGCTTTTGCATGTTAGTTTAAATGACTAAATAAATTCAAAATATTAGAACTTACATGACTAAGGGATTTGTTGTTGCTGCTGTTGTTTCTTTACTGGTTGTGAAGTTTTTAAAACAATTTCAGACAGATGAGGTTGATCAAAACCATTTGGATTGGATGGGATTCATTTTTTCTTGTTGAAAAGTGTATGGGTTTGAAGAATATTTCAAGTTGTTGTTGTTGCTGCTGTTCATTTACTGGTTGTGAAGTTAAAAAAAAAAAATTCAGATAGATGGGGTTGATGGAAAATTTCAGGTTGTTGTTCTGATGTGCTTTTGCAGTTTAAGAGTGTTTTGCAGTGCTTTTACTTTTGCAGTTTTTTTTATTATCATCAATTAAATTTATGATTCATTAAAAACTTTAGGCATTTGTTTCATCCAATTTGTTCTTGCTGCCTTTTAAATTGAACCTACACTTAAGCTGAACTAGAATGCGGTGAGATCAGAATTTAGCTTTCTAAGATGAATAGGCAGGGGAATGTGGCTGCTCACACGCTTGCTAAGTGGGGTAAATTCTCAGTTTTTTTTTTTTTTTTTAATTTGTCTATGGAATCCTCCTCATTGTGTTTCTAGCTTAGTGCACTCAAAGAGGCCGTAAGTAATTTTGTTTGTTCTTATGTCTTTTGTTTTTTCCTTTTGCTTTGGGCAGCTAGTTTAAAGTGTTGTTGTTTCTTTTCAATTTTACAATTCAGCCAAAAAAAAGAATAAGAAACAAAGATTGGTTCACGCATGCCCATCTACAAAAACAATGAGAAACAACAAATTTGGTTGAACATTGTTATTTTAGCTTTCAATTTTTACATATTTGGTTGAACATTGTTATTAATAAACCTATATTTTGTTTAGATGGTTAAGAACAAGGAGAATTCAAATCCCAACACCAAACAATCCCAAAATAGCTCAAATGTTAGAGTTCAATGGCCATCAAGAGTAACGACTATCTTTTGTGAAGCTTGTGTGGATGAGGTATTTAAGGGTAACCGACCTAATACCCACTTTAGTAAAAAGGGTTGGGCAAATATTATAGCAACTTTTGAAAAGAAAACTGGAAAGGAATATCCTAGGGCGAAGTATAAGCACAAATGGGATAGTTTGAAGAAAGATTGGGTACTTTGGAATAAGTTGAAGGGAAGTGAAACTGGATTGGGATGGGATGCAGCCAAAGGAACAATAGCTGCAACTGATGAGTGGTGGGAGAGGAAACTAATGGTATGTTTTGTATAACCCATTGTACATATTTTGTATTAGTAGATAAACCATACTATTTGAGTTATTAATGAAAATATTCAAAATTGTAGGAGGTTCCTGAAGCTGCAAAATTTCGAGAGAAAGGTTTAGAGAATGTCGACTTATTAGACATTATGTTTAAGGACATTGCGGCCACAGGAGATTTAGCATGGGCCCCCACTTCAGGTGTGTTACCAGATGATCTTGAGACACCTAAGGAGGGGTTAGGTGATACTTTTGCTGACTCATCTTCTCCAAATGATGATGATGATGACGTTCATGAAGATGAGACTCCTAACCTCACACAACCACCTAACCCAACACAAAACAAAGGAAAGAAGCGAGTTTTACCGTCATCCACACAGAGCAAAGGGAAGAAAGGAGGAACGGCATTACAGTTGACACAACAGCTTAGTCGTATCTGTGATGTTGTGGAGTTAAGGAACTCAGTTTTTTCAGTGGAGCCAAGTAGTACTATTCGTAATGTCATGGAACGCGTGTGCACCTTAGATGGCATTGAGAAGGGTTCTGAACTCTACCTTATGGCAGCACATATTTTTCAGAAACGAGAGAAGAGAGAGATGTTTGTCGTGATGGAAGAACCATATTTACAACTTCAGTTTCTGCAAGAGGAGGCAAGATTGTTAGGAGGGCACTACTTTGGCACTTAGGGTGTTTTATGTTTTATCCTATGAATAATGTTTTATGGAAGAGAGATGTTTAATGATTTATTGTTTTGTCCTTTGAATAATGTGGCTGTTAGGGAGGTCACTACTTTGGCACTTAGGGTGTTTTATGTTTTATCATTTGAATAATATTTTATGGAAGAGAGAGATGTTTTTAATAATTTATTGTTTTATCCTTTGAATAATTTATTGTTTTATTCTAGATGGCATTTTTTTTGGGTAAAATCTTTATAGTGGTCCAATTAACCTTTTTCCTCATAATTGTTAACACATAGCAACTTCAGCTTTGTAGACAGTACTGAAAAAATAATATAGTTGGTTGTTTCTAGTGGAAATCAAGAAAGAAGAAGGTTATGAAAAAGGGTTAAGTTGGACCCAATTGTTACTGATATATCTTGTTTTAGTTGTAGCTCTTAAATTTATTGTACTAAACTTGAACCTCTAGTCTCTAACTGACTGACGCCATTGTTTCTGGAAGTGTGAATTATTGGCCTACATGTATTTCACTTTCTGCTAGAATTGGTGTTGGTTTTAATTTTGAATATAAAGCTAGAAGTTAATTTTTTTTCTTTTTCTTTTTTCAATTAGTTGTTCTTAACAGGGGCAATTGATTGTGACCAGCACATCATATTTTTTGGTCACCTAAAGCTGATCAAATTTGTAATGGAGAGTTGCTTTGCAGTTCTACAGCTTTGTTCTCGTTGCTTTTTGATTATTACAAATGACTATCTGCTGCAAACTTATTGATGATTTGTTGGTTCTTATTGTGGATCATTGAGGGGTTCTGTTAGTTCTCTTTGCTTGACATAGATGTTTGCTTTGCACTTTAAAAAGTCTGTTAGTGTGTTCTTTTTAATAACAAATACAAAACTGACAGTCTTGCCTTAATTTTGTAGAAAGTCTAGTAGCTTTAGCTGCATCTTTTTTTTCAATTTTATGGTATAATTTTGTTGTTTACAATGAAAGTACAAGAAGCTAGAGGAGATGTCCAATTGATGCTTGGACTCGTGCTTAGTAGTACTCACCTTTGTGTTAACATTATTATTATTTTTTTTAAACACTATTCAAAGTTGATTTTAGTGCATAAATTAAGCTACTTTCCAACTGATCAGAATGTTGTGTTTGGTGTCAATGTGCTCATGAATGTTTGTGCAGATTTCTCCTAGAATATTCTTTTTAACATTATTATTGCCAAGTGCCAAGGTCTTAACTTTTGTAGTAATGTGATTCTGCAGCTGCCTTGAAAGTTAGTCATTCTGCAGATGCCAGTTTTTCTGTTGTTTCTTTGCTTGACATACAAAATTGCATTGCTGAATGACACTGCCTACTTCCTGACGAGCCATTTTTATTTTTTCATGATTCCAGGTTCATGCCCTATTGAAGGATCTAATTCACAAGGCTATCAGTGAGACTCTAGTATGTTCCTTACCATGCCAAGTTTTATGGCTACCATTGAATTTGTCTGTATTGTGTTATTTAAAGTTCAAATTAGATGCCTTTCATTAACTCAATATACATAAAAGTAATGCAGAAAAAAAAACATGAAGCATTTATAAAATTGAGTTGAGTAAATATTATTGTGGCCATAATTAATTTTAACCATGCGAAGTGCTTCTGTTGTGTAAGTAACAAAAAGAATTTCACCCATGAAATTTGCTTTCTTAAATGAAGGGGAAATGTTTTCTAGAAGTTTAAGGAAACTATTGAAAGCCTTTAGAAATTGTAATTACCACTATAAACTTGTCAGATCATTCAAATATGCATTGAGTTATAAGAGATTAGAACGGATTCATGTAACCATGAATAGTATTAGAAAATTTTGGAAGACCGAAAGTATTTGTTGATAGAAGTATGAATTTTTTTTTTTTTTTTTTTTTTTTTGCATATTTTAAAATTTAGGAGTTGACGTTTGACATAGGCAAGTGACAGATAATCTTAAATTTGGTGGCTTAGACCTTTGATTGCCTTTTACTCTCCTGCTAGGGAAATCTATCTGCCATCTATGCTAGTAAAATATGTTGAAGGCCATATGAAGATACTGATACAAGTTTTGGCCTTAGTTAATAACTTTCTTGTCCTTGCCAACAACAATACACACGCCTATCCACCCACACCCAACCACCTATAAACATGCACTAGCACATGCATGCACACCCACCCCAAGGATATGAGCCTTCCAATGTGGCTGTTAGTGTGTTCTTCTTAATTGGCTTTATATCACAATTTATTTCGGTTTAGTAATTTAGTGGAGAAATTGGATTGAAAGGCTCAAACAGAGGCCCATACAACAAATTCCTACTTTCTTAAATTGATGATGATACTTGCAATTTGTTGTTTGGTTGTGAAATTAGTTGTAATTAGCATGAGTTGACAGGCTGCTTAGTGGATGAAAATTAGAAAATGGTCAAGAAATTCCAATTTGAAAACAGTCATATCAATGTGTGGGCCTTTGGGTACATAAAAATGTGATTAATATATATATATATATATATAATAATCCATTCACCTATTTAGGTTTGCTGGCTGTATCATTTGACTGCAGAGAGAACAATCCATTATGCAGTACAATCCAGTCACTGCACACTCAGACGCACCCTCATGCAGGCACACACACACCCCTCTGCAGCAATATACGCACCACCTGTGCACACACACACGCACACTCCCCTGCACACCCTTACAGACACAGCTGTCACACCTACACTCGCACACTGTTGCAGCAATATACGCACCACCTGTGCTCACCCTTACACCTACTTACAAATATCTACAAATATCAAGCCTACAGTTGTCACAATGCCTATTTACAAATATCCACCCAATGCATACCTTTACAAATATTAGTAAATATCCACACTGTCACACTATAATACCTATCATTTAAATGTTTAGTCAATTTCTTTATTGTGATTTATCTAATTTATTGCTATAATATTTTAGGTGATATTTCTATGGATTACAATGATCATATTGATAATAGTGATGAAGATCAGTCTTATGATGTGGAAAACGATGAATATGATGATGAGGAATTATATGATCTTGCTGTTGCTGGATGTCATGTTGCAGTGACATATTATATGAAATATATTGATAAACAACCTTGTAGAGATTCTGAACAAACTGGCTATATGTGGTTGATGGATTGTTTGACGGGTAATGAAACGAAATGTTACGAAATGTTTAGAATGAAGCCACATGTTTTCCTTCAATTGTGTAATGTTTTACATCATACATATGGACTTCAGCACACAAGGCATATTAGGCTTGAAGAGTCAGTAGGTATATGTTTAATGATACTTGGACAAGGAGCTTGTTATAGGATGGCTCAAGAAAGATTCCAACATTCTGGTGAGACTATCCACAGACATTTTCATAGAGTTCTGAAACACCTTAACATAATGTCAATGGATATCTTCAAGCCTTCTGACCCTACATTTAGTGTAGTTCCAAGACATATACAGAAGAATCCATTGTACATGCCACACTTTCAGGTATTCATTTCATACATTCTAATTTGTTTCTAATATTTGTTAGGATTATTTCCTAAGTAACTAAAATTTATATTCTATTTTAGGATTGCATTGGTGCCATTGACGGTACACATATCCAAGTTGTTGTTGGAGACGACAAGAAAGCTCCATATTATAATAGAAAGGGTGTGACATCTTTTAATGTGATGGCAGCATGCGATTTTGATTTACTTTTCACATTTGTTATGGCTGGATGGGAGGGTGCAGCACATGATACACGTATTTTCTTAGATGCTATCCGTCGACAATCTGTCAACTTTCCAAAACCACCACCAGGTATATAAAATTTTTATATATTAAATATGTATGAAGGATATTATTTATGTACATCTTACATTTTTTTTTTCTTTTACTAGGAAAATATTATTTAGTTGATGCTGGATACCCCTTAAGGAAAGGATATTTGCCACCTTATAAGGGACAGAGGTATCATCTTTCAGATTTTCGACGAGCTGGTCGAGGGAATCACATAGAAGAGAGGTTTAATTATGTTCACTCATCACTTAGAAGTGCAATTGAGCGAACTTTTGGAGTGTGGAAGAATAAATGGAAAATTTTGAAGCAAATGCCACCTTATGACATTAAGCACCAAAGAAACATTATAGTTGCTACTTGTGTTTTGCATAATTTTATTAGAAAACATGATAGAGAAGATGAGGGATTCAATTGGGATGAACATGACTTGGACAAACCAAGAAGCAATAGTAGTGGAGAAGGTAGTAGCAGACAAGCAAACGTTGAAAACATACAAGATGAGGAGATGAAATTTGTTCGTGACAAAATAGCTCGATCCATTTGTGGGTTGTAAACAATATTTTTATTATTTTTGTTTTGGTATTTTGGTTTTTAATTTTTTTGGATAAGAGCTTTTTTATTATTATAATGGATTGTCTAGTATTGATATTGTTGGCAATTAACATTTTAATATAATTATTTTCCTAATCATTTTAATATCTTTTTCTTGATGTGTTATTTTTAATATTTTAAATTTGATAAACTTCTCTCCATGAATTTCAACAACGAAAACATCATTATTGTTGTTATTATTAATGTAATTGTTAAGCTTAATTACATATTTTCAATAATAATAAAAAAAAAACTAATCACAGGAAAAATGACAATATAACCTTCAAAAAATAGTTAAATCATTTTTTGGAATTTACACTCAAAACAGCTATTTTAAAACAGCTTATCCAAACGCTTAATATGGCTTTAAAAATAAAAAACGCATTTTTCACATTTTTACCAAACACTTATTTGTAGCTTTTAAAATGGAGTTTTTAAAACGCACGTTTTAAAAACGCTAGTTTTTAAAATGCACATTTTGAAACAGCTTATCCAAACAGGCCCTTTATTTTTCTTGAGATATATATTTAAGTTAGTTAGAATAACCCGCGTGTTCAAAGAAGAAGTTGCTGAAAGTAAAGAACAAAACGCACGAAGAAGTAGCGTATTTTCACAGCTAAAGCCTTAAGAAGCATTCTTCTTCATTCCTTCGCAATTTTCAAGTATGCCATTTCTCACTTACATACTTATATTTTGCATTCTTTAGATTTGGATTAAGAAGAATTCTCAAGACCCATTTTAGAGTACATCAAAATTTTAAAATTTTTTAGTTGATGAGAACAAGCTGGGCTACAATTATATTAACTGTTTTGTTTATTTTGATTTTCCATAAGTGAATATGGTGTATGGGGTGGAGTTTGTTGAATAACTGACTTCGCTTATTTTGATTTTCTAAAAAAAAAAAAAAAACTTATTTTGATGATTATGTATGGTTTATTGTGAAGGGTTGTGGCCAAACTTGTTGGTGGCTGTCTGTAATGTTGGCTGCTATTGAGCGAGGGTTGATCAATGAATTTTTGGTTCAGCCATGGGGGCCTGTTTGTAGTATTGAAACATAGTCAAAATTATTAAATTATACATGAAGAGGGAAAAAATCTCCATAATATGGGCCTGACGGGCCATCCCCTTTGGGCCAAGGCCGGACGGGCCCAATATCCATAACACATGAAAGGAATTCTAACACAAGTAGAGTTCTAGAAGATACGCTCATTAATGAGTCCTCTCCACAAGGAAACACCTTGTCCATCAAGTTTAGGATTATAGACTTCATGTCAACCCTTTACTACTATAAAAGCTCTAATACCCTTATAAATTAAGGTACGCATAATAAACCCCTCTCTAGCACTCTAGAGTTGAAGAAGTTTTAACTTGACTTTTGGAGGGTACTTGGCCGACACCACACCGGTGCTCTTCGCAAGGTTTTTCTTTTCTTTGTTGTGCAGGTTTACATTCGAGTGCATAGGTATCGTGCGGCTCACTGGTGAATTTCTTAACATCATTAGTTGGTGCCGTCTGTGGGAAACCTAGTTGAGATTCATAAGCCATACTATTGTTTCCCGGACTAAAGGGTTGCATGGTACTCACTCGCTCGATGGCAACCACTAACGACATTCAAGAAGAGGAACCACCCACAACTGCCCTCGAGAGACAAGTTCGAACTCTTGCTGCCGCTGTGGAACGCCTCATCAAACAAAACCACGACTTGGAAGAACAACTACACCAGAAGAATGCAACACCGAATGACCAACAAGAAGACCAAGAAGGGACCAGCGCTGCAAGAAAAAACCAGGAGAAACCTGAAGACAACCACGCCTCAAGAAGATCGGAGAGGCAGAACTTGAGCATGCCATCCCTCACGAATGCAACTCCACCACATATTGTCACGGAGATGCAGGCAATGAGAGAACAAATGGAAGTTATGATGGACGCAATCAAGGGGCGAGTTTCCAGTGATCTTGACGACTTAGTCAACCGCACCGATTCGCCTTTCACTGCGGCCGTGAACTCCTTCCCTTTGCCCCACAAATTTCGCATGCCGCATATAGATAGCTACAACGGGGTGAAGGACCCTCTAGACCATCTAGAAACTTTCAAGACCCTAAAGCATCTTCAGGGGGTAGCAGACGAGATCATGTGCAGGGCCTTCCCCACAACGCTCAAAGGCCCTGCAAAGGTATGGTTTAGCCGACTGACGCCAAACTCCATTAGCACCTTCAAAGAGCTGAGCGTTCAGTTCACTACGCACTTCATTGGAGGGCACAGGTATAAAAAGTCCACAGCCTGCCTGATGAGTATTAAGCAACGGGAGGACGAGACGCTGAGGACCTACATAACGCGCTTTAATAAGGAAGCGCTCTCAATAGACGAAGCCGACGACAAAATACTGGTAGCGGCTTTCACAAACGGGTTGCAGAAGGGCAAATTCATATTCTCTTTATACAAGAACGACCCTAAGACCATGTCAGAAGTACTCTACAGGGCAACCAAATACATAAACGCTAAAGACGCGTTGCAAGCTCGAGAGGAAAAACCTAGGAAAAGGGAACGACAGGAAGAAGCCCGACAGGATCAAGGATCAAAACGACCAAGAACGGGGGACCGTAGGGATGAGCGGCGCTCTAAGCCACCAGGGGAGAGGTTCACGAGCTTCACCCCGTTGACCACCCTAATAGAACAAGTCCTAATGCAAATCAAGGACGAGGGGGCTCTAACCTTCCCCGGGAAATTGAAAGGAAACCCCAGCAAAAGATCAAGAGACAAATATTGCCGTTTCCATCGCGACCACAGTCACGACACAACAGATTGCTATGATTTAAAGTAACAGATAGAAGCCCTTATTAGACAAGGGAAATTACAAAAGTTCGTTAGGAAAGAGAGGATGGATCCACCACCTCAAGAGCAGCAGCCCCGAAGGGATAATGATCGTCCTAGACCCCCAATCGGAGACATAAGGATGACCGTATGAGGAGCATCAACAACCGGGTCGTCCAAGAAGGCCCGAAAGATTTATCTTCGAATGGTTCAGAACGTCTAGTTGGCGAGTTCAGTACCAAAGATAGCATGAAGAGATAGCCCAGTCGTTGGATTCTTAGAGGAAGATGCACGACATCTTCACCATCCGCATGACGATGCGTTGGTCATTACCCTATGAGTGGGAGAGTATAACATGCACCGAGTGTTGGTCGACAATGGCAACTCAGCAGACATCCTATATTACCCAGCGTTCCAGCAAATGATGATTGATAGGGAACAGCTAATACCAACGAATGCCCCGCTAGTGGGATTTGGAGGAACGAGAGTATTCCCATTGGGGGCGATCACACTTTCGGTGACGGTAGGCGATTATCCACATCAGATCACTAAGGATGTGACATTCCTCGTAGTCGATTGCTCATCAGCGTACAACGCCATCCTTGGACAACCTACTCTTAACGCCTAGAAGGCGGCAACTTCAACGTACCACTTAACGATTAAATTCCCCATGGAGTATGGAGTCGGGGAGTTATGAGGAAACCAGGTGGCCGCCCGCGAGTGCTACATAGCCATGCTGGAGATGGACGACCACGAGCAAGCCATGTGCATAGAAGAGCAGCGGGTCCCAGCGGAACCGGTCGAGGAACTAGAAGAAGTAACTCTAGACAAGTCAAGACCCAGACGGACGACTAGAATGGGGACATTGGCCAACCAATCCACACGACAGGCCCTCATAGCATTCCTCAGGATGAATCAGGATGTTTTCGCCTGGAGCCACAAAGACATACCGGGGATTAATCTCCCTGTCATAATTCACAAGTTGAATGTGAACCCCACATTTTCGCCCGTGACACAAAAAAAGCGAGTATTCGCCTAAGAACGGGACAAAGCAATAGTTGAGGAGGTCAGGAAGCTACTTAAGGCAGACTTTGTTCGGGAGGTATATTACCCCGACTGGTTAGCAAACGTGGTGATGGTCAAAAAAGTAAACGGGAAGTGGCGAATGTGTGTCAACTTCACAGACCTCAACAGGGCATGCCCAAAGGACAGTTACCCTTTACCTCGGATGGATACACTGGTAGACTCAACCGCCAGACACCAACTCTTGAGCTTCATGGATGCCTTCTCCGGCTACAACCAAATCAAAATGGACGAGGCTGATCAGGAGAAAACCTCTTTTGTCACAAGCCAGGGGCTTTTTTGCTATAAAGTGATGTCGTTTGGGCTCAAGAATGCGGGAGCAATGTATCAGAGATTAATGAACAAAATGTTCGCGCACCAGATTAGGAGGAACGTACAAGTATATGTTGATGACATGCTTGTAAAGAGCCTTCTCGAACATGACCACCTGGAAGATCTACAGGAAACATTCGACACTCTCCGGTTGTATAATATGAAGCTAAATCCGAACAAGTGCGTGTTCGGGGTGACGGTAGGGAAGTTCTTGGGATTCATGGTTTCCCATAGAGGAATAAAAGTTAATCCGGAGAAGGTTCGGGACATCATGGAGTTGAACCGCTAAAAACGATCAAAGATGTGCAAAAATTGAATGGTAAAATTGCGGCCCTGAACAGGTTCGTCTCAAAGGCGACGGACAAATGTCTTCCATTTTTTCGTATATTGAGAAAATTGTTCGTGTGGACGGACGAATGCCAGAAGGCATTTGAGGACTTGAAGAAGTATCTATCATCCCCACCATTGCTCAGCCCATCAAAGTCTGGGGAAGTACTCTACCTCTATTTGGCAGTTTCGCAAGCTACAGTCAGCGCGGCCCTAATTAGGGATGAGGACGGATTACAAAAACCCGTCTACTTTATAAGTAGGGTGTTCCGAGAAGCAGAAGAGCAATATCCTCAAATAGAGAAGTTGGCATTCGCGTTAGTAACTGCGGCACGAAAGCTCAAGCCATACTTCCAGGCACACACAATTGTAGTACTGACAGACCAGCCCCTTAGGAGAGCCATGAGTAGCCCGGAGGCAGCTGGACGCATGGCTTTGTGAACAGTGGAACTGAGTAAATTCGATATACAGTACCATCCGCAAAATGCGATAAAAGGGCAAGCTATTGCTGACTTCATTGCAGAATTTGCAAGATCGGAAGGTGAGGAGGCAGAGATAAGCGCACAGTGGAAAATCCACACAGACGGATCCTCAAACAGGTAAGCAGGAGATGCAGGAGTGGTAATCCAGACCCCTGAAGGAGATAAAATTGAGTGCATGATTCGGCTGGACTTCACTACAACCAACAACGAAGTCGAATATGAAGCACTCATGGTAGGTCTAGACCTTGCTAAGGCAGCAGGCGCAGAGAACATGATCGTACATTGCGACTCCCAGGTAGTGATAGGTCATATCAGCGGCTACTACGAATGCAAAAATGAGAGAATGAAGCGGTATCTGAAGGAGGTGAAACGCCGAATCAGCAGCCTCGAAGTCAAATTCGTCCAAATCCCAAGGGAGAAGAACGAATGTGCTGACCGTCTAGCAAAAGCTGCATCAGCAAAGTCAATGCTTGTCCCTGAATAGGTATTGTCGTTTGTTCAAATCTCCTCACTTATTGATGACAAGGCAAACATGCAGGAAGTGAATACAGAAGGCGATTGGACTACTCCTTTAATATCCTATCTGAGGACGGGAACATTACCAGATGGAAAGGATGCCGCTAGGAAGTTGAAGGTCCAAGCAGCACGATTTGTAATGATAAAGGACGTGTTATATAAGAGAGGATTCTCACGCACATACCTGAGGTGTTTATGCCAAGAGGAAGTAGACTACGTGATGAGGGAAATCCACGAGGGTATCTGTGGAAACCATTCGGGTGCGCGTTCACTAGCGCACAAGTTGATTCGAGTCGGCTATTTTTGGCCCACAATGCTGAAGGATGCCCAAGCCTATGTTAGAGCCTGCGACAAGTGCCAAAAGTTCAACAGCTTCACTAGGCAACCGTTCGAAGAGTTAACACCCATGACGGCCCTTTGGCCTTTCGCTCAATGGGGACTTGACATCATGGGCCCCTTCCCTACTGGAGTCCGACAATTAAAGTTTCTTGTTGTCGGAATCGACTATTTCACAAAGTGGGTAGAAGCAGAAGCACTAGCCACTATCACGGAGAAAAACATTCGGAGCTTTGTTTGAAGGAATTTCATCTGCAGGTATGGGATTCCCAGAGTACTTGTCTCCAATAACGGAAAGCAATTTGACAACAGCGCTTTTTGGAACTTTTGTTCGGAGTTAGGCATCAAGAACCACTACTCCTCTCCAGCACATATACAGGCCAACGGGCAAGTTGAGGTCACAAACCGGTTCTTACTCAAAATCATCAAGACCCGGCTCGAGGGGGCAAAGAGTATCTGGCCAGACGAGCTATCGAGCGTTTTATGGGCATACAGAACCACCGCGAGAACTCCCACAGGAAAGACATCGTTCCAACTTACCTACGGAAATGATGCTGTCATCTCAGCAGAAGTGGAACTTACAAGCTTCAGAGTGGACAACTACAACAGAGACAAAAACGAAGATGCCATACGTCTTCAGCTCAACCTAATAGACGAAGTTCAGACAGCAGCAGAGCAAAGACTGGCAAGGTACCAAAATCTCATGGCTAAACGCTACTACTCCAATGTCCGGCATAGAGAGTTTCAAGTAGGAGATCTTGTGCTTCGGGAGGTGATGGGTACTACTAGAGACTCGTCACAAGGAAAGCTCAGCCCCAACTGGGAAGGACCTTACAGGATCACATCATGGCAGCGGAAGGGAACCTACCACCTCGAGACTCTGGATGGGCAAAAGCTACAACACCCATGGAACGTGGAGCACCTACGGAAGTACTACCAGTAGTAGACCTGAAGCACAACGGCGTTTTATTTTTGACTTTTCTACAAGTTTTCCAGTTTATTTGATTTTTCTACAAGTTCCTAGTTTTACTTAAGAACAATTTATATTATGTTTTAAGCCCAAGGGGGCAAAGTACCTTTCTACAAATATTTGGTTTTTAATTAATCAAGATGACTATTCAAGCAACTGTGTTGTTCTACATTTTTTACAAGTCCATAAAGTGGACGGAGTCCATAAATTGGACGGACCACCCCAAGAGGGTTAAAAGTCCTTCAAGTCCATAAAGTAGACGGAGTCCATAAATTGGACGGACCACCCCAAGAGGGTTAAAAGTTCTTTAAATCCATAAAGTGGACGAATCATCCCAAGAGGGTTAGAAATTATACAAGTCCATAATTTGGACGGAGTCCATAAAGAGGACGGATCTTCCTAAGAGGGTTAGAAATTATACAAATCCATAAAATGGACGGAGTCCACAACTTGGATGGATCATCCCAATAAGATGAAATTACTAAAATCCGCAACTTGGACAGATATCTAGTCTGCTGGGTAGACAGATAATGTGTAGACTACATGGACTGACCCTTAGTCTAAAATTGACGAAGTCCTAAACCTGAATGGATACAACATCTGGTCCACTTAATGAGTTGATTATACCAAAGTACGATGGTCCTTAGTAAACGGGTTGAACATACAAAACTCCACAAATCAAATAGGACGGTATCTACCTTAGACCATTGGGCCCAAAGGCGGACGGTATAATTTATTAACCAAATAAAAATAATGTGAACAGATGAATTATAAGTAACAAAATATATAAACCATGCAAATAGGGTAAGTTGACGGACAAAGTACCCATAAGAAGGAAATGTTTAACAATGAGAAGATGACGGAGTCATAAATTGTTCTCCAAATACCCTTACATATTAAATATAAAAATAAAAATGTGAAACAAAGTTTAATCTAAAACGGGTGCTTCATTCTCTTCGTTACGACGGGCTTGGCCATCCTTAGGATCACTCTCAATGGCTTGCTAGTCTTCGGAGCATTTTGGTCGTCCTTAGGGTCACTTTCAATAATTTGCTGATTTCCAGGAGCATTGACGGGTGGGTTCTCACCAAAGAGCTCGTCGGTGTCCTCAGAATGGGCAGGATGGGCAGAGGTAAGTTCAGGAGCGTTAATATTGACGAATGATAAATCAAAGTCAGGATATAACGCCTTTACTTGACGAACAGCCTCATCAAAACCGTCATTATAAGAATCTCCAAGCTCGGACAAAAGGGCGTCGGAGTCACGGTACTCTTGGATAGCAGCATCCTTGGCCAGACGGAGCTCTTTTTCTTTATCTTCGAGTACTTTCCTCAGCTCCTCCATCAGCTTGAAATACTCGTCCCTTGCCGTCTTTGCCATTTTGAGTTTCTTCTCTTGGACAACCTTCTAGGCCTTTAGCTCGGCGAGCTCTTCCTCCATCAGCTTGGCTTTCTCCCGTACACGGCCTAAGGTCGTCTCATGGTTGAGGCACCGTCCCATCAAGCCCTTCACCATGACCATGGTCTGAAAGGTGGGAAATTGTTTAAAAACCAAAGGCAATAATAAGATGAATGAAGGATAAATGGATGTGATTTGGACGGAGTTTACCTAAGCTATGCTGAACAAATTCGTCTTGCCCATAGCCTCCGTCGAGTGATTACTCAAGTCTTCATAATCCTCGAAGGTAATGATGGAGGAAAGCTGTTCCAAAGCGTATTTGGGGTCGTCTCAGAGAAATGAAGGTGGCTTCTTAAGGTTGGAAGACGGACCCTTCATAAGGCCTTTACCGGCCCCATGTTTTGGTGGGGTGACTGTCTTGGCACCCTCAGCCATGAGCCCCACGACGGGGTCCAAGGAGACCTTCGGCTTCTTTGGGAGACGGTCTCCCTTGGACGGCTGCTTTTGCTTTGCAGAGACCGTCGCCTCCTTAGGATCTGTAGCATTTGCCTCCCTGTTTTTTGCAGCATTGGATTTTATAAGTGCCCTTCTCTTGGCGATGTCAATTTCTATAAAAATGAACGGATGAAGTTAGCTTTCTAAAACAGAGTAAATCATTCAAACAAGATGGGAACGACGGACGTACGCTGACGGATTCTTGCTTCGTATTTGATTGTTGCTGGTGAGGTACAGGTCCATCACAGTACCAACAAATTGTGTCAAGGTTGACCAATTTTGCCCAAGTCCTTTCTTCTGGTATGGTCTTTTTGAAAATTCCTTCGAGAAAACTAAATTCCTTAAGGCTAACTTGTGGGCACCATCGGACTGCAAAGAAAAAAGAAGGACGGTTAGGATAAGTTTTGAAATAAACTGAACGGTTAAAAAAAATCCTCACACATTAGGACGAACACATACCATTTTCAGATAGTATGCCCCATGTTGTGTCAACAGGCATGTGGTCTGCATCCCCTGGACGACACATCCACCCGTCACCTTCTAAGAAAAAATAACGACTCTTCCAGTCTCTGTTGGAGTATGGGGTTTATATATATTACCTTTAGTAGCGGACTCCTAGCTACAAAACTGTATATACCCCTAGATTTGTCAATCTCATCCAGACGGTAGCAATGTAGAAACTCTCGCACCGTCAACCTCCTAGCTCCGTCTGACCAAGCCTTGTACAGAATCTTCATTGCTATGAAAACTCTCTAGGCGTTGGGGGATATTTGGTTGACGGACAAACCCAGGTATTTAAGTAGTTCACGATGAAGGGAGCTTAGTGGAATCCTGAGTCCTGCCTTCAACATTTGCTCGTACACTTCAACACCATTTACCCCCTCATAATAGCATTTCTCTGATTTGTAAGGCAGACGGATGAGAATGTTATCCGGAATCTGATAGTTGGCCCTAAGAGTTTTGAAGTGGGTCTCCTTGATGGTTGATGTAAAATCATTAACCGTCCACTCTAGAAGCATGATGAACTCCCTTGGTCCATCGGCCCCTATGACGGGTCCTATTTGTTGCTCTTCATCATCGTAGACTCTACTTCTGGTTTGACCAATTCCATATCCTCATTTATTGAGGATGGAGAAGAGGCGGACGGACTTCTATCATCGCTTGGATTGTCCTGGTCTTTATGACCTGACGGGTATACTTCCTCATAGTCTGCCCCGTCATGGACAACTGATTGATTACTTGATACATTAGACATTGCCTACAACGACGACGAAACCTAAGACTATGACGGGTCTATGAAGAGGGTGACGGATGTATGAAGTTGAGGTATAAAAAATTAATTTGACGGAAGAACGAAATGGCAAAAAGTACTTACCAGTCAGTATGAATGTGAACGGAGTAAGTATGATGATGACGGATGCAAGTAAATAGGCAATGGATTTTGACAAGGATGACGGATTGCGCTCTGACCAATGTATTTCTGTGCAAAGTGGAAAATGAGAGGTGAAGGTTTGGTATTTATAAAGAAATTACACAGGAGACGAGGCGACGCCTCGATCCAAGACAACGTCCAGTAGTAGAGCGACGCGTGTCATAATGTCCTTTTGAAATTATGCCAGGATGTGGAAACCGTCGACCCACAAGCCTTTGACCCGTCATACCTTGACCATGGATCGACACCCCATGTGCCCTGTAAATACTGATGGACTCATGGTGTGAGGGGGAAACTGAAGAGGGAAAAAATCTCCATAATATGGGCCTGACGGGCCATCCTTCTGACAGGCCATCCCCTGTG
The DNA here is from genome assembly GCA_023736055.1 of Quercus glauca. NCBI lineage: Eukaryota > Viridiplantae > Streptophyta > Magnoliopsida > Fagales > Fagaceae > Quercus > Quercus glauca. The sequence continues at coordinate 28,952,078 of CM043318.1, read as the reverse complement.
GGCCGAGGCTGGACGGGCCCAATATCCATAACACATGAAAGAGGGTGACGGATGTATGAAGTTGAGGTATAAAAAATTAATCTGACGGAAGAACGAAATAGCAAAAAGTACTTACCAGTCAGTATGAATGTGAACGGAGTAAGTATGATGATGACGGATGCAAGTAACTAGGCAATGGATTCTTACAAGGATGACGGATTGCACTCTGACCAATGTATTTCTGTGCAAAGTGGAAAATGAGAGGTGAAGGTTTGGTATTTATAAAGAAATTACACGGGAGACGAGGCGACGCCTCGATCCAAGACAACATCCAGTAGTAGAGCGACGCATGTCATAATGTCCGTTTGAAATTATGCCAGGATGTGGAAACTGTCGACCCACAAACCTCTGACCCGTCATACCTTGACCATGGATCGACACTCCATGTGCCCTGTAAATACTGATGGACTCATGGTGTGAGGGGGAAACTGAAGAGGGAAAAAATCTCCATAATATGGGCTTGACGGGCCATCCCCTGTGGGCCGAGGCTGGACGGGCCCAATATCCATAACACATGAAAGGAATTCTAACACAAGTAGAGTTCTAGAAGATACGCTCATTAATGAGTTCTCCACAAGGAAACACCTTGTCCATCAAGTTTAGAATTATACAAGAAGAGTCCTATAAGGAAAAGACTTCCGCGCCAAGGAGGAGATGTCAACCCTTTACTACTATAAAAGCTCCAATACCCTCATAAACTAAGGTACACATAATAAACCCCTCTCTAGCACTCTAGAGTTGAAGAAGTTCTAATTTGACTTTCGGAGGGTACTTGGCCGACACCACATCGGTGCTCTTTGCAGGGTTTTTCTTTTCTTTGTTGTGCAGGTTTACATTCGAGCGCATAGGTATCGTGCGGCTCACTGGTGAATTTCTTGACATCATCAATACACATTTCTATATCCATGCAATATTCAAAACCCACTTGGTGCGTGTGTAATTACCAGTTTAAGAAAATTTGAACATATATGCTTTGTCAAATAAAAATCTCCTGTCCGATTTTCAGTGTTCCACTTTATGCTTCATGAATCACAGCTTGTCACACACACGCATGTATAAATAACCAAAGTTTAAAATGAAAAAAAAAATCATATGGCTTATTGCAATTGATAGAGTATAAAGTCGAACACTTTGAGTGGGACAAAGGATTTTTATTCATGCTTACTGTTTCTATTTCTTCTAATAAAAATTTCATAGTTTCTAAATGTTGTGTGTGTTTGGTGTGCCAATCTGTGTGCTTCCATGTTTTTTTCTTCTTTCATCATGTGTGATGTTCCACCTCTGAATTTCTTTTTAAGAGCAAGATGTGCACCATTTATCAAATGCCTCACCGTTATTCTCCTTGGACTTCAAAGCTTTCGCAACTGTTAGGGAATCGTCTCCAGATTTTTATCTTGTAACCCCACGTCTTTTGCAATGTCAAGTGCTTCCTCTGCTACAAAAGCTTTCATTTCCTCCATCGCGGCCATGATAATTCTCACTTCTGCTCATACCTGCTCACAAAGCACTTATCATCTCTAACCCCCAACCCCATTCCCGCTTTACATTGAATTTGTACACCCTCAGTAGAGGAGGTATTAGCATGCCTTGTGTATCAACTCTGGTCTGTTCCATAATGGTAACTTGACAAAATTCTTATTTGTATTCCACTTCGTTGCCTATTATCAAATATCAATGCAATTGTTTTTCTTTTTCCCACTGCATCTTATCCAATATTTATGATTCCATAGTGTCCATGAGAATGTTAAAAATAATTTTTGACCATCCTCTCCTTGTTATTCCACTATTGCCCAAACTGTCTTGGTAAAGTCCATTTTCTTAGGGCTTCCAGCAGTTTTAGAGTGAAAGGGGTTGATCCTCCATACCTCTTTTGCAAGCTAACATTCCCACAATGCATAGTTTACTGTTTCATTGGACTTCTTGCATACTTCAATCTTTTCTCTTGTAAGATTTCTCCTTTCCAAATTTCCTTTGGTGGGTTGGCACACCATGCAAAGAATCTGATTTTATTTGGCAGCTTCATTTGCCAAACTTTCTTCCATAGCATCTTTGAGCCATTGCTATTGGAACTCTCTCCTTCATTCTCCTAATTTTTACGCTCTAGGGCCAGGTTATATGCACTCCTTTCCATTAATCTACCTATGGAATTTCCAATTCAAATTACTTTGTCCTAAGGCAGCTTGGAACTCACGGTGCTCTTCTTATTATTTCGGCTTCCATGGATTATATCTGTATTCTGTCTTTTCCTTTCTTTATCAATTAGTTCTTTCACCCACACATACTCGTTGGGAGCTCATTCGTCCATCTCTCCGCTTTGTCCCCAAACGTATAACTTCTTTCACTTCAAGATTGGTTATCCATCCAAAGGATGTGTTATGTCTTGGTCTTGCTTCCAAGAATGAGCATGTGAGGAAGTATTTTTCCTTGAACACTTTATAGAGAAGGATCAGGTGTTGTGCATAAGACACCACCCTTGTTTTGCTGAAAGAGCAAGGTAAAAAGCTTAGAGGTTTTGGAAATCCGTGCCCCCATGCAACTTTGATTTGCTTCCAGCCTACAATTTTGATGAAATTTTTTTATGGATTATGTTTTTCATAAGACACCTTCCTTGTTTTTCTAAAAGAGCAAGGTTAATTCATCAAAAAAAAAAAAAAAAAAAGCAAGGTTAAAAGCTTAGAGGTTTCAAAAATCCATGCCCCCATGCAACTTTGATTGCCTCCAGTCTACAATTTTGGTAAAAAATCAATGCTTCATCTATTAGAGTGTTGGCAGGGATGCTTTTAGCAATACATAATATCCGTGGTGTGGTCAGCCACGCCTCTTTCCATCATGTGGATTCTGTGTTATGAACTAAACATGAGGTTCTTTGATGGGGTGGACATCCTACCTTTTAATCAAAGAGCACATTTTGAGATCCTTGTACAACTAGATGCAGGTTCAGAGTTGCATCAATTTGATGTCCAAGTTGATTTCTTAGTTTTCCTCTCTTTGTGATTTGTATTCTTTGATTTGGGAATGTTCACATCCTTTGTGCCACTCTCTCTCCTCTTTTTAATAAACTTTGGACTCATCAAAAAAATATTTTGGATCCATTGGGTAATGTCTAAGTGAGCAGTAGATTTATTGTTTGGGTGGAGAGGAACTGGTTGGAACCATAGAGAATTTTTTACTTGGCATATAATCTCCTTATGCATATTGTGCGGTATATGGAGGGAGGGAAATAAACACATTATTCAATGGAGTGGAGATCTTGATTGGTGAGTTGAATATGTATTTTTAAGATTATTAATTGGATGGTCTCGTATTCTTGGCACTAGCGATATGCACTATGTTGTGGACTTTGTAGACTCCATTTATTTTAGAATGTAATTCTTATATAACCTAATTTTTAGGGAAAATTTTGTATCCCACAAGTGATGTGCAGTATGTCGTAGACTTTGTGCACTCCACTTCTTTTAGAATGTGATTCTTATATGTTATATTCTTTAGAGGAGCTTAACAAATACTAGGGTCTAAAATGAAAATACTATTGATGGCTAAAATGATATAAAACAATTTTTTTTTTTTTTTTTTAGATAAATGATTTACAAACCAAGGCATTAAGAAAAGAGAAAAAGAAATCAAAAGTGTGTACATAAAGTGAAAAGTTTTGAAGCAAGTCTTTTACTGTTTTACATTTTCATGGAATAAGCTGGCAGTGAAGCATTGTTTGTTGTGCAGAAAACCAAGAACAAGTTGCAGTCTTGTTGATGGGTGGATCTGGTAAGACTTCATTGATGGCTTGACACCTTCTCGACAGCGGTGTCCTCCTCCCTTACAAAGCTCGAGCATTGTTTTGTTTTGTTTATGTTTTTTTGTTTAACATTTTGAACCAAATATATAATTAGGCCATAATGGCCAACATAATACTGAATTCTAGAACCATTCAATACAGTCCTGTAGATAATTTGACTGGGACAGAATTGTGGGGGGGGGTTTTTTGTACCGTTCTTGTGACTGGCACAAAAAGTCAGGCCATACTGACATGTAAGGTATGTTTTTGAAAACATTTCTTTGAATAGAATTGAATGGCGAAAAGAAATACATGTGGCTGAATTTGACTAATTTGTTGAAGATCCATAGCCGAGAGCAAATTTTAGGACTAACGATTGGTTGTTATTGTAATATTTCTGCGATAAAAAGATTAATTATTTTGGTTCTCATTTCCTTTATTTGTCAATGGTCTTGTAGCTTGGGGACATAGCTTGCTCTCATTTATTAGGAAAACTAGGGTTCTTAATTTGTGTACTTTCCATCACTTAGATTCTCAATTGAAATAAAACTCAACTAACACTTCCTTTTCACATAATACTGGGATGGAAGGTGAGGTTGTGGTAATGCTCCACTGAATGTGTGAGTAACTTAACAGTACAAGAAAACAAATTTGTTTGAGTTTTATGTATATATTTATATGTTTGCGTGTGTGCATCTTAAATTATCAATGCCTTTACACTGGCTTGTCTCCCCATGTGTGACATTTATTCCTTCTTAGTTTTGGTAGGACTATCTCAATGTAGTTATAAATGATTGGCTTATGAGATGATGGTATTCTGCTGAAAAATGAAGGCTGGCTAATATTTTGTTGATATTGGGAATATATAGCAATGGGAGAGCATTTTTTTTAAGTTTAATGATTCCGAAAGATATAGAAGAAAAGTTGGATCCATTGCCGGTTCATGCATAACAGTTTCTGCCCCCATACCCAATCCGATAAAGCGAGCAGCAGGTTTGGTTGTGCTATATATTAGTGGGAGATATGGTAGTGCTAGATATGGTTGAGGTAATTTACTGCTTCAAGAGATTTTATCGACTATTGCCCATTTCAAGTAACATGGTTTTGTTTTGCTGTAGAAGTAATAACATCTAAAATATTATTATATTTGTATAATTGTTATTTACGTTCTAGGAACTCTTGTAAATATTTTCACTATCATGATAATTATTATTTATTTTCTAAGTACAAACATTGAATTATCTTATTGAAGTATTGACTTATCTTTATATGCTAAAATTATTAATTGATGCATATTAATCAGCTACTTTTCAGAATTTCCTTGATACTGTCTTTTGGACCTACAAGATGAAGACAGTCTGAAATTCATACTTGTTAGTATCTTTTGATTTTTTTTTTTTTTTTGATGTTTGATCAAATGACCTATATAAAAGCAAAGTTAGATGTAACAAATGCATACATTGCCCTTTTCAAGATCCTTGCCTAATTTACCCAGGAAAAAGTTAGGTGAGCTTAGTACTTAGTGCTGTTGTTAATTATAAAAAAATCTAGTGTTGCTGTAAGGTAATATTTTTGGATGTCAAATATTCAAGAAGCATATGGATCTCATAGAAAGAGTTAAAAACATGAATTACGAGATCATTATGATAATGATTAGGCAAGCGAAATTAAAATGGTGGAAGCTCTACTGTGTTGCATTTGAACATGAGCATGATTCTCTACATAGTTATGGCGATGGTTTTCATTTTCTCCATAATTCATTGGTTGATGGAATTATATCTCCAAATGAAGAAAACTGGAATCAACTTCCGTGGAATGTTGGAAAATGTACATAGGATCATGTTTAAGTATTGCATTGCATAATTGATGAGTCCTCTTGCCTATCTATGATGAATCCTTTTTTTGTTCTTTGTTTTGGAGAATGGCATTGTGCAATTGGCAACAGTGGAGGAAGACTAAAAGCACAAGAAGGAAACTAAAGAAACAATAGAAGAAGTGATTTGGTTGTGCTCACTGTTTAAGATACCCTGGATGCTGTTGATGAAGGGACAGATGGTTATTCTTTGCTCCTGGCAGTGAATAAAATATAGCCCTTTTTCATTGTTTATATTTAAACAAAAACCCGGGGGTGTAGTCTAATTATTCATAGTAAATAATCCTACCTGGAGTGAAAGTGATGTTAACTAACCTTCTCTAAGGTTGAACTAAAATAATTGTGTGTGTTCTTCCTGTTATATTTACTTTCTTCTTTATACTTATTTCATACATTTTCTATTTAGATATCATAGTCTTGTCTCATCTTTGTTAATAGTTTTATACTTTTATTGACGTCGAAATCTACAAAGATAATTCCCGTGACAACTGGTTAAGAGAGATTTCTACGTGATGAATTTGACCTTCATGACTAAAAACCGTTGAAATAGAACCAAATTTTACAAATTAGGTGACCGCATCACATGACATTACATAATTTTCTCAAGTAGTATTAATGAAGCCCACGTGTATGTCCAGATGTTCCATCCAGCTGCACGGCTTCACCGTGCATTATGGTTCCCTTTTCCCTTCTTGTTCTTACAGTTTCATGTGTTTTCATTACATTCTCTCTTTTGCTAAGAGCTATATAGTTCAACGAAAACCTCACATTTTTAACAAAGACATCCACAATTTAAATTTCTAACTCCATTGTAATTATTGAATCATCAAAAAAAAAAAATATATATATATATATATATATACACTCCCAACAGTATAATCCCTTGGAGGTTTTATTATGCCTTTTCTATGCCCCCAACGGCAACCGTGACCCGCTAATCCCCATTTTCTGCTCTCTTTCTCACTAAGAAATACAATTTCTATATATTTTGTTTGGCATGCTAAATAGAAGGTTGTTCCTCGTGTGATTCTTTATCCTCAATCTGTGTCCCCAAAATGAAAGAAGCTGTATTTTTTTGGAGCATCAGGATGGTTCCAGCTCCAACAATAATAGATGTAGAAAAAACATGGGATTCCAGAGTTTAGTAGTAAGAGCCATCCCATGCCTGCACAACTCAAATAGAAACCCTGTATCTTACCTCTTATCAAGCCTACCCATGGAATATCATATATGCTTTTATCAAATAATTGTACAGGTAAGATAGTAAAGGGGAAAATGCAGGCATATATATAGAGGAGCTTCTTATTCAAGTAGAAAAAACTTAGAATACCCTTTCGAGGTTTCTTCCTCAACTAATTACATTATTACTACCGGGAAATATACATCATAAAGCGGCCAGGAGACAGAACCTTCCATGGAAGTAGAGTTCCTATTACAGCTTCTCACCCATAACCAGGAAGAATTTTCCATAGTCAGCAGGAACTGGTAATAAGTGTGTTTCTAGATTACAGTTCCACAGGGAATTAAGGCATCTTTGATTATGGTGACAATTCCACTCTTAATGAAATAACCATCTGTTTCCCTTGCTGCTTCTTGTACATTGTCGCTGTTAAGAATCTGAGAATATTTTTACACATTAAAATTCAAGTTAACATTAGATACATTAGCATCTTTATGTGATTACTATGTCCAGAGAAAAAGAAAAGAAGGAAACAAAATAGATGTGAACCCCACCCACCCACCCCCTTTCTTCCCCCCCCCCCCCCCCAAAAAAAAACAAAGAAAAGAGAGAAAAAATGAAATGAAAAGAGACATAATAACAACAATGAGACTTCAGAATATAAACAATTCAAAAGATTCATGCTAAGTTGATAAGATCATAACCTTCACATTGTCCCCAATTCGAGCATTCTTGTCAATTATAGCTCTCTTGATGTGAGAGTTCTTGCCAATTCCTATTGGAACACTACCCTTTGCAGCTAGAAACCTCCTGTCAGCAGCAGTCTAAAACAAAACATAACAAATTGACAATCAGAATCAGTGCATCACTCAAGTCCATTCAACCCCAACATCCTCTCAACAAACAAAGCACTACATTTCTAAGCACAGCTGCTCATCTTGATTTAAACACCAAAAAGAAAAAGACAAAAATAAAAAGGATAATTGATAAGTCAAATCTCAACTTAAAAGATGAAAACAACAGGTTGTAAATCCTTTAGCAGGTATTACCTCATAATAATCAGCTCCCATCAACAGTGTGTCTTCGATGATTGCACCCTCTGATATGCAAGACCGGAGCCCAACCACAGAATGGTGAATTTTACAGTTCTGCATACAGGATTGTAACTTCTTTAAATTATTTGGTACCAGATTTGTCACAATACAAAATGCATAGTTTTCAAATATTGAAGAGGCAAGGATATGATACAATGAACATCTGTGTCAACTACAACCTATAAGCAGGTTGCAGATGTAACCCACCGATAACTTACCTTTATTACACAGCCCTCACCAATGACACTATCTGTGACATCAGCATCAAGCATTTTGGATGGAGGCAAATACCGGGGTTGGGTGTAGATAGGAGATGATCGATCATAGAAGCTGTAACAGAGAGTACAAAATCATGTAAACATATCAAAATTAAGATCAAGGTGATAGCATGAAAAACCACTGATGGGTGTGCAAAAACTGTAACATCCACGAACAATATTTAGAACAAGAACTACCTAAAATCTGGCACTGGCTTTTTGGTGATCCCCAAGTTTGCATTATAAAAAGCCTCAATTGTACCAATGTCCTCCCAGTAACCATCATACAAGTAAGCTTGCACCTAAAGAGGTCACGAAGCAAGAAGAAATTAATCCTCTAGGAGTCACAACTCCAGAGAAGTGAAAATGCAACATGAATATTAGACTGCAGTGTAAGAATATGCTAACGTGGAAAAATCTAAAGGGTTTGGCATATGTGAAGGAACATTGGACCAGCACACCTATGACCTATGCTTCTAGCCATGCATTTTTTCCATATATATTGCTCGTGTGGGTGTATAATATATGCGTGTGTGTGTGCGCGCGCACCTGTGTGTGTAATGCAATGATGCTCATATAATACTCACTGGGATGGTACATACTGCACATGTTTAAGAAAGATAGCTTCGGCATAGATATATTAGCGAATAGAGAAATCCATTCATAAATTTTTTTCATTCTTCCCTCTTGATGAGATCCTTCCTAACTTTTTTGTTGTTACAAAAGAAAGAACCTCATAGATTGATTGGAATGTATCCAGAGGGTAATTTCGAAGAAAAATGTGATTGAAATGATACATACTCTCATCCCAATGGAAGTTGCACCAGGAATAACTTCACTTCCAAAATCATTTGCTCCAGGAAACTTCTCTCGAAGCAGATCTAACATCACATCTTTGCTGACAACATATATACCCATACTAGCAATGTAAGGCATCTCCTTCGCTCTCTCATCATCGAGACCTAAAATGGTAGTATCAACCTAGAACAAAACAAGGAAATGAGTGAAATACACACAGCTGCCTTCACCTACCAACATCACACTTATAATTTTTTTAATCAATAGAAATTCCTATAAATATATCTATATATATATATATATATAGATATATATATATATATAGACACACACGCACATATTCAATCAAACAAAAAAAACAACATTACAACACATAAATCATGAGCAGCAAAAGCTGCAAACAACACAGCAGCTAAACATTACATTCTACCCAATCAAGTAGACAGCAAAACAGAGCATGGGATTCTTCCTTTTCATTTTCATTGGTAAATTACACATGCAATCAATCAGTCTTGAACTCAAGATCTCACCCCCCACCTTACAATTACAAGGGGAAAAGGAGACATTTAAGTTAGAACTCATTGGAGCATGGCATTTTCCAAATATAACATATAGACCTAGTTTGAATCAACATTTTAACAATAAGTTCAAAAAAGCTTGTAATAATTCACAATCTAGGTTCTTGGAAGGCCAAGAAGAGCATTTAGTTTAGTAACAGAGAAAGAAGCTGGTACCCTCATAGCTTTGAGTTGCTCTCCTTTTGGTTTCTCGGCAAATTCAACAATGCGGCCTTCTTCATCAATCTTCATCAGACCGAATGCAGTGGCACGCTTTTCATCCATGGGCAGAGCAGCCACAGTGATATCAGCATCAGTTTCCCTGTGCGCTTGAATAAATTTCTCATAATCCATTCGGTACAAATGGTCCCCAGCAAGAACCAGGAATTCCAGCACATTGTGCTCCTCAAAGAGCCACAAGTACTGCCTTACTGCATCAGCGGTACCCTGTAAATATCATCAAAACCAATAGTGTCATTTTGATAATATATAAACTAATATTGGTCCAAAACTAAATGAAAAATTTGCGCATTTATGAATATCTATGAGGCTAAATCCACAAGACTTGCCACTCAGTGGCATTGCATGATCTTCTTTACGAGGAGACTCAAGGTTTAAATCCCCCTCCCCCACTTGCAACAATTGAATTATCAAAAATAACTATAAGACCAAAATATTCTGTCTCTAAAATACAAGTACCGTATGAGTTCTATTTATATCCTCAAAGTTCATAAAGTTCTAATCGTCCCAGAAAATTTAAAATGCTCTTCATTTTTTCCTTCCGTACTTTCTTTAAGCTCAAGGGAAAAAAAAATGAAACATTGATGATAAATCAGAAACAAAAATACAACCTAAACGATATAATTTTTTATCCTAAAATATACTCCCTCTATCCCAAATTGTTAGTTCTAATTAGAAAACCCAACTTTTTAAGAGAATGTGATTTAATGTATGAAATGGTACAACATTCAGTTTAAACTCTAGAAAATGAGGAAGATTTAACTTTTTGAATAAAATAAAGGGTAACTGTAGGAAGTTAACAATATTGTGTTCATTAACTTTTCAAAGAGGACTATACTTTGGGACATCCCATAATGGTATAGAGGACCAACAATATGAAATGCAGAGACAAGTATAGGTTCTATAATCACCCCTTAATAAATAAAATTAAAAATTAAAAATGTGTGGACCGAATGACGAAATTAGTAATATTTCAAATTTTCATGGATGAAAATAGGTCCAATTAACATTTAGGTACACCACCGCACCCCTTGGTGTAGCAATCACTCCACCAATATAAATGCTTGTGGGATATGAGGGGCAAGGGCTGGGGTTCAAATATTTAGGAGAGAGCTTTCCACACATATACACTTAGATTAGGCGTAGAAATTCTATCTTGTAAAAAAAAAAAAAAAAAAAAAAAACATTTAGGTACAAATACTATACATTTCAAAATAATATTTTTGCGTATCTATAATAATTAGGGGTCTTGTTAACACGTAAAAGTACATTAAATATTCAATTATGAGCTACTATAACACCCCCTTTTGATTTTTTTTTTTTTTCAAAAAAGTAAATCAAACACCATTATGATGATTGATGAAGTACAATTAATTATTAAATACACTTTTTTTGCTTAAATTTTTTATAACATGTATTAAATTAACGCTATCACAGTCCTTAACAACAAAATTGATTCATACATAATTGAAAATCAAATATAATAAAAGTGAAATGATTGTGAAAAAAAAAAAAAAAAAAGGAAACCTGGAACCAATTGGGATTCTCAGGACTCTGTTGGGCAGCGAGGACTTCGACAAATCCTTCGTTTTTGTAACCACCCATGTTGCTGGCATACGCACGTGAGAGATGTCGGTTGAGAGAGGCTGAATTGAACTGAGTAAGCACATAGATCTTCGATACATTACTGTTGAGACAATTGCTCACTGGAATATCTATCAGCCTGTAATTCGCTCCCAATGGCACAGCTGGCTTCGCTCTCTTCTTCGTCAATGGGTACAACCTCGTCCCTGCTCCACCTCCTAAGATTATCCCCAGCACACTCTGACACAATATTTTTATAATAACGTGTTAAAAATTTCACAAATAGAGGCCGGGTTCGAACCCCAAATCTCGTATTTGACAAAAAAAGACTTTATAAAGTCATTTGTGATCGAATTTGAGATATGGGTTTTAACCCATTTGACCAAAAATCAATTGATGTCTTATCTTGTTGACAAAATGTAATCATGATGATGTAGACGTGATATGTTGAAAGAAAAAAGGTTTAAGAATGGCTTACTCGGCTGGCATCGGGGTCTAGACAAGTCTGGGAGTTTTTGGAATCGGAAACGGCTTTTGGAGACACGATTCTGGAGCATCTTCTGTAGTTGGTTGATGTTTTGCTGCTGCTGCGGCGGTTATGGATTCCGAATGCGGCGAGGTTGCTGTCGCCGTTACAGAGATTAGAAGCCGAGAATGAGAGGTTTCTTGGGCTGTCGGTGTGACCCAATTTCCATTTCCGGGTGTCTTTTGAAGAGTTGGATCCATTTGATGATGATGATGGGAGTTTCACCGCTCCAATCGATGCCATTGACGCCATTTTTGTTTGATTTTGAGAGAGAGAGAGAGAGTGGAGTGAGAGGAGAGTGTGGCTGTGAAGCTACTAGATACTATCACTGTACGTGTGTGTGGACTATATGTCTATGGGTGGCGGTGGAGTGTGCTCTCCTATTTATAACTATTTTTTAGATATTTTCTTTTTTTTAGTAATAATTATACAGTAAAATATATTTTTTTATTTTTTATATATAAATATAATGTTGATGTCACATCTTTTAACTATTTTTTAGATATTTTCTTTTTTTTAGTAATAATTATACAGTAAAATATTATTTTTTCTATTTTTTATATATAAATATAATGTTAATGTCACATCTTTTATTAGACTATCCCGTTCTTTACTACTTTATTATTATTATTATTATTATTTTAATGTATCCTGCTCGATACTCATAACATACTTGAAACGACCTCTTAATTGGACTTTTTGTTTTTTTATCCCAGATTTTTTTCATGAACCCAAATATGTATTTTTTTTTTAAATATTATACAAATAAACTACAAAAGAAATACGAAAAATTAAAGTCACTCTTAAGATATCTGGCTTAATGTTATGCTGGCCTAGACTTGACATAAAAATTTTAGGTTCAATTTATAAAATAATTTATTTATGAAGGTTGTGAGATTCTCATAAATAAAGTGAAAAGTGTTACAAAAAATAGTAATGTTACATACAAAAAAAAAATGACAGTATTTTTTACACTTGTTGATTTAACAAGTTTGTATTAATTTTCATCTAAACTTATTACTAACATTACTTTTTAAACTATCACTAAAAATTTACTACATCAATAAATGTCAAATTTCTTATCAAATATGTTTTCAAAAAAAAAAACTTATCAAATATTTTGTCTAAAAACTATCTTTAAAAAATTATCAGAGGGAAAGAAATTCTATAGTTTTATTATAAAATAAATTTTAAAATTAAAAAAAAATTGAAAAATAAAAAAGTTAGAGAGATGCGTCCTCGGGAATCGTTTTTCACACATTGGAGATTTCCCTTCATATTACGCAACGGACCTGATTGACTCTTGCTTCAGATACGCGCGCCGTTGGTTCTATCGGTGTCAGGGGGTAGTTTCGGTATTTCGGGTTTAATTTTTTAATGGTGTGAGTATGATTTTGTAGGGAGAACAAAGTCACAAAGGGCCAAAGAAGATTTTGGGATTGTTAATTAATTGGTGGAGGTGGAGATCATATATGTACTTATTCCAAATCGCAATCCTCACATGATACGTCACTTCACTTCACCACCGTCCATTATTTTTTTAAATAATTACAAAATATATTATTATAATACAAGTTGTATATTTATACATTATTAAAATAGGAATATCTGTTAAAGAGACGAGTGAGTATGCGTGAATGACCATATCATTGAAAGGGATCGAAATTGAACATGTGACTCCAGTAATGATGATTCTCAAAAAAAAAAAAAAAAAAAAAAAAAAAAAAGACTCCAGTAATGAAAGCTGAACCTCTGAAACTCAGGCTAGCGTATAGTATTTCTAACTTTTTATAAAAAAAACAAAAAAGACTAGCTTCTGGTAATATACATGACTTCAATTTTCTTTCTTTTATTTTTTGTTAGCAAAAAGAAGTTCAAAAATATTGTAGTTGGAATTGTCTATTCTAACCTAGGATCCAATCTTCCCTTTCCTATTGAAATAGCTATTGTTGATACCCAAATTTTCACACTTTGGATCAATAAATAAGGCCCAAAACCCATCAGGCCAAATCTTGGAGAATTGAAAGAAACAAGAATTATAACTCAAATCCATGTACAAACTAAATAGGCTAAAGAGTAACCAAAGAAAAGGTATTGTTGTAGAATACATGAATATGAGAATAAGTGGGCCCATAAGTAACCCAAAACCCTTACATCAAGGGAATGTTATAAAGTAAGCTCAAAATGGCCTAACCCATTTGTATAAAGAAGTTAGAAGAAGCTAGAGAAACTTGGAACCTTTGTTGGGCATTTCAACGAGAAGAGAGAGCACAGTAGAACAAAGAGGAGAAAAACTACATGGTAAAGTAGAGAAAAGTAAAGCCAATTGGAAAAGTGAGAGACCTAATAAGGGAGACTTCCCAAGTCCCAACTACAGAAGAGAAACCAACATATAAAGTAAGGGAAGCTAGGTATTTCAAAGAGAAAGCATAAACGAGGAAAAAGATGTTGTGAAATGAGAAAATTCTCAGATATTAAATGCTGCAAAATATCCAACAGGTAGAACACTACAGAACAGGGAAATTCCCAAGTTTCAAGTTGCAGAATAAGATCCAATAGGCAGAGCAAGGTAGGCAAATGCATTCACCCAATCTGTATCTTAGACATACAGAGGAGGTTTAACCTGTCATTGCCAAAATTCAGGGAGGTGTGGTCTCGTGGGCACGGGGGGAGGGGTGGGGGGGGGGGGGGGGGGGATGAAGATCCTAGTTATGGTAATCTGTCGCAACTCTTTAGAGATTGCTTTTGCTGGGAAAAACACTCATACCAAAAGAGAAAAAAGTTGTGGATTATCACTAGGTGCATGTTTTAGGTTCAGTTCACACCAAGCCAAATAGCATTAATGGTCTTCCACCATTTACGTTAAATAAAAACCAAACTGTAATCATAAACCCACCAAGAAACCAAAGAACTCTTCTATGGTTGTAACCTAAAAAAGAGAGGAAAAATAGTTAGACAAACATGGGCTCAAGAAATCAAAGGAAAAGCAAAAAGGGGTAAAAGACCCGCTCAATTTCAATTATAAAAGGAGTACATATCACTTGCCCAAAGGGAGAGGTAACACAAAGGGAAGAGGGAAAAAGAGAAAACAAAAAAAGAGGAAAAGATTGAGAAAATGTAAGGAGAGAATGTAATAAATAAGAGAAAATTAGTAGAAAAAAGGCTGAGAATTTGTACACATTAGTGTACTTGCACCCTTCTGCAAAATACACCTAGATTGAGAAATTACTGTAGAATAGTAGTATTGACATACATCACTAGGAAAACTTTCTCTCTCCCATGAGACGCATCTTAATATTCAATATTCATCTTAATATGGCCAATCTAACTCACATTCCAAATGTCACAGTTTTGTGCCAACTCTAGGCAATAAGACTATGTGAGTTGGAGTTGAAATCTTTTTAGCCCGATTCATTCTACATAATGTATTGTTATATCTGTGTGTGTGTGTGTGTGTGTGTGTGTGTGTGTGTAAATATATTATATTTGAGAATATGCATGTCTGCTAACATGTTGTAAACTAACATTTGCTTGGTGAATACTTTCTTTGGGTTTTAATATTTTTGTGTGCAGAATTATAATAGTAGAGGAAGAAGAGTAATGATTGTTAGGGTACATTTTTTTTTACACCTAATTTTATTAAAGTATTACCTATTTATTTTCAAACACCACTAAGAAGTTATTGGGCTTTCACAAAATATTTTTTGCCCTATTATTATGTTAACCACAAATATTTCATATCTTATTATCTAAATTGGTTCATGATATAAACTATTACAAAAAGGCCAAAAAAACTCATATCTTATCAAATTTTACTATTATTATTTAGTTAAGCACAAAACTAGCTCTATGAGCCCAATGCACACATCCCATCCTTTTTTTTTAACTCAAGACTACTAATGCTTGGCAATATTTCAAAAGCCCAATCCTCATTGGCAATATTAAAAGCTTAAGCTAGCTACTTGGCACTATTTTGTAAAAAAACCCAAAGTTATCAATACTTTGCAAAATATTATTTCATAAGTATTTTACTTAAAGTCCAATGATTAACAATGTTTTAAGTTCTTAAACCTATTACTACAATATTACAAACCTATGAAATCTATCTTATAAAACCCATGGTAACCATTTATGTTACGTGACACTATTCATTTTTTCAAAACTCATGGCAAACATACATCAAGCCCGTGAAGAATTATGAATTTGTGTTACTAATATAAAAACCCATGGAAAGTTATGATTTATTTTAAACCCATTATATTTATTTATTTCATACCATATTATAAACCCATGGTAACTATTTATGTTACGTAACACTATTCATTTTTCCAAAACCCATGGCAAACATATATCAAGCCCATGGAGAATTATGAATTTGTGTTACTAATATAAAAGCCCATGGAAAGTTATGAATATTTATTTTAGACCTATGACATTTATTTATTTCAACCATATTATAAACTCATGGAATTTATATAAGAACCCATGGTCACTATTTATCTTATATATTCTTAATATTTATTTCCAAAACTCATGATAATTATTCACCTTATTATGATTATCTATAGAAAAACCCATGAGAATATCATATTATTCCACTATTGTGGTTGTTACCATATTTTATTTGAAACCCATGGATATTGCCTCTATTTAAAACTCATGGCAAATATTATTCTCAAGAAATATTAGAGGTCATTATTTAAAAGCCCCAAAGAAAATATCATTTACAAAAATAATCCATAGCAAAAATTATGAGAAACTATACAAGTTGTTATTTAAAGCCCATGGAAATTAATAACCAAAACCTATCATAAATATTTATTAAAGCTCATGGATTTCTAACTTTTTATCAAAAAAAAAAAAAAAAAAAGACTAGCTTATAGTAATATACATGACTTCAATTTTCTTTCTTTTATTTTTTGTTAGCAAAAAGAAGTTCAAAAATATTGTAGTTTGAATTGTCTATTCTAACCTAGGATCCAATCTTCCCTTTCCTATTGATATAGCTATTGTTGATACCTAAATTTTCACACTTTGGATCAATAAATAAGGCCCAAAACCCAGCAGGCCAAATCTTGGAGAATTAAAAGAAACAAGAATTATAACTTAATCCATGTACAAACTAAATTTGGCTAAGAGTAACCTAAGAAAATGTATTGTTGTAGAATACCTAAATATGAGAATAAGTGGGCCCATAAGTAACCCAAAACCCTTACATCAAGGGAATGTTATAAAGTAAGCCCAAAATGGCCTAACCCATTTGTATAAAGAAGTTAGAAGAAGCTAGAGAAACCTGGAACCCTTGTTGGGCATTTCAATGAGAAGAGAGAGCACAGTAGAACAAAGAGAAGGGGAAAAACTACATGGTAAAGTAGAGAAGCAAAGCCAATTGGAAAGTGAGAGACCTAATAAGGGAGACTTCCCAAGTCCCAACTACAAAAGAGAAACCAACATAAAGTAAGGGAAGCTAGGTATTTCAAAGAGAAAGCATAAAGGAGGAAAAAGATGTTGTGAAATGAGAAAATTCTCATAAATTAAATGTTGCAAAATATCCAACAGGTAAAACACTACAGAACAGGGAAATTCCCAGGTTTCAAGTTGCAGAAAAAGATCCAATAGGCAAAGCAAGGTAGGCAAATGCGTTCACCCAATCTGTATCTTAGACATACAGAGGAGGTTTAAACTGTCATTGTCGAAATTCAGGGAGGTATGGTCTGGTGTCGGGGGGGAGGGAGGGGGGGGGGGGGTGAAGATCCTAGTTATGGTAATCTGCCGCAACTCTTTAGAGATTGCTTTTGCTGGGAAAAACACTCACACCAAAAGAGAAAAAAGTTGTGGATTATCACTAGGTGCATGTTTTAGGTTCAGTTCACACCAAGCCAAAAAGCATTAATGGTCTTCCACCATATACGTCAAATAAAAACCAAATTGTAACCATAAACCCACCAAGAAACCAAAGAACTCTTCTGTGGTTGTAACCTAAAAAAGAGAGGAAAAATAGTTAGACAAACATTGGCTTGAGAAATCAAAGGAAAAGCAAAAAGGGGTAAAAGACCCGCTCAATTTCAATTGTAAAAGGAGTACATATCACTTGCCCAAAGGGAAAGGTATCACGAAGGGAAGAGGGAAAAAGAGAAAACAAAAAAAGAGGAAAAGAATGAGAAAATGTAAGGAGAGAATATAATAAATAAGAGAAAATTAGTAGGAAAAAGGTTGAGAATTTGTACACATTAGTGTACTTGCACCCTTCTGCAAAATACACCTAGATTGAGAAATTACCGTAGAATAGTAGTATTGACATACATCACTACGAAAACTCTCTCTCCCATGAGATGCATCTCTCTTGAGTTTTTCAATATTCGTCTTAATATGGCCAATCTAACTCACATTCCAAATGTCACAGTTTTGTGCCAACTCTAGGTAATGAGACTATGTGAGTTGGAGTTGAAATCTTTTTAGCCCGATTTATTCTGCATAATGTATTGTTATATTTGTGTGTATGTGTGTGTGTGTGTGTGTGTGTAAATATATTATATTTGAGAATATGCATGTATGCTAACATGTTGTAAACTAACATTTTCTTAGTGAATACTTTCTTTGGGTTTTAATATTTTTTTGTGCAGAATTATAATAGTAGAGGAAGAAGAGTAATGATTGTTAGGGTACATTTTTTTTTACACCTAATTTTATTTAAGTATCACCTATTTATTTTCAAACACTTAGAAGTTATTGGGATTTCACAAAATATTTTTTGCCCTATTATTATGTTAACCACAAATATTTCATATCTTATTATCTAAATTGGGTCATGATATAAGCTATCACAAAAAGTCCAAAAAACTCATATCTTATCAAATTTTACTATTATTATTTAGTTAAGCGCAAAACTGGCCCTATGAGCCCAATGCACACATCCCATCCTTTTTTTCAAAACCCAAGACTACTAATGCTTGGAAATATTTCAAAAGCCCAATCCTCATTGGAAATATATCAAAAGCCTAATTCTCATTGGCAATAATAAAAACTTAAGCTAACTACTAGACACTATTTTGTAAAAAAACCCAAAGTTATCAATATTTGACAAAATACTATATCATAAGTATTTCACTTAAAGTCCAATGATTAACCACGTTTTAAGTTCTTAAACCTATTACTACAATATTACAAACCTATGAAATCTATCTTATAAAACCCATGGTAACCATTTATGTTACGTGACACTATTTATTTTTCCAAAACTCATGGCAAACATACATCAAGCCCATGAAGAATTATGAATTTGTATTACTAATATAAAAACTCATGGAAAGTTATGATTTATTTTAAACTCATAATATTTATTTATTTCATACCATATTATAAACCCATGGTAACTATTTATGTTACGTAACACTATTCTTTTTTCCAAAACCCATGGCAAACATATATCAAGCCCATGGAGAATTATGAATTTGTGTTACTAATATAAAAGCCCGTAGAAAGTTACGATTATTTATTTTAGACCTATGACATTTATTTATTTCAACCATATTATAAACCCATGAACTTTATATAAGAACCCATGGTCACTATTTATCTTATACGTTCTTAATATTTATTTCCATAACTCATGATAATTATATTATTCACCTTATTATGAATATCTATAGAAAAACTCATGTGAATATCACATTATTCCACTATAGTGGTTGTTACCATATTTTATTTGAAACCCATGGATATTGCCTTTATTTAAAACCCATGGTAAATATTATTTTCAAGAAATATTGGAGGTCATTATTTAAAAGCCCCAAAGAAAATATCATTTACAAAAATAATCCATAGCAAAAATTATGAGAAACTATACAAGTTGTTATTTAAAGCCCATGGAAATTAATACCCAAAACTTATCATAAATATTTATTAAAGCTCATGGATTCATTTTATTTCTACTAACAACTAAAGCCCATGTGAAATAAAAATTCATAGCAATATATGGTAACCTTGTCCATTTTGTAGGGCTCACAATGAGAAAACAAAAGGATAGGCCCAAGTGGAGAGAACCACCAAGTTAGAGACCCACCAAAATACTCAGCTTTCATGGCCAAGCTCAACGTGAAATCTCAACCAAAACAGCCCATGTGTGCAAACTGACCTCACTGGAGAACTCCATTCAATTCTACCTTCCGCTGGAGGTTACCTCAAGAAGCAACCAAGCTTTCAAATGAAATTAGGAGCTAACCACCTGTCCCACTGCCAACTGTGACATGAAAAATACCAGTGGCTGACACCTAAAGGCTAATGGGCAATAAATACCCTTCTTCCCCAATTTTTGGTCACAACTCAAGGAAGCCATAACCTAGACCTCCAAGCTCATGAAATCCTCAACCAACTAGTTTATTTTTTTACTAAAAATGTATGTAATTGGTTCATGAACCAAGCCCATGAATCCTATAGGGGAAAATTAGGGAAAAGTGGTTTGGAGGGTATAATGGGGTGTCCAGCAAAAGCTTCTAGTAGAGGCATCAATGGTTGACACTTGGCTTGAAGTGTCAACCAACCCTTTTGAGCTCTGATCCTAATAGCAGCAAGCAAGATCTCTAGTGCTCATACTTGCTCTAAATCTATTGGACGAAATTAATCTTCAAATCCTAGCATTTAATTCCTAGATTATGAGCATCTCAGCCTCCAACTCCATTACCCAAATAAGCAAAACACCCAAAAAGAAAATCTCACCATTTTGGACCAAATCTTAAAAAAGATATTCTAAGATTTTGCTACTATCAGACCTGGTCCTTTCTATATTTTGCTAATCAATCCCTTAAACTTCACTGTAAAAGGGAACTACTACCATCAATGGAGGACAACAATCTTATCATAAAATTCCTCACCCATTATACTATTTTCAGCCCATAAGTCAGTCTCTTAGTTCAGAAACTAGCCTTTAGTCCATAAATGCTCATATACACTTACCCATAAAAATCACATTCCATCCTCTCAGAAAATCCCAGCACCTTAAAATAGTCATAAACAGTCCCTCTTTACACCATCCCGAAAATGGCTAAACATCACTTCATCTCTCTTCCATATTTCCATATGACTCATACTTTCCATAAAGTCATTTCCATCACTTACTATACATATATATTCATCATTATGGGCATTATATGGCACATGGAGATCTTGTTTAAACATTTGTTGCACTAGATGGACACTCTCTATCTCCCTTCATTCCATCCTATTTTTCCTCTTTTACTTGTAATTATGAAGCCTTTAATCCTTGTTTATTATTATTGTAATGAAAGTCATAATGTTTTGGATACTATGGAAGTTTTCCCTTATGTTGATTTAATAATAATAAGGAAAACATATGATTTTTACCATGTAAACGCACTTATTAACCTGTTAGACGTCTATCGCTAGAGGTCTATCATATTCACTGTTGGACCGTTTTTCCTCTTGTGTACTTGTTATAATGGGCCCACTTTTATATTAGCCAACTATGGAGGAAATGCATAATTTTTACTATGTAAATACATTTATTGGTTTTCCAAACATCTACTGTTGGATGTTTCTCTTGCTTACTGCTAGACTATTATTTAAGCACTTGTTGTTGTGGACCATCCTTTGTGCTAGCTTATATTTGCAGGAGGTATTTTTGGGGCCTTATTATAATCTTTGTTGGATGTAACCTAGACCTTGTGCAAAATGGGTCTTTCACACTTCACCAATAGCCTTTGGGCCATGTTCCAAGCCTAAAGTCGAGCCTCAGTCTTGACTTCCCTAACATCATGTGGGTGACGAAAAATGCCCCCAACAATGATTACTCTGCAAAAAGTGGAGAACAACCCATTATATTGAGTAAATCTCGTTGCACAGCAAAAAAAATGTTTCTTCTGCAAAAAGTGGAGAACCCTTTAGTGATAGTAGAAAAGGAGAATAAGCTCATTTTACAGCTGCACTCCTTGGACAGAACTTAATATTTGTGTAGAGACTGGAAGCGGCAGAATAAGACCCTAAAGCCCATTTCGTGAAAGTGTCTGGCCTGACATCCTTCTTAGAAAAAGACCAAACAAAAAGATGTCTAATATTATCAAGACACGTGTCTAAGTGTAAAATATGAAAAATTGACCCTTAACCGCTATAAAAAAAATTACAAATTTAATAATAATAATAATAATAATAATAATAATAATAATAATAACAAAGAAAGTAATTAAAGAGTTCAAATACTGAAAATCGAGAATATCACAACTTATGTTTTGATGTGTATTTATCATGACGTAGTGTATTGATTTTGTGTGATTTTCTTTAAAACAGTTCATAATTAAAAAAAATAAAAATAAAAATAAAAGACAAAAAAAAGAAGAAAAGAAAAGTAGTAAGTAACAAAACACATTTGCCTCTTAAAGATAACCCTTGAATTCATAAGAAGAGAGCCTAGAATCTACCAAAAAATAATAGAGACTTTGAAAACTTATTAAGCTGAATAATGAACTTCAATTTCCATTTATAGGCTTAGAGGTCAATTTAAAAGCTCTGTAAAAGTTGACTGATAAGAAAATATATACTAAAATTGATTCTAATTAATATCCTATCATGATGGAGCCTTAATTTGACTTTAAAAGCATTAAATGCATAAAAAAAATCAAGGAAATAATAACCATAAACCTAAAATTCTAAAAATTAGCACCAAAAAAAAAAAAAAAAAAAACTTGCAAATTCCCTTCTACATCAAATCTCTCCAATTGGAAAAAACTCGCCATGGAGTTAATATTTGAGATCTAAAATCCTCTGTTTCAAGCCAACAAATATTTTGAATACTCTAGTCCCTTCATCTTTGCAACTCATCAAGGGAATAAATAAATCAACTTGATTTTTTTTCTCTTTGGTCCTTATGCAATTAACTAGATTTAGCAAATAAGAGTCAGCAATCCAATCAATCTTTCAACCCCAATAAAATCTGTAAAATTTGATGTGTTTCCTTCCACTAAAATAATAGGATATTGAGATTCACAATCATCTAATTAGGTTTCATTGAGATCTTTGACAATGTTCTCTACAATTTATGTCTCGTGATCTTTTACTTCACTGTAATCTTTATCAATTGACTTAAGGCTCTGTAAAACTTGACTGATGTGAATATATTTTTTTTAAAACATATCCTAATTGTTGCTCTACCATAATATAACCCTAATTTGACTCTCTTTTTTTTTTGGTCAAGGAAACCCCTAATTTTACTTAAAAAGCATTTAATGCACCTAAATCAAAGAAATATTAAATCCTAACCTAAAATTTAAAAAATTACATATTTAAAAATACCAAAATTAATAAATAGAAAAAAAATAACTTGCATATTGTATCCTACATCATATCATTTTAATAATGGTATCATATCAAGTTACACTTGTTATAACTTCTTATTTATGTTATATCACTTAATATTTTTTTATTAGATTAATATTTAAAAAATTATACCCCATTGGATTCTAAGTTCTCGTTCTTCTTAATGTACTCAATAAATTTCATGATCAAGTGTTATTTACTAGTTAATTTAGCTGACTTCTCATGCTTGGTTGCAAATCTCTTAGTAAGAATAAAATCCAAGTAACTTCACAGGTGGTGCTTGCCATAGATCTATATTCAGCTTTAGCTGAAGATCTTGATACCATTGACTGCTTCTTTGATCTCCATGAAATCAAAGTATCTCCAAGAAAGACACAATATCCAGTAAGTGATTTCCTTGTATCTAGGCATCCTGCCCAGTTAGCATCACAGTATGCCCTCAATTGTAAATCTGAATCACTAGGAAAGAAAACCCCTTGTCCAAGTGTACCTTTGACATATTGCAAGATTCTTGTTGCAGCCTGCATATGAGGAACTCTTGATTTGGCTAAAAATTGGCTTAGCTTGTTCATAGCATATGTGATATCAGGTCTACTAATTGTCAAGTACATCAATTTACCTATGAGCCTTCTATACTTGCTTGAATCTAATAGAAGTTCACCACTATCCTTTGACAGTTTCAATTGTTGTTCCATTGGAGATTTAGTAGGCTTACAACCCATCATGCTTGTTTCCTTTAAAATGTCTAAAGCAAACTTCCTTTTGGCTTAAGCTTACTCTTTTCTTGCTTCTAGCAATTTCAAGTCCTAAGAAGAACTTAAGTGATCCAAGATCATTAATTCCAAATTTAGCATCTAGAACTGACTTCAAAGTTGCTACACAAGTGGGATCATTTCCTGTGATGACCATGTCATCCATATAGACCAATAAAGCTATGAACAAAGAGCCTTTAGCATGAACAAAAAGAGAGTTATCAGCAGTAGATTGAACAAATCCAAGTTGCTGAATAGTGTATGACAGTTTTGTATACCATTGTCTTGAAGCTTGTCTCAAACCATAAAGGGATTTAAGTAGCTTGTAGACAACAGGAGGAGCAAATGAATTTGAAGAAGAAGAGGCAATTGAATTCCCCCCTTTACTATGAAAACCAGAAGGCAATGACAAGTACACTTCTTCATCTAAATCCCCATGTAGAAAAGCATTATTTATGTCCAATTGGTGAAAGGGCCAACACCTAGTAGCTGCTAAAGCAATAAGGACTGTAACAGCGACTGTCTTAGCAACAGGAGAGAAGGTCTCAAGAAAATCAATGCATTTCCTTTGTGTGTACCCCTTAGCCATAAGTCTGGCCTTGTATCTCTCCACTGTTCCATCATGATTCAACTTAATCCTATACACCCACTTTCACCCAATAGGGGTTTTACCAGGAGGTAAGGTGGTAAGCTCCTAAGTCTAAGTTTGTTCAAGGGCCTGAATTTCTTTGTCCATTACTGCTCTCTGAATAGGATCTTTAACAGCTTGGAAGAAGAATTATGGCTCTTGAGGTGATGTGCTAACTACCAACAGATATGATTGATAACAAGGCTTTAAATGGGAGTAAGTGAGCCCATCAGCCACATCATAAGGTGCACTAGAAACATGAGTAGTAGCACAAGCATAATCTTGTATGTAGACTAGTTTAGTGGATTGCCTAGATGATCTTCTAATAGGTGCTGATGGTGGTTCATGAGCTAATATAGAAGAAGGTACTGATGTGACAGAAGTAGGAACTGAAGAATCAATAGAATCAAAAGCTGCAGGAGAGGAATCAGAATGGAGAGAAGAAACCTGAACTGGAATAGGATCAAGAACAAGATTTGAACAAGTAATAGACTCATTTTGGATAGTAATAGTAGTAACAAAAAAATCATTCCTTGAGCTGGAAGACGCAAGACCATCAACTTCAGTAATTGAAGTAAAAGGGTTTGAAATTGAGGCTTTACCATCAATAAAAGGAAATATGTTTTCATTAAAAACCACATCTCTAGATATGAAAACAGCATTTGTGGACAAGTCTAAAACTTTGTAACCTTTTATGCCAAAAGGATAGCCTAGAAAGACACACCTCCTTGCTCTTGCTGCAAATTTGGACCTGTTATGTGCAAGTGTAGAAGCATAACAAAGGCAGCCAAAGATCCTTAAATGAGCATAGGAAGGAGGACTGCCATAAAGGACCTCATAAGGGGTTTTGTGAGATAGAGGTGTACTAGGAATCCTATTAATCAGATATGCAGCAGTTAAAACACAATGCCCCCAAAGATGTAAAGGTAATTGAGAATGGAACATTAGTGACCTTGCTACATTCAAGATATGTTGACGTTTCCTCTCTACAATTGCATTTTGCTGAGGAGTTTCAACACAGCTCAAATGATGCAAAATGCCCCTTTTAGCAAAGAAATCACTCATGATGAATTCAGTTCCAGTATTAGTTCTAATGACCTTTACTTTCCTAGAAAATTGTGCTTCAACAATTTAACCTATGTACATCTAGAGCAATCATCCACTATAGTGAGGAAGTATTTGCAAGAATCAATGGTAGATACAGAAAAAGGACCCCACAAATCACAATGAATCAAATAAAAACAATTCTCAGAAAATATGTAAACTTTCATTAAAAGGCAATCCTTTTTGTTTGGCAAAAGGACAAACATCACAAAAGAAATCTTCATTTGAATCACAAATCTGTACATTATTTGACTTGAGTAAATTCAGCTTGGCATTGGAAGGATGCCCCAACCTTAAGTGCCATATATGTGGCTGAGATTTATTAACAAAAAAAGCAGCTGAAATGAAAAAAGAGATAGAATTGCTATCTTCCAGCAGGTAGAGGCCATTGCACTCTTTACCTAGACCAAGTGTGCTCCAACGAGCAAGGTCCTGGATGAAACACAAGTTACCAAAGAAAATAAGGCAACATAGGACAGATTTGGCAAGTTGGCTAATTGATATGAGATTAAAGCTAAAGATGGAACACAAAGAACATTATATAATATGAGATTTTCATTGATTTTGATAGTCCCAATATGTGTGACTAAGGCTACCTCACCATTGGGCAAATTTACATGAATGTTCAATGTGGCAATTATTGTGGTGAAACAAGACACAGAATGCACGATGTGGTCAGTAGCACCTGTGTCTATGACCCAATCAGTAGTTCCAAAACAAGTTCTATTAACTAGTTTAGCTGAAAAGATGGAATGTGTCAAATTTGGACTGAAAGCAAGATTAGAGACAATACGTGACATAGTTTCAAGGTAATTGTTATGAGCTTTGGGATGTGGATTAGTGGCTGCCACACCAGTAGTAGTAGGAACACTAGCAAATGAACACACATCAACAGCTCCAGAACCCAAATTAGCCAATCCATTACCAGTACTCACATTGGCTACATGATGATTCTCACCAGAGTTACAACTAGCATTGAGGAAGGCCAACAATTGCTCACACTGAGCTTTAGAAATAGGACATTGAACTGAACCACTCTCAGTTGCTATTCTTGGATTGCAAGCGACTTGATTAGCACTTGATCTTCCTTTTGGTTTATATCCTGGTGGATAATTGTGTAACTTGTAACATTTATCAATTGTATGTCCAAGCATGTTGCAGTGAATGCATAAAGGTCTCTCCCTTTTGTTGTTTCCTTTGTTCCAAGTATGATTACTAGAGTTACTTCCCTTCAAATCAGCATACATTGCTACTGAATCAGGCTTTATAGTGTAAGATCCTCTATGTCCTACACTCTTGTGAGACTCTTCTTGAAGAACCAAGGCATAAATCTTGCTAATCGAAGGAAAAGGCTCCTGCATCAGAATTTGAGTCCTTATAGTCCCAAAATTCTCATTCAAACCCATCAAAAACCTTATAGCATAAGTCTTGTCATGAGAAACACTTAGGGTTTTGATTGCTCCACAAGTACACTCTGGTAATGGCAGCAAATTAAGCAGTTGGTCCCATAGCTTCTTGAATCTTGTGAAGTATTTTGTGACTGTCATCTGGTTCTGAGAGATGTTAGAAATCTCCTTCTTAAGATTGTAGATTTTGGGATCACTACCCTACGAAAAGAGTTTTTGCAATTCAAGCCACATCTCTCTAGCAGTTTGATAGTACATTACGCTGCTAGATACATCAATGTGCATGGAGTTGATCATCCATGAAATCAGCATTGTGTTGCAACTTAACCAATCTTCATAGAAAGGAGATTCTGGATCTGGTTCAGCAATTTTGCCATTAATGAAGCCTATCTTCTTCTTGGCAGTGAGAGCTAAGATCATAGCCCTAGACCAAGAGTGATAATTCTTCATTCCAAGCAGTGGTTGTGTAACTAAGATGTTGCCTAGATTTTTATTTGAATTGAGAAAATATGGATTTGGAAGATTTAAAGAATTGATTTCAGTGTTTGGTTGAGAGGTATGATTGGTTTGATCGCTCGATTCAGGGGACACCATGGATGGTGCTCAAGAACTCAATTGAGGGAGACGAAGATCAGAGACAATGAGATTATTTCTCAAGAAAATTCTTCAGAAGTTAAAAGATTGAATTTTCTCGGGAAAATATCTGGTCAAAGAGAGAAAATTGCAAAGGGATTGGCTAGGAAATCAGTGAATCTGTGCTAGCCAAGGCTCTGATACCATGTAAAAAGTGAGAGCTCTCTCTAAATAAAACTCTGTTTTATTGAAGAAAACTGAGCAATACAACCCACACCATTGAATAAAATACAATCGCCTAGCTATTTATATAGAAGAGCTATCTAATAAAACTAAAGAAAAACTAATTTCCACTTTTGAAGGGAAAAGTGGCTATAAGCTTATACCACAACTACCTATGATTACAAGAATTTATATCAGAGCCTTATCTCCCCAAGCAACGTGGTAGCAATTCCTCATAACAGTGTATAAACAAGTCATGGTAAGGTATGGCTTTTATTGTCTCCATAAAGTAGCTCATGAGTCATGTCCATTACCTCATGCTCTGCCCTTGGGATCGTGATCTTGCCTTTCACTGCACTGGTATCAATTCTGGACTTATCTTCCACAACACTAGCATTAGTCCTAGCATCACCAGCATTGAGATTGATCTCATCAAGTTTAACAACCTTGAACTCCAAGTTGAATTACATGACAAATT
The DNA here is from genome assembly GCA_023736055.1 of Quercus glauca. Taxonomy (NCBI): domain Eukaryota; kingdom Viridiplantae; phylum Streptophyta; class Magnoliopsida; order Fagales; family Fagaceae; genus Quercus; species Quercus glauca. The sequence continues at coordinate 28,923,670 of CM043318.1, read as the reverse complement.
ATCAACACTCAAAGCTGCAAACAACTACCCATTATTCTCTCACGAGTTCGTTCGTCGACATGGGCGTTATTTGATAGGCATAATGAGACCACATGGTTCTTATCTTATTGGACATGTCATTTTATAGCCAAAATCTGAGCCAGAAGGATATTTCCCCGCAATGAATTTAATTGAAAAGCCCGAATTTGTGAGTGCAATCAAGGAAGTCTCTCAGACCTGTTTTGTATGGCAATGCTTGGTACCTTCCCTGGTTACTGGTTCACCGTGTTCTTCATCGAAAAGCAAGGCCGGTTTATGATTCAACTTCTTGGGTTCCTCTTTATATCAGTATACATGTTTGTGATGGCGTTCCACCTTGACTACCTCAAGGAACATGACGAGCTGTTCGCGTTGTTATACGGGCGAACGTTTTTCTTTGTAAACTTTGGACCTAATAGCACAACCTTCGTGTTATCAGCCGAGTTGTTCCCGACCCGGATGAGGTCCTCGTGTCATGCTCTGAGCGCAGCTGCTGGTAAGGCTGGGGCAATAATTGGAGCCTTTTGGGTGCAAAACTTTACTTCGAATGGTGATCAAGGAAGGATTAAGAAGGCAATTACGATTTTGGCAGTTACCAACATGTTAGGGGTTTTCTTCACATTCTTTGTGACCGAGACCATGGGAATGTCTTTGGAGGAAATATCTGGTGAGGATGAACGTGGCAATGACATAACACAGGAGTTCGCTACACACTCGGTTTCACGGGCTGCAGCAGGAACTAATTACGGGGAGTCTGTGAAAGCATATCAAGTACGTGGGAAATCAAATAAGTAAACAAAAGAAATATTGTCTTTTGCTCTTATAGCTACTTAATTTGTTTTTTTAATTATACGTGTCTAGATGTGTTCTACAAATAAGAACTGCTAAATGTTGTAGCTTGTGACTTCAAAGAAGCTTGGGCAAAGGGTGAAGCTACTTTTTGTTTTTATTTTTGTGTGTTTTATTTTCTATTTTTTCCTTGTAACAGTGAAGCGTTTTTCTATATACGTGGGAAGTTCTTAAGTAGTACCAGACGAGTCCAAATTTTCTATTTCGTTTTTCCTGCTTCACTCTATACTTTACTAATAAAAACTTACAACATGTTTATCTAATTAATTAAATACTACTATTAATTAATAATGGTAGTATTAATAAGTTAATAATGGTAGTATTTAATTAAATAAGTGAACATGTGACAAGTTTTTATTTGTGGAATATAGAGTGGAGCAGAAAAAGTAGGATAGAAGATTTGGACTCACATGGTTAGCTTACTAATCTTGTACTTTGGGCCAAAAGAAAAGAACCATGTCATTCAAAATATGGCAAATTACAACTTATTTACTTGTGATTTGGCTGAAATTTAAATTACCTACATGTAGTTTGAAATTTGACACTTTACCCGCCTGTAGTTTGACCGAAATTTAAATTGTCTACCTGTGGTTTAAAATCGCATGATGCAAGTGTTTCGCTAGATCTTTTTTTGATCTTATATTTTTATGTTTTTGGAGGAGAGGGATATAAAAGTTGAGCATAATTACATATTTAGCTAGGTTTTTAACAAATGTGGGTTACAGAACTCTAACTAAGTTAACCTTAAGTGAGTAAAGTGTTAAATTTCAAATCACAGGTAAGCAACTTAAATTTCAGTCAAACCACAAATGAGTTCAGTTTTTACAACACGCTACGATCACGTGAGTGATGAAGATAAGGGCTTGGCCTAAAAGATGGGATCAATTATTCTGATATGCTGGCTGGGGAGCTTGGGGGTGGGAGATGAAGGTTTGTGGAGAAATAATAAATGGAGGGTGATAGCAAAGAGGAGTGACAAACCGATAACGTTTTTGGCAAGAAGGTGGGGCCGAAATTTGAGTCAGCGGTTGTTTTTCTTCTCCATGTGTGCTTTCTTGGTCTGCGGCAGTGAGTAGGAAAATTGAAAGGAGGTTTTGTTGGTTTATATGCGTAGGAAAGTTGAATGAAAGTTTTAGGCTTGGTTTGGTTGGGGTGTACCGTTAGTTATACAAAAAAAAAAAAAAAAAAAAAAATGCACAAGAAGATTAGTTTTATCGATCACAAGGAGATAATTAAGTGTAGTGATTTATATTTATCTCTTAGAGATATTTATTTTTTGGTATTCATCTTGAAGAGGAAGAAGGTTTAGAGTTGGGATTAGACTAAATACCTAAGTCTTCTAAGAAAGATAATTTAAAGGATTTTTTTTTTTTTGAGTAAAATAATTAAAAGGATTTTGATAACAGAGGTGTATGCTAGTTAATATTTGTAAAGTCCATATTTATTGACTTTATTCAGTGAAAACTCTATATTTATTTTCTTTCAATTTTATTGAATATTTCTGGGCTTAATTGTATTTTAGGGTAGAAAGTTTCATTGTATTCAGTCATATAATCTTTGTAAAAGTTTCATTCTGAGCTAACTCATGACCTCAGGCGACTTACTTAGCCAGCAAGTGACACATGGCAGAAGATCCAGGTCGTGATGAGATCGCGAACTGCACTGGCAGTCTGCCTTGTTTCTTGATCTGTTTTATGTGCGCATCAAATAGCCAACACACGCACTCTATGCATGTTGAACATGGTTAGGGTCTGATTATAACCTCCTATTTTCACATCGTTCTATTCATCCCACCTTGTATAGGAAGAGAAAGCCTTTGCCTTTGAGCCTAAATACTCTTATCCTTTCTTCTCCATCACTCTCAACATTTGTCATCCCTACGAGAGTTTTTTTATTTATTCCCTTCATCTCATATACATACAGTTGACCCTTGTGAGATATGAGGTAAGCTATGGAAACTTAGGAAGCCATTTCAAATCCAATTCTCTTAATGGTGCTGTTCCATTGGCTATTCAATGAGAAAGTATACTATGTTTTGGTAATACTAACTCAACATCTGTTTTGGTATTTCCTACTTAATAAATGACTGATACCTAATTGAAAAAACCAGCCAAGTTTAACAGCCCATAACTTTCAACACAGAGCTCTAAATGATGCAATACTAGAACCATTGAAAATTTCACTACGACACCTTTCCGGAAACAAGAAGAACAAAGAAACAGAGTTCATTAAGGCCTCTAACCAAGTGCAGGAATTTGGTACCATGAAGTGAGAAAGTATTGGGGAGTGCTAGAAAATGGGAATAATTGTCGCACTCGCATTAAAGTAGAGCCCAGAAAGCTGAGCCCATTCTAAGGGTGGGCCTAGCACTAGGGGTATCTCCTTTAAATTCCAGGCCTTCCTCAGTCTTACATAAGCATTAAATATCCTCTTCAATTTCCCCAAACACTCTAAAAATGTCCTGAATTTTCTAGAGCCTTCACCTTCGTACAAAGTCAAAATTCTTCAAGGATAATTTCTAAGCCCTTTTTTTTTCCACCACTTTTCCCTTTGTTTTCATGCTCCATTGTTTGAATAAAAATGTTGTGTGCTTGTATGTCTATGGTGTGAATATACTTTGTGGTTCATTTCTAAGTATGTTTTTTTTTTTTTTTTTGCTGAATGAAAAAAAAAAAAAAATTTGTTGAATATGTGAATAGTGTTTTAAGTATGTTTAGAGTAGGATTGGATTTTCCATATTACGAACAGTGTTTTAATTTATAGGCATTTATATGGATAAATTATTGAATATGTGAATATTGGCTTGCTTACCCATTGTTTGTTGGCTTAGACTTTGCTTGACTAAAAAATGGGTATGGTCTATATATATATATATATATATATAATCATTGTTGAAATGTTACTTTGCTTAGTAAATCCAATTTCCACGTGCTTGTTTGGATAGGAATAAATATATATACACGTGAACATGTTGGATTTTGAGATTTGTGACATGTTGGTAAATCACCTTGCATAGCATATTCATCTGGTGCTTTTCACTATGGCAAGGTGCCCAATAGTGAGGTGAAAAGTAATAAATAAAGAGAAACAAAATGCTATTAATTAGGAAGAAATAAACATCTGGCAGTTTTTTTTTTTTAAACATTATAAATCTAAGTATAAAAAATAAGTAACTTTTGCAAAGTTATATGATGCGTAAATTGTATAAGGAGAGAAGGGATTAATGTGTGTTGAAATGGATGAGATTCAATTGTTGAATATGTAAGAATTGGCCATGGACTTCTATTTATTGGATTTTTTTTTTTCTTAAAACTAGTTGAATGTGTAACTTAATTAATTAAAATGCATGAGTGTTCATTACTATGTTGTGGTTATATTCAATAATGGATCGTGATGCCATATCAAAAGCTATCTTTAAAGTTTAAAGTAGTTGGAGCATATAGAGAGGATGGCTTGACCCATGCGCCAAGTGCACGCGTTAATGTTTGTTGCTGGTAATTTATTCTAGTTTGTTGGTAATTTATGCGCCAAGTGCACGCGTTAACAAACACTTTCCAAATTTCATATGGATTTACTAATTAAATGATCACATTTTATACAGTCGAGAGACAAAAAGTACTTTATGTATATTAAAATGAATTGAGATTTGTTTCCTGAACAACTTGATTATAAATTAAATATATTGGAATCTAATTTGAGAGAGAGAGAGAGAGAGAGAGAGAGAGAAATCAACGTTTCATTGAAATCCAGCTCTGAACAACCGGATTATTATATAAACATTAAAATTTGCGTTCAATATACCAGCTAAACAACATATGATTCCCATAATTTCAGAAATACATATTATGGGCTTATTGTTTAACTTAAAATCTAAAAGATAACGGACACTGATTTATTACATTACACATAGCCGCCTAATATCTGTCACCACGGACACCAGATATAGCCTATCGGTGTTCAAAAACCTATTCACATAGTTAACAACAAAACGTGTTGTTGTCCATGTCCGCCGCCATGCTGACCATGTGGAAGATGTCCTCCGCAATGACCATGTGGGTGATGTCCTCTGCCACCACGATGAGCATGCGGGTGATGTACTCCGCCGTGACCAGGATGAGTATATGGCTGATGTCCTCTGCCACCACGATGAGCATGTGGCTGATGTCCTCCGCCATAAGCATGATGAGCATGTGGTTGATGTCCTCCACCACCATGACAACGCCCTCCTCCTCCTCCTCCTCCTCCTCCTCCATGATGATGGCCCCCTCCGTGAGGACCATGACCAAGACCGGCGTAATGCCCAGCGCCACCATGACAATGCCCTCCTCTTCCGCCATGTCCATGTCCACCGTGATGTCCTATGCCATGACCAAGTCCATGTCCATGTCCTCCATGATGTCCCACACCGTGGGGTGGAGTATGATGATGATTTCCGTGGTGAAACATTTTCTAATGTATTGCTCAAATCAAAGCTCAGGAAGTGAGTTTTTAGTGAGGATGTTGGTAAGGGGTGTATGTGTATTTATAGCTTTATAAATCGTGATGTGAACAGAAGACAAAGCCTAAAAGTCAACCTTGCTAAGCTATTACTTGGAGCGGAAGTTTAAACCGCGTACCTCCACAACCACACGATTTTAACTCGGTCATACTTGGAGTGGAAGTTTTATAGTGTTTTATTTTATCACAATGCGAACTGTCCGTGTGAAGTTGTGAAATAGAAGGAGATACTTTTCTTCTTAGTTAAGTTAAATATTGTATGGTCGGCTATACCGAGTTCATAGATGATTTGTCGTACAAAAATTTAATATTTTTTAAATGATCAGCTGCATGATTGGGGTTCACCTTACCCATTCATACGTATAGTCAAAGTGGATGATTAAGGTTGTTTGATTTTTTTGATAGGAATGAATGAGAGCAAAAATTCATTCAGCAACTAGCTAGTACTAGCAACATGCGCAAGTCTTTTACGTAATCCTTATCCTTAATTTAACAACACCTCAACGTCATAAGGAAGTTCTAGATACAAAATGAAATCTTTTTTTGGATTCCATGTTTAGTATCTTCATCCCATTCTAAACTTGACACTTTTTTTCGCTAGATTTCATGCAATATAGGTATTTGAAAGATTTTTTTTTTTTTTTTTTTACTATTAAAAATAAAAGGATAAATTACAAATTATACCCCTAAAGTTTGGGGGTGATTAGATTTTACACCCTGAAGTTTCAAAATTTGAATTTTAGCTCCTGAAGTTTGGTAATGTTTGGATTTTACACCAAACTTCAGGAAGTAAAATCCAAATTCTGAAACTTCAGGGTGTAAAATCTAATCATCCCCAAACTTTAGGGGTGTAATTTGCAATTTTTCCAAAATAAAAATAAAACCGTAGTATTATTTCCATGCAATGTACGGTTTAGTTAAAAATTTATATGTAAATAAATCAAAAATATATTAATAATTAATGAGTCATACAATAACACCATATTAATTTATAAATATATTAAATCACTTTGTACAAACACCATTTATGACTCCATATAAAAAACATGCAATACGACATATCCAATATAAAAAATAAAAATAAAAAATACCTCGCCTTTTTTCTTCGCAGAACCCATTACAGATTTTTTGCAAAATTAAATATTTATGAGTATCTATCAATACCATATTTTTTCCGACCTCGATTCATGCGTCAAAACAATTGCAACATTTAAAACCTCTCTGATAGCAATTAAGACCAAAAACTCCAATTAGGAATGGTAAAAAAAGATGACTTTTTGATCTAACCGTCTGATCTAGTTGAATTTGGACCATCTCATAGGTCATAGTTTTCCCTTCGAAACGATAGTTCAATGGTCAAAATAGGAATTAAAACGGATGAGATATCAATAAAAGCTCAAGATCCTAATTAGAAGTTTCACTTTTTTAGGTTAAACATACAAGTTTTGGACCAGTTTTGTACAAAAAAACTGGACAAATCGGGCAAGAATGGGAGTCATCCGTTTGAACCAGTTTGAAGAATGAAGCTTCGACTACCTCTCACAAAGAGGGCTTGATGATGTCTACCATGGATTGGAAGGAATGAATTTTCCAAGGAAAAAAGGTCACAAAATTTCCTACACTGTGTCACCTCTGTTCCGGACGCGGTATCTTGACGACTGTAACTCCAAATCTCGCAAGATCGAAACCTATAGAAACTATACATCTAGAGCTTTTAAGAGATATAAAGTTTGAAGAAATTGGATCTCGGAAAAAGATGAAATAGCCAAACTGGGGGTATAAGTGGAAGGCTATGTGATGGTGTTCCTATAAATACCCCCCCCCCCCTTTTTGTATAAGTAAGTTTTTTGGAGAAAAAAATAGAAAAATTGGAGTGAAAAATACTAGAAAAATCAGGAAAAAAACCTTAGAATAATTCAGAATAATTTTCTCTCTCCTTTCTTTAGGAAATCCTTTACAAAAATTCAGCCCCCTCTCATCTTTATTGTAATCTTTATGGGTAAGATGTAGGGATGGGGTAACTTCCTAATAGCTACACCCATCCCCCCCCCCCCCCCCCCCCCTTCCCCTTCTATTTCTTCCTATGTAAACTTCATTCATCTTATATATGAAATTCCTTTTCTTTATTTGTTGTCTCTTTACTTTCTTTACTTTATTGCTTTAAGTTCCTAGCATTTTATTTATGTTGTTGTGTATATCTATCTCTTTACTTCTTTATGCTTATATTATTTGTGGATGGTTGGGATATTGCTGTTAAATTCCTAGATGGGTATTGAACCTAAACCTAGACCTAATATAAGAAGTACCCTTAATTTTCTCTTTTGTTTTTATTATTCTATATGAGTAAATTGTAGAAGAGGCTCAAAGTGGCATAGTGGGTAGAAGACAAAAAAAATTGTGGTGGACAACTCCTTTAAGTAACTTTTTTTCTTTACTCTTTTTCAAATTCTATTACTCAAACAAATAAGTAACCATGGTCAAGATTATAGGATTAGTTGCAAATCAAATTCCATGAAGTTTGAAATATAGATGCAATAAAATAAAATATCAGTGATAAGGAATGATAAAAGAAAAGTCTTAAAAAATATTAGTGATTCATGTGAGAAAATAAATTAAACATATTTCACAATTTATACTACCGCATAATTCAACCCTCATCCAATTAAACATTTCTTATTTAGCCTTTGCTTACTATCAGAAGGATAATCATAATTAACAATAAGATATACTGGAGGTGTGGACGCAAAGGGGGGAGAGTCGCCACCTAGTTTTTGCAATGGCCTAAAAACCATATATATAACGTCCTTTCGAGGAAAGACCTTTTGATCTGACTACCAAAGATATGAGTTTGGAGTTAAGGTATGGTCTTGGGAAGGTGTTAGGCACCCAAAACTGCCCAACCCTAAGGTTGGCTTCCCATCCTTGTATCTAATGTCTTAAACCTATTAAAGGCACACTCAATACTTGTATCTAACTCACACACACACTAGCATACATCTAACAATCAACATGGCATCAAACATCCCAAACCATACATCTATCATGCTTGTCAAACAAAGCCCACCATACATCTAATCATGCATATCAAACAACCTATCATTCATCTCATCATGGCATAACACATCATCATAAGCCCTAGCATTCATCTAATCATGGCATCAAAGCATTCATCACCTCACAAACCCTAATCATACATCAAAGCATGCTTCATCACTAACTCCATGTTATTCATCCAAGGCAGCAAGCCAATCATTGTAGAAACACAAGCATAGAAAGATCTAAGCAACATGTGATTGCATCTACACCTTGGAAATACTCATCCAAACAAGCATGTTCATACTCATTTATCAAAGCAAGATCATATCACAAATGCATGAACATTACAAATGCATGACTTACCTTTACTTACCTTGCATCAACTCAATACCTATAGTATTTATGCATAAGCATGTGAATGCATGTTCATATCAAAACAAACAACATAAGAGAAACCCTAATTCTAACATGTGAAAAAAAAAAAAAAAAAACAATTAAACATGTGAAATAGAAGTTTTGAAGGCATAAAAAAAGGGAAATAGGCTTTACAGAAACATAAATTTGAAAGCAGAAGTAAAACAAATAAAATAAAATAAAATTAGGGTTTCTAGGGAAGTTCATACGCATGCATGCATAAGGCTGCGTGCGCAGGCAAGATTATGCGTACGCAAGTTCTTGCCCATAAAACACTAAAAACACAACAGATGCAATAAAACTTCAAAAAGAGAAATATAACATCCTAATATGCTTTTAAAGCATACAACTACATAAACCTAAGCAAGATAGAAATATTAAAACATATAACAAGCAAAAACAGAATTAAACTAAAGAAAATAAAAGAAGAAAGGTTTAGAACTATACCTCAAAGAAAAGCTCTTCAAGCTTGATTTTTTACCGTTCCCCTCAGTCAAATCTATTCACAATTCAATGAAAAAAAAGTGATTAGTAATCTTAAACTCAAAGATCAACGCCAAAAAATGCCCTAATGAAACGAAAATTGACTTGAGGATGTTTTGTGAAAAACTCCATCTTTGATTCACTATTTCTAGTAAATCTTAGTGTTTTTCCGTGTGATTTTGGTGTCTTTTGAAAATATTCCATGTAAGTCTACTTATAGTGTGAAAAAGGGGTTTGGAAAGACTTCCAGATGATGTGGGATTCATTCCAAACCTCAACATTAATGCAAAAAACTTATCTTATAGAGTTTCTGGAATTTGTTACGCATGCGCAAGATTGGGCTTATATGCGCAGGCTGATTCTTGCGTGTGTATAGCGAGGGTTTCCTTGGCCTTATTTTTCAAAAAATAGATTTATTTGCTCATTAAAAGTTATATTTTTCATTTTAACACTTCTCAAGTCAATTTAACTTCTGATTTGGCCATAAACCAACTTTGGGTCTTAGAATTCAGCATCATTAGGGAACGGAAACCCAAGTCGTAAGGAGTACAAGATGCGGTGTCTACAGGATGTGCTCAAGAAAAAATAAGTGTTGTTACAAGGTAAAAAATAATACATGAGTGCCTTTAACATAAACCAACTACAATCACATATCTATATCTACAATAGCGTAAAAAACGAGTAAAGAGGATGAACTTTGTGATCTTCTCAAAAATTATACTAATAATATGATAATCAACTCCTAGTCCTACAAGTAATTTGTTTCAAAATCCTAGCCAAAGTCTAGAAACGTGGAAACAGAGACGTGGAGAGAGAAAACAAAATAGAATAAAATAGTCTAGAAACCAACTACAATCACATGCAATAGAATAAAATAGTTCCTCGACTCAAAAAAAAAAAAAAAAAAAAAGGTTCACGACAAAGTCTAAAAACGTGGAGATAGAGAACAACACGGCAGCAATAGTTATGTAATTTAACAAAGTACGGCAAGCTGTGGGGTTTTTTTTTTTTTTTTCATCTGCTGCCGGCTACGCTACCTAGCCATGGAGGTGGAAGAGCCGTAGAGGAGATAAAGAGAGAAACGTTCAAAGAGAAAGAGTGAGAGACGTGCAGTGGAGAGAGAAAGAATCAGCCGTATAAAGTTTTTTTGTGTTTAGAAATAAGTATAGAATGTATTAAATAAGAGATAATAAATGAGATAAATTAGAATATTAGCATTAATGAAGGTCTTTTTTTGATCGTTGGATCTACTTAAATCCAATGGTTTAAAAAATGTGTAACTTGAACCCATCTCTCTCTCTCTCTCTCTCTCTCTCTCTCTCTCTCTCTCTCTCTCTCTTTATATATATATATATATATATATATTAAAGCTATGAAATTGGTCACATAAAGAAAAATGAGATTGGTCGATAAAACCATAATGCTTAATTATCTACGAAGATCAAAACCAACCCAAATATAATAAAAGACCATATAAAAATTAACGTAAATGAGGAACAATTTGTGGATAACTTGATATTGGACTGTCTACACGTAGACAACTTTTGTCATCCGTCCAACTTGTATGAAGGAAGACTTAATTTTTTGGCCTTTCCTCTTAGGGATGACTTGTGTTGGACCTTCCACCCGTAGGCAACTTTGGTCATCCGTCCATCCCGTAGGTAAGAAGACTTAGTTTTTTGTCATTCACTCTTGGTGATGATTTAGATATAAGACCCATCCACTTGATAATGACTTTGGTTGTTCGTCCATCCTGTAGGTAGGAAAACTTAGTTTTTTGTCATTCCATTTTGGGGATGACTTAGATATAAAACTTGTCCACTTGATAGTGACTTTGGGTGGTATGATTCCTTATTATTTAGGTGTAAATGCACTTTTAATCCTTCCATTTTGGGATCATTTCTATTTTGGTCCCTACATTTTTATTTTACCACTTTTAGTCCTTAAACTAATTAATGCGTGATATTTAAGTCCTTACCATCAGCCAACTAACGGGAAAAGCTAAGGTAGCAAATGGAACACCCTATTAGTTGACGTGACACTGTTGTGGCGCTGATGTGACAATTAAAATATTATTAAAAAAATATTATTTGGCATTTTTATATGCCACGTCAGCATTTTATTTTTTATTTTTTTTATAAAAAGCCACATCAGAAAATTTAAACAAAAAAAAAAAAAATTAAAAAACAAAACTTAAATTTTTTATTTATTTTTTACTTTCAATTATTTTTTCGTAAGAAGATGTTCTTCGTGTTCTTCCTAAATCCATGAAATAAACCAATCTCTAGCAAGCCCCAAATCCAAATCCAGCAACCAAATCTACTCCATCAAATCTAGAAAAACAAGAAATAAATCCAAGAAACCAAACCAAACCATAAATAAATCGAAGAAATAAACCCATAAACCCAAATCTGAACAAACTTAGTCACACAAGTCTCAAACAAACCCAAATACCCACTCATGCAAGTCTCAAACAAACCCAGATATCCACTCATGGGCAATGGATTCTCTTCTTGATCCATGACCACCACTGGCGATGTTCTCATTTTCCATCCAAACACCATCCTCCACCGAAACCTCCAACAAATCAAACCCATAAACCTAGAAAAATCATCAAACCCACAAAAAAACAAACCCAGAAATTTAAAGCAAACCAACACCCACATGGAAAAAAAAACCTAGGTCAGAGAGATCGTGACCAACACCAACCGATTTGTGAATGCCCCGATCCGACGACATAGCTCCGTGCGCAGTGACGCTGATCTCGAGGCGATAGCACCGACTTGGTATTTGTTGGGAAATTTAGACCCCGGTTGATATAATTAACAATTTTTAAATCCAAGTTGTTAATTAGATTTATTTTGAATAAAACTTGTTAAAACAAACAAACATCAATATCATGTCAATAATGAATGCAGCGGAAAAGAAAATAAGACAAGATATGATGACTCAGGAAAACCAATGAAACAAACTAGTTTCACAGTAAAAAACCTGGGGGAAAACCTTCCAGAAAAGCAATCCACTATAGTAAAAAGAAGTTTCAAATCTAGTACAAAATTTTTGTCCCTAGACTCTACAATCCCTGTAGATGAACTCATAGCAGAAACCTTCTACCGCTTCAGAATCTCTGAACTCTTTAATATATGAATGCCACCCTTTTTGATGAACGAATCTCAGTACGTGACTAACCAATTGCACGGTTCCCAGTACGTGACTTCAATCACCAAGTAGAAGAAGATTGTTGGTTGCAAAGTTCTTCACTTCATCAACAATGAAGATCAAGAAGCATTTGGTTACAAAACCCTAAGGCGTAAAGACGCAGTAGCTTCTTTTAGAGAGAATAAGGCATCAATTACATTTTGCATACGTTCTCCTTGTATTCTCTTATGTGACGGCCTCTAAAATAAGCATTATATAGGTCTAGGGTTGTGAGAAAAGAAACCCTACACATACATGTCAACATGGGCCGAAAATCAGATCTGAAAATCTGAATTCCTGTAACCTCGATCGATCGGGAGGTGTTAAGATTTAAATTTCGACAAATACAGCTATCGAGAAGCTATCTAAGAGCTGTCGAGGAGACAAGAGCTTTCTCGATCGATCCACCAACTATCGAGATTGTGATAAAAAAAAGTTGCAAATCTCGATAGATAGCCTAGCTATTGAGAGATGTCGAGCAGCTATCGAGCTATCTGTTCGCAGGTGTCGAGCTATCTGTCCAGCTTTATTGAACAACTTTTCTTCACTTGTTTATTGGTCCAATCTTCATGGCTTTAATACTAGACTTGAACAACATGTTTCTTGAAGTATTAAACATATCCTAGATCTACCTAATTACAAGTAAAGTGCGTTTTGTCAAAGTATTAGCCAACTACATAAATATTGACATATGTTCCTAACATAAATCACATATGTCCTAACAATCTCCCTATTTGGCAATCCGTGACAAAACCACAACAAACAAATGAACATATGAAAGAAGTCATAAATCACCCAACTCATATTTACTTGTTGAATACAATAAAATCTATCCTAACACAAACTCTTGAAAAACTTTGCAAAAAGAGAGTTTATAGCAAGTAGACTTTGACAACCTGTATTTTTGAAATACTTTAAACAAAACTCATCAAGGCATCTTAGTGTGAAACAGGAATAATAGATTGCATACACGTAAAGAAACATGTGTATAAGGGTAATAAAAAAAAAACACATGTAGAGGTAGGTGAAGAAAACATACATCAACATATAAAGAAGATAAGTACAATGTATGTCAATAATAGTCACAAGACCTAAGGTACAAGAAGAAGGAAGTAAGCACTACCCCTAACAAGATTAAACACAACTCCCCCTTACAAGGGCATGTATTTCTCCCCCTAACATGTAGAATCTTAAAAAGAAACCACGTATTCTCTACAATTTCTCCCCCTTTTTGTCATGATTGACAAAGGGTACAAGAAACTATAAAACTTCATCCGAGAAACATAAAGATGATCAAAGATGATTAAGGGGGCATAAGGAATGCATATAAATGCATGAATGTAATGAAACAAGATGCTATGGATGACAAGATAATAGAAGGATACAAAACACACACACACACACACACACACACACACACACACACACACACACACACACACACACACACACACACACACACACACACACACACACTAAACAAGTCTAACCAATTTTATATTACAAACACAAATCAAGACAGTTTAGTGAGCATACATTAACACATGTAAACCTAGTGATGGCCAAATCACATTGTACTTGCATATGTATCAAAAGTAGTAAAGAATATTGCGTGTTGTGTGTGAAAAACATTGCAAGATTGCATAAGTGTATACATGTTATGATGATTTGAGATATGAGAAAATCACTTTAACTCACACACAATCATAACTGTTTGATGGGGACTATCACCTTCGAGGTACATCCTATAACTCCCATATCTCTTAGAATACATGCTTGCAATCATATTTAAAGTATTTTTGATCTTTTTGCTTTTTAATTTTCTTTGCATATTTTTCTTTTATTGAGCATATCATGCATGGGCATATGAGAGAAATAAAAGAAATACACAATGACATTTGACATTCCAATTTTTCTATGTCGAAGTACACAAATGTCATTGACATTACACTTTTGCTATGTCGAAGCATACAGATGTCATTCATGACTGGTAGGCAATAGCGGTGAGATGATTATTTATACATTTTTCTTAGGATTTTCTAGTCATTCCAATCACAAAGAGTGATTTGAGTGTTAAATATAAGAGATCACTTAACCTTACTCATTACAAACAAGAGCCACAAAACTTATTTGCTTAGTTGTGCATAGAGATGCTTATTTAAGTTACAAAAGATACAAAATTTAGAAAATTTTGTTTCAATGGCCATCCAAGGTACACAAGTACCAATGTATACAAAACACACACTGTTTTTATATTTTTATGATTTTTCAATTTTTTTAATTTATTTTATGAAAACAAAATAAAGAAAAACTGAAAATAAGCAAACAAAAACATGTTAAACAAAACAAAGCAATGCATAAAACTAGATACAAATGCATGAAAGCTTGATTCCAAAAACAAATAAGAAATCAAGAAAGAAAGTCCAACTTTAAATAGAAAGAATTAAAGCAGAGGATAAACAGAAAGACAATTAAGTCTTAGGATCCTTTATCACCCACACAGCACGAGTCTTTGGCCGTGAAGATGAAAAGACACGTGTCCTACTATGACTGCTAAAGGATATATAAGAATTAAAATTCTCTTGAAATTGAGTTAAAAAACTCAAAACTTTTAATAACTCTCCAAACAAAGGTGTAGGTCCTTGAGAGGAAACCTGTGACCGTTTGGACAATTGCTTATGAGGATACAACTTAAAAAAATTAGGACGAATGTGTCCAGAAACACCACAATGGTGACAAACATGAGGTTTAACAAAGGATTTAGAATTAGTCAAATCAGTTTTAGATTTCATACCTTTATTACCTTTCTCAGATTGGGGCACAAAGACAGTCCTTGATCCAGAAGCCGTGGAAGAGGAGGAGCTGGAGGAAACAGCATATCCTAAGCCAGTTTTATTAGAACTAGGCTTTTGAGCACTCAATACCTCATCAAGCTTTGCACTAGACATCCTCTCTATTTGAGTTCTAGCTTGACTAAGCTCAACCTTAAGATTCTTGACATTCTCTTCTAATGAGGTGTTCTCCACAACAAGAGTCTCAACTAACCTTGCAATCTCATCTAGTTTGACTAACAGATTAGGTTTTTCAGTTTTTACCTCATTAAGCTCTTTTCTACTAAGATGAGAAGTTTTTTCAGATTTTATAAATTCAGTGCATGGCTTATTATAGGCTTCCTGAAGGGTCATCTTCTTGGATACTTCATCATCAGAAGAATCCTCATTATCACTAGCACTTTTCACAATCACCTTATCGGTTGAAGTAACAAAGGCCATAACGTGATGACATTTATCCACATACTCATCAGAAGAGTCATTCTCGGTATCATTCCAAGTAGCAACCAACCCTTTATCTTTTGACTCATTGGTCTTTTCCTTCATGAGGTAGTTTGGGCACTCTATCCTCATATGACCAAAACCTTTGCACTCATGGTATTGAATAAGGGGTTTCTTATCCTTGCCATTCCTAGAGGATTTAGATTTCCTAGGAGGTTTTCCCTTATCATTTTTCCTAAACTGAAGAAGTTTGATAATCTCATCAGTTATAAAGGTTAGATCCTCATCCTCATCTTCACTTTCATCTTCATCTTCAGAGTCCTTAATTTCTTCCTCTATACCCCTAAGAGCCAAGTTTCTACTCTTTCCACCTTTTCCCATTAAACCTAATCACATCTCATAGGTTTGAAGGTTCCCTACAAGCTCAGTCAAAGGAATTTGATCAATGTCCTTTACTTCTTCAATGGTAGTGATCCTGGCATGGAATCTTTTAGGTAAGGACCTAAGAATTTTCCTAACAATTTTGGATTCTGCAATAGATCCTCCAAGATTGAAAGTAGAATTCACAATATCATTGAGTTTAGCATAGAACTCATCAAAGGTCTCATCCTCCTCCATCTTTATTTCTTTAAAACTACTAGTGAATTGTTGAAGCTTCACAGTCTTTACTGCCTTGGTACCTTTATAGGTGGTCTCAAGAATGGTCCATGCTTCCTTGGCAACTTTCGTGGATGATATTTTCTTGAATTCCTCATTTGTCACCCCACAAAACAAAGCATTCAAGGCCTTACTGTTGAAATTCGCCGCTATGATTGTTGCATCATCCCAATCTACCGGCACTTCCTTTGGCTTAATCCAGTCAACTTCAACAGCTTGCCATACCTGTTTACCTAGAGCCTGCAAAAAAACTTTCATATGAACTTTCCAGTACGCATAATTAGTTCCATCAAATAAAGGAGGAATCAAAAGAGATTGTCCATGATCCATGACAACAGGGGTCAAGAATCACACTAAGGAAATTAATCCAATCAAAGTGAACCTGCTCTAATACCACTTGTTGGGAAATTTAGATCCTGATTGATATAATTAACAAGTTTTAAATCCAAGTTGTAATTTGATTTATTATAAATAAAACTTGTTAAAACAAACAAACATCAATATCATGTCAATAATGAATGCAGCGGAAAAGTAAATAAGACAAGATATGATGACCTAGGAAAACCAATGAAACAAACTAGTTTCACAGTAAAAAACCTGGGGGGAAACCTTCCCAAAAAGCAATCTACTATAGGAAAGAGAAGTTTTAGATCTAGTACAAAACTTTTGTCCCTAGACTCTACAATCCCCGTAGATGAACTCACAGCAGAAACCTTCTACCGCTTCAGAATCTCTGAACTCTTTAATATATAAACGCCACCATTTTTGATGCACGAATTCCAGTACGTGACTAACCAATTGCACAGATCTCAGTACGTGACTTCAATCACCAACTAGAAGAAGATTGTTGGCTGCAAAGTTTTTCACTTCATTAACAACAAAGCTCAAAAAGCACTTGGTTACAAAATCCTAAAGCGCAAAGACGCAGTAGCTTCTTTTAGAGAGAATAAGGCATTGGTCACATTTTACATATGTTCTCCTTATATTTTATTATGTGACGGCCTTTAAAATAAGCCTTATATAGATCTAAGGTTGTGAAAAAAGAAACCCTACACATACAAGTCAGCATGGGCCAAAAATCAAATCTGAAAATATGAATTTTCGTAACCTCAATCGATCGGGAGGTGTCGAGGAGGTGTCGAGATTTAAACTTCGACAGATACAGCTATCGAGAAGCTATCTTGGAGCTGTCGAGGAGACAGGAGCTTTCTCGATCGATCCACCTGCTATCAAGAAGCTATCGAGATTGTGATAAGAAGAAGTTGAAAATCTTGATAGATAGCCTAGCTATTGAGAGGTGTCAAGCAGCTATCGAGCTATTTGTCCGCAGGTGGCGAGTTATCTGTTCAGCTTTATTGAACAACTTTTCTTCACTTGTTTATTGGTCCAATCTTTATGGCTTTAATACTAGACTTGAATAACATGATTCTTGAAGTATTAAACACATCATAGATCTACCAAATTACGAGTAAAGTGCATTTTGTCAAAGGATTAGCCAACTACATAAATATTGACATATGTTCCTAACATAAATCACATATGTCCTAACAGTATCAAAGCCAATCCTTTCAAACCTGCTCCAAATTTGTCCAAGCATAAACAGCCACCACACCCCCACAAACTCCGACCACCGCTGGATTTGCTTACCCAAACCGGAAAAAAAAAGTCATTGTGTTTTCCAGCACCAAAAACCCATCCACCACACCACTGAAAAAAACAACCTTCTGCTGCCATGGAAACACCTCACCTACCAACAGCTGAGAACCCCACTAGCCAAACACTCAACCCAAAAATCTCTACTGTTAACCCATGACACTGTCAAGCCCACAACCCACTCGATGACGCTATAACACCACTATACCATTGGATCTGAAGTTAATGCTGTCACTTTTGCCTAGTGCCGCCGCTGCAATCCCCTCAGTGTCGTTAGTTTTTCTCCTCGCTTCCTGTTTCATTTTGTTGAGTTCTTTGAATTGTTTTAGGGTTGTAAACGTGCTACCTTTTTCATCAACATGTTTGTTACAGGTTTTTGAGATTATTCAAAAAATCAAGAGCCAAAGCAATATTGGGATATAAAAAATTTATTTTATTTTTTTATTTTTTTGGTTTAAATTTTCTGACGTGGCTTTTTATAAAAAATTAAAATGCTAACATGGCATATAAAAATACTAAATAATATTTTAATCGCCACATCAGCACCACAACAGTGCCACGTCAGCTAATATGGTGTTCCGTTTGCCACCTCAGCTTTTCCCGTTAGTTGGCTGACTGTAAGGACTTAAATGTCACGCGTTAATTGGTTTAGGGACTAAAAGTGGTAAAATGAAAATGTAATGACCAAAATAGAAATTACCCCAAAATATAGGGACTAAAAGTGCATTTACGCCTTTTATCTAACACATTATAAAATGAAGAAAGTGCTTTCATTCAAATGGAAGGTTCATAGGAAAACAAGCTAAGTACCAAATGAGAAATAACATCAAACCAAAAGTTAAGTGCCAAAACAAGACATTGATAAGTACTGAAGGGAATATAAATAAAGACTTGAATCAAAGTTATAGGAATTGAACTACTGGAAGTACTTTCTCAAGTGATCGTTCTTCCAAGGATGTAGAGTCCGAGCTTTCTGTCATCTTTTCGATCTGACGGTTAAGCTGCCTTTCACTATCTATCTGTACAATGGTTGTCAACTTCATTCTTCTTCTTCTTCTCGGGCTGTCATAGCGTCTACAGCGTTAATGTACTTCATGGCCTTAAATAACATGTTAGTAATAGTTTTTGGGTCATTTTTTATGACGGAGAAAAGGAATTCTCATTGACTAAAGCCCATTTGAAAAGCTGTTACAAGGACCATTTCATCTACCTCATATATCAAGAGAGCTTCTTTGTAGAACCAAGCTACATATGACCTTAAACTTTCATCTTCCTGTTTCTTAATTTGCATCAAGGCATGTGTTGAGTGCTTGTGCCTTTGTCCTCCAATGAAATTAGTGACGAAGTCATTACTTTACTCTTTAAAGGTTGATATGGATTCTAAACCACACTCTAGCTAGTCCCTTTAAAGTGGTAGGGAAGGCTCGACACATTATCTCCTTGGGCATTTCTTGAAAGTTCATAAGAATATTTAAGGACTTGAGATGATTAAGTAGGTCTTTCATTCTGTCATAAATTTCTAAAGATGACATTTGAAACTTTGGGGGTAGAGGACAAGAAATGACTTGCACGGTAGAGGGAGAGTCAGTACGATGGAACAAGCCGTTAAGTGTAGCTGTTTGTCCCTTCATGGCATTCATCATAAGATCCAAGCTATCCTTCATTGCCCCCATCTCTACTTCCCATCATACGTTACCAACTTCAAGCTTACGAGGCTGCTCATCTTCCCTTCTGCTTCACTTACTAGGAGCATTGCTCTCGACTTCATATTCTCCTTAATGATTGTCACATCTTGAAGGGTAACGATTGTCATGTTCATGATGATTTACTTCTTCAAGTCGTTGCTCTCGCAGTTGGTTGACTCATTGCTCAAAGGTCTGATATTGCTACGAAAGGGTTTGGTTTTGCTGGGAAAGTCATTCAACTGCAGCTGAGAATGTTTGTAGCTATCTCTCCATGGTAGTAAGAGGATTTCCTACTTTAGGGTTGACTAATGTCATCAATCGAGTCTAGAACATATGACTTTTTGACTTAGGAGCAAGGTGATGGCTAGTTAAATGTCCGTACTAGTAGTCATCAGAAAACTTGAAGATTGAAAATACTTTTAGAGTGCACCAATGAGGTTTTGGATAAAGACCTTTCAAAGGTTAAGTAAAAAAAATCATAGTGATCTCTATGAACTCAAAGAAGTTAAGAGTTTGAGAATTGTGTTTTCATGTACCTTGAGATTGTGGTATCTTATTGTTTATACAGGGATCTGGAGTAATCACTTTCACTGAATTATAGGAGAAATTATACATTCCTCATGGTAGACAAGTGATGTGGTCCACCATTCCAGTAAAAGACTGCCACCTATTTAAAATTGCTGAGTCAGCATTTAGTTTTTATTTAAAACTCTACAATTTTAAACAAGTGGAAGCTTTTTACTGAAATGGTGAACTATATCATTTGTCCACCATGAAGACCTTATAATTTCTCGAATTATAGGGGTCTAAAGTAATCACTTTTACTAAATTGTAGGCATTAGCATAGTGGAGATCAAGGGCTAATGGCACCGAGATTATTACGTTCAGTATTCCCATACTTGGCGGTTGCAAAAATGTACGAGGGTCTTGTGCAATGTTTTTTACACTTAAGCATTAGCTTTTGAGATGCCCTTACTCTTTTGTCTTTAGAGATGACAGAAGAGTGGTGAAGTCGTACTACTTAATTAGATGGTTTCAACTGAAGTGGAGTAGATGAACGAGTTAACCAATTCAGACCGGTTAACCTTGCTGGCTTGTGGTTTCAGCTCTCTATAGCTGACTAACTAATAAAGTTGACTAATGAAAATATGATGTAGAATAGAAGTTACTATTTAATTTTTTAATTTATTAATTTTGGTATTTAATTTGTAATTTTTGTTAGTTTAGGTTTAGGGTTATTATTTTCTTATTTTTATGTGTTTTTAATGCCTTTTAGTTCAAATTTGGTTTCTATTATAGCTAGATATTAATTAGGATTTATTTTAGAATATATGTTTTTTGTCTGTCAAGTTTTACAGAGCCCTCAAATAGGCCTCTAAATATGTAAAAGTTTTTTTTTTTAACAATTAGTCAATCAAGAAAATTCATACTTTTTGTCTCCCTATTTTCTGTTGAATTCCAATTTCTTTGTTCTTGTAGATTCAAGAAACTCTCATAGATTCAAGGTTATTTTCAGAACTAAACGTGTTCTGTTTCTTGTTTTCTACAAGTAGAAGTGTTCTACTCCATGACGCTGCCGCATCCAGCACCAAAATATTTCCCATCAATTAACAAATTAGATGACAAATGAGCATATAGCTGACGAGTACTTGTAGAAATATTCCTTATAGAATCATAACATGCATCAAAATTAGATAACGCAATATCATAATATTCTAATAGTGTTGCAAAATACAGTAATGGTGCTTTTTTAGGGGAAAAAAAATCTAGTGGCATAAAAAAAATGACAAATGTAATCAAAAGAATCTCCTAGGGACAATCGCCTATTGCATTAGAAGTCAATGCTAAATAACTCCTCTATGGACAAAGATCAACTTCAAATTCCCTTTGTAACTTCTATCAAAATGAAATATTAGGTACAACTTTTATCATTTTTAAATGATAAAAATGAACTAAAATGCAAGAAAAAAAAAACACAAAATATGCAACCAGGCATTTATGGCAATTACCCACTTCAAACTTCCCTTAAAAAAAAAAAAAAAAAAAAAAGACTCAAGAGGTAAAAATGAGATATACCCAACTAATAAACAAATATTTGCTCTTTTTTTTTTTTTTTTTTTTTCTAACATTAGATCCTTGTATTGTTGCAAAGTACTAGATAACACTATATTAACTGACAGCAATCTTTGCGGGTAGAAGCTTATCCATTGAAGTTCAAATTGCTAAACCCTATTTTTGGGAATTTGGGATGCTAAAAATATAACGAGGTCATATAATTAACTAAAATGACTTCCAATTAAGAATCATAAGTTCAGAACAGCTTTGCTACGTACTATAATCATGAAAAGAATATGTATGGTATAGTAAAGATATTCAAAAGGGGCAAATAGAATAAGAAGCTGGGTGGGTTCTGTTACAGAGAAAAAAAAAAGAAAAAAAAAAATAGAGAAGAACATGGGGGTGGTGGGCTTTCGGAGAAGTTGCACTCAAATTATATATATATTTTTGATAAGTTACATTACATATATGTCAAATCAATGGTTTACATCAATTTACTCGTAAATTTTCTGTGAGTTAAAACTAGACTATGTTTGGCTTTATATAAAATGTTTTCCGAGTGTAAAATATTTTTAGGTGAAAATATTTTATGTAAAGGAAAACATTTACATGTAAAAAACCTATTTTCAGAAAAGGTAAATGCAAGTCAGCTACCAGCCACCACCAACAAGGACAAGCACAATCCACCACTAGATTAGTGACATGCAATGTCCGATCTGGCCTTGGTTGGTCGGAGGGAAAGAGAGAGAAACAGAGAGAGATGAGGAAGAGAGACGAAAGAGAGGAGGAAGGAGAGGAGGAGGAGTTTACCTTCACCGGCGAACACAAGGGACGGTAGACGGAGCATGTAGAAGGACGGCGATTGGAGTGATGGAGGAAGCTTCCAGTGCTCTCTTTCCCTCTCTATCTGTTCGGGTAGTTGAAGTTGTGATGGAGATGGAAATTGATTGAAGGTAAAATGAACATGTAAAACATTTTACACTCTAGAAAGCACTATTTTACGATCAACTGAAATATATTTTAAGTTTGACCGAATTTTCATGTATACCCAAACATCCTTTACAGTGTAAAATGTTTTCCCAATTTCATTTACACCCAAAACAAACACAACCTAGTTCAAAAAGCCCTAAATTTGTTACTTTCTAAATAATAGGGTGGATTATTGCCCATCGAAAGCCATCTTCAAAGTGGTTGGAGGATATAGAGCGGATGACTTGACCCATATGCTAGTCACTTCTAGGTGCATTCGTTAATATTTGTTGTTGGAAATTTACTCTAGTTTGTTAAGAGCATTTACATAGGGTCTTGTAAATGCCATATGTTGATAATATTTAGCATTAGTGCCCCAAAACCCCCATTACCTGGTCTTGCAAAGTCTTGGAATTGCAAAAAAATTTGCAATTGTGCTACAGTGCCATTTTATTTTTATGATGGCACTGTAGCTCAATTGTAAAAATAAGATATTCAAATTTATTCCTTATCCATTCTTTTAATCCTTTTGATTATTTCTTTCTCCTTTATCTTTCTCTTTCTCTTTCTATGGTCTCAGTCCATTTCTTTCTCACTCTCTATTTCCTCACATCTTTGGTGGTTGGGCCTTAACGTCGACGAAGTAGAGATCAAATTTTCTCCACCGATCTACTGGTTGAGGGGTATTGTGAGTCGGATCTGGTGGCAGAGGAGTGGTGGGTTGTGGTTTAGGTCGTGGTGGGTCGAGGCATGGTTTTGGTTTTGGGTCGTGGTGGGTCTAAGGCATGGTGGTTGTGGGTCTAGGTCATGGTGGATCTGTGGTGGGTGGGGTGTGGTGAGTCATGGTGGTGCATGCAGTGGTGGCATGGGGTTATGGGTTGTAGGTTTTGTTTGGTTGTTGTTGTTGTTGTTGTTGTGTGTGTGTGTGTGTGTTTTTTTTTTTTTTTTTTTTTTTTTCTCTTGGTCGTGGTGTGGTTTTTGTGGCTGGTTTCTAGTGGTTTTTGGCGGTTTGTGTGTGTGTGTGTTTTTTTTTTGTTGGTGGTTCTTGTGGTTCTTGTTGGTGGGTTTGGTGGTTTTTTTAATGGGTTCGCAAGTTGGCATGGTGGTGTCGTGGTGGTTGTGGTGGTGGTTGCTGGCCGGAGTTTGGTGGTTAAATGGGATGTGAGTGGCGGTTTTTTAATGGGTTTTGCTAGAGCTGGTTGCCTGGAGGAAGAGGAAGAGAGAGAGAGAGAGAGAGAGGAAGAGGAAGAGAGAGAAACAGTAAAAAAAATAATAAAAAAGAATATTTAAATAAAGTGACAAAAGAAATAGAGTTTGGAATGTTGGGTGTGCTGTAAAATGGTATGGTGTAATAAATAAAGTAATTTTTAAGATGGTAAAATAAAATATTTTTTACTATCAAATGTGAATGTTATAAAGAAGTACATGCCTAAACCCTAATATTTTATAGCATTTATTTATTCTAGTATGTAACACGTGTATTCTAGAATATTATTGGACAAACACTTCGCAAATATCATATGGATTTACTAATTAATTGATCATATTTTATACAGTCCAGGGAGAAAAAGTACTTAATGTATATTAAAATGAATTGAGATTTGGTTCGTGAACAACTTGATTGTAAATTAAATACTGTTGGAATCTAATTTGAGAGAGAGAGATGAATCAATGTTTCGTTGAAACCAACGAGATCCATCTCTGAACAACCGGATTATATGTTATCATACAACACGAAATCCAATTAGATTACATGCACTAAGTCATTTCAAGTGTTTCCAGCATAAGTCTAAATTGATTCAATTTCATCAGAAAACTAATTTTATTTGTACCTCAGCATGCATGCAAAGTTGTGAAACGAGTGAATGAGTCGTGAAGATAAACCAAGTAATTACGACAGATTTTATTTGTCAAAAAAAAAAAAAATGCAGTTGAATTTTGCTTCAGTTCTTTCTTTCTTTCTTAATGTTATTGGCATTGGATTACTCATTTATTGTTTAAACTTGATATTTCTTACATAAACAGATGTTACAGAACGCTCCCATGGACGAAATCCAATTGGATTATATGCTCTTTGTCATTTCAAGGTTCGATCCAGCATATGTCTAAATTGTTTTAATTTCATCAGAAAACTTATTTTATTTGTACCTCCAAATTGCGAAAAGAGTGAAACGGTAAATTTTGCAGAGCTCCCTCGGAAGAAAATTCGATGCTCCCCCTTAGGTAAGCTATGCCATTCGCAGCCATGAAACCCATTAAAATTAAAGTAGTCCACATGTATAAATATCAAATATGCGTTCAATACACCAGCTAAACAACATATGATTCCCATAATTTCAAAAATACATATTATGGGCTTATTGTTTAACATAAATCTAAGAGAAAATTGGCACTGATTTATTACATTACATATAGCCTAATATCTGTCACCACACCAGCTATAGGTGTTGAAAATATCACATCGTTAACAAGAAAACATGTTGTTGTCCATGTCCGCCACCATGCTGACCATGTGGATGATGTCCTCTGCCATGAGCATGTGGGTGATGTCCTCTGCCACCACGATGAGCATGCGGGTGATGTACTCCGCCGTGACCAGGATGAGCATATGGGTGATGTCCTCCGCCACCACGATGAGCATGTGGGTGATGTCCTCCGCCATGAGCATGTAATTGATGTCCACCACCATGACAATGCTCTCCTCCTCCATGAGGACCATGACCATGACCGGCGTGATGCCCACCGCCACCATGACAATGCCCTCCTCTTCCGCCATGTCCATGTCCACCGTGATGTCCTATGCCATGACCAAGTCCATGTCCATGTCCTCCATGATGTCCCTCACCGTGGGGTGGAGTATGATGATGATTTCCGTGGTGAGACATTTTCTGATGTATTCCTCAACTCAAAGCTCAGAAAATAGGAATTGAGTTTACAGTGAGGAACTTGGTAAGGGGTGTATGTGTATTTATAATTTTGTAAATCGTGACGTGAACTGAAGAAAGAGCCTAAAAGTCAACCTTGCTATTACTTGGAGTGGAAGTTTAGCTGATTAAACCGCGTACCTCCAGAACCTAAAAGTCAACCTTGCATCAGTTGCGTGTTAGTGTTTTATTTTATCACAATGCGAACTGTCCGAGTGTGTGAAGTTGTGAAATAGAAGTAGATACTTTTCTTCCTAGTTAAGCTAAATATTTGTATGGTCGGCTATACCGAGTTCATAAATGATTTGTCGTAAAAACATTTAAAATATTTTAAAGGATCAGCTGCAAGTTCACCTCACTCATTATCAGTAACATGAGCAAGTCTTAGAGCATTCACAGCAGTGGAGCTATAATGCTATAATGCTATAATTTAGCTCCAAAATCACAAAAAAAAGCTCACAGCAGTGGAGCTATAGGTATAATTTTTACATGATTTGCTACAGTGCACATGTATAGATACATGTGCACTGTAGCTTGAAGCAAAAAATTATAATACTATTTTATTGGTCCACTTTTACTTCTTTAATTTTTTTTATTCAAGTCCGGTCTCTTTCTTCAGCTCTCCCTCACAGAACCTCTCAACCTCTCACTCTATTCGGTCCAACTCTCTTCTTCAGCCCTCTCTCACAAAACCTCTCATTCATTCAAGCTCCGATCTCAAGCTCCGATCTCGAGCTCCGATCTCATCGCCGGCCTCTCTCTCCGATCTCAAGCTCCGATCTCATCGCCGGCCTCTCTCTTCTTCAGCCCTCTCTCTCCGATCTCATTCGTTCAGCTCTCTCTCCGATCTCTTCGTTCAGCTCTCTCTCCGATCTCATTCGTTCAGCTATCTCTCCGATCTCATTCGTTCAGCTCTCTCTCCGATCTCATTCGTTCAGCTCTCTCTCCGATCTCTTCTTCAGCTCTCTCTCAAGCTCCGATCTCCGTTCAAGCTCTCTCACAAAACCTCTCAAGCTCGCCTCTCAAGCTCGCCTCTCAAGCTCCGATCTCATCGCCGGCTGGTATAAACTTGCTTCTTTTTTTTTTTTTTTTTTTTTTTTTTTTTTTTTCATTTTATCAAATTCGGTCTCATCTCATTCACTCTTTTTTAGTGTTGTTTTGGATTATTGGATTGGAATACGGCAGTTTTTAGTTGCTATCATGATGCTATATGATATATGATTTGGATTAGTTGATATATGAAATTTTTTTTTTTTTTTGATATATGATTGCAACTCTGTTTTGAGCGTGTGTACTGATATATGATGAATACGGCAGTTATTTAGGATTTTTAATGTTCCATATCTGATTTTGGTAGATTGATGATGAATATGGTTTGATAAGTGTGAGCATGTGTACTGATAAGTGTGAGATTGTTGGATATGTGTGAGATTGTTGATTATGGTTTTTGATGATTATGGTTTGATAAGTGTGAGATTGTTGAATATGTTTTGTTGGATTTTGTTGGATATGTTCTGTCTACTGATTTTGTTGGATATGTTTTGGAGCATGTGTACTGGATTTTGTTATAATCTTAATAATTTTAAGTTTTGATATAAATGTTAGTTTGGGGATTTTCTGTGTGCAGGGAATTTTACTTTTTTTTCCTAATTTTATGGAGTCAGGTAGAGACACTGAGTTACGTAGAGACTTATCATATATTACGGGTATTATGAATGGGGATATAGAGATTGACTCACAATTTTTGGGAACGTCTCAAAATACTCCATTGTCAGTTTCTGATTCTCCACCTCCGCCTCTACCTCAATCTCAATCTCAAATTGAAAATGACTCTTCTACAAAAGGAAAACGAGGCACTAACTTTAGTGTAGAGGAAGATAAACTCCTAGTGGCAGCATGGCTTAATACTAGTGTTGATGCCGTAAATAGTAATGAACAAACACTAAATACATTTCGTAAAAAGGTTTGGGAATACTTCCAGAAGTTCAATACATTCGGTACCACACGTACTATTATCTCCTTGCTAAGTCGTTGGGGAATGATTAGTGAAAGGACAAATAAGTTTGCCGGGTGTATGGCTCAAGTTAATGCGCTTCATAAAAGTGGTACAACCGAAGAAGATAAGGTACAAATTATATTACAATAGTGTTAACATGTCAATTCACTAATAGTTTGAAGATATTAACCATGTTATATTTCTTTTAATTTTTTTAGATTACCGATGCGAAAGCTTTGTATTTAGAGAAGCACCATAAACCCTTTCTTCTTGACCATTGTTGGTTCATGTTAAAGGATCAACCAAAGTTTGCCGATCCTAACAGTGCTAAATCGAGATCATTCGTGCCTCCAACTCCGGAGTCAATATCTATTAGCGAAGGGGATTGTGGGTCCGGACTTGGTGACTCTTCCAATTTTGAGAGGCCTATTGGTGAATCTTCTAATTTTGAGAGGCTTATTGGTAGGAAGGCCGAAAAGGCCATCCGAAAGAACAAAGCCACCGGAAAAGATGAATATTTGACCAAGAAATTGAAATTGATTGAGAATGTAACTCGATTGGAAGAGGAGAAAATGTCTATTGAGAGGGAAAAACTTGCGGTTGAAAAGGAAAAAATTGATGAAAAACGTAAGATTGAGAAGGAAAAAATCATGATTGAGAAGAAGAAATTTGAGATGACAGAATGGTTAGAGGAGGAGAGAATCATGATGAAAGATACAAGTGGCTTGACTGAAGCACAAAAAGCTTTTTATGAACAACTCCAACAGGAAATCATGGCAAGACGAAGTTCACGTAACTAATGGGGTTGATTGCATTTTGGATGTAGTTTAGGCTTTTATGTATTTTGTAATGGCTTATGTAGGCCTTTATTTATTTTGGTAGTAACTTTATGTATTTTGGTAGTAGCTTATTTAGGCTTTTATGTATTTTGGTAGTAACTTTATGTATTTTGTAGTGGCTTAAGTCACTTAATTTTAATCTTAAACTAGATGTATGTGTTGTGACTTGAAGTGCAATCTTTTTTATCTTTTGATAAGTTCCATTCAGTCTTGATATAATTCTTGGTTTTGAGATGACAAGTTTTAGAATAAATCTATGAACAATGAGCATTCATAGTATTTTTTTTATTTTACTTATCTTTTGAAAGCAAATCTATTTGCTTACCATTTATTAGTTTCTTGATCCTACTGAAATAGTAATAATTGCTTTTCGACGTAATTATTGCTTATTTTTTGAAAGCAAATCTATTTTCATCTATAGTAATAATTGCTTTCTAATTGTCTTGAAGGTTGCATCCATGAATCATTATTTGGTTCGCAAGTTCATTTTTGATGACTCAGATGAAGATGAGATAATCGAAGAACTTTTCATGGAAACATCACAACCTAAACGTCGACGTTCTATCCGACGTAATCATTTGGCAGGCCATGAGAGGCTTTTTCTTGATTATTTTGCTCCCACACCAGTATATCCACATACTTTATTTCGTAGAAGATTTCGGATGAAGCGTTCTCTTTTTCTCCGTATTCAATCTAAGGTAGAAGCTCATGACTCTTACTTTGTCCAAAAAAGAAATAGTGCCAATAAACTTGGTTTATCTTCATTACAAAAGATAACTGCTGCACTTAGAATACTTGCGTATGGAGTATCGGGTGATTTGATTGATGAATATGTGCGGATTGGAGAAACTACTGCATTAGAAAGTTTGAAAAAATTTGTTACTGCAGTAATTGATGTTTTTTCTGAAGAATATTTGAGAAAGCCAAACAATGAAGACATTGCTAGACTGTTAGCTCATGGCAAACGCCGAGGTTTTCCAGGTATGTTAGGTTCAATTGATTGCATGCATTGGAAGTGGAAAAATTGTCCATCTGCATGGAAAGGTCAATATTGTGGTCATGTTCGTGAGCCTACTATTATTTTGGAGGCAATAGCATCATATGATCTTTGGATATGGCATGCATTTTTTGGGTTACCTGGGTCAAATAATGACATTAATGTGTTAGAACGGTCTCATGTATTTAACGAACTTGCTGAAGGACGTGCTCCTACAGTACAGTACTCAATCAATGGTCATGACTACACAATGGGATATTACCTTGCTGATGGCATATATCCAAAGTGGGCAACATTTGTGAAAACAATCCCAGCTCCACAAGGACAGAAGTATAAATTATTTGCAACGGCCCAAGAGGCGTGTAGGAAGGATGTTGAGCGTGCATTTGGAGTGCTTCAAGCACGTTTCGCAATTGTCCGTGGACCTGCACGATTTTTCCATCTTGGAACACTCCAAAAGATCATGAAAGCATGCATAATTCTCCATAACATGATTGTTGAAGATGAGCGGGATGATAATGAAGTGGTAGACTTAGATTATGAACAAGTTGATGGAGTGGATAATCCTCCTTTGCAAGTGTTACGTGAACAAAGTGATGAATTTATGTCATACATTGAGAGGCATGGACACATTAGAGACCGAGAAATTCATTTTCAACTCCAGTCAGACCTCATTGAACATTTATGGCAACTGCAAGGCGAGTCGTAGGAACTTTCTTTTTTGTATGTTGAGAAGCATGAGACATAGGAACTTGTGCGAATGTGTGAGTTTTATTGTAATTTGGTTTGAGTTATGTATGTGAGTAATGTATGGGCTACATTGTTCCTATTATAATATGTGTTCTATTTTATATGTTTTCTTATAAAGTTCCTTCATTTTATAATTTACATTGTTCCAAGATTGCTTTCGGACAATTGAAACAATAATAGACTATCATGATGATTGAAAATTTGTTTTAGTAAAAAAAAAATGTATAAGTATAATTTGGGGGTTAAAAAAATCACTTGTTTACACTAGACGATTATTTGCTATCATATGGTGGCGGTGGTGGCGGCGATGGCGATGGCGGCGGCGGCGGCGACGGTGGCGATGGCGGCGGCGGTGGCGGCGGCGGCGGTGGCGGTGGCGGCGGTGGCGGCGGTGGCGGCGGCGGCGGCAGCAGCAGCAGCGGAGGCGGCGGCGGTGGTTGTAAGTGGTTGTTATTGTTGTTTATTGTAGTGGATATATTATTTTATTGTAGTTGATATATTATTTTATTGTGATGTTTATATTATTTTATTGTGTTGAAAGCTAAAATAGATCCACTGCTGCAGCATGTGTGTAGGTAAAATAGATAAAGTAACTTTTGGTGGAGCTAAAAAGCTAAATTTTTAGCTCCACTGCTGTGAATGCTCTTATACTGTATAATCAAAGTACTTGAGTGGGGTTCTCACTTTTTATTGTTGAGAGCAATAATTGATTCAAGAATTATCTAGTATCAGTAACAATGTAACATGCGCAACTCTTATAAGTCATCTTTATCCTTGACTTAACAACGCATCAACATCATCATTCGGCAAAACAGAAAACAAAAAAAACAAAACAAAACATCATCAAGTGGATCAGGTAAATGCAAAGAATTTAGGTTGCCTTCTCCCCGGTGGGCCACCTAACCCAATAAAAAAGAGAGGCCATTGAAGTCACCAGCCCATTAAAGCCCAAAAGGTATGTAACAAGGTAGATCTGGGCTTAGGAGTTGAGAAGCAATTGAAAGGAAAGGGCCTATGGAAAAAAATTGCTGCGGAAAAGGACCAAACCCAAAACTCAAAGATGAAAGTCCAGACTAATGTTTTGGGGCTTAAACGTATGGGAAAATTAGATTTTTCAGAGGATGATGAAATAGCGGCTCAGAAAAGAAGAAAGAATGTAAACTCAGCAACCAAACAACACCGTTTCAAGTGAATCGGATTGTTTCCAGTAAACGCAGATAGAATAATAGAAGAATTACATAAACGCAGAAGAAAAAAAAAAACGTACCAAGCTTTAGAGAAGAGAAAAAGTCCTCAACAATAACAACAAAATAAACCAACTCTATTCCTATGAAATTTGGAAGTTGTCATCAACATTAAACAGAACATACAAAAAAATATTTCATCAATATTGTGGTGATCATAATTTTGTGTCTGAGGTTTTATGATAAACATGGTCAAGCCATGCCTTGAAATTTGCTAACTCATTATCTGCATCTTCTACAATAAAAGAAAAATGAAGTCCACATGAAGCATGCTTAAAACAATTGTAAATATGAACCTCAAACCCCACATATAGTATACTACCCAAAACTTGGTATTTATCAAAATTCATCATCTACCACTATAAATTGAAGCAGGAAGGTCACTCCTAAAAATAAATGGTTTTAAACATCATAACATAATGAAAATGATAAATGCAAGAGACAATAGGATAACACATAAGAATGTGTCCTAATCATTTTTATAATCATTTTTTTAATAAAGAATATCTTTTATTGTATCCATGTGAATAGAATATCCGGTAAATGTTGTTAATTTATTGTCCATTCCTCCAAAATTAACCTTGGATTATACGTTGGCCTATTCATTATCTTTTCCCTTCATAGATCAACTATATAAAAGGAGCAAAAGTACACACAAACTTCATCAAATAAACCAGCCTACAAAAATGGCCTTAGAAGTGCTTGAAGCCCTTGACTCAGTCCACACTCAATTGAACCACGTCACAACCATTATCATTGCTAGAATGGGGTTTTTCACTGACACATACAACATTTTCTGCATCTCAACAATCTCAAAACTCTTGGGCCGCCTTTACTACACTGTAACTGCTGTTGCCCTAATTTGTACTCTCACAGGCCACCTATTCTTCTGTTGGATTGGTGACAAACTTGGCTGTAAAAAAGCTTACAACGTCAGTCTAACTCTCACCATCATTTGCGCCATATGCTCCGGCTTGTCCTTAGATGCAAGCAAAGAAATTGTTGTCAAAACACTTTGTTTCTTCAGGTTCTGGCTAGGGCTTGGTATCGGTGGAGACTATCCTATCTCGGCCGTAATCATGTCTGAGTACTCCAACCAAAAAACTTGCGGAGCATTCATCGCAGCCTTGTATGCAATGCAAGGTGTACGAATTATATTCGCAGGGCTAGTTCCTATGATGCTTTCAGGAATTTTTCTTCACTTCTACCCCGCTGCTTCATTCAAAGATGATCCTATAGTATCCACACAACCAGAGGTAGATTATCTTTGGAGGATTGTGATTATGCTTGGAGTGTTGGCATTTTTATGCTGTGGGCTAGCATAGTCCTGATTGTTTTATCTATTTAATAAAACTTATCTATTTTAATAAAACATGAATTAGTTGGAGTGTATTTTAATGAGTATTTGTTAGACGTAACAGTAGATAGTGATAACCATATAATGTTAATAATGGGTCATTTAGTATACCTTATAATTAATAGTATGAGTTTTTTTACTGTGTATTTATTTAGTTTAGGTAGCATTTAATTGGACGAGCTTGGATTTGAGACTTCACACATTGGAAAGGTCCCTACCATCTACTTGTTAAAGTTTTGGTTTGTTGGGGTTTATACCCTAAAATCCAATTTATTGGCATAACATAAATAATTAAATTGTTTAATTATATGAGACTATTTATTAATGAACTAATGAGACATTATCTTAGTCCATGAGATGCATAGTATGTGATTTATGTGAAAAGTCACAGAAGATATAAATCACAAGCTCTTTGTAAACTTAGAATTTTAGTTCACAGTCGGTGATGAAATTGGGCATTTTATCTGCAAAGACTATTACATACCAACTAAAATTATTTGTCTTGATTATGGAAGTAGAGATTTCTAGTTGGTATGTTGATATGTTTTAAGAGTTAAAACATATTGAATTGGACCGCTGTAAGATTTATTATTCTCCTAACGATTGTCAAATGAATAATAAATCTCACAACTTCTATTTACATAAACTCTAAATCTTGAGAGAATAATGGACATGATCATGAGATGTAGGTTGCTTTGATATATCAGGAGTGAGATCTATAAGTCATGGTCAAAACTTCAGTATATTAGGCAGCCACATTTAGTGTTGATGGAACATATATTCTCAAGATGGAATTCATAATCTTTTAATGGAGATATAAAATATTCCCTTGAGATAAGTTTAATGGGTTTGGTTATTCAGAGTGTTGGGCCCAACCACACACACTCCATTGTCAATGTTGCTGGAACTTGTGGACTTCGTGTCTCTTATTCTAATTCCTCATCAGGTGTATTTTAATAATCTACTCTTTTATTAAGGTGTCAAATGTATGCTAGTGATTCGAGAGTGTTAAAGGTCCTTTGCTCATTTGATTTTGTGAATCTTGAATGAAGTTATTCTATCATGGAGTTTGTAAGAGTGAAAACTCACCTTCAGTTGGGAAGTTCGTCCAAAGATGTCAATGGAAGATATTTTTCAAAGTAGTGGCAATGGAATGTTCGACTTGCTTGCAAGAAAAAAAATGGTTTATTGGAGGGGACATTGGTGTGGCACCGGCCTAATGGTCTACGATGTTTAAATCAAAACTCCAAAGAACTAATATGGTAGTTTAGAGAATCAAAAGCAGTCTGTCTCATGGAGCACGTACCTCTATCTCTAGAGATGTGTTGCCTTTTTATAGTCACATCTTTCCACAATTGGTTGCCTGTCAATTATGTTATGCATTTATATGATTGGAATAACTTTTGGCCTATTTAATGAGGCAATGCCTATTTATCTATTGCCTGGAGTAATTGTAGATAGTTATTCTTTTATAAATGCTGGTTCTAGACAATACATTTTGCACTTATCCATTTTTGCTCTGATTGAAGTGTCCTCTGACTTAATGGGCATGTAGTTGTTGGGTAATTGTCATCCGTTGCATTTTTAAATGTCCTCGTCAGTTATGCTTTTCTTTCATTGTTGGACATCTGGTGATGGAAGATTACACTCTTGTATGAAAGTCCTTCTATATAGAACACCTTTATGGTTGTCTACTTGAATAGAAGACTTTAATTTCTTGATTTTTTATGTACTAATAGAGCTCTTCCAACAGTCTTAACATACTGTTGGAGAATGAAAATGCTCAAAAGAAATAGGTAAATAGCCATAATCAAAGGGAATGCCAAACAAGAAAAAAATTACCCATTATTCTCTCACGTACTCTCATCCATTTGAACTAGCCTTGTGATTTTGCACTTAGCAATACTCATTTTTGTTGGGCCTTCTTTCAAGATAGTTTATGTGGCCTTTTTGGCTTTCTCTCTTCCTATAGGGAAAGGAACCTTGAACACCTTGTCACCTTTGTCGCGCACCACCCTAAGTTTTGATACCATTTGTTAGGGAAATAAACACCTTGGTGAGCTGAACATCACCTAATCTAAAAGATTTAAGCCTATGAGCTTAGACCCAACTATGTTATATTAAACACTCATTCTTGATATTCTTATTCAATGTGAGACTTCATTTACACGTGTACTTCTAAGAACTAGTCTTACGAATAATACACTACATCAAGTGATAGCAACCAAGCTATGGTTTTGGCAAAACATAATGGCAAACTTGTCATGTTTATATTACTTATGAGTCAAAAGAAATGGTTAAGAGAAGGACCAATACTTCTTTTAATGTAATTGTTGAACATTTTAGGATACAAATGTAAGCAAAAAAAAAAAAAAAATATATATATATATATATATATAAATAAATAAATAAATGTGAAAGTGAGCAATCTTACTGTCCTTAGTAGAGGTCACATTACTCAGAATTCGTTTAATCGACATTAATGTTTCTACAATGCGTAATTTGTATAAGAAGAGAAGGGATTAATGGGTGTTGAAATGGATGAGATCCATTTGTTGAACATGTAAGACTTGGACATCTATTAATTGGATTTTTGTTTTCTTAAAGCGAGTTGAATGTAATTAATTAGTTAATATGCATGAGTGTCCATTACTATGTTGTGGTTATATTTAATAATGGGTCGTAGTACTCCTTTATTTTGGACTTGTGCACTAGTCTCATGTAAGGTGGAATACAGAGTTCTAAACCTGATTCATGATGGGAGGGTGTCCACCATGGAAATTAAGTCTTGGTCCCCTTTTTCACTCAAAACACTACACAAAATCCTATATCTCTTACTGTTTAAATATTAGGGCAGATTATTGCCATATCGAAAGCCATCTATAAACCAGATGGAGTATATAGAGAGGATGGCTTGATCCATGTGCCAGGTGCGTGCGTGAATGTTTGCTGTTGGTAATTTATTCCGATTTGCTAAAGAAGTAAGTGCCTAAACCCTAACCTTTTATAGATTATATATCTCTTCTAGTATCTAAAAAGTGAATTCTAAAATCTTACAGGGACAAACACTTTTCTTATTTCAAATGAATTTACTAATTAATTTATCACGTTTTATACCGAGGGAGAAAAAGTACTTAATGTCCGTTGAAATGAATTGAGATTTGGTTCTTGAACAATTTGATAGATTAAATATATTGGGATCTAATTTGTGAGAGAGAGAGAGAGAGAGAGAGATAAATCAACGTTTCATTGAAACCAATGAAATCCATCTCTGAACAAACGGATTATATAAACATCAAATATGCGTTCATTATACTAGCCAAACAACATATGATTCCCATAATTTCAGAAATACATATTATGGGCTTATTGTTTGACATAAAATCTAAAAGAAAATTGGCACTGATTTATTACATTACATATAGCCTAATATCTGTCGAAACACCAGCTATAGGTGTTGAAAATGTCACATCGTCAACAAGAAAACATATCATTCCCATAATTTCAGAAATACGATTATGGGCGTATTGTTTAACGTAAAAAACAAAAGGACACTGATTTATTACAATACATGTAGCCGCCTAAATTCCTAGTTCCTGTCACCACTCCAGCTATAGCCTATGGGTGTTGAAAAAATATCACATCGTTAACAAGAAAACGTGTTGTTGTCCATGTCCGCCACCATGCTGACCATGTGGATGATTGCCTCCGCCATGACCATGTGGGTGATGTCCTCTGCCACCACGATGAGCATGTGGGTGATGTCTTCCGCCATGAGCATGATGAGCATGTGGTTGAAGTCCTCCACCACCATGACAAAGCCCTCCTCCTCCTACTCCATGATGGTGGCCCCCTCCATGAGGACCATGATCAAGACCGGCGTAATGCCCACCGCCACCATGACAATGCCCTCCTCTTCCGCAATGTCCATGTCCTCCGTGATGTCCTACGCCAAGACCATGACCATTTCCATGTCCTAAATGATGTCCCTCACCGTGGGGGGGAGTGTGATGATGATTTCCGTTGTGAGACATTTTCTAATGTATTGCTCAAATCAAAGCTCAGGAAGTGAGTTTATAGTGTGGAAGTTGGTTAGGGGTGTATGTGTATTTATAACTTTATAAATCGTGATGTGAACTGAAGACAGAGCCTAAAAGTCAACCTTGCTAAGCTATTACTTGGAGTGGAAGTTTAAACCGCGTACCTCCACAACCACACGATTTTAATTCGGTCATACTTGGAGTGGAAGTTTTATAGTGTTTTGTTTTATCACAATGCGAACTGTCCGTGTGAAGTTGTGAAATAGAAGTAGATACTTTTCTTCCTAGTTAAATGTGTGGTCGGCTATACCGAGTTTATAGATAATTTGTCATACGAACATTTAAAATTTTTTAAATGATCAGCTGCATGGTTGGGGTTCACCTTACCCATTCATACGTATAATCAAAGTGCATGATTAAGGTTGTTATATTTTTTTGATAGGAATGAATGAGAGCAAAAATTCATTCAACAACTAGCTAGTACTAGCAACATGCGCAAGTCTTTTACGTAATCCTTATCCTTAATTTAACAACACCTCAACGTCATAAGGAAGTTCTAGATACAAAATGAAATCTTTTTGTGGATTCCATGTTTAGTATCTTCATCCCATTCTAAACTTGACACTTTTTTTCCTTATATTTCATACAATATAGGTATTTGAAAGATTTTTTTAATTAAAAATAAAAATAAAACCCTAGTATTATTTCCATGCAATGTACGGTTTAGTTAAAAATTTATATGTAAATAAATAAAAAATATATAAATAATTAATGAGTCATACAATAACACCATATTAATTTATAAATATATTAAATCACTTTGTACAAACACCATTTATGACTTCATATAAAAAACATGCAATATGACATATCCAATATAAAAAATACCTTGTCTTTTTTCTTCGTAGAACCCATTATAGATTTTTTGCAAAATTAAATATTTATGAGTATCTGTCGATACCATATTTTTTTCGACCTCGATTCATGCGTCAAAACAATTGCAACATTTAAAACCTCTCTGATAGCAATTAAGACAAAAAAACTCTAATTAGGAATGGTAAAAAAGATGACTTTTTGATCTAACCATCTAATCGAATTGAATTTGGACTGTCTTATACATCATAGTTTTCCCTTTGAAATGATAGTTCATTGGTCAAAATCGAAATTAAAACGGATGAGATATCAATAAAAGTTCAAGATCCTAATTAAAAGTTTCACTTTTTTTAGGTTAAACATATACTATTTTTGGACCAATTTTGTACAAAAAAACTAGACAAATCGGGCAAGAATTGGAGTGATCCGTTTGAACCAGTTTGAAGAATGAAGCTTCGACTGGCTTTCACAAAAAAGGGCTTGATGATGTCTACCATGGATTGGAAGGAATGAATTTTCCCAGGAAAAAAGGTCACAAAATTTCCTACACTGTGTCACCTCTGTTCCGGGCCGCAGTATCTTGACAACCGTAACTCCAAATCTCGCAAGATCAGAACCTATAGAAACTATACATCTAGAGCTTTCAAGAGATATAAAGTTTGAAGAAATCGGATCCCGGAAAGGCCTCCAAATAGCTGCATGAACATCAAACCAGAACCTAGGAAAAAGACGAAATAGCCAAACTGGGGGTATAAGTGGGAGGCTATGTGATGATGTTCCTATAAATACCACCCCCCCACCATTTATTTATTTATTTATTGTAAAAGTAAGTTTTTTGGAGAAAAAAAAATAGAGAAATTGGAGTGAAAAATACTATAAAATCAGGAAAAAAGAAAAAAGAAAAAAAAACACTTAGAATAATTCAGAATAATTTTCTCTCTCCTTTCTTAAGGAAACCCGTTACAAAAATTCAGTCCCCTCTCATCTTTATTGTAATATTTGTGGGTAAGATGTAGGGATGGGGTAGCTTCCTAATAGTTACACCCTTCCCCCCCCCCCCCCCCCCCCCCCCAAAAAAAAACCAAAATCCCCTTCTATTTCTTCCTATGTAAACATCATTCATCTTATATATGAAATTATTTTTCTTTATTTGTTATCTCCTTACTTTATTGCTTTAAGTTCCTAGCATTTTATTTATGTTGTTGTGTATATCTATGTCTTTACTTCTTTATGCTTATATTATTTGTTGATGGTTGGGATATTGCTGTTAAATTCCTAGATGGGTATTGAACCTAAACCTAGACCATAAGAAGTACCCTTATTTTCCCTTACTTTTCCTAGAAATTATTAGTTGTGTTGATAAGGAACTCAAGCACTATGGTCATAGTTTTGTGTTTTTGATCCCACATTCCTATTACCATAAATATATATATATATATATATATGCGTGTGTGTGTGTGTGTATGTACTTACGCATGTATGTATGTATGTATGTATGTATATGGACAAAATTTAGGTACAATACCTTATGTGCTGTTCCTGAGGTTCTTCTTTTAAGATTCAGCCATTTGGCTACTTAACTAAAAAATACACTTCCATCCCATGAGAAAAAATCTACATGACAAAATCTTAAGAGAGAAATCTAAGGAACATCACCTAAGTATTATACCTAAGTCTTGCCTTATATATATATATATATATATGAGATAGGTTCAAGTTACACTTGGTGTAACTCTAAAGAGTTACATATTTTTTAAACTATTGGACTCAAGTATATTTAACGGAAAAAAAAATTGATCTCATTTATTATCGCTTATTTAATACATTTCATACTTATTTCTAAACCCAAAAAACTTTATATGGCTGACTCTTTCTCTCTCCACTGCACATCTCTCTCTCTCTCTCTCTCTCTCTCTCTCTCTCTCTTTGCACGTTTCTCTATCTATCTCTTCCACGGCTCTTCCACCTCCACGGCTAGGTCGCCAACAGCCAAAAAAAAAAAAAAAAAAAAGCTACAGCCTGCCATACTTTGTTGAATAACACAACTATTGCTACTCTATATGCCTGAAACTTTTAATGTCATATATTGTTCTTCATATTTTAATATTGTTCATGGAAGTTGCAAAGATACGATCTAATTCTCTAAGAGGTTGAATAGATGAAAATGTGTGAAATTCTTGTCTGTGGGATCGCTTGGGTTTCTCGAAGCAGAGAAGTTGTTGGAGAAGCTAAAGCCTTTACCACCTATTATTTCAAAAGTGTGATTCTTTTATATTTGATTGACGTTATGCAAAGTAAAGAGATTTGTCATTCCCTATTAAAGCTTGGGTATACATTCTTATGTGTGTAAGTTCTTGTCATGTTGAAGTGTTCTGTCTTGTGTTTGATCATGGATGTTGTCCTGTTCTTGTCCCCTAAGAACTTGTAATTCAATATGCTTCACGTTCCAATAGCACAATCAAAACTCTCTAGTGTTACTCTTGTTTTTTGATATACTATGCCAATTCAAAAATTATTTCTACTGCACATTAGAAGTGCAAATGCTAAGATTGTTGTCAAGTAAGGCTTTGTGTGAGATTGTACCAAACGTGGCCCTTCTAAATAATACGTACATTTGTTTGGGCTGGTCCATACCAATCAAGGTAAGCTAAAGGAGCTAGGTCCTCCATGAATTCCAGTGTATATTGCAATTATTAGAGAATTGGAGTATAGGAGTTCTTAACTATTTATTTAGGAGTCTGATATAAATTTATGAATAGGCAATTGAAGTCTGAGGTGACAAAGCCTCAACTGGTATTGTATGCCTTAAATATTGTTTTTCTTCTTAGTTTTACTATTACTAGTACTTTTAATTTTTGAGTGTCTATTTATCAATTAGACTCTAGTTAGAAATTTTCAGCTCAGAGAGCATACTGTGACAAAGCAGTACATCACAATTCAAATTTTTAACTACTACTTTACGTGGTTACTTTCAAGAGTTTTAGTCAAACTCAAAGAGTTCCGGATACTTTAGGAAAATTTCAACAACGAATTACTCAATTGAACTTGATTTTTATCTTTTAACCTATAGAAACAAATTGACTTACATGTCAACCTTATTTTTTTAAAACTCTAAATAGTAGTTTATAAGGGGGAAAAACAAAATGTCAACTTTGTACCAATTCATGTGTACTACTTGCCTTCTAATGGCAGTCTTTTAATGGTAGCATTTTTTTTTATAGATAAAAGCTCGCATATAATATAAGAAATTATTTTTCTATACCTTATGTTCCCAGTTCAACATGAATATATAATAAGAGAATTCCCACAATAAACAAGGGAACCCCTGCAACAAAATGTATTTTTAGCGACGAAACTTAGTGAGGAAATATTTTTTCGTTGCTAAAATTACAAATTTAGAGACGAAATATAGATTTCATTGCTAATAATGAAAAAAATTATAACATTTAGCTACGAAAAGTAATTTTCATCGCTATTGTTGATTTGAAACAAGGGCGCCAACGACGAAAAAACTAGGCGTTAACTAAATTAATTTATAGTGACGAAATATTTCGTCGCTAAAAGTTGAGATTTTTAGTGACGAAATATTTCATTGCTATAGATGTCGCTTTGAACAGCATTAGCGACGAAATTCGTCGCCAAAGGTAACCAATAGTGATGAAACTAAATTGTTGCCAAAAGTCCCATGCATATAAACCGCCAGCTTTAGCGATGAAATCATAATTTGTAACAAAAAAGTTAGAAACAGCGATGAAATAAATTTCGTCACTAAAGAGTACAGCTTAAATGGGTTAAATTTCAGCAAAAAAAATTTCCTTCCCCACATAAAATTTCATTTGTCCCACCCACTCACTTAAAAAATTTTCAGCCCTCCCTCTCTCATTATCACTCACTCCCTAACACAAACACCAACTCAAATACAAACTCAAACACACACATCCCTCTATCTCTCTCTCTCTACCAAATCTCTCCTCCCTCTTGGTCACTTGGTTAGCTTCTACTAGATTTTCAGTCATCAAACTCTTATCCATTGTTTGACTTCTCCTAACATGAATTTAAGGTAAAATCTTCATGACCCACACCTTCTAATATCTTTGGGTTTTTATCCTATATTGTTAGAATTGCTCTTTATGTTGTGGGTTTTGTTTTAGAAGTAGTTTGTTGTGTTTGTTGGTACATTTAAACTCTTATTGGAGGTTTTTAATTTAATGGAGTGAAATGGATTTTGTTGTTTGGCAACTATGTGAGTTTGGTTTCTTAAGAAATCATTTGAGTTTTTGATTTATATGGGAGATTGGATTAATTTTAGAAAAATAATTTTCTTGCATTTTGAAATGTCTTTGGCATATGTGGTTGTGATTGTGGTGTTAAATATAAATTTGTGCAAGTAATATGAGCATATGTCTTTTTCTTACCAAGTGTTTGACAAATTGCTTATATGAGTTATGAAATAGATTTTGTTGTTTGGCAACCATGTGAGCTGGGTTTTTTAAGAATCATTTGGGTTTTTGATTTTTATAAGTGATTGGGTTAATTTTAGAAAAAGGGTTTCCTTTCATTTTGAAATGTCTTTGGCATATGTGGTTGTGATTATGGTGTTAACTATAAATTTGTGCAAGTAATATGAGTATGTGTCTTTTGCTTACCAAGTGTTTGATAAATTGTCTATATGAGTTATGAGATTGAATTTCTTGACTTGTGTTGTGATGATTGTTATATGAGGTTATGGGTTGTAATCCTAGTTATTTATATGTACTAACACATGTAGTTTTAAGGTTTAATAAAGTCTCAAAGCTTTTGGCATAGGGTTAAAATTATAGTATTTTTCTTTGTGACTTTATACAGATTTGATTCAGATGCACTATATGATTTTTAATAAATTATAGATAAATTATTTTGAACTGAATTTTTGTGGTACATACTAAACATATAATGGCTTCTCCTTATTTAATTTCAAGCTTTTTGGATAAAACTAAGAGGATCAAATGAATTTTTAAAAAGAGCTGACCTGTTGCAAATTTAATCAGAAAGTATGATTAGAATGTGGTCTATCTTGTAAGTTCATATGTGCTTTTTTTTTACAAGTGTTTTACTTTGGCTAATTTTATCATGGTTTGGTAATAAAATGATTTATATTAAGTTGGTAAATGCACATTATTTGTGGTAGGAAAATAAAAGGTTTTGGTTGTGTTAAAGCTTATAAGTTTCTTGTATGCTTGCTTGGTTCCCGTTTGGGTAGGGATATTTGTCTTAGGATGGTAAAGTTAGGCTTTAGGGCCTTAGGTTTTGATTGAGTTATATTTGTTGATTACTTTTTTTTTTTTTTTTTTCAATACTTGAAGCATTTGGAGGTCTTGGTTGTGTGGAGAGGCAAGTATATGATATTTTGATGGTTTGGGCTATGAACTTGTTTTAAAACAAATGAGTAATGAAGTGTTAACCATAAAAGTTTAAGTGCTTTGAGATTTTACTTTTTGCACATAAAATGTTTGATGTATTACCTCAATGAGTTATGAAGTTGGGTTTAATTGTTTGTTGTTGATTATTTAATTTGAAGTTGGACTATGTGATATATATATATATATATATATATATGTATGTATGTATGTATATAAAGTTTGTGAAATCTAAAATTTTGTTTAAATTATTTTGCTCTAGAGGTGAGTATGTGATACTTTGATGGTTTGGGTGCTATGAACTTATTTTAAAACAAATGGGTTATGAGGTGTTAACCATGAAAGTTTATGTGTCTTGAGGTTTTACTTTTTGCTCATCAAGTATTTGATATATTACCTCAATGAGTTATGAAGTTGAGTTTAATTGTTTGTTGTTGATTATTCAATTTGAAGTTGGACTATGTGATATATACGTGTGTGTGTGTGTGTGTAAAGTTTGTGAAATTTGAAACTTTGCTTAAATTATTTTGCTCTAGTCACCCAATCACTATTTTTGTTGGGTAATGGATTTTGGAGGTCTTGGTAGTGTGGAGAAGTGAGTATATGATACTTTGATGGTTTGGGTACTATGAACTTTTTTTTAAAACAAATGG
Organism: Quercus glauca; assembly: GCA_023736055.1. Classification (NCBI taxonomy): domain Eukaryota; kingdom Viridiplantae; phylum Streptophyta; class Magnoliopsida; order Fagales; family Fagaceae; genus Quercus; species Quercus glauca. The sequence continues at coordinate 28,879,812 of CM043318.1, read as the reverse complement.
GTAATGAAGTGTTAACCATGAATGTTTAAGTGCTTTGAAGTTTTGCTTTTTGCACATAAAATGTTTGATATATTACTTCATTGAGTTATAAAGTTGGGTTTAATTGTTTGTTGTTGATTATTTAATTTGAAGTTGGACTGTGTGATATATATATATATATATATGTATGTATGTATGTATGTATATAAAGTTTGTGGAATCTGAAATTTTAATTAAATTATTTTGCTAGAGGTGAGTATGTGATACTTTGATGGTTTGGGTGCTATGAACTTGTTTTAAAACAATTAGGTAATGAAGTGTTAACCAAGAAAGTTTAAGTGCCTTGTAGTGTCTCTTCTTTTTCTTGGCCTTTTGGTTTCTTGCAATGGGATATTTGATTATCAACTTGCCCTACAAAACTCTTGCCTTCTCCCAACATGATTCCAAGGTAATTTTCCTTGATTATTTGTCTGATTGTCTCTATGAGTTTTGGTTTCTTGATTTCTTGTTATGATATTTGTTTATATGAGATAAAGGGTTTCATTCTATGTTTTTAATATTCTTTAACATGTAATTTTAATGTGAATTAATCTCAAAGCAATTAGATTATATCCACTTTGTCATTTCAAGGTTCGATCCAGCATATGTCTAAATTGTTTCAATTTCATCAGAAAACTTATTTTATTTGTACCTCTGCATGCTAAATTGCGAAAAGAGTGAAACGGTAAATTTTGCAGAGCTCCCTCGGAAGAAAATTCGATGCCCCCCCCTTAGGTAAGCTATGCCATTGGCAGCCATGAAACCCATTAAAATTATAGTCCACATATATAAACCTCAAATATGCGTTCAATACACCAGCTAAACAACATATGATTCCCATAGTTTCAGAAATACATTATGGGCTTATTGTTTAACATAAAATCCAAAAGAAAATTGGCACTGATTTATTACATTACATATAGCCTAATATCTGTCAAAACACCAGCTATAGGGTGTTGAAAATATCATATCGTTAACAAGAAAACGTGTTGTTGTCCATGTCCGCCACCATGTGGATGATGTCCTCCGCCATGACCATGCGGGTGATGTCCTCTGCCACTGCGATGAGCATGCGGGTGATGTACTCCGCCATGACCAGGATGAGCATGTGGGTGATGTCCTCCACCATGAGCATGATGAGCATGTGGTTGATGTCCTCCTCCTCCATGCTGATGCCCTCCTCCTACATGAGGACCATGACCATGACCGCCGTGATGCCCACCGCCACCATGACAATGCCCTCCTCTTCCGCCATGTCCACCGTGATGTCCTACTCCATAACCGAGTCCATGTCCATGTCCTCCATGATGTCCCTCACCGTGGGGTGGAGTATGATGATGATTTCCGTGGTGAGACATTTTCTAAAATATTGCTCAAATCAAAGCTCAGAATAATATTGGAAGTGAGTTTAGTGAGGATGTTGCTAAGGGTGTACGTGTATTTATAATTTCATAAATCGTAATGTGAAGACAAAACCTAAAAGTCAACCTTGCTGTTACTTGGAGTGGAAGTTTAGCTGATTAAACCGCGTACCTCCATAACCGCACGATTATAATTCGGTCATGATTTTATCACAATGCGAACTGTCCGTGTGTGTGAAGTTGTGAAATAGAAGTAGATACTTTTCTTCCTAGTTAAGTTAAATGCGTGGTCGGCTATACCGAGTTCATAGATGATTTGTCGTATAAAAATTTAAAATATTTTAAAGAGTCAGCTGCAAGTTCACCTCACTCGTTATCAGTAACATGCGCAAGTCTAATACGTATAATCAAAGTACTTGATTGGGGTTATTACTTTTTCTTGTTCAGAGCAATAATTGATTCAAGAAGTATCTAGTATCAGTAACAACGTAACATGTGCAAGTATTATACGTCATCCTTATCCTTAACAACACATCAACACCATCATTCGGCAAAAAAAAAAAAAAAAAAATCATCCAGTTGATCAGGTAAATGCAAAAGAATTTAGGTTGCCTTCTCCCCGGTGGGCCACCTAACCCAATAAAAAAGAGAGGCCATGGAAGTCACCGGCCCATTAAAGCCCAAAAGGTAGGTAACAAGGTAGATCTGGGATTAGGAGTTGAGAAGCAATTGAAAGGAAAGGGCCTATGGAAAAAAATTGCTGCGGAAAAGGACCAAACCCAAAACTCAAAGATGAAAGTCCAGGCTAATGTTTTGGGGCTTAAACGTATGGGATAATTAGATTTTTCAGAGGATGATGAAACAGCGGCTCAGAAAAGAAGAAAGAATGTAAACTCAGCAACCAAACAACACCGTTTCAGGTGAAAATAATAGAAGAATTACAAAAACGCAGATGAAAAAAAATAAACGTACCAAGCTTTAGAGAAGAGAAAAAGTCCTCAACAATAACAACAAAATAAACCAATGCTATTCCTATGAAATTTGGAAGTTGTCATCAACATTAAACATAACATACAAAAACATATTTCATCAATATTGTGGTGACCATACTTTTGGGTCTGAGGTTTTATGATAAACATAGTCAAGCAATGCTTTGAAATTTGCTAACTCATTATCTGCATCTTCTACAATAAAAGAAAAACGAAGTCCACATGAAGCACACTTAAAACAATTGTAAATATGAGCCTCAAACCCCACATATAGTATACTACCTAAATCCTGATATTTATCAAAAGAGAAATAATATGTCCACAACATTTTTACAACAAATTATAAGCAGCAGATTGTTATTGATTGTTATTGTTGGGTTAAAAAAGTAATTTCAGTGCCAAATTCAAATTTGAACCAATAACAACTAACCACCTATAATTTGTTGTAAAAATGTTGTAGACGTAGCACTTCTCTTGTCAAAATTTATCATCTACCACTATAAATTGAAGCAGGAAGGTCACTTCTAAAAATAAATGGTTTTTAACATCATGACATAATGAAAATGATAAATGCAAGAGACAATATAATAACACATAAGAATGTGTTCTAATCATTTTTATAATCATTTTTTAATAAAAAATATCTTTTATTGTATTCATGTGAATAGAATATCCAGTAAATGCTGTTAATTTGTTGTCCATTCCTCCAAAATTAACCTTGGATTATACGTTGGCCTATTCATTATCTTTTCCCTTCAGAAATCAACTATATAAAAGGAGCAAAAGTACACACAAACTTCATCAAATAAACCAGCCTACAAAAATGGCCTCAGAAGTGCTTGAAGCCCTTGACTCTATCTGCACTCAATTGAACAACATCACAACCATTATCATTGCTAGAATGGGGTTTTCACTAACACATACAACATTTTTTGCATCTCAACAATCTCAAAACTCTTGGGCCGCCTTTACTACACTGTAACTGGTGTTGCCCTAATTGGTACTCTCACAGGCCACCTATTCTTTAGTTGGATTGGTGACAAACTTGGCCGTAAAAAAGCTTACAGCGTCAGTCTAACTCTCACCATCATTTGCGCCATATGCTCTGGCTCTTAGATGCAAGCAAAGAAATCGTTGTCAAAACACTTTGTTTCTTCAGGTTCTGGCTAGGGCTTGGTATCGGTGGAGACTATCCCATCTCGGCCGTAATCATGTCCGAGTACTCCAACAAAAACACTCGCGGAGCATTCATCGCAACCGTGTATGCAATACAAGGTGTACGAATTATATTCGCAGGGCTAGTTCCTATGATGCTTTTAGGAATCTTTCTTCACTTCTACCCCACTGCTTCGTTCAAAGATGATCCTGTAGTTTCCACACAACCAGAGGTAGATTATCTTTGGAGGATTGTGATTATGCTTGGAGTGTTGGCATATTTTATGTTGTGGGCTAGCGTAGTCCTGATTGTTTTATCTATTTAATAAAACTTAATTATCTATTTTAATAAAACATGGATTAGTTGGAGTGTATTTTAATGAGTATTTGTTAGACGTAATAGTAGATAGTGATAACCACATAATGTTAATAATGGGTCATTTAGTATACCTTATAATTAATAGTATGATTTATTATTATTATTATTATTTTACTGTGTATTTATTTAGTTTTAGGCAGCATTTAATTGGACGAGCTTGGATTTGAGACTCACACATTGGAAAGGTCTCGACCATCTACTTGGTAAAGTTTTTGGTTTGGCCAATTATAACCAAGACATTATGTTGTTCTCCCAATCATATATATATATATATATATATATACACGATTAGTGTCTAGTTGGTGGGTTTAGTCAAATATGGGAGAGGGGTTGCAAGGAAGAGGTGTACCTAATTTTCCTCATCACACACACACTCCATTGTCAATGTTGCTGGCACTTGTGGACTTCGTGTCTCTTATTCTAATTCCTCATCAGGTGTATTTTAATAATCTACTCTTTTATTAAGGTGTCAAATGTATGCTAGTGATTCGAGAGTGTTAAAGATCCTTTGCTCATTTTATTTTGTGAATCTTGAATGAAGTTATTCTATCATGGAGTTTGTTAGAGTGAAAAATCACCTTCAGTTGGCTAGTTTGTCCAAAGATGTCAATGGAAGATATTTTTCAAAGAAGTGGCAATGGAATGTCCGACGTGCTTGCAAGCTAGAAAAAAATTGGTTTATCGGAGGGGACATTGGTGTGGCACCGGCCTAATGGTCTACGATGTTTAAATCAAAACTCCAAAGAGCTAATATGGTAGTTTAGAGAGTCAAAAGCAGTCTATGTCTCATAGAGCACGTACCTCTATCTGTGGAGATGTGTTGCCTTTTTATAGTCATATCTTTCAACTATTGGTTGTCTATCAATTAATATTGTGCTTTTATATGATTGAAATAACTTCTGACCTATTTAATGGAGTCCAAATCTTCTGTCTCACTTTTTCATAGTTATGCTATTGTTTCATCGTTGGACAGCTGGTGGTAGAAGATGACACTCTTGTATGAAAGACCTTCTATATAGAACACCTTTATGGTTGTCTACTTGAATAGAATACTTTAATTTCTTGATTTTTATTTTTTTATTTTTTATGTACTAATAGTGCTCTTCCAACAGTCTTAACATACTATTGGAGAATGAAAATGCTCAAAAGAAATAGGTAAATAGCCATAACCAAAGGGAATGCCAAACAAGAAAAAAATTACCCATTATTCTCTTGCACACGCTCATCCATTAGAACTGGCCTTGTGATTTTGCACTATTAGCAAAACTCATTTTTGTTGGGCCTTCTTTCAAGATAGTTTGTGTGGCCTTTTTGGTTCACTCTTCCCATAGAGAAAGGGACCTTAAACACCTCGTCACCTTTGTCGTGCACCACCTTAAGCTTTGATACAATTTGTTGGGGGAAATAAACACCTTGGTGAGCCGGATACAACCTAACCTAAAAGACTTAAGCCTATGAGTTTAGGCACAATTATGTTATATTAAACACTTGTTTTTGACATTCTTTTTCAATGTGAAACTTCACTCACACGTGTACTCCTAACAACTAATCTTACAAATAATACACTACATCAAGTGATAACAACCAAGCTATATGGTTTAGGCAAATCATAATGGCAAACTTGTCATGTTTATATTACTTTTGAGTCAAAAGAAATGGTTAAGAGAAGGACCAATACCTTTTTTAATGTAATTATTGAACATTTTAGGATACACATATGACCAAAAAAAAAAAAAACTAAATGTGAAAGTGAGCAATATTACTGTCATTAGTAGAGGTCACGTTACTCAGAATTCCTTCAATCGACATTAATGTTTCTACGATGCGTAGTTTGTATAAGAAGAGTAGGGATTAATGTGTGTTGAAATGGATGAGATCCGGTTGTTGAACATGTAAGAATCTGACATCTATTAATTGGATTTTTGTCTTCTTAAAGCGAGTTGAATGTAACATAATTAGTTAATACGCATGAGTGTCTATTACTGTGTTGTGGTTATATTTAATAATGGTTCGCAGTACTCCTTTATTTTGTACTCGTGCACTAGTCTCGTGAGGTGGAATATAGAGTTTTAAACCTAATTCATGATCGGAGGATGTCCACCATGGAAATTAAGTCTTGGTCCCCTTTTTCACTCATAACATTAGACAAAATTCTATATCTCTTACTGTTAAATATTAGGGCAGATTCTTGCCATATCGAAAGCCATCTATAAACCAGTTGGGGCATATAGAGGATGGCTTGATCCATGTGCCAGATGCACGCGTGAATGTTTGTTGTTGGTAATTTATTCCGATTTGCTAAAGAAGTACGGGCCTAAACCCTATCCTTTTATAGATTATATCTCTTCTAGTATCTAACAAGTGAATTCTAAAATCTTACAGGGACAAACACTATGCAAATTTCCAATGAATTTATTAATTAATTGATCACATTTTATACCATAGAGGAAGAAAAAGTACTTAACGTCTGTTGAAATGAATTGAGATTTGGTTCTTGACCAACTTCATTATAAATTAAATATATTGGAATTTAATTTGAGAGAGAGAGAGAGAGAGAGAGAGAGAGATAAATCAACGTTTCATTGAACCAATGAAATCCAGCTCTGAACAACCGGATTATATAAACAATAAAATATGCGTTCAATATACCAGCTGATTTCTTTTCAAAAAAAAAAAAAAAATACCAGCTGATTTATTACATTACATATAGCCTAATATCTGTCAAAACACCAGCTATAGGTGTTGAAATTATCACATCGTTAACAAGAAAACGTGTTGTTGTCCATGTCCGCCACCATGCTGACCATGTGAATGATGTCCTCCGCCGTGACCATGCGGGTGATGTCCTCTGCCACCACAATGAGCATGTGGGTGATGTCCTCCGCCATGAGCATGTGGTTGATGTCCTCCGCCACCATAACAATGCCCCCCTCCTCCTCCTCCATGAGGACCATGACCATGACCGGCGTGATGCCCACCGCCACCATGACAATGCCCTCCTCTTCCGCCATGTCCATGTCCTCCGTGATGTCCTATGCCATGACCATGTCCATGAAGTCCCTCACCGTGGGGTGGAGTATGATGATGATTTCCGTGGTGAGACATTTTCTAAAGTATTACTCAAATCAAAGCTCAGAATATTGGATATGAGTTTAGTGAGGAAGTTCCTAAAGGGTGCGTGTGTATTTATAATTTCAGAAATCGTAATGCGAAGACAGAATCTAAAAGGCTAAAAGTCAACCTTGCTATTACTTGGAGTGGAAGTTTAGCTGATTAAACCGCGTACCTCCACAACCACACGATTTTAATTCGCTCATATTTTATAACAATGCGAACTGTCCGTGTGTGTGAAGTTGTGAAATAGAAGTAGATACTTCTCTTCTTAGTTAAGTTAAATATTGTATGGTCGGCTATACCGAGTTCATAGATGATTTCCCGTACAAAATTGATTCAAGAAGTATCTAGTATCAGTAACAATGTAACATGCGCAAGTCTTATTCGTCATCTTTATCCTTAACAACACATCAACATCATCATTCGGAAAAAAATAAAAAAAAAAATAAATCAACATCATCAAGTGGATCAGGTAAAGGCAAAAGGGATTGAGGTTGCCTTCTCCCTGGTGGACCACCCAACCCAATCAAAAATAGAAGCCATTGAAGTCACCAGCCCATTAAAGCCCAAAAGGTAAGTACCAAGGTAGGTCTGGGCTAAGGAATTGAAAAGCAATTGAAAGGAAAGGGCGGATGGAAAAAAATTATCTAGGGAAAAGGACCAAACCCAAAACTCAAAGATGAAAGTCCAGCCTAATGTTTTGGGGCTTAAACGTATGGGAAAATTTTTCAGAGGATGATGATATAGCGGCTCAGAAAAGAAGAAAGAATGTAAACTCAGCAACCAAACAACACCGTTTCCAGTGAATCAGATTGTTTCCAGTAAATGCAGATAGAAAATAATTAAAGAATTTTAAAAACGCAGATGAAAAAAAAAAAAAAAACGTACCAAGCTTTAGAGAAGAGCAAAAGTCCTCAACAATAACGACAAAATAAACCAATGCCATTCCTATGAAATTTGGAAGTTGTCGTCAACATATTTCATCAATATTGTGGTGGAACATATTTTGGGTCTGAGGTTTTAGGATAGACATAGTCAAGCCATGCTTTGATCGAAATTTGCCAGCTCATTATTTGCATCTTCTACAATAAAAGAAAAGAGAGTCCACATGAAGCATGCTTAAAACAATTGTAAATACGAACCTCAAAACCCCACATACAGTATACTACCCAAAACCTAACATTTGTCAAAATTCATCATCTACCACTATAAATTGAAGTAGGAAGGTCACTCCTAAAAATAAATGGTTTTAAACATCATAACATAATGAAAATGATAAATGCAAGAGTCTATAGGATAACACATTGGAATGTAATGGAGACAACAATATGAACCATGAATCAAATTTTGAAGTAAATTTAACTATGGTTTATCACATTTGTGGTTTTCTTAATAAGTCCTAGTGATACCCATTGAGAAGCTTCAAACAGGGCAAAAAAAGATCCTTTCACAAATCTCTTCTTCTAAAGGTATAAATAATAGGTCATACAGTATTAGTTGACTTGTGGTAAATTATTATTGAATAAGCTTCAAAACCACAATATTTATAATTCACTTAAGTCAGAAAGTAAATTCCCAAAGTCATAATCTACTTATTCTAAAGACAGCCTCACACAAATACATTTTTTTGAGAAATAATTACAACAAGCTGCTAACCCCGCAGCTTGAACCCTTTCCTCCCTCGACCCCCAAGTACTTTGTGCATGAGAATGTGCTAATTTAGCTACAAGGCCTTTGGCCACACACAAATACATTTAAATGCTAACAATTCTATATAAACAAAATTAAAACTTGAAGAACTAAAACTAAAAGAACAAGAAGAAGAAATAAGAAATATTAAAAGAATTTCTTACCCCAAAACTCACTCTAACTTGAAAAACCTAAGCAATCCCAACCAAATGAAACCATCATCCATTGAAAAGACTTAAAAAGACACAAACTTTACATATACATAGAGAAAAAGACAAACTTTACACACATACATACACATATACATATGCATGGAGAAAGAAAATCAAGTGGGCATAATTAGCAAAATCATCAAATTTTTCAACAATACAGATATCATGTTGTATTGGCATGAAAAGAAACAATAAATAATCCAAAGGAAAATAGAAGATTTTCATAAAACAAGAAAAAAATAAAAAATTACCAAGCTATTTTTATTGATTCTGATTTCACTTAGACTTTTTTTCAAACACTTCAGGTGATGCTATGGTGGAGGAAGTATACCCTCTTTAAGGTGTATACTTCCTCCTACTCACAACTGAGTGGGTCTCACTAGTTGGAGTGTGAGGAAATATACACCTGAAACATGGTGTATTTTTCCGCTATGATGAGATTGGACTATCTTCACAAAAGATACCAAATTTATTTTTTTATTTTTTTTTTATTTTTGGTTCTTTCAAACATTGCCACAACAAAAACATGAGAGAGAGGTGGAAAAATTATAGAGACAAAATGAGAAAAATGGTGAATATGTTAGACAAAATATTATTTTGATTAGCGTATTCACTGGCGGCTCCACGTTAGAGCCACAGTGGTCACAGAACCACCCTGACCTTGAAAAAAAATCATTAATATATATAAAATTTAAAAAAAAATTTATGATTTTTTTACCCTTAACAAAATGTGTGACCTCCCTAAATTTTTTTAAGCTCAATATAATTAAACTTTGAACAAAGTTTAGCAACAAATTAACTTGGTTATAGATTAAGGCTGCAACTTCACTCAATATTTTTTTTAATGAATACGAATTTTAACAAATCCACAATTAGATTACATTTTTTTTCTTATGTCCTCCATGCTTGCAAAATTTCGAGAAGATCAAAGATCAATAGCTTATGTCATCAATTAAATGTTTAAATTTTGAATTTTTATAGTCTAAAATTACACGCAAAAAATAAGTTTATAAATCAAATAGTAAATGACATCTGATTGACATGAAATTTGACATGCGTTTTAAGAATATAAATAATATACAATTCAATGGTTAGATTTTCAAAATATATAGCCATGTTAATTTTTTTAGTGAAAGTTGTAGTTTTAAGCTACAACTAAGTTTGTAATCAAATTTTGTCCTTAAACTTTGTTCCTCTTAACAATATATTGAGCCCTTACAAATAAAAAGAAAAATCCAAGAAAAATTTTATTAAACTAAAATTTTGAAAAGATGTAGCTTGCAACATTGATAATAAGATTCTCATGCAACAATTTTAAAAAAAAAAAATCGTAGAATAAAATTGTAAGAATTCTTTTTTTGCTTTTATTTTTGGTTGTTGTCAATATATGAATTTATCTTTTTATTAGATTTTGTTTAATTTAAATTTCTTCATGACCACCCTAGAAAAAAATTCCTAAAGCTGCCACTGAGCGTATTGAAGGCAATGAATCTTTTATTCTAGACCTCGAGTTTCAATTAATGCATGCTAGAGGGTAGAGGTTAACTCTAAATGTTTTATTCTGAGTTTCAGATAACAAGATTGGATTGCAAACATTGATTATCAAAAAGAATAATATGATTCAGAAATTAGAACACACCTAGTAAGGAAGGTAAGGGTTTGAACGAAACATAAAATAGAAGCCAAATAGAAATAGAGACACGATGATAAGGATGTAAGCTTGGATTAATTAATGAAGGTAGTAAATTAATGAATGAAGGCAATGACAGGGGAGGGTTGGGAGAAACGATGGAGACTAGAGAGAGATTGGGGTTGGAAGTCTAAGATTAATGGCCTGTTTGGGAGTTTAAAGAGGGAGGAGAGTAGAGGGGAGTAGAGTAGTGGGGAGGAGAGTAGAGGGGAGTGGTTCCCCTCCACCTTGTTTGGATGTTTTTAAAATTAGTAAGGGAGAAGGGAGTAATTACCCCTTCCTCTTATTTGTGATAGGCCACAAATTGAATGACCCCTTGTGATTTAAACTAATTAATTAATTTAGCCAAGTTATTAATTAATCAATTTTTCATGCAAACGCGTGGCAGCACAAACAAATCACCGAATAACTAAATATGCAGCGGAAAATAAAAGACACGGTGATTTGTTCACGAATAGGGAAAACCCTAACGGCAAAAACCCCACCAGGTGATTTTCAGGTCATCACTCCCGAAACTCCACTATTATCAAATCAAGCGGTTACAAGTAAATGAATCCCAAGTACCTTACCAACCTACAGTTGAACCCTTACTCCAATATCCAATTGGACTTGATCTGTAGTGATAGTTCCCCTTTTGATGCACGGCTCCTAAGTACGTGACTAACCAGATGCGCGGATCCCAGTACGCGACTTCAAACACCAACTTTAGGAAGAGAGGTTGGCTGCAAAGTTTTTCAGATCATCCTATGCAATGAAGATCAGGAAGATGCTTGGTCACAAAACCCTATGGTGCACATACACAGCAACTTCTTGAAAAATGATGAACTAGGTCAAGAACTTCGTCTTAGATCACAATTTGCTTGAACAAGGATTGCTCAATGCTTATGCAACTTATATCTATGCTGACGGCTCTTAAAACACTTTATTTATATGTTTAGGGTTAGAAGAAAAGAAGGCCCAAAAACACATTCACGGATCCCAAGAAAATCAGAACAGAAATCTGACTTTTTAATTCTCGACAGATAGCAGGTGTCGAGGTAGGTGTCGAGCAGGTGTCGAGCTTTAAAATCTGTGCACTTCAGCTCGCTTTTTCTTGGACAGACTTGATGACTTCAATACTTGATCTTGAAACCTTGTTTCTTGAAGTATTAAAAACACCTAGAACTACCCAATTACAAGTAGAGTGCGTTTTGTCAAAGGATTAGCCAATATACATAAAATATGACATATGTTCTTAACATGTGAACACATATGTCCTAACAATCTCCCTCTTTGGCAATCCGTGACAAAACCACAACAAACAAACGAACATATGAGAGAAGTCATAAATCACTCAACTCATATTCACTTGTTGAATACAATAAAATCTATCCTAACACCAACTCTTGAAAAACTTTGCAAGAAGAGAGTTTATGGCAAGTAGACTTTGACAACTTGTATTTCTGAAACACTTTAAACAAAACTCATCAAGGCATCTTGTGTGAAACAGAAATAATTAGATTGCATACAAATATAAAGAACATGTGTCTAAAGATAGAAAAGAAACAACACATGAAGAGATAGATGAAAAAGAAACATACATCCACATATATAGAAAGATAAGTACAATATATGTAAATTGGTCACAAGACCTCATATACAAGATCAATGTATCTAACAAGAATAGAAAAGAAAAGATACATTAAAACCTCACTACATCCCTCAAAAATATGAACACTCCCCCTATCAAAAATGTCCTATACTAACTCTCCCCCTAAGATGACTACTCTTATAGTCCAAAACTACTCCCCCTTTTTGTCACGAATGACAAAGGGTAGAGTGTCATGTAGACATCTCATCAGTAGAGCTAGCATCTCCATCATCATCATCCGAAGCATCATCATCATCACCATCATCATCATCATCCTCAGCATCAGAATCTGAAGCGACTGGAGGAGGTGGTGGAGGAGAAGCCTCAGAAGCAAAACCACCCATGGTCGCCTGCCGTCGTGCAATACGACCAACACAAACGTTCACCTGATACAACTCAGTGGTGAGTGTATTGAGGCGAGCATCCATGCGCTGCAGCTGCGCCATGATATCTCCAAGAGATACATCGCCTGAAGAAGGAAGAGGAGTCGATGTAGATGGAGCAGATCTGGATGGAGCCGAACGGCAGGGAGGAGTGGAATCCGGCTGTCGCGACCTAAACTGCGCCTCACTACGTTTTACGGTAACGGCATCTATGGCAGATATGTGTGTGAAGTGGTCGGACACAAGGAAAGGGATGGAAAAATGGCATAGTATCCTCGTGATAGCGGAAGAAAAGATGAGCTTATCACGGGACGCCGAATCTAAATGAACATCTATGATAGAGAAAATGAAGTGAGAAGGAATATCTATCGTAAGATGCTCAAGTAGAGAAAGCAAGAAATGAGCACGAGGCTCTGTGATAGAGTTATAGTGAGAGAGAGGATGAAGTACAAAAGTCATCACCATGTTTAGGAACCTAGGACCTTTAGCAAAAGGTCTACATGATGTATACTGATGCTCACCCCACTCAGCAGGGCGCTCACAAAAAGCAGAAATGAGCTCATCCTTGGACATAGTCCTCAGTCGCTCATATGTAGGATAGTCAGGAAACTCTATCCTAGGAACCCTAAGCACATCCGCAACAAGCTGCGGTGTGACAGCAATGCGCGTACCTCGAACGCGAGTATGAAAAAGAGGTACTGAACGATCAATCACGTACATATTGGAGTAAAACTCCTGAAGCAGTACGAGAGGACAGGTGACCGGGACGTCACACAGTGACTCCCATCCCCTACTGTGAATGACAGAGGGAAGGTCAGTGTCGGCGAAGTCCGCCAAAATGACTTGGCGTTCCGAATGAACACCTCGTCTAGAAAAGTTCTCAGTAAATGCCTTGTGGGCATCTCCATCACGGAACCGAAGGTTAAAAGGAGCAGTATCAGAAGAAGAGGAAGCTCAAGAACGTAGAGGGTTCCGAGCAGGAGTGGATTTACGTTTGGGTGCCATAGACACTACTAACGTAAAAGAATGAGAAAGAGATAGAGAGGGAGACAATCAGAAAAGTCCCAAACAGTTCAATTATGATAATATGTTGAACAAAAAATACGTATGCATGGGAATGCATGGACATGTGACATGCAAACTTAAAAAGCATCATGGGCTCAGCCCAATCCAAACCTAGCAGCACACATACAAGTAACACACATCTAAATGCATGGAAATATCATTCTAATGCATATGGAATGCAATGTATGACATTTTAAACATCTTTTATTGAACATTCAACCCAAAATTTCAATAAAAACTCATTGATTTTGAAAAACCCCAAAAATTTCCAAAAATCCCAAAACCTAGGTTTTAAAATATGCAATGCATGAAAAAGAAAGGGAAAAAGAACATACCAGGTGAAGGAAATCAAGGGAAGATCAAAAAGGATGAAGATTTGAAGCTTTGAGTGAGAAAAGCTTGATTGGGAGATGAAAAGACCTCGGACAGATCGAGAGAGATCGAGTGAGAATGAGAAAAATCGCGACAGCTCCTTAAATAGGCACCTCAGTAATTCTCGACAGCTGAGGTGTCGAGGATGCTGTCGAGGAAGGTATCGAGAAGACAGAGACTTTCTCGATTGATCCACAAAGTGTCGAGGATGTGTCGAGATTGCGATAAGAAAAAGGCTTAGAAGCTCGACAAATGATCAGGTATCGAGAAGGTGTCGAGGAGGTGTCGAGCCAGCAGTGAAAAGCAGTTTTTCGAGAAGTGAAAAATACAGACATGAATGCAATCAAGACAAACACCTCAACCATGATCCAATCAACATAAAAAGCTCTCAAAATCATCTCTCAAAGAAAATTTAAGCACATGGATCTCCCAAAAACACACAGACACACTAAACAAGTCTAACCAATTTTATATTTCAAAAATAAGTCATGACAGTTTAGTAAGCATACAAAAGCACATGTAAAACCTTTGTGATGGCCAAATCACATTGTACCTGCACATGTATCAAAAGTAGCAAAGACTATTGCGTGTTGTGTGTAAAAAACATCGCAAGATTGCATATGTGTATACATGTTATGACGATCTGAGATATGAGAAAATAACTTTAACTCACACACAATCATAACTGTTTGATGGGGACTATCACCTTCGAGGTACATCCTATAACTCCCACATCTCCTAGAATACACGCTTGCAACCATATTAAAGCATTTTTAATCTTTTTGCTCTTTATTTCTTTGCATATTTTCTTTTTAAACATATCATACATGGGCTTATGAGAAAGAAAAGAAATACCCATTGATATTTGACATTTCAATTTTGCTATACCTAAGCACACAAATGTCATTGACATCACACTTTTGCTATGCCGAAGCATACAGATGTCATTAATGATTGGCGGGCAACAGTGGTGAGATGGTTATTAATGCCTTTCTCTTAGGATTTTCTAGTCCTACCCGTCAAAAAGAGTGATATGAGTGTTAAGTTTAAGAAATAACCTAATCTTACTCATCACAAACATGAGCCACAAAGCTCACTTGCTTAGTTGTGCATAAAGATGCTCATCTAAGCTACAAGAGATACAAAGTTTAGAAAACTTTGTTTCATTGGCCATCCAAGGTACACAAGTACCAAAGTACACAAAACACACACTGTTTTTGTATTTTTCAATTTTTTTTATTTTTTTTATTTTATATCAAAAACAAAATAAACAAAACTGAAGGTAAACACACAAAAACATGTTAACAAAGCAAAACAATGCATAAAACTAGACTGACTCAATAAGAAAAATGCAAAACAAACAAGCAATGCAACACACAAAAAAATAAGAAGAGAGAAGAAAGTGATGAAATCACTTTGAGTCCTTTTTCTTCCACACCTTGGAAGAGCCTTTCCTTTGATTAAATCCTTGAACCGGTGGTGAGGGGGAGGAATTGAAACCGTTCAAGTTCAAAAGGAACATGATGGCTTTAAGAAGATCTCCCAGGGGAGCAAGAGAGGATTGAAGCTGATTTTGGCTTCCAGATGCTGTCATACTGTTGCTCTGTTGGGTGGCTAACCACTTGTAGCAATTTGGTCGAGTATGACCGGCAGCTCCAGAATGATAACAGAGATGCTGCTTCTTTTGTTTAGGCTTTTGAGAGTTAGCCTTCTTATCCCTAGGGATTTTAGCATCTTTCTTATCTAACTTAGGGGGTGCTCCTAAGATGGATTTTTCCTTGTCTATGTTCTCAATTTTAACAGTATTAGCAGAAGGAACAAAAATAGTAGAACTAGTAGAAGCAGAGTTAGAGAAAGAAAGACCATACCTTAAACCTGTTCGATCTGAAGCAAATTTCTGGTTGCTGAGCATCTCATCAAGTTTTGCACTTGAAGTCCTCTCCAGTTGAGGTCTGACTTGAAATAGCTCTGCTTCAAGCTTCTTGGTCTTCTCAGCCAGGAAGTTGTTTTCAAACCTCAGTGCACTAATAGTTTGATTCGCCTCATCAAACTTTGTGGACAATTCTTCTCTATCAAGTTCCACATCACTGAGCTTCTTGGTGGCCAGCCTGTATAACTTCTCATGCTTTTCAAAGAGCTTGTAAAGCTTCTCATAGGCTGAATGGATATCATCTTTGTCATCCATCTTCTCACATTCAGTGTCCACCAATTCTTCTTCTTCTTCTTCCTCAACAATCCCTTCAGTAGAATTGAATGAGGCAGTGAAGGCATTTAGGATTCTATCATCCTCATTGTCGGAATCATCTTCAGGCTCAGTGTCACTCAGGGTTGCAGCAAGAGCTTTGCTCTTTCCAATGCTCTTCAGATATGTAGGACACTCATTCTTCATGTGTCCAAACCCGTGACACCTAAAACACTTTGGTCCTGCCGGAACAGTGTACTGACCGCCATCCTTGGCATCCTTCCTTCCCTTGTCTTGGCTCTTGAACTGTGAAGAACTGGATTGCCTTCGGTCCTTGTCGAAGCTCCTCCCATTGGCATTCTTCATAAACTTCTTAAACTGCCTTGTAATGTAGGACTTCATCTTGGAATCTTCATCATCGGAAAACTCATTTGTATCACTGCTCTTTGCCTTCAGGGCCATGCTCTTGCCCTTGCTTGACTTGGTTATTCTTGATAACCCTAGCTCGTAGGTCTGCAAGTTCCCAATCAACTCAGTCAAAGGAATTTTATCAATGTCCTTTGATTCTTCTATTGCCGTAATCTTGGCATGAAATCTCTCAGGTAGAGATCTGAGCACCTTCCTTACAACCTTGGGTTCAGGGATGGTTTCCCCAAGATTGAAGGCTGAGTTCACTATGTCTTTAAGCTTGGCATAGAACTCATCGAACGACTCATCCTCCTCCATCTTAATTTCTTCAAAGCTAGTAGTGAGCCTCTGTAGCTTTGAGTCTTTGACAGCCTTTGTTCCTTCATAGGTTGTCTGGAGGATGGTCCACGCCTCCTTAGCAGTTTCTGTTGAGGATATCTTCTTGAACTCCTCATTGGTGATTGCGCTAAATAAGGCATTCAACGCTCTACTGTTGAAGTTTGCTGCCTTGATCTTGGCTTCATCCCAATTGGCCGGCGCTTCTTTTGGCTTGGTCCAGCCAATCTCAATAGCTTGCCACACCTTCTCATCTAAGGACTGCAAAAAAGCTCTCATGCGTACTTTCCAGTAAGCATAGTTAGTCCCATAAAAAAAAAGAGGTATAATTAGAGATTGTCCTCTATCCATGACAAACAGGGGTCAATGGATCAAACACAGCAAAGATTAAACCTAATCAGAGTGTGCCTGCTCTGATACCACTTGATAGGCCACAAATTGAATGACCCCTTGTGATTTAAACTAATTAATTAATTTAGCCAAGTTATTAATTAATCAATTTTTCATGCAAACGCATGGCAGCACAAACAAATCACCGAATAACTAAATATGCAGCGGAAAATAAAAGACACGGTGATTTGTTCACGAATAGGGAAAACCCTAACGGCAAAAACCCCACCGGGTGATTTTCAGGTCACCACTCCCGAAACTCCACTATTATCAAATCAAGCGGTTACAAGTAAAGGAATCCCAAGTACCTTACCAACCTATAGTTGAACCCTTACTCCAATACCCAATTGGACTTGATCTGTAGTGACAGTTCCCCCTTTTGATACACGGCTCCCAAGTATGTGACTAACCAGATGCGCGGATCCCAGTACGCGACTTCAAGCACCAACTTTAGGAAGAGAGGTTGGCTGTAAAGTTCTTCAGATCATCCTATGCAATGAAGATCAGGAAGATGCTTGGTCACAAAACCCTATGGTGCACATACACAGCAACTTCTTGAAAAAGGATGAACTAGGTCAAGAACTTCGTCTTAGATCACAATTTGCTTGAACAAGGATTGCTCAATGCTTATGCAACTTGTGTCTATGTTGACGGCTCTTAAAACACTCCATTTATATGTTTAGGGTTAGAAGAAAGGAAGGTCCAAAAACACATTCACAGATCCCAAGAAAATCAGAACAGAAATCTGACTTTTTAATTCTCGACAGATAGCAGGTGTCGAGGTAGGTGTCGAGCAGGTGTCGAGCTTTAAAATCTGTGCACTTCAGCTTGCTTTTTCTTGGACAGACTTGATGACTTCAATACTTGATCTTGAAACCTTATTTCTTGAAGTATTAAAAACACCTAGAACTACCCAATTATAAGTAGAGTGCGTTTTGTCAAAGGATTAGCCAATATACATAAAATATGACATATGTTCTTAACATGTGAACACATATGTCCTAACAATTTGGATGTTTTAAAAATTAGGAAGGAGATGAGAGGAAATGATTTAAATAGACAAATTTACCCCTATTTGAAAATTGACTTGCAACATTGGTCTATGATTAATTTGTTATATTAAATAATTATGACTATAGCATGCAGTATTTTTTTTTTCTAATGTGAGTTAAATAATCAATATTGGTCTATGATTAAATATTTTTTCTACTTTTTTATTATATTAAAAAAACATTCTTAATTGATAATAATTAAAATAAGAAAAAAAAATGTTTGGTTTGTTTGTTTATTGAAAAATTCAACAAAATATTGAATTTTGAGTGTTTCATTTATTATTTTTTTTAATATATATATTTTTTATTTTGCTTGGTATGTGAATTTACTTTTTTAAGAATTCGGAGAAGGATTGAGACCTCAAAAAAACAAAAAAGCGAGTGACTCTACAAATTAACTCAAAAATTTTTTTTTTTTGTAACTTTGCTCAGTCCCTAAGCAACAAATTCTCTTACACGCCGACAACTTCAATCAGCCAGGTGCCCCTAAACACTGTGACACAATCCTTTTATCTCACAATTCCCACTTGTCAATAGAAATTGGACAAACAACTTTAAAGTTTAAACTTTTTTTTTTTTTACTTTATCATCACATCATCACTCATCAAGGTCAAACCCTATTTTCTATTCCCATTTCCCACTAATTCAACGGCAGATAAATGCACAAACAATTTATATTTCATCAAATACCATTAACTTTAACACATAACTGGTGCAAACGACAGCATTTTACAATACCATTAACTTTAAGCTCTTTTGCTTTAGGTTTAGCCTGTTAAAAAATGACAACAAAATAAACCCATTACCTTACCTTAGATATAACTACACTTGCATCATAAATCCCAGTTAAAAAAACTACAATAAAAGGAGGCAACTAAACAAATACTGAACACCTCTTTTTTAAAGTAAAAAAAATAATAATAATTAAGAATTGAATGGGATTTTGTGCATCACCCAAATACATTGTATGAATGATGTTTATATAAGAAACATAAACAAATACTGAACAATTGTTCTTTTTTTGAAGTAAAAAAACAATAATAATTAAGAATTGAATGGGAGTTTGTGAATCACCCGAGTACATTAGCTTAGTACTTTCTATATGAGATTGATGATAAATTTGACATATAATCAACATAGAGATACAGCCAAGCCCATTTGAATTGGAAAGCAAAAGCACATAAAAATTTAAACCTCATGGTAATGTTGCATTTGATTGCCTAGAAAAATAAGTCAAATGTACATGCCGCTAGCACATTTTGTGTTGGGAAGTCCTTTCTACCACGATATCTTGGTGCATCTTCAATAGGAACTTTTGCCTGAATGTGTGTACCATCAATTGCCCTAATGCAACCCTGACATGGGAAGAATATAAAACTTAGAAAGTATTTGGCTTGCCAGTGAAATGCCACTTCATGGTTATAGTAATAACTAAAACTAAAATCAAATAAAAGAAACAACTTCATAGCCAGCGTCAACAACTTTACAAGACAAATAAAAGTATCACCATAATATAACTTAATGAACATCATTGCTGCAGTAAAAACTGCGATTAATATATTAACCCTTCCCAGCTACTGACATTAATTAAAGCCAAAAAGCGAATGACATAATAAGCACTATGTGGTGGTAAAAGTCCATATGATTTGAGCAAGATCTATAACAAATGGGAGTCAAGATGTACACAACAAAAACATATCCTACAGCAACATTTTAATTTTCCTCTCTGTTTACCAAAAAAAAAAAATAATAATAATAAAGACATACGACACTAATTAAACTTTAGCTATTTGCAATATCACCACATTATTTGATCTTTCAAGAAAAGATAAAAAGTTATCAAAACAAATAAAATGTCCTGTCACTTCAAAATTAAGAATTTATCAAACCATTCTGGAAAATTTATAGCATGGCTTGAAAATTTGTTATTGTGACAGCTTAAGAATTTTTCACTATTAACTTCTCTATTATTTGGAGGCACCAAAATGCTCTTCAAAGAACAAGACAAAGTAACCAAACTTATTTACAGGTATACCTTTTGAAACCTCAATAATAAGTACCATAATCTTTAAGCAATATCATAGAGGAATTCTTTAGCTTGAGGGCTAGAATTACGTAAAACTGATCAATTTCAGTATAAAGCTTGACCATCCACATCCATAGGAAAATAGTACAAGGGAAGAATGATAGCTTAAAAATATCTTTAAAAAAAGAAAAAGAAAAAGAGGAGTTCAAAGGACAAAAGAAACAAAGAAGACTAGATAGTCTGAGTGTAAATCATAATTATGCTTTAAAATAGTAACCACCAATAAGTACCACAATAATTATTATAACATAGTTAAAACCAAAAATGGCTAGAAATATTTCCCTTAAGTTAATTTAATACACCCTCCTTTAACAAATTTCTTCTTGACAAAACCATAGTTTTAAGAATGCATAACTCAGTCGCCTACAGTTAATCCTTTCATTTCTCAATCCTGGGCTAGAACTCTTGACTTCAATTTCCACTACAAGTTCATAAAATCAGTTCTGTCTACACTAAACTTGGCCTAATTGTAACTTTGGAATAATCCCAAGTCTGACCAGAGAGTATACGGCCAGCAACAATTAAAGCTACCAAAAAAAAAAAAAAAGGACAATGGAAACTAGCCGGGCATTAAACAAGCCAAGCCCAGTTGAACTCTGCCCAAACTTGGTAAACTAAACGACTTTAGGCTTACACTTGGCTCACGAGATCATTGAAAGCCAGGTTTTACACAACAAAGCTTGTCTTGTGACAAAGGTAAGCACAGCATATGAAACAGCCAAATACAAGTGAAAGTACTTAAGAGTCCCCAATTTCGTAAAATAATTGAATGGAACCATATACAGAGTATTGGCAGTTACCTTAATGCCCTTACAGCAGTGACCCTACTACCCTCACTTGTTGGAATGAGACTGAGACAAACACGATCAGCAACACCCTGCATGCAGAAAATCAAAAGGAATCAATTAGAACAGTCCATCTTCTTGTAAATTAATGCATGTTTTCATGATAAACTTTTCCTTTTGGACCAGTGTAAAATATCAGCAACTTCAACACAAAATATAAACAACCTAGAAAATCTTTAATAGGATTCAAAGCCTCTAAGCTACTTAAACCATCTGTTTCAATTGGTTTGCTTAAGCTGATTTCAAATCAAATATTTTCAAAAAAGCGATATAAATATATAATAATATCCAAACAGGAAAAAATCATCAGATTCAAGCTAAACCAGCATATGGTTAAGCATAATAACATCATATAAACAACAAACAAACAAACAGAAATTCTCCTTTATTATTTTCTCAGCAACCAAACAACAGGAAAAATGAAAGCAAACACGATTTCAAGCTAAAAGCTAACAGTTTTCTCAAAACCCAAATGCCAAAAACATAAATCAGATCCATTTTCCAGTTCAAACTTGAACATCACAAAGCTGAGAGAGTACCATTTTGGTTGGGTCTAATGAGGAGCCAAATCAGAAACCCATTCACAAAAAAAAAAAAAAAAAAAAAAAAAACAAGAAATTACCAAAATCAGAAACCCATTCATAAAAAACAAGAAGTTACAAAATAAAAATAAACAAGAAACAGATCCATTTATAGCCAAAATATACAAATTTATGCAAGTTCACAATCTAGACTCACTCAAGCACTTTATCAAACACGTAATGAGCAATACTTTGAAACTTCTAAATTTAAGAAAAAAAACCCTCAGATTCGAAACCCACCCACAAATAACATGTTATTACCCCATAAAATCACAATTAATAAGAAATTACCCAATAAAATCACAATTTTAAGAATGTAGTTACTTGATTCAACTTAAAAGAAACCCATTAAACAGAAATTAAAGCAAAGTTTACCTTTGTGAGAGAATGCTAGGTGTGAGAGAGAAGAGTGAAAGACAATCCAAGAGTGAAGAACCCGTGAGAGAGAGAGAGAGAGAGAGAGAGCCAGTGTAAGCTGAGAGAACTGAGAGAGTTTGAGAGAAATTTGTGGGTTACAGAGCTGAGAGAGAGCTTGAGAGAAATTTTTGGCTGAGAGAGCTGAGAGAGTTTGTGGGTTACGGTTTTTTTTTTTTTTTTTGGACGTTAAAATACCTTGTAATTTTTTTAATATAATAAGGGTAAATGAGGTCATTTACATATTCAATAATTTATGTGCTCTACTCTCTCTCTAAATCTCTCCAATTTGGGAGAATTAAAAGTGGGGGGTTGGAGGTAGTTGAAACCCCTCCAAATCCCTCCTAACCCCTCCCCCTCCTTCCTTAAAAAACTCCCAAACAAAGTAATTAGATTACTCTCCCTCCCTCTACTCTACTCTCCCTCCATTTTTAAACATCCAAACAGGCCATAAAAATAAAAAATAAAAAAAGAGACTTCTTTTGAAAGGAGTCGAATAAGAGAGACTAGCTTTGGTACAAAATTTATAACTACCCAATGGAACGGCAAAACGGAACATCGATAGTAGCAAAAAAATAGTAGTGAAACGAACAGACAAAATTTTCTGTGTTTTATATAGATCTTAAAATACAAAAGAAAAGTAAATTTAATTATTTTATAAAAGAGAGAGCTACTAATCTTTGATTATATTCAAATTTTGAAAAAATAGAAAGCATAAAAAAATATAATGTAAAATTTTCAAAATACAATTTCGAAAAAAAAAAGTATTATCAAGTAGTTTTAATATTGCAAATAGTTACTTTTTTTATTATTATTTATTTATAAACTTCAATTCATATCTAAACAATGTATGAACAGCGAAGGTAATCTTCCTTACAAACAGCAGCAAGAGCTGGGGGAAGATTACCCTTATTTGCCAATAGTTACCTTATTAAGAGCATTCACATCCGGATGCTATATCTCATCTTATTTTACCATCTCAAAAAGCTACTTTATCTATTATACCATACCATTTTACAATACACCCAACATCCCAAAACTCTATATCTCATCCTTTTATTAAAATATTATTTTTTTAATCTTTCTTTATTATTACTTTTCCAACCATCATTTTTTTTGTTTCAAATTCAACTATTCTGCTTTTTCAAATTCATCCAGTCCAACGATTGGAATATCCTCAACAGCTTGACAAATTTTTTTTCTTTTCAATTTCTTTCCAACACACACACACACACACACACAACCTGCCAATTCCTTTCCCACACACACACACACACACACACACACAACCTGGCAATTTCTTCTTTCCACACAGAACCTGCCGTCACACACACACACACACACACACAACCTGCCAATTCCTTTCCAACACACACACACACACACACATAAAACCTGGAAATTTCTTCTTTCCAACACACACACACACACACACACAACCTGCCAATGGCAATTTCTTTCCAACACACACACACAGAACCTGCCGTCTCACACACACACACACACACACACACACACACACACACACAACCTGGCAATTTCTTTCCAACACATACATCTTGCCAGTTTTTTTTCTTTCAATTTCTTTCCAACTATTTCAACAACCACAGAACCTGCCAATTTCTTTCCAACTATTTCAACAACCACACACAGAGAACCTGCCAATTTTTCGTTTTTTTTGAGAAAGAACTTGCCAAATATCAATTTACTCAAACTTGCTTACTTTAAAAATCCACATACATACATATAAATGCAACCTGCCAAATATCAATGTACTCAACCTGCCAACTTAAAAAATCTACATACATATATATACATACAACCTGCCAATTTTTAAAATCCACGTACATATATATATACATACAACCTATCAAATATCAATGTACTCAACCTATCAACTTTCATAATCCACATACATATATATAGATACAATCCACATACATAACTATAAATACAATCCACATACATAACTATCAATGTTGTCTTTAGAAGACTTGTACATATATCAAATTACAATAAAACCCCATATGCATAACTCACACACTTAAGTTCCTACAACTCCCCTTGTAATTGCCATAAATGTTCAATGAGGTCTAATTGGAGTTGAGAATGAATATTTTGATCTCGAATACATTGATGGGTTTCAATGAACTCCGTAAATTCATTTGTGTTCTCCCGTGACAGTTGTATAGTAGGATTGTCATCAATTTGCTCATAATCTTCTTCCACCGCTTCATTTACATCTCGCTCATCCTCAATGATCATGTTATGAAGAATTACGCATGCTTTCATGATGTCTTGGAGCGTTTCACTATAGAAAAATCTTGCAGGCCCACGCACAATTGCGAATCTTGCTTGAAGCACTCCAAATGCACGCTCTACATCCTTTCTATTCGCCACTTGAGCTTTTGCAAATAATTTTTTCTTATGTCCTCGTGGAGATGGAATTGTTTTAACAAATGTTGACCACTTCGGATATATGTCATCGGCAAGGTAGTATTCCATTGTATACTCATGGCCATTGATTGAGTAATTAACTGCAGGAGCACATCCTTGTTCGAGCTCAGAAAATATAGGAGATCTTTCTAATACATTAATGTCATTATTTGACCTAGGTAATCCAAAAAATGCATGCCATATCCAAAGATCATATGATGCCACAACTTCCAAAAAAATGGTTGGCTCACGAATGTGACCATAGTACTGACCTTTCCATGCAGTCGGACAATTTTTCCATTTCCAATGCATGCAATCAATGCTCCCTAGCATCCCTGGAAATCCACGTTTTTCCCCATTGACTAAAAGTCTAGCAATGTCTTCGTTGTTTAGAGACCTCAAGTATTCCTTGGAGAAAATATCAACCACCGCTTTAACAAATTTTTTCATACTTTCTATTGCAGTGGATTCTCCAATCCGCACATACTCATCCATAAAATCAGCTGCCACTCCATACGCAAGCATCCTAAGTGCAGCTGTTATCTTTTAAAGAGAAGATAAACCGAACCTTTGGGCATTATCTCTCTTTTGGATAAAGTAAGGTTCATAAGTTTCCACTGCAGATTGAATACGGAGAAAAAGAGACTGACTCATCCGAAATCTCCTCCGAAATAAACTAGGAGGATATATTGGTGTGTCGGCAAAGTAGTCGAGATAAAGTCTTTTATGGCCTGCCAAAAGATCACGTTCAATATACCGACGACGTTTACGTTGTAATGTTGAACCCTTAAGAACTCGCCTCGTTATCTCATCCTCGTCT
Organism: Quercus glauca; assembly: GCA_023736055.1. NCBI lineage: Eukaryota > Viridiplantae > Streptophyta > Magnoliopsida > Fagales > Fagaceae > Quercus > Quercus glauca. The sequence continues at coordinate 28,854,205 of CM043318.1, read as the reverse complement.
GACTCGTCAAGAAGCAATTTGCGAAGCCTAGAGCGACCCATAGAAACAACCTTGAAGACAAAAGTGTTAGGAAATTGTCACAATTATTGCAAAGCAAGCAAAGATTACATTATAGAATGGGATTGAATTTGAGAGATAGGCAACAGTCTCTTTCTCTGCCTATAGTTATGGCTAATAGGCTTAATTCCACTTTGTCTTTGCCTTTTGGGATGCGCTCTTGGGAGAGTAATATACGTCTTCAAGCTCAAGGTAATAACAGTCTCTCTCTCTCTCTCTCTCTCTCTTTCTCTTTCCCTCTGTCAATCACCCTATATATACAAGGCCTACCCTTTAGAAAACTCTCCCCACTACACCTTTTTTTCCTTTGCATTTCTTTCCTCACAAACAACAATACCCACATTCTCATTCATTCATTCACTCACTCACTCACTCACTCTTTCTCTCTCATAATATGGCTAAATTCATCAGTGTGGTCCTTGTTTTCTTAATTGTGTTTGGTGCACTTGTTTCACGTTTAGATGGCAGAAGGCTCTTAGATGTGAAGGAAACCAAGAAGATAGTCTATTCTTTGACTGACAATCCTAAGTGCAACAATCCTGAGTGCATCTTCTCTTTCTTTCTTTCAGTGATGGATCAATCTAACACTATCCTAAACTCTTTTAATCCTTGTTGAATTATCCTAAAAAAAATGATAGGCAAATCCTAAAGCGAACCTTCTTGTAGGGGGCATCATAAGTAATAATCAGGACTTATTGGTTTATGTTTGGAATTTCTGTAAATCGATTAATAAGCATTAACTTTCAAGGCAACTCATTCTTTATCACTTGTAATATGCGTTACTTGATGAATCCATGACCTTACAAGGCTCTCAGTTTTGTTAAATATCATATTGTGATACAATTTGAATATGTTTGTAGTTGAATATAATATTTCATCTCACTTATAAACTATCGTTATGTTGGGCTATGCAATGCAATTCAAACTAATGAGAATTTTGATTTATATGATTCAGAGGTTTATTTGACAAAGATAGGATTGCAAAGTGTAAGAAGGGAGTCCTAATTGTTAACAATGCTCGAGGAGCAATCATGGACACACAAGCAGTTGCTGATGCTTGTTCTAGTGGACATGTTGCAGGTAAGTCAAAAACTAGACAAAAATAAACGAATCTCTAATGGATGAAGAAACCTATTTGTTGTAATTTAAAATATAGCATTATTATATTCTTTACAACATAACATAAGTTTTATGCTTTTCTCTTTGAGTGTTCCTTTTTATTGATACCTGATAATATGGGTTTCTGACAGCTTATACAAAAAGGGCTAACAGATTTGTTTTGTTTTCTAATTCTACAGGTTACAGTGGTGATGTTTGGTTCCCTCAACCTGCCCCAAAGGACCACCCATGGCGTTATATGCCTAACCATGCTATGACCCCTCATATTTTTGGTACCACCATTGATGCACAGGTTTGTTTTGTCCTCTTTTCCCCTATGTTTAATTTTTTATTTGTTCAATTTCCTGTTAAACACCACCAATTTTAAATGGAACTTGTGCAGTTACGATATGCTACTAGAACTAAGGATATGCTCAAGAGGTACTTCAAGGGAGAAGAATTTCCTTCACAAAACTACATTGTCAAGGAGGGTAAACTAGCAAGCCAGTACCAGTAAAAACTTGTGCTTCTTGTGCGATGGTCTGAGTTTGTTTTCTTCTGTCAGCAAGGTCCTAAAATAAATTACTTGCTTTTTAAGGTTTTTAAGTTTTCTGTTTTAAATCTGTAATGAGAACTAATGATGGTTATAATTCCATCAACTATTAAGTTATCTTAGCATGCAACAATGATTTTTTTTTTTTTTTTGTGCTAATTAACTTTAATTGGGTAGCCCTATCAATGTTTGGCAACTGAATTTGACAGGACATTTATCCAATGTGGGTGTTTTTATTATTACATGGATATACAAAAATTAAAATAAAACTAGACAAGGATTTGATCTTCCTACCTTAGATTGAGAAGTTAAGGCCTCATCATATTGTTTCAAGAGTTTGGGTGGAACAAAATTGTAAAAAAAAATGCTGTATAAAGATACTCACAAAGAAAGCAAAAAAGAATTAATAGAGAAAAACTCACCACCCCAGCAAAAGCCTGCAGCCGCAACTAAAGAAGCACCTTTAGTTTTCAAAGTTTCAATTATTGGCTTTGCCTCCTCAAATCCTTTATCCTATAGAAATAATTATGATACTATTAGTGCAAACTGAAAATTGCATAGCAATTAGTAGAAAACTGCAATATTAGGGTCAGTGGGTCACCAATTTTAACCAAGGTCACAAAAGGTGGACACAGCCAGCTAGTTCAATAATTTATGAAGGGTCATTGTGAAGGGTAGAAAACTTCAATAATTTATGAAGGGACACAGCCAGTCAGTGGGTCACCAATTTATGAAGTATGTAGCAATACATTCAAGTTTCACAAAAGGGTCACTGTGACATGAAGTATAGTTATCCCCTACATCAAAATATTTTAGTACATGAATGTTCATTAAATTGCAATATTCATTCATGTACTAAAATATTAATCAAGAAATTGAAACACTAGCTTAGTTAATCAATCTTATTATAAGCAAAAATACATCATCAAACATAGGAAGGACATAAGTTTTTCATATAAGCAAAAATGATGTGATTACATAAGTGGCACAACCTACTGCCAATTGATCAAGTTGGAACAATACATCATCTACATGTTCCAAACCTACGCTTAAAATAAGCCACTACCAAAATAAGGTTGAAACAAAATATCATCTACATATGCCAAACCCCAACCCATATATAATTTACTACCAAAATATAGTTATGACAAGACATCATCTCCTTGGGTCAAACCTAACTATTTACCCTAATTGTTGTCTTGCAAGGATTTGATCCTTGAGTTTTTCAAAATAAAGTCTTTCTTTGTCATTCATGCCACTTGTATCCAAGGTCATTATTCTTCCCTCCTCCCTAATAGTTTCAAGACGAAGCTTTTCATTTTCAATATCAACCCTACGCGTCTCCCTACTAGTTTCAAGACGAAGCCTTTCCTTTTCAATATCAGCTCTTCCCTTTTCAATTTCAGCTCTTTCCTTTTCAATTTCAGCTCTTTGCGCATCCACTCGAACCCTATCCGCTTTGATGCGAAGAGTCTCATTGTCTTGTTCACATGTTTCTTGCATATATTGCATTTTTTTCACCAAATAATCCCCAAAACCTTTATCACCATCTGTTCTCTTTCACTTAGCCTTTTCGGCTTTTCTACCAATTGGTCTCTCTACCTCCATTGTGTCATCATCAGTACTACAAACTTGATCAACTGAACTTGGAGTTTGAGAGAGCCATTTTGATCTTTCCTTAGGCATACTCCACTTTGATTGGTTCTTCAACACAACCCAACAATGTTCAAATGCAAAAGGTGATTTTTTGCCGGTTGTTTGAGCTGGTGACTCTTTATATAGTTCCTTTGCATCTTTCAACTAAATTTAAAAAATAAAAAATAAAATAATTAGTGTCTTGAAACTATTCGGAAATTATTATTGTGACACTATTGTAATACATTTTATACCTTGTCCTCGTAAGTCACACCACTTGGATTTCGGGCTTCAATTTTAGCCATGAAACCAGCAAACCTACTTGTCTCCCTATTAATATTTCCCCATCGACTTTGGAGGGAGGAAGCAGAACATGTGGTTCCGCAAGTGTTGTTCTCACAAAAGTATTGCCAAATTTTCTTCCAAAATTTGGCAATCCTTTGGTCAGTACCTTGCATGGCATCCATGCTAGTGTTAAGCCATGTGGAGACAAGGAGGTTGTCATCATCTACATTGAAGTTGCCACCACGTTTTGTTGGATTAGGGGTGACAATTTCAACTTCCGGACAAGACTCTTGGATGGGCATTGAAGTATTTTGAGACTCACTTAAAAGTGGTGCCAAAAAATCATCATCCATTTGTGACATATTAGCCCATCGTGTTATCTCTTCTTGTGTACTCATCCCTTTTAAATAAGGAACTTAAAATAGTTAGTGTGGAGTTCACTTTAAAAGAACAGATAAATAACACGAAGAAAAGACAAAGGTTATTAAGAAAGAATGTCATTAACTTGACTTAGTTATTTAAGAAAACTACATGCTGTTAACAGTAGTATGGGGTCAAAAAATAATTGCTTATCTTATCTAATCTGTAGTTTTAGAGTGTGTCCTTCAAGCAAGGAAACACATATACTTTTTTGGCTCTTAAATGAGAATTTTCATTCAAAAGAATGAAAACAAGCTAAGTCAGATGAATATAATGCCACTACAGTTCAAAATTACATTAAAAGCATACCACTATAGATATTGTGGCACAAGATGTAGCACCAATGTCATAGCCATACAGTAGTCCTCCAAGAACAGATAAATAACACAAAGAAAAGACAAAGGTTATTAAGAAAGAATGTCATTAACTTGACTTAGTTATTTAAGAAAACTACATGTTGTTAACAGTAGTATGGAGTCAAAAAATAATTGCTTATCTTATCTAAGCTGCAGTTTTAGAGTGTGTCCTTCAAGCAAGGAAATACAAATATACTTTTTTGGCTCTTAAATGAGAATTTTCATTCAAAAGAATGAAAACAAGCTAAGTTAGATGAATATAATGCCACTACAGTTCAAAATTACATTAAAAGCATACCACTATAGATATTGTGGCACAAGATGTAGCACCAATGTCACAGCCATACAGTAGTCCTCCAAGAACAGATAAATAACACGAAGAAAAGACAAAGGTTATTAAGAAAGAATGTCATTAACTTGACTTAGTTATTTAAGAAAACTACATGCTGTTAACAGTAGTATGGGGTCAAAAATCTTGAGGCGGCAGAGACTATGAACAGAGAGAGAAAGAGAGAAGAGGTGAAGAAAGACTCCAAATGGTCTTCAAGCACGATTCTAAAATCTTCCCTATCAAGTTCACATAACCAATTATCCATGAAGCAAAATAATACACATGCAAACCCACTTTTATGTAAATCCCATTACGAGCTACAAAAAAATAATGCATAAATCAACAAGCATTTTACAAAATCGGAATAGTACAACAAAATTTTCATGTTCACAATAGGAATTTAGAACAAAGACATGGATGATATCAAAATGTGGAAGAAATAAGGGATCTGAGATGAGAAGGGATTTGGGTTTGGGTTCCGTACCTTTCTTTTGAGGACCCAAATTTGAAGCAAAGCAAAGTGAGAGACCGACGGGGAGAAAGTGAATGAGAACCAAATGCAAAGAAAATCAACCAAGCTGAATCCCACCTTTGCAAACATCAACAGCAATTATTTGATCAAAACCAAAACACAAACACAAATTTTCTTGCAAAAAGAGAAAAGAAACATAAACACAAAAACTTAAAATCTTACCAGGCTTTTGATTTTGATTTGATTTCAGAGACCAACGGAGTGAAGAGTGAATCGATAAAAAGGGATGACTGAATCGGTGAATCCAAACCCACAAATCATAATGGAGTGAAAAGTGAAATGGGTATCTAGATGGTTGGATTTATGAGTGCCTGTGAATCGGTAAAGGGATCGGAGCACGGATGCTCGTCGGAATCATTATCAGAGAGAGAGGGTCATCGGAGAGAGAGAAGCATCTAAAACTTATCGAAGAGAGAGGGGCAGAGTATTGGGTCTGAAGAGAGCACAGAGCAGAAGAGAAAGAGAGAACGGAGAAAGAGAGAATGAAGAGAGAGAAAAGATCAGAAATAAGGATGGAGGAGAGAGAAATTCCCGTCATAAAAAGCATTAAAAAATTATTTTTTTTTATACCATACAGCTACAGTACCATCTTAGATTTGAGATGGTACTGTAGCAAAATCTCATAAAAAAAAAAAAAAAAAAAAAAAAAGCTTTTCCCATATGGCCTCCCAATTGCTGAGTGTTTGTTGGGCTTGTATGCCAAATATATCTAACATTTAGCATATGGAGAGCCCACTGCGGATGCTTTAAGAGTGAGTGTTACATCGCTAATTTTAAAATATGTTCATTTTTATTATATATTTAGTAAATGGTGAGACAAAAAGAAAAAAATTATAAACTTTTATAATTCGACTAGAAGTATATTTGAACACAAGTCTTAATATGATAGGGAACCGCATTTGTACTGTTACAAAGAATATAGTAATAGTGGGTGTGTGTGTGTGTGTTTCTCTTTAGAGATAATTATTACATGCTGTTAACTTCACAGTTCGAATCATTTTCCCTTCCTTAACCCCCAAATGAAGAGGTGTCAATTCAGTTACAAGGCCCTTGACTTAGTAATAGTGTGTTTGATTCCTCTTCAAGATCCCAAGATTAAGAGAGTGTTTGGGAACTGCTGAAATTTTCAGCTTATTTGCATAATTAGCTTATTTTTACTACTATTCATGGGTCCTACTACACTTTTTGATACTATTTATGGTTCCCATTGTACTTTCAGCTTATTTTTTTTTATTTTTTTTTTACACTTTCAGCAAAAAATTTTTAGTTTCAGCTAAATAAGATGTTTCCAAATGGACACTAAGAACTATTTATAATGAAATGCATTGACCAAGCCAAGCTGGTACAAGATCAATTTCGATGCTGCATGTTTTTTTTTTAAGAGGAAAATTTGTCGGACATAGGAGTGACAAATTGATACGTACAAAGGCTATCATATTCAGGGAAATTAAAATAGGTTCATTTAATAATTTTCAACTTTGATCTTCCAACTATTTAGATTTCTACAAAGTTTTGGGGAAGTAAATGGCTGGTTGATTAATCAAACTCTAACAGCATATACACTAGTTAAGTAATAAATTTGTCTTTTTTGATAAATCTTTTTTTGTTGTTGATAAAAGTAATAAATTTGTCTTTATTTGATAATCTTTATTTGATAAAGAATATCTTTTATTATGTGAATAGAATATCTTTTTTTGATAAAGAATATCTTTTATTATGTGAATAGAATATCTTTTTTTGATAAAGAATATCTTTTATTGTATCCATGTGAATAGAAAGAGAGCAAGTGAGACAGAATAAGAACAGAAAGATGGCGGTGTAATCTCATTTGATAGCATCTCACGTGGTTGAAGCTTCAGCCTTTAACAATGGTTGTAAAACTGTAAGTATCCAAAAAAAAAAAAAAAAACCTCTAACGATCTGACCTGTGAAAACCGTTTACAATTTTCAAATTCGAAACGGTTCACTAACTTTCTCACATAGGCCGGTTCTTGGGGTTTAAAGAACCATGTTGACGAACGGTTTCTAGTTAACCTGGTCGGACCATATGATTTGGTTCGAGTTTCAAAATCATGTAAAGGAAATCGCTCGCTGTGCACCATTCGACGACAATTGCAAGTTTCAAGAAAGTCACGTCAGTCATGAGTAGTGGGCCCCATTGATTAGGAATATATCTCAGAGAGACCTACCAGTATTGAAAATCAGCCTTCCATCATAACACCCCCACTAAGGGAAGTCTATAAATAGAGACTAATGGGAAAAGGGGAGGGGGATTGCAATTTTTGGGAAAAAGATACACGAGAGAAAAGAAAGGAACAACCAAAAAGGGTAAGCTTTAGTTCAACTAAGCTCAAGCCTTCTTGGGAAGCACACACATTGGGTAAAGAAATACAGACTGGGCCTAAAGCACCATCTGTTGGGCCATCGGGTTGGTTCTAAGAGGTTTTTCTATTGTAGGAAATTTCATACCCTTCAAAAACAAGTAAATTGGGAGCCTAGCCTAGAAATTCATCAAATAGCTTGGGCTCGAGCACCACAGGTTCAGTTTTCACAACACGCTTCGGGCGTGTGGGTAAGGGAGATAAGGGCTTGGGGGAGGGAGAGGGCTTGGCCTGAAAGATGGGATCGGTTTTTACGATGTACTAGGTGGGGAGCTTGGGGGTGGGAGATGAAGGTTTGTGGAGAATTATGAAAAGGGGGATAATAGCAAAGAGGAGTGACAAACCAATAACGTTTTTGGCAGGAAACTGGTGCCAGAATATGAGTTAGTGGTTTTTTTCCTTTTCCATTTTGTGTGCTTTCTTGGTCCGCAGTGGTGGGAGGGAAAATTGAAAGGAGATTTTGTTGGTTTATATGTGTTGGAAAGTTGAATGAAAGTTTTAGGCTTGGTTTGGTTGGGTTGCAACGTTAGTTATACAAGAACAAAAAAAACGCACATGGGGATTAGTTTGTATTGATCGCAAGGAGATAATTAAGAGTAGTGATTTATATTTATCTCTTAGAGATATTTATATTTTGGTATTCATCTTTGAAGAGTTGGATGAAGGTGTAGCGTTGGGATTAGTACGAAATTCCTAAGTTTTCTAAGAAAGAGAATTAAAATGATTTTGATATAGAATTATAGAAGCGTATTCTAGTTAATATAATATTTGTAAAGTCCATGTTCATTGGCTTTACTTGGTGACAAATTTATATATATTTCTTCCCATTTTAATGAATATTTCTAGGCTTAATTGCATTTTATGGTAAAAAGTCCTTGAGCCTTATGATCTTGGTGAAAATTGCATTCTATGCTAACTCGTTACCTCAGGCGACCTACTTAACCCGTGAGTGGTACATGGCAAAAGATCCAAAGAGATTGCTGACTAGGCAAATCGTGACCATCTCACGACTAGCCAGGTCATGATGAGGTCGCGAATTGCACTGGCAGTTTGCTTTGTTTCTTGATTTGTTTTATGTCCACATCAAATAAGCCAACACACATGCATACACTCTCTGCATGTTGGACATGGTTAGGGGTAATGATCTAACTCCCTGTCTTCACATCGTTCTACTCATCCCACCTTGTATAGGAAGAGAAGGCCTTTGCCTTTGAGCCTAAATACTCTCATCCTTTCTTCTCCATCACTCTCAACATTTGTCATCCTTGAGAGTGTTGTTTTTTTATTCCCTTCATCTCATATACATACAATTGACCCTTGTGAGATATTAGTGAAGCTATGGAAACTTAGGGAGCCATATAAAATCCAATTCTATTGGTGGTGTTCCATTGATGGTTCAATGGAGGTGTTTCTGCAAGGTAGGTGGAGAAAAGACTTGGAGTAATTGGTTGCTAGATATGAAGGGCTCAAGTACATTAGGTGTATGGGTTTGGATGTCTCATGATGTCTATTGTATAGTAACTGTTTATATTATCTGGGGTGCCTTCTTTGTGCATGATATCCTTGTAGCTCATGAACATTGGAGCCAAAAAATTGGTACCACTTCAAAGTAAATATTTATCTTTATCCTGGAAAAAATGGCGTTGCAAGATCTTATCGGGATTGTGAGATATTGCACACACAAGTTTGACAAAAACCAACATGGAAGTTTGAATCCATGTTAACCAGCCAACTTCAACAGCCCATAACTTTCAACACAGAGCTCTAAATGATGCAAGATTGGAACCATTGAAAATTTCACTGCGTCCGTTAAGCCCTCCAACCAACGGATTCAGATCTTCTAGAGTTCCTAGGGTACTCTATCAATAGATTTCCTTAAATCCCAACCATTCTTTAATGATTTAATGGTCTAGATTTTGCCATATCAGTATTTCACTAATAATATTCTTAAAATAATATAATAATGTTGAAAACAAAGCAATTAAGATTATTATTAATGGAATGCTGACATGGCAAAATCTAGGACCATTAAATTATTAAATAACGGTTACGATTTAAGGAAATCTACTTGGTAGAGTACCCTAGGAACTCTAGAGGATCTGAATCCCCAACGGAGTGCAGTAAGTTGTTACCATTGGAAAGTGCTAGTGAATCGGAATAATTGTCGCACTCATATTAAAGCTGAGCCCAGAAGGTTGAGCCCATTCTAAGGGTGGGCCTAGCCCTAGGGAGATCTCCTTTAAATTCCAGGCTTTCATTTCGAAGCATGTTTAGAGTAGGATTGGATTTTCCATATTATGAACACTGTTTTAATTTATAGGCATTTATATGGATAAATTGTTGAATATGTGCCCATAAAAAAAAAAAAAAAAAAAATTTGAATATGTGAATATTGGCTTGCTTACCCATTCTTTGTTTGCTTAGACTTTGCTTGACTAAAAAAAGGGTATGGTCATATATATATAATCAATGTAGTAAATCAAATTTCCGCATGCTTGTTTGGATAGGAATAAATATACACGAGTGAACAAGCTGGATTTTGAGATTTGTGACCTGTTGATAAACCACCTTGCGTAGTATATTTATCCGGTGGTTTTCACAATGGCAAGGTGCCCAATAGTGAGATGAAAAGTAATAAATAAAGAGAAACAAAATGCTATTAATTAGGAAAATGAGTATGAAAGAAATAAACATGTAACAATTTTTTATAACCATTAGAAATCTAAAGCATAAAAAAATGAGTAACTTTTGCAAAGTTAAACGATGCGTAATTTGTATAAGAAGAGAAGGGATTAATGTGTGTTGAAATGGATGAGATCCGGTTGTTGAACATGTAAGAATTGGACACCTATTAATTGGAATTTTGTTTTCTTAAAGCGAGTTGAATGTAACTTAGTTAATATGCATGAGTGTCCATTGCTATGTTGTGGTTATATTTAATAATGGGTCGCAGTACTCCTTTATTTTGGACTTGTGCACTAGTCTCATGTAAGGTGGAATACAAAGTTTTAAACCTGATTCATGATTGGAGGGTTTCCACCATGGAAATTAATGGCTTGTTTGGGAGTTTAAAAAAGGAGGGGAAGTAGAGTAAAGGGACAGAGAGTAGTTCAATTACCTTATTTGGAATTTTTTTAAGGAAAGAGGGAGAGAGGTTTGGAGGGGTTTTAAGGGATTTCAACTACCTCTAACCCCTCATTTTTAATTCTCCAAAATTGGAGAGATTTGGAGGGAGAGTAGAGTAGACAAATTATTGATCAAATAAATTTCCCAATTTATCATTCTTAAATTAACAAAATTATAAACAGATTATTACCAATCTTTGTTTGTTTCCTGAGAAAATTAAAAATAAACAAACGAAAGTATAATGCTCCGATTATATGAATATGCTTTGATCTTCAACCCAGTTGGTATTGGTCGATGCTTATCCCAAATCCCAAATCCCATTACCTCTGCCTACTTCTTCTTCTTCAACGCCGTCGTCCACGTCGCTCGCGGCGATCGATCTCAAGTCAGTGGTTGTGCACGAGATTGGGCATTTACTGGGGATTGGACATTTATCGGTGGCGGTGGCTTTTGATCAGTACGCATTGGGAGATATCATCGTCTCGGTTTTTGCGCTCATCGTTGTGATTTATAGCTTTGTCGCTGTGAAGAAAAAGGTCGCTGGAGAGGTGCGAACCGAGGCGGTGAACTGCATCGCCGCGGCCGCTAACGGAGAATGTAGATCCGCTAACGCCACTGACGCCGACGTTATCATCGTTGATGCTAATGTCGCCGGTCCGTCAAATTCTCTATCATTTCTTTTTCTCTTCTATCTTTCTCGGCAACCAAACACTGCACTAAGCATTTTGTTTTGTTTTTTTTTTTTTTTTTTTTTGAATTACGAAAAATCTGCTAATGTTTATGGATTTGCTTCAACTTTGGCTTGCTATGTGCGTTTTGTTCAGGAAATTAACATGTTAATTATTGAATTTCAGATACAGTAGGCTAATTTGGTTGATGATTTTTACGAATATGTTAGTACTTAAAAAAAAAAATCATAATTTGCAATTTCTCTTTTTTTTTGTATTTTTTTAATTAGCAAATTTTTTTTTTTTTGGTATGATGATCTGTAATAATAGAATTTTTAGGTACACGTTTGTATGTATAAACTGCACTAGTTGTTGAAAGTCGTGGTTTCATGTTTATATTCTAAGATTTGGACGAATGATAATCAGGTTCAAGACTTTACAAAACTGATAAATTAATCATAGACCAATGTTGCAAGTCCATTTTCAAATAGGGGTAAATTTGTCTATTTAAATCATTTCCTCTTCTCTCCATCTTAATTTTTAAAACATCCAAACAAGAGGAATGACTAATTATTCCATTCCCCCTTACTAATTTTAAAAACAACCAAATAAGGTAGAGGGGAACCATTCCTCTCTACTCTCCTCCCCTCTACTCCTCCTCTCTCTCTAAACTTCCAAACAGGCCATAAGTCTTGGTCCCCCTTTTCACTATTAACATTAGACAAAATCTTATATCTCTTACTGTCTAAAGAATAATGTTAGAGATAAAAACTATTTTATAAAATTTTTTACAAACTATTAATATAGTGAGTGATATTAGTGGTGGGTCTAGATGAAAATCGATAAAAGTTTGGCCACATCAACATTTTGTAAAAATTTTGTAAAATAATTTGTGTCTGTAACATTACTCGTGTGTAAATATAAGGGAAAATTATTGCCATATCGAAAGCCATCTATAAACCAATTGGAGCATATAGAGAGGATGGCCTAATCCATGTGCCAGGTGCATACGTGAATGTTTGTTGTTGGTAATTTAATCTGATTTGCCAAAGAAGTACATGCCTAAACCCTAACCTTTTATAGATTATATCTCTTTTAGTATCTAACATGTGAATTCTAAAATCTGACAGGACAAACACTTAGCAAATTTCAAATGAATTTACTAATTAATTGATCACATTTTATACCGTCGAGGGAGAAAAAGTACTTAATGTCTGTTAAAATGAATTGAGATTTGGTTCTTGAACAACTTGATTATAAATTAAATGTATTGCAATCTAATTAGAGAGAGAGAGAGAGAGAGAGAGAGAGATAAATCAACGTTTCATTGAAACCAATGAAATCCGGCTCTGAACAACCGGATTATATAAACATCAAATATGCGTTCAATATACTAGCTAAACAACATGTCATTCCCATAATTTCAGAAATACAATTATGGGATTATTGTTTAACTTAAAATATATTTAAAAAAAAAATGGACACTGATTTATTACAGTACATGTAGCCGCTTAAATTCCTAATATCTGTCGCCACACCAGCTATAGGTGTTCAAAATATCACATCGTTAACAAGAAAACGTGTTGTTGTCCATGTCCGCCACCATGTGGATGATGTCCTCCGCCACGACGATGACCATGAGGGTGATGTCCTCCGCCATGAGCATGATGAGCATGTGGTTGATGTCCACCACCATGACAATGCCCCCCTCCTCCTCCTCCTCCTCCTCCTCCTCCATGAGGACCATGACCATGACCACCGTGATGCCCACCGCCACCATGACAATGCCCACCTCTTCCGCCATGTCCATGTCCACCGTGATGTCCTACGCCATGACCAAGTCCATGTCCATGTCCTCCATGATGTCCCTCACTGTGGGGGGGAGTATGATGATGATTTCCGTGGTGAGACATTTTCTAATGTATTGCTCAAATCAAAGCTCAGAAAATTGGAATTGAGTTTACAGTGAGGAACTTGGTAAGGGATGTATGTGTATTTATAATTTTACAAATCGTGATGTGAAGACAGAACCTAAAAGTCAACCTTGCTAGTACTTGGAGTGGAAGTTTAGCCGATTAAACCGCGTACCTCCACAACCACACGATTTTAATTCGGTCATATATTATCACAATGCGAACTGTCCGAGTGTGTGAAGTTGTGAAATAGAAGTAGATACTTTTCTTACTAGTTAAGTTAAATGCGTGGTCGGCTATACCGAGTTTTATTGATGATTTGTTGTACAAACATTTAAAAAATTTTAAATGATCTGCTGTAAATTCACCTTTCTCATTCATACGTATAATAAAAGTGCATGATTGGTTTTTTTTTTTTTTTTTTTTTTGATAAGAATGATTGGGTTTCTCAGTTTTCATGATAAGAGCAAAAATTCATTCAACAACTAATGAACACAACTAGTACCAGCAACATGCGCAAGTCTTTCACATTATCGGTTATCATTAGTTTAACAATACCTCAACGTCATAAGGAAGTTCTAGATACAAGTTCACCTTATTCATTCTTACTTTTAATCAAAGTGCTTGATTGGGGTTCTCAGTTTTTCCTGTTGAGATCAAAAATTCAATTCAACAACTAATGAACACAACTAGTGTCAGTAACATGCGCAAGTCTTATACGTCATCCTTATCCTTAATTTAACAACACATCAACATCATCATTCAAAAAAAGAAAAAGAAATCAAAACCATCAAGTGGATCGGGTAAAGGCAAAGGGATTGAGGATGCCTTCTACCTGGTGGCTAACCAACCCCATCAGAATGAGAGGCCGTTGAAGTCACCAGCCCATTAAAGCCCAAAGGTATGTATCAGGGCAGATTTGGGCTTAGGAATTGAGAAGCAATTGAAAGGAAAGGGCCGATGGAAAAAAAAATAAAAATAAAAAATCTAGGAATAGGACCAAAACCAAAACTCAGAGATGAAAGCCCATGCTTATGTTTTGGGGCTTAAACATATAGGAAAATTAGATTTTTTGAAGGAAGAGGAAATAGCGGCTCGAAAAAGATGGTTTGTTGTTAATAATGTAAGCCACATTGAGGCTTTTGCAGGATCGGAAGTGGCTGCTACACAGCATTGTTGAGAGCCATGAATCCCCTATACCTCACGATCTTATGTGGCACTAGAATCCCAATATTGTCTTCTTATTGGAGAAAAAATTAAAACTGAAGCGTATGGAAAGAATAATAAAAGAATTGGTTTCACAAACGGCCTCATTGTTCCTAGTGTGGGTCGAAGTGGAGACATTGCCCTCTTATGGTTCAGGGATCGATGTTGATTTTGAAATGGAAAGTTATACTAAAAACCATATAGATGTCGTGGTTACTATGCCCAATAATGATTTTAGATGGAGAATACTGGCTTCTATGGGCAAAGAAGTGAATCATGGAACCTTCTCCAATTCCTCAATAATCACCTTCTAGCTCCCATGTCTCTACTAGGGTAATTTCAATGAAATTGTTTCTATGGAAGAGAAGTTTGGGAGAGTGCAAAGATCTCAACAACAAATGGAAGGCTTTTCGGAATGTAGTGAATTGCTGTGGCTTTCAAAGATCTAGGTTATTGTGGGCTAGACTTCATTTGGTGTAACATGCAATAAGGGGAAGATAGAATATACTTGAGACTTGATAGAGTCTTTGCCACTTCAAAGTGGTCTAATAGATTTGGGGAAATAAGGGTCCATCAATTGGAGTTCATCATCTTGTTGACTGTAAAGTTGTGATTTATAACTATGTTTTTTGTTGGCTTTAATTTCGTGTCAAATTTGATTGTAATTTTGTTCAATCATTTCTCTGTATTTTTGTGGGATTTTATGTAAGGGCTATGTGTGAGAGTTTGGTGAAGAACTTGTGAAGATGAGGATTTCGCGACTAGTTCGCGACTGGCTTGTGAATGTTGACCTGCAAAACAGGCCACATGAGAAGCACATGTTGGAATTTGAAGAGTTTTTGACAGGCTGGATTTCGCGAGTCATTTGCGACTTAGGCCAAGTCTCGAATGACCCGCGAAACTCTCTGCCTAATTATTTTTTAGTGTTCCTTTTCTCATTCCTTTACCAACATTATATAAACTCTTATTACCCGCGAAGCTGAATGAGTATTCACAAGAAACTTTTGAGAGAAAAAACTCTAGCCAAGCACTTGAGAGTTAGAGATTGTTTACCCACAATCCTCTACATCATTTCTATAGAGTTTTCATTTACTCCTACCTATCTACACATCCTTGAGAGATTCTTAGTCCAAACACTTACCTCACCCATTCTGAGTGTTGAGAGAAGTTTTGGTGCCTATAGGAAGCATTGGAAGAAGCCATTGAGTGGTGGATGCAATCGGGCGGAATTGCGGGATCTGGATAACTATTGAAGACAATAATCCGAGAAGTCCATTGGTAGCAGGAGTTTGAAAGACTCAAGTACATTGAGTAGATTAGGCTTGGAGGGTCTATTTGACATTCATGTACTCCAACTTATTCACTAGTGGATCGATTTCGGCTTGGAGGGCCGTAAAGAGATTTTTCACCGAGTACTTTAGTTTCGACTTCGATAACATGTCTCAGTGTTATCTTGTATTTGCATCTCTTCCCTACTCTTTAAGCTTTACATTTATCTTTTATTATACTTGCTTATGGCTTTGAGTAGTGTTTCGGTTTATTGTGCTTCATTTACTCTTATTTCGCACTTATATAAGTTAGAGTAAAAACAATTAAACCGTAATTTAAAATTAGGGGTCTAAACAAGTATTGGTGTTTTCACACTAATTGTGCTTTCATTGACTAACGTTTTTCTTTAGAACTATCCAAATGGAATTCCACCATATATGGGAAAATTCAAACAAAAATGGAAGCTCTCAGTTCCTTAATTCACCATGACAAAGATGGCTCTTTAAGTGCAAAGATTAACAACCTAAGGAAAGAGATCAATGAACCCTTAGATGATGAGGAATCCTAATGGGGCAACGGTCTAAAGCTCATTAGCTTAAATAGGGTGATCAAAACACTAAATTCTTCCATACCAATGCATCAGAAAGGTGAAAGCAGGACACAATCTTGGGCCTTTGCAGAGGATATGGCAAATGGTGTGATGATAAAGAGAGTATAGCCCAAGAAACCACTTCTTAGTTTGAGACCATCTATACCACCTCCCATCCAAGCTGTCTTGATGAAGTCACAACAGCTATCCTAACCAGAGTGATAGATGACATGAATGCAGACCTAACTCATGAATTCACCAAGGAAGAAGTGGTATCAGCCCTTAAACAGATTCACCTCACAAAGGCTCTTGGGCCAGATGGTGTGTCTATTATTTTTTGTTAAAAAAAAATGGAATATAGTTGGAATTAAAGTTACAAACATGGTCTTGAATGTTCACAATTCCAAGTTTCCTATAACAGAAATCAACAGAACAAACATAGCCATCATCCCATAAACAAATAACCCCAAGCGAATGGCTGATTTTCCTATGTAATGTGATCTGCAAATTCATCTCTAAGACTCTAGCTAACCGCCTTAAATATTTTCTCCCCCAAATTATCATAGAAAACCAAAGTGCCTTCACCTCAGAAAGAGTTATCACAGATAATGTTCTAGTTGCCTTTAAATTAATGCACTACCTAAACCACAAAACATCTAGTAAGGATAGTTTCATGGTGACTACGCTTGATAAGAGTAAGGCCTTTGATAAAGTCAAATGGTGTTTCGTTCAAAGGGTTATGGAGAGATTGGGTTTTAATGCAAGGTGGATTAATCTAATTATGCAGTGTATCTCCTTAGTTTACTACTCAGTGCTTATTAACGATGTTGCTAATGGAAATATCATCCTAATTAGGGGCCTTCATCAAGGTGACCCGTTCTCCTCAAGCCTGTTCTTACTCTGTGCAGAGGGCCTTTTTGCACTCGTCCATTAAGCGGCTAGAAGCCAACTAGTCAATGGCATTTCTTTGTCAATGTTGTCCAAAGGTTGCTCACCTCTTCTTTGCAAACAATAGCCTCATCTGCTGCAAAGAAAACATCCAAAAATGTTAAGAACTCAAATAGTACTCCAAATATATTAATAGACCTCAAGGAAAGAACTCAACATAGAAAAATTATTTGTGTTTTTTTGCCCTATCACATCAAAGAGATAAAAGAGGAAGTCCTAAACATTTTGGGACCCTTGTAAGACTTGTGACATACCAAATACCTTGGCCTACCTTCTATCATTGAAAGATAAAAAAATAAATAAATAAATAAATAAAAACAAGTATTTACATAAATTAAAGAAAGGGTGGGTTAGAAACTAGCCGGGTGGAAAGGGGAACTCCTTTCAAGAACGAAATGGTCTAAATGTGCATACGCAATGCCTAAGATATAAGGACCTAAAGGAAAAACAACCAGAGTGCTAAACATTGTACAATGACTACATCACTACAGGGTTTTAATATATAATTTAGGCCAAATTTTTATTTCTTCAATTTTTTCTCAAATTAATGATAAAAAAAATATTAATATTAACAATGTCAGTAGTAACAAGAAGTAGAACTGTATAGGTTCATATAGAACCATTTTTTAATGAAACATAAATTCTAATCTGATGGTTATCTAAAGATCTTAAGTGCCTAACTTTTTATAGGATGCCACAATTTCCTATTTTCAATGTGAAAAAGGAGTAGTATGTTAGGTCAAAAGAGTGATAAATACAAGTAGGTGTTAGCCTTGACAAGGGATCGTGTAGGAGAACAAGAATAGGGCCAAATTTTGCCCATACCGAATAGGACCAAATTTCACCCATGGAAGACTTGAGCCAAGGACCATCAACTACAAGCCCATCTTGTAAACCTGGGGGATCGAGCTGAATTACCAAGACCATGATATTTTCCATGGCATCCGAGCAAATCTCCTATGTCTACTGAGATAGAGATGCAATGCCTTAGGAGAGTTCGCCTGCCAAGCAGAAGATTTGGCATCGGGTTCAAGTAACGAGGAAATTGTGCCATTAATAGAACAATGGACCCCACCTCTGACATGAGATTAGATATGCTAGAATAGTAGTTTAGACTCTGTTGAGGTCTAAAAATGTTATAACACCAAGACCCAAAAATAGAGAAAAGGATGGAAGGCCCAAGTCCATTAAAAGAAGATTTAAAAGCCCAGAACCTATAAAAAGGGATAAGCCTTAAAAGAAAACCAAGGAAAATAGGGAAGAAGCCCAGCCTAATCAGTAAATCAAAAGGGAGTCCGATGATAAGAACTAGGCTGGGATACCCAGGGACTACCAGAAGCCCGGGGTCCTCAGGACATGCAGCAAAGCTGGGACAAGAATAAGACAGCTTAAAAAAAGTACCCAGAAGATACAAGAAACGAATAACAGACACATCTTTATCAGCCACCCAATGATGCAGGAAGGAATTAGAGAGCTTGGGACTAGCAATTCATGAACAAATGGCTAGTACCTCGGGAAGCTTAGAAGGAAGAACCTAAGCTCTATCAAAAACTTAAATAAAGTAGTGAAAGAAAGGGGAATATCGCTCGGTATCCCAAAACATCCACTGTAGAACATAATTGGATTCAAATGGATTCGAATCTTGCAAGTCTTAGAGGCTTAGATAGCCATTTAAGTCTGTATTTTTTGAGCTTATTTAGACCTTGTAACACGTCTTAGTAAGCACATTGTAATTTACAACTAAAGAAAGTAATGAAGTATCTCATAGTGTTTTAGGGATCCTTAGCAATATATTTGTCTCTCTCTTTATTACATTGTTCCTTTATTGTTTCTTGTTATTCCATACATATATATTCTTGCTTGCTAGTATGTACGTTGTTAAAGTTCAAAAAAAATCATAACACAAGGCCCAAATAAATAGCACACTAGACCAATCCCATGGAAAGTAAAAAATTAAAGGAGTTGAGCTCACAAAAGAAAAGGATGATGGGCCCAAAGAATTGAAGCCCAAGATTTGTGAGTGGATAGGTTTTAAAGCCCCTGGAACAAAGGAGAAAAGAGCCCAGATCAGAGGACCAAAGAGAGTCCAGTATAAGAACAGAGCCTGGGATCCCTGAAAAGCACGGCACAGCCAGAAAGGATCAAGACAGCTCAAAAGGAATACTAATAAAATGAAAGAAACAAAGGACAAATACGTCTTTCTCAGGCACCCAGAAACGTAGCAAGAAAACATAAAGCTTAGACCAACCACTCATAACGCAAGAAAAGAGTACCTCGGGGAACCCAGAATAAGGTGTTATAAGAAGAAGTAGCAAGGAAGACCTTCGACCCAGCAGATATGGATTCCGCTCACTTGGGAAAAATGACAAAAAGGGAGGACAGCCAAAAAGAAACTGAGTTTGAAAAGGTAAGAAGATTTGAAGAACGTGAAATTAAGAATAGCTCCCTAAGCACACCGGAATGGAAAGTTAACCATGGGCTTTCGAAGAAACAGCACCAAAATGAGGAAATTATGAGAAAAAAAGGAAAGGCTCAGCCTTTTAAGTGATAGGCACAAAACAGGCTCTAGTACCCAAGGGAGCAAAGAAAGGGAATCAGTAGTACCCCGAGACCTTGGAACGATGCTATAAAAGGAAAAGGTAGTCAGCATTGAGGGGGCATTCAGCAATAGTGAAATCATAGTAGAATCATTAAGAAAATTCTGTAAAAATTTGAAGAAAGTAGGGAAATATCTCCTGGTATCCCAGAAATAGCCACTAATGCATACTCAGATTCAAAAGGATTCAAACTTTGCAAGTCTTAAAGGCTGTAATTTTTGCGTACTGTTTTTTGAGCTTATTTGGACATTGTATCACATCTTAGTGAGCCCATTATAACTCATAATTAAGAAAAATAATGAAACATTTACACGGATCTGAGGATCCTTAACTATTATTTGCGTACTGTTTATTTCATCGTCTTTCTTTCCTTTATTGGTGTTTTCCTTACTGTGCAATACATATATTCTCGCTTGTTCGTATGCACGTATTGCAGGGTTCTTGCTCTGTGCACCACTTGGTTTATTAAACAGCCCACTTAGCTGCGGTAAACCAAGCCCAGTCCCTTTAAACTACAACAAAAGGCCCTAGGATCCTCGCCCCAGTTTGGGCCTGGATATTGTCAAAAAACGGACCTTTACATATGTATTGTAAGATTCTTGCTCTATGCACCACTTGGTTTGTAAACAGCCCATTTAGCTAGGGGTGTACAAGGAGCTACCGACACCGACAAAACCGGTCTGACCGCACCGCCTCGCCCCGCTCAGAGCTCCGCCGAAGGCTTCCGGCCCGGTGGTCGGCGGCGGCAGATTTTCAGTGCCAACGTCGGACCGGTGCGGCCATCGGCACCGAGATGCGCACACCGACAAAAACCAAACCGACCCGAGCATGTTATGTGGATATATATATATATATATATATATATATATAATTACGTAATATGTATAAGAAGAAGAAGAAGCCTAAAGTTCTAAGAAGAGGCAACGTTCATCCATAAACACTGAACTGAAGTTACTAAACAGGGTCGTTCTTATAACGTAATATGTAGAAGAAGAAGAAGAAGAGGCCTAACGTTCTAAGAAGAGGCAACGTTCATCCATGAACACTGAATTGAAGTTACTGAACAGGGTCGTTCTTATACATATATATATATATATATAACGTACAGGTCTAACGTCTCTATGAAAAAAAAAAAAAAGAATTAAAAAGGAAGTTGACGTGTGAGGCTTTGTCCAAAAACGTGTGGTCTGACTCTGATAAGTAACTCTAGTATCTAATGTCTTCCACTTGCATCTTTTGAAAAAAAAAATATATATATATATATATATATATAAAAATTCTGTATAGCCGTTTGGGTTAGTGACGTACAGACTGTATAGTCATGTCATAAACTTGCCACTTGCGTTTTTTGAAAAAAATAATAATAATAATAATAAAAAATCCGCATGTGTTAGTTATTTTTTGCCACTTGCGTTTTTTTGAAAAAAAAAAAGTAATAATAATAATAATAACAAAAAACGATGCTTGTCACTGATTCACTGTTTGAGTCAGTACTGTGCAACTGTGCAAGTTTTTTTTTTTTCCTCTTTTAATCTCAGCCACACATGTCTTTTACCTTCAGTCATTTCACCTCTTTACTCTCGTTTCTCCTCTTTCAGCTTTCACTCTTTGGACGTCTGCTCCTCTCAAATCTCAGACTCTCAGTGTTTCACACTCTTGCCAGAACTCAGTCATCAGTTACCTTCGTTTCTCTTCCAATCCCTAATTCCGCCAAAAAAAATTTAGTTTTTCCTCTCAATCTCAAAATCTCAGGCTCTCACCTAATCATTTTTGTCTTCTTTTTAGCTCTCAGCCACAAAATGTTTCTTCCAAACCCTAATCCCGCCGAACAATTAGTAGTGTTTCCCTCTCAATATCAGATTTTCAGGTTCCCCACCTACCATTTTTCTTTTCTCTTTTGCACTCAGTCACATAATTTTTTTTCCATACCCTAATCCTACCGAACAAACAGTAGTTTTTTCCTCTCAAATTCTCAATTTTGGGCTCTGACCTAACTTCCCTTTATTTAAGAACACAAGTTCTCAGTCTCACTCTCTCACAAAGAAAGACTTTTCTCTCAAGGTCTCATGAAATTCCTAATACCTAAGTCAGTGAATCTCCTTTTCATCTCTGTTCTCCACCGTGGCTCTGCCACTATGTAGTTCTGTCTTTGGTAACCCCAACCCCTACATTGTTTTAGTTTTATTTTATAGTCACTAAATGTTTGTTGTTGATTCTAATTTTTTTTTGGTTATTTTCTTGTAATTTCAGGAGTAATTTAAAAGATTCAGCTTCAGCTAGTAAAGGAATAAATCTCAAAGGCTTAAATAGTTCCTGGGTATTTACTCATACTATTTATCTTTGTTTTAAGTTCACTATTTTTTATTTTTTTTCTTTTTTGTTTGATTTCGTTTTAAGGATTATTTTTTATTTTGTTTTCAGTTCACCATGCTGTGTTGAATTTTCATGTTTGTGTCTGGTTTTGCTTTTATAATTGTGGTTGAAACTTGATAAAGAAAAGCTTAGTTAAAAAGAAGTCCGTTAAAAAGTAGTCAAAATGGGCTAAAAATGCTAATTTTTAAAGGCCTCAAAGCTCAAAGTTTAGAATAGTAATTTTTAAAAATTCAGCCCATATAACCGAACGAACCGCACCAAGCCGCAAAAATTAACCGCATCTTATGTAGACCGGGTTTTATCTTCCAAAAGTGAGGTGCGGTTAAGCATAATGTAAAACCGCACCCTATAGGTGTGGTCCGAAAAATCTCTCCAAAACCGACCGAACCGAACCGTGTACACCCCTACATTTAGCTGCGGTGTACCAAGCCTAGTCCCTTTAAACAACAACTCAAAGGTCCAGAGTTCTTACTTCAAGTTGGGACTAGACACTATCCAAAAAAGGACTCTCACATTTTGGCGACTCCACTGGGTACTGCGTAAAGAAGAAGGAAGAAGCAGTCCCTTCGTAGAGCATGGCTCCAAGACCAAGGAACAGCAAATGTACCAATTCACTACCTGCGGCCTTTGAGCCCGTGGGAGAAAATGAAGTAGCCTCCAGACAGAGGAACGAGGTGCCTCTGGTAGAATAAGAGGTTGTATCAGGACAAAGGCGTGTAGTACAAGAGCCAAACCCTATGGTTCGAATGGCAGAAATGCTGAAAGATTTACAGCAAGAGATTCGCCTCCTCAAAGAGGGCAGGACACAAGAAATCAAGGATAACGTCCCCCCTGTGGTCAACCAGGATAGGGCCCAACTAGAGAAAGGGTTAGCAGTAGGAGGGGGACCCAACCCGCAATACCTAACGCTGGCAGATGTCAATGCCTTTTTAGAGTAGGAAAGGGAAAAACTCTGGGGGATCCCCAAGCAATTTTCTCGAGATCCCTTATTCCTGCCAGAACTCCTTGGCAAGCCATATCCCAAAGGATATGAACCCCCGAAATTCCTTCCTTTTGATGGAAGAAATAAAAGTGCAGTGGAACACGTGAATAGGTTTATCCACACTATGGGCCCTTATGCAGGAGACAGAGAGTTGTGTCTAAGGCAAAGCATATACATGGTACACCACTGAGGCTCGAGTCTATTAAGACTGGGGACGAAATGATGGAGAGGTTCTGTGCAAAGTATTACCCAGGTGAAGATAAGGTCACCTTCCAAAGCCTTCAGATGGTGAGACAAAGGCCTAGAGAGGATCCTGTCCAGTTCATTAAAAGGTTTTAGGACGTTTCTCTAGACTGTTATGGAGACCATGAAGAAAAAGAGCTTGTGAAAACCTGCATATCCAATATGCTCTTTGATTACAAGCTCAACCTCGAAAATTTTTGCATAACCCAGTTTGCCAACCTGCTACAAAGAACTAGAAGGATAGCGCAAACTATGAGAACAAAGAGGGTGCTAGTACCCTAGGCCATAACAGCATTAGTTGGAGAAAAAGAGAAGAGGCCTAAAGGGAAAGTGTTTTAGGAGCCACCTGTGATCCTATGTACTGCAGAGGAATTGAACCATGTCTTGGACGAATGGATTGGAGATGGAATTGTTAGGCCATTTACTGTGTCCAGGCCACCAACTGAGGAAGAAAGGAAGAATCCTTTGTTTTGCAGGATTCATAACTATGTCAAGCACTCCACTAAGGACTGCTGGACCCTCCATAGGCTTTTCCACACAAAGCTTAGGGAGGGAACCCCAGAGCTCACTCAAAAGGAGCTCAAAGTACAAAGGAATCCCCTACCCAATCACAAGGGAAAGGGGGTGGTGGCTATAGTAATCCCTGGGAACCCGGTGGAAGCAAAAGAGTCTAAAGGATCCTTCCATCCAAATACAATCAAAACCTTTTAGAAGAACCCTAAGTTCAGGTCGTTATTCAACCAGTTGGGATTTGGGCCAAAAGCAAGAAGAGTGGCCACAGAGTCCCTTATGAGTATAGCAGCAGATTCGGGAATGGAATATTTCATAGCAGAATCCCATACCAGTCAAGCTTACTTGGAGACAACCAATGCAATAACCTTCACTGATGAGGACATGAAGGTTGAGCATCCAGACCATAGCAGACCTCATTATCTGATGGCTAACATAAATGGCGTCTAAGTCAGAAGAGCATTAGTAGACACTGGGGCATCACTCCACCTTATAGCCCTGAGTACCCTGGAAGTCGTGGGCCTAACTAATAGAATAATTTTGGGGGTTCCTATGGAGATAAAAGGATTTGGAGGATCAGCAGAATCAATTAAGGGATATGTGCAGCTGGCCTTAAGAGTAGGCCTAATGGTAGCCTTGACTAGATTTCATGTGATCAATTCAAAAGTTTCCTACCATGTACTGTTGGGATGCCCATGGCTTCATAAGCACCGCCTTATTCCATCTACGTACCATCAATGTGTCAAAGGGAGATTGAATGGTAGGCCGGTAAGGATCCTTGCCAACCATAGCCCTTTCAGCCAAGGAAAAGTAAACTTTGTAGAAATGATGTTTTACATTGAGTTGGAACCAGATGATGAGAGCCCCACGCCGGGGACCCCAGGGACTCTTATCTTGGAAGAAGAAGGAGGAGAGGGTACTGGTGACCTGAGAAACCTCTTGGAGAGAAAAAGGCAAAAGAGGGAGCCCAGCTCCTCAGGATCCCGGGAATGTGTAGTAGTACGAGAACTTGGAAGAAGGCTAATTTATCGTTTATGAAGGTGTGCGGGGCCTGAATGTATCGTGCAAGAGGGTCCCGGACCACCGGATTGTATAATGGCTCAAGAAGAAATCCCAGAAGAACCTGTTGAGGAGGCGCGAATTCAGCCTGAAGAAGAATTAAGAGATAAACTTGGGAGTGGAGATGGGATTCCAGAAGCATGTTTTCATTAACAGTCAGTTAATAACATAAGAGAAAGAGCAATTAATGGCCTTACTCAAGAAATATGTGGATGTGCTCGCCTGAACCTATAAGGAAATGCTTGGTTTGGATCTAGGACTGGTGGTCCATTTTCTCAACGTAGACCCAAGAGTCAAGCTAGTAATCCAACTAGCCAGGGTCTTTCACACTGATGTAGAAGCTTAGATAACTCAAGAAATTGCTAGCAGCTGGTTTTATCAAGCCCATCCAGCACCCCAAATGGCTTTCCAACATAGTACCCGTGAAGAAAAAGAATGGTCAAATCTAGTGCTGTGTGAACTTTCACAATCTGAACAAGGCGTGTTCAAAAGATAAGTTCCCTCTGCCTAATGTTAACCTCCTTATGGATTTAGCTACAGGAAGTTCTATGTTTTCATTTATGGATGGGTATAGTGGGAACAACCAAATCTGCATGTCTGCCAAAGATGCAGAGAAGACAACATTCAGGACGCCAATTGGGAATTTTTATTACACTATAATGCCCTTTGGCCTAAAAAATGTAGGGGCCACATACCAGCGAACCATGACAACTATCTTCCATGACATGATGCATAAGGAAATGGAAGACTAAGTGGATGATACTGTGATAAAATCAAAAACCAAGGCAGGGCACTTTTAGATACTTGAACAAGTTTTTGAAAGGTGCAGGAAGTACAAACTACACATGAACCCCATGAAGTGTACCTTTGGGGTATTTACTGAAAAGCTTCTTAGGTTCCTAGTACATCACAAAGGCATAAGTGTGGATCCAGCTAAAGCCATAGCTATTGTAATGATGAAAAGGCCTACAACTGTAAGAGAACTCAAAAGCTTCTTAGGGAGAGTCTTCTACATCAGAAGGTTTGTACCAGGATTGGCTTTGGTCACAAGTAGTTTATTCAAACTGTTGAAAAAGGTGGTTGAGTTTGCTTGGGGAACTGAGCAGCAGGAGCCTTTCAGAGGATCCAATAAATCATGAATCATCTTCCCACCCTACAAGCACCAGTACGTGGGGCGACCCTTGTTGCTATATTTAGCATCAAACTCCCAGGCTAAAGGAGCCTTGCTAGCACAAGAAGATAATGATGGGAATGAGCAGCCCATTTGTTATGTAAGCAGCACACTTAAGGATACCGAGACCAGGTACCGTAGGATAGAAAGAGCATGGCTAGTGGTTATATACGCGTTCCAAAGGCTAAAACTATACTTCTCAGCCTACCAGATCCTCTTGGTGACTAAGTCATATCTCATAAAAGCGCTCCTTCACTAGCCCTTCCTAACAGGAAGGATAGCACAGTGGCTAGTCTTGCTCTCTCAATATGATATTGGTTTCAAGACCCCAAGGCTGTCAAAAGTCAAGCCATAGCAAATTTGCTAGCCCAGTTCCCAAGAAAAGAGAAATGCTCACTAAGCGAGGAAATCCCTGGGGAAGTGGCAGTGGCAAAGCTCCCAGGAAAGAAGTAAACAATGAGATTTGATGGGTTAGCAACGACAACTTCAAATGGATTGGGAGTTGTACTAAGTTGCAAAGATGGGGACACCATGCCCTTATCTTTCAAGCTTAGGTTTTCATGTTCAAATAATGCAACTGAGTATGAGGCATACTTGACCAGGTTGACCATAGCACTCAGCATAGGGGTAAAACATATAAGAGTTTTAGGGGACTCCAATCTTGGGTCTCCTAGGTGAAAGGTAACTTCGCACTAAGAGAGCATAGTTTGGCAGCCTACAGAACTTAGGCACAAAGATTGGAATAGGAATTCCAAACTTTTAGCATGGAGTACACCCAAAGGAGCGAGAACCGGTTTGCTGATGCACTAGCCACCTTAGGATCCCAAGTACCATTCAAAGGAAGAGACACTCTGGTAACAGTAAGTAAGCAAGAACATTCCATCATAGAGATCCTCAAAAAGACATTCCCTGAAGAACCAGAGTAGGAAGATTGGAAGAGTGGGGTCAAAGAAAAATGAAAGAGGTAGGACATGGAGGAAGTATCAAGGAGCTAAGGGATTATGCTTTGATAGAAAGAGAGCTATACAGGAGGCTGCCTTGAGGGATCCTATCCAGATGTATTAATGAGAAATAAGGAAAGCTGAGATTGGAAGAACTACATAGCCAGGTCTGTGGGGTTGCAGAAAAAATCAACCTATACAAAAGGATGTAGCGCATGAGGTACTACTAGCCAAATATGAACAAAGAGGCTGCAACTATACAGGAGAAGTGTCAAAGATGTCAACTCTCAATAGACAAGCAAGAAAGCTATGCTGTATTTGTTACGGAAGATTGGAGGACTCCATTCATGGAATACTTTGCTCTAGGGATCCGATCAACTGATAGGACGTTAGCTCACTAGCTTAAGAAACTTGTGGTCAGGTACTTCTTATAGAATGGGATCCTATTCAAAGGGGATACAGCGAGGATCCCCTAAAATGCCTAGGGCCAAGGGAAGCCAGAGAAGTAGTTAGGCAAGTCCATTCCGAAGACTGTGGAAGTCACCTGAGGAAAAGAAGACTCTACAAGCAGTTGTTACTGTTGGGGTATTATTGGCCAACAATGAAAAAGGATTCCGAGGAACTGGTTAAAACATGTCACGCGTGCCAAGTACTTGGAGATGCAATCCACACTCATCCAAATGTGCTACAAGATATGACAACAGCGCGGCCTTTCCATACTTGGGGGCTTGATCTTATAAGGCCTATAAACCCTCCTTCCAATGATTACATATGGATCCTAGTAGCTACCAAGTACTTTATAAAATAGGTAGAAGCTATCCCTTTGAAAAAGGCCACTAGAGCAACCGTGGCAAACTTCATTCGAGAACACATCATTACAAGGTTCGGGATCCCCAGGAGGCTGATCAGTGATAATGGGACCCCGTTCATAAACAAGGACATAAAGAACCTGACTGAAGCATATTACATCAAGCATGGAAGGTCTTCACCGTACTACCCACAAGGAAATGGTCAAGCTGAAGTCACTAACAAGGTGATGTTGAAGATCCTTAAAAAAATGAAACATAAGTATGAGAGAAAATGGAGTGACCACTTGGCATATATACTCTGGGGATGCAGGAGCTTTGTAAAGACAGTCACAGGATTCTCACCATTCTCCCTAGTTTACGGGACAGAAACCATCAGCCCTGTGGAGTTAGTTATCCCTACGCCAAGAGTAGTGCTTAAAGAAAACCAAGAGGACACAAACAATGAAAGAAGGGTGGCAAATCTGGAGAGGTTAAAAGAAGAAAGAGAAGTGGCCAGAATGAGAAGCCAGAGCTACCAGCAGAGGATGGCTAAGGCATATGCATAGACTGTACACCCAAGGGCCTTCACTGAGGGGCAGCTAGTGTTGAGAATAGTAGAGCATGTAAGGAGAAACCTCCTAGGACCCTCCAAATTTGCCCCAAAATGGGAAGGAACCTACATCATCAGAGAAGCCCATGATAGTGGGTATTACTACCTCACAAAGGAAGATGGGACAGTCCTGATAGATCCCATAAATGGGAAGTGGCTGAAACAGTACTATGCATAAAAAGGGAGAAACCTTAGTACACCAAGGCCTTTACCTGCTAAGTGTTTCACCATTATTTACTTTTGCTATGAATCTTATTTAAGTACCTTTTTGTTTAGGAACCCATGGTAGAAGGACATTCTGTGATCCCTACGATCTTTAACAACCCCTTTTTGTGTTCCTTAGATGGTGACTTTGCTTTAATTCAATGAAATCTCTTTTTTTTTTTTTTTTATTCTTTTTTAATCTACAGCTAAATTAAATATTACAAAGTCCAAATATAGGATGAATTGGGGGGTACCTGGGCCAATGCAAAAAATAAATAAATAAATAAATAATAAAAATAAAAACTATGACATATGACCCAGGACTCACACCATAATTAGTTCAAAGTACATAACCTGGGACCACAGGCTGAAGAAAATGCCTGAGATACCTAGCCCAGTACTTGAAAAAAGGGATTTTCCTGGTTCATGAGCTGGGACTTGGAAAAAAAAAAGAAAAAAAAAAAAAGAGTAAGAACAGATCCATATGCTATCGAAAATTACAAGCAATCTTTAAAAAAAAAAAAGTATACAGATCTATGACACAGAAAATGGGGGAAAGTCAGAAATAGCATTCAACAAAAAGCGATAAAAGTTATACAACCCAAATTGTCTAAAAAAAAAATGCATCTGAACTAGCTAAAGAAAGGCTAAGGAATGAGGCCGGCCAACAAATAACTGTCTGGAGAAATAGCAGGAACAGCTGGGGAAGAAAGGACTTGTTGCCTTTTAACCTTCAAGTCCTGCAAAACTCCGTGGGCACGAGCTAAAGCCTTCTCAGCAGCAACAATTTCAGCATTCAAACTCTTAGAAGCCTGCCTTTGGAATAACATGTGGGCCAGTGAACGCAAATGCTCCAACAAGAAGAACAGATTGAACTTTGCTACTATGAGATCCTGTACCACCCCCCTCCATTCCAAAAGTTTTTCTTTAGATAAGGAGTCAAGAGAGGAATCCCTCAAAGAGATCAACACAGCACATAGCAGCTCCATCATAATATTGCCACTAAATGCACCTTCCCTAAACCCACTGGTGAAGTCTCCAGGGACCTTGAGCAACCTTTCCAGTAATGGCAAACCCTCCACGAGCACAGAGAAGCGTAGGAAGGTACCAAAAGAAGGCCCAAAGTGATGAAAATGGCTTGCAGTGAGGCTGTTGAACTCCATGAGATCAAAGCGAGCTAAGAAAGCAAGGAGCCCTAAGCCAAAATCTGAAACAGTTACCTCTAGAGCCTCCCCCATTGTTGTATCTCCACTCGCAGGAACTAGAGAGCTTTCAACCCTCCAGATGGTTTGGGGGATTCTTGACTGAGATTCCACATGGATGATAGGAGCAAGTCCCACAGCCACCTCAGGAACTACGGGCTCAAGACCCTTGACACCTGTATCAGCACCTGCAAAAGCAGACAAGATTCAAAAGAGGGAAAGAACAAAAAAATAAAAATAAAAATGTAAAGTGGGGAAGTAAAAAAGGCTAAAAGGGAAACCAGTATCAGCTTCCTGTGGCTGAACTTCCTCCTCCTGTCCCTCTGATTTTTTGGAAGAATCTGTGAAAAAACACACAACACGATGAAGAAAAGGTGAGGAAACCTTGAAAAAATGGCTAAAAGAAGGTAAGGATACTGGGGGCTTCGCCATAGAAGGAAAAGGGAAGGAAGGGATGCACAATAAAGGTGAACAACTCGCACCTTCAGAACCCTCTGATTCCAAGGAAGAGGCGGCCTTAGGGGCAAATTGAACACTGGTTTGACCTAAAAGAGGAAGAGAAAATAGGAACTCTAAAAAATAAAAAAATAAAAGAGAGATAAGGTTAAGCATATTTATAAGGGGTGAATGGGGCTCACCTACTTGTATGGATGGAGACACGCCCCTAAGAGTTCTTTGCTTAACACAGGTTCAGTCACAAGTTCGAGTGACACAGTTTTGATAGGACTGAAAGTCTGCATGGGCTAAGGATCTTGGGAAACATGAGGTTGGGAAGCTTTAGGGTACTGAACAGCGAGGGGAACAAAAGATAGAATGGGCTGGACATCATGCATTGGCTGCCCAACCTTCTTAGTCATACCACCACTTGGGGCCTCCTCCTTCATGACTAGGGAAACAGCAGAGGGAGTTGTAATCACTTCTTCCATCAAAGTCCCACCAATCGTGGGAAGAGGTACCTTCACCTACAAAAAAAAAAAAAAAAAAGGTAACAAACATCGCAAAATGCATGAATAGAAGAAGGCCATACCATATCATCACCAAATGACTGACTCCGGCCTCTCTTAGGGTCTGACTTGTGTTTGGACTACAAGGAAGAAATAATCATTGATCAGTTAAAAGAGAAAGGGAAGGACACTGATAGTAAGCCATTGCAAAAATAAAAGACATAAAGAAAGAGGCCTTGCCCTTCTCTCTCTCTCTATAGAGTCTCCAATGGTCTTTTGTCTACTACGGGTACGCCCAGAGGGTCCTAAGGGAGACTGGGGTACAAAATCAAAGGACCCCAAAGAACCTGGGGTTGAGGAACTCACAGGAACCTAAGAGAGAGAAGACTTTACCTTTGTCTTCACTCAAGTCCTTAGAACTAAAGGATGCCCAACTTCCTTTCCAATGTAAGGGAGCTCACTTTCTCGGGTTTCTCAAAAATCACCAACTGCTTCTGAGCTCTTGTAGTCTTCCTCTTCTTAGTCACAGAGCCAACCTGAGTACCCTTAACACTCTATTCATGCTCAGCTCTTTTAACCATTTCCTGCTTAATCTTCTTTTCTTTACCTTTACCTATGAGAGTGGCAGCACCAACTGCCTCTACTGCCCTCTCTTAATTGGCACACCAAAAGAAGCACCAACAATAAGATCACATCCTGACCAAGTCTCTAGAAAATCTTGTGCATAACACACCCAACCACCCCTAGAAACATGCCACTCCGCGAATCTCGTCTTACTGCTTATGGCAGCAGATTCAATACCAGCAGTAGGGAGGGATAGGTGCTTGTTGGCAGTAGAAGCAAAGAGAATATTAGGATTGGGAACTCTCCCAATCTTGCCAGCACCAACATAATCAGAGAAAGACTTCTTAACACTTCTCCAATATCCAGCAAAACCACTGGAAGCAAAACTCCTCTTTGGGTGTTGGGCACAACGAATTGAGAACCCCTCTACGACCAATAAGAAAAGGCTTGAAGCCTCAGGAACGAGTCCAGAGATAGGAGAGAAGGTACTATGTCATTAACCATTGGTGGGATGTCCTGATCAAAGCCAAATTCCCGAGCATCCGGTGTGCTAAGTAGTGGGAATACTAGGGGCCACTTGAGTAGGGCACAAGAAGCCATAAGGGACTAACACAAGCCAAGTAGGCCAAACTACCTTCTTCATTAGGACGTAGGTCAAAAGTATTTCTTGGAAAGTTAAGAAAAGAAGCCAATACAGAGTCACAAGCAAACTCGGCGCTGAACTCCTGAGGAGAACGCCATTTTAAGTGCCGTGCCTGACCAAATATTTTAACCAAATTAATGCCCCCACCTTTCAAACTAACCCAACGAAAAATGATAGTGTGGCTGTCAGTAAAACTACCATACAGACCTTTGATTACATCAGGAGATCCTTGGAATTTATCTTTTACAAATTTCAAATTTCTACATTTTGCTAAAGTAATAGAAGAACGGTCCCACATGAATATCTGTAGAATGGCATAACAGAGGGACAAGGAGATAGTATAACAAGAATCGCCTTCAACTTCATCTCCGTGAAGCAGATCCAATTGAGAGTAAACACCGCCTAAGAACATGGGGGCAAGGGGATACTGAGCACCTCGGGCCAATCTAATTACCAAGGGGAAGAAAATAGACTTAACCCCGTATCCAAGAAACTCACTGTGCAAAAACTTGCTGAGCCAGAGTGCCAGGAACCCAGCCAGCCTAACTGCCTTTTTTTTCTCTAGTAAAAGATTTAGGACCCACCTACCCATCCTGGCCAGTTTCCCACCAGGAGAAGCAATACGCCTGCCAAAATGACTGAATAATTTGTCTTCCACCTCGAGATCGTCGTCAGAAACACTGATGTCAAAAGGATTCTCATCTCCAAACACTAAAAGGAGGAGGTTATTGACCACATCCTCCAAAGTGATCATAAGCTCACCAACAAAATAGAAAAAGGTATGAAGAGAAGGACACCAATGGCGGACCAAGTGTCTGAGGCCCTTGGAATCTCTGAAACCTTCAAGGTTCCTGGAAATCACCACTACTTTCAGGATTTTGGCGCACTCCAAACAACCAATAAATTCCCCATCAGAAAGTTCTCTATCCATCTAGATGAGCCAACCGATGATCTTTCCAGGGACGAAGTCAAAGAAAATAGGAACCGCCTCCCGAGATCCCCACATAATCTGAAGATCTAAAATCTCTCTTGGATCTGGGACTTGGACTGACCTCGCAAAACTCACTTGGCCGAAGAATACCTAAGCATGAAGGGATGGAGGGGCCTCACCATGAGACACCAAAGGAAAGAACAAGCTGGGGGTGTACCAGAGGTCCCGTAAAGGGAAAGCTGACTGCTCCGTGACCCTTTACAACTCTCCCTGCGTAGAACCAGAAGAACTCTCACCCTCAGAGGGGCTGGGATTTCACTTCCCAGAGTCTCTCATTCCCAAGCTTATCTTTTTCCTCCCAATTAGTCTATTACTCTATTTTTTCCCTTTTCTTCATTCTTCATTCCTTCTACTTCTCTATTTCCCTGCATACTTGTTGTTCTACGGCTTCCTCCTCCTCACAAAAAAAGAGGGAGCATACTCCTAGCCCCTTTGAGGGCGAGTCGTAAAGGATCATGGAGCACTAAGCTTTCCCTTTACGGGACCCCTGCTACACCCCTAGTCGGTTCTTTGCTCTAGTGTCTCATGGTGAGGCCTCTCCGTCCCCTCATACCTGGGTATTCTCCGGCCAGGCGGGTTTTACCATTTCCGCCCAAGTCCTAGATCCAAGAGAGATTTTAGATCTTCAGATTAGGCAGGGATCTCGGGAGGCGGTTCCTATTTTCTTCAACTTCATCCCTGGTAAGATCACCGGTTGGCCCATCTAGGTAGACAGGGAACTTTTCAATGGGGAATTTCTTAGTTGTTTGAAGCGCACCAAAATCCTGAAAGCAGTGGCAATTTCCAAGAAACTTGAAGGTTTCAGAGATGCCAAGGGCCTCAGACACTTGGTGCGCCGTTGGTGTCCTCTTCATACCTTCTTCTTTTCTGTTAGTGAGCTTACGATCACTTTGGAGGATGTGGTGAATAACCTCCTCCTTCCGGTGTTTGGAGATGAGAATCCTTTTGACATCAGTCTTTCTAACAATGATCTCGAGGTAGAAGACAAATTATTCAGTCATTTTGGCGGGCGTACTACTTCTCCTGATGGGAAACCGGCCAAGATGGGCAAGTGGGTCCTAAATCTTTCGCGAGAGAAAAACAAGGCAGTCAAGCAGGCTGGGTCCCTAGCTTTTTGGCTCAGTAAATTTTTTTTCAGCAAGTTCCCCGGATACGGGGTTAAGTCTGTTTTCTTCCCCTTGGCAATTAGATTGGCCCGGGGTGCTCAGTATCCCCTAGCCCTCATGTTCTTAGGCCATGTTTACTCTCAATTGGATCTGCTTTATGGAGATGAAGTTGAAGGCAATTCTTGTTATGCTATCACCTCGTCCCTCCATTGGGCCATTCTACAGGTATTTATGTGGGACCGTTCTTTTGTTACTTTAGCAAAATGTAGAAACTTGAAATTTGTAACAGATAAATTCTAGGGATCTTTTGTGTAATCAAAGGTCTGTGTGGTAGTTCTACTAACAACCACCCTATCATTTTTCGTTGGGCTAGTTTGAAAGGTGGCGACCTTAATTTGGTTGAGTTATTTGATCAGGCAAGGCAATTAAAATGGCGTTCTCCCCGAAAGTTCAACCTCGGGTTTGCTTGTGACTCTATATTGGCTTATTTTCTTAACTCTCCAGGAAATACTTTTGACCTATGTCCTGGTGACGAAGGCAGTTTGGCCTACTTGGCTTGTGTTAGTCCCTCATGGCTTCCTGTACCCTTCTCAAATGGCCCCAGGTATACCCACTACTCAGCACACCAGGTACTCCAACAATTTGGCTTTGATTATGATATCCCTCTAGTGTTTAAAGACATAGTACCTTCTCTCCCTTCTCTAGACTCGTTCCTAAGGGTTCAAGCTTTCTCTTATTGGTCGTGAAAGGGTTCTCAATTCGTTTTGCCAAACTCCCAAAGGGGAGTCTTTGCTTCCAGTGGTTTTGTTGGCTATTGGAGAAGAGTTCAAAAGCCTTTCTCTGATTGTGTTGATGTTGGCAAGATTGGGAGAGTTCCTAATCCTAATATTCTCTCTACTCCTACCGCCAACAGGCACCTATCCCTCCCTACAGCTGGCATTGTATCTGCTGCCATAAGTAGCAAGACAGGATTCGCGGAGTGGCATGTTTCTAGGGGTGGTTAGATGTGTTATGCACAAGATTTTTCAGAGACTTGGTCAGGGTGTGATCTTGTTGTTGGTGCTTCTTCTGGTGTACCAATTAAAAGAAGGGCAGTAAAGGCAATTGGTGTTGCCACTCCCATTGATAAAGATAATGAAAAGAAGATTAAGCAGGAATAGGTTAAAAGAGCTAAGCTTGAAGAAAGTGCTAAGGGTACCGAGGTTGGCTTTGAGACTAAGAAAAGGAAGACTACAAGATTTCAGAAGCAGTTGGTGATTTCTGAGGAACCTGAAAGAGCGAGCTCCCCTACAGTTGGAAAGGAAGTTAGGCATCCTTCCGTTCCAAGGACTCAAGTGAAGACTAAGGTAAAGTCTTCTCTCTCTCAGGTTCCTGTGAGTTCCTCAGCCCTAGGTTCTTTGGGGTCCTTTGATTTTGTACCCCAGTCTCCCTTAGGACCCTCTAGGCATACCCGCAGTAGACAAAAGACCATTGGATACTCTGTAGAGAGAGAGAGAGAAGGGCAAGGCCTCTTTCCTTCTTCTCTCTTTTATTTTTGCAATGGCTTATTGTCAATGTCCTTCCCTTTCTCTGCTAACTGATGAATGATTATTTCTTCCTTGCAGTCCAAGAGCAAGTCAGACCCTAAGAGAGGTCGAAGTCAGTCGTCAGGTGATGATGTGGTATGGCTCTCTTCTATTCATGCCTTTTTCTGTTTGCTTCCAACCTTTTTCTGGTGCTATGTACTTATGCATTTTGCGATGATCTGTTACTTTTTTTTTTTTTTTTTTTGCAAGTAGAGGTACCTCCTTCCAACACTAGTGGGACTCTGATGAAAGAAGTGATTGCAGCTCCCTCTACTGTTTCCCCAGTCATGGAGGAGGAGGCCCCTGGTGGTGGTATGACTAAGGAGGTTGGGCAGCCAATGCAGGATGTCCAACCCATTCTATCTTTTGTTCCCCTGGCCACTTAATACCCTGAAGCTTCCCAGCCTCCTGTTTCCCAAGATCCCCAACCCGTGCAGACTTTTAGTCCGACCAAAACTGTGTCACTCAAACATGTGACTGAACTTGTGTTAAGCAAAGAACCCTTGGGGGGCGCGTCTCCATCCATACAAGTAGGTAAGCCCCATTCACCCCTTATAAATATGCTTAACCTTATCTTTTTTTATTTTATTTTTTTAGAGTTCCTATTTTCTCTTCCCCTTTTAGGTCAAACAAGTGTTTAATCTACCCCTGAAGCTGCCTCTTCCTTGGAATCAGAGGGTTTTAAAGGTGCGTGTTGTTCACCTTTATTGTGCTTCCCTTCCTTCCCCTTTCCTTCTATGGTGAAACCGCCAGTATTCTTACCTTCCTTTAGCCATTTTGCCAAGGTTTCCTCACCTTTTCTTCATCGTGCTATGTGTTCTTTCACAGAGTCTTCCAAGAAATCAGAGGGACAAGAGAAGGAAGTTCAACCACAGGAAGCTGATACTGGTTTCCCTTTTAGCCTTCTTTACTTCCCCACTTTACATTTTTTTTTTTTTTTTTGTTCTTTCCCTCTTTTGAATCTTGTCCGCTTTTGCAGGTGCTGATACAAGTGTTAAGGGTCCTGAGCCCATAGTTCCTGAGGTGGCTGTGGGGCCTGCTCATGTCGTCCAGGTGGCTGAATCTCGGTCAGGAATCCCTCAAACCATCTGGAGGGTTGAACGCAATCTAGTTCCTGCGAGCGGAGATACAACAATGGGGGAGGCTCTAGAGGCAACAGTTTCAGATTCTAGCTTAGGGCTTCTTGCTTTCTCAGCCCGCTTTGATATCCGGGAGTTCAACAGTCTCCCTATAAGCCATTTTCATCGCTTTGGGCCTCCCTTTGGTACCTTCCTACGCTTCTCTATGCCCGTGAAGGGTCTGTTATTGCTGGAAGGGTTGTTCAAGGTCCATGGAGACTTTACCAATGAGTTTTAGAGAGGTGCATTTCTTGGCAATATTCTGATGGAGCTGCTATGTGATGTGCTAATCACATTGAGGGATTCCTCCCTTGACTCCTTATCTAAAGAAAAACTTTTGGAATGGAGGGGGGGGGGGGTACACGATCTCATATAAGCAAAGTTTAATCTATCCTTCTTGCTGGAGTATTTGCGTTCGCTGGCCCATATGTTATTCTAGAGGCAAGCTTTTAGGAGTCTGGATGCTGAAATTATTACTGCTGAGGAGGCTTTAGCTCGTGCCCACAAAGTTTTACAGGACTTGAAGGTTAAAAGACAGCAATTCCTTTCTTCCCCAGCTGTTCCTACTATTTCTCCAAACAGTTCTTTGCTGTCTGACCTCATTCCTTAGCCTTTCTTTAGCTAGTTCAAATGCATTTTTTTTAGACAATTTGGGTTGTATAAGTTTTATCTCTTCCTGTTGAACACTATTTCTAACTTTCCCTCGTTTTCTGTGTTATAGACCTGTATACTCTTTTGTCTACTACAGGTACCCGATCCATGACCTACAGCAAAACTTGTAGGGACCATGGCCCAGGACTTAGTAAAAGAGAGAGAGAGAGAGAGAGAGAAAAGCAGCCAAAAAAAAAAAAGAGTAAGAACAGATCCACATGCTATCGAAAATTACAAGTAGTCTTAAAAAAAAGTATACAGATCTATGACACAGAAAACGGGGGAAAGCCAGAAATAGTGTTCAACAGAAAGAGATAAAACTTATACAACCCAAATTGTCTGAAAAAAAAAATGCATTTGAACTAGCTAAAGAAAGGCTAAGGAATGAGGCCAACCAACAAAGAACTGTCTGGAGAAATAGCAGGAACAGTTGGGGAAGAAAGGACTTGCTGCCTTTTAACCTTTAAGTCCTGCAAAACTTCGTGGGCACGAGCTAAAGCCTCTTCAACAGTAACAATTTCAGCATCTAGACTCCTAGAAGCCTGCCTCTAGAATAACGTGTGGGCCAGTGAACGTAAATGCTCCAGCAAGAAGGATAGATTGAACTTTACTTCTATGAGATCCTGTACCACCCCCCTCCATTCCAAAAGTTTTTCTTCAGATAAGGAGTCAAGAGAGGAATCCCTCAAAGAGATCAGCATAGCACATAACAGCTCCATCAAAATATTGCCAAGAAATGCACCTCCCCTGAACCCATTGGTGGACCTTGAACAACCCTTCCAGCATTGGCAAACCTTCCACGGGCATATAATAGTGTAGGAAGGTACCAAAAGGAGGCCCAAAGCGATGAAAATGGCTTGCAGGGAGGCTGTTGAACTCTAGGAGATCAAAGCGGGCCAAGAAAGCAAGAAGCTCTGAGCTAGAATTTGAAACAGTTGCCTCTGGAGCCTCCCCAATTGTTGTATCTCCACTCGCAGGAACTACAGAGCTTTCAACCCTTCGGATGTTTTGAGGGATTCTTGACTAAGATTCAACCATCTGGATGATAGGGGTAGGTCCCACAGCCACCTCAGGAACTACGGGCTCAAGACCCTTAACACCTGTATCAGCAACTACAAAAGCGAACAAGATTCAAAAGAGGGAAAAAAACAAAAAAAAAATGTAAAGTGGTGAAGCAAAGAATGATAAAAGGGAAACTAGTA
Source organism: Quercus glauca (assembly GCA_023736055.1). Taxonomy (NCBI): domain Eukaryota; kingdom Viridiplantae; phylum Streptophyta; class Magnoliopsida; order Fagales; family Fagaceae; genus Quercus; species Quercus glauca. Next base: position 28,815,374 of record CM043318.1, on the reverse strand, counting down.
TCAGCTTCCTATGGCTGAACTTCCTCCTCTTGTATGGATGGAGACGCACCCTCAAGGGTTCTTTGCTTAACACAAGTTCAGTCAAAGGTTCGAGTGACACAATTTTGGTAGGACTGAAAGTCTGCATGGGATGGGGATCTTGGGAAATGAGGAGGCTGGGAAGCTTTAGGGTACTGAGCGGCTAGGGGAATAGAAGATAAAATGGGCTGGACATCCTGCATTGGTTGCCCAACCTCCCTAGTCATGCCATCACTAGGGGCATCCTCCCCCATGACTAAGGAAACAGTAGAGGGAGTTGCAATCACTTCTTCCATCAAAGTCCCACCAGTCGTGGGAGGAGGTACCTCCACCTGGGAAAAAAAAAAAAAAAAAAGGCACCAGAAAATGTTGGAAGCAAACAGAAAAAGGCACGAATAGAAGAAGGCCATACCACATCATTGCCAGACGACTAACTTCGGCCTCTCTTAAGGTCTGACTTGTGTTTGGAAAGGAAGAAATAGTCATTCATTAGTTAAAAGAGAAAGGGAAGGACACTGATAATAAGCCATTGCAAAAATAAAAGAGAGAAGAAGGAAAGAGACATTGCCCTTCTCTCTCTCTTTACAGAGCCTCTAATGGTCTTTTGTCTACTATGAATACGCCCAAAAGGTCCTAAAGGAGACTGGGGAACAAAATCAAAGGGCCCCAAAGAACCCGGCACTGAGGAACTCACAGGATCCGAAGAGAGAGAAGACTCTACCTTAGTCTTCACTCGAGTCCTTGGAACTAAAGGATGCCCAACTTCCTTTCCAACTTTAGGGGAGCTTACTCTCTCAGGTTCCTTAGAAATCACCAACTGCTTCTAAGATCTTGCATTCTTCCATTTCTTATTCTCAAAGCCCGCCTCGATACCTTCAACACTCTCTTCAAGCTCAACTTTTTTAAACTTTTCCTACTTAATCTTCTTTTCTTTACCTTTACCGATGGGAGTGGCAGCACCAATTGCCTCTACTACACCTCTTTTAATTAGCACACCAGAAGAAGCACCAATAATAAGATCACACCCTGACCAAGTCTCTAGAAATCTTCTGCATAACACACCTAACCACCCCTAGAAACATTCCACTTCGCAAATCCTGTCTTGCTACTTACGACAGCAAATATAATGCCAGCAGTAGGGAGGGATAGGCACCTGTTGGCGGTAGGAGCAGAGAGAATATTAGGATTGGGAACTCTCCCAATCTTGCCAGCACCAACATAATCAGAGAAATATTTTTGAACTCTTCTCCAATAGCCAATACAACCATTGGAAGCAAAGACTCCCCTTTGGGAGTTGGGCACAACAAATTGAGAACCCCTCCACAACCAATAAGAGAAGGCTTGAAGCCTCAGGAATGGGTCCAGAGAAGGCAGGGAAGGTACTATGTTTTTAAACACTAGCGGGTTGTCCTAATCAAAGCCAAATTGCCACAGTACCAAGTGTGCTGAGTAGTGGGTATACCTGTGGCCACTTGAGGAGGGCACAAGAAGCCATGAAGGACTAACACAAGCCAAGTAGACCAAACTGCCTTCATCACCAAGACGTAGGTCAAAAGTATTTCCTGGAGAATTAAGAAAAGAAGTTAATACAGAGTCATAAGCAAACCCGGGGCTGAACTCCCGGGGAGAACGCCATTTTAAGTGGCCTGCCTGATCAAATAACTCAACCAAATTAAGGCCGCCACCTTTCAAACTAGCCCAACAAAAATTGATAGGGTGGCTATTATTAGAACTACCACACAGACCTTTGATTACATTAGGAGATCCCTGGAATTTAACTTTTACAAATTTCAAATTTCTACATTTTGCTAAAGTAACAGAAGAACGGTCCCACATGAATACCTGTAGAATGGCACAATGGAGGGACGAGGTGATAGCATAACAAGAATCTCCTTCAACTTCATAACATGGCCCAAGAACATAGGGGCAAGGGGATACTGAGCACCCTGGGCCAATCTAATTGCTAAGGGGAAAAAAACATACTTAACTCGGTATCCGGGGAACTCGCTGAATAAAAACTTGCTGAGCCAGAGCACCAGGAACCCAACCCACCTGATTGCCTTGTCTTTCTCTCGCGAAATATTCAGGACCCACCTACCCATCCCGGCCGGTTTCCCATCAGGAGAAGCAATACGCCCGCCAAAATGACTGATTAATTTATCTTCCACCTCGAGATCCTCGTTAGAAAGACTGATGTCATAAGGATTTTCATCTCTAAACACCGGAAGGAGGAGCTTATTGACCACTTCCTCCAAAGTGATTGTAAGCTCTCCAACAGAAAAGAAGAAGGTATGAAGAGAAGGACACCAACGGTGCACCAAGTGTTTGAGGCCCTTGGCATCTCTAAAACCTTTAAGGTTCTTGGAAATCGCCACTGCTTTCAGGATTTCGGTGCACTCCAAAAAACCAACAAATTCCCCATCGGAAAGTTCCCTATCCATCCAAATAGGCCAACCGGTGATCTTCCTAAGGATGAAGTCGAAGAAAACAGGAACCGCCTCCCGTGATCCCTGCCTAATTTGAAGATCTAAAATCTCTCTTGGATCTGGGACTTGGGCGGAACTAGTAAAACTCGCCTGGCCAGAGAATACCTAGGCATGAGGGAATGGAGGGGCCTCACCATAAGACACTAGAGCAAAGAACAAGCTAGGGGTGTACCAAGGGTCCCGTAAAGGGAAAGCTGAGTGCTCTGTAACCCCTTGCAACTCGCCCTGCGCAAAAACAGAAGAACTCTAGCCCTTAGAGGGGCTAGGAGTACGCTCCTTCTTTTTTTGTAAGGAGGAGGAAGCCATAGAACGGCAAGTATTCTGGGAAATAGAGAAGTCGAAGGAATGAAGAACGTGGAAAAGAGAAAATCAAAGTAACAGACTAACTGGGAAGAAGAAGATAAGCTTGGGAATGAGAAACTCTGGGAAGTGAAAAGAAAATTCGATGTGACTGCAATAATGGCACAAAGAGCAGTTGGAGAAGACAATGTATGGAAAGGCGCGTCAGTTGCCAAAAATTTAATTTTAAAGAATAGAGTTATTGGTAGTTATTAATGGGAGTTACAAGGGGACGTAAAAAGTGGGTGGAGGAAGTTTTCACTCCAAAATTCAACTGCAACATCTCGTGCAAAGAGGGAGAGTTACAAAAGAAGGAAGTGCAACACGCAAAGAAGACCAGGACACTCAAAAGTAGCGGGAAAGTCAGGATCCTGAAGGAAGGAGAGCGAAAACCCTGAGGTTAATTAAAATAGTGAAGAAGAAAGTCCTATAGAAATTAAAGCTCCAATTTACTCATGCGTGGGCTGCAGGCAACCCACGAGCTCGGGGGGCTAAATGTTGAGGTCAAAAAAAGTTATAACACCAAAGCCTAAAAATAGAGAAAATGATGGAAGGCCCAAGTCCATTAAAATAAGATCTAAAAGACCAGAACCCATAAAAGGGATAAGCCTTAGAAGAAAACCGAGGAAAGAAGGGAAAAAGCCCAGCCTAATCAATAAATCAAAAGGGAGTCTAGTAATAAGAACCGGGCCGGGATACCCAGGGATTGCCAGAAGCCCGGGGTCCACGGGACATGCAGCAAAGCTGGTATGAGATTAAGACAGCTCAAAAGAAGTGCTCAAAAAATACAAGAAACAAAGAACAGACACATCTTTATTAGCCACCCAATGATGTAGAAAGGAATCAGAGAGCTTAGGACTAGCAATTCATGAACAAAGGGCTGGTACCTTGGGAAGCCCAGAAGGAAGAACCACGAAGGGAAGTAGTTGGGAAAAATTTCAACCTGGTAGAGATGGAATTAGCTCACTCGGGAAAAATAACAAAAAGGAAAGGTAGCCAAAAAGGGCTGAATTTGAATAGATGAGGTGTAAAAGCCTAGAAGGAAGAGAGATTAGAAGTCAGCTCTCTAGGGACACCTCAAAAAGGAAAGTCAGCAAGGAGCATTTGGGGAAAATGCATCAAAAGAAGAAAACTATGAGAAAATGAGGAAGGGACCAGCCACCGAAGTGGCTGGCACAACATAGGCGTTGGTACCCAGGGGAACAGAGGGGATGAATCAGTGGTACCCCGGAACCTTAGAATGACATTATAAAAGGGAGAAGCAACCAACATTGGAGGGGCATTCAGAAAGAGTGAATCAGAACAGAATCGTTGAGAAAACTCAGTCAAAAACTCAAAGAAAGTAGTGAAAGAAAGAGGAATATTGTCCGGTATCTTGAAACAGCCACTTTAGAACATACTTGGATTTAAAGGAATTCAAATCTTGCAAATCTTAGAGGCTTAGATAGCCATCTAAGTTTGTATTTTTTGAACTTATTTGGACCTTGTAACACGTCTTAGTGAGCACATTGTAATTTACAACTAAAGAAAGTAATGAAGTATCTCATAGTGTTTTAGGGATCCTTAGCAATATATTTGACTCTCTCTTTATTACATTGTTCCTTTACTATTTCTTGTTATTCAATACATATATATTCTTACTTGCTAGTATGTATGTATTGTAGGATTCTTGTTGTGTGCATCACTTGGTTTGTAAATAGCTCATTTAGTTGCGGTGAACAAAGCCCAGTCCCTTTAAACAACAACTCAAAGGCCACGGTCCTTGCTTCAAGTTGGGCCTGGACACCGTTCAAAAAAGGACTCTTACAGACTCAAAAGATTGCCTAGTCACCGCAGGCGGAGGGACCCACATGCCAACAAGATATTCTCTCATCATTTCGGGTCCACTAACAAGAGAGTATAAAAAAGAGAGAATGGGTCAGGCACAGGGGTTGTGTTTCCTTTTATAGTTGAGTATTTCTTGTTGTTTGGATGTTATCCCATAAATGGTGTACATTTGGGGGATTGGCATAACTTCTAGCTCATTTAGTGATGCAATGACTATTCGTCCGCCGCTTGGAGTGACTGTGGATCCTTGCAATAACTGTAGATCTCTAGCTGTATTTTCCCCATTACACCTAATGAAGCATTCAAGGTCAACGTAGAACTGATTTTTTTTTTTTTTGTATTTAAACGTGATTTGCACAAAAAAGAAGCTGATCTGACTGAACTTATATACTAATGGAAACATTTATGTACCTTCATGCAAAATGAGGCAACTGTCACATGTATAGTAAACGACGAGAAAAATTGTAATTGAACTATAATGCAATTTACTAAAAACCTTTTCTAGCGTATTTATCTGCAGGCATTAAGCCAAAGAATAAAATTAAACATACATGTAAGAACAATAGCATTTGAACAAAGCGAGAGTGATAGCATGCATGGTGGATTTTGGAAGGAAAAAGTTCATTAATTATCGTAGAAGTTCATACCTCGATGATCTAAAAACGACTTTTTTCTCTTACCCAGTGTTAGAGATATATATTAGTTATATTAGCCCAATGTAATAGGCCCAAGACTAATTCTACTTTGTGTGCAAGCTAAGTCTCCTACTTGTACTAGAAGTCTTTTAGTCTAGGGTTTAGTCTATTATATATACCCATGTTATGGCTCATTGTAACATAGGTTATTGTACTACACTCCTACATAATAAAGATGTAGCCCTTAAGGGATTTCTCCGTGGATGTAGGCCGTCAAGGCTGAACCACGTAACTCTCGTGTTCTCAGTGTTCCTATTCTATGCTTCCTCTTCCGCATTCACTCCAGCATACACAACATGGTATAACACAGTACGTTGCTAATAATAATAATATATTTAACATGGTATCAGAGCCAAACTTCGTTCTTGGCATCAAACAAACATCTCTACACATCAAAGAAGATTCTCACGTGCGTACCACCATCTGAAGTCACATATGTTTGTCTACTGGATCTAGACTCCACAGCATCTCGCAGCCTCCATGGCTCTGTGCTGCGTCAAAATCCAAAAACCAAGCAAGCCGTGACTAAACTTATCAGATCTGCGCAAATCCATGCCTCGCCTGATGAAACCAACACCACAGCCGTGCTCCACGACCTCCCGCGACCAAAACCCAGAAATCCGGTCACCAGAATCCATGCCACGCGCCCCCATGCGCCGCCTTAGATCCTGACTTCCAGATCATCTTCTGGGTACACGCGCCACCTTTTTGGCCTCCTCGTCCGCCGATCTACGAAACCTGTGATTTTGGCCGCCATCAGTCATTACACGCGCCCTCACGCGCCTCAGATTTTTGGTGTCTAATCCACGCGCCGGTGGACTTCCCGTGTGCCATCCACGCGCCGAAGAACTCACCTGATGTCATCCTGACGTCATCTGATGACGTCATTATGCCACGTCAGCACCACGCAAGCCGTTTCCACGTCAGCCCTAATCCATGTCAGCCCTAATCCACGTCAGCGACACGTCATAGGATGACGTCATCGGCTCTGCTGCCCGATCCGTGACCCGACCCGGAAACTCGGCCCTAATCCACGTCAGCCCTAATCCACGTCATAGGATGACGTCATCGGCTCTGCTGCCCGATCCGTGACCCGACCCGGAAACCCGGAACCGACCCGGACCAGTATCCGTTGACTTTGACCCTGGACCAGTTGACTTTGACTTTTTGCGTTGACCGTTGACCAAAAGTCAAAAATTTCCAACAGGGCCTATCTTGCTCAGTTTTTTGCGTAGATTCCAATTTTGGACTCTGTTTCTTCATTTGAAACTCCGAAATTGGTCAATTGGCACATTCTTCATTGTGGTTTCTTCAAAGGCATTCTTCAAGGCACCTTCAAGTGATCTTCTCATACTTATCCAACCTCAAGCCTTCATCGAGCTTCCGCCTTGAGTTTAAGGGAGGGTGTTAGAGATATATATTAGTTATATTAGCCCAATGTAATAGGCCCAAGACTAATTCTACTTTGTGTGCAAGCTAAGTCTCCTACTTGTACTAGAAGTCTTTTAGTCTAGGGTTTAGTCTATTATATATACCCATGTTATGGCTCATTGTAACATAGGTTATTGTACTACACTCCTACATAATAAAGATGTAGCCCTTAAGGGATTCCTCCGTAGATGTAGGCCGTCAAGGCTGAACCACGTAACCCTTGTGTTCTCAGTGTTCCTATTCTATGCTTCCTCTTCCGTATTCACTCCAGCATACACAACATGGTATAACACAGTACGTTGCTAATAATAATAATATATTTAACACCCAGTAGTTCATACATAGCTTTGGCTAAATTAACATGTTTTACTGGTCCGAATCCATAAAAATATCGTCAACCTACAAAACCTAAAAAAGTTGTACAAATTTCGCATGTCCAAAAGCTCAAGAAAAAAAAAGGCAATAATACATGCCAATCTACAATTGATAATGCAATCCCACATGCTCATATACCAATTAACGTTTCAAAAACTGAAATTATAACATAAAAGTCCCCATGAAATACCTGTTTTGCAATGGGCATAGATGTATCTTTCTCATGATGGCCATTTGAGTAGGATCCAAAAAAGACAGTGACATTGCCTCCATAGGTGTTGGCTTTTCCAATTGGATTAAATTGTGTTGGGCTTTGATGGGAAACAAAGGCTCGAACAGGTTAATCTAAGCAATTGAAAAAAAAAACGTTGTGGGAGTCAAAAGAGTTTAAAAGAAGATCAAAAGTCCTGTGAAAAAGAAGAAAACCAAGAAACTGTTTAAGTGGTGGGAGAGAAAAGAAACAGTAGAAGGAAAGATGGGAAGACGAAAGATCACCTAGATTTTCTGTGAATAAAAGGTGATTCCTTGTGTTATATGATAGGCAAAGGTTTTTAAGGGTAATTCAAAAAGACAATGGCTTTTATACGAAAGAGATTACTCATGTTTATTATAGGTTCTAATTGTCTACTTAATCCCAAGACATTAAAAATTTACACAACCAATAATGCCTATTGATGATAAATGAAATTAAATTGTCTAATTTCTAAGCATTATGTCACAAAACAAATCAACGTAAAAACTAAAAACTAGAGGCAATGTCTAATTTCTTTCCTTTTTTCTATTTTTTAAAAGTGAAAATTAGAGGTTGTTAAGAAATAATTTAAATAAGCAAATCAATACTGAATATATAAAATCCCATTTATTTAGGAGAGAATCAAGAATGCAATAAAAATTTAATGTGCCATTGTCTAGATACATGGCACATGGAAGACATTTAAATTGACACATCTTTTTTTTTTTTTTTTTTAAACTAAATTGACACATATCAAATTTATATGATATGTACAAATTGTGACTTATGGTGTTACGGACTTGGATTGAGTCCAATGTTTAATTTCACTAGATCCGTCCAGGTCACGTATCATGATCCGGATGGATCCAATGCATTTGAGTACTGGATCCAATTTTTACCCTGTTATTATTAATTTATGAAAAATTCTTAGATACTCTTAGAGTATAGATAAATAGTGCTCTCTCCTCTCACATTCAAGATAGATTCCATCATGATTTAATGAGTGAATCCCAATATGAATATGAGAGGGGGGAGCATCATTCTCCATACTCAGAGAATACCTAAGTATTACTCTTAATTTACATGGCCATGATGTATATAATAAAGAAAGCTGCCACATTTCAGTGAATGATCATGGTTTTAATTGTATTCTTTTCATGATTATTAAAAATGTCCTTGAGCTAAATAATAAAGAAATTTTATTTGTGCTCTAACTTATGCAACATTAATATAGCTCCCCCATTAATTAATTGTGCAAATCTCTTCAACTTTTATTTAGATGTAGGAAAAATTGCATTTAAAATCAAACAAATATCACATGTTACACATTCTACTTATTTTCAAAATGTGGGTTCTAGTTAGATCAACTAGTAAAGTCTCTGATGGTTGAATAAGAGATCTGTGATTCAATCTCTGCCTACACCAAAAACTTATTGGTGTTTTGGTCTAATGATAAAGAGTTGCCATCAGGAGGGATGTCATAGGTTAAAACTCTCTAAAAATAAAAAATAAAAACTTATTTTCAAAAAAAAAAATGCTGCACATTCAACTAAAATTAGGAAGGAGTAGAAGAATTTCATAGGAGGATATCTTTTGGGATTCTTCACCTAAAAAACAATCCTATATAACCAAACAAATTCTAATGTAATTTGCACACATATATAATCAAATAGTCTAATTATAGTGAGACATTGATATGGAGTACCCTTAGCAGCAGTATTTGTGACATAATTCACATTTATATTCTTTATGTATTTATTATTATTATTATTATTATTATTATTATTATTATTATTATTATTATTATTTAAGATAGATAGTAGGAGAGGTCGGGATTCAAATCACTTACAAAAAAGCACCACAAAGATTCCATTATCGCAGAGCAATAATTTGAATCCCAAATTCTTCTTTTTTTATTTTTATAAACGAATCCCAAATTCATTTATTTTGATGATAGATGAAATTATCATAAAATATGGATGGCTGTGCAAATTTGTGAGAAATAATAAATTGCAATGGTTGAGATTGGCTCTTGAGAATGAATTGATAGAATTGGTGTGGAATGATGTGATTTGTCTGATAAGTGAATCGCAGGTCCCTAGATGAAAATTACTTGGCCTTTGGCTTCATAACTTATTTTCAGCAGGCGTTATGGTGCTTCTTTGCTTGATGCTGGCCTCAATTATAGAATTATATTGTTTAGTTTGTTATTAGGTTTTCTCATTTCTGCGGTTACCATTTTCAACATTTTATTACTAATATAGTTGGTTTTTTTTTTTCCCTTTCTTTCTCTTGATAGTAATCATAGTCTACATCTATCGCGTTGTTGTTGACAATTCCTTTATTCTTCTTTGTGTTGTTGAGATTGTCGACAACATCCAACATGTGGGCCTCTGGCTCAAGCCCAACCCAAGTTAGCAAGGCCTCACCATTTTTGTTGTTAATGACTTCTCTTCGATCTTCACCTATGCGAGAAGGTAGCACAATTCAATTCATTATAGAGTATTATGATGATTGTTAGGACATATGTGGTTCACATGTTAAGAACATATGTCATACTTATTTATGTAAATTGGCTAATCCTTTGACAAAACGCACTCTACTTGTAATTGGGTAGTTCTAGGTGTTTTTAATACATCAAGAAACAAGGTTTCAAGATCAAGTGTTGAAGTCATCAAGTCTATCCAAGAAAAACAAGCTGAAGTGCAAATTCATTAAAGCTCGAACACCTGCTCGATAGCTCCTTAACACCTGCTATCTATGGAGATTTAAAAAGTCAAATTTTCTAATCTGATTTCTTAGGATCCATGAATATGTTTTTGGGCCTTATTTTCTTCTAACCCTAAACATATAAAAGGATTGTTTTAAAAGCCGTCAAATTATACACAAGTTGCAAAAGCATTGAGCAATCTTTGTTCAAGCAAATTGTGATCAAAAGACGAAGTTCTTGACCTAATTCATCTTCTCTGAAGAAGTTGCTGTGTATTTGCACCAAAGGGTTTTGTGACCAAGCATCTTCCTAATCTTCATCGTGTAGGATGAACTAAAGAACTTTTTAACTAACCTCTCCTTCTAAGTTGGTGTTTGAAGTCGCGTACTGGGATCCGCGCATTTATTAGTCACGTACTTGGGAGCCGTGCATCAAAGGTGGGAATTGTCACTACAGATCAAGTCCAATTGGGTATTGGGATAAGGGTTCAACTGTAGGTTGGTAAGGTACTTGGGATTCTTTTACTTGTAACCGCTTGATTTGATAATAGTGGAGTTTCGGGAGTAGTGACCTGAAAATCACCCGGTGGAGTTTTTGTCATTAGGGTTTTCCCTATTCGTGAACAAATCAACGTGTTATTTATTTTTTACTACATAATTAGTTTATTAGTGATTTGTTTGTACTACCACGCAATTGCATGATAAATTGATTAATTAATAACTTGACTAATTAATTAATTGGTTTAATCACAATGGGTCATTCAGTTTATGGCCTATCAATGATCATGAAGAGGATGGAATTGGTGTCACAAAGGTTTCGGACTAATTGAAATCAGTTGCTCCTTTGAGAAAGTTACTGTTGAAGTATGATACTATACTAGTTATGCATGCAGGTCAATTAGCCATTATATGCTTAAAGTATTTACATTTGTTTAGTCGATTAGGTACTCAATCAAAAAAAAATTTCCTTTATAGTACAATGAGAAGGAGAGATTTGAATTCTGAATGTTTTCATTAGAAGTATGAGAGTGCTAGTTCAATTACAACTCAGTTATAGATATTACTTAATCAACTTTAAGAAATACAAGAAAGTGGAGGAAGATAAAATTAAAGCAGGATTATTATTATTATTATTATTATTATTATTATTATTATTACTATTGTGGGGCCCTAAATATTTAACAACCCTGGCCCATTCCACATCGGGCCCAAGATCCACGCCGAGGAAAGGCAGAGCCCGAGGATAAGCGGACGAGGCCCAAGTGGCTAAGGGACCTCACCGAGGACGCCCACGTCCTCAACAAGCCGATGTTGATTGATGGAAGCCGTCACCCGTTCATTAAATGCATGCCACCAACACTCTGGCCGCATTAATGGTGAAGTGACTAGCAAACAGTGCAGCCTTGGTTACTCCAACTAATAGAAAGCCTGCAGAGGTGACTAATGGGACAGGCCCTTAGATATAAGTTCAAATGACCAACAAGTGGACGGCGGAGATCAACTAAACAAGACTATATAATAAATAGAACCTCCAACGCCAAAGAGGGAGGAGGGGAGAGGAGGAGAACTCTGGAACAGAAACAGAAAAGTGGTTTTCAGGGAGGCCGAGGACAACCCTTGTCTTTGTCAGTTCTAGAAGAAAGTAATCCTTGGACTGAGCCAAGGACGAACTTTCTTCATAAACATTTAGCAAAAATCACTGTTATGATCCTCCCAAATACTTAGTCAAATTCCTTTATTGTTATTCCTATGAATCTCACGTAAACCATAGTTCGCTTTGCTGGTGCTTAGCCCTTCTACCCATGCTCTACAAATGTTATTGTTTGGGTCCAAAACAATTTGAGTCCCAACAATTGGCGACGTCTGTGGGAAGGACTTGTGCACTGGCAAGTGCGGAGGTTAGTGTAAAAAAATTAAGAGCAACACTTCTAAAAAAAAAAAAACAAACAAAAAACAATACAGCGTGCTGCAACAATGTTAAGGACATATTTTTATGTAGTTGGCTAATCCTTTGACAAAACGCACTTTACTTGTAACTGGGTAGATCTAAGTTGTGTTTAATACTTGAAGAAACATGTTGTTCAAGTCTAGTATTAAAACCATGAAGATTGGACCAAGAAACAAGTGAAGAAAAGGTGTTCAATAAAGCTGGACACCTAGCTCGACACCTGGTGGATCGATCGAGCTCTTAAGGTGTTTTCTTATCGCAATCTCGACACCTTCTCGACACCTGGTCGATCGATCGAGAAAGTTTCTGTCCCCTCGACACCTTCTCGACACCTTCTCGATAACTGTATCTGTTGACATTCATTAAACCTCGACACCTCCTCGACACCTCTCGATCGATCGAGGTTACGGGAAATCAGAATTTTCAGCTTTTTGATTTTTGGGCCAGGCTTATGTATTTGAGTAGGGTTTCTTTTCTCACAACCCTAGACCTATATAAGGCTTATTTTAGAGGCCGTAACATAAGAGAATAAGAGAATACAAGGAGAACATATGAAAAAGATTATTCTCTCTGAATAAGAAGCTACTGCGTCTTTTGCGCCTTAGGGTTTTGTAACCAAGTGCTTCTTAATCTTCATTCTTGATGAAGTGAAGAACTTTGTAGCCAACATCTTCTTCTAGTTGGTGATTGAAGTCGCGTACTGGGATTCGCGCAATTGGTTAGTCACGTATTGGGATTCGTGCATCAAAGGGTGGCGTTCATATATTGAAGAGTTCAGAGGTTCTGAAACGGTAGAAGGTTTCTGCTGTGAGTTCATCTACAGGGATTGTAGAGTCTAGGGACAAAGATTTTGTACTAGATCTGAAACTTCTCTTTACTATAGTGGATTGTTTTTTTGGGAAGGTTTCCCCCCAGGTTTTTTTCTGTGAAACTGGTTGGTTTCATTGGTTTTCCTGGGTCATCATATCTTGTCTTATTTACTTTTCCGCTGCATATTATTTTGACATGATATTGATGTTTGTTTGTTTTAACAAGTTTTATTGATAATAAATCTAATTAACAACTTGGATTTAAAACTTGTTAATTTTATCAACCGGGGTCTAAATTTCCCAACAAGTGGTATCAGAGCGGGTTCACTCTGATTGGATTAATTTCCTGAGTGTGATCCATTGACCCCTGTTGTCATGGATAGAGGACAATCTTTATATATACCTCCTTTATTTGATGGCACTAATTATGCGTACTGGAAGGTTCGTATGAAAGTGTTTTTGCAGGCTTTAGGTGAACAAGTATGGCAAGCTGTTGAAGTTGGCTGGACTAAGCCAAAGGAAGCACCTATGGATTGGGATGATGCAACAACCATAACTGCAAATTTCAATAGTAGGGCCTTGAATGCTCTGTTTTGTGGGGTGACTAATGAGGAATTCAAGAAAATATCATCCACTGAAGTTGCCAAGGAAGCATGGACCATTCTTGAGACCACCTATGAAGGTACCAAGGCAGTAAAGATTGTGAAGTTTCAACAACTCACTAGCAGTTTTGAAGAAATAAGAATGGAGGAGGATGAGTTCTTTGATGAGTTTTATGCCAAACTCAAGGATATTGTGAATTCCGCTTTCAATCTTGGAGAATCTATTGCGGAATCCAAAATTGTTAGGAAAATCCTTAGGTCCTTACCTAAAAGATTCCATGCCAAGATCACTGCCATTGAAGAAGCAAAGGACATTGATCAAATTCCTTTGACTGAGCTTGTAGGGAACCTTCAAATCTATGAGATGGGATTAGGTTCAATGGGAAAAGGTGGAAAGAGTAAAAAACTAGCTCTTAAGGGTATAGAGGAAGAGATTGAGGGCTCTGAAGATAAAGATGAAAGTGAAGATGAGGATGAGGATCTAACTTTCATAACTGATGAGATTATCAAGCTTCTTCAGTTTAGGAAAAATGATAAGGGCAAACCTCATAGGAAACCTAAATCCTCTAGGAAGGGCAAGAATGAAAAACCCCTTATTCAATGCCATGAGTGCAAAGGTTTTGGTCATATGAGGATAGAGTGTCCAAACTACCTCATGAAGGAAAAGACCGAGAAGCCAAAAGAGAAAGGATTGGTTGCTACCTGGAGTGATACTAATGATGACTCTTCTGATGAGTTTGTGGATGAATGTCGTCAAGTTATGGCCTTTACTGCCACAACCGATAAGGTGATTGTGGAGAGTGCTAGTGACAGTGGGGATTCTTCTGATGATGAAGTACCCAAGAAGATGACCCTTCAGGAAGCCTATGAAAAGCTATGCACTGAATTCATAAAATCTGAAAAGACTTCTCATCTTTGTAGAAAAGAGCTTAATGAGGTAAATACTGAAAAAGCTGATTTGTTAGTCAAACTAGATGAGACTACAAGATTAGTTGAGACTCTTGTTATGGAGAATACCTCATTAGAAGAGAAGGTCAAGAATCTTGAGGTTGAGCTTAGTCAAGCTAGAACTCAAATAGAGAGGATGTCTAGTGCAAAGCTTGATGAGGTTTTGAGTGCTCAAAAGCCTAGTTCTGATAAGATTGGCTTAGGATATGCTGTTTCCTCCGACCCCTCCTCTTCCACGGCTTCTGGATCAAGGACTGTCTTTGTGCCACAATCTGAGAAAGGTAATAAAGGTATGAAATCCAAAACTGATCTAGTTAATTCTAAATCCTTTGTTAAACCTCATGTTTGTCACCACTGTGGTGTTGCTAGACATATTCGTCCTAATTGCTTTAGGTTGTATCCTCATAAGCAGTTGTCTAAAAGGTCACAGGTTTCCTCTCAAGAACCTACACCTTTGTTTGGAGAGTTATTAAAAGCTTTGAGCTTTTTAACTCAATTTCAGAAGAATCTTAATTCTTCTATGTCCTTTAGTAGACATACTAGGACACGTGCCTTTTCATCTTCACGGCCAAAGACTCGTGCTGTGTGGGTGAGAAATGAGCCTAAGACATAATTGTCTTTTCTGTTTGTCCTCTACTTTAATTCTTTCTATCTAAAGTAGGACTCTTTGTGCTTGATTTCTTATCTATTTTTGGAATCACGTTTTCATGCATCTGCATTTTTCTATCATGCCTTCATGCATATGCATATTTCTTTCATGCCTTCATGCATATGCATATTTCTTTCATGCTCTCATGTTGTTTGTCTGTTTTTGTTTGGTTGTTTAGTCTTTATTTTGTTGTTTTTCAAAATAAAAATTGAAAAATCAGAAATACAAAAACAGTATGTGTTTGTGTACATTGGTACTTGTGTACCTTATATGGCCAATGAAACAAAGTTTTCTAAACTTTGTATCTCTTGTAACTTAAGATGAGCATCTTTATGCACAACTAAGCAAGTGAGCTTTGTGGCTCGTGTTTGTGATGAGTAAGATTAGGTTATTTCTTAGATTTAACACTCATATCACTCTTTTTGACGGGTAGGACTAGAAAATCCTAAGAGAAAGGCATAAATAACCATCTCACCACTTTTGCCCGCCAATCATTAATGACATCTGTATGCTTCGGCATAGCAAAAGTGTGATGTCAATGACATTTGTGTGCTTAGGCATAGCAAAATTGAAATGTCAAAATATCAATGGGTATTTTCTTTTCTTTCTCATAAGCCCATGTATGATATGTTTAAAAAGAAAATATGCAAAGAAATAAAAAGCAAAAAGATTAAAAATGCTTTAAAATGGTTGCAAGCGTGTATTCTAGGAGATGTGGGAGTTATAGGATGTACCTCAAAGGTGATAGTCCCCATCAAACAGTTATGATTGTGTGTGAGTTAAAATTATTTTCTCATATCTCAGATCATCATAACATGTATACACATATGCAATCTTGCGATGTTTTTCACACACAACACGCAATATTCTTTGCTACTTTTGATACATGTGCAGGTACAATGTGATTTGGCCATCACAAAGGTTTTACATGTGCTTTTGTATGCTCACTAAACTGTCTTGACTTGTTTTTGAAAAATAAAATTGGTTAGACTTGTTTAGTTTGTGTGTGTGTTTTGCATATTTCTATTATTTTGTCATCCATAACATCTTGTTTCATTACATTCATGCATTTATATGGATTTCTTTGCCCCCTTGATCATCCTTGATCATCTTTATGTCTCTCGGGTGAAGCTTTCTAGCTTCCTGTACCCTTTTTCAATCATGACAAAAAGGGGGAGAAATTGTGGAGACTTTGTGGTTTCTTTCTTTAAGATTCTACAAGTTAGGGGGAGAAATACATGCCTCTGTAAGGGGGAGTTGTGTTTCATCTTGTTAGGGGGAGTGTTTACTTCCTTCTTCTTGTACCTTGGGTCTTGTGACCATTGTTTACATACATTGAACTTATCTTCTTTATATGTTGATGTATGTTTTCTTCACCTACCTCTCTACATGTGTTGTTTCTTTTCTATCTTTATACACATGTTTCTTATTATTTGTATGCAATCTATTATTTCTGTTTCACATAAGATGCCTTGATGAGTTTTGTTTAAAGTGTTTCAGGAATACAGGTTGTCAAAGTCTACTTGCCATAAACTCTCTTCTTGCAAAGTTTTTCAAGAGTTTGTGTTAGGATAGATTTTACTGTATGTAACAAGTGAGTATGAGTTGAGTGATTTATGACTTCTCTCATATGTTCATTTGTTTGTTGTGGTTTTGTCACGGATTGCCAAAGGGGGAGATTGTTAAGGACATATTTTTATGTAGTTGGCTAATCCTTTGACAAAACGCACTTTACTTGTAACTGGGTAGATCTAAGTTGTGTTTAATACTTGAAGAAACATGTTGTTCAAGTCTAGTATTAAAACCATGAAGATTGGACCAAGAAACAAGTGAAGAAAAGGTGTTCAATAAAGCTGGACACCTAGCTCGACACCTGGTGGATCGATCGAGCTCTTAAGGTGTTTTCTTATCGTAATCTCGACACCTTCTCGACACCTGGTCGATCGATCAAGAAAGTTTCTGTCCCCTCGACACCTTCTCGACACCTTCTCGATAACTGTATCTGTTGACATTCATTAAACCTCGACACCTCCTCGACACCTCTCGATCGATCGAGGTTACGGGAAATCAGAATTTTCAGCTTTTTGATTTTTGGGCCAGGCTTATGTATTTGAGTAGGGTTTCTTTTCTCACAACCCTAGGCCTATATAAGGCTTATTTTAGAGGCCGTAACATAAGAGAATAAGAGAATACAAGGAGAACATATGAAAAAGATTATTCTCTCTGAATAAGAAACTACTGCGTCTTTTGCGCCTTAGGGTTTTGTAACCAAGTGCTTCTTAATCTTCATTCTTGATAAAGTGAAGAACTTTGTAGCCAACATCTTCTTCTAGTTGGTGATTGAAGTCGCGTACTGGGATTCGCACAATTGATTAGTCACGTATTGGGATTCGTGCATCAAAGGGTGGCGTTCATATATTGAAGAGTTCAGAGGTTCTGAAATGGTAGAAGGTTTCTGCTGTGAGTTCATCTACAGGGATTGTAGAGTCTAGGGACAAAGGTTTTGTACTAGATCTGAAACTTCTCTTTACTATAGTGGATTGTTTTTTTGGGAAGGTTTCCCCCCAGGTTTTTTTCTGTGAAACTGGTTGGTTTCATTGGTTTTCCTGGGTCATCATATCTTGTCTTATTTACTTTTCCGCTGCATATTATTTTGACATGATATTGATGTTTGTTTGTTTTAACAAGTTTTATTGATAATAAATCTAATTAACAACTTGGATTTAAAACTTGTTAATTTTATCAACCGGGGTCTAAATTTCCCAACAAACAACATTCACTCAGAAGGCAACAATCACAATAAACAAAAGGATGCGAAAAATAAGAGAGATGAAATGTGTCTACTTCTTTATCAATATATGAAGAAAAAGTTACATCTTACAATTGATACCCATGCAGGCTTGTTCTAAAGCTAACTACAAAGAAAGACGCCTAACAAGGCTGGTTGAGGAGCAATAGAAGAGGAAATGAGGGAAGGAAGGCAACATTGAAAGAAGGGAGGCAACGTTGAAGGAAGAAGAGGTCGCGGCACCAGACGGTTCCACCCCTTGGTTCCGCCCGGTTTCCCTCTCAACCCCATCACTGCCAGCTTGGAGGGTTCACAGACCCAAATCCAAGGGAGGGAGGTTACGTCCTTTCTGGATCTCCCTCCAAACAGTAAGGAGGGTTCCACCTCTGGTTAGGTTGAAAAGAAGAAGAATCTTCGGCCTCCTCCTACCTCAACCCCAGCATGACGTCCAAGGTCGGAGTGCCATCCTCGGCTCCTGAAAGGGGCTAAGCCTCCTCGAAACCGCCCTTTCCAAGGGCCAATTCATTTTGTGGGGCTCAAACTGCTATTTTTGCAGAACCCCTGAACAATGTGTTTGTGAAAGTTGAATTCGAATGTTTGTGAAAGTTGTCCTAGGGAGAGATTACCGGAGGCAATAACTTTGCCCAATTTCCAAGGGGCTTATCCACCGTTAGATCCTCGTGAATCCGCAAGGACATTAATGAGGAGGCGCCTCATTAACAAGGAAGTACCAAAGCGTCAAAACGCGTTACTCGAACAACCCAAGAGACGCCTCGTAATCAGAAGAGGCACGCCAAACGAAGAGGCTAGAACAGAGCAGGGTCCCCTCCTCGGTGGAGCAAGTCAAAAAACTAGGTACTGGACAAAACCAAGGCCTTGCATGGTCCTTGGACTCAAGCCTCTAGGGAAACTAGCTACTGCAGACCAAAAACTAAGTGTTAGATAGAACCTAGGCATTGTATGGTCCTCGGGCTCAAGCCTCTGGGGAAACTAACTTCTTAAAATTAGAAAACTAGGTACTGGACAAAACCAAGGCCTTGCATGGTCCTCGGACTCAAGCCTCTGGGGAAACCAACTACTTCAGACCAAAAACTAAGTGTTAGACAGAACCTAGGCATTGTATAGTCCTCGGACTCAAGCCTCTGGGGAAACTAACTTCTTAAAATCAGAAAACTAGGTACTGGACAGAACCAAGGCCTTGCATGGTCCTCGGACTCAAGCCTCTGGGGAAACCAGCTACTTCAGACCAAAAACTAAGTGTTAGACAGAACCTAGGCATTGTATGGTCCTCGGACTTAAGCCTCTAGGGAAACTAACTTCTTAAAATCAGAAAACTAGGTACTAGACAGAACCAAGACCTTGCATGGTCCTCGGACTCAAGCCTCTAGGGAAACCAGCTACTTCAGACCAAAAACTAAGTGTTAGACAGAACCTAGGCATTGTATGGTCCTTGGACTCAAGCCTCTGGGGAAACTAACTTCTTAAAATCAGAAAACTAGGTACTGGACAGAACCAAGGCCTTGCATGGTCCTCGGACTCAAGCCTCTGGGGAAACCAGCTACTTCAGACCAAAAACTAAGTGTTAGACAGAACCTAGGCATTGTATGGTCCTCGAACTCAAGCCTCTAGGGAAACTAACTTCTTAAAATCAGAAAACTAGGTACTGGACAGAACCAAGGCCTTGCATGGTCCTCGGACTCAAGCCTCTGGGGAAACCAGCTACTTCAGACTAAAAACTAAGCGTTAGACAGAACCAAAGCCTTGCATGGTCCTCGGACTCAAGCCTCTGGGGAAACCAGTTACTTCAGACGAAGACAAGTGTTAGACAAAACTTAGACATTGCATGGTCCAAGGACTCAGGCCAACAGAAAGACCATTTCCTCATGAAATACCAAGTGCTAGGAAAAGCCAAGGTCTTGCATGGTCTTCAGACTCAAACCTATGTGGAAACTAGTCACTATTGTACGATATAAGCACTGGGCAGAACTAGGGTTTTGTACTGACCGTAGGCCCAGACCTACGGCAAAACCAACCCCTTTGGCGCTAAGTAATGAGCCCTGCTAAGAATGAAAACCAGGTAAAAATGAGCGCTAAAAATCAACGACTTAAACCTACCCATCCTAGAAGAACTAACAAGGAACTCAGGCGGAGAAGTATAGACTAGAAAGAAAAGAAGGCTTACAGAAATAAGGAAAAACTCCTCGGGCGGGCCCTTTATGCTAAAGAATGTTGCAGGGGCGATTGAAAGGATGATGACACTGGCAGAAAGGCAAGGTTCGACAGACTAGGATAATAGGCCCGAGAACGTCAAAATCCTCCTCCCCGCCCGAGAAGTCGAACAGCAGAATTTTGAGGGGCTATTGTGGGACCCCAAATATTTAACAACCCCGGCCCATTCCACATCGGGCCCAAGGTCCACGTCGAGGAGAGGCAAAGCCCGAGGATAAGCGGACGAGGCCCAAGTGGCTAGGGGACCTCGCCGAGGACGCCCACGTCCTCGACAAGCCGATGTTGATTGATGGAATCTGTCACCCGTTCATTAAATGCATGCCACCAACACTCTGGCCGCATTAATGGTGAAGTGACCAGCAAACAGTGCAGCCTTGGTTACTCCAACTAATAGAAAGCCTGCAAATGTGACTAATGGGACAGACCCTTAGATATAAGTTCAGATGACCGACAAGTGGACGGTGGAGATCAACTAAACAATACTATATAATAAATAGAACCTCCAACGCCAAAGAGGGAGGAGGGGAGAGGAGGAGAACTCTGGAACAGAAACAGAGAAGTGGTTTTCAAGGAGGCCGAGGACTTCTTTGTCAGTTCTAGAAGAAAGTAATCCTTGGACTGAGCCGATGACGAACTTTCTTCATAAACACTTAGCAAAAATCACTGTTATGATCCTCCTAAATACTTAGTCAAATTCCTTTATTGTTATTCCTATGAATCTCACGTAAACTATAGTTCGCTTTGCTGGTGCTTAGCCCTTCTACCCATGCTCTACAAATGTTATTGTTTGAGTCCAAAACAATTTAAGTCCCTACAATTATTGTTTTTGTTTATTTGGTCCTAAAATGGAACATACACATTGAACGTTTTGGTTGTTATTGAAATTCCAACTATATTTTGTTTTTTATGGTATGTATTTAGAAAAATTTTTATCATATTGTATGTCTGAACAACTATCATGTATCTATAATCTGTTAGAGCAGTAACATTTGTTATGTCCATCTCTATATTCATCTAATTGGTTGTATAGTTGCAGGTGTTTGTTCATCTGTAATAGCTTGTCTTATAACTGTTGGTTTAGGGTCCTCTACCTCTATGTATTGTAGTTTCTCAATTAATAATATTCATGAAATTACCACGAAAATAAATCTTATCAGATAGTACAGGCATTCTAAATGGTCATACATAGCTATTTTATCTTCAGTCTCATTTCAACCAGTACGTATATAGTTTTTGATCCCTTTGTTTCCTCCTTTGCAGAGCAAAAAGGGTGAAAATGACAACTAGGTTTTTTTTAATAAATTGAATCCTAGAATAAAATTAATCTGGCTAATCTTAAAAAATAATAAATTTTTTGTTCATTTCACAAAAAGAGAGGATATGGAAAAAATAATTAATATTTTTAATATATGTCTGAGCAATAATTGTTGAAAATTAACTAAAATCCTACTATGAGGGACAAGGGCCGGGGTTCAAGTCTCCAGGAGGAAGTTTCACACACATATACACTTAAATTAGATTAGAGTAGGAATTCTATCTTGTATAAAATATATATATATATATATATATCCTACTATTTTTTAGCTTAAAACAAGAAGAACAAACTTTTCCCTTTAATTTTTATTTTTCATTTTCATTGTCATGGTGAGCTTCACTGGATCTAAATTTCTTTATTTTCTTTGATTGGGGTTTTGCAATTTGTGCTTAATCTTTAAAACTTTTTACTACAAAAAATGGGCTTCCTTTAATTAAAATTAAAAAAAGAATTCCCATTTTCTTTAACTCCCGTTTTTGTGAAGATCAAGAAGCTCATTTTTCATGCATAAATTTATATATAGTATCATAATTAAATTATATATATATATATATATATATATGTGTGTATATTTAAAAAGCAGGAAAGAGAGATGATATAATGTGTGCGCCAGTTTGTGACTGCGAATAGCTAGCATAATTAATTTTCGCACATCAAGGATGGAACTAGAATTTCAAGTTAGGGGGCCGAAGTATAAGGAGAAAAAAAAAATCTCAAATAGGTATTCATATATTATTAACAAACTATCAACAAGATAAATACATAGAATGATTATTTGTTAATACATTAAGATGCAATCATCTACCAACAATGACAAAAAAAAACACAAAATTTTATTGTTTCTTAAGAGCATCAGTTGTTCCAAAAAAAAAAAAAAAATTATTTTCACAAACCAAAACTTACTTTTGCTACTTTAACAATAGCATTTGAAATATCTCGCACAGTAGTGTTTTTGGTATTTGGTGTTTATGGGAGGGGTAAGATTCGAGTACGGAATAGAGCCCATGGGCCAAGTCCGCGAAGGGGAAAAGGCCTACCCACACATCAATCTTGATCCAACACATGGATGAGAATCCAAGTAGGAATCATGAAGAGGCAGACCTTTTGAGGAGCCTGAGTAGCGAGCGTCTCTCGGGAATTGTCGAGCAGGCCACTTACACTAGATAACAGAATACCGAAGAAGACGGTAGAGACGTGCAAGCAAAAAAGAAGGAAAGTATCTAGACAAAATAACCATCACGTCCACATTCAATGCACTGCACCAACTCAGCTAGTCGCATTAATGGAGGAATGACTTCTGAACAATGTCATCACAGCTTGCAGCACATTCTACCACTTCCAGCAAACCCTGATGGGACAAGCATCTAAAGGAATGTCAATGACTGTACAAGTGGAGGGCTCAGATGCAATTCAACTAACTATATTAAGAAAGAAAGCCCCAACAAAATGGGGGACGAAAAACTAAAAGGAAATATTGACATTGTATTGCACTATACTATGATTATGACTTGAACATTATATGAACAATTGCTCTTCGGCCAAGCCTAAGGAAGTGTTAATTCCAAAAATTTGTTCTTCTTTCATGAATTATCTAACTTTTTCCTATCCATCTAAAGATTAAATCATAAAAGTATATTAAAGTTGACCTTGGAAACCCATCCTCTAACAAATTAATTATATTAGGCCGTCTAACCTAAATTCACTATTCTAAATGGGCTTAGTCTGTTGGGCTCACTTACAATGTTCTAAATACTAAATATTTAGCATTTAGAACACCTAATGCTAGTACTCTAATACTGGGCTAAGAGCATCCATAGCAGTTATGTTATTTGTTTAGCTATTTAGCACTACAAAAAGTTACTTTATCTATTTTACCTATTCACTTTACAAAACATCCAGCATTAGTGGATATTTTACCTTTCAACACAATAAAATAATATAAATGTCACAATAAAATAATATATCTACTACATTATTTTATTAATTTCTTTCTTTCTCTCTTAGAACCTTAAAACTCAAACCCATCTCTCACCATAATGCTCTCTCTCTCTCCTCTCTCCACCACCACTCTTCACCACCACAACTCAACAACCCTTCTCTCTCCTCCTCCTCCTCCTCCTCACTTTCTCTCTCTTCTTCACCTTTTCTCAAACCCATCACCATCGCCGCCACCGCCATAACCCCCAAAACCCTTTATCTCCACCGCAAACCTCTTTGGATCCAAGCCTTAGACATGGCGCAGCCCTACGACTACAAAACAAAGCTCGCCATAACCCGTTTCCACACCACCCACCACCTTAAAATCGGAATCATTGGCTTTGGCAACTACAACCAGTTCCTAGCCAAAACCCTCGTCTCCCAAGGCCACACCGTTCTCGCTTACTCTCACTCTGACCACTCCCACGCCGCCAAATCTCTCGACATTTCCTTCTTTTTTGACCCAAATGACCTCTGTGAAGAACACCCAGAAGTCATTCTCCTTTACACTTCCATAATCTCCACCGAGTGCATCCTCGCTTCTCTCCCTCTTCAAAGACTCAAATACAACACTTTGTTCATTGATGTTCCCTCTGTCAAAGAGTTCCTAAAGAGTATTTGTCGCGGGTTTGTGATCTTTCTCTCTACTCTAACCGATCTGCCATGGGTTTGTGATTTGTGATATGGATTTGTGTTTTGTGGTGGTTGTGGATTTTTTTTGTTTATAGCGGAGGTGATGTGGTGTGGATTACTCACCAAATCATTGGGTTAATTCGGCGGCGTGGTGCAGAGGAGTTGGGCCGATGAGGAATGGAGGAGTGGAGTGGGTTAATGTGATGAGCATGGTCGACGGCGAAGCGTGGGTCAGCAGCGATGGCTGATTGAGGCGTGGGGCGATGGAGATGGGTTTGTGGCGGCTAGGCTCGTGCAAATCGGCATGGAGGAAGAGATAAGTAGATGGAGAGAGAGTGAGTAGAGAGACACGGAGAAAAAATAGTAAAATAATAAAAAGCAATGTGAACACACCAAAAAAAAAAAAAAAAAAAAACCTTTTAGCTATAGTGCACAGTAAAAATAGCTGTGCACTGTAGCTGTGGAGCCAAAAAATATAGATTTGGCTCCACTATTGTAGGGCACATTTTGGTGTTTAGTAATGCAAAAAATAGCAATATAGCTATTCAGCACCACTGCTATGGATGCTTTAACTAGGACTTTTTATTTTTTATTTTAAAGTTTTTTTTTTTTGGTTAAGTTTTTTAATTTAGAAGTTGCTAGTTAGGTTAGGCTAATTAAAAGGGAGGGAGTTTAGGTTTTTGGAAGAGGAAGATGCAAGTCTAGAAAAAAAAAATTCTTATTTTACTTTGGGAGGGAGGCCGGGGCCCCCTGGGTCCATCCTTGCCGCACATCTAAAGTAATAATTATTTTTTTATTATACATAAAATATATGTATTATTTCTTTTATAATCATGAATAGACATGGCAAAACGGGTCAGAATTTTCTGACCCGACCCGACCCGACCCGAAAAATACCCGACCCGAACCCGATTTTTTTGACCCGAAGCAAAAACGGGTTGACCCGTGACCCGACCCGTGTTTTTTGCGGGTCAACCCGACCCGACCCGCGACCCGACCCGAACCCGAACCATTTTTTTAAAACTTTTTTTTTGGTAAAAAAAAAATAGTAAAACTAAGACAATATTGGTTTAATTGTTTATTGTGAACTTTAAGGAAACAATTGATACATTTACATAACTACATGCAAATTAATTGAAAGATAAATAGTTGAACATTCTGTAATGAGTAAATATTTTTAAATATCAAATAGCAAAGTACATGCCAAGATAATCTAGTTACAGTAGAGTTAAAAATATAGATTTAAAATTGTAGACATGTGAGAAACATTCACAAGTGTGAAAATAGTGAAGCTAAAGTATCAAATTAGCATAAATTATGAATACTTAGACCTATTTTTTAATCTTTTATATCCAAAATAAACGGCTTTTCAAAATAAATTATGATATTTCCTAGAGAGTGTGTTGCTTAACAATAATATGATATTCATAAAAGAGACCATGTATAAATAATTAAGCAATCAAATTTTAAAGTATATCTCAAATTGAAATAAAGTGTCAACTACAACTGATAATAGATTATAAAATTAATTTTTAAGATTGTAAATTTCTTATATGTTTTTATTTTTTATCAAATGAGTTATCCAATAAGTCATTTGTAATTTTGTTTTATATTTTGAAATGTTGATAATGTGTAGAAATAAAACTTGTGTATTTGTTTTACTTATCTTTGTGTTATTTTGTTTTAAATAGTAATGTTATAATTTGTATAATTTTAAAATTATTGAATAAGTATTAATAAGTTTAATTGAGTTCATGCTTGATATAAGTGGTGAATTCAAAATAATGCATTTTACATCAAGTAATTTGTTGCATAACTTTCCAAATGATAGATACATGTTGTTTTCTTTATAAAAATAAAAAATAAAAAATTTCATGTGAAAAATACGGGTCAACCCGACCCGACCCGACCCGACCCGCAACCCGATTGACCCGAACCCGATTTTGACCCGCTTAAAATGACCCGTTTTTGACCCGTGACCCGTTTGACCCGTAACCCGATTGACCCGACCCGAACCCGACCCGACCCGCCCGTTTTGCCATGTCTAATCATGAACTTCACAATTATATAAAATCCACATATTATAAAGGGGAAGATGCATTTATCTCATGCATGAGATGTAATCTTCATGCAAAGCAGAAACCATGATCATTAACAGAAGAGGAAAGAACTTTTTTTTTTTTTTTTTTGGGGGGTGGGGGGGATTTTTGACTTTTTTTTTTTTTTTTTTATTTGAGAAACTGGGGATTTTTGTCTTGAGACTTCGTTTTCGTTGTGACATTGCCTATAATTCCATTACATATTACCTTTATTGTAACCACACGCACGGGTGAGACCTTAAAAATTCTTTTTTATTTATTTATAACTTGTCCCTAGCTACCACTAATGATTCTATGCTCAATCTGGGACCATATGCTTGCACGTGCAATTACCACTATGATTGCCATCATAATTAATTGAGTTTCCCTTAGATTGTACTTAAAGAATACCATAATTAGTCTGGGACTATGCCTAAAAGAGTGTAAGTTATTTGAATTTGATATAATTTTCCTTTTTTTTTTTTCTTTTTTCTTTTTAGAGAGTTCTCACGTATGGCGTCTGTTTCTAATAATAGCTCTTTATTAATAGATCAAGACATCAATTGGTTTTTTGTGTAGACAGGAATTGCATTTTAGATCTCTTACTCAACCATCAGAAACTTTACCAGTTAATTTAACTAAAATCTACTAATTTGTCATGCCTAATAGAGTGTAAGTTATAATTTATCAACCACTGAATTTGATACAAGCTTTTGTGTGTTACAAAAAAATGACCAGTTCATAGTTTCATATTAGGTAATAGTTTTTTTTCTTATAACTTATTTGCTTATATAGAACCCTTTAAAGTTTACTTCAAATACAATTATACTTAATCAACTTTCAGCAAAAAAATTAAAATTAAAAATATTAAAAATTCAACATGAAATTTTGTTCTTTTTTGATATTATCAACAAAAAGTTAAATCTAACGCACAGGCGCATCGTGCATGCAGTAATTAGCATTTATTTGTTACAGTTTAATTAAATAGAAATTGGGCCAAAGCTACTCACTCCTTAGCCTGTGTGGAAATAGCTAGGCTGGGGCTGAGATCGGTTGGCCTATTTGTGGTCCTGTGGAGGAGCCAGATGCTTTTTTGTATTTGACTTTGAGAAGTTTCTGACTCTTTCAGAATCTTTGCAGAGAAGAAGAAGAAGAAGAAGAAGCTTCAATATGGGTAGCCTAATTATAATAGTGGTCTTTCTTAAGCACCCATAACATGTTAATGTTCATGGCACCAATGATGGCAAACAGCTGCTTAATTTGGTTGAGGTGTGGGGGGGATACTAGGACTAGGAGAGCGTGTATATATATATATATATATATGCCTATGCTTGTCCAAAAAAATTGGAAATACACTTCCATTTCCAGAATTCTTGCTTTTTATTGTGTCATAAGCCGTTTGGAGGGGTCAAGTAGTTATGTTAACCATCAACAAATTGTAGGGTACCACACCATCCAGAATGGTATAAAATTTTTTTTTTTTTTTTAATGCAATAGAATTTTATTATATGTTATCCATTCCATAATGATTATTTTTTATCATCAAATTAAGATATCAATTGGTTTTTTTTTTTTTTTTTTTTTTTTTTTTTTTTTTTTTTGTATGGGCAAGTTTCAAACTCCAAATCTATTAGTCGATGACAAAAGACTTTATCAGTTCAACTAACTAAAAGTGACAATTTTTTTATTTAAACTACTGAACTTAGGTTTATTTATAGGATTTTACATTTTAAAAGATTAATTAAACCATGGATGACAACATAATTAATCTCAATCAAATGATATAGAAATTAGAATAAACATTGAGAACCTTTAATTATGGTGAGGAGCGGATCATCTCACTATGGCTGGGGGGACGATGGCCCCAAACTTTATAAGTTGCTAATATCGTGTTGTGTATTATGTTCATCAAAATTTAAAATTTTACCCTAAAAGAAATGGTTTCCCCTCTCCCATAAAGTAAATTGATCCTCTCAAGAACTTAATTATTTTTTTTTATAGAGTTTCAGCCTATGATATCCGCTTATGATAATTACCCTCTTTATTATCAAACTAAGACATTAATTAGTTTTTTGTGTAGGTGAAAATTGAACCCTAAATCTCTTATTTAACCATCAGAAATTTTACTAACTAAGTTAACTAGAATTCATTCTCAAGAACTTAATTGAAGTTCAATAATAAAAAGATAGTAATATATCTCATTATTAAAAAAAAAATAAGTTTAAAAATATATTATACAAATTCTTTAAAAGGCGCATGCTAATTTGTTGTTTAAAAATTGAGTAATACTATAATTACAAACTATTTTACAATATTTTAACAAACGGTTGATGTGTCAAACTTTTTATTGGTTTTCATCTAAGCTCACAATTAATATCACTTTTTTATTTACTAATAACTATTCACCACATCAGCAATTTGTAAATTTTGTAAAAATATTTTTATCTCTAACATTACTCTTAAAAATTTAAACATACATGATAATTCTTTAACAGTCATTGTACAATTATATTTAATGAACGTGACTAAGTAAAATTCATAGTCAAATTCCAAAATAAAATATCTATTTGAAACACTTTTTTCTCCACAATTTTCTCAAAACTCAATTTCTATTCTTTTAACAGCAAAGACAACAGCAAAGTTATCTCTTTAGTCCCTAGATCGATATTTGACTCCCGAAAGGGCATCCCTCTCTAGGGGTTGTATATCCAGTTAATCACACAAATAGAATGTATAACGTGGTAGAATTTATCATTTGATTGTTGGCATGTGTAATAAAATATTGTTCAAAGTGTTTTACCTCTTTTTGTAATTTTCTAGAGTAGTCAGTTTTTTCTTCTTCAATTTCTTGTTTTCTAGTAATTTGTTGATTTTTAGGACATGAAGTGGTACAAACTTGAAACTACCACGGGTTCTCAACTGAGAAAAGTCTTTTTTGAGAGATTTTTTTTTTTAGAAACAAACACACGCAAACATACTATATATATATATATATATATATATATATATTGAGAGATTGATTGATGAAATGATAGTTTCATAGAATGAATCTAGATTTTGGTTTATTGCTTCATTATTTGTAGGTTGAAAGATATGTTAGGCATTTGGTAAATATTACACAAGTGACAAGTCTTTTAGTATTATGGATGATAAATGCAGGCATTTCTCCAAGTAAAATTCAAATATTTAAGAGGTTAAAATTTTTAATAAAACAAAAATTATCTCATAAAACTCTAATAAATATAAGAATAGATTATAGACATGATATAAATACTCAGTTTAAATTCAATTTTATATAAAATTTATAAATCATTAAATTACTCCAAAATTTATGACTTATTCCATTATAACGAAAGGTAGTATTTAATGAAAAATTATGGCATTAAAAGAAATACAAAGTTAAATAGAATCAATAATTTCTTTCTGATACCACCACGTATCTTTGGTGTGATCAATGGTCACTCCACAAGCATTAGAGCATTCATAGTAGGTATTAAAAGCTATTTTAATACCTCAAACACCAAAAAATGCCCTTCATCAATGGTGTCAAACCCAAAAGCTTTTAGCAACTTGCAATAATAACTTTTTACTAGTACCAAGTCATTGTAGCAAGTTGCTACTATTTTTTTTTTTATATTAATTTCTTTCTTTCTTTCCCTATCGTTCTCTCCTTCTCAGTCTCTTCATGGTGCTGGTTGTGGCTAGTGGAGTGATTACAGAAGTGGCTGTAGTTGGTTGTTATAGTTTTTTGTGGTTGATGTTTTTTATTATTTATATTATTTTAAATGAAGTAGCTAGTAAAAAGATAGAACTTTTCATGTTAGATGTATTATAAAGTGAGTTGATAAAATATATAAAGTAGCTTTTTGAAATGCTAAAAGCTAAATCTTTTAGCACCACTATTGTAAATGCTTTAAAACTTGTTAGGTGTGGGGGGAAATGATAGGGTTCAACTCTCTAAGAGGGGGCTTCACACATAGAAACGAAACCAGAACTTGGCGTAAGGGGGCAACTCTACTACTATCATTTGGCTCTATTGCTGCTTAGCCACTGAGTTTTTTATTTTTTATTTTTGGTAAAATTGGTTGATTGGGCTTTTTTAATTTTTTTAATTTTTTTAATTTTGTTATTGGAAATTTTTGTTGTTGGACTAATTTTTTTGTCCTTGTATATTTTGTTTTAGATTTTAGATGTATAAATTTTTTTTTATGGCATTTAAAATGAGGAAAAATGTTAGTTAATTTTTTTTTTTTTCAAATTACTTATATGATGAGTGATTATTGGTATATAAAAAAGTGATGTAAATGGTGGCCCAAATGTGAACTTGTAATAATTTATACCTCAACAGTTTGTAAAAATGTTGTAGAAATATTTGTGATTATAGCATTACTCTTGAAAGAATCAACGATATTGTTTAGGGAGTAATGTAATTTTATAAAATAAAATTGCAAAATAGTACCTATATATATACTAGAAATTTTATTTTTAAAAAATGGGGTGGTACTTTGCTCCCAAAGCCTAAGTGTACCTTCGTCCCTTCACACACACACACATAGATTATGTACCATGTTTGTGTTTCATTTATATATAGAGCGTGCCTCTCACAGACCCAAGACAAACATTTGGGCACCATGCCTACACGACCCATATGCCTTTGAAAGGCACACTCATACGTCTAGCGTTAATAATGTACTACACATTTTCATACATATTTTACTAAAACTTTCTTACGTAGTAAACTTTAGTTATCATATGAACCTATCATTTTTTTAATGTGTATATATATTGAACCGCCGTAATAAAGGGTGTGTTATTAACATTATTGGTCCGGCGCACATGACACGGCCCTCGGTCAAAAGAGAGAAAAAGAGACCTAGTCAAAAACTAGTCTGCTGTCGTGTGAAAAGAAAATCCGCGAGGCCCTTTGGTACGCATGTTTGGAACTCAGGTCCTTTCATTGTCTTGTAGGCAGACCAAAATTGTGAAATTTGAAAGAGTGTACGTGATATTGTACAAATTAGGAGGATGCTTAATTGCTCGTGTCCTGTATCAAAATCAAATACGTTGAGCATCACATCCTAACTACACTCCAAGGAGCAAAATGCCATTATGTACTGTACAAAGAATGATATGATATCCTAACTATATCCATTTTTCCATTGTGTGGGATTCGCTTTATTTCTTGCCTGCCCATAAACAATAAAAAACAGAATTAAATGGAGTATAAGAGAGAGTGTTTGAAATGAAAAAATATATAGGAAAAGATAATAACTCTGTCAATACAAATTTTGCGGTTGACCATATATGAATGGTGGCCAAAAAAGAAAAAGAAAATAAAAGGGTTCATGTGAATGCTGTAAGCGATCGCTCACAGCCGATTACATTAGGATTGTGGCACAAAAGTTGTTATAAGAAAAATCTATGGTCACACATGTTGTCACGATTTGCACATATATTAAGTGAGGATTGGATTACTTTTTAGTTTTCACTAAGTAATATTGGTAGACCTTTAACTCTTTAATAAGTGAAGTAATTCAATCACAAGTTGACACGTGTGAATGGTGAAAATTAAAGTAGCAGATCTATATAACAGTGATGGGCAACCACTCATAGTCGATCACCATAAAATTGTAGCACAAAAGTTGTAATCGTAGAAGAGACCTTTAACTCTTTAAGTGAAGTATTTCAATCACAAGCTTACACATTTTTTTTTTTAAATGGAAAGTTACACTTTACAACTCTAAACTATATACTCTATTATACTTTGCAACCTAAACTTTTCGAATGCACATTTTGCACCTTAAACTATTATTCTTGTTACACTTTAATTTGCATCTCGACATCAAGTTTGTCATTAAATTGGATGGAAAATATGACATTACGTGAAAAGACCTATTTACCCCTCTTCTTAATTAATCCCTTAAAAACAAATGAGAAATTACACTTTACCACCATAAATTAGGCTTCTAATTACACTTTGCAACCTAAACTTTAAATTTTCATCCAAGTTAACGGTAAACTTAATGTCAGGGTGCAAAGTATAACAAGAGTCATAATTTAGAGTGCAAAACGTGCATTTAAAAAGTTTCTGGTGCAAAGTGAAATATGGGGTAGAGTTTATAGTGGATTTGTAATTTCCCCTTTTTTTTAATGGTAAAAAAAAGTAGGGGCTTCATATAAAAATAATAGGTAACTAGTCAATCGGCCACATTAAAATTTTAGCAAAAAAAGTTGTTGTCATGTGTGTGTACAGATATATCCATGAGTTTGATGTCACAACAAATTTCATACTATCATTTTTCACATAATCATTTATAACCGCTAAGATGACAAATTATGATTAATTTACAATAAAAATGATATAAGCAACAATGTAATAAGAAAATGACATTATACTAAAAGGATAAGCTTAGCCCAAAACTGGTTTTGAACTATATCATCCAACTCGTTATGCAACGATTGAAGAAACTGCCCATACGTAATTTAAGTTATATGATCTTTTTAACAAATCGTGTGATGTGTTTACAAAAACATATGGATAATTGAATTCATTAAGTGTAGTTGAGGAGATAATTTTAAATTGATTAGGGGCTAATTAGCTAAACTTTGTTCTATACTAATTAAAATTAGAGTTTTACTAACGTGTACCATTATGGTATACATTAATAAACAATTTTAGAAATTTTTTTATAGAAAAATGAAAAAGTTATTAACTTTTTTGACAATATTTTTAATTTCTCATAAAATATTTTCAAAAATAAATGATTAATGTATATCATGAGAGCATATATTAACAGGACCCAATTAATTATATTCATCAAGTATATCATATTGAAAATTGTAATATGTACATATATATATATATATATATATTTGAAAATTATTACTCTAGTCGGTACCATTGTTCAATGATTTCAATGTGCAAATGTCTAGTTTGGGACCATTTCAAGGATGGGCAAAAGAGGGCAGAAACCCATGCGCGCAGTAAGTACACACTGGAATTTCAGCTTCTATTGCACATAATATTGGGTAATATTTGTTGCATAAATTGTTATTTTTTTGGCTTTATATAAAAAGTTTGTGTATAATAAAAGGGTCCGGTTAATGTGTACCCTTATGGCACACATTAAACTTTCTATTTTTGGAAACATTTTTTCGAGAATTGAAAAAATTGTCATTATTTTTTCAATTTTCAAGAAAATTTTTTCCAAAAATAGAAATTAATGTGTGCCCTAAAGGCACACATTAGTAAAATCCATAATAAAAACAGAATCCTATAATATATATATATATATATATTGTTTCTTTGAGCTGTGTAAAGTGTAAACAGAAGCAGAGGAATAGGTATAGATCGGTAGAGTAGACTAGAACAGAGTCAAACATCTTAAAGATTCAAAAAAGTGAGCTGGTCCAACTGACATCTGCTCGTGCCATCTCGAACAATGTGTGCAGTGAGTCAGTGACTAAGAGAGAGGGAGATGGTCGGATGGTCTTTCATAAAGGCTAATGGTAATTAAAAATTGAAAATATATGTTTAAAAATGTGTTCGCAAAAAAGTATATAAAAATAAATGTAATATTATTTAAAAATTGAAAATATATATTTGAGTGGTGTATCAAACAGTATATAAATAAGAGTACAAGATGAGTTTTACGAGAAATTATAAGGTCTTTATTATGGATAAATGACATGATCTATCATTTTATTAAAACACTTTTACTTGTTTAAAATTGATAAGTTAACATTTTTTTTAAATAAAAATTGATTAGTGACTCAATAATTTTACACAAATAAAAATATTTTAATAAAATAATAAATAAATGACATGTCCCGTCAAAACACTTTATAATTTCTCTAACTTTGCATAGCTGCATGTCAACCTCATAATCATCCCAACGGTCGTGCACACAGTCTCAACTTTCAACTTTGAATAATAATTTGTTTTTCTCTTCTACTTTTTGGCTAATGAGTTAAAGCCTTAAAGGTTAAGTTTTTATTTTTATTTTTTTAATCATATGATCTTCAGCTATTTAAGAGCCATTCATTTTAGTAATGATTTCAATTGAAGAAACTTTTCAAGTGACAGGATTTAATTTGAATGGTTATAAATTATACTATTTAAAATATAATTTTCTAAAAATAAAAAATAAAACTATCCAAAAAAAAAAGTATAAAGGGAGGAAAGGAAAAGTGATTTTAGTTTAATTTGAATAGTTCCATAATTTATTTTATCAATCATCCTCTCATGTAAGAGAGAGTCTCAAATTTATTGGTTACACCCAATATAACAGAAATATTATATACCACTGTAAAATAGCCCTTGAAGAGGAGTGAATCTGTTGAAGATAATGCATTGTTAATCGACTTTAGTAGGCTAACCTAGCTATCCCCTCTCACTCAAGTGTCAAAGAGAGAAATTGAAACTAAGAGTGATCTTACGAATGAAAAATAATGTAAACGCGCGCGCGCGCGCACACACACACACACACATATATATATATATATATATATATTCTTTCTTTCTTTCTTTCTTTTTTTGCTTTCCTTCCTTTCCTCCAAAGATAGAAAATTGAAGTATTTTTTTCTCTTCTTGTTTTACCCTCTTTTTTTTTTTGACAAGGTTATTTGAAGAGAAATCCTTTAAACTTCTTATTAGATTTGAATTTTGAAAATCTAATCATTAGATTGTATGTTCTTATGTTCTCAATATGCATGTCAAATTTTTTTAAATCGGGACTTACTATTTGATCAATAATTTATTTTTTATGAATAATTTTAGATTAAAAAAAACTTGAAATTTAAATATTTAATTGATGACATAGTTATTAATATTTTATTTTCTTTAGTTTATGAGTGTAAATGATATAATAAGAATATACAATTCAACAGTTAAATTTTTAAAATTCACATCTAATAAAAAACATTAAAAAATTTTTAAAAATTTATCTCCAAATTAACATTTTCTTTTTCTTTTTTCTTTTTTCTTTCTTTTCTTTCCCCTCCTCCAACAACAAGTCGATAACCCAAATTTGCATGACACTAATTATGCAACATATTAATATACACACATTACACATACCTGCTAATTAAAACTATAAGGTCTAGTTTGGTAGAATTGTTAAAGAACTTATTTTCAATTTTTAAACATCATTACATATATTTTTACGTACATTTTCACTCACACGTATTTCAAAAATCTACTAACAATATTTCTTAAATTCTCTTACCAAACAAGTTCAAGAATATCTGCCATCGAGAAAGTGATGCAGTACACATAGTGATAAATGATAATAATTGAAGGGTATTGATTATTGACATCATCATGCCGTGCGTTATGCAATGCCACTATGAAAAGTGAAAATGCATTATTAGGGGATTATGTCTTTTGGTTCCACGAGGAAAATGATAGAAAGAGAAGGAAAATGGTCCCTAGGAAATAAATTCCATTGAGTAACCCAAGAAGAATATATTGCAAAATGTGCTTTGACTCGGTGGAATCATGCCCCAAGATATTCAAAAATCTTTTCCTTCATTCCTTTTTCTCTTTTTATTTTTATTTTTCCTTAGCATCTTTGTCTTCTTTAGAAAAATATATTCCCAAGTCAAATCATTGGCGTAACACAATCACGTAGCTAGATCCACATTTTTCCCGTTTTTGATTGATGATTGATGACAGCTTCACGCGCTAGGCATGGCTTCTTCCGCTTATGATTGGAATAATTTCGGCAATACACTTTTACGCATATTTTTGTCATGTTTCGTTTCACGTTTCTGATAGGGATGAAGAAAAGATAATAGATTTATCCCAAAAAAAAAAAAAAAAAAAAGATAGTTTTATCTAAAAATAAAAGACAATTAATTATAGTTTGTTACGTAAAATAGTTGTAGCTAAGAATTTGGTACTAAAATTATTCTCCAATTGAAAAAGTTACGAAAACAAAAAATTTGACACTTGTTGATATAGCAAATTGTTAGTAGTATATTAAAAATTAATGTTTATGATGAATCTAGATAAAAAATAGTAAAAACTTTTAACTATATAACTTAACTGATGTATAAGACTTTTTCAAATTTTGTGTGAACATAGCATTACTCCTGATTTCACAATAATTGTGTAGGATTGACGTTGGATCTATTGTATCAAATAATTAAGGCACTAGGCCTAACTAAACTCAAATTATATAAATAATATATATATATATATATTTGGATAAGCTTGCAAGCAATGTTTTTACACATTAGATATGTCATTAATGTAATAACATTGTTGGGGGAGGTCAGGAGGGGTGCCCTTACCAAGGTAGTACTGAAGAGAGACTTGGCCCAATTCACCATGAAACTAGGCCCAGCCCACCCAAAAAGCTTTACTTGACCAATAAAATGAAGAACCCGAAAAGTACATCCCATCCAAGGAAGCCCCATAAAGGGTATCTCGTAAGAGATGAGGAGGAGGCCATCCGAATGGAGAGAGAAAGTGTTAAGGGAGGCCGTGGAAACAGATGCGGGTGAGAAAGAGAGGAAACTTCCATGTGAAGAAACCATTACTTTCGCATTAAATGCATTGCAACAACTCAACCTACCACATTAATGACAAAAATGACGTCTGAACAGTGTCCATACAGCCTATATCTAGCTCTACCACCATCATCCAAGCTAGGATGGGACAAGTATCCAAGAAAGGGGCTAACAGCCCTGTAAGTGGAAGGCTAAGATGAAGATCAGATGGTTATAAAAGAGGAAAGACACCATGTAAACAGGGATCAAGCAAGAGAGAGAAAGAGAATTAAGAATAGAAGTTGTAAAGTTCTTTCTCAGTTGTCCTGAAGAGAAATATAAATAAGAATTTGTGTTCATTCAATCTCAATTCCAATCAATTTTGTGCAGTCTTTGGACCCATTCTTTCCTACCAAACTGTTAGCCTAAGAAGCCCAATGGTTGGCCCGCATTCCCATCTCTACAAATTAATTGTATAAGACCCTAAATAAAAGTCCAGCCCTAAGCTCGATTTTTATCTGTGAAGGTCCCTTTTTAATAGTATTCAGGCCTAAACTGAGGCGAGGATCTCGGGGCCTTTTGTTGTAGATTGAAGGGACTGGGCTTGGTTAACCGCAGCTAAATGGGCTGTTTAAAAAACCAAGTGGTGCACAGAGTAAGAATCCTGCAATACGTACATACTAGCAAGCAGGAATATATGTATTGCATAGTAAGGAAAACAGCAGGGAAAGGAAAGAAAGACCATGTAAATAAACAGTTCGCAAATAATAGTTAAGGATCCTCAGACCCATGTAAAATATTTCGTTATTTCTCTTAATTATGAGTTACAATGTGCTCACTAAGACATGATACAAGGTCCAAATAAGCTAAAAAATTATAGACTTAGATGGCTATCTCAGTCTCTAAGACTTGCAAAGTTTGAATTCTTTTGAATCCAAGTATGTACTAGTGGCTGTTTTCTGGGATATTGGTAGATATTTCCCTACTTTCTTTAAATTTTTACAGAGTTTTTTCAATGATTCTATTATGATTTCACTATTGCTGAATGCCTCTCCAATGCTAACTGTCTTCCCCTTTTATAGCATCGTTCTAGGGTCTCGGGGTACTACTAATTCCCCTCTTTTGCTCCCCTAGGTACCAGAGCCCGTTTTATGCCTATCATTCAAAAGGCCGAGCCTTTCCCTTTCTCTCATAATTTTCTCATTTTGGTGCTGTTTCTTTAAAAGCCCATGGCTGACTTTCCATTCCGGTGTGCTTAGGAAGCCGTTCCCAATTTCACGTTCCTCAAAGCTTCTTACCTTTTTAGACTCAGCTTTCGGCTGTCCTTCCTATTTGTCATTTTTTACAAGAGGGCGGAATCCATTTCTGCTAGGTCAAAGGTTTTCCCTACTACTTCCCTTTGTAGCTCCTCATTTAGGGTTCCCTGAGGTACCGCTTTCTTGCATCATGAGTGGTTGGTCTAAGCTTTTCTACTTTCTTGCTACGTTTCTGGGTGCTTGAGCAAGACATATCCACCCTTCGTTTCTTGCATTTTGTTGGTATTCCCTTTGAGCTGTCTTGATCCTATCTTGTTGTGCTATACGTCTTAGGGATCCCGTGCTCTGTTCTTCTACTGGACTCTTTTTGGTCCTCTGTTTTGGGCCTTTTTTCCCTTTGTTTTATGGGCTCTAAAACCTGCCCATTCACAAATCTTTGGCCCTACAATCCTTTTCTATTGTCAGCTCAACTCCTTTAATTTTTACTTCTCATGGGATCGGTCTGGTGCACTATTTCTTTGGGCCTTGTGTTATGATTTTTTGAACCTCAACATTATCCCATACAATTTGTATTATTAAAATGCTTTATTCAATGTTCCAAGGCATATTAAAAAGGAGATGGAAGGGCACATGCACATGCGGTACACTTGTGTTACCTCCCTGTGCACAAAGACAATGAACAAACAAAACACAAATTCAATTTGTCAAGATTTGGCTTGTTCAAAGTCAATAAAAGTATTTATAACCTTTAGTATTTCTTAATAATAAAAATAAAGCAAAACTTAAATTCAGTACTTAAGTGTTGTTCTTTAAGTTCTACCTCTTAAGATTCGGCCATATGACTGTATTTATTTAAAAATACACTTTTAACCCATGAGAAAAAAGACACTTGATTGAATCTTAAGAAGTAACACGTGGTACATCTGTGTTACCTCCTTGTGCACAGAGACAATAAACAAACAAAATACAAATTCAAATTGTTAGGATTCGGCTTGTTCAATAAAAGTATATATAACCTTTAGTATTTAGTAATAATAAAAATATGGCAAAACTTTTTTTTTTTTTTCAAGAGAGTTTCAACTTATGGCGTCTGCTCCTGATGATAGCTCTTTATTATCAAATCAAGACACCAATCGGTTTTTGGTGTAGGCGGTGATTGAATCTCAAATCTTTTACTTAACCATCAGAGACTTTACCAGTTAAGCTAATTAGAACCCACATAATATGACAAAACTTAGATATAGTACTTAGGTGTTGTTCTTTAGATTCCACCTTTTAAGATTCGGCCATGTGGTTTTATTTAACTAAAAATACACTTCCAACCCAAGCCTTATGGTTGAATCTTAAGAGAGGAACCTAAGGAACAACACTCAGTGTTGTATCTAATTTTTGTCCATAAAAATAAAGTCAATATAAGTGTGGGGACGCAGGCCCAAATATATATTGAGCCTTGGGCCTTGTCAGAGGAGGCATAATGGTTTGAGAATGGATCAATGGCAAGGGAGATGTGATACTTTGAACTTCACGAGCAAACTATGACCGTAACGATTGGGAGAGGTTGTTCGAGGAGGAGTATCCCCTCTACTAAATGCAACGAAGATCAAGATGTACCTCCTGTCATCCAGGGTGTTGTACCAAAAGGTTCTATTGATAAAGACATGCACTATGAACGTACTGAAAGAATGGGAACTAGGAAATATATAAGGAAAAGCTGCTGCTACCATATTGAATGCTCTACAGCTAACTTTCTGGCCTCATTTATGTGGAGAAGACCCCTGAACAGTGCTGTCTTGGCTACCCAAACTCACAAAGGGTCAGAGGGGGTGTCCGATAAGACAACCACTCAAATAGTGGCCCAGATGATCAACAAGTGGAGGACTAAGATCATTCAAAAGGAGATATATAATGTAAGAAACCCTTGAGGAATATAGGATCAAGAAACTAAGAGAAAAACACTATAGCATCAAGAACTGACTTTGTAATCAAACCTAAAAGAAATATATAAGAATAGATCTCCTCGGACTTTGCCGAGGACGATTTTCTTCAGCATAAACTTATCTATCTTCATTCTCTTGTCATCTGAATCCACTTTAGTGATTGTCTGATTCATTAAAACTCAGTTTTCCAACCCACTCTCCACAAATTCATTATTATGGGCTTTTTGGACTTAAGTCCATTTATCTTTTGGGCTAGAGACTCAAATTTGGTCCTTACAATAAGTATAATTGTATGCCCATGTACTAGGCACTAGGCTAGGCACTCTTTTAAACCTTCATTATCAAAGATTGTAGGTTCACGTGTGAATGGTGTGATTAGGTGCATGATTGTCAAAATCGCGATATGGATCGTAGGATCACACGATTGCACGATTTTACGATCTCACCTCACCAAAACGTTTAGGATCGCACTAGGATCATAAAAATGGTCGGATCGTATGTAGCATCGTGTATGATTGTATAGGATCGTATGGGACCCTACCGATCCTACCAAAAACATAAATATTTGTTTTGTTTTGTTTTTTGTTTTTTTTTTTTTTTTTTTTTTTTATGGGATAAATTTTTTGTTTTGATAAAACTTTAATGGTTTTTATTTTTTCATGTTGGGGTGGTATGACTTTTTCTTTTATTTTTATAAAATTATATTAACCTAAGCAAATATTTTTTAGTTTCTAGAGCACTTGTAATCAAAATGAAGGAATGCTTCATCATTTCTAAATGAAAATTTTGAAGTTGGCTTTGCTACCTTTTAAGCTATAACGTTGTTAAATTTGTTTGATTAATATACCAATTTATATTCTAATATTA
This sequence comes from Quercus glauca, assembly GCA_023736055.1. NCBI lineage: Eukaryota > Viridiplantae > Streptophyta > Magnoliopsida > Fagales > Fagaceae > Quercus > Quercus glauca. The sequence continues at coordinate 28,774,732 of CM043318.1, read as the reverse complement.
CTAAAAAAAAATTTATATATAATTTTATCAATTATGCTTGTATATGTATATTGATTGATTATTTTTTTTAGCATGCTCTTTAATTGTTGTTGAGTGGTATAACTTGAATAGTTGAGTGTGAAATTGTATCTTGATATCTTTTGCAACTCTATTATACAAATATATAATGTCTATATAGATGATGAAATGAAAGATGATGATTAAGAATTTAGGACAGTAGTTATAAGAACCTTAGAATGAGAAAAATTAAATGTTCACTTTACCTTAATATTCATCTTACTTTTGAATTTCATATTGTAGTTAGCTAGTTTCCATTTGCTAATTTATTTTGGATTTCAAACTTGGAACTTAGAACTTGGAAAATATTTTCCACATGTTTTGATAAATATTTTGGTATCTGGTTGCTAATTAAACATTTATTGAATTTTTTAGATACATTGAGTCAAAACTTAAATATGTTTGTTTTGTTAGTATAGACTTAGCGATGTATGACATGCAAATTATATCATATGATGCAAATCTTATTCTCATTTTAGTTTTTTTAATGAATAAATTTATATTTTACATGATTATTCAACATAAAAAGTCATTATCAATGCGTTTTTTGCTTTAAATCTAAAAATATGTAAGATCTTACGATTCACAATTCAATTCTATAATCTACGATCCCATCTACCATCAATGATCCTACGTAGGATCCCTATTTTGACAATCTTGACTAGGTGTGATTAGCTTAAAGTGAAGAAAAAAAAATATTTTAAATAGTTGAAAGCTTATACTTCAAGGACATTACTTTGTATTTTCAATGAAAGATGTTTAAAGTGTATTAAAAAAAATCGTGTAATCTATATATATATATATATATATATATAACTAAAACTTTTGAAACTTCCACAATTTTCCACGTCAGCAATGCTTAAATAAATAATAATAATTTTTTTTTTAAGGTTTCAGCCAATACTTAAATAAATAATAATAAATCTTTTTTTTTTCCCACCAAATACAAATTACAAGGCGTAGGTAGGTTTCAGCCAATACTTAAATAAATAAATAATAATAGATCTTTTATTTTTTCCACCAAATACAAATCACAAACCGTAGGTTTCAGCCGCAACTATCTCAAAATGCAAACTTAGCCCTAGCAAAACCCTCCATCCAACTCTCTCTATTTCAAGCTCACTCCCATCTCCTTCTTCTTCTTTAACTCTCTCATTCAATGCAGCTCCCTTCTTTTCTCACCCAAAACTCCGCTGGCTGATGTCAATTTTGATTCATGGTTATTTTGTTCTTGAGTTTTTATCATCTGGGCATTGATTATTTTTTGGCCCCCTTTCTGGGCATTTGATTTTCAGGATTGACTTGAAGAATTTGGATCGTTTTCCGTTTCTGATGTTGGACGATTTTTCAGGTATGAAGAATTCCAATATGATCTTTTTCAAGTTTCAATTTTATTTGATTGATATGGGTTAAAATTCATATTGAAATTGGTTTAAATGTGATAGGCCACAAATTGAATGACCCCTTGTGATTTAAACTAATTAATTAATTAGCCAAGTTATTAATTAATCAATTTATCATGCAAACACGTGGCAGCACAAACAAATCACCAAAACTAAATATGCAGCGGAAAAATAAATAACACAGTGATTTGTTCACGAATGGGGAAAACCCTAGCGGCAAAAACCCCACTGGGTGATTTTCAGGTCACCACTCCCGAAACTCCACTATTATCAAATCAAGCGGTTACAAGTAAAAGAATCCCAAGTACCTTACCAACCTACAGTTGAACCCTTACCTTAATACCCAATTGGACTTGATCTATAGTGACAGTTCCCCTTTTTAATGCACGGCTCCCAAGTACGTGACTAACCAGATGCGCGGATCCCAATACGCAACTTCAAACACCAACTTTAGAAAGAGAGGTTGGCTGCAAAGTTCTTCAGTTCATCCTATGCGATGAAGATCTGGAAGATGCTTGGTCACAAAACCCTTTGGTGCAAATACACAGCAACTTCTTCAGAGACGATGAACTAGGTCAAGAACTTCGTCTTTGATCACAATTTGCTTGAACAAGGATTGCTCAATGCTTTTTGCAGCTTGTGTCTATGTTGACGGCTCTTAAAATAATCATTTTATATGTTTAGGGTTAGAAGAAAAGAAGGCCCAAAAACACATTCACGGATCCCAAGAAATCAGAACAGAAAATTTGACTTTTTAAATCTCGACAGATAGCAGGTGTCGAGGTAGCTATCGAGAAGGTGTCGAGTTTTAAAAACTTTGCACTTCAGCTTGCTTTTTCTTGGACAGACTTGATGACTTCAACACTTGATCTTGAAACCTTGTTTCTTGAAGTATTAAAAACACCTAGAACTACCCAATTACAAGTAGAGTGCGTTTTGTCAAAGGATTAGCCAATTTACATAAATAGTATGACATATGTTCTTAACATGTGAATCACATATGTCCTAACAATCTCCCCCTTTGGCAATCCGTGACAAAACCACAACAAACAAATGAACATATGAGAGAAGTCATAAATCACTCAACTCATATTCACTTGTTAAATACAATAAAATCTATCCTAATACAAACTCTTGAAAAACTTTGTAAGAATAGAGTTTATGGCAAGTAGACTTTGACAAGCTGTATTTCTGAAACACTTTAAACAAAACTCATCAAGGCATCTTGTGTGAAACAGAAATAATTAGATTGCATACAAGTATAAAGAACATGTGTCTAAAGATAGAAAAGAAACAACACATGAAGAGATAGGTGAAAGAAAAACATATATCCACATATATAGAAAGATAAATACAATGTATGTAAAACTGGTCACAAGACCTCATATACAAGATCAATGTATCTAACAAGAATAGAAAAGAAAAGATACATCAAAACCTCACTACATCCCTCAACATATCAACTCTCCCCCTATCAAAAATGTCCTATACTAACTCTCCCCCTAAGATGACTACTCTCATAATCCAAAACTACTCCCCCTTTTTGTCACGAGTGACAAAGGGTAGAGTGTCATATAGACATCTCATCAGTAGAGCTAGCATCTCCATCATCATCATCCGAAGCATCATCGTCATCACCATCATCATCATCATCCTCAGCATCAGAATCTGAAGCGGCTGGAGGAGGTGGTGGAGGAGAAGCCTCAGAAGCAAAACCACCCATGGTCGCCTGCCGTCGTGCAATACGACCAACACGAACGTTCACCTGATACAACTCAGTGGTTAGTGTATCAAGGCGAGCATCCATGCGTTGCAGCTGCGCCATAATGTCTCCAAGAGATACATTGCCTGAAGAAGAAGGAGGAGCCGATGTAGATGGAGCTGATCTAGATGGAGCCGAACGGGAGGGAGGAGTGGAATCTGGCTGTCGCGACCTAAACTGAGCCTCACTACGTTTTACGGTAGCGGCATCTATGGCGGATATGTGTGTGAAGTGGTCGGATACAGGGAAAGGGATGGAAAAATGGCGTAGAATCCTCATGATAGCAGAAGGAAAGATGAACTTATCACGGGACGCCGAATCTAGATGAACATCTATGATAGAGAAAATGAAGTGAGAAGGAAAATCTATCGTAAGATGCTCAAGTAGAGATAGCAAAAATCGAGCACGAGGCTCTGTGATAGAGTTATAATGAGAGAGAGGATGGAGTACAAAAGTCATCACCATGTTAAGGAATCTAGGACCTTTAGCAAAAGGTCTACATGATGTATACTGATGCTTACCATAGTCAGAAGGGCGCTCACAAAAAGCGAAAATGAGCTCATCCTTGGACACAGTCCTCAGACGCTCACAAGTAGGATAGTCAGGAAACTCTATCCTAGGAACCCTAAGCACATCCGCAACTAGCTGCGGTGTGACAGCAATGTGCGTACCTCGAACGCGAGTATGAAAAAGAGGTACTGAACGATCAATCCCGTACATATTGGAGTAAAACTCCTGAATCAGCACGAGAGGACAGGTGACCGGGACGTCACACAGTGACTCCCATCCCCTACTGTGAATGACAGAGGGAAGGTCAGTGTCGGCGAAGTTCGCCAGAATGACTTGGCGTTCCAAATGAACACCTCGTCTAGAAAAGTTCTCAGTAAATGCCTTGTGGGCATCTCCATCACGGAACCTAATGTTAAGAGGAGCAGAGTCAAAAGAAGAGGAAGCTCTAGAACGCAGAGGGTTCCGAGCAGGAGTGGATTTACATTTGGGTGCCATAGACACTACTAACGTAAAAGAATGAGAAAGAGATAGAGAGGGAGACAATCAGAAAAGTCCCAACACAGTTCAAATATGATAAATATATTGAACAAAAAGTACGTATGCATGGGAATGCATGAGCATGTGACATGCAAATCAAAAAGCATAATGGGCTCAGCCCAATCCAAACCTATCAGCACACATATAAGAAACACACATCTAAATGCATGTAAATATCATTCTAATGTACATGGAATGCAATGTATGATATTTTAAAAGCATTTAAGTGAAAACCCAACCCAAAATTTCAAGAAAATCTTATCAATTTTGAAAAACCCCAAAATTTTCAAAAAATCCCAAAACTTAGGTTTCAAAACATGCAATGCATGAAAAAGGAAGGGAAAAAGAACATACCAGGTGAGGGAAATCAAGGGAAGATCAAAAAGGATGAAGATTTGAAGCTTTGAGTGAGAAAAGCTTGATTGGGAGGTGAAACGTCTTCGGACAGATCGAGAGAGATCGAGTGAAAATGAGAGAGAATCGCGACAGATTCTTAAATAGGCACCTCAGTAAATCTCGACAGCTGAGGTGTCGAAAGGTATCGAGGAAGGTATCAAGGAAATGGCCTTCGATAGCTGAAGGAGTCAAGATGGTGTCGAGAAAGAATTCATCAGATACAATTAAGGAAGCTCGATCAATACACCAGCTGTCGAGGAGCTATCGAGGGGACAGGAGAAATCTCGATCGATCCATCAGGTGTCGAAGAGGTGTCGAGATTGCGATAAGAAAGAGCTTTGAGAAGCTTGACAGATAGACATGTATCGAGGAGGTGTCGAGCCAACAGTGAAAAGCAGTTTTTCGAGAAGTGAAAAACACAGACATGAATGCAATCAAACATGCACCTCAACAATGATCCAATCAACATAAAAAGCTTTCAAAAATCATCTCTCAATGAAAATTTAAGCACATGGATCTCCCAAAAACACACACACACACACACTAAACAAGTCTAACCAATTTTATATTTCAAAAATAAGTCATGACAGTTTAGTAAGCATACAAAAGCACATGTAAAACCTTTGTGATGGCCAAATCACATTGTACTGGCACATGTATCAAAAGTAGCAAAAGATATTGCGTGTTGTGTGTGAAAAACATCGCAAGATTACATATGTGTATACATGTTATGATGATCTGGGATATGAGAAAATAACTTTAACTCACACACAATCATAACTGTTTGATGGGGACTATCACCTTTGAGGTACATCCTATAACTCCCACATCTCCTAGAATACACGCTTGCAACCATTTTTAAAGCATTTTTAATCTTTTTGCTTTTTATTTCTTTGCATATTTTCTTTTTAAGCATATCACAAATGGGCTTATGAGAGAGAAAAGAAATACCCATTGATATTTGACATTCCAATATTGCTATGCCGAAGCACACAAATGTCATTGACATCACACTTTTGCTATGCCAAAACATACAGATGTCATTAATGATTGGCGGGCAACAGTGGTGAGATGGTTATTTATGCCTTTCTCTTAGGATTTTCTAGTCCTACCCGTCAAAAAGAGTGATATGAGTGTTAAGTTTTAAGAGATATCCTAATCTTACTCATCACAAACAAGAGCCACAAAGCTCACTTGTTTAGTTGTACATAAAGATGCTCATCTAAGCTACAAAAGATACAAAATTTAGAAAACTCTGTTTCATTGGCCATCCAAGGTACACAAGTACCAAAGTATACGAAACACACACTGTTTTTGTATTTTTCTGATTTTTCAATTTTTTTTAAATTTTTATTTGAAAAACAAAAATAAGCAAAACTGAAAATAAACAAACAAAAACATGTAAGCAGACAGAAAGATGCATATGCATGAATGCATGATTCCAAAAAGATAAGAAATCAAGAAAGAAAGTCCCACTTTAGATAGAAAGAATTAAAGCAAAGGACAAACAGAAAGACAATTAAGTCTTAGGATCCTTTATCACCCACACAGTACGAGTCTTTGGCCGTGAAGATGAAAAGGCACGTGTCCTAGTATGACTATTAAAGGACATAGAGGAATTAGAATTCCCCTGAAATTGAGTCAAAAAGCTCAAAACTTTTAATAACTCACCAAGAATAGGTACAGAGCTTTTAAACAAAGGATGAGACCTATTGGACACTCGCTTATGAGGAAACAATTTGAAACAATTAGGACGAGTGTGACCAGAAGCACCACAATGGTGACAAACATGAGTAGTTTTAGAACTACTCGGTTTCCTAGAAGGAGGTCTAACCTTGGAGGTTGACAGAGACCTTAACTTAGGACAATTTGGCTTAATATAACCAACAATATGACAATGATGACAAGTGGGGACAAATTTAGAATTTTTATTCAACCTAAGAGGAGTTTTAGACATAGGTTTAGAAACTTCAGCGTTAACATCAGATTGTTTACCTTTGTCTATCCTAGCAATATTAGCCTTCAACTCCTCATTATTCCTTTTAAATGGGGGAATATAAAAATCTTTTTCTTTTAAGTTAGGCTTAACAACAAGTTTGACACTAGTTAATTTTTCAATTTCAGTTTTAGATTCAACTAGTTGCTCTTCCAAACTTTTAATTTTGTCCACCTGAGATGAAATTTGATTTTTAAAATTCTCATTTAAATTCTTGGCTTCATCCAATTTTGCAATCAAATCATCTTTTTCAAGTTTAACCTTTTTAAATTTAGCTTTTAATTTTGTAGAACATTCAAGAGATTTCATACAAAAATTATAAAGCTTGCAATAGGCATCTTGAATATCATCATCATCATTCAACACAAGATCATGCAAATCAAAACAATCAAGAGTTTCCATGACAACAGGGGTCAATGGATCACACAGCAAAGATTAAAACCTAATCAGAGTGTGCCCGCTCTGATACCACTTGATAGGCCACAAATTGAATGACCCATTGTGATTTAAAATAATTAATTAATTAGCCAAGTTATTAATTAATCAATTTGTCATGTAAACGCGTGGCAGCACAAACAAATCACCAAAACTAAATATGCAGCGGAAAAATAAATAACATGGTAATTTGTTCACGAATGGGGAAAACCCTAACGGCAAAAACCCCACCGGGTGATTTTCAGGTCACCACTCCTGAAACTCCACTATTATCAAATTAAGCGGTTACAAGTAGAGAAATCCCAAGTACCTTACCAACCTACAATTGAACCCTTACCCCAATACCCAATTGGACTTGATCTGTAGTGACAGTTCCCCCTTTTAATGCACGGCTCCCAAGTACGTGACTAACCAGATGCGCGGATCCCAGTACGCGACTTCAAACACCAACTTTAGAAAGAGAGGTTGGCTGCAAAATTCTTCAGTTCATCCTATGCGATGAAGATCAGGAAGATGCTTGGTCACAAAACCCTTTGGTGCAAATACACAGCAACTTCTTCAGAGAAGATGAACTAGGTCAAGAACTTCATCTTTGATCACAATTTGCTTGAACAAGGATTGCTCAATGCTTTTTGCAACTTGTGTCTATGTTGACAGCTCTTAAAATAATCCTTTTATATGTTTAGGGTTAAAAGAAAAGAAGGTCCAAAAACACATTCACGGATCCCAAGAAATCAGAACAGAAAATCTGAACAGAAAATCTGACTTTTTAAATCTCGACAGATAGTAGGTGTCGAGGTAGCTATCGAGCAGGTGTCGAGCTTTAAAAACTTTGCACTTCAGCTTGCTTTTTCTTGGACAGACTTGATGACTTCAACACTTGATCTTGAAACCTTGTTTCTTGAAGTATTAAAAACACCTAGAACTACCCAATTACAAGTAGAGTGCGTTTTGTCAAAGGATTAGCTACTTTACATAAATAGTATGACATATATTCTTAATATGTGAACCACATATGTCCTAACAAAATGGAACAGAGCCTTAAAGTTATGTTTTAATTATATGTTTTCAATTAGGTTTTCTATCGATTTAGGGATTTCAAATTCTACAGGTTTTGTAAGAAAATATTGTAAATATCGATGGGTTTCATAGTGGAGATAGTATCGATTTAATGGTTTTATAGTATTGATTTAATTGTTTTTTTTTTTTTTCTGTGTTTTTGAAAGGCATAAGAGTCGACCTGATGATTAATTTATTTTGGCTAAAAAATTAATTCATATTATTGTAGATTGTGGTTTCAGAATTTTCAGTGATATTTATGGGCTGTGTGTTGCAAATATGGGCTGCTGTTGGGGTTTGTTTAATTAATTTATTTTGGGTTACTGCTGGGGTTTGTTTCAGTTTCGAGTTACTGGAGTATCGATTTAAGGATTTCAAATTCTACAGGTTTTGTAAGAAAATATTGTAAATATCAATGGGTTTCATAGTGGAGATAGTATTGATTTAATGGTTTTTTTTTTTTTTTTTCTGTGTTTTTGAAAGGCCTAAGAGTCGGCCTAATGATTAATTTATTTTGGCTGAAAAATTAATTCATATTGTTGTAGATTGTGGTTTTAGAATTCTCAGTGATATGTATGGGCTGTGTGTTGCAGATATGGGCTGCTGGGGTTTCTTTAATTAATTTATTTAGGGTTACTGCTGGGGTTTGTTTCAGTTTCGGGTTGCTGGAGTTTTTAATATCGTTTTTTATATGAATTTGTTTTAATTTAGGCTTATGTTTGGATTTATAAAAAATTTAGGCTTATGTTTGGGCTTGTGATTTTTTGAAAGAAAAGAATCTTTTTGTTAACAGAGAATATTCATAATATATGATTGTTTAAGGTCCTCAGATAATGTCAAGAACTGTTTTTTTCTTTTTTGTTTCTCTAAAACTACACAGTAAATTAAAACATGCATTTCTCTTTACAAGAACAATCTATGGACAGTGAGATTGACATGTCTTTCCATTTGATTTTTGAATTTGATTGTGATTATCAATTTTTCATATACTTACTAATATATTTATTGTTTCTATGTCTTATTGTGGTACAAATCGAATACTTTAGTCGGGTTTTTCAAACTTGGGCTTCTTCCCAGTTAAGTGATGGTATTATGATTTCTTTTGATTACATTTTTGTTTATGGTATCTTAATTTCTAATGTTTTTTCCACTTTGCAATTTTTATTTCATGTTAAATTATGCTTGATATGACTTTTGATTTTAGTTCTAATATCACATTAGCTACTGAGCATGTGAATCTGTTTCTAACTACTAAAGCTTAGAATGACCTGTTTTTGATGCTGTCTTCCAGATCTTGCACATTTGTTTGCTGCCTCCTAAAGATTGCAATCTCTATAGTTTTGTACCTCTATAATCATAATGCACCTGAGCATGTGAATTAGTTTCCGACTATTAAAAATTGCAAAGCCAGTACCTCTTTTCTTTGAGAAATTGAACATTTTGGTACTACACACAGATAGACATACATTGATCCATGTCTACGTTTAGAAATATATTATGTTACTTTCTTTTTTGCGTGCTTGGAGTTGCAAAGGATGTAGGAGTTAATTCTCTCGCTATTGTTTTTGTGAGGAGGTATTAACTTGACTTAGGTGGTCATTTATTGCACTATTATTGATCTTCGTTATTCTGTTTTTTACAAATTATTTTAATTAAAAAACTTTAAAAAAATACTTATTTTGCAGGTTCTACTTTCATTTTGAATAAAGAGCTGCATACTTAACTGCATTGACTTAAGGTTTGTTAACAATTTCTGTAAAAATTCTTAAAAAAAGTTCCTATTGCATAAAAGTTATATATAAATAGTCAATATAAAACCATTAAGTAGATCATTTACTACTTTGCTACTAATACATGTATTGCACTATTTGTTGATGTAGATAGTTTTGTTTATGGAATCTATATACCTCTTTTCTTTGAGAAATTGAACATTTTGGTACTACACATAGATAGACATACATTGATCCATGTCTACGTTTAGAAATATATTATGTTACTTTCTTTTTTGCGTGCTTGGAGTTGCAAAGGATGTAGGAGTTAATTCTCTCGCTATTGTTTTTGTGAGTAGGTATTAACTTGACTTAGGTGGTCATTTACTGCACTATTATTGATCTTCGTTATTCTGTTTTTTACAAATTATTTTAATTAAAAAACTAAAAAAAATACTTATTTTGCAAGTTCTACTTTCATTTTTGAATAAAGAGCTGCATACTTAACTGCATTGACTCAAGGTTTGTTAACAATTTCTGTAAAAATTCTTTAAAAAAAGTTCCTATTGCACAAAAGTTATATATAAATAGTCAATATAAAACCATTAAGTAGATCATTTACTGCTATGCTACTAATACATGTATTGCACTATTTGTTTGATGTAGATAGTTTTGTTTATGGAATCTATATTTGTTCATTATTCTATTTACTTGCTAAATAAAAGAAAAAAGAGAAAAAAAAAAGACTCTTTTGTTTTAAGACTATTTTCATTTTAAGATAATATACCCGATTGTTTTGTTCTTATTACAGAATTTGAATCTAAATTCCCAAATTTTTGAATGTTTACATAAATTTATGATCTTCTTCACTCATTTTTATTGTGTCCATGCTTTAATTTAAAAGATATTGCATTAAATGACGTCATTGGGTTATTTTGGCATTTTAAAAGATGCACGAGTGGTGGAGAAAGTAGAAGTAGAGGTGGAGATAAGGGAATATAAGTATGAAGAATTAGTTAAATCCCTTGAAAACTTTGAAAACAGGTATTATATATTTCTATTCTTTTTGTTTGTTTATCTAGGATTGAAAAGAATTAGATTCCCATAGGTGTGTAAAATTATTTAACATTGACAAACTTTAGTAGTTTTGGAAATCCTTAAACATTTTTGGCAATTATAAATAAACAGTTAAGTTCTTTCTCAATCTAACATTTTAATCTATTTAGATTTTTATAATTTTGGGTGTGTTATTGATGGTTGATATATGTGCCAATTTGTTTGGTCTGTTATCCGCTCATCCTGTAGCTCCCTTGATATCCTTACTCCTGGAGGTATAAAACAATGCAAGAAAGCTTGGCGAGCTAAAACTTTTAGAGTTACTTCCTTTAAAATCGAGTCTAAAATCTTAACAATTTATGCTAGGTTTGTTAATTTTGCTTCCAACAATCTCCCTCTATGTTCTTGATATTTGGTTCTTCATTTTGTGAATTTTAATTATTTTTATTTTGCTTCATTCATCTCTTTTCAAATATTACGATTATTTGTTGGTGATATTTTGGCATTATGGTGCTTTTAAAATAAGGTTGCTTTTGAATCAATTTGTATCTATGCTAATGGTGTATATATTGAGAATTTTAATAATAAAGGCATCCAAGATTTTGATAAAATCATGAATCTTAACTTTTGTTGAGGGCTGCAAAAGTAGGAAATGAAAATTCTGGAATTCTGCTTTTGTTTGCACAGTTTTGCAAGGCAGGAAGCTTATGATGGGAGAGCTTTAGTTGTAGAGCACAGAGAAGAATGAAGCAATCCAAAAGAGACTCTTTGTGATACAGTGTAGAGTCAAGAACAATATGCTTGCACCTGTTTTCTCATATTTAAAATGATAACTTAAACAAGTCTTATGAAGAAAATTATTTTTATTGATAAAATATAGTTAGTGAAGCTACCCCCAGCAATTTAATAAGATTTTGTTGTTGATTTACAAAACTCTTTGAATATTATGATCATTTGTTATAAGTGCATATCATATAGTTTACTTTCTGTTAGTGTTTCTTTTAAATGTGATATGTAATCTTATGATTTGAAATTTTACCCTTTCTTTTGTGAAGGCAATAACCAGTGATAGAACATCATATTTTTTTCATCTACCCAAATTGTAAATCATAACAACAAAAAGTATGTAAGCTTCTACCTAGAATGAACATGAAATTTGTATATTCCTTTTTGTGTGAGTTACTCCTTAAAATCCAAATAGAAAAGCTTCATTTAAGTTAACTAAATTTCTCTCAACCCGACAAAAAATGCATTAAATTTGATTAAAAAAAATATTTAGCATTTTTAAGAACTATCCCGTGCATCGCACAGGTTAGCGTTAGCGACTAGTATTGATAAAAGGGAATGATAATATATAAAGCCTCAATTGTGGTGTCTCAATTTGGAATATTTTTAGAAACTTTTTATTGGAAAAGAAAAAATTACCTGATTTTTTATATCTTTTTATTTTTTCCATGAAAGGCATATCAAAATTTTCTTAAAATTGTAAATTAACAAATATCCTAAGAGAATCCTTTAACATGATGCATTTATTTATTTAAATCAAAATCCATGTCCAAGCCTTTGAGGAGGAAAATTCCACAAACAACCCTATTGTATTACTCTTACACATTTTTCCATAATTTGTTGAAGTGGTTAACTATGAATAGTAGATAACCAGTTTTACATGAACCTACCATTTTTCTTCATTACTCTTGATTGTAGAGTCTAAAAGCTTATTGACCTAATTTTGTATATTTAGATCAAAATCCAAGTCCCACCCATTTAGGAAGTGAATTTCACAAACAACCTTGTCATATTACTCATACAACTTTTTCCATAACTTGTTAAAGTAGTTGACTATGAGTGGTAAATAATTATTTTTTCATGGGCCCATCATTTTATTCCTTACTCATGAATCAACCACTTCAATAAATTGTGAAAATATTTATGACGAAAATTGTTTAAATAGATTTATTTGTTAATTTGTATAACGTCATATAATTTATTTATTTTTTTTTTGAAATTGAAATTCTATCTTAGCCAAATCAAATTGTATGTGTAAAGCTTCCTCTCATAAACTTGAACCCTGGTTCTTGTTTCCCTTCACCCCCATAAAAACTTATTTTGTGAAGTGACCATCATGCCAATATGAGCAGTAGTATATAAATCATATTTAATTCCACCTAGAGGGGAAACCAAATCATGTCAAAGAGACGTACCGTTATGTAACTAGTCCTTTTACTAAAATTTATGGGAAGTTGGTATTTTAAATGAAAAAGAAACTTTATCTAAAAAAAAAAAAATGAAAAAGAAACTTCTTGATGCCGACATAGTTCATTTTAAAATTGTTGTCCAATCTGCATGATAAATAGTATGGATGAATTGATTGATTTATTTATTTTTCACAAAGAAACAAGAAGAAAACAAAAGCAAGTACTACTAGGTTACATTTATAAATAACTCCCAATAAAAAAAAAAGGTACTACTTGGCTACTACTAAAGAGTTTCAACCTGTATCTTGACCATTTCTCAGATTCCCTTGTCACATGGGTTATTTTTGTCTGCATGACTAACGATAAGCCCATCTTTTATACAATTTTATTTATTTATTTTTTAAGCAAAATCTTTTATTCAATCTTTTACTTATCAGAAAACTTTAGTGGATGGGAATATATATAGGGTATGTACGCGTATTCATAGCTCGCTCATCAATTTAGCCAGTTCCATTGACTGGTTCAGGTAAGCAAGAAGAATTAGAGAAAGTTGAATTATACAATTTATGTACCACAACTTTTATTATAACTTTTTTTTTTTTTTTTTTTTTTTTTTTTTTTTTTTTTTTTTTGACGTGATCTATCTAATAGAAAAATGAAAAGTAAAAGCTTGACGCGCGCGATGTGTAGGAAGAGGAGAGTAGAAGATACAAAAGGAAACAAGTGGAGATGGGGGCAAGTAGTTATGTTTTCTCGTTGTGTAGATGTTTTAAAATTTAAGGGAAAGGGAAATAGATATGACTCACTCTTCTTTATTTAGATGTTTTAAAAATAACATGGAGAGAAAATGAAATAATAATAAGACATCATGATATAAATTGACAATTATCCCATTATTTTGTTCAATTTAAAGAAATAGATATAGATCGAAAACAACATTCAAACAAATTGACATAAATTACTCCCATACTCTTCCTTCTTCCCTCAACTCCCATCTCTCCCCTTCCTCCCTACCCTCCATTCAAACATACTGTAAATCAATGAAGAGAGATAAGTGTTCACATTTTAGCTGCTCAACTCTTCTCATAACTTGAACATCACATACTGAAATATAATTAGGATTTCATCTTTGGAAGACCACAGCATGAAGTAAAAAAACAAATCACCATTTAAAAAAAAAAGTATATTAAGATTCAAAACTAAATTAATATATCAAAATTAAGACTAGCATATGTTTAGTATTAAAAATATAAAAAGAAGAAGAGACAATATATATATATATCAATACATTTCTATTCAATCTAAATCCTAAAATTCATTTATGACTGATTTTGAATAATTTTTTGTAGAAATTTCACTCTCAATATACATAATTAAATAATCTTTAGAAAATCATACTGCAATTTAATCCTAATTTTGGCAATATTAACTACTAAAAATATTATTTTCATTGGTTTTCTCATAACATATCAATAAAAAATATACCTCTAACAAAAAACACTTATCAGTGTTATAGCAAGTAAAAAAAAAAAAAAAATGCTCAACTCTTGTCATAACCTGAACATCACAAACTGGAAAATAATTAGGATTTCATCTTTGGAAGGCCAAAGCATGAAGTAAAAAAAAAAATCACCATTTTAAAAAAAGTATATTAAGATTCAAAACGATAGTAATATATCAAAATCAAGACTCGCATATATTTAGCATTAAAAAATATAAATAGAAGAATTATCAAATATATATATATATATAAATAGAAGAAGAGACAAAAAGAAAATTATTTCTTAATAAATTTCTATTTAATTTAAATCCCAAAATTCATTTAAGATTGATTTTGTATAATTTTTTTGTAGCAATTTCACTCTCAATATACATAATTAAATAATCTTTTGAAAATCATATTGGACTTAATTTCTACGCCTAATTTTGGCAATATTCATTACTAAAAACAACTATTTTAATTGGTTTTCTCATAATATATCAATAAAAAATATACTTCGAACAAAAAACACTTATAACTGTTATAGCAAGTTAAAAAAGAAAAAAGGAAAAAAAAAAGAAAAGAAATGAGCAAACACAAAATCAAAAGTTCGGAAGTCGGAACTACTCATCCTCATCACTCAAGATTATGTTTTGTAATATGTCTAATATCCTTCTTACATTTTGTCAAATAAAAAACCAAACAAAACATTCAAGTTGAGCCAAAAAATAGCATGACAATATCCATATCCCAAAGTACTGAACTTTTAAAAATTTGGTCCAAAATAGCAAATAGCTAAAGTGTCAAACAGAGTCATTTAAAATTAAAAAAAAAAAAAAAAGGGTTAAAAGGGTTATTACTAGTAGCATTTAATTTCAATTTTAGGGCGCAATTGCTAAATTTGGGGAGAGGTGGGGCGGGTGGCAGGGGGAAAGCAGTGGTTTTTCGAAATCTTCTCCTCTATATTTTATTTTAATGAAAAAACTGCACATTTTTTTTTTCTTGAGAAACATGAAAAACTAGACATAAACAATCTCTTTAATCTCCATATTATGAGTTGAAGCAAGATAAATACAAACTTATTTGGAACCAAAATTTTTCCTTATATATAACTCATTAACTTTAGGAGTATTTAAAAAAAAAAAAAAATATTAGCTACAAAACTGATTGTAGCCTAAGACTACAACATTACTCAATAAAATAAACATTATTACTATAAGGTTGAATTTATTCAATCATGTGTTGACTTTATTCCGTGCTAAATTTGCTTGTAATTTAGTAATTAGATATCTTGTATTTAATTGGAATTTATGTAAGAGTAGTGTGTGAGAAAGTGTGAAGAAAACTCAAGATGTGTGCAATTCAAAGAAGTCTCACGATTGGGCGACTAGCAAGTCGCCAGAATGACACATGTGTGAAGCGTGCAGGGGAGCTGAAGGGTCACGATAGTTGGAGCACTACAGGACAAAACTTTCAGTCTGGCCAGACAGTTAGCTCTCGACTCAGACTCGCGACTTGTTCCAATCGCGAGGTTGAGTTGCCAAAATGCCCTATTTGATGAAAACTGACTTTTCGCATTCCTCATACACACTACTATAAATAATCTTATGCCCACGAAATGTAGAGAGTTTCCAGAGAGAATTTTGAGAGAGAAACCCTAGAGAAAAACAAGATTGACTCATTCGCAATCTTTATCATTTGATTCTCCAAATTCCTTTATTCTCGCCCTCTCCATTGACATATCCTTGAGAGGTACATTTGCCAAATCCTTATCTCACCATACCCATATCAGTGAGGAGGTGTTTTGGTGCTTGGGAAGCAGTTCAAAGAGGACCAATTCATTTGGTTGATGCAATGGGCTTATTGCGGGACCCGGTAAGCTAGAGAAGACAAGGTTCGACATAACCCTGTTCGAGCAAGAAGCTTGGAGGGCTTAGGTGCACTGGGTAGATTAGGCTTTGAGGGTCTTCTGCGATTCATGTGTCCCGATTTCATTCTTTAATGGATTATTGACTGCTTGAAAGGCCGCGAAGAGGTTTTTCACCGAGTACTTCGGTTTCCTCTTCAATAACACATCGCCATATTATCTTTGTGTTTGCATGTGCACTTGCTATGGTTTAATTACCTAAGTGTGATCCTAGACTCCTTAGCTATGGATGAATCTATGGAAGAGGCAATGTTGAATTGTGGTTTAAATGTTTGTGAAAATGACTCTATGAGTATGTTTGAAGATTGTCCTAACAATGAACTCCTAGAGTTATTAAAAACAAAGAAACATGCTAAATGTTTGTTCACATGCTGAAATATTTTGAAAATGAGAATCATATCCTACACAATAGTCTATGTGAGTCAAATTCTTTGATTAAGAATTATAAAAGAAGGAATAGAATATTGTGTGATAAGGTTGATAATCTTAAAAAGAAAATTCAATCTAACAAGTGTGTGGAAAATGAAGACAATTTTCTATTTGAAGGTCAAGATTGCTTGTCCCATGCTTGCTTGTTTGTGCACACTTCTTTGAAGGTATTTAATTTGTGTTTATGGTATCTTGATAGTGGTTGCTCTCGCCATATGACAGGAGATAAATCACTGTTTAAATCACTCAAAGAGAAGGTCGGTGACTATGTGACATTTGGTGATGGAAGTCATGCTCAAGTACTTGGCAAAGGGACTGTTGAGATACCAGGATTACCTCTATTGAAGGATGTCTTATACATCAAAGGGCTTAAGGCAAATCTCTTAAGCATCACTCAAATATGTGATAAGGACTTCCTTGTTCAATTCTCAAAGAAGGGGTATGTAATCATTGATGAAGAAGGGATTCAAGTTTTGGAGGGAAATAGGAATATTGACAATTGCTACCAAGTAGTTCCTACGTCAAAGATTTCCTGCAGAAGTGCTCGAGTTGACATGTTGGAACTTTGGCATCAAAGATTTGGGCATGAAATTTCAAACAAGTGGCTAAAGTATCTAAAATTGAAGTTGTTGAAGGACTTCCAAAATTTGGAAAGGTGGAGAAGACCATTTGTGTGCATGCCAAATGTGGAAGCAAACAAAGGCAAGTTATCACAAGGTGAATCTGATCGCTACTTCACGTTGTTTAGAGCTTCTTCATATTGATCTAATGGGACCCACAAGAACTAAAAACCTAGGAGGAAAAAGGTACATCATGGTCATTGTTGATGATTTCTCAAGATACACTTGGGTGGAATTTCTTAGAAAAAAATCAGAAGCATGTGAGAAACTGGAAATTATGTGCAAGAGACTTAGAAACGAGAAAGGGGCTCCTATTGTCAAGATAAGGAGTGATCATGGCAAGGAGTTTGAGAATGCAAGATTTGAGTCTTTTTGTGAGAAGAATGGGATCGAAAAGGAATTTTCAGCCCCAAAAATCCTCAACAAAATGGGGTGGTTGAGAAGAAAAATCGGGTGATTCAAGAAATGGCAAGAGTTATACTACTCAACAAGAAAATTCTGATGGATATATACATGTTTGTATCGCATACAAAATATACGCAGTGGAAAATTAATGGATCTACTTCATTCGCAATTGATAACATGTACTATGTAAATTTCAGAATATAAGAACAAGAGAGTGTACCTTGGTATGGTGAATTTGAAAACAAAGATTAGAAGTTCTTAGGAACGCTTTTAATCTTCACTCCAATTCTACTAATGCCCAAGAAGTGTGATTTCTCAATTAGTTATATAAGTTTGTTCTAGAGAGAATGAAAGAATGTCCATCACTCACATATGTATCATTTCATGAACTTGTTGTTCTTCATCTAAAAACTCTGTATGTTTCTCTCAATATGACTGATTATCTAATTGGGCCAGCCTTTAAGGCCTTTCCAATTGGGCTTTAATATGTGGCTTGGAGTGGAACCAAAAGAGAATAAATATGACACTAGCTCCAATAGGCCTTGGGTTTTTCTGTCAAATATTGACAAGTCCAAAGTTTCCATTAATTTTATTTAATATCACTATATAAATATAATTGAACTCTAGGCCTTATTAATAAATTATATTCCAAGATTTTATTGTACATGCAACCCCTTCATAAAATATTCGTAGTAATACAAAGTCATGAAAGTAGACTGCCACTTTGTAAATTACTACATCTTAATCCTTGAGTACCCAGTTTAATCCTTTAAATTATTCATCATATATTTATAAAATCCAATTTCATAAATATATACTTTAGTAACTATTTACTAAAGTAGTTAGGTCTAACATTCTGAATAACAAACCTATTAAACTTATTTCAAGGGAATATTTTTTATCTTCGTTAAGAGACTATGAATTCCATCTTGAGAATATATGTTCCATCAACATTAAATATGGCTGTCCAACATACTGAGGTTTTAACTGTAATTTTAGATCCCACTCCTGATATATCAAAGCAACCTACACCTCATGATCAAGTCCATTATTTTCTCAGGATTAAAAGTTCATGTAAATATAAGTCATGAGAGTTATTATTCAATTGATAATCATTAGGAGAATAATAAATTTCACAGCGGTCCAATTCAATATATAGTAACTCTTAATACATATCAACATATCAACTAGAAGTCACCACTTTTATGATAAAGACAAATCATCTTAGTTAATATGTTATAGTCTTCACAGATGAAATACCCAATTTCATCACCGACTACGAACTAAAATTCTGAGTTTACAAAGAACTTGTGACTTATATCTTCTGTGACTTTTCACATAAATCTTATACTATGCATCTCATGGACTATATGATAATGTCCGAATATTCATGTTACCATTATTTCAGATAATAATAATAAAACAACTTTATTAATTACAATATTAAGTCATACATCATGTCATACATAATGTCATACATAATATCATACATAGCATCATACAATATGATTTAAGGGCATTAATCCCAACAATCTCCCACTTGCCCTAAAGACTATTGTGCACTAATCTAACTCCTATTCCCTCCAAATGTGACTCGAAAGTCCTTTAAGGCAAGGTTTTGGTAAAGGGATCTGCTAGATTATTTGCACTTTCAATCTTTGCATCCACCACATTTCCACAAGCAACAATGTCTCGAATGATCTGGTATTTCCTCTCAATGTGCTTTCCTTTCTTATGATTTCTTGGATCTTTGGAATGTATAACTGCTCCACTATTGTTGCAAAACAATGTAATGAGAACTTGCTCCATTCTTACTACTCCAAGGTCAGAAAGGAATTTCTTGAGCCATACAGCTTCCTTTGCTGCTTCACAAGCAGCAACGTACTCAGCTTCCATAATGGAGTCCGCAATACAGAATTGCTTAACACTCTTCCAACTTATGGCTCCACCTCCCAAGGTGAATACACATCCTGAATTGGATTTTCGGAAATCTAGATCTGATTGAAAGTCTGAATCTGTATAGCCAATGGGTATCAAATCCTCACTTCGGTAAACAAGCATATAATCTCTCATTCTCTGTTGATACTTGAGAATATGCTTTACAGCTTGCCAATGTTTTGGTTCTGGATTTGATTGAAATCGGTTGACCATGTCAACTGAATAGCAGATAACTGGTCCAGTACAAAGCATGGCATATGAATGTTCAAAATGGGTATGAAACATCCTTGAACGTTTAGACCCCAAATTATAAATTATCAATTCAAGCTTATCATCAAATAATTAATGTGCGGAACAGGAACATAAGTCAAACACATAATTGATAAATAATCTAAGCCAAATATAAACACATCTACAACAGTAAATAAATGGCAAAGATAAAGAAAAGGAAAATGCAAACACACGGACAATATACGATGTGTTATCGAAGAGGAAACCGAAGCCCTCATCGTAAAACCTCTCCGCCGCCCTCCAAGCGGTAAATAATCCACTAAAGAATGTAGTTGGGATACATGAACAGCAGAAGACCCTCCAAGCCTAATCTACGCAGTGTACCTAAGCCCTCCAAGCTTCTTGCTTCAACGAGGTTGCGTCGAACCTATTTCTTCTTTAGCTTACCGGATTCCGCTATCAACCATAGCATCAACTAATAGACATTAGTTCCTTCCTAACTGTTTCCTAAAAGCATCAAATAAACCTTCTCACGGATATGGGTATGGTAAGAAAAGGATTTAGTCAAGAACTTCTCAAGGATGTAACAATAGAGAGGAAGAGAGAGAGGAATTTGAGGAGTCTCTAAGATAAAGATTGTTGATGAATCAATCTTGTTTTTCTCTAGGGTTTCTCTCACAAAATTCTCTCTGGAAGCTTTCTACATTTTGTGGGTATAAGGGTTTATATATAGTGGTGAGTGTTTGGAATACGAAGAGACAATTTTTCCCAAACAAAGCTGGTTGGCGGCTTGGCCTCGCGACTGGTCTGAGTTGCAAGTTCCAGCCGCAAGTTAACTGCTTAGCCAGCTTGGCACTTTTGTCCTGTAATGCACCAGCTGGCATAACGCTTCAGCTTCCCGCATGCTTGGCACGTGACTCTCATTTGGCAGCTTACACCCGCGAGTCCCTGCATCTTGGCACATTGAGGAACATTTCTTCACACTCTCTCACACACTACGTCACTACCCTTACGATAATCCCACCTAAATACAGGATTACTAAATGCTAAAATATAAGCAAATTTGGCACAAAATAAAGCCAACAAGATGGTTGATTAAATTCAACCTTACAGCATACATGAGATTTCCTACTGCAGAAGCATAGGGAACTTGTCTCATCATATCTTCTTCCTCTTGAGGCTTAGGCCTTTGGTCATTAGATAGAGGAACTCCATGTCTAAAAGGAAGTAATCATTTCTTGGAGTTTTGCATGCTAAACTGTTCTAGAACCTTATCTATATATCCAGCTTGTGATAAGCCTAACATCTTATTCTTGCAATCTCGCCAAAACTTGATCCCTAGAATAAAGTTAGCCTCACCCAAGTCCTTTATATCAAATTGGCTTGACAACCAAATCTTTATTGATGACATTACCCCTACATTTCCAATGAGTAGAATATCATCAACATAAAGCACTATGAACATTACTACTTTATCCTGATGTCTTTTGTACACACATGGTGTTAGGAAAAATCTGGTTTTGTATCTCATACAAAACGCACAGCGGAAGCAACAAAACACGGATCTACTTCAATCATGAAAGATAAACATGTAACCATGAATTCTAGAACAAAGAAAAGGAAGCGTACCTTGATGCAGTGAATTTCGAAACAAAAACTTGAGAAAATCTTTAATCTTCATCTCAATTCCACATGGTGCCCAAGATGTGTGGTCTCTCAATCAGTCTTTTGTACATAGACTCTCAAAGAAAAATTCTTCTTCTTCTCCTTGTGGAGAAAAACTGATTTCTTTTCTTTTTTATCATACGTATGTTAAAAACTATTCTCATGGTTTCTTTATTTAATAACTCTTATTAAATAATGATTGATTATCTAATTGGGTTAGCCTTTTGGGCCTACCCAATTGGGCTTTAGTTTGTGGCTTGAGATGGGACCAAAGGGACCAATAAGACACTAGCTCCAATGGGCCTTGGGCTTTTCCGTCAACTCTTGACAAGTCCAAAATTACTATTAATTATACTCAATACCACTATAAGAATATAATTGCACTCTAGGCCTTATCTATAAATTATATCCCAAGACTTTATTATACATACAACCTCTTCATTAAAATATTCGTAGTAATACAAAGTCATGAAATGTTGACTGTCACTTTGTAGATTACTACATCTTAATCCTTGAGTACCCGGTTTAATCCTTTATGTTATTCATATATTTATGAAATCCAATTCCATAAATATATACTTTAGTAACTCCTTACTAAAATGGTTGGGCCCAACACTCTGAAGAACCAAACCCATTAAACTTATCTCAAGGGAATATTTTATATCTCTGTTAAGAGATTATGAATTCCATCTTGAGAATATATGTTCCATCAACACTAAATGCGACTGCCCAACATACTGAGATTTTGACCGTGAATAATAGATCTCACTCTTGATATATTAAAGCAACCTACATCTCATGATCAGGTCCATTATTCTCTCAGGATTTAGAGTTGATGTAAATAGAAGTTATGAGATTTATTATTCATTTGACAGTCGTTAGGAGAATAATAAATCTCACAGCGGTCCAGTTTAATATGTCTTAACTCTTAAAACATATCAACATACCAACTAGAAGTCTCAACTTCCATGATCAAGACAAATCATCGTAGTTTATATATTATAGTCTTCGCAGATGAAACGCCTAATTTCATCACCAACTACGAACTAAAATTCTGAGTTTACAAAGAACTTGTGATTTATATCTTCTGTGACTAAATTACATAAATCACATACTATGCATCTCATGGACTAAGATAATGTCCCATTAGTTCATAAATAGATAGGCTCATATAATTAAACAATTTAATTATTTATGACATGCCAATAAATTGGATTTTAGGGCAAAAACCCTAACAATCTCCCACTTGCCCTCAAAGACAATTTATCACATATCTGACACTTATCTCCCTTTTTAGAGTAATTCATAGTCACTCTAAGGTAAGGCTTGGAAACAAGTTTCTGTCAGAATTATTGCATAAATTATATTTTCTATTACTACTACTCACGTGTTCATATCTCTCTAATGAGATGATACTTACGCTTAATGTGTATCTTCACCACTTAGGATGAACACATATCTTGAAGTCCAACTTCATGAATCACAATCAAACTACAAGTCAGTATTTGTACATCCAATAAACATCAAAACTTCACTTTTGTGGACAAGCATATAATCCCTCATTCTCCTAAGATATTTGAGTATATGCTTTACTCCTACTAAATTAAGTAATCTTTGATTCACTTGATATTTGCTTACCATGCCCACCACAAAATAGATATTTAACCTAGTATTTAGCATAGCATAAAGACTTCCTATCGATTTGATATAAGGAACTGTCTTGATGTGCTCTTCCTTTTATATGTCTAAGGACCGTAGTCCTACATAAAGGAACTTCAAACTTAAAAGGAAAGAATCATTTCTTGAAGTATTACATGATATACTTGGCTAAAATCTAATCTATTTAAGCAGTTTGAGATAGACCTAACATCATAATTTCTGAATTTTAACAAAGTTATAATTCTTAGGATGTGACTAATCTTTCCCAAGTACTTTATATCAAACTGGACTAGACAACCAAAAACTCCATTGATGACAACAACTCTATATCATTCTAAATGATTAGAATGTCATCAACATACATTAAGAAAGTTATTATTCTATATAACTTCTACACACATAAGGCCTTTTAATACTTGATCAAAATCAAATAATTTGATTACTTGATCAAAGATGATATTTATGACCTAGATGCTTGCATTAGTCCATAAATGGACTTTAAGCAACTTGCATTCTAAACACTACTGGTTCCATGTTATGAACAAGTCTAGTTACATCATATAGATGTCTTCCTCAAGATTGCTACTAAAAGAAGCTTTCTTGATATCCATTGCCATATTTCATCTAAATGAAATATAATGGATGAGAGAATCTAGATAGAGTCAAACTTGACTATTGGTGAAAAAATCTTTTCATAATCGAAACATTTCTTTTTGAATAAATCTTTTCGCCACTAGTCTTGACTTTGAAGGTTTGCACCTTCAAATCTCTCAATCTCATTTACTTGTAGACCAATTTGAAAACAATAGGCTTAATGCAATTAAGCGCCTCTACAAGTTCTAGACTTTAAATAGAATCTAATTCTATTCACATAACCTTGATCCAGTAATCCATATTCATATCATATATTGCCTTCACGTAGGACCGAGGATCAAATTCATATCATTGTGGAATAACTTCAAAAGTTTATTCCAAAATTATGAATTTATTTGGTAATCCTCCCACTACGATATTGTACCGGTGTAATAATTATCAACAGAATAATGTCTTATGATGTATCTAATACTACCATCTCTTTTCTAAATGTATTTTATAGTTGTCTTCCAACAAATTCTGACATTTTCTTTCTAGAACAATCTACGATTTGCTTTATGATTATTCACATAGTCATCATCAAGAACTTTGTAATTGTACTTAACAAACATCTTGTATTCTTTATGACTACCAAAAACAATCTTTTACAATTCCTTTTGGATACCCATAGTAAACACACATTTTTCTACCTTTTGATTTCAATTCGTTAGACTTCCTATCTAGCACAAGTGCTGGACATCTCAAAAAAAAAAAAAATGGAAGTATCGTATACTAGGTTTTCACCGAATCCATGATTTGACAAATGTCTTAGGAACAAACTTTTGAAATCATCTTTAAAAAATGTATAGTAATTATTAAAGTATATCTCCAAAAGAAATAAGCAAATGGAAATACTTATCATGTACTTTACTATTTCTAAAAGAATCTTATTCCTCCTTCATGTATGCATTGACTTAAAGAAGTCATTGGAACTTCATTCTTTTACAAAAAGGAACCATAGATCATATTATTCTCTAAATAGAATTCATAGATTGTGAATATAACAAAATAATGGTTCTAAAAGCCCATCTTTCACAAATCTTGAATAACACTTAGATTAAAAAGATCTAGACGTAAGTGCCAAAACATACAATACAAAAGGATGGAAACTTTCTCTTAAAAAAAAAAAAAAATAAAACATGTAAATTTCCATCTAGAAGATAAGTATGAACAATGCTTAGCTTTACCAAAATCAGAAACACTTTCCTTTTGGTCATGCTTTTGATTCTAATTTCCTTTTGGCAACTACTAGGGTAACTAACTTGTCCAACTGTTTGGTATTTTAATTCATCTTCTTATCACCCTTACCTTTCCATTCAAGCTAAGAATTTTAATTAAATCATATTGATCCTAGCCTTAGCTTTTAGGATGTCTTCCATTGCGTAGAACTCACTCATCAATTCATGTAACATAAAAAGAATTTATTTTCAAAACAATCTAAATTGATCAAATGATTCTAACAAGGACATGTGGATCATATCCACATGAGATTAACATTTAATCTCTACATCCAAGAATTCCAATTCATTTTAAAAATAAAATATTTTCATAAAATGACATAGAATTGGAACTTCTTAAGCCTTTCTTAGCACTCAATATGATTCATACCAAACATCTCATTTAGACTTAATATAAAGTCTAAGTTTAGTACTAACTATTGCATCTCATGCTATAGCACAATTGAGATAGAAGCCAATGTAACATACAAGCATTTCAATGGAGACTATGATCATATCATAAGCTATCTTCCATAAATGCATCATGTATAGGAAATTATAACAATGCTGAATCGAAACATGAATGTGTACTTCAGCTCCTTTAAGCATCATGTCCAAAATTACTTTTTAGTTAATGTGATTTAACTAAAATAGTAGCTAGAGGACAAAATTTATGACAACTTTAAATTGAGACCATGAACTTAAATACCAGGACATTATCATTTTGCATCCATAACCATATAATATGGAACCTATAAAACAAACTATACTATGTGCAACGACAATCCAATCCATGTCTATAATTCCTTGGTAGCAAGTTTATTATAAACACATTAATTGGTTGAGAATTATTCTCATTATTAGTGCCATCATGATAACTCTTATCATACACTAATAATATGCCATATAATTTTCAGCCTCTAAGTAATAATGACATAGCTCCTTTGGGAGGTTAACATTACACTTAGTCTAGTGTACACCATTATCTAGAATCATGTGTAGCCACATTTCATCTCCCTTTATAGTGTTTAAACTTGTAGTACCGTGAAACAAAATACCCTCCTTTGGGATTGCGAGGCATATACACCAAGACGAGATGTTTGTTCACACTACTTTAAACGGGTAAGTTCAATCTTGTAGTACCATGAAGTAAACACCCTCCTTTGGGATTGCGAGGCATATACGCCAAGACGAGGTGCTTACCCCATACCACTATGAACCGATAATGGAGGCCGTGAGATCCAACCCTTGTATCTCTCTCCCACTAGAAATTTTAAAACAAGTGGATTGTCCTGAAATCATTGTGATCTTATCACAATTTTAACCCTACACATCAAATGTGCTTAATTGTTTAAATTCAATGTGATGTAACTATGTCACGTCATAATAGCATAACGAACATTCGCCCAATCACAAAGAAGTTTAACCTTGTAATCCGTGAAGTGAATACCCTCCGCATGGAATGCAAGACTCGAAGTCAAGACAAGGTATCTACTCACATTACAATAAACTTTACAAAAGGGTTATTTCAAGAACTCCCACTCATTGTTTGGATTTTTCTTAAATAATTGTGATCCCATCATAACTAATAACCTTGCACTTGTGAAAGACTCTAATCTTATTAGAATCACTAACTAAAATGGAAGTCCTAAACTATTTAGGTATCCTTAAGCACTAATAAATCAAAAATTAGTCATATAGAACTCTATCCTTAATTTACTAGATAAAGTATTCTACTCTCATTAGAAACTATATACCTTTTAATTAGAATTTTAATCTCATTAAAAACCTCTAATTAAAATAAATTAAGGACTTTTAATCATAAAACAATTTAAGATTAAGAGTTCTATTTAACTAATATCTTTGATCTCATTAGCTCTTTTAGTTAGAACCATGTGTAATCACATCACACATTGCCTTACACCTTATACATTTGAAAACATTTAGAAAAGATTCCAAATTCCCTTCAAATGCATTTTCGCGAGAATCCCGCGACTAAGCTCTTCTCGCGAAAAAGGCGTATCTCGCGACTAAGCTCTTCTCCAAATTCCCTTCAGATAGAAACTTTCGCTGCTGTCTCGCGGGTATCTCGCGACTAAGCGCTTAACCGTGAAAATTTTTGTGCTTCAGTGGCATTTTTCGCGAGTAGCCTCGCGAGAAGCTTACCCGCGAAAAACTCGTTTTTTCAGTTTTCAAAGAGCAGATGTAAACAATTTTCTACGGTTTTCATGAACATAAAAACACCATATGAACATGAAATGCAGAATTTGATATCAAAACTGAATTCCATTGATGCTATAGCCTTAAAGATTAATTTAACAAACTTAAATTAAAATTTAAACAACATCATAACATCAATATCAGTTTTTATCAAATCATAGTTTCAATAACAATGCAAAAAATTAAATGCATATACTTCTGACAACATGAAACTATTATCTCTAATATAACATCAATTGTACATTAATATATGTAATCATGAACTGATATCACAACACCAATGGTTTATATATCCGGACATGAATCTATACATATATTCATTTAATCAATGATATCATACACATAATTTTGCAGAAACTTAAAACACCGAGAAAAATGTTTTTTTCTTTGATTCAAAAATTCAATCACATGTTATACAAGCATGATATTGAAAACCGCTCTGATACCATTTGTTGGGAAAAATCTGGTTTTGTATCTCATACAAAACGCACAGCGGAAGCAACAAAATACAGATCTACTTCAATCATGAAAGATAAACATGTAACCATGAATTCTAGAACAAAGAAAAGGAAGCGTACCTTGATGCAGTGAATTTTGAAACAAAAACTTGAGAAAACCTTTAATATTCATTTCAATTCCACATGGTGCCCAAGATGTGTGGTCTCTCAATCAGTCTTTTGTACATAGACTCTCAAAGAAAAATCCTTCTTCTTCTCCTTGTGGAGAAAAACTGATTTTTTTTTCTCTTTTTATCATACGTATGTTAAAAACTATTCTCATGGTTTCTTTATTTAATAACTCTTATTAAATAATGACTGATTATCTAATTGGGTTAGCCTTTTGGGCCTACCCAATTGGGCTTTAGTTTGTGGCTTGAGATGGGACCAAATGGACCAATAAGACACTAGCTCCAATGGGCCTTGGGCTTTTTCGTCAACTCTTGACAAGTCCAAAGTTACCATTAATTATATTCAATACCACTATAAGAATATAATTGCACTCTAGGCCTCATCTATAAATTATATCCCAAGACTTTATTATACATACAACCCCTTCATTAAAATATTCATAGTAATATAAAGTCATGAAATGTTGACTGCCACTTTGTAGATTACTACATCTTAATCCTTGAGTACCCGATTTAATCCTTTATGTTATTCATATATTTATGAAATCCAATTCCATAAATATATACTTTAGTAACTCCTTACTAAAGTGGTTAGGCCCAACACTCTGAATAACCAAACCCATTAAACTTATCTTAAGGGAATATTTTATATCTCCGTTAAGAGATTATGAATTCCATCTTGAGAATATATGTTCCATCAACACTAAATGCGGCTGCCTAACATACTGAGGTTTTAACCGTGACTAATAGATCTCACTTCTGATATATCAAATCAACCTACATCTCATGATCAGGTCCATTATTCTCTCAGGATTTAGAGTTGATGTAAATAGAAGTCGTGAGATTTATTATTCATTTGACAGTCGTTAGGAGAATAATAAATCTCACAGCGGTCCAGTTTAATATGTCTTAACCCTTAAAACATATCAACATACCAACTAGAAGTCTCTACTTCCATGATCAAGACAAATCATCGTAGTTGATATGTTATAGTTTTCGCAGATGAAACGCCCAATTTCATCACCAACTACGAACTAAAATTCTGAGTTTACAAAGAACTTGTGATTTATATCTTCTGTGACTAAATCACATAAATCACATACTATGCATCTCATGAACTAAGATAATGTCCCATTAGTTCATAAATAGATAGTCTCATATAATTAAACAATTTAATTATATATGACATGCCAATAAATTGGATTTTAGGGCAAAAACCCTAACACATGGTTCATCAAGATTTTGATCAAAACCAAATGACTTGATTGCTTGATCAAATCTGACGTTCCATGATCTAGATGCTTGTTTAAGTCCATAAATGGACCTTTTTAACTTGCATACCATATGCTCTTGGTTCTTTGCTATGAAACCTTCCGGTTGCATTATATAGATTTCCTCTTCAAGACTGCCATTAAGAAATCTAGTCTTAACATCCATTTGCCAAATCTCATAATCATAATGAGCAGCAATGGATAAGAGAATTCTGATAGATTTAAGCATTGCTACTAGTGAAAAGGTTTCTTCATAATTAATACCTTCTTTTTGAGTATATCCTTTCGCCACTAGCCTTACTCTAAAGGTTTCAACATTTCCATCTATCCCTCTCTTTCTCTTGTAAACCCATTTGCAACCAACAGGTTTAATGCTGTTAGGCGCCTTTACAAGATCCCAAACATGATTGGAATACATAAAATCTAATTCAGATTTCATAGCTTTGACCTAATGATGTGCATCTATATCATTCATCACCTCTTCATAAGTGTAGGGATCCGATTCAGCCTCTTCTGAGATAGCTTCATAAGTTTCTCCCAAACCTATAAATCTTATAAGAGGCCGAACAATTCTCCCACTACGACGAGGCACCTGTGTACTAGTCATCTCATGAGTAATATCTTGTGGTGTATCTAATACAGCCACATCATCCCTAGTTTCATCCATTGGTTATTTATTTACAAGTTCATTCATTTCAGCCAAAACAACTATACTTCTAGTAGTATAATCATTCATATAGTCATTTTCCAAGAATTTGGCATTTATGCTAACAAACATTTTATTATCTTTATAACTATATGAAAGTTCAAATAGCGTATAAAACACTATGATCGTTTAGACCCCAATTACAAATTACCAATTCAAGCTTAATATCAAATTATGTATGTGCAGAATATGAATATAAGCTAATAACAGAATTGATAAACAATTTAAACCAATTAAAATCATATCCACAGCAGAAATTAAGTGGCAAAGATTAAGGGAAGAGAGATGTAAACATAAGTGTTAGGTTCTAAAGGTTTAGGAATTTATGTATTTAGAACTCTAATTTGTAATGTTGGCAAACCATAATCAAAACAATGTACTTAGTCTTGTTTAGGCTTGCTCAAAGTTGATAAAATATTGTAAAGTTGGAATCGAGTGACTGCAGATGCATTGGGGCATTTCGGCCTGGCTCGATCGATCGAAGGTTAGACTCGATCGATCGAAAATCGGCCCAGATGCGTTTTCTGCAGAATTTTCAACTCAGCCCTGACTCTTTAAACGTTTGGGGTTTTATGTTTTTGCCCTAGGTATATAAGGCAAATCCTAGCCACGTTTTTAAGAGTTGCACAAGTTGTATTGTTGCTCATACATTGCGGTTTTGTGTAAATCTCTTGTGAGATCTAGAGGAGCTTTCCTTTACACAAAACTTAGGGTTTTCAAGATTGAGATTACTTCAACATCTTGATGATCAACTTGGTTGCTGCCTTTGAAGCTTAAAGAATATCAAGCGTGGGTGCTTGTAGCTGATTGAGGAATTCAAAGAAAGAAGTAGTCCGTGGACTCGGAGCTTGCGCGTCTTCGTGTCAGGAAGTTTTACTGGTGGGTAGCATTAGGAAGTCAAGCAGGGAGCTTGTAAGTCCTTTTGTAAGAACTTCAATTCTTTCTTAGTGGATTCCGTTTTGCCTTGAGGATCGGTGAGTAAAATTCTCCCCAAGTTTTTCCGTGTGGTTTCCTGGGTGATCATATCTTGTGTTCTTTTATTATTCCGCTGCTTTATATATTTTATATGCATGATATGATTTTGTGATTGTTTTAACCTAGAATTTTTTAATTTGACTAAGTAACAACTTGGCTAATTAATCTAGGCTACGCAATCTGGTTGTTTGTAAGGGGTCTTAAACCGTTCAAGTGGTATCAGAGCGGGTAGCTCTTCTGTTTGAGATTTTTATCTCTGAGCTGATCCTTGACCCCGGTTGTCATGGAGCATGGACACTCTCTGTTTGTTCCTCCTCACTTTGATGGGAACAACTATGCTTACTGGAAAGTAAGGATGAAAGCATTCCTGAAATCCATAGATGAGAGGGTTTGGAATTCCGTTGAATACGGATGGGAGAAGCCCACTACTCATGTGTGTGAGTGGCAAACTTCTGAAAAAGAAGCAGTAGGCTTCAATAGCAAAGCTATGAATGCCATCTTCAGTGCTGTTTCAATGGAGGAATTTAAGAGGATCTCTAATGTTGAGGTTGCTCATACTGCTTGGAAAATCCTCCAAATTATGCATGAAGGCACAAAGGCTGTTAAGATAAACAAATTGCAGCAATTAACTTCTAGGTTTGAAAGCATTAGAATGTCTGATGATGAAACCTTTGATGAGTTTTATGCTAAACTTAATGATATTGTTAATTCTGCTTATAATTTGGGTGAAGTCTATAATCAACCTAAAGTTGTTAGGAAGATACTTAGATCCTTAACTGAAGACTTTAGACCTAAAGTGACAGCCATTACTGAGAGTAAGGATGTTGACTCCATCCCTGTGGATGAGCTTGTAGGATCTCTGCAGTCCTATGAGTTTGACCTACCCAAAACTATCAAATCCAAATCAATGACTCTTAAGTCTGTTGATGATGTTGAGACTGGTGGATTTGATGATGAGCTCTCTCCTACAGAGATAGCTTACCTTGCCAAGAACTTTAGAAATTTCCTTAGAAACACTAATAGGAAGGCAAGGAATACCAACACTGTTGAACCTAGAAACTTTAGGAAGAATGATCCCACTAAGGTTAATAATTTTGAAAAACCTAGAGAACAAGTAGGTCAATCTTCAAATAATTCTTTGGGTCCTCAGTGTTTTGGTTGTCAAGGGTATGGTCATGTCAAATCTGAATGTCCTACTTTCTTGAAAAATAAGGGTAAAGCTATGGTTGTAACCCTTAGTGATAATGAGGTTTCTGATGATGAGTCCGGTTGTGACGAGGATGGAAATTTCATTGCTTTCACTGCTACTGCTGTAGTCAATGAAAGCATATCTGCTGAGGAGAACCCTGCTGATGGGGAACTCTCTGAAGATGCAGATCTTCAAGAGGCCTACAACAAACTTTGCAAAATTGCTGCAAAGGATGCTATGAAAGTTGATCTAGGCCTGAAGAAAATTGATGCTCTTAAGCTTGAAAAGAAGAATTTGCTTGTCAAACTTTTTGATGCTAATGATCTTTTGAACAATGTTAAATCTGAGAACATGCTTTTCCTTGATAAAATTAAATCTTTGGAACATAATTTATCTGTTGCTAGATCTGCTAGTGCTAAACTAGATCTGCTAGTGCTAAACTTGATCACATGTTGAATGTTCAAAAGTATCCTTTTGATAAATCTGGATTAGGATATGTTGAAAGCATCTTTGATTCTGGACTGGATTCTGGACCACACTCCACGAATTTTGTTCCTTCTTCTTCTTCTTCTGAACCTCTCATCAGTAAGGCTGTGAGTGAAACCATTAAACCCCCTGTGAGTGAGGTTGTTAAACCTATAGAAGTTTCACCACCTAAGAAGATTAGGGTAGGCTTAAGAGAATCTAAACCTAAGGAGCCTACCAAATCTAAGGACAAGATGCATGGTAAACCCGCTTGGGTTTGTCATTATTGTGGTAAGACTGGACATATCCGTCCTAACTGTTACAAGCTTCAAGCTGATAAGAGAGCAAACAGACCAAAAGTGCCTGTGCCTCAAGCACAAGATCCTTTGGCACTAATTGGTGAATTGATAAAGGCGTTAAACCTTTATTCCAATTCTGGAGTTAGGAATCACTCTAATGTGAATAAGAACTCCAATGCTCGGGGTGCATCCAAAAAGTTTTGGATACAAAAGACTCGAACTAACTGAGTCTTTCTGACATGGTCCTTGTGCTTCATTGCTCTATTCTGTTGTGACCATTGTTCTTTGGGTTTTGTTTTTTTTTTTTTGTTCTAGGACTTGCATTGCATTACATACATGCATTTCATTCTAGGATTTATTTGTTTTCTCTTTTAATAATAATAATAAAAAATAAAAAAAAGGAGAAAGCAAAATCTATGTTGGACACTATTTTTTTCTTGATTTTTGAAAACAAGGTTGGTCAATCTTTTTACACATGTCATGTCTTGTGTACCTTGTTTAACCTTGATGAGCTTATTTACTGCACTTGACTAGTTGAAACTTTGTCGTGCATGTTGTGTGGGAAAGATGCGTGTGGTTTTTAATCACTTTGCCTTAATCATGAAGTCACTTGTTCTTTGATTGTCGGACTTGATCCTTTTGAGAAAGGCATAAATAACCATCTCACCACTATTCTCTAGCCAATCATGAACACCTTAGTGCATATCATAAGATTTTGTGCTCGAGAAAGTGTAGCACATGCACAAAAAGAACATAAGGTGTAGCCTCAAAATTAAATTAAAACTGGTGTGTACTATTAGGCTTAATGCCAATTCACTTAATTCAAACCGGTGTGTACTATTAGGCTGAATGCCAATGCATATATAAATAAGAGGCAAAAATGCAAGAAACTTACATGATTGCAAGCTTTTGATCTAGGAGATGTGGGAGTTATAGGATGTAACTCTTTAGGTGATAGTCTCTTTTAAATTCTATGTGATGAATTGTGTAGACTTTGTGTTTGATTGCTATTCACATATCACCTTACATGTATCTCAAGTTTTTGCTAGTTTCACACACTACACAAGTTACTCTTTGTTAAACTCTGTACATGCTAGTGTGTGTATTTTTGGTCTGACCAACCAAGTTTGAAAATATCTTGAGATTTGTGCACAACATATTTGTTGCTTGAGAAAATTGAATGGGAGGATGATTAAAACTTGTTTGTTTTTGAGAAAATTGGGTTTAAAAATTTGGGTTTTTGAAAGAGCATTCCATCTCATACTCATGCATTTTAATTTCATTGTTCAAATGCTTTGAGGAGTTGTTTTCAAAATTAGGTTTGTATTTTTCAAAACTGTGATTTTTCTAAAAATTTTAGTGAGCCTCTGCCCATTTCGATTGATCCAGTGTGTTTTTTGATCGATCGAAAAAGTGTCCCAGATTGTTCTAAAATGACTGTCACATTCGATCGATCGAATGTAATTTTCGATCGATCGAAGATCGTGGAGAAGCTTTTTTAAAAAGTTGAAATCTGACTTTTTCAACTCACTTTTCAAACTTTTCAAAACTTTCTTTTTCTCTCTCCGACGAGGCAAGCTCAATAGTTCCAATTTTTTGTCATTTTCCTCTGGATTTTTTGCAAGAAATCTCTCTCCTCAAGCCGGTAAGTCTGTTTTGTCCTTCCTTTTTGAGTTTATTTCCTTATTTCATGCATTTTTCATGCATTTTAAGGGTGTTTTTCGGAACTTTCTCTATTTGGGATTTGTGATGATTCAGACCTAATTGTGTGAAATTGATCAATGGGTTTTTGTGGGGACACACTATGAACATGTTCTTAATAGTTTAATTTGATCAATTTTGAGTTTTGTGAACAATTGAAAATTCTAGGGTTTATGTTTGGTCCAAATTGGGGCTTTATGAAATTGAGTTAAATTTGATGTAATTGACTTTGTGTATTGATGTAATTAGGCATTATAATCATTGTATTGTGTATTGTAATGCTTAATTCATCAATTTGGTGCAAAATTTTTCAAGTGGTTTTCAAATTTTTAGGGTTTTTGTTAAGAAACTCTATGTTCAAGCCAATTTTGTGAAATTGAACTTAATTTGACCTTGGTTACTGCGTTAGTTCATGCATCATAACATTGTTATTGTTCATGCATCATATAGACTTTTATTCTATTATGTTTTTTGTGCTAACTTGCAGTCTGCCCTTGGTTTTGTTTTTGTTCTTGTTGTTTTTCTCTTTGTGTCTCTGTCCTTTCCTTAGCACCATGCCTAGGAAGAATAGAGCCAGTAGGACTATTCCCTCTCCTTCTCCACCCCCACCTTCCTTTGACCGAGAGAGGTTCCCTAGTGAGAAAAAACAAGAGATTTTTGAGACTCTAAACCTTAAGAGAAAAGTTTGGGCTGAGCGTTCTGTCATGCTAGATGAGCTTGATCCTGCCATTAGGGCAAATTTTGAGCGTAGGGGATGGTTGCCTTTGTTAGCTGTGTTTGATCCTCCACCTCCGGCTACCTTGATTAGAGAGTTCTTCTCGAACATCTCTATCCACATCTATGATTTCAACACTCTAGTTAGGAGTTGGATACGAGGTGTAGAGTACTCCATTACTCCTCAGGTAGTGGCTGATGCTCTTGGGGTACCGTTGGTTCGGCATCTTGTCTATCCCTATGATGAGTCACCAGAGTTGAGTGATGTCATGTCTTACATTACTGGGTTATCTATCCAGTGGGGTTCTGATCCTAGGATCACCATCGCTGAGCTTCCTGAGATTGTCTATCTCTTCTTTAGGATAGCCTGTCACTCTCTCTGGCCCATTTCTCATCTGCACATCATTCCTCTTGAGAGGTGTGTATTTTTGTATGCTCTAGTGACTGATGCTCCTATTAGTTTTCCTCATCTTTTTCTTCGTTCTTTGAACGAAGTTTATAAGAGTTCATCTACAGCTCATGCTCTTGTTCATCCTATCTTCATTCATAGGATTTTACTTTATCTTGGTTTAGAGGATTTCCCTGCTTCTGAGCCTGTTCATGTAATAGCTCCCATAGGTGCGTCTTTTCTTAGACAAAGGGCCACTCATCTTCTAGCTGGTTCTAAACACCCTAGGTCTGAGCCATCTAGTAGCGCTCCTCCTCCTCCATCTTCTACAGGTCTTGCTGGTGAGGATATTCCTGATCCTGATGTGGCTGCTGCTGCTGTTCCTCCACCTCCTTCGGATGACTTTGATGTTCGTCGTACCCTGGAGACTGTCATGACCGT
The DNA here is from genome assembly GCA_023736055.1 of Quercus glauca. Taxonomy (NCBI): domain Eukaryota; kingdom Viridiplantae; phylum Streptophyta; class Magnoliopsida; order Fagales; family Fagaceae; genus Quercus; species Quercus glauca. The sequence goes on along the minus strand of CM043318.1, from coordinate 28,738,416 downwards.
TCAGGCGGCTCATGGTCAGATTTTGGTGGATTTGCTTGATGAGATGCGAGCTCTGCGAGCCGACCTTGCGCGTCTTCATTCACCCTCACCACCTCCTTTTGATGGCGACTTTTGATTGCCCTTTGGCATTCCGTCACAAAAAGGGGGAGTAGAGTTTTGACTTGTAGAGGAGTTAGGGGGAGATTTTTTTTGTTAGCAGGAGATTTTTTTTTTTTGTTTGTGGAGTTTATTAGATTGTATCTAGGTGCTTCACTTTGTATATCAGTTTTGGGGATATTCATGTTAGGGGGAGTAACACTGATTGATATATTGATATACATTTCTTTATTTGATTCTTGTTGTCTTATGATTCACTGCTTATTGATTTATATTTATGAGTTGATTCATTAATATATATCTTTATTTTGTGTTGTGTGAATCTTACAAGAATGTTATACCTGTTTATATACTATTTTCTGTCACACATGCGTTTATGCGTTTGTTGAGTATTTCAGGAATATACAAGTTGATTCAACAAAGCTGCTGTCTACACTTGCAACCGATGGATAGTAGTTAGGGTTGAATTTGAGTTTATGAGCATTATTTTGTAAATGGCTTTTTACTTATAAACTTTGAGCTTTTAATTTGTGTTTTGTCACGGATTGCTAAAGGGGGAGTTTGTTAGGTTCTAAAGGTTTAGGAATTTATGTATTTAGAACTCTAATTTGTAATGTTGGCAAACCATGATCAAAACAATGTACTTAGTCTTGTTAAGGCTTGCTCAAAGTTGATAAAATATTGTAAAGTTGGAATAGAGTGACTGCAGATGCATTGGGGCATTTCGGCCTGGCTCGATCAATCGAAGGTTAGACTCGATCGATCGAAAATCGGCCCAGATGCGTTTTCTGCAGAATTTCCAACTCAGCCCTAACTCTTTAAACGTTTGGGATTTTATGTTTTTGCCCTAGGTATATAAGGCAAACCCTAGCCACATTTTTAAGAGTTGCACAAGTTGTATTGTTGCTCATACATTGCGGTTTTGTGTAAATCTCTTGTGAGATCTAGAGGAGCTTTTCTTTACACAAAGCTTAGGGTTTTATGTAAGTCCTTTTGTAAGAACTTCAATTCTTTCTTAGTGGATTCCGTTTTGCCTTGAGGATCGGTGGGTAAAATCCTCCCCAGGTTTTTCCGTGTGGTTTCCTGGGTGATCATATCTTGTGTTATTTTATTATTCTACTGCTTTATATATTTTATATGCATGATATGATTTTGTGATTGTTTTAACCTAGAATTTTTTAATTTGACTAAGTAACAACTTGGCTAATTAATCTAGGCTACGCAATCTGGTTGTTTGTAAGGGGTCTTAAACCGTTCAATAAGGACAACACTCGATGTGTTATCAAAGAGGAAACCGAAACCCTCGGCGTAAAACCTCTCCGCCGCCCTCCAAGCGGTCAATAATCCACTAGAAAATGTAGTTGGGATACATGAACAGCAATAGACCCTCCAAGCTTAATCTACCCAGTGTACCTAAGCCCTCAAAGCTTCTTGCTCCAATTAGGTTACGCTGAACCTTTGTCTTTTCTAACTTACCGAATTCCGCTATAGCCATAGCATCAACCAGTATGAATTGGTCCCTTCCTAATTAGTTCCCAAAGCACCAAAAAGCCTTCTTACAAATGTGGGTATGGTGAGAAAATGATTTGGCTAAGAACCTCTCAAGGATGTAATAATGGAGAGGGTGAGAGTAAAGGAATTTAAAGAGTCTCTATGTGAAGATTGTGGATGAGTCAATCTTGTTTTTCTCTAGAGTTTCTCTCTCAAAATTCTCTTTGGAAGCTCTCTACATTTCGTGGGTATAAGGGTCTATATATAGTGGTGTATGTTTGGAATGCGAAGAGTTATTTTTTTCTAAAACATAGCTGGTTGGCGACTTGGCCTCGCGACTTGACTAAGTCGCGAGTTCAAGCCGCTAGCTAACTGAATGGTCAGTCTAGACTTTTTGTCCTATAGTGCTATAGCTGGCAAATGGTTCAGCTTCTCTGCATGCTTCACTCGTGTGAATCTTCTGGTGTGTTGCAAGCTGTGAGTCAGCCGCGAGATCCAGCCGCGAGTCTCTGCTTTACTGTACAATCTTGAGCATTTCTTCACATTTTCTCACATACTACCCTTACATAATTCCCACATAAATACAGGATTTCTAAATGCTAAATTACAAGCAAATTTGGCACGAAATAAAGCCAACAAGATGTTGATTAAATTCAACCTTACAATCTCCCCCTTTGACTATTCCGTGACAAAACCCTACAACAAACTCTAGACTTAACGCGTGAGTTAGGAACAGTTGAACAAAACTCACTCACACCTAACTCTAGAATCTGTGAAGCTCTTGAACCATAAGAACAAGTATCTCCTAAAACATAATAAAATAGTATGATCATTGTATGCAGAAAACTTGTAATGCATATAGAGTGAGCACAATGAGATCAAGCAAAATGGAAATAAGCAATAAACCAAGGCTTGACCAAAAAATGAACAATCATTATAAATAGTGATCACAATGCTCATTCACACATAGAACGAACATCTGGACATGCAAGCTAAGAAGCTCATTTGCAAAGTATCATTTGCATGTCTAACACTCAACCAATGCAACAACACTAGGTAATTGCATTAAGGATATAAAAATTGAACAAAGGGCACAAGAGTGATATACTTAAAGTAGTGCATAGTATAACAACAAGTACAAAGGCTATAAAGCGTGGGTAAAAAACCTTAAAAGCTTACAAAAGCAAAAGGTACAAAATATAAAGTATTTTAAATAAACTAAAAGTGCTTAAAGTTTCTCCCTTTCAAAATGATGAGAAGCTATGATGTGCTTGGAACATATATGCCTGTAACCTGAAACACTTACACAAAACACATTAGACCCTCAAGATAAAGCAAGTCATAAAAGGACAAGTATAATGTAACAAGTAAATTGCGATCTAGTAAACATGAAGTGAAACATGTGAACAACTTGATCATAAACCATACCAAATTTTTTTTTCTTATTAACATAGTGTCTTCTCCCCCTTGATATATTCATCTCCTCTATGGAATATATCTTCCCTTACAAATGTGCACGAGAAATAGAATTTCTCCCCCTAAGAATGTGCACAAAAGTCATATAGAAATGACAAAAAATTTCCGGTATACTTTCTAGAGTATTCTCTCCCCTTTTTGTTAGGAATAGACAAAGGGTCAAGCAGAAACGAGGGCAAGAGAGGAAGGTATGAACAATGATAATGATGCATGAGGGGTGTGAGATGAAAGAAAAAAAGAAGCTCAAACCTAAGACAAAACAGAATGCTACAAAGCATAAGGTAAGCATGACATGCTAGGATGAAGAAACAAGGTATAGACCAATGCATGACAAGGGTAGCAAGGTGTGCGCAAGAGGTGGCAAAGTGTAATGCATGACCAATGCAGAAAAAATGCACATGTGGGGCAAGGTGTGTTAAATACACAACCAATGAACCAAACATGTTCCTAATGAGGAAACATGAAAAACCCCAAAGTTTGATACTCATTGGAGTCCAAACAAGCGAGAAAATGCCTAGGAGACATTTTATCAAACATCTAGCATGCACATTATGAACAACAATGTGAAACAATACATGAACATCATGAAATCCACCATTAATATATGCTCTTTTTGCCATAAGGGACCAACATCCAAAGCAAATCATCAAAAGAAACCAATCCCATACAAAAATTTGACAAAAATAAAGTTTCCCCAACCCCTATGATGAAAATCCCAACCAAGACACAAAACTCACCAAAACATAATCTATGGATCCAAATCAATGAAAATAGTTTAAAATAACCTTAGAGATGTTAATGGAATGAAAAGCCATTCAAATTGATTGGGTTTTGATGTAAAAATATTGAAAGAGGGGTTTAAAAGAGGATGGGAGAGGTTAAAAACAGGTTTCCCACGAAAAGCCTTTTTAAAAAGCTGATTTTGGGCCTTTTGCGACTAGTGAATCGCGAGCTGAGTCGCGAGTTGTTGGGAAATTTAGACCCTGGTTGATAGAATTAACAAGTTTTAAATCCAAGTTATTAATTAGATTTATTATGAATAAAACTTATTAAAACAAACAAACATCAATATCATGTCAAAATAATATGTAGCGGAAAAGTAAATAAGACAAGATATGATGACCTAAGAAAACCAATGAAACCAACCAGTTTCACAGTAAAAAACCTGGGGGGAAACCTTCCCGAAAAGCAATCCACTATAGTAAAGAGAAGTTTCAGATCTAGTAAAAGAATTTTGTCCTTAGACTCTACAATCCCTGTAGATGAACTCATAGCGAAAACCTTCTACCGCTTCAGAACCTCTGAACTCTTCAATATATGAATGCCACCCTTTGATGATGCACGAATCCTGGTACGTGACTAACCAATTGCGTGGATCCCAGTACGCAACTTCAATCACCAACTAAAAGAAGATGTTGACTGCAAAGTTCTTCACTTCATCAAGAATGAAGATCAAGAAGCACTTGGTTACAAAACCCTAAGGCGCAAAGACGCAGTAGCTTCTTTCAGAGAGAATAAGGCATCGGTCACTTTTTGCTTATGTTCTCCTTGTATTCTCTCATGTGACGGCCTCTAAAATAAGCCTTATATAGGTATAGGGTTGTGAGAAAAGAAACCCTACACAAATACATAAGCCTGGCCTAAAAATCAGATTTGAAAATCTGAATTCCAGTAACCTCGATAGATACCTCGATCGATCGGGAGGTGTCAAGATTTATTGTCAAAGGATTAGCCAATTACATCAAAGAATGACATATATTCTTAACAAGTGAAACACATATGTCCTTAACAATCTCCCCATTTGGCAATCTATGACAAAACCACAACAAACAAATGAGCATATGAGAGAAGTCATAAATTACTCAACTCATATTCACTTGTTGAATACAATAAAATCTATCATAACATAAACTCTTGAAAAACTTTACAAGAAGAGAGTTTATGGCAAATAGACTTTGACAACCTGTATTTCTGAAACACTTTAAACAAAACGCATCAAGGCATCTTAGTATGAGACAGAAATTATAGATTACACACAAACAAGAATCATGTGTATGGAGATAAAAAAGAAACAACACATGTAAATGTAGGTGAAAGAAGACATACACTAGCATATAAAGAAGATAAGCACAATGTATGTAAACATGGTCACAAGACCCAAGGTACAAGAAGAAGAAGGTAAACGCTCCCCCTAACAGGATGAAACACATCTCCCCCTTACAGAGGCATGTATTTCTCCCCCTAACATGTAGAAACCACAAAGTCTCCACAATTTCTCCTCCTTTTTGTCATGATTGACAAAGGGTACAAGAAGCTAGAAAGCTTTACCCGAGAAACATAAAGATGATCAAGGATGATCAAGGGGGCACAAGAAATCCATATAAATGCATGAATGTAATGAAACAAGATGCTATGGATGACAAAAGAAAGATGCAAAACACACACACACACTAAACAAGTCTAACCAATTTTATATTTCAAAAACAAGTCATGACAGTTTAGTAAGCATACATAAGCACATGTAAACTTAGTGATGGCCAAATCACATTGTACCTGCACATGTATCAAGAGTAGCAAAGAATATTGCGTGTCATGTGTGAAAAATATCGCAAGATTGCATAAGTGTATACATGTTATGACGATTTGAGATATAAGAAAATCACTTTAACTCACACACAATCATAACTGTTTGATGGGGATTATCACCTTCGAGGTACATCCTATAACTCCCACATCTCCTAGAATACACGCTTGCAATCATATTTAAAGTATTTTTGATCTTTTTGCTTTTTATTTTCTTTGCATATTTTCTTTTTAAGCATATCATGCATGGGCATATAAGAGAGAGAAAAGAAATACCCATTGATATTTGACATTCCAATTTTGCTATGCCGAAGCACACAAATTTCATTGACATCACACTTTTGCTATGCTGAAGCATACAGATATCATTAATGATTGGCGGGTAATAGTGGTGAGATGGTTATTTATGTCTTTCTCTTAGGATTTTCTAGTCCTACCCGTCAAAAAGAGTGATACGAGTGTTAAGTACAAGAGATAACTTAATCTTACTCATCACAAACAAGAGCCACAAAGCTCACTTGCTTAGTTGTGCATATAGATGCTCATCTAAGTTACAAAAGATACAAAGTTTAGAAAATTTTGTTTCAATGGCCATCTAAGGTACACAAGTACCAATGTACACAAAACACACACTGTTTTTGTATATTTCTGATTTTTCAATTTTTTTTTTATTTATTTTGAAAAACAACCAAAATAAAGACTAACAACATGAGAGCAGAATGAAAAGTGCATATGTATGAAGGCATGATAGAAAAATGCAGATGCATGAAAGCATAATTCCAAAAACAGATAAGAAATCAAACAACGAAAGTCCTACTTTAGATAGAAAGAATTAAAGCAGAGGACACACAGAAAAGACACTTAAGTCTTAGGCTCCTTTCTCACCCACACAGCACGAGTCTTTGGCCGTGAAGATGAAAAGGCACATGTCCTAGTATGTCTACTAAAGGACATAGAATAATTAATATTTTTCTGAAATTGAGTTAAAAAGCTCAAAGCTTTTAATAGCTCTCCAAACAAAGGTGTAGGTCCTTGAGAGGAAACCTGTGACCTTTTGGACAATTGCTTATGAGGATACAACTTAAAGCAATTAGGACGAATATGTCCAGCAACACCACAGTGGTGACTAACATGAGATCTAACAAAGGATTTAGACTTAGCCAAAACAGTTTTGGATTTCATACCTTTATTACCTTTCTCAGATTGGGGCACAAAGACAATCCTTGATCCAGAAGCCGTGGAAGAGGAGGGGCCGGAGGAGACAGCATATCCTAAGCCAGTCTTGTTAGAACTAGGCTTTTGAGCACTCAATACCTCATCAGATTTTATGAGTTCAGTGCATAGCTTATTATAGGCTTCTTGAAGGGTCATCTTTTTATGTACTTCATCATTAGAAGAATCCTCATTGTCACTAGCACTCTCCACAATCATCTTATCGGTAAAGGCAACAAAGGCCATAACGTGACGACATTCATCCACATACTCATCAGAAGAGTCATCCTCAGTATTACTCCAGGTAGCAACCAACCCTTTATCTTTAGACTCCTTGGTCTTTTCCTTCATGAGGTAGTTTGGCCACTCTATCCTCATATGACCAAAACCTTTGCACTCATGGCATTGGATGAGGGGTTTCTTATTCTTGCCCTTTTTAGAGGGTTGAGATTTCCTAGGAGGTTTGCCCTTATCCTTTTTCCTAAATTGAAGAAGCTTGATAATCTCATCAGTTATGAAAGTTAAATCCTCATCCTCATCTTCACTTTCAACTTCATCTTCAGAGTCCTCAATCTCTTCCTCTATACCCTTGAGAGCCAAGTTTCATCTTCACTTTCCACCTTTTCCCATTGAACCTAATCCCATCCCATAGGTTTGAAGATTCCCTACAAGCTCAGTCAAAGGAATTTGATCAATGTCCTTTACTTCTTTAATGGCAGTGATCTTGGCATGGAATCTTTCAGGTAAGGATCTAAGGATTTTCCTAACAATTTTGGATTCCGCAATAGATTCTCCAAGATTGAAAGCAGAATTCACAATATCCTTGAATTTAGCATAGAACTCATCAAAGGTCTCATCCTCCTCCATCCTTATTTCTTCAAAACTGCTAGTGAGTTATTGAAACTTCACAGTCTTTATTGCCTTGGTACCTTCATAGGTGTTCTCAAGAATGGTCCATGCTTCCTTGGCAACTTCTGTGGATGATATTTTCTTGAATTCTTCATTGGTCACCCCATAAAATAAAGTATTCAAGGCCCTACTGTTGAAATTTGCCGCTATGATTATTGCATCATCCCAATCCACTAGTGCTTCCTTTGACTTAATCCAGCCAACTTCAACAGCTTGCCATACCTGTTCACCTAGAGCCTGCAAAAAAACTTTCATACAAACTTTCCAGTATGCATAATTAGTTTCATCAAATAAAGGAGGTATAAATAAAGATTGTCCATTATCCATGACAACAGGGCTCAATGGATCACACTCAAGAAATTAATCCAATCAGAGTGAACCCGCTCTGATACCACTTGTTGGAAAATTTAAACCCCGGTTGATAGAATTAACAAGTTTTAAATCCAAGTTGTTAATTAGATTTATTATGAATAAAACTTATTAAAACAAACAAACATCAATATCGTGTCAAAATAATATGCGGCGGAAAAGTAAATAAGACAAGATATGATGACCCAGAAAAACCAATGAAACCAACCAGTTTCACAGTAAAAAACTTGGGAGGAAACCTTCCCAAAAAGTAATCCACTATAGTAAAGAAAAGTTTCAGATCTAGTACAAAACCTTTGTCCCTAGACTCTACAATCCCCGTAGATGAACTCGCAGCAGAAATCTTCTATCGCTTCAGAACCTCTAAACTCTTCAATATATGAATGCCACCCTTTGATGATGCACGAATCCCAGTACGTGACTAACCAATTGCGCGGATCCCAGTACGCGACTTCAATCACCAACTAGAAGAAGATGTTGGCTGCAAAGTTCTTTACTTCATCAAGAATGAAGATCAAGAAGCACTTGGTTACAAAACCCTAAGGCGCAAAGACGCAGTAGCTTCTTTTAGAGAGAATAAGGCATCGGTCACTTTTTGCTTATGTTCTCCTTGTATTCTCTCATGTGACGGCCTCTAAAATAAGCCTTATATAGGTCTAGGGTTATGAGAAAAGAAACCCTACACAAATACATAAGCCTGGCCCAAAAATCAGATCTGAAAATCTGAATTCCCGTAACCTCATAGATACTTCGATTGATCGGGAGGTGTCGAGATTTATTAAACCTTGATAGATAGCTAGGTGTTGAGGAGACAGAAGATTTCTCGATCAATCCACCAACTGTCGAGAAGGTGTCGAGATTGCGATAAGAAAACACCCTAAGAACTCGATAAATAGCCAGCTATCGAGAAGGTGTCGAGCAGGTGTCGAGCTATCTGTCCACAGGTGTCGAGCTATCTGTCCAGCTTTATTGAACACCTTTTTTTCACTTGTTTCTTGGTCCAATCTTCATGACTTTAATACTAGACTTGGACAACATGTTCCTTGAAGTATTAAACACATCCTAGATCTACCCAAATACAAATAAAGTGCGTTTTGTCAAAGGATTAGCTAATTACATAAAATATGTCCTTAACACGAGTTAGTTGCAAAACCATTCTGTGTAAACTCGCTACTGGAGCTCGCGGCTTGCAAGTGGCCAAAACGAGTAGCCAAAACTTGCTACTGGGACTCGCGGGTTGCAAGTCGCCAGAATGAGTAGCCAAAAATTGTGACACTTGTTTTTCAACACAGAACATGTTTAAACAATAAAAAACAAAGTAAGCACTAAACATGAACATAAAGAATGATAAAAATTACTTCCAAAAACGTATAAAATGATCAAAAATCTTTTTGGATTGATCCATATACAGTTGAGCACACATACATCACATTTAAACAAGTACAATCGAACAAATGAATAAGGCATTCATTGAACATTAGGCATGTGTGTATCAAGTGTGGAATAGTCCTTAGTCTAGAGTGAAACTTCAATGATCAATTCAATCAAGTCATACACAACTAGTACTAAGCCAAGTGGTCTATCTCATTTATAGAAATGAACATATATGACTCCGTACAAGAAAATGATTATATATCTTTGAAACTTTTCATTTGGCTTCTTTACAATTCATAAAATTTGATCATTTTTTATCTTTACATCTCTTTTTGAGATTGATGCTTGAAATTTTTGATATTTTAATTTGATGAACAAGCTTTTGGCTTTTTGGGCATCATACATTTTCATTAACAAGTCGCTTTCCCTTTTTCCTAGTCAAATACTAGTATGAGCGATAGCTTTTACAACTCATTATCTCTTTTCAGTTTGAGATTTACATTTGTTGAGCTCTTTAAGCAAAAACAATAAAAAGTGTGGGAAGATATATAGGCACAAGTCTATGCATGTATCTAAACCAACATGACTATTGATTAATCATTCACGACAAGCTTGGAGATCGATTTACAGCAATCACACAAAGATGTCAGGATTTTTCCCACAAAGATATAATTGCATAAAGAACAAATTAAGCTCGTAAATGCATAAAGCCATTTGTACGTAGGTACAGGGCAAAACTCACATGTGATATGTGCTCAAACATATACGATCAAACTTTTTGATTTTTCACTTTTTATGTGGTTTTGGATTTTTACTTACACAAAACTAAAACATAAAAGTAAGATCAAAACAAAAGCAATGCATACAAATAAATGCAAAATGCACAAATGCATGAAGATATGATATTTAATGCATGAGAGGTCCTACAAAGATTGAAAGAATTAGATCAAGGACCAAAAGAGTGAAAGCTTAACCATAGGAACCCTTCCTCATCCAAACGGAACGATTGTTTGGAATGAATGTCTCAAGAGAAGTAAGATAAAGGTTGGAAGAATGAAAACAAGAGATGCACATAATCAAGGAGTTAAGAGCATTAAACACTTTCTTTAACAACATGCTATTTTCACTCAAATCCAGTTTACCCTTTTTAGCACATCTTCCAAGAAGCTCAAGTTTCTCTTTTCTTTTGATTCTTTTAAAAGCATGAAACTTAGAGCATTGAGGTCTTATATAACCAAAGGCACCACAATGGTGACAAACAATGTGTTTAGGTCTACTAGGTTTTTTGGGAAGGAATCTAGCAACATGGTTTTGTTCTCTCTTCAACTTATGACATTGAGGTCTTATATGACCAATCACACCACAATGGTGGCAAGTTGGAACAAACTTAGATCCATCCAAAGCCTTAGGTTGAGATCTAAACGGAGGCTTTGGCTTAATAGCCTTTCTCTCCACATTTTGATTTCTTTTATGTGAAGGAATGTACACCAATTTGTCCTTTGAGATAGAACACACAATAGGCACAAAATCGGGTACCACAGCATGATTGCAACAAATATTTTCATCATTTTTAGCAATAGGTTCAGCAATCAAACACTTGGCATGCATCTTAAGAGATTCATTTTCACATTTTAGCTCATCAACAAGTTTATTAGACAAAACAAGTTTAGCGTCCAAGTCCTTATTCAAACATTCAAACTCCTTCTGCTTTCAAGATAATTTTCAGCAAGATTCTTATATTTCTCAACCAATTTGTTGGATTCATTGAGTTTAGCAATTAAATCATCATTTTCACAAAATAACTTGCTCAAATTCTTTTGAAATTTCTTAGCATTTTTCTTCGAGAGTTTGATGTTAGGAATATCAACATCCAAAGATTCATGTAACATAGCATCACAATCATGAGGATTATCACTCATAGAGGCATTTTCACAAACACGTGACATATTACATTTATCATCAACCAAATCATACAAAAAGGCATACAAAGCACTATCCATGGCAAATAAACACAAGGGGTCAAGGATCACACTTAGGTATTTAAATCAAAACAAGTGTACTCGCTTTGATACCAATTGAAAGTTCAAATAGCATATAAAACCCTATGAATGTTTAGACCCCAAATTGTAAATTACCAATTCAAGCTTAATATTAAACTATGTATGTGCGGAAAATGAATATAAGCTAATAACAGAATTGATAAACAATCTAAACTAATTAAAATCACATCCACAACATAAATTAAATGGCAAAAATTAAGGGAAGAGAAATGCAAACATAAGGACAACACTCTATGTGTTATCGAAGAGGAAACCGAAACCCTCAGCATAAAACCTCTCCGTTGCCTTCCAAGCGGTCAATAATCCACTGGAAAATATAGTTGTGATACATGAACAGCAATAGACCCTCCAAGCCTAATCTACTCAGTGTACCTAAGCCCTCCAAGCTTCTTGCTCCAACGAGGTTACGCCGAACATTTGTCTTTTCTAGCTTATCGGATTCCGCGATAGTCATAGCATCAACCAATATGAATTGGTCCCTTCCGAACTACTTCTTAAAGCACCAAAAAGCCTTCTCACAGATGTAGGTATGGTGAGAAAATGATTTGGCTAAGAACCTCTCAAGGATGTAACAATGGAGAGGGTGAGAGTAGACGAATTTGGAGAGTCTCTATTTGAAGATTGTGGATGAGTCAATCTTGTTTTTCTCTAGGGTTTTGTCTCTCAAAATTCTCTCTGGAAGCTCTCTACATTTCGTGGGTATAAGGGTCTATATATCGTGGTGTGTGTTTGGAATGCAAAGAGTCATTTTTTTCCAAAATAGAGCTGGCTGGCGACATGGCCTCACGACTTGACTAAGTTGCGAGTTCAAGCTGCGAGCTAACTAAATGGCCAGTCTGGACTTTTTGTCCTATAACACCACAGCTGACAGATGGTTCAACTTTTCTACGTGCTTCACTTGTGTGCATCTTCTAGCGGGTTGCAAGCTGCGAGTCACCCGCGAGATCCAGCCGCGAGTCCCTACTTCACTGCACAATCTTAAGCATTTCTTCACACTTTCTCACACACTATCCTTACATGATTCCCACCTAAATATAGGGTTTCTAAATGCTGAATTACAAGCAAATTTGGCACGGAATAAAGCCAACAAGATGGTTGATTAAATTCAACCTTACACTATAGAATAAACCTCCAAAAGTTCCTTTTGGATACCCTACAAAGAAAACCACTTCTGTTTTAGACTGTAACTTGTTAGACTTTCCTTTTAACACATGTGCTGGACAACCCCAAATATGGAGATGTCTCATACTAGGCTTATGCCTATTCCATAACTCCACAGGTGTTTTAGGAATAGACTTCGAAGGTACTAAATTCAAAAGATACATTGCAGTATTTAAGGCATATCCCCAAAAAGAAATAGGTAGAGTCGAATAACTCATCATGGACCTAACCATATCTAAAAGAGTCCTATTCCTTCTTTCTGCTACACCATTTTGTTGTGGAGTTTCAGGTGCAGTCAATTGAGATACAATCCCATTTTCAGTTAAATAATCCTTAAAATCCCAAAGAAGGTATTCGCCACCATGATCAAATCGAATGGCCTCTATGCGTTTGCCTAATTGCTTCTCAACTTCAGCCCTAAACTCTTTGAACTTTTCAAAGGCTTCGGACTCCCGTTTCATTAGGTACACATAACCAAATCTAGAGTAATCATCAGTAAAAGTAATGAAATACTCATAGCCACCTCTTGCCTGGATTAACATAGGACCACATACATCTGAATGAACTAATTCAAGCAACTCTTGGGCTTTTCTACCTTTTGCATTAAAAGGTTGTTTGGTCATTTTGCCCTCCAAACAAGACTCACAAACTGGAAATTCATCAAAGTCCAATGGCTCTAAGAGTCCATCTTTGATCAGTCTTTGAATTTTTTTTGGATGAATATAACCTAAACGCAAGTGCCAAAGATATGCATCATTAGTAGAAGGAAACTTTCTCTTTAATGATTTTACATAAGAGTCATTATCTAATTCAGAATTATATAATTCATGCTTATCAAGAGTTAAAATATAAAGACCATACACAATATTGCCAAAACAGATAAACATTTTACCCTTCTTTATTACAACATTGTCTTTGAGGATAACACAATTTCCATGTTTACCCAAATAAGTTGCAGAAACCAAATTCCTACAAACATTAGGTACATACAGACAGTCTTCCAATATTAAAACTCTAGACTCAAAACATAAATTATAAACACCGACAGCTACAATCGGAATCCTGCTCCCATCAATCAAAGTAAGAAACAATTTTCCTTCATTAAGTTTTCTGTTCTTCTGGAACCCCTGCAAAGAATTGCAGATATGATTAGTACAACTTGAATCCACACACCAGGAATCTGTGGGATTTTATACCAAACATATTTCAAAGAGGAATGAACTATTCATATCCTTTTTATTGGCAGCCTTGAATTTTGGACAATTCCTCTTCCAATGTCCTTATTATAGTTAAGTTTAAATTCCTTGAATGATTCTGGTAGTGACTGGAGTATCATATTCACTTAGGATTCTCCATCAATATTGGCACCTAAAACCTCCAATGTATTCATATTAGAGATCATTGTAAGACAATGCTCCCTTACCGAACTGCCTTCAACCATTTTGGTATTATAAATTTGCCTCATGGTTTCTTGCCTTGTAGAATGGCCTTGCTCACCAAACATCTCCTTCAGACTTAGCATAATGTCCAAAGCTAGTTCTACATCCTGCATTTGATGCTGTAGAACATTTGAGATAGATGCTAGGATGTAGCACTTGGCCATCTCATTAGATTTTTTCCAACGATCATATCATTTTTTTTTCCTCAAGAGGAGCATCTAATGAAGGAAAGCTAGGACATGGTTGAGTAAGCATATATTTGTGCTCTTCAGCTGTAAGAACAATGTCCAAATTTCTTTTCCACTCAACATAGTTGGATTTATTCAGTTTGTTTTGATTAAGAATAGTAACAAGTGGGCTAAATGATGCCATGTTTAAATTTGAAAATAATAAACATGAACATAATAAGTAAACTGGACATTATCAATTTAGCATATAAACATATAGTATGGAACCTTAATAAAACCATAATATAATATATGCAACGACAACCCAATCCCATATTCAATATCCCTTAGCATAAAGTGAACATTAAATACTATGATTGATTGAGAACTATTCTAATTAATAGTGCTATCATGATAACTCTTATCAAATACTAATAATATGCCGCTATACGTTTGGCCTCTAAATAATAATAGTAAGAACTCAACATAAAAGATACTATAATATCTAGTCTAGTGTATACCATTGTCTAGAATCATGTGTAGCCACATTTCATCCCCTTAACAGGCTTATTTTGTAGTACCATGATACAAAACACCCTCCGCATGGAATGCAAAGCTCGGAGCTAAGACAAGGTGTTTGATCAAACCACTATAAACCAAGAAATTCAATCTTGTAGGACCATGAAATAAATACTCTCTGCAAGTAATGCTAAGCTTGAAGCAAAGACAAAGTATATATTTCACACTACTATGAACGGATAATAAAGGTCATGAGATCCAACCCTTGTATCTCTCTCCCACTAGATGTTTTAAAAGAAGGTTTTTAATTATAAAACATGCATAATATAATTACGCATAGCCTTGCACTTTTAAAACTTGAAAACACTTAGAAAAAATCAAAATTCCCGGTTCTTGATCGATGCTCGATTGCTTCTCGATCGATCGAGCTTTTGAATTTCCAATCTTAATCGATCGAACATGTATCTCGATCAATCGATAAAAGTTCTAGCTGCTAGATCGATACTCGATCGCTTCTTGATCGATCGAGCTTCGTGAATTTTGAATTTCCAGAAATTTTAACAAGACAGTTTTTTCATTTATTTATTTTTAACGTTTTTCATGAACAAACAACCATCATATGAACATGATAGACAGAGATTGATATCAAAAATAAATTCCATTGATGCTATAGCCTTAAATTTCAATTTAACATACTTAAATTCAAATTTAAATAACATCATAATATCAATATCAGTTTTCATTAAATCATAGTTTCAACAACAATTCAGAAAATTAAATATGTATAATCTTCTAACACCACGAAACTAATATCTCTAATTCCAAAACTCACAAAACATGTTATAGAAATTCGAAATTGAAAACCTGGCTCTGATACCATTTGATGGATATATACATGTTTGTATCGCATACAAAACATACGCAACAGAAAATTAAACAAAGATTAGAAGTTCTTGGGAACGCTTTTAATCTTCACTCCAATTCCACTAACGCCGAAGAAGTGTGGTCTCTCAATCATTTATATGAGTTTGTTCTAGAGAGAATGAGAGAGTGTCTAACACTCACATACATACCATTTCATGAACTTGTTGTTCTTCAATATGACTGATTATCTAATTAGGCCAGCCTTTAGAGCCTTTCCAATTGGGCTTTAATATGTGTCTTGGAGTAGGACCAAAAGGGAACAAATAAGACACTAGCTCCAATGGGCATTGGGTTTTTCTGTCAACTCTTGACAAGTCTAAAGTTCCCATTAATTATATTTAATACCACTATATAAATATAATTGAACTTTAGGCCTTATTAATAAATTATATCCCAAGACTTTATTGTATATGTAGCCCATTCATAAAATATTTGAAGTAATACAAAATCATGAAAGTAGACTGCCACCTTGTAAATTATTACATCTTAATTCTTGAGTATCCGATTTAATCCTTTAAGTTATTCATCATATATTTATGAAATCCAATTTCATAATTATCTACTTTAGTAATTATTTACTAAAGTAGTTAAGCCTAACATTCTGAATAACAAACCCATTAAACTTATTTCAAGAGAATATTTTTTTAGCTTTGTTAAGAGACTATTAATTCCATCTTGAGAATATATGTTCCATCAACACTAAATGTGGTTGCCCAACATACTGAGGTTTTGACCGTAACTTTAGATCTCACTCCTGATATATCAAAGCAATCTACACCTCAAGATCAAGTCCATTATTCTATCAGGATTAAGAGTTCATGCAAATATAAGTCGTGAGATTTATTATTTAATTGACAGTCGTTAGGAGAATAATAAATTTCACAGCAGTCCAATTCTATATGTCTTAACTTTTAAAACATATCAACATATCAACTAGAAGTCACCACTTCCATGATCAAGACAAATCATCTTAGTTAATATGTTATAGTTTTCACAGATGAAATGCCCAATTTCATCATCGACTATGAACTAAAATTCTGAGTTTACAAAGAACTTGTAACTTATATTTTCTGTGACTTTTCACATAAATCACATACTATGCATCTTATGGACTATATGATAATGTCCGAATATTCATGTTACCATTATTTCAAATAATAATAATAAAACAACTTTATTAATTACAATATTAAGTCATACATCATGTCATACATAATATCATACATAGTATCATACAATAGGATTCAAGGGCACTAATCCCAACAAATTCCTCAAAAGTTTTGGGGAGAAGCCATGAACACTTTATGTCACATTGGTAATAGAATATTCTTCCGAGTTGGAACAAAGAAGACCGCATAAGAAATTTGGAATGGAAAGAAGCCAAAAGTGAAGTACTTCAGAGTATTTGGAAGCAAGTGTTACATTCTAAATGATCAAGAGAACCTTGGAAAATTTGATGCAAAAAGTGATGAAGGCATCTTCCTAGGGTACGCTACTACTAGCCGGGCATATAGAGCTTTCAACAAGAGACCAAAAAAGGTAATGGAGTCCATCAATGTGGAAATTGATGATGCTTTAACAAAAGTAGAGATTGATGATGATGGAGAAGGACCAAGCTCAAAAGGACCTATTGTTGAGGTCGAAGCCTAAGATATTAAAGGAGAAGGACTTACAGCAGAAAAGGAATCGACTCCCGTGAACTCAACAATGGAAACAAGTTCAATGTCTAGAACATCAAGTCCTTTCACTCTTTCGAAAGTTCATCCTCCTATCTCCCGGAATGATGAAGTGTCCACCTCAAAGAAGCCATCATCAAGAGTAGCTAAAAACCATCCAAACAGTAACATCATTGGGTCTCTAGATGAAGGTCTTCGTCTTAGAAAGGGAAACATACTTCTGGCCAATAATATAACATACCATTGCTACCTTGCCTAATTTGAGCCGAAAAAGGTAGAAGAAGCTCTTCAAGATGAAAATTAGATTGAGTCAATGCATGAAGAGATGAATTAATTTGTAAGAAATGATGTATGGGAACTTGTTCCTAGGCCTAAAAATGTTCATGTCATCGGCACCAAATGGATCTTCAAAAACAAGACCGATGAAGATGGAGAGATTATACAGAATAAGTCTTGGTTGGTGGCTCAAGGATATATTCAAGTGGAAGGAGTAGATTTCAATGAATCCTTCACTCCCGTAGCAAGGCCTGAGTCTATCCACATTCTTATGTCAATTGCATGCACTATGAACTTCAAAATCTACCAAATGGATGTGAAATGTACATTTCTAAATAGATACCTAAATGAAGAAGTGTTTTTTGAATAGCCCAAAGGTATCCAAGACCCTCACTTCCCTGATCATGTGATGAGATTGAAGAAGGCTTTTTATGGCTTGAAACAAGCTCCTAGAGCTTAGTATGATCGACTTACAAATTACCTCTTGGATAAAGGATTTAAAAGAGGATATGCTGACCAGACTCTATTTTTCAAGAATGATGAGGACTACTTTCTCGTGGCTCAAGTATATGTTGATAACATTGTATTTGGAGCTACCACAGATGCTCGAACTATAGAGTTCTCCGAGGAGATGAAGAAAAAATTTGAGATAAGTATGGTAGGGGAGCTTACATTTTTCTTGGGCCTTCAAGTCAAACAAAAGAAGGAGAGCATATTCATTTCACAAGAAAAATATGCTAGAAATATTGTCAAGAAGTTTGGATTAGATTCCAAAAAGCATGCCTCCACTCCCATGAGTTCATCTACAAAGCTTAATCTTGATCCTTCTGGGGTAGAAGTGAGTCCAACTTTGTATAAGAGCATCATTAGGAGTTTATCTTATGGCTAGTAGACCGGATATTTCTTTTAGCTTAGGAGTTTATGCTCGATATCAAGTTGCTTCGAAGGAATCCCACCTGACTGCGGTGAAGCAAATCATATGATATGTTAATGGCACTCCGGATTATGGCTTGTGGTACTCAAAGGATTCTAAAGCTTGCCTCGCAAATTATTCAGATGCAGATTGGGCAGGAAGTATGGATGATCGAAAGAGTACCTCAGGTGGCTGTTTCTAACTTGAGAACTATCTTGTCTCTTGGATGAGTAAGAAACAAAATTCAGTGTCCCTCTCTACGGCAGAAGCAGAGTACATAGTTGCTGGAAGTTACTACACATAAGTTCTCTAGATGAAGAAGTTACTTCACGACTATGGGATTCCTTAAGATACAATGTGTGTATTCTATGACAACACCAGTGCTATAAATCTCATTAAGAATCCAGTTTAGCATTCAAAGTCAAAGCACATAGAGATACGTTACCACTTCATCCGGGATTTGGTGGAAGATAAAATTGTGTGTCTCGAATTCATACATACGAAAAATCAAAAGGCAGACAGCTTCACCAAACCTCTCGATGGTCCACGATTTGAATCACTCCGTAAGACCATCGGTGTTGGTACAATTCCTTGAATCTCATGTGTGATGTGTGCTTTACTTATTTATCTTGATTTGATCTCACTAGTGTAGAGCACACACTACTTTGTTGGTTTCATATATAACATGTTTTGAAAATCTTAGTTTGTTTGTTATTTGCTTGAAATGTTTTTAATTTTTGATCAATCTTTACTTGTTTTGTGTCAAAAACTCGAAAAACACATAAAAAGTAAAAAATCCAAAAAGTTTGATCAACATTTTTGTGTTTAGTCACACGCATGTTTTGCCTTGTATCTTCATACAAATGACTTTGTGCATTTACGATATGCACTCATATCTTTGTGGGAAAAATCTTGACATCTATGTGACTGTTGTAAATAGATTTTCAAACTTGTCATGAATGATTAGTCAATGGTTTTGTTGATCTTAAGACTTGCATAGACTTGTACCTATATATCTTCCCACTCTTTAATTTTCTTTGCTTAAAGAGCTCAACCAATGTAAATCTCAAAATGAAAGATAATGAGCTACAAAAACCGACGCACATACTAGTATTCGACTAGGAAAAAGGGAAAGTGACTTATATGAAAATGAATGATGCCCAAAAAGCCAAAGGCTTGTTCATCTAATTGAAATATCAAAAATTTTAGGCATCGATCTAAAAATGAGATGTATTTATTCAAAATAATCAAATGTTATGATGTGTATGAAGCCAAATGAAAAGCTTCAAAAGTATGTAATCAAATTTTTGTGGGAGGTCATATATGCATACTTTTATAATTGAGATTGGTCACTTTTCCTAGTGCCAATTGTGTATGTCTTGGTTGAATTGATCGTTGAAGCTTCACATTAGACTGAAGACTATCTCATCTTTGGTACCCATATACATCACACATGTCTATGTTTAATAAATGCCTTATTCTTTTGTGTGATGGTACTTATTTAAATGTGTTGCACTTACTCAATCATATGTTGATTAAACACAAAAAGATTTTTGAGTGTTTTAATTGTTTTTGAAAAGTGTTTTTGTTTTGAAAATTTTCAAAAACTGTGCAACTTTGTTTTGGCGACTTTGCCTCGTAGGTCAAGCAAGTCGTGAGACCCAGTCGCGAGCTTACTCAGAAGCTTTCGCGACTCTCTGGCGAGTCAAGCCACCAGTCGTGAAAAAGACTTAGAAAATTTTCAAAAATCTGGGTTTTTAGGATTTTCGTTACTTAGTTTGGCGACTAGTTCACGAGTGGAAGCTCCAGTTGCGAGTTTACTTAGACTGTTTCGTGACTCCCTTCGCAACTTACTCACGAGTGGACCTTCTAGTAATGAAAACACTTGGACAATTTTTTCACAATTTGTCACACGGGATTTTGGCAACTTGAACTGGTGACTTGTGTTAGGATTGGTGCCCTTAAATCCTATTGTAAGATGCTCAGTATAATATTATGTATGACATGATGTATGACTTAATATTGTGATTAATAAAATTGTTTTATTATTATCTAAAATAATGGTAACATGAATATAGGACATTATCATATAGTCCATGAGATGCATAGTATGTGATTTATGTGAAAAGTCACAGAAGATATAAATCACAAGTTCTTTGTAAACTTAGAATTATAGTTCGTAGTTGGTGATGAAATTAGGCATTTCATCTGCAAAAACTATAACATATCGACTACGATGATTTGTCTTGATCATGGAAGTAGAGACTTCTAGTTGATGTGTTAATATGTTTTAAGAGTTAAGACATATTGAACTAGACCGCTGTGAGATTTATTATTCTCCTAAAGACTGTCAAATGAATAATAAATCTCACGACTTACATTTGCATGAACTCTTAATCCTGAGAGAATAATGGATCTGATCATAAGGTGTCGGTTGCTTTGATATATCAGGAGTGAGATCTAAAGTAATGGTCAAAACCTTAGTATGTTGGGCAGTCACATTTAGTGTTGATGGAGCATATATTCTCAAGATGGAATTCATAATCTCTTAACGGAGATATAAAATATTCCCTTGAGATAAGTTTAATGGGTTTGTTATTCAGAGAGTTAGGCCTAACCACTTTAGTAAGTAGTTACTAAAGTATATATTTATGAAATTAGATTTCATAAATATATGATGAATAACTTAAAGGATTAAACCGGGTACTCAAGGATCAAGATGTAGTAATTTACAAAGTGGCAGTCTATATTAATGACATTGTATTACTACGAATATTTTATGAAGGGGTTGTGTGTATAATAAAGTCTTGGGATAAAATTTATAGATAAGGCTTACAGTGCAACTATATTTATATAGTGGTATTAAATATAGTTAATGGTAACTTTAGACATGTCAAGAGTTAACAGAAAAGCCCAAGGCCCATTGGAGCTAGTGTCTTATTGGTCCCTTTTGGTTCCACTCCAAGCCACATACTTAAACCCAATTGAAAAGGCCCAAAAGGCCAGCCCAATTAGATAATTGGTTAGATACAAAGGGAAAAACGTTCAGAATTAAGTGTGTAAGAAACATCATTCTGAAAGGGTATGTGAGTGAATGTCACTCTCTAATTATCCCTTTGTAACCGATTGAGAGTCCATACTTCTTGGGCGTTAGTGGAATTGGGGTGAAGATTAAAAGTATTCTCAAGTGCTTCGATCTTTGTTTTGAAATTCACCGCTTCAAGGTACACTCTCTTATACTTGAATTCTGAAATTTACATAGTGCATGTTATAGATTATGATATGAAGTAGATTCGTTGTAAACTTATTTTTCCGCTGCGTTCATCTTTATTTCCATTAAATGGTATCAGAGTGGTCTTCAAATTCCAATATGTTTAACATGTCTTGTGAATTTTAGAACTAGAGATGATAGTTTCATATTGTTAGAAGATTATGTTTTAATTTTCTGCATGTTATTGAAACTATGATTTGATGAAAACTAAAATTGATGTTATGATGTTGTTTAATATTAAATTTAAGTACGTTAAATTGAATCTTAAGGCTATAGCATCAATAGAATTCAGTTTTGACATCCATCTCTGTCTATAATGTTCATATGTTGAATGTTTGTTCATGAAAACGAAGAAAACTGCCTTAGGAAAAATTCTGGAAATTCAAGTTTCATGATTTTCGATCGATCAAGTGAAACAGGGATCAGACCTTTTAGATCAATTGATGTTCGATTGCTAGTCGATCAATCGAATTTGTTTTTCGATCGATCGAGAGGCGATCGAGTATCAATCGAAAAAGTCAGATGATTAAGTTCGAATTTCTTAATTTTTTCGATCGATCGAGGGGCACTTTCGATCGGTCGAAAGAAGGAAAATCAGAATTTTTTCTAAGTGTTTTCACATTTAAACAGAGTAAGACTATGTATAATTAGATTATGCATGTCTTATAATTTAAAAACCTTTTCTTTAAAACATTTAGTGGGAGAGAGATACAAGGGTTGGATCTCACGGCCTCCATTGTCAGTTTATAGTAGTGTGATTAAGCACCTTGAATTGGCGTATATGCCTTGCTCTCTTCGGAGGGTGTTTAATTCATGGTACTACAGGTTAAACTTCTTAATGATAGATGACGTGTGTTTTTACACCGAGAATGACCACGCTTTCGTGGAGTTACTTGGTGATTTATATTGATTCTGGGCAATGGTGTACACTAGACTAAGTGTGATGTTAACCTCCCTTTGGAGCTATGTCATTATTACTTAGAGGCTGAAGGAATAGCGGCAAATTATTTTTGTTTGGTAAAAGTTACCATGATAGCATTAATAATGAGAATAAATCTCGCCTAATCATAGTGATTGGTATGACCTCGCTTCCGAAGAATATTAATTGCGGGATTGGGTTGTCGTTGCATATATTATATTATGGTTTTATTGAGGTTCCATACTATATGTTCATATGCTAAATAGAAAATGTCCAGTTTACTTATTATATTCATGTTTATTGTTTTCAAATTTGAACATGGCATCTTTTAGCCCACTTGTAACTATTCTTAATCAAAACAAACTGACTGGATCTAATTATGTTGACTGGAAAAGAAATTTGGACATTGTTCTTATTGCTGAAGAGCACAAATATGTGCTTACTAAACCATGTCCTAGCTTTCCTTCATTAGATGCTCCTCTTGAGAAAAAACAACGATATGATCGTTGGCAGAAATCTAATGAGATGGCCAATTGTTACATCCTAGCGTCTATTTTAAATGTTCTACAGCATTAAATGCAGGATGTAGAACAAGCTTCAGAGATCATGCTAAGTCTGAAGGAGATGTTTGGTGAGCAAAGCCGTTCTGCAAGGTAAGAGACCATGAGGCAAATTTATAATACCAAAATGGCTGAAGGTAGTTCAGTGAGAGAGCATTGTCTTACAATGATCTCTAATCTGAATACATTGGAAGTTTTAGGTGCCGATATTGATGGAGAATCTCAAGTGGATATGATACTCCAGTCGCTACCAGAATCATTCAAGGAATTCAAACTTAACTATAATATGAACAAAAAGATTTATACCTTATCTGAATTAATGAATGAATTGGTAGTGGCAGAAGGCATTCTTGGTACTTCCAATGTTGAAGCCAATGTTGGTGAAACTTTTACTCCTCAACCTAAGTCGAAAGGCAAGGGTAAGAAGAAGAAGAAGAAGGACTTCACCAAATAAGAGGGTAAACAAATTACCTTAGGGGTTGCTAATAAAGGAAAGAAGATCAAAGGAAAGTGTTTCCATTGTGGTGAGAAAGGACATTGGAAGAGAAATTGTCCAATATTCAAGGCAGCTAAGAATAAAGGTATGAATAATACATTCCTTCTTGAAATATGTTTGGTATAGAATCCCACGAATTCCTGGTGTGTGGATTTAGGTTGTACTAATCATATTTGCAATTCCTTGTAGGGGTTCCAAGAGACCAGAAAGCTTAAAGAAGGGGAGTTGTTTCTTACTTTGGCTGATGGGAGCAAGATTCCAGTTGTAGCTGTTGGAGTGTTTAATTTATGCTTTGAGTCTAGGATTTTAATATTGAAAGACTGTTTGCATGTACCTAATGTTCGTAGGAATTTAATTTCTGCTACTTACTTAGGTAAACATGGATATTGTGTTATTCTAAAAGACAATGTTGTAATAAAGAAGGATAAAGTGTTTATCTGTTCTGGCAATATTGTGGATGATCTTTATATTTTAACTCCTGATAAGCATGAATTATATATTTCTGAATTAGATAATGACTCTCATGTAAAATTATTAAAGATAAAGTTTCCTTCTACTAGTGATGTATATCTTTGGCACTTGTGTTTAGGTCATATTAATTCAAATAGGATTCAAAGACTGATCAAAGATGGACTCTTAGAGCCCATGGACTTTGATGAATTTCCAGTTTGTGAATCTTGTTTGGAAGGTAAAATGACCAAACGACCTTTTAATGCAAAAGGTAGAAGAGCCTAAGATTTGCTAGTGCTAGTGCACTCAGATGTATGTGGTCCTATGTCAACCCAAGCAAAAGGAGGTTATAAGTATTTCATCACTTTTACTGATGATTACTCAAGACATGGTTATGTGTACCTAATGAAACAGAAGTCCGAAGCCTTTGAAAAGTTCAAAGAGTTTAGGGTTGAAGTTGAGAATCAATTAGGTAAACGCATAAAAGCCATTTGATCTGATCGTGGTGGTGAATACCTTCTTGGGGATTTCAAGGATTACTTAACTGAAAATGGGATTTTATCCCAATTGGCTGCACCTGGAACTCCCTAACAGAATGGTGTAGCAGAAAGAAGGAATAGGACTCCTTTAGAAATGGTTAGGTCCATGATAAGTTACTCAACTTTACCGATTTCTTTTTGGGGTTATGCCTTAAATACAGCAATATATCTTTTGAATTTAGTTCCATCAAAATCTGTTCCCAAAACACCCATGGAATTGTGGAGTGGGCGTAAGCCTAGTATGAAATATCTCCATATTTGGGGTTGTCCAACACATGTTTTAAAAGGGAAGCCTGATAAATTGGAACCAAAATCAAAAGTGTGTTTGCTTGTAGGTTATCCAAAAGAAACTAGGGGTTATTTATTCTATAGTCGTAAAGATAACAAAGTTTTTGTTAGTACAAATGCTAAATTCTTGGAAAATGACTATATGAATAATTTTACTCCTAGAAGTAAAGTTGTTGGCTGAAATGAATGAACCTGTAAATGAACAACCAATAGATGAAACTAGGGATGATGTGGCTGTATTAGATACACCACAAGATACTACTTATGACATGTCTAGTACTCAGGTGCCTCGTCGTAGTGGGAGAATTGTTCGGCCTCTTATAAGATTCATAGGTTTGGGAGAAACTTATGAAGCTATCTCAGAAGAGGTTGAATTGGATCCCTACACATATGATGAAGCAATGAATGATATAGATGCACATCATTGGGTCCAAGCTATGAAATCTGAATTAGATTCCATGTATTCCAATCAAGTTTGGGATATTGTAAAGGTGCCTAACGGCATTAAACCTGTTGGTTGCAAATTGGTTTACAAGAGAAAGAGAGGGATAGATGGAAAGGTTGAAACCTTTAAAGCAAGGCTAGTGGCGAAAGGGTATACAAAAAAAAAATGTATTGATTATAATGAAACCTTTTCTCCAGTAGCAATGCTTAAATCTATCAGGATTCTCTTATCCATTGCTGCTCATTTTGATTATGAGATTTGGCAAATGGATGTCAAGACTGCATTTCTTAATGGCAATCTTGAAGAGGAAATCTATATGATGCAACCGGAAGGTTTCATAGCAAAGAACCAAGAGCATATGGCATGCAAGTTGCAAAGGTCCATTTATGGATTTAAGCAAGCATCTAGGTCATGGAACATCAGATTTGATCATGCAATCAAGTTATTTGGTTTTGAACAAAATCTTGATGAACCATGTGTGTACAAAAGACATCAAGATAAAGTAGTAATGTTCCTAGTGCTTTATGTTGATGATATTCTACTCATTGGAAATGATGTAGGGGTAATGTCATCGGTAAAGGTTTGGTTGTCAAGCCAATTTGATATGAAGGACTTGGGTGAGGCTAACTTTATTCTAGGGATCAAGCTTTGGCAAGATCGCAAGAATAAGATATTAGGCTTATCACAAGCTGGATATATAGATAAGGTTCTAGAACAGTTTAGCATGCAAAACTCCAAGAAAGGATTGCTTCCTTTCAGACATGAAGTTCCTTTGTCTGATGACCAAAGGCCTAAGACTTAGGAGGAAGAAGATATGATGAGACAAGTTCCTTAGGCTTCTGCAGTATGAAGTCTCATGTATGCCATGCTTTGTACTAGACTAGATATCTGCTATTCAGTTGGCATGGTCAGTCGATATAAATAAAATCTAGGACTAAAACATTGGCAAGCTGTAAAGTATATTCTCAAGTATTTACAGAGAACGATAGATTATATGCTTGTTTACCGTTGTGAGGATTTGATTCCCATTGGCTATACAGATTTAGACTTTCAATCGAATCTAGATTTCAGAAAATCCACTTCAGAATGTGTTTTCACCTTAGGAGGTGGAGCCATAAGTTGGCGGAGTATTAAGCAATTTTGTATTGCAGACTCCACCATGGAGGCAGAATATGTTGCTGCTTGTAAAGCAGCAAAGGAAGCTGTATGGCTCAAGAAATTCCTTTTTGACCTTGGTGTATTGAGAATGGAGCAAGTTCCAATCACATTATTTTGTGACAATAGTGGAGCAGTTGCACAATTTAAAGATCCAAGGAATCACAAGAAAGGAAAGCACATTGAGAGGAAGTACCATATCATTCGAGATATTTTTGCTCGTGAAGATGTGGTGGTAGCAAAGATTGAAAGTGCAAATAATCTAGCAGATCCATTTACTAAAACCTTGCCTCAAAGGACTTTCGAATCACATTTGGAGGGAATGGAAGTTAGATTAGTGCACAATGGTCTTTAGGGCAAGTGGGAGATTGTTAGGATTGGTGCCCTTAAATCCTATTGTAAGATGCTATGTATGATATTATGTATGACATTATGTATGACATGATGTATAACTTAATATTATGATTAATAAAGTTGTTTTATTATTATCTAAAATAATGGTAACATGAATATAAGACATTATCATATAATCCATGAGATGCATAGTATGTGATTTATATAAATCATAAGTTCTTTATAAACTCAGAATTATAGTTCGTAGTCGGTGATGAAATTGGGCATTTCATCTGCGAAGACTATAACATATCAACTACGATGATTTTTCTTGATCATGGAAGTGGAGACTTTTAGTTGATGTGTTAATATGTTTTAAGAGTTAAGACATATTGAACTGGACCGCTGTGAGATTTATTATTCTCCTAAAGACTGTCAAATGAATAATAAATCTCAACTTACATTTTCATGAACTCTTAATCCTGAGAGAATAATGGACCTCATCATAAGGTGTACGTTACTTTGATATATCAGGAGTGAGATCTAAAGTAACGGTCAAAACCTCAGTATGTTGGGCAGTCACATTTAGTGTTGATGGAACATATATTCTCAAGATGGAATTCATAGTCTCTTAACGGAGATATAAAATATTCCCTTGAGATAAGTTTAATGGGTTTGTTATTCAGAGAGTTAGGGCTAACCACTTTAGTAAGTAGTTACTAAAGTATATATTTATGAAATTAGATTTCATAAATATATGATGAATAATTTAAAGGATTAAACCGGGTACTCAAGGATCAAGATGTAGTAATTTACAAAGTGGCAGTCTACATTAATGACTTTGTATTACTACGAATATTTTATGAAGGGGTTGTGTGTATAATAAAGTCTTGGGATATAATTTATAGATAAGGCCTAGAGTGCAACTATATTTATATAGTGGTATTAAATATAGTTAATGGTAACTTTGGACATGTTAAGAGTTAACAGAAAAGCCCAAGGCCTGTTGGAGCTAGTGTCTTATTGGTCCCTTTTGGTCCCACTCCAAACCACATACTTAAACCCAATTGAAAAGGCCCAAAAGGCCAGCCCAATTAGATAATTGGTTAGGTACAAAGGGAAAAACGTTTAGAATTAAGTGTGTAAGAAATATCATTCTGAAAGGGTATGTGAGTGAATATCATTCTCTAATTATCCCTTTGTAACCGATTGAGAGTTCACACTTCTTGGGCGTTAGTGGAATTGGGGTGAAGATTAAAAGTATTCCCAAGTGCTTCGATCTTTGTTTTGAAATTCACCGCTTCAAGGTACACTTTCTTATACTTGAATTTTGAAATTTACATAGTGCATGTTATAGATTGTGATATGAAGTAGATCCGTTATAAACTTATTTTTCCGCTGCGTTCATCTTTATTTCCATCAACTTGTTCGCGACTCATTCCAGTCGCGAAAAACGCGTGTTTTGTTGGTTATGTGGTTTTCAAAATCTTTTCATTTTTCCCTTGCATCTCGTGACTATTCAACGTCTTGTTCGTCCCTCCCTCTTCCAAAATCACCGTTTTTACACACAAAACCTCCATTTTCTTCATCATTTCTTAACCAATCTTCAAGAAAAGGTATGGGTTCTATTTCTTTCTCAATGTATTTCATGTTTCTTGCCTTAGATTTCTTGGATTGTGTATCTTTGTTGAGATTTGAAAATGTGATGTTTGAATCTGGTTTACTGATGATTTTGTTGAGCTTAATGTATGGGTTTTGTTGGTTATGTGGTTTTACACTGCGCCCTAGGTTGTACTTGGTGACATTTGTTGCACTCGCACACTCTTTGACATGATTGAGATCTTAATGTCATGATTTTAGGGTTTTACTCAAAAATTTTGATTTGAGACTAACTTAATGCTAATAAAGTTTGTTGTCCTATGTGGTCTTTCTTGCTCCTTGATATTACATGATCCAGCTTGGAAATTTCTCCATTCAAGAGATCAGCTGTGAAAGGAAGTAATAGCAAAGGAAAGGAGCTAGATATTGATCTTCAGAGCCTTACTCCTAAGTCCAAGAAGTCTCGATCATCGAAAGGATTCTATGATGTTAGCAAGTTTAGATCATATGTAGCATCACACACTTATGAGAACTACTTCAAGGATGCTCCTATGTTAGTGGAAAGGGTGCTTGAGCAGGGTTCTTTGCTAGATACGAACATTCTGAAATGGTTTGCTAACAAGGATTGGAACTTCCTTCTACCAGCTTAGAAGAACCATATGAACAAATGGTGAAGGAATTCTATGCTAACGCCATTTCTAAAGGGGATGAGCTGAAATGTTGGGTTAGAGGACAACACTTAACAGTAACACCTTACTATCTTGCTAACATTTTGCACATCAACCAGCCAATGTTTCCAAAGCCACCGGTGTATGATGACTTGTATCCAGAGGAGGATTTACTTTAGGAAACTCTTGGAGATAACTTGGAATTCTCTCTAAATGGGAAATCAATTAGTGTTTCCTCACTATCTCCAGAATTGAGGGTGCTTGCAACAATCATGTTCCACAATCTCTATCCTCTATCAAGCATCAGATACATGAATATTAGCAGAGCCTTGTTCCTTCATGACCTGATTACTGATGAAGAAATTGATATTTGCGCTCATATCTTCCATATCTTGAGCAAAACTGCTACAAGAACGGCCTTAAGGAACTGCATTCCTTTCTCCTACCTCATTTCAAATATTTTGAAACTCAAAGGCATTCATCCATTGGAAGATGAGTCTCCCTACCCTAAGCCAAGTCCAATCAACATTCGTACGCTCAATGCTAGCATTGGTCATAGCAGAAAGGGAATCAAGATAGAGAGTCTGGCTTCTAATGGCGGTTCACGGTCTAGCGCACACTCATATGATGAGAAGTTAGACAACATTATGGCATTCATCCAAGACATAAGCACTAAGATGTCCAGACTTGCCTCTCTCCTGTATTCTCACAACATCCATTGTGATACGAAGTTCACTTCTCTCCAAACTCAATTGGACCAAATTCAAAGGAAGATAGAAGAAAATGAAGACTAGTTATTCCATGAAAAAAAAGGGGAGATGGTGCATGATAGGGGGAGTGTAATGATAGGGGGAGAAAAAGCTTGATTAAAGGGGGAGTATTAAAGTTGAAGAGCAAGAGAAAGAAAAGGTCTACGCTTAATATTTTGCCTCATATTATCATATATCAGGGTTTTTGTTGTGTATTTAATCTATGCTTTATTATGTACCTTTGCTTTGTAGCTTAGTACTTTTAGTTAATGTTATGCATTTTCTTTAGTACTTCACTTTTGTGCCCTTTTGGATTTTATATCCTTGATGCAACTACTTTGTGTTTTTGTATAGGTTGAGTGTTGGACATACAAATGATACTTTGCATTGAGCTCATTATCTTGCATGTCCGGATGTTCATTCCTTGTGTGAATGATCATTGTGATTACTATTTATAGTGATTGTTCTTGTTTGGTCAAGCCATGCTTTATTGCTATATTCTTTACTACTTGATCGTATTGTGTTTGCTCCATATGCATTTCAAGATTTCTGCTTACAATGATCGTCTTGTGTTATTGTTTTAAGGAAAAACTTGTTCGTATGGTTCAAGAGCTTCACAGTTTCTAGAGTTAGGTATGAGTGAGTTTTGACAATTGTTCCCAACTCATATGCTAAGCCTAGAGTCTGTTTTAGGGTTTTGTCATGGAATAGTCAAAGGGGGAGATTGTAAGGTTGAATTTATTCAATCATATGTTGGCTTTATTCTGTGCCAAATTTGTTTGTAATTTAGCAATTAGATATCCTATATTTAGATGGGATTTATGTAAGGGTAGTGTGTGAGAGAGTGTGAAGAAAACTCAAGATGTGTGCAATTCAAAGGATGGCACATGTGTGAAGCATGTAGGGGAGCTGAAGGGCCACGACAACTAGAGCACTACAGGACAAAACTTCCAGTCTTTCCAGGCAGTTAGCTCGCGACTTAGACTCACGACTTGTTCAAGTCGCGAGGTTGAGTCACCAGAATGCCCTGTTTGATGAAAACTAACTTTTCGCATTCCTCATACACACTACTATAAATACCCTTATACCCACAAATGTAGAGAGCTTTCAGAGAGAATTTTTAGAGAGAAACCCTAGAGAAAAACAAGATTGACTCATCCACAATCTTTATCATTTGATTCTCCGAATTCCTCTACTCTTACCCTCTCCATTGACATATTCTTGAGAGGTATATTTGCCAAATCCTTATCTCACCATACCCATATCAGTGAGGAGGTGTTTTGGTGCTTGGGAAGCAATTCAAAGAGGACCAATTCATTTGGTTGATGCAATGGGCTTATTGCGGGATCCGGTAAGCTAGAGAAGACAAGGTTGGTGTAACCCTGTTGGAACAAGAAGCTTGGAGGGCTTAGGTGCACTGGGTAGATTAGGCTTGGAGGGTCTTATGCTATCCATGTATCCCAACTTCATTCTCTAGTGATTATTAACTGCTTGGAGGGCGGCGGAGAGGTTTTTTGCCGAGTACTTCGGTTTCCTCTTCAATAACATATTGTCGTGTTATCTTTGTCTTTGCATTTCTTTTTCCTTTCTCTTTACCTTTTAATTGCTGCTGTGCTTGTAATTAATTATGATTTAGAGTGTGAAAGCTCGAAAATGTGTTGAAAACACACGAGCGGTTTAGACCCCCAAATTCAAATTACGGCTTGGTTGATTTTACACTAACTTACTAACAAGTGCGGAATAGTGTAAACACAAGCATATAAACCAAACAACTACTCTAATTCATATTTAAAGCAACTCAGCAGTAAAAATGAAATAAACAAGAGTAGGGAAGAAGGATGCAAACACAAATAACACCGAGACGTGTTATCGAAGAGGAAACCGAAGAACTCGGCGAAAAACCTCTCCGCCGCCCTCCAAGCGGAAATCGATCCACTAGACAATCAGTTGGGATACATGGATTAGCAAAAGACCCTCCAAGCCTAGTCTACCCGATGTACCTAAGCCCTCCAAGCTCCTACTCCAACAAGGCTTCTCGGAACCGTGTCTTGTCCTAGTTATCCGGATCCCGCAACAAGCTCCATGTTGCATCTGCCATTAAAGGCTCCTTCCTATGCTTCCCAGCAGCACCAAAACGTCACTCAGCACTCTCAAAGGTGTGTCAAGTGTTTGGGCTATCAACCTCTCAAAGATATGGACAGTGGAGAGGGAAGGGTTGAGGAGATACCACAAGCAAAATGTTTAGAGAAGGTGGGGAAGACAATCTCTAATTACCAAGGTGTTTGGCTAGGGTTTTCTCTCTGAAGCATTCCTCAACAAATGTGGGTAATGATGATATTTGTAGGAGGGGTGCAAAAGGTGTGACTCAAAGAATACAGGCTGGCAGAACAGCTAGTCTCGCGGGTGTCTCGCGGGAAGGCCTTACCCGCGAGATACTCGCGAGACACAGTTGTCTCCACCTGGCATGACTCTTCGCATTCCATCATGTGCCTGGCACATGTCTCACTTCGCGGGAAGCTTGGTCGCGAAATACCCGCGAGATACCCGCGAGAATCATTTTCTTCTTCAAATGCTTGAGTCTTCAACACTCTTTCTCTCACACACCCCTTACATCAAGTCCCACAACAAATACAGGGTTTTAAACGATTGAACAAAATTACAATCAAATTTGGCACGGAATACAAGCCAACAAAACATAGTTGTAAATTACAACTTTACAGAGTGTGTTACCAATTTGGATATAGGTTATATTTCATATTCCGTGCATATATTGTTTGATTATAAGCTTGTGTTGGTAATCTTGTATTCGGGGGTCTAAACGTTCATTGGTGTTTTATACGCTATTCGAACTTTCAACTACATATTTTGAAAATCTAATCGTTGAATTATATGTTCATTACACTCTTAATACACATGTTAAATTTTGTGTCAATCAGATATTATTTACTATATGATTTATAAGCTTATATTTTATACATAGTTTTAAACTACAAAAATTTGTAATTTAAACAATTTATTGTTGACAAAACTATTGATCTTTAATTTTTTAGAAATTTTGCAAACATGGAGAATATAAGAAGAAATGTAATCCAATGGTGGATTTGTCAAAATTCACCTCCAATAAAGATATTGAGTAAGGTTGTAACTTAAAGCCACAATCAATTTTGTAATTAAATTTTGTCTTAAAAAAAAAAATATGTGCCAAAATATGTAAGTAATCTATTTAGTAATATCTCGTTTTCTTTCCAATATACAAATGCTTCATTATTTTGTACTAAGAAAGCAACAATGTTATAAACACAATAAATTTCATTACTTGTTAAGATGACATATATTCATAAGTACAACATCAATTTTACTGTGACCACCATAGATATTACTTATATTATTACTTATATTAATTACAAACTAAAAAAAAAAAGGTAAAAAGAATATAGTATACAGAATGATCTAATCTATGTCTTAAGGACTTGATTTTAGGTCTAAGTTATCGGGTGTGAATGTGTTAGACACTCACTTTACCCAATACAATGGCCAATATAAATAAATTCACTCCAAAACCGTACAATAATGTGATAGAAATATATTATAAAATATAAAATTAAGGTCAAATTACGACCCATGCACGTAAATTTCATATAATTCCCAAACAATCAAGAACGCAACTTAGACTCAAATGGGTTAATGATGAATCAACAAATTTCAATATAAGAAAATTTAAGCAAGAAATGATAAGCTATGCGACATAAAGGCTTTGAAAATTCATATAAAACAAAACAAGCCTAATTGGCTTTTAAAATGACTTAACCAATCCATTGAATGACCTTTAAATTATTGGCCCCTCTTCCACGTTGATTTATTTTACAAAGAAGACATATCATTATCACCTTATTTTAATATGTAATCGTGGAAATCTATGGACATATATAATATATCACGAGGTTTGGCATAATTCGGTTTCATATTTATTTCAAACAATTCAATTTCCAAAAATCTATGTTTCTAACATTTTTAAAATAATAAATTATAAGTGGCAAGTTATTATTGACTATTATTAATAGACAAAAAAATAATATCAGTGGTAAACCCAAATTAAAATTAGTATTTGTTGTACAGATAGCACCCCAGGAATCAAATCAATAATAGTAAATAAGCGGAAATCAAATAACAAGCACACACAAAGAACACAAGAATTTATGTGGTTCGGTAAACTACCTACCTCCATGGAGACAACGGAAAAATTTCATTATAAAAAAATAGGGAGATACAATAGTGCACAAGAACACTCTCAAGAAACCCAAATCCCAATACACCCTAACCTAACTCTCTCACACCCACAAGACAAGAAAACACTATTCTTCTTCTTATGCGGTTGTTGCTAGGTTTTAGGAATTCCTCTACACTTTCCCTACAACATAAACCTAATATATATATATATATATATGTCATAGGTTGGCTATTACTAGGAATTATATTCCTAGTTGTATTCAATTTCCTAATACTGCTTGTATTTGGTTTAGATGACCGAATTGGGCTTGGCAATTCAAGCCACACGGGCACAATATCAACAAATCTCCACCTTGGCTTGAATTGATCAAGCTACACGAGCAAACTCCTTCATCGCCTCCACCTTATCCCTTAAGGGCTTACAAGCTGCAAACATCCACCAAGTCCAAGTAGCCCTTGAACTTGTCTATTGGAACTGACTTTGTTAACATACTAGAGGATTCCCAAGTCTTATTCTTCTATAGTAACCCCATCTCTTCTACATCCCTATAAGACAATGGATCTCCACTGCTAGTTATGAGAGCAAAGCTAACCATGTCTTCAAAGCCATATCTCTATGGTGCTTTGTGAACCCGCTTCTCTCTACCTTTAGCAATTGAATAAGACTCTTTTTGTTGCTATTGTGGATCAATCTCAACATCACCCTTATCACTGGGTGAACTATTCTCGTCAAACTCCACCTCAACAGTTAATTTCTCCTGTGGACTACCATCACATGTCTCTACTTCATTCTATTTCAACATAAAGGCTTCATCAAATATGACATCTTTGTTGGTCACCGTTTTCTTTGAGATTGGATCCCAAAGCCTGTAGCCTTTAACACCTTTTTCAAAACCAGGAAATACGCATTTTCTTGACTTCGAATCCAATTTAGAACGCTCTCCACTCTGCACATGCACATAAGCTGGACAACCAAAGATTTTTAGACTCGAATAATCAACTGGTCTACCTGACCAAACCTCTTTTGGAATCTTGAAATCAATGGCTGATGATGGAGATCTATTAATAATAAAGCTTGTTGTGTTAACTGTCTCTGCCCAGAACACCTTAGGCAACCTTGCATTCAATCTCATGCATTTGGCTTTTTCTGCTAAGGTTCTGTTCATTCTCTCTACAACCCCATTCTAATGTGGAGTTCCTTTAACTATAAAGTGACAAGTAATGCCTTCCAATTCACAAAATCTTATGAATTCTTTATCTCTATACTCTAGTCCATTATCTATTCTAAGGAATTTTATTTTCCTGCTAGTCTGATTCTCAACTTGTGCTTTCCACTTTTTTAAATATGCCAAACACATCAGACTTATGCTTTATAAAATAAATCCATACCTTTCTAGAGCAGTCATCAATGAAACTGACGAAATACTGAGCATCGCAATGAGAAGAAACTAATACTGGACCCCAAACATCTGAATGAATGTAGTCAAGAACACCCTTACTTGTATGAGAGCCTGTCTTGAAACTGACTCTATGCTGCTTCCTATACACACAATACTTGCAGAAGTCTAGCTTGCATTTCTTCACCCCTTTCAATAAATTTCTCTTGTGCAACTCTAACATACCATGTCCACCAATATGGGCAAGTCCCATATGCCATAATTTTGTGTCGTCTGTGCTAGACTCCACTAGAGTGGTGATTGCAACTCTTCTTACAACTGTGTTCTCAATCAATCTGTAAAGCATGCTTACTTTCTGTCATTTCATCACCATCAAAGCACATTTGGTAATCTTCATGATTCCACCCTTTGATGAGTATGAATAGCCCAAATCATCCAATACTCCTAAAGAAATTAAATTCTTTCTAAGATCTGGAACATGTCTGACATTACTAAGAACTCTCACAACTCCATCAAACATCTTAATCTTCATGGTACCAATCCCAATAACCAAGCATGTAGCATCATTACCCATTTGGACCATACTACTGTTGTAAGGCTTATACGTGTTAAACCAATCCTTCTTTGGAGTCATATGATATGAGCATATTGAATCTAAAACCCAAGATTCCAATAGAACATTGTTACCTGATGAAACTAAAAGTAAATCTGCATCAATTTCACTGTCATCTGATGTTTCTTCAGCAACACTAGCTGATTCTAGGGGTTTCTTTCCATTCTTCTTCTCCTCTAAATGCTCTTTCAACTCTTTACGCTGATTCTTGTAGTGCCATTTCTTGTGACAATAAAAGCACTCTACATCTTTCTTTGCACGCAATTTAGACAGTGATCAACTCTTTACACTGATTCTTGTAGTGCCCTTTCTTGTGACAATAAAAGCACTCTACATCTTTCTTTGCACGCAATTTAGACAGTGATCGAATAGAACATTGTTACCTGATGAAACTGAAAGTAGATTTGCACCAACTTCACCGTCATCTGATGTTTCTTTAGCAACACTAGCTGATTCTAGGGGCTTCTTTCCATTCTTCTTCCCCTCCTCTAAATGCTCTTTCAACTCTTTACACTGATTCTTGTAGTGCCCTTTCTTATGACAATAAAAGCACTCTACATCTTTCTTTGCACGCAATTTAGACAGTGATCTGTTCCTATTGGAGTTCTGTCCTCTTGACCTGCTTCTACCCCTATTGCTTGACTCAAACTTTACAATAAGTCCATCAGCCTGAGAACCATCACCATCTTGCTTCATCCTTATGTTTGACAAGAAAGCACTGATCACCTCCTTGAGTACTATAGTCTCTTTCCCGTACATCAACGTAGTCACTAGATGATCAAAAGAAGTAGGAAGTGATGCTAATAAGAGTAACGCTTTATCTTCGTCCTCATAATTCACCCTAAAACTTGACAGTTGGGTGTTCAACATGTTGAGCGTGTTGAGATGCTCCAATAGATCTGAATCTTCCTTCATATGCAAACTATACAGTTGCTTCTTCACGTACAACTTGTTCGTCAGATTCTTTCTCATATAAAGACCTTCTAGTTTTTCCTAAACCTTCTTTGCCGTCTTTGCTTCTAGGATGTTGTGAATGACCTCATCACCTAGGTTGAGACGAATAGTGCTAGTTGCTTTCTCATCCATTTCTACCCACTCTACATCCTTCATCATTTCCGGTTTCTTCTCCTTCCTAAGCAAGGCCTTATGAACTCCTTGTTGAATTAGGAGATCCTTTATTTGCCTTTGCTAAAGTGAAAAATTTCCCTTACCACAAAACTTCTCTACATCATACTTTGTGCTTGACATCTTTACTTTATTCAAAAGATTGAATCCTAACCTAGCTCTGATACCACTTGTTATGCAGATAGCAACCCAGGACTCAAATCAATAACAATAAATAAGTGAAAATCAAATAATAAGCACACATAAAGAACACAAGAATTTATGTGTTTAGGCAAACTGCTTACCTCCACGGAGATGACGGAGAAATTTTACTATAAAAAAATAGGGAGATACAATAGTGCAAAATGACAATCTCAAGAAACCCAAATCCCAATACACCCTAACTCTCTCTCACCCATAAGACAAGAAAACACTATTCTTCTTCTTATGCGGCTGCTGCTAGGTTTTAGGAATTCCTCTACAGTTGCCCTACAACATAAACCTATACATACATATATATATATATATATATATATATATATATATATATATGTCATTGGTCGGATATTACTAGGAATTATATTCCTAGTTGTATTCGGTTTCCTAATACTGCTTATATTTGGTTTAGATGACCAAATTGGGCTTGGCAATTCAAGCCACACGGGCCCAATATCAACAGTATTAATTTGTCACTTAATATTTATTGTGAAAATGTTGTTAATTATTTGAGAAATATTTTTTTTTTGGAGAGAGTTTCAACTTATGGCATTCGCTCCTGATTATAGTTCTTTATCATTAGATTAAGACACTAATTAGTTTTTGGTATAGGCGAAGATTGAACCCCAGATCTTTTATATAACCATCAAAGACTTTATCAGTTGAGCTAACTGGAACCCACAATTATATGAGATGAAACCAAAAATTCATAGTGAGATTTATTCTAAAAATGCATGAAATTGGTTTATACTTTCATTGATATCTCATATTGAATTACAATCATGTATTTATAGGAGACT
Organism: Quercus glauca; assembly: GCA_023736055.1. Taxonomy (NCBI): domain Eukaryota; kingdom Viridiplantae; phylum Streptophyta; class Magnoliopsida; order Fagales; family Fagaceae; genus Quercus; species Quercus glauca. The sequence goes on along the minus strand of CM043318.1, from coordinate 28,699,942 downwards.
AGCTTTAATCTCATTGGCCCACATAGCCTCATCATATTGGTTCTATTATTCCCCATGTGCATTAATAATTCCAACATGTGTTAAATGTGATTAAAATGCCTTATCGTATTAGTTCTATTATTCTCCATGTGCATTAATAATTTCAACATGTGCTACATGTGATTAACATGTTTAGAATTGTAACTAACTAACTAAATCTCAATATACCAATTATTATCCATATGCTTATAGTATTCCTAACATTTCCCTCCCCTTGAAAACACCTTGCCCACAAGGTGTTGTTGTGAAATAGCAACTTCATCAAAGGAGATCTTCTAATGGACCAATACCGTAGTGACATTTTGATCACCATATTCATGCATTTCTCTTTGACAAGCGATCCCGTGCATATGAAGGTTTCTTCTTTGTAGATCTTCAAAATTTGCTCGAATTCTTGAGGCTTCAATGGTTCTTCAATCTTCAAGATCTCATGGGTTCTTTCAACCTTGAAATGTTCTTGTATCCTCAAGACCTCATTTGATTCTAGAACCATTAAAATTGTTGGCGCTTGTATCTTGGATTCTTGGATCACCGACACTTGGATTGCCACTTCTTGAATCATAGACTCTTGAATGGAAGCCTCCATTGGTGCATCAAGAATAGGTTCTTGGAAGATCATCATCATCTTCTTTGCTGGTTCTTTCGACTGAGCTTCAAGGGCAGCATGTACATGTACATCATCATCCACTTTGACACAAAAATCAACATCCCGGCTTGTAACAATAGTAGTAGATTCTTGGAACTTGATTTGTTCTTCGCCTTTCATTGAATCAAGAGATTGTAACTCTTCTTCGGACATGTTTTCAAGATCCTCTTGCACTCTTGAAAGTTCTTCCTTCATGGCCATGTTAGATTCAGCCAAGGCCTTCATCTTCTTTGAAATATCCTTGGATTCTTCTAAGGCTTTGTTCAACATTTTTTGTATTTTTTTCAAAAGTTTTCTTTCATCACAATTGCTCATCTCAAGATCAACGGTTCTGATACCATTTGTTAGGAAGCCGGTGGTTCCTAATGGAGATTGATGGGAATTATAGGGGAATGGATGGGGGCTGTAGGGAAATTAACTTAATTTGAGGTAGTCACCTTCCATAGAAAAAGAGAGAGATAAAGATATGCACTAATGCACTAACAAATTGATTTATTCTTCATTGATTTCTCATATTGGATTACAATCATGTATTTATAGGAGACTAGCTCTAATCTCATTGGCCCACATGGCCTCATCCTATTGGTTCTATTATTCCCCATGTGCATTAATAATTTCAACATGTGCATTAATAATTCCAACATGTGCTAAATGTGATTAACATACTTGGAATTGTAACTAACTAACTAACTAAATCTCAATACAACAATCATTATCCATATGCTTATAGCATTCCTAACAGAGGCGTTCCTAGTGGAAAGAAGGATATGAAGAGAGAGAGAATCAATGATCATAGGGGAAGTTTCTAGTTTGGAATAGCATGTTGCCTCCGCATTAAATGGTGGGCAACAGTTTTATCAGCTACATTGATGAGGAAGTGACCTGAATAGTGTGATTCACAACTAAGCAGACTCCTTCCCCCACATCCTTTAGATGTGAAAAGGGACAAGTGTCATAAGAGGAGGTTTGTTAGGTAAGGATGGATGGTTGAGATATGATGAAGGAAAGAGTATATAATAAAAGGAGGGTTCACAGAGAGAGGGATCCAGACACAAGTACCAAGAGATAGAAAAGAAACAAGAAGAACATTGAGAGAAAAGAGAGTGAACAGTAACATTTCCTATGTAATTGTAGCCTACTCAGGTCAGCTTGTACTGAGAGATTGGTTCATTCATTTAATAACATCTGCCTTTTCTTCCTTAATTTCCTCATCAGGTGGAGCCCCTATTTGTTGTTCGTTTCCTTCTTTTACAAATTCATTGTTTTAGGCCATGGTTGGACTGATCCAGCCACTATTCTAAGTGGGCCTAGGCAGCAAGTTCCTTTGGTCCTTACATGTGTAATCCCTTCCAACACTTGGGTAAATTAGACCGACCTCCCTTGTGTTTGATCAAGATGACAATACCTTCAAACACTTGTATAAATGACATTTTTTAAGGTTTCTTCATCCATAGATAATTTTCATAACATTAAAATATTACATTAAATAGATATCCCAATCCTAAACTATATTATAAATGACCCTCTTTTCCCTTGAGTTTGTATAAATGAAACTCTTCTTTGTGATTTCTAAAATTACTAAAGAATCATATTTTTTTATTAAAAAAATAAAATATTCCGTTAGTGAAGTGATGTGCGAGAAGGCATGAACTTATTTGTTAAATAACCACAAAGGGAGAGTGTCACTTACATAAAACATTTGGGGCAATTTTCAATTCAATAAATTTCAAGGGAGGATGGTGTAATTAATATTAATATTTCTTGTTACTAAAAAAAGGGTTAGGAAATGTAAATTTTTATGATAAACATAATTAAGGATATGAACATATTGTTTGAGTGAGTTATGAATATTTAATTATTTCAACTAAATTAAGCACAAAACTTTTTTTTTTTAATTTTTGACTACACGTGTTATAAAACATGCACTTATCTTTTGCTGGTTTTTGTTTCAATAATTTTCAAAAGTACTAATAATGAGCAACAGTGTCATATTCCAAATCAATTTTATTTGGATAATAATAAGTATTCCAAGTGAATTTATAATTTCCAAGATACAGATGATTTGTTGAAAATTATTGCAATACAATCTATTGATTTCTTGGAGTTGAAAATTTAAATGTTTTCTTTAGTCCTTTATTGGTTAATCTTGAAAATCAATTAAGGCCTCGTTTGGGAGGAGGGAATGAAATGGAATGGAAAGGATAAAAAGAATAATTTTAGAATATTCTCCCATTCCCTTATTTGAGAGTTTTAATGGAGGGAATAGAAAGCCCATTCCATTGTTTGGGAGTTTAAGTGGGAGGAAATGGAATGGATATGAGAGAACACTTATTCCTCTCTATTCCCTTAAAATCTCAAATTTTCATTCCTCCCAAAATTAGGAGGAATGGGAGGAAATGGAATTAAATTTAATGATTTTTTTAATAAAACTCCCAAAATACCCCTATATATTCAACCATTTATTTTAAAATAGGGGTTTAATAGTAATATTGTCATAAAATGATTTCATTCCATTCCCTCTCCCAAAATACCCCTATATATTCAACCCTTTATTTTAAAATAGGGGTTTAATAGTAATATTGTCATAAAATGATTTCATTCCATTCCCTCTAAATGTTCAAAATGTGTATAAAACACTCTTGAACGTTTAGACCTCAAATTACAAATTATCAATTCAAGCTTACTATCAAACAATAAATGTGCGAAACATGAACATAAGTTAATAACAGAATTGATAAACAATCTAAACCATAAATAATCACAATCACAGTAGTAATTAAATAGTAAAGATAAAGGGAAGAGAAATGCAAACACAAGGACAACATACGATGTGTTATCGAAGAGGAAACCGAAGCCCTTGGCGTAAAGCCTCTTCGCCACTCTCCAAGCGATCAATAATCCACTAGAAAATGTAGTTGGGATACATGAACAGCAATAGACCCTCCAAGCCTAATCTATCTAGTGTACCTAAGCCCTCCAAGCTTCTTATTCCAATAAGGTTGCGCCAAACCCTTTTCTTTTCAAACTTATCGGATTCCACTATAGCCCATAGCATCAACCAATATGAATTGGTCCCTTTCTAACTGCTTCCCAAAGCACCAAAAAGCTTTCTCACAGATATGAGTATGATGAGAAAAGAATTTGGCTAAGAATCTCTCAAGGATGTAACAATGGAGAGAGTGAGAGTAGAGTAATTTGAAGAGTCTCTTAGGTGAAGATTGTGGATGAATCAATTTTGTTTTTCTCTAGGGTTTCTCTCTCAAAATTTTCTCTAGAAGCTCTCTACATTTCATGGGTATAAGGGTCTATATATAGTGGTGTGTGTTTGGAATGCGAAGAGTCAGTTTTTCCAAAACAGAGCTGGTTGGCGACTTGGCCTTGCGACTTGACTGAGCCACGAGTTCTAGTCGCGAGGTAACTGAATGGCCTGTCTGGACTTTTTGTCCTATAGTGCAACAGCTGGCATGACACTTCAGCTTCTCTGCATACATGGCACGTGACCTACTTCTGGGGGCTTGCTAGTCGCGAGCCACTCGCGAGTTCTAGTCGCGAGTCCCTACTTCTTTGCACAATGATGAACATTTCTTCACACTCTCTCATACGCTACCATTACATGATTCCCACCTAAATACAAGGTTACTAAATGCTGAATTACAAGCAAATTTGGCACAACCAACAAAATGGTTGATTAAATTCAACCTTACAATCTCTCCCTTTGGCTATTCCGTGACAAAACCCTACAACAAACTCTAGACTTAAGGTGTGAGTTGGGAACAGATGAGCAAAACTCACTCACACCTAACTCTAGAATCTGTGAAGCTCTTGAACTATAAGTACAAGTATCTCTTGAAACACAACAACACAATAAGATCATTGTATGCAAAAAACTTGTAATGCATATGGAGCAAGCACAATGCGATCAAGCAAAAATGAACTTAAGCAATAAAGCATGGCTTAACCAAAAACAAACAATCACTATAAATAGTGATCATAATGCTCATTCACACATGGAATGAAGATCTGGACATGAAAGCTAATAAGCTCATTTGTAAAGTATCATTTGCATGTCCAACACTCAACCAATGCAACAACACTAAGTAATTACATTAAGGATAAACATCCAACAAAGGGCACAAAAGTGATGTACTTAAAAAAAATGCATGACATTTAGCAACAAGTACTTAAGCTACAAAGCATGGGTACAAAAACCTAAAAGCTTACAAAAGCAAACGGTTACAAGTGTACCATACAAACACTAACTGAACAACATAACATAAACATCAAAATAGGTTAATATAATCTCCCCTTTTGATTAAGCTCTTTCTCCCCTTCTCTTTGTTTTCTCCCCCTATCATTATACTCAGCAACTTCTCCCCATTTTTGTCATGGAATAGCTAGTCCTCATCTTCTTCTAACATTCTTTGAATCTAATCCAATTGAGTTTGGAGAGAGGCGAATTTCATATCCCACCAAATGTTGTGGTGTTGCAGAATGGATGTGAGTCCGAACATCTTGGTGCTCAACTCGTGGACAGAGGCCACAATGTTGTCTAGTTTCTCGTCAAATGAGGATGAAGTAGAGCGCGAACCACTGTGAGAGGCCGAGGTTTCCGTTTTGATTCCCCTTCGACTATGACCAATGCTAGCGTTGAACGTACGCATGTTGATTGGACTCGGTTTTGTGCAGGGAGACTCATCGTCTGATGGATGGATTCCTTTGAGCTTTAAAATCCTAGAAATGAGGCAACAAAACGGAATGCATATCCGTGATTCAGTTCGTTGAACCATTTTGCGTAGAACATGAAAGATATGTGTACAAATGTCAATCTTTACATCAGGGATCAGATCATGAAGAAACAAGGCACGATCGAGGTTCATATACCTAGTGCTAGATAAGAGGTACAGGTTGTGAAACATGATGATTGTAAGCATTCTCAATTTTAGAGAAAGAGAGGAAACACTGATTGAGTTTCCATTTGGTGAGAATTCCAAGTCTTTTTTAAGAGCATCCCAAAGTAGATCCTCATCTGGACACAGATCATCATACACCGGTGAGTTCTTGAACATTGGCCAATTGATGTAAAGAATCTTTGCCAGATATGCGGGAGAGACGGAGAAACTTCTTCTTCTGACCCAGCACTTGAGCTCTTCGCCTTCAACAATTGCATTGGCATAAAATTCCTTTACCAAATTTTCATATACGTCATCAAGGTCGGAGAGAAGGTAGTTCCAATCCTTGTCAGCAAATCATTAGGAATGTCGGTGTCAAACAGAGAAGGTTGATCAACAACCCTTTCAATCAACGATGTAGTAGTTCTGAAATAATTCTCATGAGTCTGAAAGGCAGCATAGGATCTAAACTTGTTTGGATCGAACACTCCTGATGGTGAACGAGTCCTTTTTGTTCGAGGTGAGAGATCATCAACATCAATGACAGGTTTCTTACCTTTGCTGCTGCCTCCTTTCACAGCTGCTCTCTTAAATGGAGATATATCCGCTCTGCATCATGGTTTACCAGAAACAAGAGAAACCATAAAAGACACCAAACAATATTAGCATTGGGTTAGGTCCAAAACATGGATAATGAAGAAAACCCTAGACATTTGGGATATAGGTCCCAATCATGACAATGAGTGTGTGGGTGTCACCAATAACACAATGTTTACTCTAAATAGAGTAGATCAGTACATAACCACCAAAGATCACAGATCAATTTCATCAAAAAATCAGATACCCATATTCAATCTAGAGATATACAAATATCAGCAGAGAGAAGATAAACACAATTTAAGAGATATATGCAAATGAGTGAGAAATAATGTGTAAGAAGCAAAACCCATACCTGTTCTTGACGAATGATGAAATGTTTACAAAGAGAATAAGGGTTTTGTGTGTGAACACGGTGGTTTTGAAATAGAGAGGTTTAACCAGAAGATGAACAGCCACGACGTGCGAGGGAAAAATGAAAAGTTTTGAAACTTGTCTTGAAAAAGACCCTTACAATACAAAACACGCGATTTTCGTGACTGAGTCAAGTCGCGTGTAAGTCGCCAGGTCTAGCCGCCAAAACACTTCAGACCAAAAATTTGAAAAATTTTCTAAGTGTTTTTTACGACTGGAAGGTTTACCTGCGAGAGAGTCGCGAGGTGAGCTGCGAAAATCTCTATGTATCCCTCGTGACTAGACCTTCCACCCGCGAACAAGTCGCCATAGTGAGTCGTGAGAATCATAAAAGTTCATATTTTGAAAAATATTTTAAGTATTTTTTGCAACTGGGACATTGACCTGCTAGAGAGTCACAAAAAATCTCTGTGGGCTCATGACTAAGGAATGTGGCTGGATTAATCCGCGACTGAGTCGCCAAAACAGGGCAACACTATTTTTGAAATTTTGACAATTTTTGTAAAAACAAAATACTTTCCAAAAAACAAACAAAAACTCAAAAATCTTTTTGTGTTTGATCAACAAAGATTAAGCATGTGAAAACACATTTAATCAAGTACAATCACACAAATGAATATGGTATTCATTGATCATAGACATGTGTGATGTGTGTGGGTATCAACAATGAGATAGTCCTTAGTCTAATGTGAAGTTTCAATGATCAATTCAAACAAGGCATACATAACTAGCACTAGATAATGTGATCCATCACAATTATGGAAATATGCATATATGACTTCCCACATAACTTGATAACATAATTTTGAAACTTTTCGTTTGGCTTCATATACATCATATCATTTGATCTTTTTGAATTCATACATCTAATTTTGAGATCGATGCCTAAAATTTTTGATATTTCAATTGATGAGTTAGCCTTTGGCTTTTTGGGCATCATACATTTATATTTTTGGTCGCTTTCCTTTTTTCCTAGTCAAATACTAGTATGTGCGACAGGCTTTTGCAACTTAATATCTCTTTTCATTTGGAGATTTACATTTGGCAAGCTCTTTAAGCAAAACAATAAAATAAAGAATGGAAAGATATATAGGCATAAGTCTATGCATGTCTCAAGATCAACAAAACCATTCACTAATCATTCATGACAAGGTTGAAGATCTATTTACAACAATCACATAGATTTCAAAATTTCTCCCACAATGATATGAGTGCACAAGAAACAAGCTAGGCTCGTAGATGCACAGAGCCATTAGTACAAAGGAATAAGGCAAAATATGTTTTGAGACAAAACTCAACAAAGTCGATCAAACTTTTTGGATTTTCTACTTTTTATGTGTTTTTTGATTTTTGGCACAAAAGAAAGAAGAGATTGATAAAAAACAACAATGGAAAAACATTTCAAATGAAGGAATGCTAAAACCAAACAAAATGCATAACTTAACTCAAAAATATCACATGGATGATGGAGTTTAGGGAATGATACCGACACCAATGGTCTTACGCAAGGGTTCAAACCTTGGGCCATAAAGAGGTTTAGTGAATATGTCTGCCTTTTGATTTTATGTATTGATGAATTCTAGACACACTATCTTGTCCTCTACCAAGTCTCGAATGAAGTGATATCGGATCTCGATATGCTTTGATTTGGAGTACTGAACTGGATTCTTTAACAGATTTAGGCACTAGTGTTATCACAGAACTCACTCATAATGTCTTGAGAAATTCCATAGTCATGTAGTAGCTTTCTCATCCATAATAATTGTGCACAACAACATCCTGTTGCGATGTATTTAGCTTCAGCCGTTAAGAGGGAGACTGAATTCTGCTTTTTACTCATCCATGAGACCAAGTTATTCCCAAGATAGAAGTAACCATCAGAAGTGCTTTTCCTATTATCAATGCACCCTGCCCAGTCAGCATCAGAATATCTCGCCAAACACTCATTCGAATCTTTTGAATACCAAATCCCATAGTCAGATGTGCCATTGACATAACAAATGATTCGCTTTACCGCTGTCAAGTGGGACTCTTTAAGAGCAGCTTGGAACCATGCACATACCCCGACACTGAATGCAATATCTGGCCTACTTGCTGTGAGATAGAGAAGACTGCCAATCATGCTTCGATAAAGTGTTGGATCTACGTTAACACCGGCTGCATCTATGCTCAATTTTGCTGAGGAACTCATGGGAGTAGAGGTGTGTTTCTTAGAATCTAGGCCAAATCTTTTGACAAGATTTTTGGCATATTTCTCTTGAGAGATGAATATTCCATCTTTCCGTTGTTTCACTTGAAGCCCTAGGAAATGGTTTAACTCTCCCACATTGCTCATTTCAAATTCCCTTTTCATTTCTTCCGAAAATTCATGAGCTAGTTAATCAATTGTGGATCCAAAAACAATATCATCCACGTACACTTGAGCGACAAGGAGGGATTTATCATCTCTTTTAACAACAATGTTCGATTTGCTTGGCCTCTTTTGAAACCACGATCCAATAAGTAAGTGGTGAGGCGATCATACCATGCTCTTGGTGCTTGCTTCAACCCATACAAAGCTTTCTTCAATCTTAACACATGATCTGGAAAGTGAGGATTTTGAAACCCCTTTGGTTGCTCAACAAAGACTTCTTCATTTAGAAAACCATTCAAGAAGGCACTCTTTACATCCATTTGGTATAACTTGAAATCCATAATGCATGCTATGGACAGGAGAATTCGAATTGACTCTAGTCTTGCTACCGGAGTAAATGATTCATCGAAATCTATGCCTTCCATTTGAGTATACCCTTGAGCCACCAATCCAGACTTGTTTCAGACAAATTCACCATCTTTATCAGTTTTGTTCTTAAAGATCCACTTGGTGCCAATCACATGTGTATCTTTAGGCCTTGGAACCAGCTCCCATACATTATTTCTAACAAATTGATGTAGCTCCTTATGCATAGACTCTATCCAATTCTCATCTTTCAGAACTTCTTCTACCTTTTTAGGTTCGAATTGAGCAAGATAACATTTGTATGTCACATGGTTAACACTATACTTTGGTCCTTTTCTCAAACGAAGTCCCTCGTTTACATCACCAATGATATTACTTGATGGGTGATTAAGAGTTACTCTTGATGAAGGTTTCTTGGAAGTTAAAGGTTCCTTATCACGAGAAATTGGGGGTTAAACTTCCGGGGGTGTGAGTGGGCTTGAAACTTCTTGTGTTGATTTAGTCTCTCTTCTTGATAAAGGAGGTGTAGACTCCTTCCTCAGTGATTCTTTCTCAGCATCATCACTTAGGGACATATCATCATCATCCTCATTCTTCTTAAGATTTAGCCCCTTTTTATCATCATCAAAGTTGTTTTCTGATATGGTGTCGTCTATGACCATATTGATTGACTCCATCACCGTCTTAGTGCGCTTGTTGTACATTCTATAAGCTCGGCTATTTGTGGAGTATCCTAGGAATATCCCTTCATCACTTTTAGCATCAAATTTTACCGGATTTTCCTTATCATTCAGAATGTAACACTTGCTCCCAAATATTCTGAAGTATTTCACCTTGGGTTTCTTTTCTTTCCATATTTCATATGATGTCTTCTTTGTCCCTACTCGGAAGTAGATTCTATTACCAATGTGACATGATGTATTCACAGTTTCAGCCCATAATTTTTGTGAAATGTTTTTGTTGAGTAGCTTGACTCTTGCCATCTCTTGGATCACTCGGTTCTTCCCTTCAACCACCCCATTCTGTTGTGGAGTCTTTGGAGTTGAAAATTCCTTCTTGATGTCGTGCTCATCGCAAAAGGCTTCAAATTTAGCATTCTCAAATTCCTTCCCATGATCACTTCTGATTTTGACTATGGGAACCCCTTTTTCATTCTGCAGCCTCTTACATAGCCTTTCCATTTTATCACATGCTTCCGACTTCTCTCTAAAGAATTCCACCCAAGAGTACCTTGAGAAATCATCAACTACCACCATAATATAACACTTTCCACCCATGCTTTCAGTTCTTGTTGGACCCATTAGATCCACATGAAGTAACTCCAAAGGTCGTGAAGTAGCAACTACATTCACTTTAGGATGAGTTGATTTTGTTTGTTTTCCCATTTGACATGGACCACAAAAATTTTTCTCAATTTTTCCAAACTTTGGTAAACCAACCACTGCTTCTAGCTTTGAGACTTTAGCCACTTGCTTGTAATTAGCATGCCCAAGTCGTTGATGCCATAGCTCCAAGAGATTCACTCGAGCACTTCGACATGCTATACCTGGTTTGGGAATGATACCATAGCAATTATCGGTGGTTCTAAGTCCTTTCAACACTTGAACACCTTCGTCATTTAGAATCAGACAACCTTTCTTCAAAAATTGGACTAAGAAGTCTTTATCACATATTTGAGTGATGCTCAGCAAGTTTACTTTTAATCCTTTGATGTACAACACATCAGTCAACAACAGCAATCCTGGAATCTCAACAGTTCCATTTCCTAGAACTTGTGAATGACTACCATCTCCAAAGGTCACATAACCATCTTCCTTCTCTTTAAGAGTCTTGAACAAAGATTTATCTCTTGTCATATGCCTTGAACAACCACTATCAAGATACCACAAACATGAATTAAATACTTTCAATACGATATGAACAAAAAGACAAGCATGTGATAGGCATTCTTGATCATCAAAGAAAGATTCATCCTTATTTTCTTCATTTATAGAGAAATGTAACTTTCTTTTCAAACCATCAAGTTTATCACACAAATGTTTATTCCTTTTCTTATATTTTTCAACCAAGGAAATCGACTCACACAAACTATTATGAACATCATAATTTCTAGGAACTAATGATTTCAACATGTGTATAAAAACTTTAGCATGTTTCTTTGACTTGAATAACTCTACAATTTCATTACTAGACCAACCTCCAAAAATGCTGAAAGAGTCATTATCACAAACACCTTTACTCCACTTCATATTAGCCTTTGCCATAGCAAGCCAAGGGGTCTAGGATCACACACAGGTAATTAAACCACAAGGAGTGCACCTGCTCTGATACCAATTGAATGTTCAAAATGTGTATAAAACACCCTTGAATGTTTAGACCCCAAATTACAAATTATTAATTCAAGCTTATTATCAAACAATAAATGTACGGAACATGAACATAAGCTAATAACAGAATTGATAAACAATCTAAACCATAAATAATCATAATCACAGCAGTAATTAAATGGTAAAGATAAAGGAAAGAGAGATGCAAACACAAGGACAACACACGATGTGTTATCAAAGAGGAAATCGAATCTCTCGGCGTAAAACCTCTTCGCCGCCCTCCAAGCGGTTTATAATCCTCTAGAAAATGTAGTTGGGATACATGAACAGCAATAGACCCTCTAAGCCTAACCTACCCAGTGTACTTAAGCCCTCCAAGCTTCTAGCTCCAATGAGGTTGCGCCGAACTTTTTTCTTTTTTAGCTTACCGGATTCTGCTATAGCCCACAGCATCAACCAATATGAATTGGTCCCTTCCTAACTGCTTCCCAAAGCACCAAAAAGCCTTTTCACAGATATGGGTATGGTGAGAAAAGGATTTGGCTAAGAACCTCTTAAGGATGTAACAATGGAAAGGGTGAGAGTAGAGGAATTTGAAGAGTCTCTTTGGTGAAGATTGTGGATGAATCAATCTTATTTTTCTCTAGGGTTTCTCTCTCAAAATTCTCTCTAGAAGCTCTCTACATTTCGTGGGTATAAGGGTCTATATATAGTAGTGTGTATTTGGAATGCGAAGAGTCATTTTTTTCAAAACAAAGCTGGCTGGCGGCTTGGCCTCGCGACTTGACTGAGCCGCGAGTTCCAGCTGCAAGGTAACTGAATGGCTAGTCTGGACTTTTTGTCCTGTAGTGCAACAGCTGGCATGGCGCTTTAGCTTCTCCGCATGCATGGCACGTGACCTACTTCTAGCGGCTTGCCAGTCGCGAGCCACCCACGAGTTCCAATCGCGAGTCCCTGCTTCTTTGCATAATGATGAACATTTCTTCACATTCTCTCACACACTACCCTTACATGATTCCCACCTAAATACAGGGTTACTAAATGCTGAATTACAAGCAAATTTGGTACGAAATAAAGCGAATAAAATGGTTGATTAAATTCAACCTTACATCCTCTATGTTGCTCCCAAACAAGATTACTTACATTCCATTCATTTTCATTCATTTTCATTCCTTTCCCTTACTTAAATACATTCCATTCCATTCATTTCCTCTCCATTCCCTTATGATCATTCCATTCTATTCCATTTCATTCTTTTATGAACTCCCAAACGGAGCCTAAAGAGTGAAAGGAAGAAAATTTGGGTTTTTGGGACTGTGAAAAATAATTTAAACATGTTTTGAACATTTTCAAGTATTCAAATCTTCTTATTTGGTGCAAAAGATTTCAATTTCCAGACGAACACTCATGGCCGAGTTTCATTTAAGTTGACGGTTCAAATGTATGATATTATCATTTTTTGTAAAAAAATATTTTATATTTTCATGTAATTTTCATGTTTCATAATTTGAGATTTTATTTCCTTCATTTAAATTTACATGTTTTCAAATAGCATTGCAATATGTGAAATGAAATAAAAATTTGTCTTCAATAAAATTAAGCTTTTCTTTTATTTCTGGTAGATTCCAAAGCTTTTCCTTGTGGAGCTCCTTATGAATTATGGGGTTTGTATCTAGTTTGAACGAGATTTAACCTTATTATATTTCCATTCCTCATCACTTAAGATTTTTCAATTAGATTCAACTATGCAGCACATTAGTTAATGCAACCACATAGTTGAATTTACCACTAATAAATCTAATATCTAATTAACCAATTTTAAGTAAAAATGATGCATTGATAATCAAACAACTCAAGTATCATAGAAAAGCAATTAGAAATTTGTAAATTCGGTAGACAGATGATTAATAGAGGGTAGTATTTGTTACACATTCTATTATACAAACACCTTTTTTTTTAAAAACATAAATCATATGCTAAGAAAAAAGTAATATTAGGACCACAACTTCTATTGCAATTTTTGCCACAACTTGATAACATAACAAGTCATGAGTAGTGAATATATAGACGCTTCATTTTTACTCTACCATTCACACTGGAAACGAAAGCAAGTTGTGGTCCATTTTGCCTCAAAACTCTCTCATTTCTCCACACCTATTAATAGCACCGTAGGTCTAGATTCTAGACCAGGTATATAGGTGGATTTCATTTCCTATGCCCTCTGATAAAGTTGATTTCAACGACTGTAATAATCTGTGATAAAGTCTGTTTGCTTTCCTCCCTGTTAATAAACATATAATAACCCCCCCCCCCCCCCCCCCCCCCCCCCACCCCACAAAAAAAAAAAAACCACACACACACACACACACATTCTCTCTATATAAACAGAGGTGGCCAAGTCTTACATTTAGTTCTCGTAAAAGTTTCCAATGCCTGAACTCCTTTCTTCCATGGCCGGAGGCTTTTGGCTTTCTCTTGTAGTTGGCATGTTCGGATTTTTGTTTGGTCTCATTTTGAACCATTTCTTACCATTGTTCTTGAGGCTTGGTCCTGTCCCTAGAGGGACTTTTGGTTGGCCTATACTGGGTGAAACCCTTCGTTTCTTGAAGCCTCATCCTTCTAATTCTCTCGGGGCCTTTCTTCAAGACCATTGTTCTAGGTGAGCACTCTAGCTAGATACTTGAATTTGTTTACATTTGTAGGTTTCCCATGAAAGGTACACAATAAAGAAATAAATAGAAAATTCATCATAAGTATCTGATTTAGTAGTGCATGTTTTCGGGATTAATGTATACATTTTTCAGGTATGGGAAAGTGTTCAAATCCCATTTGTTCTTGTCTCCTACTGTGGTGTCATGTGACCAAGAGCTGAATTACTTCATACTTCAGAATGAAGGGAAGTTGTTTGAGTGCAGTTATCCAAAGCCCATCCATGGCATTCTTGGCAAGAACTCCATGTTGGTTGCTGTGGGTGACACTCACAAGAGGCTCAGAAATGTGGCACTCTCTCTGGTCACCATCACCAAATCCAAGCCTGAGTTCCTCCATGACATTGAGACTACAGCCATTCGGATACTCAATTCATGGAAAGAAAAATCACAAGTCATCTTTTGTGAAGAAGCCAGAAAGGTATATTTGTATATTTAATTGTTTGGAAGAAGAAATTTATAAGACGAAGCAGAGAAGAAACATTTATCCTTGTCAGAGAATTGAAAAATCAAATGTCAGAAATTTATTATTTTCTGTTTTTGATTTTTTTTTTTTTTTTGGTTGGGTTCCACATGCAGTTCACATTCAATGTAATAGTAAAGCAGGTGTTAGGTTTAACCCCAGATGAGCCACAGACTACAAGAATTCTTGAAGACTTTCTCACTTTCATGAGAGGGCTAATATCCCTACCTCTCTATATTCCTGGAACTCCGTATGCAAGAGCCGTTCAGGTCCTCCAAACTCTTTATTTAAATTGCTCTAGCTTTTTAATTACTACGAGTCTATGACCCAAAAAAAAAAAAAAAAAAACCCCAACAGTGAAAAGAAATGAAAAGAAAAGAAAAGTTCATACTACTTTATAAATAACTTTGTTTCATTGAAAAGGGGAGGAAAAAAAAAAAACTATATAAAACTTCTTTTCTTTTGTTGCAAAAAGAAGGCATGTGACCAACTTTTTATATTGACCAAAGTCTCTTTACAGGCTAGAAGAAGGATATGTTCCACAGTGAAAGCAATTATTGAGGAAAGAAAAAGAAATGCTGGGAATTTTAGAAAGTGTGATTTTCTTGAGATACTTCTGACTGTGAAAACCTTATCTGAAGAGGAAAAAGTGAGTTTCGTTTTGGATTCCCTTTTGGGTGGCTATGAAACCACCTCTCTCTTAATGGCCATGGTGGTTCATTTTCTATGCCAATCACCTCTTGCTTTACAGCAGCTAAAGGTAACATTTCCTATTTGCAATATATCTAGACATGGCAAAATGGGTCAAAATTTTCCTGACCCGACCCGACCCGACCCGACCCGAACCCGATTTTTGACCCGAAGCAAAAACGGATTGACCCGTGACTCGACCCGTGTTTTTTGCGGGTCAACCCGACCTAACAGCGACCCGACCCGAACCCGAACCATTTTTTTAAAACTTTTTTTTTTGGTAAAAAAAATAGTAAAACTAAGACAATATTGGTTTAATTGTTTATTGTGAACTTTAAGGAAATAATTGATACATTTACATTACTACATGCAAATTAATTGAAAGATAAATGGTTGAACATTCTGTAATGAGTAAATATTTTTAAATATCAAATAGCAAAGTACATGCCAAGATAATCTAGTTACAATAGAGTTAAAAATATAGATTTAAAATTGTAGACATGTGAGAAACATTCATAAGTGTGAAAATAGTGAAGCTAAAGTATCAAATTAGCATAAATTATGAATACTTAGACCTATTTTTTAATAATTTATGTCCAAAATAAACGGCTTTTTAAAATAAATTATGATATTTCTTAGAGTGTGTGTTGCTTAACAATAATATGATATTCATAAAAGAGACCATGTATAAATAAGTAAGTAATCAAATTTTAAAGTATATCTCAAATTGAAATAAAGTGTCAACTACAACTGATAATAGATTATAAAATTAATTTTTAAGATTGTAAATTTCTTATATGTTTTTATTTTTTATCAAATGAGTTATCCAATAAGTCATTTGTAATTTTGTTTTATATTTTGAAATGTTGATAATGTGTAGAAATAAAACTTGTGTATTTGTTTTACTTATCTTTGTGTTATTTTGTTTTAAATAGTAATGTTATAATTTGTATAATTTTAAAATTATTGAATAAGTATTAATAAGTTTAATTGAGTTCATGCTTGATATAAATAGTGAATTCAAAATAATGCATTTTACATCAAGTAATTTGTTGCATAACTTTCCAAATGATAGATACATGTTGTTTTCTTTATAAAAATAAAAAATAAAAAATTTCATGTGAAAAATACGAGTCAACCCGACCCGCAACCCGATTAACCCGAACCCGATTTTGACCCGCTTAAAATGACCCGTTTTGACCCGTGACCCGTAACCCGATTAACCCGACACGAACCCGACCCAACCCGCCCGTTTTGCCATGTTTAAATATATCTGAAATTTTATACATGTTAGCCTTAGTTATTATGTTTTAATTCATTCTTCTTAAATATAGGTAGAGCATCAAAAAATAAGAAGCGTGAAGCAGAAGGATGAGAAATTGAATTGGGATGATTACAAGAAGATGGAGTTTACTCAAAATGTGAGATAGTTCTATTTTTTATTACTATTTTCAGTATTTTGTTTTTCCTCTTCTGATAGACCTTTTAGTGTCAGACATTTTATCAATTTTTTCTTGACATATAGAGTTATTTTTGTTTAAGGTCATCAATGAAGCTCTCAGATATGGGAACATTGTAAAATTTGTGCATCGAAAGGCTCTCAAAGATGTCAAATATAGAGGTGAATATATTTCATATATTATATGTGTCTGTGTTACTTTACAGATAATCATGCATGCATGAGCTTTTTCGTACTGTCTTAATTCTTTTATGATCTGTATTGAAAAAGTTTCTCTTGTTTATATTGTCTTTCAGAATATCTAATTCCTTCTGGTTGGAAGGTCCTACCTGTATTTAGTGCAGTTCATTTAGACCCAACTCTCCATGCAAGTGCTTTCCAATTCCATCCTTGGAGATGGGAGGTAATTACTAATTACATCAATCTCAAATCCTGTAGGAATTTCCTACTATGCAGTCTGACACTCCAAAATCACCTGTGTCCCCGACACCGACACCGACACCGACACGCCACGGACACTTTGCATGCTTGTGTTCTTGGTGTTAGGATTTTTTCTTTTTCATAAAAAAATCATGAGTTTAGATATCTCTGTTTTAAAGAATTTTTTTTATAGTTGTTATTTTTATTGAAAATTTTAAAATAAAGATAGCATATGTCTATAAATAAATAAAATATATCTAAAATGTACTATGTATTAACTAATTAATTATTTGTAAATATTTCCACTGTGTTGTATCCTAAATTTTAAGAATTAATTTGTTGGGTCTCGTATCATTATTCATACTTCCTTAGACTATTGGTTTATAAATCTAACTTCATGCCCTTCTGTGTGTATATATTGTTGCTGATTTTGAGTAAAAAAGGCATTTATTTTTATTAAGAGAAATGTTAGTGCCACAAAATAATTCATAACTTTTAGTACAATTTGTCGCGTGATAAGTTATGGCTGATAGAGATGTGGACCAACATGGACCTGTTATTTTATCTCTACCAGCTATAACTCGCCATGTATGAGTTGTAATAAAAGTTGTAAACTATTTTGTGATACTAGCATCTCTCAAATCATTACTTATTAGTTAGGGTTGTACGGCTCGTTTGGTACATGTGCTTAAATACATGTTTTTAGTTTTTAAACAACATTACATGTATTTTCATACTTTTTTACTTACACTTATTTCTAAAAAAATTAAAAATTATTATTTAAACACACATACCAAACAGTCACTTAGCGCATGATAGATTACGAGTTCAAACACCCGGCTTGACCATGGTTGGGTTCATGGATTATTCAATCCTGTCGTCTAAAATCATTGGATTCCTAGATGGGATTGAAGTCAAGTTATGAAACAACCTACTCGATGGGACGTCTATATATGTCAACTTACTGTTTAGGCTCATTGGGCATTGATTAACACCTTGGATCCTCTTTATTTAGCTTTGAAAAAAAAAGCTGACCTAAGTGTTTGTTTAGTTTAAAAACAAAAAGATTTTTGCTTTTTGCTAAATATAAGACAAAAGGTACGACAGTGTGACAAAAATATATAAGTTAGCTTTTATATATATATATATATATATATAACTAGTATATGAGCCTCGCTACTAAAAGATCAATCATGGTATATAACTATTGAGTAGGAATTTTACCCTCAAACTGGGGCTAATTTCTAACTCAGGTTGAATGGATATTAGATAGCTCCTTCCAATCATAAGTAAAATGTAGATCGATCATCGTGATACCCACAAAGTAGGACTGCTAAAGCAAAAATCCGCTTTGTTACGATGGTTTAAATATCAAGTTTCAATTTGAAACAGTGTGATTTTTTGGTAATAGAACCAAAAAAAGAAAACAAACAACCAAACAGTGGAAATAATTCTCTCTATAAAATCTCAGAGCCAAGATCAGATGTGCAAGAAATTCACTGCCTTTGGAGGAGGGGCTAGATACTGTCCCGGATCCGAACTTGCTAAAGTTGAGGTTGCATTCTTCCTCCACCACCTTGTATTGAGTTTCAGGTAACTCTAGTTGTTATAACATACATTAGTTGGAATAAATATGTATGTAAACATATATATATATATATATATATATATGTGCTAAACTTGATGGTTTTGCTTGTAATTGTAGGTGGAGATCAATCGAGGATGACCTACCCTTGGCATATCCATATGTAGAATTTCAGAAGGGATTAGTACTATTATTGGACAATTGTTCCATTTGAGCCTTTGGCTAGTCCTGTTTATGCTTTGTTGTTAAGGTTTTGGGAAGATTTATGATTGGGTGAAGGTTGAGAGGAGTTCCATCAAGATACCAAATTTTTCTCTTTTTTTCTCTCTCTCCCCTTCAGAACTCAATATTGTTTGATATGAAACTCTCCATTCCATTATGACTTCTCTTCACCTCTCTACTAGTAATAGTAGTGGTAATTCTAAAGAGACCTGATTGAACCAAGTGCATATAAAAAATAGTTCTGATTGGTGTCTATATGCGCAGCATCAAATTCACTGTGATATGCTTTGAGACTTCCAAATATTATTGTTCTGTCATTTCCTCAATTTCATTACCACATCAATTAGTTCTTGCAATGGGTCAAATTAAACCTTTTGGGATTAAGTTAAAATTTATCATGATATCAAAGAATATTAGAGAAAGTAATTTTTCATGATATTAATTATTAAAGTAGCTCATCCTAAGTTCAAATCTTGTATTCACTCCATCACTCCTTAAAAAAGGTTAAAATCGTTTCCTATCAACTCAACCTTTAATAGGATAAACAAGTATGTTATATCTTATAGGAGACTACAAGAAAAATAATTGAATGGCCAAAAGATTCTGAAATAACTTTTTATCTTCCCTTTTGCCAATCATTATTTATGTAAGCAACATACTTGAGGGACAAATACTACATAGAAAGCGCTGGATAGGAATTAAGATAAATTAGAGGTACAATTATCTTGAATGCATCTCTTTCTAGGCTGTCTTCACTACAATCGGACTCCTCACATAGTGCTTTTCATCTGACCATATCAAGTTTCCAAAGACATAGTCCTTAGCAGCTTTGGCTTCTTTAACCTTGAGGGTAACATAGAAGGTTTTCTCTTCACCAACCTTCTTAAACTTCAAGCTCCTAGGCTTGACGATAACTGAAATTCCACTTGGTTCTTGGACATCAGCTCTATAAGTTCCTGGGGAACCTACATTCTTTAATTTTCGAGTAACCGTGATTGAGTGTGAAAGTTTAGGGACTGCGATTGACGGGTAGTTAAGGTTTGTGAGACTTATTGGGGGCTTGGGGCAATTATAAGGGTCATCTGAGAAAATTGAAACTTGTGTTTCATTATATCCCAGAGCACATATGAAGTTAAGGTAATCATTGACAGATAAGTCATAAACTAGGCCGGGATCCATAGCACTGTTTGGTCGAACATGTCCTGCTCCATAACTAAAAGGGGTTGCCTTAAAGTAGGAAGCATTCGTCACTGGTTCCCCGTTGTTATCCAGTATTGTAGCTGTAAAATAGAAGAAAAGAAAGAAAGAAAGAAAATTAGAACACTAAACATGTACTAAGTTCAACTACTGAGAAGATAGAGGAATAGTGAAATTTTGGTACATTGCAACTATAGAGACTATAATGGTAGTAGTAAAATAACAGCAACTTAGTGTTAGTATCAAAATTTTGAGAACGGTTATGCTCAGACTAGTCAGTGTCAACTACATGTATTCTTTTGTATCATAGTGGTAGCACAATACTAATTTATTTTACTTTATCCCAATCTGTTAAATCTAAGAATTGTTAGCAGAAAGAGGATTCCTTCTAAAATGTAATGTAAGTTTACAACTTAAAAAAAGGCTTACTAATCATAAATTAGCAATTATCTCAAAAGTTTAAACAATTAGGAAATGATGAATTTAATTATATACCTATAATTCTAATGTCTGATTATGGTTACAGATGGGAGAACCAGAATCAGAATTGAATCCCAATATCAACTCTATTTTGATTTCTCTTTCTCTATAAGAATCTGGAGGAATACTCTGAGAAAGTGTTAAATATAATAGGCAGGTTGGTATATGTAGGAGATTGATTGAGCTGTAAAGAAGCTCTAGGGGAAAGGTCTATAGCAGGTTATTTGAAAGGTAGCTTAGGCAGCAGTATCTAACATGTTTGAGTTTGGAATGGCAGAATTTATAATGGGAAAATTAGATCTGAAACTGATTTATACATTCTTTAAGTATAAGTGTGAGAAATTATATAAAAAATTGGGTATTATATAATCCTATTATTCAGGACTTTATGGTAGGAATTCTTGTAAGGTGTTGCTGTTAGATAGGTATGTGCTGGCTCGTCTGCAGCTTGCCGTTTGTAGTGTTATGATGTATTGTAATCTGGTCGGCATGTTGAATAAAATTTCCTCATTAACAAAAATGAAAAATGCAAGCACTAATCTTACCGGTTGTCATGATTGCTGACTTAATAGCTGCAGGACTCCAAGTAGGATGGAGAGTTTTAAGGAGGCCGGCAATGCCAGAAACATGAGGACATGACATTGAAGTGCCTGAAACAGAGTTGAATTTAACTCGGCGCTTGTCAAATATTTGATTTGTTGGACCTTGTGCTTCAGTATAGGCAGCTATGACATTAACTCCTGGTGCAGTGATATCAGGCTGCACATACAACAGTTATTGAGAAACATGACATTTTCCCCAAGAATTTATAAGAGCATGACATTGGTGTAAAGAAAACCTTGAGTATCTCAGGCGTTATGGTGCTTGGCCCCTTGGATGAAAACGCTGCCATGAAGGGAGCTGGCTTTGTGCCCAATAGTGTTGTTACACGTGTAATGCAAGCTTTTGGAGATCTGTCAAAAATGTAAATTTCTCGTTAAAAGTATGTTCCCAATCCTATTGAAAAATTTGAAACTGATAAGAGGGTAACATATGTGTCTCATCAATAACATACTGGGAATTTTTATTGATGACCATTTCTTGAATAGGGCCACAGATTAATTTAGAAGCAGTTCATTTTTTTAAATATGTTACATGTTAAGTGTCTGCGCACAATGCTAAACCCAGTGCATTGTCTAGGATATGGTTGTGCATAGAATATGAGGCTCCATGTAGCTGTACTCTTAAGATGTGTAACATCTTACTTGGTTCGGTTGATGTAAGTAAAGATCGAGACACCATTAGTAAAATTGACTTGTGTAGCAGGGAGGACATGTGCATCAGCAGTGATCTCGTTTCCATTAATCTCATTGTTGGCAAGAATCATCCCCGGAGCGCCGGCGAATCGAGCTTGCAGGCCCTTGTCCACTCTTGCATTTTGACCTCGAAGACAGACCAAGATTTTTCCCTTTACCTTTCTGGGATCAAGGGTTCCATTCTTACAAAGCAGACTGCATTACCAACAACTTGATTAAGCACATTTCCATGTACAATTACATGGTTGTGTCCAAAAAAAAAAAAAAAGCTAATCCAGAATAAACACTGGTTAATTTGTTATATACTAACGCCTCTTCAGCCGATACATTAGCTGCTTTGGCATCTGCAGCACTAATGAGTGGGTAGAACTTGTTGCTTGGCAAGGCTGTAGATGACAAGCTTTGTCCCTACAGATCAAAGTTAATAAATTTAATTATACATAAGAAAAGAGAAGGCATCAAAGGGTGACATAATTAGACATAATAAACTTGCATGAAATAAGGTTCCTTCCTCTTGTCCCCAAAAATCCTTGTCCCTAGTTTCCCTATAAGCTTTTAATGTGAAGCCCCATTATAGCAAAAAGAAATCCCACCTCAATTTCTTTGCAAAGAGCCGCAAAGGAAGAGGAATGAAATTCTGATCTTTTAACAATCACTCCAGCTATGTTAGTACCCCTACCAAATTCGTATAAAATGCAATCAAAATTTCTAACATCATCTTCAACATGGTTATGTGTTTATTCCCTTGGCTAAAATTGATATGACATGAAAAAGAATAAAATTTATCTGTTCTACTTTGAATATTCTACTTTAACTTTATGCTCCATCAATTGTAACGCGCCACGTGTTCTTTTTCCCATTTTATAAAGTATCTAAAGTTTAAACTGGATTAAAAAAAAAAAAAAAATCAGACATGATATATTGCAGTTGGTAGAACATAAAGTGAAACACCAAGAATAAAACAAAGGATTTTTATTTGATCATTTCATGTTCAATTTTTTAATCTTTTTAGCAATTGGAGCAAAAACTAACCTTCAATTGCACCTTGTTGCCAAGGATAACATAACTGTTGAACTCCCGGTCCATCGTGCTAGCTCCCACTGTTATCTGCCAAGGCGCAAAGTTGGAGATAGTCCCAGCATCAGGACCAGAATTTCCAGCTGAGCAAATCACCACAATACCATGCTTAACAGCATGAAATGAGCCAATTGCGACGCTATCATTAAAGAAAAAAGTAGGCTTTCCTCCCAGTGATACAGACAGCACATCAACACCATCATGGATAGCCATATCAAAGGCTGCTACTATATCTGCATCAAAGCATTCGTTTCCACCCACTGGAGGCCAGCAAACCTTGTAAGCAGCCACCCGGGCTTTTGGTGATCCACCTCTTGCTGTTCCTTTGCCAAAGCCAAACACACTAGCCCCTGATACAAAATTACCACCAGCTGTTGATAATGTGTGCGTTCCATGGCCATCATTATCGCGTGGTGTGTTGAAAGAGGAGTTTAGAGGACCAACAACTGATGCATACCCTTTGTTGAAGTATCTTGCTCCAATCAGCTTTCTTTGGTACACCAATTTGGCACACCAATTTGGCACAAAGAGTTACCAATGAGTTAGAGAGAAACTATATAACTAAATGAAGTTTGATTGAAAAAACAAAACTAGACAAGCTTTAGAGATTACAAATTAAGCAGAAGACAAGGGTGATGGACTTGATTAACAAGTAATTTTCTCTTTAATAATATTGCTTACTAATCGATACGGGTGATTCAATGGGCCAGTCCAGCCCAATTTTACCTAGCACATGGGCCAGGGCTAGCGGGCTGTTGTTTGTCGATGGACCATGTTAGGCTGGGCCAGAAGGAAAAACTCCCAACCCATAACGATCCTTCTTCAATGGGTTTATAAAAATTAGTTAAAAATATTATAATTATATTACATTACAACACACAAGTTGTTAAATTGAACTATTAAATAAATTAACAAAGCCATTGATTAGCTTGTATTGATTGGAATAAATAAGTATATTGATGTATTTATAAAAATATATTAAAGTGAGAATGAAGTTTAGTCAGTGGTAAAATATATCTTTTAATAAAATAATCAAATTATATTTTTAGGAAAAGAATCAAAGAATTCAAAAATTATTACTTTTTTTTTTTTGACAAAACCTATTTAATTTTTTATTAAAGTTTCAAATGATTTTTCTTTTGCTATATTTTAATATAAAAAAAGTCATTTTTATTTTTAAATTCAAAGTTATTAGCCTTCTAGCAAAATACATATTTAATAAGCATAGTTTAACATAATAAGTATCCTAGAGGTTAAAGGTGTGGTCATAAAGTCTTTCTCATGTTTCAAATTTGAAACCCAACCCCTCAAAGTTTTTTGGTTATACATTTCAGGTTAATGGGTTAGGCAATGGGCATAAAAAACTACTCCACTGCCCTTCCCCACTAGGCTAGTGGGCTACCCGTAAGCCTTAATAGTATCGGGCTAGGCCTTCCACTAGCCTGGTAGGTTGGAGGGCTACTGGGCGATGTCATGGAACATGGGTTATTTGGTAACCCTTACTAATTAACTAAAGAATTTAATTGTCTTAAAACTTCTGTCAATGATCATGGATGGGAGATATACTCTTCTTATATCAATGATGTTAGAAATATTACAAATTTTATTATCTATAATTTACAAACTAATGTATTAACTATTATATACTTCAAAAAAAATAATTAAGAAATTTTTTATTATGCTGTTAATGTAGTACCAATTGTATTCATTGCAAGGACACCTTTATGTTAAGCTCAAAGTGTTCATATGACTTTAAAAAAAAATTAATATACTTCCCAAAAAAAAAATTTATACATAATTATTTTTTAAGCTCATAGTGTTTGTAGGGTCATGGTTTGCTGCCCAAGCCCAAAGAGTATGGGCTTGTGGGTCAGTATGCCCAATACAATGAATTTATAGAGAGTGGGTTAAAGAACTAGGCCCGAGTTAGTATTACAACGGCTAAGATGGGTTTGTAAGACGATCATGCAAGAAAAGTGCACACAAGGTTCAGTTTTACATGTTGTTCGAGGAGGCCAATGTTCTTATAGATTGAGGGGGGCGGATTACAAATGCTATTCTTCCTAATACAGTGTTCTTTTTCCGTTCTTGGAGGATCTCTTTCAGTATATAGGTCCCTTTTGGTGATATCGGCCTTCCACTTGTCGATCATTTAGACCATTACTTGAATACCTGTCCCTTCAGACACCCCTTCTGGCCTTCTGTGAGTTGCGGAGGCCACGGAAACACTGTTAAGAGGTTCTTCACATAAATGCGGCCAAAAAAGTAGCTACAGAGCATTTAATGCGAAGGTAGCAGCTTTCCCTTCGATATTTATGGACCCCCTTCCTTCTTATGTGTTTATAAGGCACACTCCTAACACTGGAGCTTCCGGGGAGGTCCCTTCTGTCAATGGAGCACGTGTCTAAGTTGCCTCTGCCATGGCCGAGGGATAATTTCTCCTCGGACCACTATTTATTTTCTTACTTGCCCGCGAGGCTTTGGGCTGGATCTCCTTATGAATATTTGCCCCTCTTCGGACAGGCCGACCTCCTCGGATTGGGCTTAAGGCCTAACACACGAATTTGGGCCTCTGTTCCTACAGTGTTCATATATCCTTTTTTTTTTTTTTTTTTTTTTCCTTCTTATTTTCTTTTTGTTATTAGAAAGAAATCGTAAAATTTCATGTATTTGAGTATATTTTTTATTATTTTTTATTTCAATATAATTCAAGTTCTTTTTTTATTATTTTTTTTTTAAAGAAAAATTTAAGTTTCTTAATGGCCACTCTAGGAAATATTTGTAAAGCCGATTTATCGTACTTAGTTTAGACTATCTTTTGTATTAAAATTAGCTGTAGTTTTAACATTTTCTAATATTTTGACATATTGTTAGCAAGCGGGTATCTTATTCTCATGCCTAAAGTGATTAAAAGTAAGACAATTCAAATTTTATAATCAAATTTCTTTATGGCCTGTTTGGATGTTTAAAAAAGGAGGGGGAGTAGAGTAGAGGGAGGGAGAGTAATCTAATTACCTTGTTTGGAAGTTTTTTAAGGAATGAGGGGGAGGGGTTTGGAGGGGTTTCAACTCCCTCTAGCTCCCCATTTTTAATTCCCCCAAATTGGAGAGATTTGGAGGGAGAGTAGAGTACATAAACTATTGACCAAGTAAATTACCTAATTTACCCTTATTATATTAACAAAATTACACAAGGGGAAGGGCTAATTACTCCCTTCCCCCTTACTAATTTTAAAAACATCCAAACAAGATAGAGGGGAATCATTTTCCTTTACTCTCCTCCCCACTACTCTCCTCCCCTCTACTCCCCTCTACTCTCCTCCCTCTCTAAACTTCCAAATAAACCATTAATGCAAACACAAGTGCATGTGCTCATGCGCACATGCACATGCAAGTCCAATCGCCTTAGCAAAGTAACGTCTTTATTATTATTTTTTTCATACATCTTAGCAAAATAAACAATTGTCAATGAAAAAGGGATTGTTGTAAACTAGTGTGTAATAAACAATTCAGAAGACCAAGGTCTTGAATCGTTCATTTAAAAAAGGGATTGTTGTAAACTAGAGTATAATTAACAATTTTGGATACGGAGATCGATGTAAACCATATATTGTATAATATTTTGCCCAATTTTATATAGCTAACATAAACTATTATTTGTTGTCTTGATTTTAGACTACAAGGTACAAGCTGTAGAGAGTAATTAAGATAGAATAAGAGACGTAGATCCTTTTTTTTAGGTAGAAAAAGACTTAGATACGTTAGTTTAAAATATGATCAAGTGGATATGACAAAACTTTAATGTCCTAACTTGTAGGACAACTAATTCCAAACTCCTTTACATAGAATAAAAAAATTTAAAAAGAAAACCTATTTACTCCTTAGTGTAGCAGTTTCTGCAACAATACATTTTTGGAAGGTAGTGAAGCTTTTAGATAAACCCAATTTTTTTTAGTGAGAAGGGGCGGTGCATTGATTTCCTCAACCAAATGGATCATCGAGATGCTTGTGTTTTTATATTTAAAAAAAATATATGTAATTATTCCACATTTTATAAGAGATTGTGTTGTATACTCAGAGTATACCAGAGTATTGTCATTTCTATATGACTAATGTACACATTCTCAGGAGGAAAAATTCTATCTCGTGCATATTCGTAGGGAGAGAAAGCCATAGGAAAATGCATATACCAAGGGGGAGAAAACATCTTTTTATGAGAAAACCTTGTTTTGCTTTGTTTTACTTGATGCTTGTTTTCTCATTGTTTTATGGTGCTTTGAGTAACTTTTAATATATATGCTTTATTGCTCTCATCGCATCGTGTTTATGTGTTGGACATGCATACATCCTTATGCCATTGTACTTTATTGATTGCATGTTCAGATGATCTTTTACTTTGCCATATGATTATTGTAGTCATTTCCATATGAATGTCATATGTTTGATCAAGTTGCTCATATGTTTCACATCATATTTACTTGATCGCATTTTTACTTGTTACATTATACTTGTTTTTTTATTACTTGCTTTACCTTGAAGGTATAATGTGTTTTGTGCAAGTGTTTCAAGTTACAGATATATATGTTCCAAGTTCATCACAGGTTTTAGATTTAGGTGTGAGTGAGTTTGCCATTATTCCCAAATTCATGTTTAATTCTAGAGTCTGTTATAGGGTGTTTTGTCACGAAATAGCCAAATGGAGAGATTGTAAAATTGTGATTTATAACTATGTTTTATGTTGGTTTATTCCGTGACAAAAAGTGTTGTATTTGCATTAATTTAATTCCTTGTATTTTGTGAGATTTTATTGTATTGGGTTTAGTATTAAGTTGATGAAGAATCGAGCATGAAATGAAGAATCAGTGTAGTTTTGCGACTAGCTCGCAAGAAGTTTACAAGAAGAGTAACCCGCAAAAAGGGCACGTGAGAAGCACATGCTGGAAGCTGAAAAGTTAAGTGTCAAGCTGCATTTCGCGAGTACTTCGCGAGACAGGCCATCTCGTGAGTTTCCCACGAAACACTTTGCCTAGAGGATTTTTAGTGTGACTTTCTTATCCTTCACCCATACTATATGTACTCTCATTACCTACAAAAGTAAAAGAGACTATTTAGAGAGAAAAACCATAGATATGTTTTCTACAACACAACACATCCATCTTTTAGAGAGAGAGCTACTCATCCTTAATGAGAAATCATTGTAACCTCTTCTCCTTCCCTCTTCTATTGTCATACCTTAAGAAGAGATTTATACCCAAACACAACTCACACATTTTCAGAGTGTAGAGAGTGTTTTGGAGCTTGGGAAGCTTTAGGGATTTGCCAAAAGAAGCTGGTGAGGCTTGCTGGATACAATCGGGAGTATTGCGAGATCTGGAAAGCTAGTGAAGATAGACTCTAAGAAGTCTGTTGGTAGCAGGAGTTTGGAGGGCTCAAGCACATTGGATAAACTAGACTTGGAGGATCTTTTGTTATACTCCAACTTATTCACTAGTGGATTGATTTCGACTTGGAAGGTCACAATGAGATTTTTCGCTGAGTTCTTCAGTTTTCTCTTCGATAACACGTCTTGGTGTTATCTTGTGTTTGCATTTCTCTTTTCTTACTCTTATGCTTTACTTTTATAGTTTATTGTTCATGTGTATGCACTAGAGTAAATCCGGTGATTGCGTTTTTTTACTTTTGTTCTGTACTTAGTCTAAGTTAAAGTAAAAGCAATCCAGCCATATTTTTGAATTTGGGATCTAAACAAGCTCGTGTGTTTTAGCACAAATTCTAGCTTTCATGTTGTATATAGTATAATTTGCCTCACATTTCCCTAAATATTATTATCTTAAAAATTACTAAAATTTATAAGTAAAATTTATAATGTGCTCTTATGTTAAAAAACTAAAGATGAAATGTGTTATTCTAGGTTTAAGATAATTGTGTGCAGTTTGTGAAGAAGGTGAAATTGGGCACGAGAAAAGGTGTTGGCAGAAGTGGCAATGGAATTGTGGGACAGTTCAATTCATTTGTAGAAGGCCAAGTCAGAGGTGTGTCAATCAGGAAAGAGAATTGGTGATGGGTCTATTGCAGAAAAAAAAAAAAAGGAATAAAGAGCCCTTTAAAATAATACTTCATTGTCTAATCAAATTTTTAACTACTATATCTTCAACAATATTAAATGGAATAAAGAGCAGCTTTTCTTTTCTTTTCTTTTTTTTTTTAGGGGGGGGGGGGGAGAAGAAGGAAATTGTTAATTAGTGCACGAAGAGCCAATCCTGCCCTAGTGGTTTTCTACACTCTGAAGCAGAAAGAAAGAGCTCTGACTAGCTATGCCCTTCAAGTTAAGGACTAATAACTTATGTGTTATTTGAGTGTATTGAATATACCAATTAAAGTTGCTTTTTTTTTTTTTTTTTGGTGAAAATAAGATTCATAACAAAACTAAGGAGCAGCAACACTCCCAGAACAGACCCTACTAAAGAAAACCCCATTGAGGTCATCCTCAACAATATCTACTAAGTCCACAGGCAGACTATCAAAAGTAGAAATATCAGAATCTAGACAAAAACTCATTTTAGCAAGACTATCAGCACACCTGTTTGCCTGGCGGAAGTAATGCTTAATACACACCTGAGGTATGCGAGAGATCAAAAGCTTGCAATCATCCATAAGAGGCGATATGACGTTATTCAAATAGGAAGGATTCCTTAAGGCATCCACAATAGACTTGGCATCAATCTCAACTTCAAGAGCATTTATGTTAAGGCTGCAGCAAACCAGAAGGCCCTCCCTTAGCCCCCACAGCTCAGCGGCAAAGCTGTTGGTCAATCCAATCCTCCTACTAAAACTCATAACCCATCTACCTGCATCATCTCTAACCACTCCACCACAACCAGCCAAACCTGTGTTACCACTACAAGAACCATCTGTGTTGAGCTTCCACCAACCTTGGATAGGCTTCTCCCATCTAATCCTCCTCAGAACATTCTGGGTCAGAAGCCTTGGAGAAGAAAGGCAATGAAAAAATTCCATAGCTTGGTTAATAATTGTCAAGTCTAGCTTCGGGTTCCTACTTTTACCATTGAACACCATATTGTTTCTACTCTTCCAAACATTCCACACAGCAAAAGGAAAAACAACTTTCCAAGGCAGATGAGAAGCACCTAACCTGTGATTAAAATTGCTGTTGAACATAAGCCAATCATGGAGGTTGCTCCTCCAAAAGGCTTGATTAGAGGATAAAACCCCCAACTGAATCCAAAGGCACCTTAAAAGCGGGCAGCCTCTCAGGGCATGTAAAATGCTTTCATCACCTTCCTGGCATAAAGGGCAAGCAGTCCCATGACCAACACCCCTCCTTTCTAGGCAAACCTTGACTCCAATGCTGTTATGGGCGCACTTCCAAAGAAAGGTTCTAATTCTTGGAAGAGTATTCACTTTCCAAATCCAATGAGCTGAAAAAGAATTTAAACCATCATCCCCCATGGCAAACCTGTAAGCACTCTTTAGATCAAAGGTGCCTTTCGGAGACCCCGACCAAGCCAACTTATCAACACCTCTACTCAACAACGTAACCGGGGTTGCTTGAATCAACCTTTTAACCTCTACAGGAAGATCAAAAGGAATCTTCCCCCAATCCCAACCCGTATCTATCATAAAGTCTTTAACTTCCAAAAAACTAGCCTCCCTTGTGATAGGACCTTGAATCAATTCCCTAAGAGAGCCTCCATTCGTCCACTTGCTTTCCCACACATTAAGACTGCTATCTCTACCAACCATCCACCTGCTACCTTTATTGAAGGTATTCATACCTTTTTTCATTGCAGCCCAAATGTGAGAACAAGGAAGCCTATTAGCATTGGTAACAACTCCTCTCCTCTGGTTGCAATATTTAAGATTTAAAACTCTAGCCCAAGAAGCCTCCTTTTCAGAGTGGAACCTCCAGTTGAGCTTAGCCAGGAGGGCTATATTCTTGCCCCTAGCTGATTGCAACCCAAGCCCCCCCTCCTCTTTAGACTTTATCACCTTATCCCAACCAACCCAATGAATCTTCTTGGCTACCTCCGAAGAGCCCCACAAGAAATTTCGATTCACTCTATCCAAGCCATCCAAAATTCTACCAGGCAAAAGGGTACATTGCATCACATATGAAGGAATAGCAGCCAGCGAGGTTTGAATAAGGACCTTCCGCCCTGCCATAGAGAGCATGTTAGCCTTCCAACCCGACAGCTTATTCTTCACTCTGTCAAGAATGAAATTATACTCCTGGGAAGAAGAGCCAGGGTGCTTTAGAGGAAAGCCAAGATACTTCCCCAAGAACAGAGTGGAAACAAAGCCAAGAATGTCACAAAGAGATTCCCTAGTGTCTCTGTCTACATTAGGAGAGAAATACACTCTCGACTTGGCTTCACTCACTAATTGCCCAGATAAATCACAAAAAACATCAAGAACATCTCTAATGGCGGAACAATTTATCCAATCTGCTTTAGCAAAAAGGATGAGGTCATCCGCAAAGAACAAGTGAGAGAAAACAAGACCACTTTGAGAAGTTTTAACTGGCTGCCATTTCTTCAAGTTGCACTTCTCTTCTATTAGCTGACCAAGAAATTCCATGCAAATGATGAAAAGATAAGAGGAAAGCGGGTCACCCTGCCTTATCCCTCTAGAGGGAAAAATCGGATCCAAAGCTTCCCCGTTAAATAAAATGGAAGTGGAGACTGTCGACACACAACTCATAATAACATCTATGAGCTTTGTGGGGAGGTTAATCCTGGTAAGCATGCTTCGAATAAAACCCCACACAAGCTTGTCATAAGCCTTCTCCAAGTCGATCTTTATAGCCATGTACCCTGTCTTCCCTTTCTTTTTCCCAAGAGAATGAATTATTTCTTGGGCAATGATGACATTGTCTATCCCCTTTCTACCTGGGACAAAAGCCGTCTGTAATGGAGATATGATCTTTTCCAAGAAAGGTCTCACCCTCGCCACAATGATCTTGGTTACCACCTTATACATCGTGTTACAAAGGCTAATAGGTCTGTAATTACCTAAAGTCTCCGGACCTTGGATCTTAGGAATCAAAGTAATAAGAGTTTTATTCAAATGCTCAGGCATTTTCCCACTCCTAAAAACCTGCTTAACTTCCTCTATCAAAGAGCTCCCCACTACTGGCCAAAATTTTTGGAAGAAGCCCGCATGAAGCCCATCCGAACCTGGGGCTTTAAAAGGCTTTAAAGACCATAAGGCAGCCTTGATTTCTTCCTCTATAATCTCTCCCCCAATGCTCTCCCTATCTTCATTCGAAAGGCTGGCCAGGCACTAACAACAACTAGGGTCCTCCCTTGAAACAAGCTCATGAGATGTCGAGTATATCTCATTGAAACCGCTTCTAATAAACTCCTTAATATCCCCCTCCTCATGAATCCACTCCCCCACTGAATTTTTAATTGCCATGATCTTATTCCTATTCCTTCTAACCAATGTCGAAACATGGAAAAAGGAAGTATTGCGATCACCCTGAACCTGCCAATTTACCCGGGACTTCAAAGCCCATAACTCCTCCTCCTGATTAAGAACAAGGTCAAGATCCCTAAGGAGATCCACTTCCAAGTTGAGAAGAAAGCTACAGGGTTTATTAGCAATAGCCTTCTGGATACCATTGATCCTAGCCATCAGAATTTTCTTCCTCGTAAAAATATTCCCGAACTGATTTTTATTCCAATCCACAACATTCTTAGTGAAGCTATCAATGGCCTCAACAAAATTATTTGCACCTCCCCACGCATGAGAAACCACATCAGGAAAGGTAGGGTCCAACAACTAGCAAGTTTGGAACCTAAACGGCCTCTTCCTCCCACCACAAGCTCTAGGCTGCATCTCCAACAGAACAGGGCAATGATCAGAATGGAACCTAGGGAGATGGGTAACTTTCGCATCCGGATAGAGCAAACACCACTGAGAGTTCACAAAGAACCTATCTATTCTCTCCTGAATCAAAGCTCGAATATCTCTTCTATTAGTCCAAGTGTAACGAGGACCCGCAAATCCGATATCTATCATATTACATTTATCTAAACACTCTTTAAACAAAAGAGAACTGTTTACACTCACCGCTCTACCCCCAAATTTATCATCATTAACCAACGGCTCATTAAAGTCCCCTGCTATGACCCACGGCATATTGTGAAGGTCTGCCACTTCCATAAGATTATTCCATAAAATATGTCTTTCAGCACACCTAGGACTAGCGTACACAGCAGAGAAAAGCCACAAAACGTTTGAAAATCCACCACCTCATTCGGTTGCTTTATGGATACCATTCGGTCTCTTTCCCCCACCTCATTTAAAGGAGAAAATCCACCATGTTTCCATTGCATGCTTCCTCTCCTTCGCATGAGGGTGGGCCCCTCAAATTAAGGACTAATAACCTGTGTTATTTGAGTGTATTGAATATACCAATTATAGTTGCTTTATGGATACCATTTGGTCTCTTTCCTCACCTCCTTTAAAGGAGAAAATCCACCATGTTTCCACTGCATGCTTCCTTTGGAGGGTGGACCCTACAAGTGTGGGGTCCACCCTCATGCGAGGGAGAAGAAGCATGCGACGAAAACACAATAAACCCTCTCCCTTTAAAGCTGATGTTCGCCCACATAGGTTTTTAAAAGTCAGCATTGTTGAAAAGATCCTCTTTAACTCCCATGTTCTAAGAATGGTTATTCGGCATGAATAACACAATTTAGCAATTAGCAAATAGCGAATGGGTAGAAAGTACCTTAATTTGTAAAACCCTGTTCTTAAAGTCATAGGAAATCATTTCAAATCTATTTAAATATATATATATATATATATATTTTTTTTTTTTTCCGGGCAATTTTGATTAGAGCCCATTTTTAATCATAGAACAATAATTTTTTCATTGATAACAATCAATTTTTCTGTGATTGGCTTCAGTATGTCAACTGTGAAAGTCAAATTTGAATAGCATTTGGCTTGATCAACTTTTCTTGTAGGGTATTGGTAGGCATGAAACAGAGCTCTTTGAATGTATTTGGGTTCACATCTATATTTTCTTAGTGAAACTCTCTCATACACATCACCAACAATAAGTCTAAAGTAAAACTGGGCAAGTTCTTGTCTACTTGTTTCTTTGTTCTCTCTCTTTTTTCTGCAGAAATTTATGATAATTAACTAATAAATTGACATAAAAACTTTTGCTATTGTAACATTCTCTACTGGGAAAATTGGGAAGTTTGAATTAAAAACTTATCAAACTTGACTAACATATTAACAAAAGATCAATAAAGAGAAGCATAGAAGGTTTAGGGGGAAAAAATCCAGAAAAAGTAGGGTACCTGTTACAGTGAAATCCAGAATCAGTGTCATTTTGGCAGATTCCTTTCCACTTTGATGGAATCGGTCCCAACTTTTCATCACTAAAGCTCTTGGATTTGGGCCAGACCCCTGGTAGTGGTATATAAACCCATTGGACAAAAAGTGAGCCTAAAGAAAATCCAAAACTTACGCAACAGACCATCAATGTTATCCATATATTGTCTAAAAGCCTGTCACATGACTCTGTTTCTTTTGTTGTTACTGGCAGACTTTGTTGTCAAACTTTACGGACCATTTCCAAAGTCAGAAGCTATGAGAATCGAATCATATATAACTACTTTCATTGGTTAGTTACTTGGGTGTTTTAGAAGTTATAAGAATAGATCATAAAATCTTCCATTAAACTCCATTATTTAGATATTAGACATAGACATTTAAAGAAAAAAAGATTAACTTCTTTTAGGCTTCATTATGTTTGATTATCCACTTGAGCGAATCATCAATTATGGATCAAGTGTGCATATGTTAAAGACTAATAAATGCTCAATTATGAGTTTTAATAAACAATTATATGTTAATAATTCATTAATTTATATGCGCAAATTCATTGTAGCTATATGTGCTTTTTTTGGATATTTGTGTATAGCTATTAACTTCATTTATTTTTATTTTGTAAAAATGTATATTTTTTTAATAAAATATTAAATGCATCTTAATCAATGTTTTTAGGATATTCATTAACAAAATCCTATTACAAATAATTTACAAACTAATGTGGTAGTGAATGTGTTCAACAAAATTATAAATGAGTATTTGAATTACTTTTTGTTTATTGATAAAACATCAGTTTATAAGTCTTATATAATAAAATCTATAATATCTCTAACATAACTTTTAAATTTATTTGTTTATTTACTTATTTTTAAAGCCTAAAATTTATTTAGATTGATTTATATTTAAATCAACTTTCAATGAAAAAATAATTAAAGAAAAAATATATTCAATCACTACACAGTTAATTCTACCTACTTATTATTCTTATTCTTATTATTATTATTATTATTATTATTTTTTTTGATAAGTCTACCTTCTTATTATTATCCATTCATGTTTAGGTTCAGCGAAACATTATTAGCAAGTGGTCAAAGTCAGAAAAGGAATGAATCTTTCTAGATGCCGCTGTAGCTTAGATATTTACCAATGCCAATTAATGGTGGTCCAATGGCTTAACAGTAAAGTCAACACAACTGGCCTAGTCTGCTTAGAAGACCCGCAATTTATTTATGGATGATGCTATCGGTGGTTCTTAAGGGACTTGTTAATAATTAATTTTAAAAAAAAATTTGATATTATTTTTATAAAAAATAAAAAAAGTTGTCAAAATATTAATTACATTTTTTTTCATTTCCCATAAAAAATTTCTTTAAATTGATTATTAATCAGTACCCTAAAGACACTCGTTAGCATTTTTTTTTATTTATTTATTCTTTTTATGAATATTCTCATGCATGAACATGGACCTAGCTAGTTATCTCTTTTGCTAAACTCAAGAAGTGGTCTATGCAATTACCACATCCATGACAGAACTCTCATTTTTTGCATTGAACTTAGTAGTCAAAAGTCCAAATTCAATATATATATTTTTTATCAATTTACTACATTTTGGATGATGTGTACTTGTCTCAGCCAAAAAAATAAGAAAGAAAAGGATGATGTGTACATGACAGTGAACTAAAATGATAGATTAATTGATTTAATTCAATTACATACAATTCAAATGATGATTATTCAATTGCATACCATTCAAATGATGATTATTCAATTACATACCATTCAAATGAAAAATTCAAAAAGAAAAAAGAAAAAAGGGTCTCATGTCCTTAGGTCATACACTAATCATTCATTTTAGGAAATTTTTTTATAGAAAATTATCAAAAAAATTTGACAGTTTTTTTTTTTTTCAATTTTTCATAAAAAGTTTCATAAAATTGTAATGTATTCTCTTAACATGCGTTTGCCCAATGATTATTAGGCGTTTTGCGTTTTTTGGCTAGGTCTCACGACACTATTCACAATCTAACCAAACTTCAAAAAACACATATAAGTAGGTCAGCCGTGGGTCTCACGACACTATTTATAGTTTAAATATTATTTTGTTACAGTGTTTTTAATAATAAATTTTCAGTTTTTAGCAAAATAAATAGTATCCAAATAGACCCTTAATACATAAATTAGTAAAACCCAAGGAAAAATACTCACCAGTATCAAGGTTTCCAATAATTGTATCTTCTCCATATCTTGCCTTCTTCCAAATCGAGCTGGAAGGATTGGACCCAACATGGTCGAGTTCCATAATGAAGTCCCATGATCGAGTTGTGTGTAATTTCCTTCCCTTGTTCAGGAAAACAGAGACCACTTTTGGATGTTCTACATTTCGATAAAAGTTTATTTATGCAAGTTATATATATATACACAAGATAAGGTACAGAGAGGAAAATGAGAGTATATAGCAAGGAGCTAAAAAGGACACAGCAGATTTCTTACTAGCTATCTCGGCTGCTACTTGGTCGTCTAAGGTTGCCGCAAAACCATTGATGTGCCTTGTGTATGAGTAAAATATGGATTCTTTTGCGACATCATAACTGCATGATAAAAAACTCAAGATTTGGATTGCAAAAAAAGAAATTAAACATGTTCAAAAATCACTTATAATAATGAGTTCATGTAAGTACCTTGCCAAGAATGATCCAAGAAACTCATAGTGAGAGTCGGT
Source organism: Quercus glauca (assembly GCA_023736055.1). NCBI lineage: Eukaryota > Viridiplantae > Streptophyta > Magnoliopsida > Fagales > Fagaceae > Quercus > Quercus glauca. Next base: position 28,662,624 of record CM043318.1, on the reverse strand, counting down.
TATTCGATTTATATCAACTGAGAGTTCTGGGCCATGTGAATGGGCTCCCAAGTACACCACATATGACTATCACCACACAAAAGAAAAAAAAAGTAAAGAAAAAGAAAAAATTTGGACATAAATAATGAAATAATCAAACAGTACTTAAGAAAATAAAACAAAGAGAGAATAATTTATCAACAGCACCAGTACTACATAGCTAAGATATTTTGATTTTCAAAGAAGAAGGGCTAGTGCTTACATGTTGGATAGCAAAGGTGGGTCTCTGCACTATATAGAGCAGAAGAAATGATAGGAGGAAAAGGGCAGGCCTTGATAGTCTCATTGGCTATTTCTCTTGTGAAATTTTGCCTGCGATTGATTCTTGTTTACCGCGCCTTCAACGGAGCAGAAAGTTATCACTTATTTTATAGCGTGGAACACTGCTAAAAGTTCTTGTAATAATAATAAAATATGATTAAAAATTCTTGTAATCAACTGATACTTAAAATAAAAAAGAAAAAACCGTGATACTTGAAAAAAAAAAAAAAAAAGAAAAAACCGATACTTCTTGATATTGTCGACAAAGACACCAAATTATCGAATTATCAAAATAATAATAATAACAAATTATGTCACACTTATTTAATAGAAGTGAAGATCATTTTCATTTATTAATTTTGTGATTCATATTAGATATTGTATAAATTAAGAATGATGTTATTTTCAGTATATTATCTTACTTATGAAATGGATTATTGTGACGATTGTGCTTGTAATTCTAATACAACATGCCATAATAATTTTAAAAGGGGCATCGGGACATGAACATCCTTTTCGTTTACATGTAGTACATGACAAGTTAATTCATCATTAAAAACAAAAAAGTTATAGCCATTTATTTTTAAAGATCCAAAAAGGTTGGTTTGTTTAGATGAACTATAAATATCCGTTTGGATAATGATGAAAATTGAGGTGTCTGTGTTTTTTTTTTTTTTTTTTTTTTTTTTTGAGAAAAGTGCCACAAATGGGTTTATGTATTATTTAGTAGGTTCTGTGCACTATTTACAGGACTCACAAGTATTTTATTCAGCAAAAAAAACTTTAAAACAGGGTTCTACAGTACTACTCACACATTTAAAAATTATTTTGCTATAGTGTTTTCAGTTTTCAACAAAATAAGCGGTATCCAAATACACTCTAAATTAACCATCGATCCGGTCTTTAAAATGTAAAATTATGAAAAGAAAATTGGGGGCATGTTTAGTACACTTGTAATGATTATTATAGTGTAATAGGAATCAATATACAAGTTGTATAATTCAAATATATATATATATATTACAAGTAGTAAAAGAAGTTTTCCTAGAATTATTATTCATATTCATTCATTTGGTGATAACATTGAAACAGAATCCTAAGATATCATATTTTATAGTCACATTTCCTAAAATATCCTTTCTTTTTATTCGGTTTTCTTAGTATTTTATTGTGTATTAATATAACAAATTATTTAATTATATTACCGTTCAAAATTAATATATTAGGACTTCACATGGCAAGGGTGGTTATCCACCAAGCAGATCTCTCTCTCTCTCTCTCTCCTTTGAAGTTGCCTTCCTTTTTTTTATCACTCGTCAAACTTGGCCCTCTCTTGTTGTATTTTACATTGTAATGTGGTTGGGTGTTGATTTTTGTGATTGAATTTTAGGAATTATAAGATAGAAGTATGGACAACTATTTGAAAGGCAGGAAGTATGGACACTTCATTTGGAGCGTTATACCGGGATCGTCTTGGCCATGCATGTTATAATTTTTCAAAAGAGTTTGAGATTCTACCTAATAGTGCACATTTCCTTTCAAAGAAGAGTGAGATGGAAGGTTAAATGAAAGAGTAATCAAAGGACATATCACATGGTAGAATCTCATACTCTTCTATATGTAGTTCATTATATTGATGATTTAATGAACCACAATATATTTACTTTTAAGTAATTTAAAAAGGGGGTAAATTTTACAAATTAACCTCCTTTGAGATTTGGGGGAATTATACTTCACCCCAAATTTTAAGAGACATGATACTTTTCTCATTTAAGGTTTGAGGAAGTCAACACATTAGCTATTCTATTAATAACAATAACAAAACATAGCCCCTAAGTTTAAATCGCATTCCATTCCTATGTATGTCCATGCCATTGGAATGTGATGATACTATCTATCTGAATCAATGGATTAGTTGGGTAATCATAGTCTCTAGATAAATTCAAAATGTTTATTCCTATTCAATCAATATGGATGAAGGACAAAGTTTGGCTACAAGTTGTAGCCAACAACTACAACTCTCAATGAAAAAATTAATATAACTAAATATTTTAAAGGCTAAAATGAAAATTGCATCCTCTAAGTTTAACTAAAACTCATTTCAGTTTTCTAACTTTACTTTCGTTCAATTAAGTCCTCTAAGTTTCAAATTTATCCAATTCAGGTATTTTGCCTAATTCCAATGAAAAATTTTCATTAAGTATGCAATTAACTAATAAAAATTTGAAAAAAAAAATACTCATGTAAAAAATCTATAAAATATTTTTATTAGTTTTAGAAAAAGGTTTCTCTCTAAACAGTTTGGGGAGAAACCCTTCAAACTCTTCCTAAATCTTGTTATTAAATGTTGTCGATGCCCAATTATGACAAAAGGGCCCAATAGTAGAAGAAGCCCAACAATATGAAAAAGGTGGAGAAAGAAAGTAGTAAAGTAAGGACCTTTGGGCCAGAATGGCAGGGATGACAATCCATAAGCCCACAAAATAATAAGTGGTCTCAAAGAAAGCAAACTGGTTGAGGAAGCCCCAAAGAATAAAGTAGTAATCCCATGGGAATCATGAGAAAGGGAAAGAAAGAAAAATGGACCGGAAGAGCCTAAAGAAAGAAATTAGTAAATGGGATTGGTTCGAAGGCTGTACATAATACCATTAAGGCATGGGAGAATGCGTATGTGGTTGGATCTGGACCTTACATGTGGAATGGCTATAAGCAAAGGGAAAGGAAGTGTTGGCTAAAAGATCCTATTCTTGGTCTGTGCCAAAGGCGTGACTGCCTTGGGAAGGAAGTAAGATATGCACCTAACATGGTACTCAAGCACTCACAAAAAAGGAAGATAGTGACTTTCGAAGGTCAAGAGCTATGGGGACACCCATTATTGGTTGAATGTATGTTGGACCATCTCAGAGACATGTACACCACTCACAACACTCCTAATGTCCTTCTCAATATCTAGGATTGGTTTCCTAGGCAAAGGCAAAGTCACCTACCCACGGGTTCCAATGCCACGCTGGCGCAAGTTCTATCTTCTACTCAGCAAATAATATTACAGTGGTGGAAGGGTCCAAAATAGAGAAATGATGACTTAATACCTGTCTTTGTACTCAGCCATATTCCTTAGAGTATAAGATGAACATGCAGTTGTATTGTTAGGGTAATAACCTAAGTAGATATTTGTAGAAGAAAGTAGATATTTGTAGAAGAAAGTAGAAAGTTGTTCGGAAGGAAGAACCTTATTGTAAGAGATTGACCTCTTTTCACAAATAATACAATCTGAATAGAGCAAGAACATTCCATTCTTGCTCAAACTGTGGTTTTTCATCTCTTTCCTAGAGTTTTCCAGGTACATCTTGTGTCTTTTTTAGCATCACTTACTTCTTCTTGTTTAAATGGGCATCTTCTTCTTTTTCGAGTGTCATGTCAAAGCTGGCATCTTTTCATACTTTGACATGTTAATGTACTATTAGTTAACTTATTTTAGTTCCTTACATAAGCTCAAATCTAACTTGCATGTACATTTTTGGTGACTCCACTGGGGATCTCTGGTTATTTTCTTTTTAAGTGTGTCCTGGTTGGGTTATATACATTTATTTTGTTGTTACTTTCTCCATGCCTCCAAGAAAGAAAGTTACAGGAGTACTGACTGGTGTGGGTGAAAACCATTGGCTAGAGCTAAGTGCAAATCATATATCCATGCACTCTGAAGGCACAGAGTCCTCTGGTGACACTGGTCATCCCAAGAACAAGAATATTATGGCTGCTATTGAAGACCTTAAGCGTTCCCAAGCTACTATATGGGTAGAGTTTCAGTCTTTGCATCAAGAAACAACTATACCCCAAGCTCCTCAAGGTGGTCAAGGTCCTTAGGGATCTCCCTACTTGACTAGGGAAGACATATCAACTATTTTGTTTGAAGCTAAGAAGTAGAAGAATGCAGTTTATGTGGATACCAGACCTCCTTATCTTAAAGAGATAGCTGAAAGACCTTATCCTACTAATTACACTCATGATCATGAGTTGAGACTCAGGGAGTTTTCTAAGTTGTTAGAAGGCCATGCTTTTACCTAATATACTAGTCTTGCACCAGGGTTGGTTTTGAGTTGGAATGACTTGGCAACGCAGTTTATGAAAAAGTTCTTTTCTTTGGAAGAAAAGCTCACGTTGTCAGATTTGTAGCACAAAAGGCAAAGGGTATCCGAGGGGTTGTTGGAGTATATTCACAGGTTCAGAGACCTTTCTTTGGTGTGCTATGACCCTGTAGAAGAGGAAAGGCTGGTGGATGTTTTTATTGCAGGTATGCTGTATGAATGTCAACCTTATCTCGAAAACTTGCAAATTTCTAGTTTTACAAGACTTGTAGAGGCTACGAGGAGAACAAGCATGTCCGTGAGGAAGCCTTCAAAGGGTTCAACTTCACAAGCTGTGAGTATGCCTAGATAGCCTTGGAGAAGAAAAGGCTAGAAGGTGGAAGTTGTTGTGGCAGAAGAACCTAAAAAAGTAGTCAAGGGTAAGAAGAAGGAGAGAGGTGGTATCCCCCCTCCTTTTATTGTGTCTACTGAAGAGTTATACAGTATCCTAAAAGCTTGGTTGAAGGACGGTGTAGTAGTGTTGCCTAAATGTAAGCGTGAATCCACGGAGGAAGAAAAGCAAAGTCCACTTTCCTGTAGGTATCACAGGAGATGTGATCACCATACCATGGATTGCTATGCTTTGAGGAACATTTTCCATGATAGGATAGCCAAGGGAGATTTGGTTATTAAAGTTGGGGAAAAAGGTTGATCCAAGGATGCGTAGACCAGAGGTAGCAATGACTTTCTTTATGGGTCGTGAGGATCCCATGGAAAAGGAAGCAGGGAACATGGCTAGTAGCAATTCAGTGTCCTCACCTTCGTTAGATGAAGAAATGGTAAGAGAATTCAGCAGGAGGATAAGATACACTTCTTTCTTGAAGGAATAGGTCTTCGGCCATTGGCTAGAAGATAGGCAGCTCAAGCTTTGACTAGGGTGATGGAAATGAATCATGAAGTGGTAGCTATTGAAGAGAGCTTGATGCAAGTGGCATATCAAGAAGCAAAGGATTTGGTTACCTTTTTTAGTAAAGATTTAGCTAACCGAGTTGTTGATGGTGACCAACCTTTGTATCTCATTGCCTTTTTGGGAGTATCTCGAATTAAAAAGGCCTTGATAGACACTGGTGCATCTACTAATATTCTTCCTCTCCCAAAATTTGATGCCCTAGGTATTCCGAGGGAAAGAATCATTCCAAAGCCACTTCAAGTTACAAGAATAGGATCCTTGCAACAGAATACCCTAAGACATGTGTCTCTAGATCTTAGGGTTGGGCCAATTTAGGTACCCACTCTCATGCATGTAATGGAGGGGAGTACATCTTATCACATCATCCTAGACCGTCCTTGGCTGAAGACATATAAGGCTATAGCTTCTGCATATTGTTAGGACATATGTGTTTACGTGTTAGGAACATATGTCATATTTTATGTAAATTGGCTAATCCTTTGACAAAACGCACTCTACTTGTAATTGGGTAGTTCTAGGTGTTTTTAATACTTCAAGAAACTATGTTTCAAGATCAAGTGTTGAAGTCATCAAGTCTGTCCAAGAAAAAGCAAGTTGAAGTGCTGAAGTTTTAAAGCTCGACACCTGCTCGACACCTACCTCGACACCTGCTAGCTGTCGAGACTTAAAAAGTCAGAATTCTAATCTGATTTTCTTGGGATCCGTGAATATGTTTTTGGGCCTTCTTTTCTTCTAACCCTAAACATATTTAAGGAGTGTTTTAAGAGCCGTCAACATAGACACAAGTTGCATAAGCATTGAGCAATCCTTGTTCAAGCAAATTGTGCTCTAAGAAGAAGTTCTTAACCTAGATCATCTTCTTCAAGAAGTTGCTGTGTATTGTGCACCTTAGGGTTTTGTGACCAAGCATCTTCTTGATCTTCATGCATAGGATGATCTGAAGAACTCTGCAGCCAACCTCTCATTCTAAAGTTGGTGATTGAAGTCGCGTACTGGGATCCGCGCATCTGGTTAGTCACGTACTTGGGAGCCGTGCATCAAAGTTGGGAACTGTCGCTACAGATCAAGTCCAATTGGGTATTGGGGTAAGGGTTCAACTGTAGGTTGGTAAGGTACTTGGGATTCCTTATTTGTAACCGCTTGATTTGATAATAGTGGAGTTTCGGGAGTGGTGACCTGAAATCACCCGGTGGGGTTTTTTGCCGTTAGGGTTTTTCCCCATTCGTGAACAAATCACCGTGTCTTTTATTTTCCGCTGCATATTTTGTTATTCGGTGATTTGTTTGTGCTGCCACGTATTTGCATGTTAAATTGATTAATTAATAACTTGGCTAAATTAATTAATTAGTTTAATTCACAAGGGGTCATTCAGTTTGTGGCCTATCAAGTGGTATCAGAGCAGGCACACTCTGATTAGTTATTAATCTTTGCTGTGATTGATCCATTGACCCCTGTTTGTCATGGATAGAGGACAATCTCTTATTATACATCCTTTATTTGATGGGACTAACTATGCCTACTGGAAAGTACGCATGAGAGCTTTTTTGCAGTCCTTAGATGAGAAGGTGTGGCAAGCTGTGGAGATTGGCTGGACAAAGCCAAAAGAAGCGCCGGTTGATTGGGATGAAGCCAAGATCAAGGCGGCAAACTTCAACAGCAGAGCGTTGAATGCTCTATTTAGCGCTGTCACCAATGAGGAGTTCAAGAAGATATCCTCAACAGAAACTGCCAAGGAGGCATGGACCATCCTCCAGACAACCTACGAAGGAACAAAGGCTGTCAAGGATTCAAAGCTACAGAGGCTCACTACTAGCTTTGAAGAAATTAAAATGGAGGAGGATGAGTCGTTCGATGAGTTCTATGCCAAGCTGAAAGACATAGTGAACTCAGCCTTCAATCTTGGGGAAACCATCCCTGAACCCAAGGTTGTAAGGAAAGTACTCAGATCTCTACCTGAGAGATTTCATGCCAAGATTACGGCAATTGAAGAATCAAAGGATATTGACAAAATTCCTTTGACTGAGCTGGTTGGGAACTTGCAGACCTACGAGCTAGGGTTATCAAGGATAGGCAAGTCAAGCAAGGGCAAGAGCATGGCCCTAAAGGCGAAGAGCAGTGATACTGATGAGTCTTCTGATGATGAAGATTCCAAGATGAAGTCCTACATTACGAGGCAGTTCAAGAAGTTTATGAAGAATGCCAATGGGAGGAGCTTCGACAAAGACCGAAGGCAATCTGGTTCTTCACAGTTCAAGAGCCAAGACAAGGGAAGGAAGGATGCCAATGATGGCGGTCAGTACACTGTTCCTGCAGGACCAAAGTGTTTTGGGTGTCACGGGTTTGGACACATGAAGAATGAGTGTCCTACTTATCTGAAGAGCATTGGGAAAAGCAAGGCTCTAGCTGCAACCCTTAGTGACACTGAGCCTGAAGATGATTCCGATGATGAGGATGACGGAATCCTAAATGCTTTCACTGCTTCAGTCAATTCTACTGATGGAATTGTTGAAGAAGAAGAAGAAGAATTGGTGGACACTGAATGTGAAAAGATGGATGACAAAGATGATATCCATTCAGCCTATGAGAAGCTTTACAAGCTTTCTGAAAAGCATGAGAAGCTATACAGGCTGGCCACCAAGAAGCTCAGTGATGTGGAACTCGACAGAGAAGAATTGTCCATAAAGTTTGATGAGGCAAATCAAACTATTGGTGCACTGAGATTTGAGAATAACTTCCTGGCTGAGAAGACCAAGAAGCTTGAAGCAGAGCTGTTTCAAGTCAGAGCTCAACTGGAGAGGACTTCAAGTGCAAAACTTGATGAGATGCTCAGCAACCAGAAATCTGCTTCAGATCGAACAGGTTTAGGGTATGGTCTTTCTATCTCTAACTCTGCTTCTACTAGTTCTACTGTTTTTGTTCCTCCTGCTAATAATGTTAAAATTGAGAACATTGATGATAAAACTGAATTAGCTAGTGAGAACATAGACAAAGAAAAATCCATCTTAGGAGCACCCCCTAAGTTAGAAAAGAAAGATGCTAAACTCCCTAAAGACAAGAAGGCTAACTCTCAAAAGCCTAAACAAAAGAAGCAGCATCTCTGTTATCATTGTGGAGCTGCTGGTCATACTCGACCTAATTGCTACAAGTGGCTAGCCACTCAACAGAGCAACAGTATGACAGCATCTGGAAGCCAAAGTCAGCTTCAATCCTCTCTTTCTCCTCTTGGAGATCTTCTGAAAGCCATCATGTTCCTTTCGAACTTGAACGGTTACAATTCTTCCCCCTCACCGCCGGTTCAGGGTTTTAATCAAAGGAAAGGCTCTTCCAAGGAGTGGAAGAAAAAGAACTCAAAGTGATTTCATCACTTTCTTTTCCCTTCTTATTCTTCTTATTTGTTGCATTGCATGTGTGTTTTGCATTTTTAATTGAGTCAGTCTAGTTTTATGCATTGTTTTGCTTGTTAACATGTTTTTGTGTGTTTACTTTCAGTTTTGTTTATTTTGTTTTTGATATAAAAATAAAAAAAAATTGAAAAATCAGAAAATACAAAAACAGTGTGTGTTTTGTGTACTTTGGTACTTGTGTACCTTAGATGGCCAATGAAACAAAGTTCTCTAAACTTTGTATCTCTTGTAGCTTAGATGAGCATCTTTATGCACAACTAAGCAAGTGAGCTTTGTGGCTCGTGTTTGTGATGAGTAAGATTAGGTTATTTCTTAGACTTAACACTCATATCACTCTTTTTGACGGGAAGGACTAGAAAATCCTAAGAGAAAGGCATTAATAACCATCTCACCACTGTTGCCCGCCAATCATAAATGACATTTGTGTGCTTAGGCATAGCAAAATTGAAATGTCAAAATATCAATGGGTATTTCTTTTCTTTCTCATAAGCCCATGTATGATATGCTTTAAAAAGAAAATATGCAAAGAAATAAAAAGCAAAAAGATTAAAAATGCTTTAAAATGGTTGCAAGCGTGTATTCTAGGAGATGTGGGAGTTATAGGATGTACCTCAAAGGTGATAGTCCCCATCAAACGGTTATGATTGTGTGTGAGTTAAAGTTATTTTCTCATATCTCAGATCGTCATAACATGTATACACTTATGCAATCTTGCGATGTTTTTCACACACAACACGCAATATTCTTTGCTACTTTTGATACATGTGCAGGTATAATGTGACTTGGCCATCACAAAGGTTTTACATGTGCTTTTGTATGCTCACTAAACTGTCATGACTTATTTTTGAAATATAAAATTTGTTAGACTTGTTTAGTGTGTGTGTGTGTTCTCGGGAGATCCATGTGCTTAAATTTTCATTGAGAGATGATTTTTGAGAGAATTATATGTTGGTTGGATCTTGGTTGAAGTGCATGTCTTGATTGCATTCATGTCTATGTTTTTCAATTCTCGAAAAACTGCATTTCAAAGCTGGCTCGACACCTTCTCGATACCTCTTCGATACCTGGTCAGCTGTCGAGCTTCTAAAGCATTTTTCTTATCGCAATCTCGACACTTCCTCGACACCTGGTGGATCGATCGAGATATCTCTGTCTGCTCGATACCTTCTCGACACCACGTCGATCGATCGAGCTTCTGGTGTTGGTTGAGCTGTTTGGTACCTCGATACCTTCTCGATACCTTATCTGTCGAAGGCATAATATCTCGACACCTTCCTCGACAGCATCTCGATACCTCTCGACACCTCTGCTGTCGAGATTTACTGGAGATCCTATATATTCTTCTGTGCACGATTTCTCCTTCATTTCTCGATCTCTCTTCGATCTGTCCGAGTCGGTTCGACTTCCAGAGCAGTTTTCTTCTCTCCAACCTTCATCCAACTTGATTTCCGGCACTTTCTTGCTTCAAATCACTTGGTATGATCTTGTTTTCCTTTGTTTTTCATGCATCTCATGTTTTAAAACTTAGGTTTTGGGTTTTTCTTTGAAAACTTTGGGTTTTTCAAAATCATTGAGTTTTTATTGAAATTTTGGGTTGGTTTTTCAATAAAAAGTGTTTAGAATGTCATGCATTGCATTCCATGTGCATTAGAATGATATTTTCATGCATTTAGTTGTGTGATTCTTGAATGTGTGCTGCTAGGATTGGATTGGGCTGAGCCCATGATGCTTTTTATGTTTGCATGTCACATGATCATGCATTCCCATGCATACGTCCATTTTGTTCAATATACTGTTATATTTGAACTGCTTGGGACTTTTCTGATTGTCTCCCTCTCTATCTCTTTTCTTTTTTCTTTTACGTTAGTTGCATCTATGGCACCTAAACGTAAATCTACTCCGGCTCGGAACCCTCTGCGTTCTGGAGCTTCTTCATCTTCTGATTCTGCTCCTCATAACCTTCGGTTCCGTGATGGAGATGCCTACAAGGCATTTACTGAGAACTTCTCTAAACGAGGTGTTCATTCGGAACGCCACGTTGTTCTGGCGGACTTCGCCGATACTGACCTTCCCTCTGTCATTCACAGTAGGGGATGGGAGTCACTGTGTGACGTCCCGGTCACTTGTCCTCTCGTGCTGATTCAGGAGTTTTACTCCAACATGCACGGGATTGATCGTTCAGTACCTCTCTTTTTCACTCGCGTTCGAGGTACGCGCATTGCTGTCACACCGCAGCTGGTTGCGGATGTGCTTCATGTTCCTAGGATAGAGTTTCCTGACTATCCTACCTGTGAGCGACTGAGGACTGTGTCCAGGGATGAGCTCATTTCTGCTTTCTGTGAGCGCCCTTCTGAGTGGGGTGAGCATATGTACACATCATGTAGACCTTTTGCTAAAGGTCCTAGATTCCTTAACATGGTGATGACATTTGTACTTCATCCTCTCTCCCATTATAACTCTATCACAGAGCCTCGTGCTCGTTTCTTGCTTTCTCTACTTGAGCATCTTACGATAGATTTTCCCTCCCATTTCATTTTCTCTATCATAGATGTTCATTTAGATGCGGCGTCCCGTGATAAGCTTATCTTTCCTTCCGCTATCACGAGGATACTACGCCATTTTTCCATCCCTTTCCCTGTCTCCGACCACTTCACACACATCTCTGCCATAGATGCCGCTACCGTAAAACGTAGCCAGGCACAGTTCAGGGCGAGACAGCCGGATTCCACTCCGCCCTCCCGTTCGGCTCCATCCAGATCTGCTCCATCTACATCGACTTTTCTTCCTTCCTCCAGCGATGTATCCCTTGGAGATATTATGGCGCAGCTGCAGCGCATGGATGCTCGCCTTGATACACTCACCACTGAGTTGTATCAGGTGAACGTTCGTGTTGGTCGTATTGCACGACGGCAGGCGACCATGGGTGGTTTTGCTACTGAGGCTTCTCCTCCACCACCTCCTCCAGCCGATTCAGATTCTGATGCTGAGGATGATGATGATGATGATGGTGATGACGATGATGCTTCTGATGATGATGATGGAGATGCTAGCTCTACTGATGAGATGTCTACATGACACTCTACCCTTTGTCACCCGTGACAAAAAGGGGGAGTAGTTTTGGATTATGAGAGTAGTCATCTTAGGGGGAGAGTTAGTATAGGACATTTTTGATAGGGGGAGTGTTCATACTTTTTGAGGGATGTAGTGAGGCTTATGATGTATCTTTTCTTTTCATTCTTTATAGATACATTGGTCTTGTATATCAGTTTTACATACATTGTACTTATCTTTCTATATATGTGGATGTATGTTTTTCTTATTCACCTATCTCTTCATGTGTTGTTTCTTTTCTTTCTTTATACACATGTTCTTTATATTTGTATGCAATCTAGTTAATTCTGTTTCACACAAGATGCCTTGATGAGTTTTGTTTATAAGTGTTTCAGAAATACAGGTTGTCAAAGTCTACTTGCCATAAACTCTCTTTTTGCAAAGTTCTTCAAGAGTTTGTGTTAGGATAGATTTTATTGTATTTAACAAGTGAATATGAGTTGAGTGATTTATGACTTCTCTCATATGTTCATTTGTTTGTTGTGGTTTTGTCACGGATTGCCAAAGGGGGAGATTGTTAGGACATATGTGTTTACGTGTTAGGAACATATGTCATATTTTATGTAAATTGGCTAATCCTTTGACAAAACGCACTCTACTTGTAATTGGGTAGTTCTAGGTGTTTTTAATACTTCAAGAAACTATGTTTCAAGATCAAGTGTTGAAGTCATCAAGTCTGTCCAAGAAAAAGCAAGTTGAAGTGCTGAAGTTTTAAAGCTCGACACCTGCTCGACACCTACCTCGACACCTGCTAGCTGTCGAGACTTAAAAAGTCAGAATTCTAATCTGATTTTCTTGGGATCCGTGAATATGTTTTTGGGCCTTCTTTTCTTCTAACCCTAAACATATTTAAGGAGTGTTTTAAGAGCCGTCAACATAGACACAAGTTGCATAAGCATTGAGCAATCCTTGTTCAAGCAAATTGTGCTCTAAGAAGAAGTTCTTAACCTAGATCATCTTCTTCAAGAAGTTGCTGTGTATTGTGCACCTTAGGGTTTTGTGACCAAGCATCTTCTTGATCTTCATGCATAGGATGATCTGAAGAACTCTGCAGCCAACCTCTCATTCTAAAGTTGGTGATTGAAGTCGCGTACTGGGATCCGCGCATCTGGTTAGTCAAGTACTTGGGAGCCGTGCATCAAAGTTGGGAACTGTCGCTACAGATCAAGTCCAATTGGGTATTGGGGTAAGGGTTCAACTGTAGGTTGGTAAGGTACTTGGGATTCCTTATTTGTAACCGCTTGATTTGATAATAGTGGAGTTTCGGGAGTGGTGACCTGAAATCACCCGGTGGGGTTTTTTGCCGTTAGGGTTTTTCCCCATTCGTGAACAAATCACCGTGTCTTTTATTTTCCGCTGCATATTTTGTTATTCGGTGATTTGTTTGTGCTGCCACGTATTTGCATGTTAAATTGATTAATTAATAACTTGGCTAAATTAATTAATTAGTTTAATTCACAAGGGGTCATTCAGTTTGTGGCCTATCACATATCATCAATGTGTGAAGGTCATTTAGAGGAATAGGCAGGTGGTTATTGAGGCCACTAGGATGCCTTTTGATAGAGCAGAGCTTCATTTTGCTAAAGCAGCCTTATATCAAGAGTATGAGCCTAAGGCTGAGAATAAAATTCTTCCTTTTAATCTTGTTGCTCTACAAATAGAGGAAGAAGATGATGGTGAAGTTGTAGAGCCAAAAAGATCTTCTAAGATAAGAAGAACCACCGGGCCTGATGCCCGGGTGGTATACAAGTTTTGACGGTTGAAGGAAGGGGACAAGGTGGATGGAGAGTCTAATTCCCTTAATCTAACACAATAGCTAGAAGAGGTTCATGTAGCTGAGAAGCCTGTGAAAGAAGCTCCTGAGTATATGAACGACATTATGAAGAATGTGTAGGAAGAACTTGTTGAAATTGATCTGAATGATGGAGAAGAAGGTGAAAGATTGGTGAAAATTAGTAGGAGTTTGTCTGAAGAAGAAAGAAGAAAATTGATAACCTTGTTGAGAGAATACAAGGATGTTTTTGCTTGCAGTTACCAAGAAATGGCAGGTCTGAGCCTAAACTTGGTAACGCACAAGTTTAAGGTGGATTATAATTCTAAGCCTGTCAAACAACCACTTAGAAAATACCATTTGGATGTAAAAGAAAAGATAAAGGTTGAAATGAAAAACCTTTTAAAGGCAGGTTTCATTAAAGAAATTGCATGTCCAAGCTGGTTAGCCAACATAGTTCCCGTAAAGAAGAAAGACAGTTAAATAAGAATCTATGTGGATTTTCGGGATCTCAATAAAGCTTGTCCAAAGGATGAATTCCCAAGTCCTAATGTTGATATTCTGGTAGATGCAGCAGCTGGTCATGAACATTTCTCCTTCATGGATGACTATAGAAGGTATAATCAGATTTTTATGGACTCAACAGATGCCTAAAAACTACCTTTAGGACACTTTTTGGGAACTACTTTTATAAAGTGATGCCTTTTGGGTTAAAGAACGCATGGGATACTTATCAAATAACTATGATTTTGATCTTGGTGATATGCTTCATAAGCAGGTGGAAGATTATGTTGATGATCTAGTGGTGAAGGCAAAGAATCCTTTTGAGCATTTGTTACATTTGAGGCAAGTCTTTAAAAGATGCAGAGAGCACAACTTAAGGATGAACCCTTCCAAATGTGCCTTTATGGTGTCTTACGAGAATTTCTTCGAATTTCTTGTTCGTCAAAGAGCGATTGATTTGGATCCCACAAAGGCCGAGGCAATAACCACCCTCAGTCCCCCTATAACTTTGAAGGAGTTGAGAAGCTTTGTGGGAAAAGTTTCGTATCTAAGAAGATTTATTCCAGGTCTAGTTGAGATCTTGAAGCCTCTTATAGAGCAGACTAAGAAAGGAGTGACCTTTGTATGGTGTAATCAATGTTAAAAAGCATTCAAGAAAATTCAAATGATATTGGCAAATCCTTACACAATGGTGGCCCATTTGCCTGATAAACCTCTTTTTTTGTCCATAGCTAACACAAAACAGTCCTTGGGAGCATTACTAGCTCAGGATCAAGAAGGGGTAGAAAAGCCAATGTTATATTAGTAGGCTTATGAAAGGACCAGAGTTAAGGTATTCAACTGCTGAGAAAGTATGTTTGTCGTTAGCCTTTGCTGTGTCAAAGTTCAATCATTACTTTTTAGGGCATCATGTATAGTTGGTGACCAAGAGCAATCCTGTGAAGTATCTCTTAACCCGCCCTCAATTATTAGGGAGAATGGCATAGTGGGCCATCCTGACATCTTGCCTTGATATCGAATGCATAAGACCAACTGCCATTAAAGGTTAGGCAGTAGCTGATCTCTTAGCTAACTTCCCTAGGACAAGTGATTTTTTACCTCCTCAACAAGAAGTTTTGGTGACAGAAGAGTAGGAGTGGTCAATGTATTTATATGGTTCGTCTATGTAAAGTTATGATTTACAACCAATTTGTGTTGGCTTTAATTTTGTGCCAAATTTGATTGTAATTTTGTTCAATCTTATGTACCTTATATTTTATATGGGATTTCTTTATAAGAGTTATGTGTGAGAGAGAGTTTGAAGACTCAAGGCAAATTGAAGAGCAAAAAAGTTTTCACAGGTAACTCGCAAGAAGCCTTCCCGCGAAGTGAAGCATGTGTTCAGCACATAACTAGAATGTGAAGAGTCATGACAAATGGTGACAATTGGTTTTCGCGAGTGTCTTATGAGTAAGGCCTACCCACGAGATACCCGCGAAATATTCTGTTTTGCCAATTTATCATATCTGATACACCAGGTCTCTACCCATACTATATATACCCACATTACCCACATATGTTGAGGAGTGCTTTCAGAGAGAAAACCCTAGCCACAAACCTTTAAGGGTGAGAGATTATCATACCCACAATTCTCTACACAATCCATTGTGGTTTTCCTCAACTCCTACCTCTCTATTTCCAAATCCTTGAGAGGTTGATAGCCCAAACACTTGCCACACTCATCTTGAGTGTAAAGTGAGGTTTTAGTGCTGCTGGAAAGCATTGAAGGAAGCCATTTGTTTGGTGGATGCAATCGGGCTAAATTGCGTGATCCGAAGAGCTAGAGAAGACAAGCCTTGGCAAAGTCAATTGGTAGCAAGAGCTTGGAGGGCTCGAGTACATGAGGTAGACTAGGCTTGGAAGGTCTTTTGTTATTTGTGTACTCCAACTTATTCTCTAGTGGATCGATTTACCGTTTGGAGGACGGCAGAAAGGTTTTTCGCCAAGTAATTCAGTTTCCTCTTCGATAACATATCGGCGTGTTATCTTATGTTTGCATTCTTCTTCCTTACTCTTTTAGCTTTCATTTTACTGCTGTGTTTTGATGAATATGGCTTAGAATAGTTATATTGTTTATCCGCTTGCATTTACTCTATTCTGTACTTAGTTTAAGTTAGAGTAAAATCAACCGAGCCGTAATTTTAATTTGGGAGTCTAAACAGCTCTTGTGTTTTCACACATTTTTGAGCCTTTAGTCTACATTTCAGGGGGGGGGGGGATAGGAGTGGTACTAAAGTCACCAAGAGAGGAACATACATTTGCTTAAAAGTTACATTTTCGTTATTTTAATAATGAAGCAGAGTATGAGGCCTTGTTGGTAAGGTTGAAGGCCGCCAAAAGGTTATGCACAAAAGGTTAAAGATATTTGGTAATTCTAAATTGGTAGTAAGGCAAGTTGAAGGAGTATATGGAGTAAAGAATCCTAGTTTGGCTGCTTACAGAGTTGCAGAGCAAAGGATTATGGAACACTTTACTTTCATAGAATACAACGTGATTAGCAGGGATGAGAATAAGCTTACTGACTCGTTGGCTACCTTAGCCACCAAATATGTGTTAAGGAAAGAGAAAATGACAGAAACAACCTGGTTTGGTCCTAGATGAATTATGTTGCCCTAAAGATTGGCGAGAACCTGTATTGAAAGTAATGGCTTAAGGGAAGTATGTTGGGTTAGAGTTACTAGCAAATATGAAAGACTTCCTCAGGATCAATAGGGATTTGTTTTCTAGAGTAGCAGAAGATTTGCTGATGAAGTGTGTTTCAAGGCAGGAAGTACTGACATTGTTGCATAGGTTACACTATGATATTTGTGGTGTAGATCTTAATGTCAGCCTATATAGAAGACTACAAAGGCTAAGGATCTTTTGGCCAGAAATGGCCAATGATGCTAAGGAAGAATAAAGGATTTGTAAAACTTGTTCTATCAGGCCTCCAGATCAAGAAGAAGTGCTTAATGGCGAATTGTTGGAAGAAGATTGGCAGGATCTATATGTGAGATACCTTTTGCAAGGTACATTACTCGCTGATCAGGTACAGAGAGAAAAGTTGAAAAAATATGTGACTAGGTTTAAGGTGGTAGATGGGAAGTTATTCAAAAAACTCTTTCAAGTAAGGTGAATGGTCTGTATTCCCACTAGAGAAGTCAATAGTGTTCTTTTAGACCTGTATGAAGGAGAGTTAGGGGGACACTCAGGTGGGAGGAAGCTATGACAAATGGCTTTAAAACAGGGATATTACTGGCCCACAATGCAAAGGGATGCTCAAGACTTTGTTAAAAAATGTCAAGAATGCCAAAGACCAGGGGATGAAATACACACCAACCATCAAAGTCTTCATCCAACTGTGGCTCCATATCCTTTCCACAGTTGGGGGTTGGACTTTATAGGACCTATAAACCCCCCTCTAAAGGATGTACATGGATATTGGTAGCCACTGAGCTATTTACCAGGTGAGTAGAAGTTGTGGCTATGAAGAAGGCAATAGGTAGCTTAGTGGCTAATTTCTTGAAGGAGAATATAATATGTCATTTTGGGGCACCTAAAAAAATTATTTCTGACAATAGCACACCATTCTTGAATAAGGATGTACATCATTTGATAGAATGGTATTCCATTTCACACACGACATCAACAGCTTATTATCCCAAAGGAAATGGTAAAGCTAAGGCCTCTAACAAAATATTACTGAAGATATTGGGAAAGATGACTAAGGAGAATGGAAAAGGATGGAAGAAGGAACTTCCTATAACTTTGTGGGCTCATAGAATAGCCAAGTCACAAGCTACAGGTGATTCACCCTTTTCTTTAGTCTATGGCACGGAGGCTATTATCCCAATAGATTTAGTAAGACCAGCAGTGAAATTGGCAAAAATTGTAGGGATACCTAGAGAAAACACTTTGGAATTGGTGGAAGAAATGCATGATAATGTTGCCACTCATAACCGCCTTTACCAGGCAAATATGAAGGCTAAGCATGAAGGCCAAGTTAAGGAAAGAAAGTTTCAAGTGGGAGAACTTGTTTGGTAAACTGCCTCTCATGTGCGAGAAGTGGCTGGAGCTGTTAAACACAAATTTTCTCCAAAATGGGAAGGTTCATACATAGTGGAAGAAGCATACCCGAGAGGACATTATTGGCTAAAGGATCAAGTAGGTATAAAGGTGTATAACCTTATTAGCGAAGCTCACCTCAAAAAGTATCGTGCTTAATCTTGTAAAAATATTTTTGCTGCCATCATGTCAGACTGATGTTGTGTTCCATAAAACTCATACTATTATAAATGAAGTCTTATATTCAGCTATTTCATATGCTATTGTTCATAATATGCATGCAATGTCTAAATAGTTTAACTAAATAGAGCATAGTAGAGTTATAACACAACCACGTGGTCTTCCAAGACCATAAAATATTACAACTTGAAAGTTAAATAATGTTTGTGAGAAATCTAAAATTTTCAAGGGAGAAGTCTGGATTGCTCAAAGCTCCTAGCTCGCCTTCCAGCTTTTCAATCTCTTGTCTTAATTAGTTACATTTTGTTGTGACACCTTCTAATTGAGTTTGAAGGGCAAAGCTTGCTTCTTGTTGGGATGTTAATTCCACTTGAAGTCTGTTGATAGATTCCTAGAGCTGGGTGATGGAAGTGACATGTACCTGTAAGGCTGATTCTGTTTCTTTTGCTTTGTTAATGTGTAGACACCTCATTTTACAAATTGCATTTAACCAACTGGTAGATCTTCAGATTTGTGATACAAAACAAATCTTGATCATGGCTCACCTACACAATGGGCCCGATCACGTCCTATTTTAAACACTTAATTTTGATTGGTTCTCACAAGAATTAATTTAAAATTAATTAAGTGTGATTTTTTATTGGATTTCATTTTTTTTTTCATTTTTTTAAGAAATAATAAAAAATGTTTTCCTTTATGGCATCTTATCTGCTCTTTTGAAAAAAAAAAAAAAAATTGGAGATAGAAAAAGATATGATCCATGAAAAATTCAAAAAATAGAAAAATGCTCAAAAAAAGGTCATTATCTTCAGTGGCAACTTGAATCGCATTTTTGGCTTGGAAAACGTTAAAATTTGGTTTTCTCTATTTCTATAAAAGTTGTAGAGAATTGAATTTCCTTTCAAAAAACATCAATCCCGAATAATTGGAATTTTGAGCAGAAAGTTATGGCCAAAACATGAAACAGGTGTAGAAGATAACACAAATTCAGCATCATCTTCAATTTTCTTTCAAAATTTCAAATGGGGATCAACATCAAATCTGTTCAAGATTATCTAATAGGCTTATCCCTTCCCTTAGCTTCAGTAGAAAGTTTTTTGAAAACTAAATTGGATAGAGAAACAGATACATCCTGTGAAAATTTTCAAAAATGCTCAAAAAATGTTACTATTTTCAGCAGCAATTTGAAATGCATTTTTGGCCTGGAAAACATTTAAATTTGGTTTTCTCTATTTCTGAAAAATTTGTTGATAATTGAATTTCTTCTATAAACAAAGATGACCTCTTCCATTTTTTGGACCCCGAATTCCTTCTAGAGAGCTAGTGAGAAAGCAGAAAAGAAAAGCTATTGTGCAACCATTTTTCTTACTTTAGTTGTAGTTTAGTACTTCCTTGCATGATCACTTCCTCCTTTTAATTTATGTTCTATGCTGGTAAGTAGTTAATTATGTTCTTAACTTTCTACACATGCTTGAATAAATGCTTAACAAGTCATTATTTGTTTCTTTCATGATATGCTTGGATGAACATGCCTATATGTCTCATTAATATTCCTTTTACATGCTTAGATGAACACTTCTAGGCTAAAGAACAATTTTCTCTTGAATGCTTGGATGAACACTTCTAGGATAAAGCACAATTTTCTCTTGAATGCTTAGATGAACACTTCTAGGCTAAAGCACAACTTTCCCTTGAATACTTAGATGAACATGTCTAGGTACTTGTTTTACTTTTTTTAAAATGCTTGAACGAACATGTCTAAGTATTTTGATTTTCTCTAGATGAACATGTCTAAGGGATTTTCCTTTACTTTTTTTTCATAATAACTTGGATGATCAAACATGCTTAAATGTTTTATTTTATTTTTTCTCTTTGCAATTATGTTGATGACAAATAACATGACAACTTTGTTTTTTCTTCACATACTTAGATGAACATGTCTAGGCTAGGAATTCTTTGTTTATATTGATTTCTTGAATGAACATGCCATTACCTTCATGCTTTCTTTACATTAAAATTATTATCTAACAATTTCACTTTTTGTGTCAAATTCCCCTAACACATATTTGCTTGCAAATTAACATGTTTATATGACATATTGTTTGAATTTGTTTGACATGACATGATATTGGCCACCATAACCTAGGAGATAGGTTTTACCGGGTGAGATGGGTGCTTAATCCCTTCCCATCTTGTAAATTAGCCTTCGAACCAAGATCAACGGTTCTAAACTATGCTCTTGTATATGCAGTTTCACATTTTTTAGAATGTAACTAAGAAATAAAGCAATGTAATTTACTTTTCTTAGATTTTATCTAGGAAAAAAAAGCATTGTAAATTTTTGTTACAAAATTGATGTAAATTGTCATATACATTAATACAACAGAAGTATTTTTTATTGAAGGTTTTTTTTTTTTTTTTCCCTTTTAAATTAAATAAGTGGCAACTCCATGTAAAACCCACGATCTAGGGGGGAGTACATTTTACAGTGGCAACTCCGTTGGGGATGTTGAAGGCTAGACTCCAGTTTAGGTTATGATGGTTAACCATGTCATTTGTTTGTTTATTTCTTTTAATAATATGTCATATTTGTTTGCCATAACATCATTTGCATGATTGGAATTGTATATGAATTGTGTATGTTGCCCAGAAACCACGGTAATTGTAGCCATGGATCACGGTCCTCCTGGATTCATGTACCCAGTGGTGAACCTACCACCCCATTGTCTAAGACTCGCTTGATCTTTCTTGTGTTTTGTAAAGGACAAACTATACCGTTTGGATCAACGCGGCATTTGTACGTCACAAGTTGGGAGGTACAACGTCCTAGCTTTTGGGGAACCTATTAGCCTACCTTTTACCTTCATGTAAGAAGCCATAGAACTAATCTTTAGGTCAATCCCATGAAATACATTGCATCCCATGAATGTGTTTGGCCGTTGTTTGATCCATGATGTGCCTTAGTCCAATGCTTAGGCCCATCATAATTGTTTAAGATTTCTTAAAAAATAAAATAAAATAAAATAAAAAAATCTAACTTTTGCATTTTGGTTGAGACCAAAGAATCTCAATCAGGGTTCAAGCCCACCAAGTTCAAAGCACAACTAAAAGCTCAAGATCATCAAGCTTAAAGACATCAAGATTAAAGCCACCAATCTTAAAGTGCAAGGCCCAAGCAAACATCAAAATTGAGGCTTCCAATTAAGAAATGGCCAACAACCAAGAAGATCGACACATGAATGATCATAGGGAACAACCGCTTCTCACCACTCAAGATTTACTCAACACTTTGGTAGTAGGTTAAGCCCAACTCCAAAAGAACATCCAAGCATTGATCCAACAGATGGGGAACAAGAACTCTCATGAATCCTCTAGGGCCCAAAATGATAATGGACCCAGAAATTCTAAAGAAAGCCATGGCTTGGTGTTGACTGAAAATGAGAAGAAGATGGTTGAACGAATGGACCAAATGGCAAAGCTCCTAATGAGATCTAGAAGGGTTGAAGAAGCTATGGATCTACATTCACTTTCGCTCTTTCCTCAAGCAAGGGCCCCACCAAAGTTTAAGAGGCCAACATTGGACAAGTTTGATGGCACGAGCTGCCCTAAAGCCCATCTGAAAATGTACATAAGAGCATTGCAACCCTTGGGAGCTGATGAAGAGTTACTGGCCCAAATGTTTCAAAATACACTCACCGGAAATGCCCTACGTTGATTCCTAAATTTGGAGGATTCTCGAACTCGAACTTGGGAAGATATGTGCCATGAATTTTACAAGCAATACAAGTACAATACTAAGGTGGACATCACTCGGCGAGACCTTGAGACAACCAAGCAAGATTCCAGTGAATCTTTTCAAGCATTCATCACAAGGTGGAGGACAAAAGCAACCCAAATGACCGTTATGCCCAATGAGGAAGAACAATTGAACATGATAGTGAAGAATCTCCTCCCGACCTACAACAAGTATCTATTTGCTCGATACTTTCCCAACTTCAAGACCCTAATTGCTGCCAGAACCCAAATTGAAGATGCCATCAATAACGGTGGGATTATCCAAGATCTCATGGACCAACAAATCATTGCTACACCAGCATCTACCAATCAATCCAACTTTACTTCATGAGTTGCCAAGCTGTAATGGGTTTTTCAAGAACTTTTTTTTATTACACACTTTGTCTGTTCCTTACTTGTTTCCATTTTTCTCTTATCTTAATTTCATTTCTTCTTTGATGCATTTTTTTATTCATGCTTTGTTTGATGAAAAAATTCAAAAATAAAAAATAAAATAAAAATTCAAAAACTCAAAAAAACAAAAATTAAAGAAAACTTTGGACTAGGGGCATTGGGATCTTTAGTGACATTTCCAACTCCCTTTAAAGCCCAAAAGAAAATGGTTTCCTTGAGTCCTACAATTTCTATCAAAATGGGCTTGTTCATGATAATCCTTCAAATTTTACAAAAATGCTTTTCTTCAAAAAGAAAAAAGAATAAAATAAATTCAAGGAAAACTTTCAAAAAAAAAAAAAAAATCTTCCAACCAGGTGCATTGTCCCCTTTAATGGATTTTCAAAAATCATGTAAGGCTTAACCTTCTCATCAAAGCCTAGTCTGCTTGGAAAAAGTGTGAAAGGTCAAAATTTTCAAATGTTATTTCCTCAAGTAATACGTAAGAATTCCTTTGACAAAGCTTTTGCAAATTATAATGCTTAATGGGCCAACCAATCAATGTGCACCAAGAGAGAATTAATTTCATCTGATTCATGTAAGGATCTTTGCTGAATCACTTAGAACATAAGAAGAGAAGGTCCTAAAAGGCAATCAAAGAAAATCCAGTTATTAGAAAATCTTAACAAAAAGAGATTCCACCAAACAGAAATTCTCAAACAATGTACACTCAATCCAAATCTTAGAAAATTTTTTGAGTCACAATATTGGAGCATTCATAATTTTTATTCCAAGAGAAAGTTACTAAAAGAGTTCGAGTTACTTTGCCTATAAACAAGCCTTACTAGGGATAGGAGGCCATCTTTGGTTTAGCCACATTATTCCTTGACAACCATTACAAATATTATCCATTGCTAGCACATTTGAGCTATTAAACAGTTAGCCTTTTTTTCATTGTTGGGAAATTTAGACCCCGGTTGATAGAATTAACAAGTTTTAAACCCAAGTTGTTAATTAGATTTATTATGAATAAAACTTGTTAAAACAAACAAACATCAATATCATGTCAAAATCATGCAACGGAAAAAATAAATAAGACAAGATATGATAACCCAGGAAAACCAATGAAACCAACCAGTTTCACAGTAAAAAACCTGGGGGGAAAATTTCTCAAAAAGCAATCTACTATAGTAAAGAGAAGTTTCAAATCTAGAACAAAACCTTTGTCCCTAGACTCTACAATCCCCGTAGATGAACTCACAGTGGAAACCTTCTACTACTTCAGAATCTCTGAACTCTTCAATATATGAACGTCACCCTTTGATGATGCACGAATCCCAATACGCGACTAACCAATTGCACAGATCCCAATACACGACTTAATTACCAACTAGAAGAAGATGTTGGCTGCAAAGTTCTTCACTTCATCAAGAATAAAGATCAAGAAGCACTTAGTTACAAAACTTTAAGGCGCAAAAGACGCAGTAGCTTCTTTCAGAGAGAATAAGGCATTGGTTACCTTTTGCATATGTTCTCCTTGTATTCTCTTATGTGACGGCCTCTAAAATAAGCCTTATATAGGTCTAGGGTTGTGAGAAAAGAAACCCTACACAAAAACATAAGCCTGGCCCAAAAATCAAATCCGAAAATCTGAATTCTCGTAACCTCGATAGATACCTCGATAGATAGCTAGGTGTTAAGGAGGTGTCGAGGAGACAGAAGATTTCTTGATCGATCCACCAGTTGTCGAGAATGTGTCGAGATTGCAATAAGAAAACACCTTAAGAGCTCGATAGATAGCCAGCTGTCGAGAGGTGTCGAGCAGCTGTCGAGCTATTCATCCATAGGTGTCAAGCTATCTATCTAGCTTTAATGAACACGTTTTCTTCACTTGTTTCTTGGTCCAATCTTCATGGCTTTAATACTAGATTTGAACAATATGTTCCTTGAAGTATTAAACACATCCTAAATCTACCCAAATACAAGTAAAGTGCGTTTTGTCAAAGGATTAGCCAATTACATAAAATATGTCCTTAACATTCATGAATCCATAACAACCTAAACCTAGGGTGGGAAAATTCGAGTGTGCATACTCAAATTTTATGCTATGGAAGACAATCTCATAGCTTCAATGAAGACATCAAGGAAAGCAAAGTCCATCAAGGTTATAAGAAACAATGGAGATCACATTTGAGAATGCAGATGATAATACTCCATCAAGGTGAGAAGACAAGAGTTCGTCAAGCTAAAAGCTAAGAGATTCCATCATGCGGAAAGAGATGAGAGTTCATCAAGTCAGAAAGCAAGAAGCAACAACAAGAAAATATTGCTAGATTGAAAACCTGAAAGGACAGTCTAGGCAAAAATTAGGGATACAAAAAAAGATAGATTGAAAACCCGAAAGGGCGGTCTATGCAAAAGGAGAGATAAAAAAATTTGAGTGTGAGAGAGTCTGCTAGGTTGAAAACCCGAAAGGGTGGCCTAGGCAAAAGTTAAGACAAAAAAAAAAAAAAAAAAAAAAAAAAAGAACTACGGATGACCTAATCCTTCTTTTAAAAGAGGTACGTAGACAGCTTTTTCAAGCATGGTCAGATCAAAAAATTCATTCATTCATTTGCTATCAAAGAAAGAGGAATAAAAAAAGAAAAAAAAGAAGTCCAATTGGTCAAAAATTGAAGAGGTGGCCTAGTCACAAGAAGAGAAAAAGAAAAAGCGACCTACTCATAAGTTTCAAAAAAAGAGAAAAAAGAAGAACAAAGAAGGTCGAAACCCAAAAAGGCAGCCCAGTCACAAGTTCCAAAAGAAGATGGAGGTTTGAAAAAAGAGCAAGAAAGAACATTCATACAATAAATCAATGAAGAGAAAGTCAGAAGAATTCAATCACTACAAAGACCTCAACACAAATTTGAATCAAAGAAGAAAATTTGAAAGCTAAAAAAGAGTTGCCTAAGAAGAATACAAGGCAAACAAGAATGATATAACTTTGATACAAATGATCCATGATGACCAGTGAGCAGATAACAAGAATGATGAGAATTTCAGCACAATGTCAAGAAAGAGAGAAACAAGAAAATCCTTCTAATTCCTAACTTTTGAGTATTGCACACTTGAGGGGAATATCTACAGGGGATTTTGAGCCTTTTTATATCATTTTTTTCATAGCCTGAACCAAGCCTTACTAGGGATAGGAGGCCATCTTTGGTTTAGCCACATTATTCCTTGACAACCATTACAAATATTATCCATTGCTAGCCCATTTGAGCTATTAAACAGTTAGCCTTTTTTTCATGAATCCATAACAACCTAAACATAGGGTGGGAAAATTCGAGTGTGCATACTCAAATTTTATGTTATGGAGAACAATCTCATAGCTTCAATGAAGACATCAAGGAAAGTAAAGTCCATCAAGATTATAAGAAACAATGGAGATCACATTTGAGAATGCAGATGATAATACTCCATCAAGGTGAGAAAACAAGAGTTCGTCAAGCTGAAAGCTAAGAGATTCCATCATACGGAAAGAGATGAGAGTTCATCAAGTCAGAAAGCAAGAAGCAACAACAAGAAAATATCGCTAGATTAAAAACCTAAAAGGACAGTCTAGGCAAAAATTAGGGATACAAAAAAAGATAGATTGAAAACCTGAAAGGGTGGTCTATGCAAAAGGAGAGATAAAAAATTTGAGTGTAAGAGAGTCTGCTAGGTTGAAAACCCGAAAAGGTGGCCTAGGCAAAAGTTAAGACCAAAAAAAAAAAAAAAAAAAATTGAACTACGAATCACCTAATCCTTCTTTTAAAATAGGTACGTAGGCAGCTTTTTCAAGCACAGTCAGATCAAAAAATTCATTCATTCATTTGCTATCAAAGAAAGAGGAATAAAAAAAGAACAAAAGAAGTCCAATTGGTTAAAAATTGAAGAGGTGGCCTAGTCACAAGAAGAGAAAAAGAAAAAGTGACCTTCTTATATCATTTTTATATCTACAGGGGATTTTGAGCATTTTTTATATCATTTCTTTCATAGCCTGAACCTAGCCTACGTTACAGCCCATGCATAAAGACCTCCTTGAAGTTCTGCTAGTCATAGGCACATCCTGAACTCTGGCAATATTTTCTCTTGGATTAAAAAGGAAAAATGCTTGAGGTTATCAAGCCCCACTGGCAAGTAATCTCTATGACACAGTTTCTTAAATTCTCAAATGACTTGAAAGAACTCTCTAATTGAAGGCACTCCCTTTTGTTTGTTTCCAACAAATGTGACTCCCAAATTTGGGGCACTCCTCTTTGTTTCTATCCCACAAAAAAAAAAAAAAAGTGTCTCCTGAACTTGAAGCACTCTAAATAAATAAATAAATACATGACTCTCAAACACCTCTACATTTCATTTCTTTGATTGTCCTTGAAGACCTAATCCAACAATGTTTAAAAAGAAGAAGCAAATTTGATTACATGCATTCAATGACTTTGATCCTTTTTAGTCAAAAGATTGACTTGACTCTTAAGCAGTATGATAAGCTAAAATAGTTGTTGAAAGGATTATCTCTTGATCATTTGGAAAAGAAAAAGAATTTTCTTAAAAGGCACCACTATGCACCAAATGGTTTTTCAAGAAAAAAATCAATTTCTTTCAAAAACAAAATTTTTCATGGGCAAGTCCATTTTGAAAATACCATGCAAGGTTTGGTTGGAAGCCATGATCATCTTTTGGGTGGACTAGATGTCTTCCCTATAGACTTGAACTATGTTTGACCTTGTCCTCTTAAAGAAAGGTGCGTAGGCAACCTGTTAAAGGCTCTGTAAACAATAGGCACCAAATCAAGACAATGACCCAAAATTGTTTGCAAATAGCTTTAAACTAGGGGTGTTGTCCCATTGGCTTTTTTATCTGCATTAAGCATGCCTAAATTATGAGCATTGGCCCATTAGTTTTCATATGCAATCTTTTCATCTATTTTTCTATGCAAGCATGTTTATACTAGGGGCATTGGTTCAAATTAACTGATTTCTAACAAACTTGAGAAAGGAAAATTTTCATCTTTGCAGGAATTAAGCAAAAGTCTCCTATTCATTTCAGCATTCAATAACAGCCTCAAGTCCAGATCCCCAAATCAGCTTAGAAGTCTCACATCTCACATGGATCAACTAAGAAGTCTCCCACATCGCACAAGGCTCGACCAAGGAGTCTCTTGCATTCATTGAAGTTGACTAGTATTGTCCAACATCTCAGGCTCTAGGGTTTGACAAAAAAAATTTCTTGAAAGTCACAAAAAAGTTTTCAAAAAAATCCAATAAGATTTTTAGAAAATTCATAACTTTTTTCGAGGAAACCCGAAAGTTTTTCAAAATTCTTACAAATTTTCAACAAAACCCATCAAGGTCTTCATACTTTATTTAACAAATTTTCAAAAAAATAAAATAAAATTCTCAAAACCCGATAAGGTTTGTGAACAAAATCTTCAAAAAACCCAACAAGGTTTGTCAACAATTTTTCAAAACAAGGTTTTCATGACTTTCTCGAAAAATCAAACAAGATTTTCAGAAAATTTTAGCAACTATCTCAAAAAACCAGACAAGGTTTTCCAATAAAATTCTCAAAACCCGACAAGATTTGTGAACAAAATTTCCAAAAAACCCAACAAGGTTTGTCAACAATTTTTCAAAACAAGGTTTTCATGACTTTCTCAAAAAATCAAACAAGATTTTCATAAAGTTTTAGCATCTTTCTCAAAAGTCGAGGAAAATCCTACAAGATCTTCAAACATCTTTCAGAAAAAGAACGCTTGACAATGTTACACAGTTTTCACAAAAACCCAACAAGGTTTTTATCAAATTTCCAAAAGACATGACAAGATCATTCCAAGAATGCTCAACATGTTTTCACAAATACCAATTTTGATAAGAATATCAAAATTTTCAAAAGAAAATTCAACAAGATTTTCAACAAGTTTCAAGTTCAAAATTTTTCAAAAAACAGACAAGTTCTTATAAAATTTGCCAAGATCTTCATTAGAAAACCCAACAAGGTTTTTATCAAATTTCCAAAAGACATGACAAGATCATTCCAAGAATGCCTAACATGTTTTCACAAATACAAATTTTGATAAGAATATCAAATATTACAAGAGAAAATTCAACAAGATTTTTCAACAAGCTTCAGGTTCAAAATTTTCAAAAAACAGACAAGCTTTTTGAAAATTTGCCAAGATCTTCATAAGAAAACCCAAGATTTTTATCAAATTTTCAAAAGACATGACAAGATCATTCCAAGAATGCCTAGCATGTTTTCACAAACACAAATTTTGATAAGAATATCAAAATTTTCAAGAGAAAATTCAACAAGATTTTCAACAAGTTTCAGGTTCAAAAATTTTCAAAAAAACAGAAAAGTTTAAAAAAAAATTGCCAATATCTTTACAAGAAAAACCAACAGAGTTTTCAAATAAAAAAAAAGCCCGACAAGGTTTTTTAAAAATAATTTATACGTTCAAAATTTTTGACAAAAAAAAGAAATAACAAATTTTTTTGAGAAAATTTCCAACACATTTTGGATCAAAATTTTTTGGAAACCAACAAGTTTCCAAATCTTTAACAAATTTTCATCTCACAACGGTTAAATTTTAAGTTGCAAAATTTGGTGTCTTTCTTTTACATTGACATTCGCTTTTCAAGCTCTGTCAATGAGGGACATTTTGTAGACACCCCATTTTACCACTTGCATTTAACCAATTGGTAGATCTACAAATTTGTGATACAAAACAAATCTTGATGCTCTAATAATCACAATGGTATGTCATGGGTTTTGATCAGACCACCTGATCAAAAGTTATCATACAAATAATTTTCAATGGTCATGGCTCACCTACACGATGGGCCCGATCACGTCTTATTTTAAACACTTAATTTTGATTGGTTCTCACAAGAATTAAATTAAAATTAATTATGTGTGACTTTTTATTGGATTTCATTTTTTTTTTCATTTTTTAAAGAAATAATAAAAAATGTTTTCCTTTATGGCATCTTATCTACTCTTTTGAAAAAAAAAAAATTAGAGATAGAAAAAGATATGAGCCACAAAAAATTCAAAAAAACAGAAAAATGCTATAAAAAAAAAAGTCATTATCTTCAGTGGCAACTTCAATTGCATTTTTAGCCTGGAAAACGTTGAAATTTGGTTTTCTCTATTTCTATAAAAGTTGTAGAGAATTGAATTTCCTTTCAATAAACATTAATTCCAAATTAATTGGAAGTTTGAGCAGAAAGTTATGGCCAAAAAATGAAACAGGTGCAGAAGATAACACAAATTCAGCAT
Organism: Quercus glauca; assembly: GCA_023736055.1. NCBI lineage: Eukaryota > Viridiplantae > Streptophyta > Magnoliopsida > Fagales > Fagaceae > Quercus > Quercus glauca. The sequence continues at coordinate 28,632,765 of CM043318.1, read as the reverse complement.
CATCTTCAATTTTCTTTCAAAATTTCAAATGGGGATCAACATCAAATCTGTTCAAGATTATCTATTAGGCTTATCCCTTCCCTTAGCTTCAGAAGAAAGTTTTTTGAAATAAATTGGATAGAGAAACAAATATATCCTGTGAAAAATTTCAAAAATGCTCAAAAAACGTTACTATTTTCTACAGCAATTTGAAACGCATTTTTGACCTGAAAAACGTTTAAATTTGGTTTTCTCTATTTCTGAAAAAGTTGTAGATAATTGAATTTCCTTTCAAGAAGCACTAATCTCGAATGAATTGGAATTTTTAGCAGAAAGTTAGAGCCAAAATACAAAGCAGGCACAGCATCATCTTCAACTTCCTTTCAAAATTCAAATGGGGATCAGCACCAAATCCGTTCCAGCTCACTTAAACAGGTCAATTGGATGCTTATTTGTGTATTTTAACGTAAATAGAATAGGTATAAAAATACCCAAATGAAATTAAAGCTAATTGCATTTATTTGATGACTTTGTGAGAAAATACGTTAAAGCTGTCACTGTGACAGATTTGGTGTTTACAACATGAAATTTTGTATTAAATCAATTTCTGTAAATTAGGATGCTAGGAGTAGTTCTTATGAATTCTAAGACACATATGGTTGAAATAGAAGTGGTCTCACAGCAATTGGATCAATATAAAAATAATGGTTTAATTTCTAAGTTGCATGAAATTCTATTTGGACAGATTTGAACATGTTGTCTTTTATAATTTTTAATAAATCATGTTTTTATGCTTTGACTCTAAAATTGATATGATATTTACTAGACATCCAGAGGAGTGCCTCTATTAAATTGCATGAAATTTGGATGTGTTTGAGTAGCCCATTTGTATTTTACAATTGAGGCATATGCTGCTGAAATGAGCAGTAAACAGTGAATGGTATACCTGACTTTGAGGATTTAATTCTAAAGTTAGGGTGAATGTTTTGAGTTATAAATTAGTATGCACATCTTTTGGTATGTCTAGATCATAGATAAATTTTGTATGCCTTGATTTCTCTATGGTTCGATACATAATGTGTTTGATGAATGTATTTTGTATTTGGGGAACTTTTAGAGAGGGGAACTTTTAGAGAGGGGAATTAAGATTTTATTGAGGTTGAGAGTTAGATTGTGATTGATGTATAAGTTTATATATTTAGGAAGAGTTGTTAGTAATAAGTTTTGGTCTTTTATTTAGGTGACGAGAATGAGAATGTGGACACTTGAGCTCTTCTTATATAAATCTCTCGCGTCTTCTATTTTCAAGTAAAAGATGTTTGACATGTGGGTTTGATAAGTATAAAGGTTGTTTAGAAAATTATTATGCATCAAAACCTTTTAATTAAAGATATTACATATAAGTATGATTTAAGTAAAGATATATGTTCGTGAGTTGTTTTATCTTATATACATGATAATTTTAGCATATTGATGCTATTACTTATATCACGAACATAATATTTAAGAATGAAGTGGATATGCTACTGTTATGAAATATTTATGTAAAAGCATAGTTATAAAAAAAATATAGTTTTCGGTTATTCCATTGTTATGATCTGAACTTAGCCAGTAGGAGTTATAGTACTAATATTCCCATGGAGATTCTGATTGGCCATTATAAGTGATGAGGACTCTGTTGTACTCGCCCTCGTTGGGAACGACCAACTTGTAAGGGATGCCAACCGACCCCTATGATTGATGATATGATCACACCGAAAGGGGTGATACTTTTGATATGATCCTGGGATTTCCTAGCATTGTGGGGAATGTTGGATGCCTAGCACTATGTGCTTGAAGCCTCCCAAAGTTGTGACAGATTTACAATTGGACTAACTAATATGTAATATAAATGAGCTATTAAACTATTTGGAAATGATAAGAAAAGTATGATGATAAGAAAGGTATGTTGAATGTATTATAAGTCTGATGGAAAGTTAATGATAAAGTATTTTATAGTCTATTTAAAGATAAGGTTACTAAATTATTTTAAGTTCATTATTATGTCCTTTTGTTATTATATGAAAGGAAAATAATGTATTTTCACCTAAAAGTTCATAAGTTATTTTAAGAATAATAATATGAAGACTATTTATCAAAGCGGGTGTATCCATAAAATATTTGATTTACATGCATTCTTATTAAATGCTCATGGAGCTTAAAACCTTACTGGGCTTCACAGCTCACCCTATTATATTTTAGTGCACAAGTTCTTTCCTGAAAGCAACGAGAGTATTAGAGGTAGTAAGGAATCTATGATTTTCATTTGTTAGAATATATAGTTTTTGTTGTATAGTAGTTTAACTCTTTTGTTGTATAGAAGGAATCAAGATATACTTGATCCTTTTGAGCACTGATGTAATTCAGAACCTTAATTTGTTTCGAACCCCAGTTTTATGTCTTGGGGTTAGGTTTGTAAATAATAGTTTTGTTAAAAATTTAGCTATGTAATATTTACACGAATACCTAAAGTTTCAGCCAAGTTGTAATCTTGCAAAGTTCGAAATGATATAAAGCTTCAAAGTTTTACGAATTTTGTATATTATGACTTTTATGCAAGGAAATAAAAAGGAATACAAGAAATGAATTTTGATAAGCACCTTCAGCTTAAGTTGGTTCGTGCTAATATTGAGGTAAACTTGATATTAACAAGCCAGTCATGCTCTAAATTTTGAAGTACAGGTTTGGGTCGTGACACTTTTGCTCTGGGATGAGCCTGGGGAACAAAGCTTGTAACCTTTTACAAGTCAAAAATGGAGAAAGGGAAAAAGTTACTTGTGCCATTGATTAAAAGAAGAGGTTACAAGAGTTTAGTCACTATAGAGAGGAGAGTGTACCTTGGGCTTCTTGCTAGAGGGGCTTTTTGCATTCTTCTTCCTTTTAGTGCTTGAGGGTTGGCTTTGGGAAGGAGTTTCAAAGTCAAATCACCCTAGAAAATAGTGGGACATCCACTCGTTGGGCACCACTTTTACCAAAATTCTTAAAACATTTTCTAATATCGGACCACCATAACTCGAACCTGGGTGAAGGCAGTCCAGTTTTGGTGGTGGAAGTAAAGGAGATTTCAGGGCTGTATACCAATATCTTGATGAGGTTCTCCTTTTTAAAGGCTAAGAAGGCCACCATAACGGGTAAAGCTAAAATAGATAGATGCCCTAGTATACCTTGGTCAAAACCAAATTGGCAGGCAAACCAATAAGGATTATAGGTTTAAGTCTCATACTCATCTTGAAAGCAAGCCTAAAGGTGAGAGGGAAAAGCAAAAGCAACAAAAGAAAGTTCCTCTTTAAACTAGGGGTGTCTCTGTAATGAGAAACAAAAATGCTCCAAAGAAGTGAATAGTGGGGGAAGTCCACCCTCTAAGGCAGAGTAAGGTTTGGCTGTCCAATTAATAGGGTCATCTAGTTCTTTACTAAGAAAACTATTTGAAGACACTACTATCTTGTTCCAACACCAAGAGCGTGGCAGCCCTTGGGGTGATGGCAGACTGGTCTTACAAGAGCTTAATACTTTAGGAGTAGGGGTATAATTCCTAAAGTGCTCCTATAACCATATTTGTAGAAAGGCAACGGGTACAAAGGTTTCAACTTGAAATCTACCCCATGAGCGTTGCAAGTCAAGGGTAAAATGATCTAAGTGAGAAAACAAAGTTCCTAAGAAATAAGGAGTAAGGGAAAAGGATTGTCCTTTGGATAATTTAATGGCTAAAGGAAAGTGTTTACTCAGAATATCTTCATAAGGATATCCCTTAAACAGATGGCGAGAAAGTACAAAGGCAATAAAGTCTTCAAGTTCGTAAGGGCTAGAATTACCTTCTCCGACAACAAAGTTAGTGCCTTCCTTCAAGGAATCTCCATTAGCTTCCTCATCCACGCCATTAGCACACTCCCTTCAGAAGTATCTGATCCATCCCCAGAAGTAAGTCCTGGAACTTTTGTCTCTGCCAACACTAGTATCTTCTGGTACTTCCTCACTAGGGGCTTTCCCTTTCCTTGCTGCTTTTAATATTGGCTTCTTTAAAGTTTTCTTCATTGCATCTTCAAGGAATTTCACAGCTTTAGACTCATCAGGGGATAAAGAGATGTTGACCACTTCATCATCTCCAAACAAGGGAAGTCTCTATATCTCATAAACATTCTCTAGAGATGGAGAGATTTCTTGACACCCTATGAAGAAGGTATGCGTAGTGGAATTCTATCGATATAGAAGAAAGAGAAGATCTTTGCTAATCTTTAGACCAAAGAACACAAGAATGGTGTCCACAAGTTCACTCTTTGTAAGATGTTCATAAAGGGGGATGAGCCAACACTCTTCGACACCAGCTTTTCCAACCTCTAGAAACAGAAGTGTGAGATTTCAAAACTACATCTATAGTGGGAGCATAGTCCCTTCTACAGGTGCCAAGCCTGGGAATATGCTTTAATTCTAGATCCATGGTTAGAAGATCATTAGGTTCCCCACTTGCTATGTAAGGAGGATCTTCAGAACAAGGGGTTGAATCCCAATTAAGACTTTTATCAAATAGATAGTCTTTCAAGAAATAAGGGATAATCCATTGTTCATCTATGGAAGGATTTTTGTCTCCTCCTAGAAAAGGTTTATTGCTCTTTAAAGGTGCAGGTTCTGCAAATTTTGCAAAACTGGATCTTAGACCACGTTTTACACCGATGAATGTGTGTTTGGGAAGGATTCTGGGTTTTGGGTTGAAGAAAAAGAAGATAAACAAGAAGAAGAAGATAAAGGAAAAAGAGAGAAATAAGGAAGAGAAATATCTTTCTTTTCCTTTTATACTTTGAGAAGTAATTTTTTTTCCGTAAAAAATAGGCTAGTTCAAAAGTGAGGTATCTTTTCAAAAGTGACACATGTCAACACAGGGAAAAACTGAATCTCTAACAAGCAAAGGGTAGTTAATGGTGCTAAAATCAAGGAAACTGCCTTCGCAGACAAAGTGTAAAGGCGTGACCCTTTACCAAAGAATTTAGTTTGATTTATTTAAGTTCACATTTTGTTAACAGACATGTTTACATTTTGTGCCTTTGTGTAGGGATTTTATATGTGATAAAATTAACATAAAGCATGATGTAAATAAAACAGTAAACATATAATTAAATAAACTTTCTTTTATATATGTTTTTGTGTTAATTTTTTATTTTTTATTTACAAAAGTTGGAAAGAGGAATTTACATGATTTGGCCCTTATGGCCTATCACCTCTTTCCTAGTCACAAAATGAAAACAAAACAACACAAAACTATAATAAAACAAAGAAAGTTAAAGTTCTTACAACTTAAGCCAATAAATGGCTAAACAAAACAAATACATAAAAAAAGAAAAAAAAAAAAAGACTGCAGGATTAATGGCAGGCAGATCAAGGAGACTGTGGTGCATAGGCATCCGAGTCATCCCCAAAGTCCTCTTGGGATAATCCGGAGTCTGATACTCCATCTCTTCCTCCTCCTTTTCTTCTTCCTCTTCCTCTCCCTTGCCTTCATTATCCCTTGAGTCAGAACTATTAAAAGAGTCGTCAGAGGAGCTTGACTCCTTAGAGTCAGAAAGCTTTGAAGCATTAGACTCTGAGCCTGATTAGGAGGGCCTGCGCCTTCTCCTGTGCCTAATGGGGGCATCCATAAATGCAGCAGTTGCTGCCGCCTCAGCATCCTCTTCAGCCCTTAGCCAAAGTTCTTTTGAGTCCTCCTCTTCTTCGTCACTCCAGTTGAAGGAAGTGACTTCTTTGGGAATGAAGACATGAGGAGACAAAGGATGAATGAGAAAAGGAAGAGGGGGGTGCACAGGGCTTGGTGGTGGGGAAGGAGTGTGGTCATTGGAAGCATTGGCAAAGGAGCCTGGAGGTTAAGGTTTTTGGAAGAATTTGAAGGTACAAAGGGAATGAAGAATAAAGAAGAAACATTCCCTATTTGAATCCTCAATTGCAGTTAAGTGAAGAGACATGGCATTTATAAGGAGTAATATCTATCTGCCAAAACGCAAGAAATGAAGAGGCACCAAAACGGCTAGGAGCACCCTTATGAACCACGTGTCCATTTTCGAACGTCACAAGACATGATTATCAGGGTGTTAATGCCTGAACCAATGTGACTGTCAAAGGCCTTTTCCATTAAACGCCGTTGACAGTCAGGGGGCTAATGTACGTAACACCACTGAGGCATGGGAGAATGCATATGTAGTTGGATCTGTACCTTACACGTGGAATGGTTATGAGCAAAGGGAGAGAAAGTGTTGGCTAAAAGATCCTATTCTTGGTTCATGCCAAAGGCGTGACTGCCTTAAGAAGGAAGTAAGATATGCACTTGACATTATACTCAAGCACTCACAAAAAGGGATATAGTGACTTTCCAAGGTCAAGAGCTATGGGGACACTCCTTATTGGTTGAATATATGCTGGACCATCTCAGAGACATGTGAACCACTCATAACACTCCTAATGTCATTCTCAATATCTAGGATTGGTTTCCTAGGCAGAGGCAAAGTCACCTGCCCATGGGTCCAGTGCCACGTTGGCGCAATTTCTATCCTTTACTTAGCAGATAATATAACAGTTGTGGAAAGGTCCAAAATAGAGAAATGATGACTTGATACTTGTCTTTGTACTCAGCCATATTCCTTAGAGTATAAGAGGAACATGCAGCTGTATGGTTAGGGTAAGAACCCAAGTAGATATTTGTAGAAGAGAGTAGAAAGTTGTTTGGAAGGAAGAACATTATTGTAAAAGATTGACCGCTTTTCACAAATAATACAATCTGAACAAAGCAAGACAATTCCATTATTGCTCAAACCGTGGTTTTTCATCTCTTTCCTAGGGTTTTCCACATACATCTTGTGTCTTTTTCGGCATCACTTACTTCTTTTTGTTTAAATGTGTGTCTTTTTCTTGTCCTACCATCACTTTCTTCTTCTTATCCGGGTGTCATGTCGAAGCTGACATATTTTCAGGCTTTGACATGTTGATGTACTGTTAGATAACTTATTTTAATTCCTTACATAAGCTTAAATCTAACTTGCACGTACAGAGGTCAATAAACCCAAACCCAAAGGCAAAGGATGTGGTAATTGGGCAAGGCAAGCCCAAAGGATTTAGTAAAAACCCATGGGAATGAAAGAGGTAAGAAAGAATGGAATGGGTCAAGGATGCCCGAAGAATAGAACGGGTTGAGGATGGCCGAAGAGTAGAATGGGTTGAGGAAGCCCAAGGTGTTGAATGGACTAGCCTAGCAGGAATGCTAGGCAGTGAAGACTAAAAGAAGGAGTACTATGAGAAGTTGGCATGGCAGGCGTTATAGCCCGCAAGCCCAAAAATAATAACAAGGCAAAAAATGGGTGAATGACGACATAGTAGGAACAATGCAGTAGCATAGCAGGAGCACTAGTCAGCCCACGAACAAAGGATAAAAAAGGGAACGTAGGCTGAATTAAAGAAAAGAAAGCTCACACCCAAGCAATGCCTAGCTTGAAGAAGAAACGGGATGTAGAGAACGAAGAACCAAGAACTCATTCACGCCACAAAAGTTAAACAAATACCAAAGCACGCAACAAGATCAGACAAGCCTAAAGGTAGTGGCAAACACGTGAGAGCCAGAAAAGCAATGGACTTATATGGAAGTGGGGTATGCACATAAGGCTCAGGTACCACTTACCTATATCCAGCCAATACAGGGGAGGTGGGTCACGGGTAAGAGAGGGTTTGGTCTGGTAGTGGAGAGAAGGAGTAGCCTATTTTAGGGTTCTTGCTCAAAATCTTTTGGGGGAAATTTCCCGTTGGGATGGTATCTCATCCAAAAGAGCTAAACATAAGCTAGAGCCACAGATGTATGCTATAGGGGTTAGTAAGGAAGATGATTTACCCTTATCCGGATGGGAACAGAAGGGGGAGGAGTATAAACAAAACCTAACCACTTTTGTCTAGGAATGAGGCGTGGCACAGCCAACACAGTATAGTGGTGGTGGCTGGGTAGTCGATAGACTAGTGGGCAGTCTTGGAAGGACACCCACAACAGGCCAAAAGTAGTTAAGGGGTAAAAATGGCAAATCTAGTCATGACAGATAGTATAAAAGGCCATAGACGTGCACAGTGAAAAGGGGGGACGGAAGGGAGAATGAAAAGGAAATAGAAAAAAAAACATAGAAAATAAGTATAAGAAAAGAAAGAAATAAGAAAACCAAGAGTAATGAAGGAAAACATGAGTGATAGGAGTAAAAGCATGCATCAATAGGTTACCCACTTCTCTTCCTCTCAATAGCCCACTCTCTATAGTCCACTCTCTAATAAGTTAGGAATCTAAGATCAAGCCATCTAGGTCCTTTTTTCAAAGTGAGTAACTTCTATAGTAGGACCTCTCCCTGAGGTTACTCATATTAGAGATTGGTTCCCTTTTTGAATTTGAATCTACTAAGGGCTTAAGTTCATCACTCTAGCAAACTACTCCTCTTTTCCTTTCCATGGTTGATGAATGATTAATATAATGCCTTGTTATTAACTTATTCCTGCCATAATCGTGTTCTAATACTTCTTTCTTTGTGGAACTGTTCACGTACTATTATTAGCAAAAAGTACTTTAGTTAAATATGCTTTAGTTATCCTGCTGTATTGTATCCTCCTGCTATGACATATGTAACAGTTATATCTGCTGTGAGTGCGTGAACACACTTAAAATTCCTGCCAAGACGTGTAAACACAAGAAGGGCCTAACTTGTGCATAGACTGGTCTAAGGTGTGTTTCAGTTAGGCCAGTCTCGACTCTCATACCCTAGAATCATAGGGCCGTGGCACAATAGGAGTAATCTAGCCCAAGATGCAAAAAAATCCCACCATAAATGTGAATTCTGAAAATCTAACCGCTGAATTATATATTCTTTATATTTTTAATATGCATATCAAATTTTGTCCAAATAGGATTTTATTTACTATTCAACCAATAAATTACCACAAAAACATAAAATTTGAACATGTCAATGATGACATAACTATTGATTTTTTACTTTCTAGAAATTTTGCAAGCATAGAAGATATAATAAGAACATACAATCTAACGTTTAGATTTTCAAAATTTATATCAAATAAAAAAATATAGGAGGGGTATGAAGGATTTTTCTCGAAGCTAGTTTGGAGAGAAACTTTTACCTTTTATTTTATAGATTTTTTCATGTGAGAAAAATGTTTTTTATTTAATGGAAAGTTTTTGACAAAATTGGATAGAAAACTTGAATTGAATAAATTTGAAATTTAGAGTACTCAATTGAATGAAAGTAAATTTAGATGATTGAAATGAGTTTCAATCAAACTTAGATAGTGCAATTTGCATTTTAGCCTATTTTAAGAATCTAACCACTAAATTGTATGTTATTTATGTTTTTAACACATATATCAAATATCATGCTAATCAGATGTTATTTATTATTTGATTTATAATCCTAATTTGTATACATAATTTAAAGTACAAAAACTTGAAATTTAAATATTTGATTGATGAAAGAGCTATTAATCTTTGATCTTTTGGAAATTTTTCCAAGTATTGAAGATATAAGAAAGAAAGGTAATCTAATAGTGGATTTATCAAAATTTACATTTAATAAAACGATATTGAGTGGAATAGTAACAATTGGCTATAAACTAGAATATGAAATATTGATTTCAATGAACCATTTAAAATAGGTCAAGAGTTTTATGGTGAGGTGATACAATTCAATCAGTTACTTTAATTCATAACAAGAACTTAGGATTAAATCTCTCCTTCTAATTGTTGTAAGTGAAAAACACAATGCATCACGATGACATAGTCATGATGAGAAGTGGATAACATATATATGGTCTCGCAGATATCCATCAAATTATCAAGAAAACACCAACTGCTGGCCGAAACTTGTACATGCAAAACATTGGATACCATGTATCATCAATCGCCTTCCATCCCATCAGTATAATTAAAATAAGACACATTACCTTGTTTCAATCATATTCCTCCCCTGTTTCAATCTTATTCTGAATGAGACAGAAATACAAAAATCCAAGTGTTTTGGACAAAAAATCTCCACATGTTCTTGTGCTGACTGCAAGAGCTTTACTTGGAATATTGAGCTTGGTCTAAGTTTAATCCCATATTCAGTTAAGGAGTATCAGGGCCCAAGTCTTAACGGGTATGCCATATATATAACATATAGCCCTTAAATTCACAGAGCCCAAGTTCAAATTGGACGTCATTAACGGACTATATGTCCCTCAACCGGAAGAAAATCTACTTTGTTTCATCATTTCATACCAGTCAAAAAGGAAAAAGAGCCAACACATGCGATATCGATTTTACCTGCCAAAATTATTTCCTGTCCAGGCCCAATTTAGTAAGACCTGCGGTGATGAGTGGCCCAATTTATAGGCCTTAGTTTTAAAGCTTCTGGGCCGATTTGGTTTATGTGTATATATGTATATTGAAAGGAAGATTTAGCCCCCTATTATAGTATGTCCAGATATGGAGTCCGGAATTCCATTGCTTAAGGCTGATTTTGATTGTTCTCTTAAGGCAAAAGAATGAGCTCAAAAAGAACTAATCTAGAAGTGACTGCTAAGAGCAAAAGAGAACACAAAAGCTTAGAACATGGCAAAGGCTAGTTTACGTGTTGACAATTGGGCTTGTGAAGTTGGTTGTGGGTTTGGGCAAAAAAAAAAAAAAAAAAAGACCAAACAAACTTGAATAACAACGAGTCGTAATAAGTTATTAAAATATGGTAAATTTAATCATATAATCACATACTTTTTGTGAACGATGGATGAAATTTGAATTAAAATTTGTTCAAAAGGCTCAAATATGGATTAGTGAAGGAGTCAAGATTTAACTTGAGGGAGATAAAACGTATGTGTTCCAAATTTTTTGATCTAACGTATGTGGTTTAATTTGTTGACCTGAAGTGCCAATTGCAATCTTCAAGGCTTTGATGTGGGCCTTCTTGCCATTCATAATGCAAAGCACCTCTGCCTGTCCATGGATATGTTGTAAATGAATAGGCTTATGAACATTAGGACTTGATGCAAAACTAGCTGAATCTAGACTCGTTTATGAGTTTGGTAATAAGCTTTATATAATGTACTTGTGTTAGATCTCAAGTTCGAAAACTTGATATTAAGCATGAGTTTGAGCTTAATATTGAGCTCGAATTTAACTGACTAATGAATCAGGCCAAGCCAAGCCAACCTCAATGTTTTTGAATTTTTGACAATCTCAAGTTTGAAAATCATTTATAGGCTTGGTTTGAGCTCGAGCCAAGCTTGAACACTTTATTTTAGTTGCAAAGTCAAGTTTGAGTACTTACTACTTAACAAACTCAGCTCGTTTAAACCATAATGACACTTGGAAGACCATATTATGCTGAAACAAATTGAAGCAATGTTACATGATAGCAAATACTTTATTTATTTTAGGCAAATTAATTGCATCCTCTAAGTATGACTAGAATTTATTTCAGTATTTTAGTTTTACTTTTGCTCAATTGAGTCCATTGAATTTCAAATTTATTCAATTCAAGCATTCCATCCAATTTCGTTAAAAAAAAAAAAAATTTACAATTTAAAAATATTTTTCTTACATGAAAAAACTCTATAAAACTAATAAAAAAACTTATAGATTTTTTATGTGTTGAATTATTTTTCAATTTTTTTCATTAGTTAATTGTATACTTAACGAAAATTTTTTAACAGAATTGGATGCTATACATACCAATCACATAACTTGTTACATGATTTTTTTTTTTTTTTTTTTCCAATCCTTATTAAATAGCTAAATTTAAAGTTGGGGCAAATTAGTGGACTCATAGTATATTATAATATGTAGGGTATAAAGTAGAACGCTAAAAGTGAGACAAATGATTTTTATCCCACAAACTAAGAATTTCAGTGTGTATGTGTTAGATTATGCATTAATTAAGTACTTAAGACACAGAGAAGAGTGAGTTCCAGTTAGCTCAACTAGTAAAGTCTCTAATGATTAAATAAGAGATCTAAGGTTCAATCCCTGTCTAGTCCAAAAACGGATTAGTGTTTTGGTTTGATAATAAAAAAGATATTATCAAGAGCGGACGCCATAGGTTGAAACTTACTTAAAAAATAATAATAATAATAATAAAAACACACACACACACACACACAAAGATAGAGTGATTGTAATTTGTAAGTTAATTCTTCATAAAAAGAGTAATTTGAAAACCAAATAGCAATTTCAGAGAGAGAGAGAGAGAGAGAGAGAGAGAGAGAGAGATCACTTTCCAATGTACAATTCATATTCCATTTTCAGAATAAATATTTTTGCTGTTGTTGTTGTTGTTTTTTTTTTTTTTTTTTTTTTTTTGTTATTCCATTTTCAAAATAAATAGGATTATTGTTGTACAACTACTATGTGCAATACTTAACCATTATATAACCAAGGTGGTCAATACCGTGCTAATAATAGTTGTACTAGTAGTATGTACCACACCAGCAACCAAACCGGTTTTAGTGTTCCTTTGAAATGTGCCAGAGGAAATATCATATTTTACCGGCATGTACCAACTATATCAAATATTTTTTGACTTGTAAAGTAAAAAAATGGTATGAAACATGTTATTTAAGCTGATACATCAGGTTAATATATTGGAAAGCATGACTTTTGGGGTATGTTTAATTAGTAGCCTCATCCCACATGTGCAAAGGCTTTACTTTTTCTTTTTCCTTCTTTTTTGCAATGATAAAGTTTTCTATTGAAAACATTTCTAAATTAGTCTATGATCTCATACATAGGCATACCACAAATCCACAATAATGTTATTAGCTTACCACCTTACTCATGAGCAGTTAAAAAAAAAATTCAAATTGCAAATTGTCATGGGTTTATATGTAAGTTTTTTTTTTTTTTTTAATTAATTAATTAATTTTTCTTTTTTTTGAGGGAAGGGTTCATATGTAAGTTGATATACTAATTTAAGAATGTTGTGAAATAATTGTGTGAACTTTTATTGCCTACTTTTTTTTTTTTTTTTTTGAGAAAGTTATTGTCTACTTGATTGTAGCATAATTGTTCTCTCCAATGTGTGGTTCGGACTCTACTCTACAACTTATAAGTTTAGAGCCACAAAAATTAAGTGCAACTTTTAACATCTCCTATGCATTTATAGATCAGTTTAGTGTAGTCTCTTTTGCCATTCAGTTCATATTTATACAATGTTTCATTGCTGAAGATTGAAGATGGAAAATTTGCCGCTGTAAGTATTATTCTCTTTCAATGCCATAAACGGTCAAAAATAATAATAAATAAAATGTGAGATCGTGTAGCTCTAATGTCATTTCTACATTTTCATAATTCCCGTGGAAATTTATGTAGTGATCTCCAATCATAACACATTCACATTCTACCACTCTCTCTTTTTCCTCTTTTATTTATTTATTTTTTCCTTAGAATAAGAAAACTTATTCAAACATTAATTTTACATAATTAGCTCTATGGGATGTCTGAGTTTAAGAGCCTAAATTAACATTCTAGATTTAAGATCCTTTATATTGATCTTACAATGTTCTTCCAGCACATATTCTCCCTCTATCTCTCCTAACATCAAATCGACCATTTTGATCTTCATTTGTCTCTTGCTAAGGTCACTCTCTAATTTGTTAATATCTATCCTTTTGTGTGTGCGCTTTACAAATCATCTTTTCCACTTTGCCTTATTTGAACATATCAATTCTAACCAATTCACTGGATATGAGCAGGAACCACCCCAACCCAAAAAAAAAAAGAAAAAGAAAGACCCATTATTACTCACTAATTTGTATAAGTAATAAAATTTGGTTCTTATAAACATCTCATAAAGACCCATTAATTCTAAGTGAGACGAGATATATGGTTGACAAAGCATTGTAAACACCAATTATAAAGATGAAATGAAAATTACAAGATGGTGTAAGCATATGTGTCATGACGGGGCTCTCTAATCTCACAGAATAGCAATGCGTATGGAGGCAAATTATACCCAAGACTATGAGTCCCACTCCCAGCCATGTGCTGTATCTTCGTTTCATCTTCCTTCTTTTTTCTCTTCTTTCTTCTCTTCCGCACGCTTACTATGCTCGCATACCCTACTTTCTTCCTTAGCAACATTGCAAGTTCAGCTGTATCAATCCCCTCGCCTTTTACCTCTATTTGGTCCTTGTCTTGACCTTTTAAACATGCTGATTCCACCCCTGAACATGTCCAATGTAACTTGTAAAATACTTTTAAGTACAAGTACAACTATATATAGTTAAAAAGAGGATCAAGTAGTATTTGTAATTGTAAAAAAATGTTCCAAATTTTGTGATACAACTATGTACATACGTGGTTTAATTTGTTATCTGAAATGCCAAGTGTTATCTTCATTGCTTTTTTAAAGGCCTCATCGCCTTTCTTAATGCGAAAAAAACACCTCTGCCCATCCATGGACACCCTGATGACCACCGTTTGCTTAAGAAAGAAAACATAAATATAATCATATATAAATATTGATGCAATTTTGAAGTAGCAAATACTTATTTTCTATTAGAAAGTTGAGCCGTCACTAGTGCATTCCTAGCAAACAAACTTTTTCCGATTGCATACCTTCATGCTCTTGGTTTGTTAGAAATGATGGACCAAAAAGCCATTCAACTTGTGGGAGAGAATAGAATTTGGGGGTCTGCTATTTATAGGCCTCCAAGTGAACAGTTTGCTGAGGGCTATAGGAAGTCATGAGGACTATACGGGATTCATGTTTCATTGTAACGTGTTTATCTTTGCAATTAAAGGAAAATGTTAAAATTATTATCAATTTAAATAAAAAATGTTATAAATGATATCACAGTAAATGTTACTAGTGTCAAATTTTTTTATTTTTTTTTGCTGGGTTACTAGTGTCAAATTAAACAATACAACATATAAACTTCAAAATTATATCAATTTATATAGGCCTTATAGATTAATAAAATTTGGGTAAATTGCACATTACACCTCTAAAGTTTGGAGATGTTTAGATTTTACACCATGAAATTTCAGACTTTGAAATTTATCCCTTGAAGTTATATTTTATTTACATCAATTGCCTTTCCATCCTTATTAGCAAAAAAGTGCCACATAAACTTGTCATGGGTGTTTAATTTTTTCAATAAAATGATGTAATCTCATTTTTGTATCCTAAAAAACTTAAAAATCACATTACATAAAAAAATGTACTATCATTTTATTAAATGAACTAAATAGGCGTAGTAAACTTATATAGCACTTCACAAAATATATGGATGGAGTAACTGTTAATGCAAACGAAATAGAACTTCAAGGAGTAAAAATACAAATTTTGAAATTTTGAAGGTGTAAAATTAAAACAATCCCAAAACTTTGGGGGTATAGTTTGCAATTTAGCCTAAAATTTGTTATAAACATAATATCATTAAAAAGAAAACTAATATTCTATTAATGAACTTGAAATTATGAGACCACTCTTCATTAGATTTCCGAAAACCAAATTGTGAGCTCACGGTTAAGAAAAGATTACACGATAGAGCAAAAGGATGAATCATATATAGTAGGGGTCCCTATCACCTAATCTCACAACTACAACAACTATATATAGTAAAGAGGTTCACATGGTGTTTATAATTGTAGTGCGTTTCTAGCATAACCTTTCCAATTGCATACCTTCAATGGTCTTGGTCTGCGTTTGTTAGAAATGATAATATAATATATGGTGATGGACCAAAAGCCTCTCACCATGTGGGAGAGGATGGTCTTGGTTCCTCAAAGTTTTGTTTTCAATTTTCATTTTCGAAAAAAAAAAAAATTTCTAGGTTTTCTCATTTTTGTTCTCAACACCTATTTTTCCAACCCAAAAAACAAGTTGTACTGTTTGGCACCAGAGTTTCTGGTCTAACTTGTTTTTATTTTTATTTTTTACTTATTTTTCAATTAAAAATTCACCACCACACCCACACTGCAGGTAAAGAATTCCACCAACACAGCAAACCAAAACCCACCTCTATCACCATCACCATCACAAGCAAACTCAACGCCAAGTTAGAATGCACCACCAAATAGCAAACCAAAACCACCACCATTAGCACCAGTGCACCACCAATGGTACAAATCTACTGAAATCCTATTTTCAAGCCCACGGTGGATACTCCTCAATTCAAGCCGTATGTCTACATTACCACCACCCACATTTATAGTCACAACCTATCACCACCAAATCCAATCGGTTTAGAACCAAAAATAAAAAATAAACTCAACCGAGAGAGAGAGAGAGAGAGAGAGAGAGAGAGAGGTTTTTGTTTGATGGGACCTACAAAAAACAGAAAACCTACTGAAATGGGGGAACCAATCTGGCATCTCCTATGCATTTATACATTGGTATAGTGTAGTCTCTATTGCCATTCAGTTCATATCTGACATGAAGAACCACAATGCATGGTTCATTGAACATAACATATGTAGAGTTCATTGAACATAGCATATGTAGAGTATATTAAAGGGAATTGGTGATTCTCATCCCCACTACCATATTTGTATCTTTCTATGGTGAAGATGGAAAAGTTGCCGCTTTAAGCATTATTCTGTATCAATGCCATGAATTGGCAAAAATAATAATTAAATAAAATGAGATATCGTGTAGCTCTAATGTCATTCCAACCTTTTCATAACTCCCGTGCAAATTTATATAGCTTCTATGATACATCCACTATCAAAATTCAAAAACCTTCTTTTCTATGAAAACTTCAAACATAAATTTTACATAATTAGCTCTATGTGATGTTTGGTTTTAAGAGCCTAAAAGATATCCCTTTTTTTAAAGTAATTAATAATATTTGGTTCTTATAAACATCTCATAAAGACCCATTAATTTTTTTTTGGAGAATCAAATACCCATTAACTCTAAATTAGTTATATAGCACATATGCATGCAGTAAGACACAGATATGGTTGACAAAGCATAGTTAAGAACAATTAATGATGAGTGAAAAATTTTAATATATAGAACAAAAGAGAGAGCATATAAATTCATTGGGCAAATGCATAAACTTCAAATTGGGATGAACCTAAGAATTTAACATTTATAAAATAGAAAATATATACCACACTACTGTCTATTTCAGTAATTCATAAACGATTAAGGCTAGCTAGTTTTAATTATTATTGCATGCTGGACTCTTAACACCTTCAAATGAAAAAAGTCTTTTGGCCTTATCTATAGAAATCATGAAAGTAAATCATTTTCCATTGATTTATATGAATTGGTCCCATTTTGTGTTTGTGTGGAGCTAAGGTTACTTCATAAGGCGTCTTTGTATACACACAACTGGCCAAAATAAGTAAGCCCAGACTATATATCTACACACTCGGGTTCTTCGTAATTGTTAGGGAACAATATGTAACACACATTCCACCAACAATCAACCTACAATTTCAAGTATGGCTAAATTGTCCTTATTGTCAAATAAGAAACAACTAAAACAGATTTGAATTTCTCAATGACTAGAGAAAAATAACACCAATGATTTATATAGAAACCAAGTTCTGATATTATAAAAGTCATTTATTTTATATTTATTAGTAAAAATTTGTTTTTTAGAAACATTTTGAGCATACTATAAGTACAACAGATTATTCAGATATTAGCTGCTAATCTAGACAAGGATATGTGGTCATTGTAGTTTCTTGAAAACGACCATGTCCGCACACTACATTCGCATATTAAAACTGCAAGTTGGAAACCAGTCAGAATCTCACACTTCAGCCACGTATCTCTCTCGTTTGCATTGCTTTTTTACTTTTATCCGTAAATAATAATTACAATATGAGTTGAATACGATTGATGGACCTTAATTAAACCAATAATGAATGAGAATGAACTACTCTTATTTCTTTTCTTCTAGACATGGTTTCCCAAGCACAACGACGACTCTAGAAAAAATTTTTCAAGGTGTTTCCTAACAAGTATAAATTACACAATTTAATAAAAAGAAAATTTTGTATATTGACAATAACAACAACAATAAAAAAACACACAAATATATAAAGTTTATAATTGTCTTTTTATCAAATATTATAGTAAAAGAATAAACAATAAACTATAAATTCATTTGAAATATTAGTAAAATTATTAATTATTGTTTTTAGTTGTTTCATTAATTTATTTGTCTTTCATAAACTATAATATGTTATATTATTATTTCATTAATTATAAAATAAAATTATTTATGGCATATCTGCATATGTGCATAGTATTAATTATTTATGGCATGTCATTAATTATTTGTAGGCGAAAAGCACTTTTTAGTCCCTACATTTTCAGGCAATTCTCATTTTAGTCCCTACATTTTATTTTTACTGCTTTTAGTCCCTATCCTTAAAAACGTTTCTTGTTTTGGTCCCTGCCGTTACATCAGAAACGGAAATTACACAGTTGGCAAATGGCATGCACTGTTGGCTTGATGTGGCCATTAAAATAATAATAAAAAATGCCACGTCAGTATTTAAATTAAAAAAATTAATATATTAATTTTAACTAAATAAAAAAAAATAAAAAACAGAATTAAAAACTAAAAATTACATAAATTGAAATCTAAGTGTGTGTCTTGAACAATAATTACAAGAACACAAACACATATCCAAGAACACAAACCCAAAAAAAAAAAAAAAAAAAAAAAAAAAAAACAACAACAACAACAACAACCATCCAACACCGAATTCTCCAGCAAATCACTAGTCCACATGATTTTCACAAAGTCCATAATTGAATAACTAATCAACCATACAACACTGAATTCTCCAGCAAATCAAACCCATAAACCCAGTAAACAATCCAATCTCCAACAAACCCATAAACCTATATTTTCTTAAGAAACAAACACAAAATAAACCCAAAAAATTTAGCTCAAATACAAATTTAGCTCAATTAGTACCAGAAATTTCAACCTCTAACTCAGAGACTTTACCTTCCTTTTCCCCAATTTCAAAGGAATCGGAAGCTTCATCAACCTCACCTCCTAGGGTTAAGGTTTGTCCATCAGCAAAAATGGAGTCCAAAAACTCCTGCAACGCGATCGCCCTCTTGATCACGCTCGCAATCCCTAACCCCGAATCGACGCCTCTCACTGAATCCAACCTGAAGAGCAAGCTCATCAGCGTCTCGTTCACCCTCAGCCTCTCCTTCAGGTCCTTCTTCATCGATTCCAGCGCCTCCTCCCTCGAGATCCGCTTCTCCACCTCATCGACTTCTCTCCTGATCGTCGCGATCTTCTTCGTGCTCTTCCTCACCAGAAACCCTCAGAACACCTTTTGGATTTTCAACGCCGACGAGTCGAACTACGCCCTGCCTCGACCTGACGAATTGGACCGGGATCGACACTACTTTAGATCTGGGTGTTGTGATTTACGTGGAACACCCGAGAAGTCGAACACCTTTTGCTAAAAAACTAAAAACAGATCTGGGTTTGTGATTTTTTTTTTTTTTTTGATAAGTAAAGAGTTTAATTAATGGGTGAGAGAGGCTCGAAGTGGAACACCTTTTGGTTTTTTTTTTTTTTAATTTCATTATCGATTTGTGATTTATTGGTGGGTTTGGTCACTGTGATTTTTTTTGGGTTTGTGCTTTTAGATTTGAGTTTGTGTTCTTGTTTAAGATCCACTTAGATTTCAATTTATGTAATTTTTAGTTTTTAATTCTGTTTTTAATTTTTTTTATTTCGTTAAAATTAATAAATTAATTTTTTTAATTTAAATACTGACGTGGCATTTTTTATTATTATTTTAATGGCCACATCAGGCCAACAGTGCATGTCGTTTGCCAGCTGTGTAATTTTCATTTCTGATGTAACGGCAGGGACCAAAACGAGAAGCGGTTTTAAGGATAGGGACTAAAAGTGGTAAAAATAAAATGTAGGAACTAAAATGGGAATCGCTTGAAAATGTAGGGACTAAAAAGTGTTTTTCGCCTTATTTGTAAGCATATCTGCATATGGTTATTTTTATAAATAAAATAATAAAATCATTAATGGCATTTTTGTAAATAAAGTCAACATTTTGAGTAATTAAAATCATAGAACCTTCTTGAAATTCACTTTCCCATTTCCGAAACCCACCCACCAACCCACATGAACCACTCTTTCTTACCTATCCAATTTATTTCAATTGTCTCTCACACTTGTCAATATTCTTTTCAAAGTTTCAAACGGCTGGACACCATCACAGTAGTGCATTCTCTCTTTCTCAGTCTCTCATCTTGTTCTTCTTATTTTTCTTTTCTCAGTTTTTCTTGCTGCCACTATATTTTTTTGTTTTTTTTTTTCTTCGATGTTTTAAACTGAGACGAAGACAGTCACGATGTGATGATCGATGTGCTCTGTTGCAGCGTTGCTTGAGGCGGAGGCGCCGTCTATTGGTTGTTGTCGTTGATGTGCTTTGTTTTGGTTTTGCTTTACTTTATGAATTTGTTGCTTCTGGTTTCTTTAGGTTAGGTTGTAATAGTGTATATTGAGTTTTGGTTTTTTATTTTTTTTTTAAATTTTTGAGAATCCGTGGGTTTGCTACCATGTTGGGTTTGCTTTTTTTTTTTTTTTTTTTTCCTTTAGATTGGGTTTGTAATTTGTTGTTTAGGATTGATGTTGGGCTTTTTTCCCTTGGTAAGCTTGCTCTTTTACAAATTTTTTGGGCTATTATTTTTTTTTTCTTGGAAGTAGAACAAATAATTTTTTTTATTTATTTTTTATTTGAGGGTGTTCCTAATTTTTTTTGAAAGCAAGGTGTTCCTAATTTTGGTTTAGGGGGTTCCTAATTTTTTTTTAAGGGTAAAAAAATAAAAAAAAATTAATTATTATATATATATTTTTTTTTTCAGGTCAAGTGTTCCTGGGAACACCCTGGCCTAAACGTGGCATCGCCACTACCCAAGCATATGCCATTTTCCAAGTGGACCAAAGTGAGGAATTGGTAGTTGCCATTTGTTTTAGGTCCAGGAATAACCAATATTGATCTCTATGAAAATGTCTATTGAAACTAAATTATGGGTTCGAAGTTAGAATACAAACTTCAGAAGATGTTATGCTCGGGCATCCATTTGTGTTATTAGGCCATTTTAATATGAAAATTATTAAGGGAGCCCTATCTTAATCATGCATTTATTTGAATTAAATAAAATGCACCTAAGGCAACATCACATCACATCATGAAGCAAAAGGGAAAAAAGTGAAATTTAAATTCAAATCAGAGATAATTTCAAGCAAAATCAGAGCACGCAATAGCAAAGAAATATATTATTTCGAAGTCATATTTAAAGCTTGATTATAGTTGAATCTTGATTAATTATAATCACACGATCACGGATTGGCCCAAATGAGGATACTTTTAATTGTTCAAACTGACTATCAAACTATCCCAAAATAAGGAGTTTTAACAGTTTAAAATTACATGCTGACAATATTCCAAGCCATTTTAATACATATCTCATGACTTCTTTAGTAGGTTCTAGGTTCTATAAGTGAACTAAACCTGTCCGAAAGAGAAGAATTGGAGCAAACAAACTTGTCAGGTTTCAAAATCACATTTTTGTTTTCTAGGAAACGAAAACTTGTTTCGAAAAAAACAGAAAACAAAAAGAAAAAGACACAAAACAAAAGCTACGTATGAAAACTCATTTCCTTATGAGAAAGAAGAAAGTGAAAACAGTTACTTAAACAGAAAAACACAGAGTACAAGTGAACAGTACGTACCAACTTGCTTGCTTTGAATAGAGAGCACCAACAAAAATTTTCAAGAGATTGTGTAGCCTTGCATAGACCGAAGCTCTCTCTCTCTCACCACACCTTTGTCCTATTGAGTTGATACCATACATAGGCTAGTTTAGCTCTGAAATTACAGGCACCGAGTACATACTACATAGGCCAGGGCCCAGTGGTGCTGAATTGCTGATAATACTTAAGACTCTCGGTGCTCATGTGGAGGAGATCGTTGTTGCACTGATCTCTATTTTTATCACACATTTGGCTAGCGTAGAGAGGCCAATTCTGGTCATGCCGTTGGAGTTTATACTGTATGTTTTGGCAAAAGCCACTGTGTTATTTTTAATGGTATTTTGGTTTGTATGTTCTTGAAAGGCCTAAGAAAGGAGAAATTATAAGAGCCAGAAATTATAAAATCTACATGATGGACAAGTCATATGGTCTACCATTCCACTAAAAAACTGTCACTTATTTAAAATTGTTAGTTAGAAAATTTTTGTAAACAGAAATTAATTATTGACTCAGCAATTTTAAACAAGTGGAAGTTTTTTAGTGGAATGGTGGACAAGTGATGTGATCCACTAGAGGACCCTGGTGATTAATTTTTATTGAATTATTTGGGCTAAAATTCAAATTCTTAATGAATTATTTGGGCTAAATTTATTTCATTAGAGGGCCACGAATTATGTGGTGTAAGGGGGGTGGGTGAAGAATTTTGCTGGGTCAAGGAGGGCCAAGAAGAATTTTGTTGGGCCAATTCCTTAAATTTTATATTTTTATATATAGTTATATACTACACAATTTCTTCTTTCTTGTTTTTATATAAAATATAGGGTGGCAATAATATAATAGCTCCCTCCAGTGGAGTGCACAAAAAGATATATCGTGATTTATTATGTATTAACTCGATCAAGTGATTCAGTTTTGGGATTAGTATAGGGTATTGCACCGAGTGCAATTTACCATACAATGTCTCACAAAATATTTTTACTTTTTACATTTTTGAAGTTTTACTTTTTACTTTATTTTATTTAAAAAAAAAAAAACCATTTTTAATCAATGGTTGAGATTGGAAGTTGCTTTTTGCAACTATCAATCTCAACCCTCCATAGGAATTGTATCAGGTGCAATATCATAAGTATTGCACTTGATCTCAATTGGTATAAAGTCTATCCACGCCATACCCTAAACCTTGTAGCATTTACATATAGCAAACTAGGGTTCTCCCTAATTCTCTATCTCTTCTCTCTCTTCTTATGCTTCCACTTCTCGATACTATTTTTTTATTTCCTTTAATTTACTCCTCAGATATAAGCCATACTGATGATTGGAGCTCTATGATGAAGCTAAACAACGTTAAGGAAGAAATGTAGATTTTGGCAAAAGCCAGGATGCAAATCAACTGGTTATGTCATACAATTAGACACTATAGTCGAAAATATTGTAACCATTTGTAAATTTACTTTAGATGTAGAGTTTACTTTGAAAATGATATCAAATTATAGAGTTTATTATATAATTGTTTTTAAATTTTATTACTTATTTTTATGAAAAATAGTAAATCACTACACAAAAAAAAAAAATGAACTTAATAATATTATCATAAACATCGTGTGGGCAAATCTTTCATAAGCTTTATTTCTAATACTTACTTAATAAAAATCAAATTATAAATATCATGAAATGTGAAATAGTTATTTATCTAAATTTTGTAAATGAAATATACATATGATCAAATTAGTTTATATATAGTTTGTTACCTTTTTTTTCCCCCTTATTAATAATTAGAATGAGAATTGAAAAGACAGCCTATTAAATCAGTACTATCTCTAATTTTTCATGTCAATATATAAGCTTGGCCACCCTTGAGAAATTTATATCTTTAACACTCACCACAATATTCTTCCTCAAAAAAAAAAAAAAAAACACTCACCACAATATTGGGGGAGGTGCCATTATATTAGATTGCTCATATTTAATGTTAAATATTTTGGTTAGAAAAATGTTTAGTTTCAAACATATTCCCTAATACAAGAAGATGACATTTGTCGTTGTAATGAAACTTTATCCTTCTAATTATTAATTTGCATGGTGTCCTTTGATGCCTTCAAATGAAGACTCCTTTTCGCGGTTTTGGTTAAAATCATGAAAGAAACCATTATCCTTGGAATTATATGAGTTGGTCTAATTTTGTGTTTGTGTGGAGCTCTTTGATTACCTTAAACTACGTTAACATGCGGGTACACCGACAAATATGGCCAAAATGAGCGGGCCTAGCTATCTAGACACTAGGATTCTTCTTTGTTTTATTGGGAGCAATATGTAAGATGATTTTTTAGGAACAATATGTAAGAACACACATTCCAATAACAAGTCACTTAAAATTTCTAGAACTAAAATGTAATTAAAAAAAAAAAAAAATTTTTGAGGTATTTAGTTGGGAGGATATTAGGATTTTCGTAAAAATAATAAATAATAAATCCTGCATGTTCTAAACCCAATGCTCATAGTATTGATAGAGAGAGCTGTGAAGCAAGAAAAAGGTAAGGAAAAGTAGTTAGGAAGATGAGTGCATGGTAGCGCCGCTTCGCTTCTTCAACAAATCAAGCTGGAAGAGCTCTAAGAATGAAGACCAAGAATGGCAGAATTGGTGGGCGTGGCGGTTGTGGTGATGAATGAGCGTGTGGTGGGGAAAATATATAGTTAGGAAAAATTTTGAGAGAAAAAAAAAAAAAGGGAATGGGGATATCCCAGTTAGGAAATTAAAGAGAGAAACAGTGGAATGAGGATTGAGTTGAATGACTGGTTGGAAATAATTTTTTTGGGGGGGGGGGGGGGGGGGGGGGGGTGGGGGGCGGGGGAAGGAATTAAATGAGAAATAAAGGGGAGAGTAAAACAAATTGTGGACAAAAAAAATTGTGTAGAAATTTCTAACATAACATATTGAATTAAAAATTTTGTTTAAGTCCAAATTAAACTACCTTATTCAAAAATAAAATAATGTAACTTGTTTCTAATGAAATTTTTCAAAATTATTTATTTTTGAACTCGTTAGTGCATGTGTCAAACTAAAATTGGTACCGAAAAATGCATTTTACACTTCTTCAAATCAAACACAATTTCATTCATTATAATTACTTTTTAATAAAAGTTTCAACATATATAATACCAAACGTAATTTTTCAGGAAAATATATTCAAGCATAATACATTTTGTAAAATCTAATTTGTTGGAATGCATTCTCCCAATATTCATTGCAAACACTATCTAAATTTTCCTTCTTGTCAAATAGGAAACATCTGAAAATTAATTTCAAGTTCTCTATTGGGATGGAAAACTAACACACACCCTCGATTTATATTGAAACCAAGCTCTGATTTAATACTAGATACATCTCCATCAGCTCAAGAAGCATTGAGGACTTACTTGCTTTTGTTTTTTGGGTATTTAAAAGAAATTTAATCTTATCTAAATGGAAATTTATCATGAAGACCCGGAGAAGATGTATATTTTAACTGTTCAAACTGTCTCCCTCTTTGTGGTTATTTCCACTGGTTGATACAAAATTACAAGATAGAGCAAACATTTCTGTCATAACAGGGGTCTCTAATCTCATAGAATGCGTAGGGGGGTCCATAAGGGCACTGTATCTTCGGTTCATCTTTTTTTTTCTCTTCTTTCTTCTCTTCTGCGACGCTTACTATTCTTGCATGCCCTACTTTCTTCCTTAGCAACGTTGCAAGTTTAACAGTATCAATATTATCTCCTTTTACCTCTATTTGGTCCCTGTTTTGCCCTTTCAAAGCTGATGATTCCACCCCTGAAAATGTCACAATTTTTAAGTACTAGTACAACTATAATTAGTAGGTTAAAGAGTAGTGTTTGTAGTGTTGTAAAATTTGTAATATAGTATATAAACGACGTTTTGTTACCTGAAAGGCCCACTGCAATCTTCATGGCTTTTCTGCGGGCCTTCTCACCTTCCGTATTGCAAAAGAAATTCCTCTGCCCATCCATGGAAACCTGGATGACCACAATTTGCTGAAGAAATAAAATAATTATAATCACAAATGAGTCGACTTTAAATTGTATCAAATACTTTATTATATATTTTGTAATAGAAAGTTGAGTTTATCACTATTCACTAGTGCTTTCCTAGCATACATATATATCTATTCAATTGCAATGATTGTATGTGGAGAGAGTACTAAATATCAAATACCTTCATGATTTTTGTTTGTTAAAATGGATTGTATGTGGGGATGGACCAAAAGCCAATCACCTTGTGGGAGAGAACAGAATTTGAAGGTGGAGGAGAGTGTCCTAAATACTGCTATTTATAGGCCTCTTTGGAAGATTAGTGAGGGCTATTGGAAGTCATGAGGACCATAGCTTACGTAAAGGTAGGGAGCATTTTTTTTTTTTTTTTTTTAATATCTTTAAAAAAAACTAATATTCAATTCATGAATATGAAATTATATGCACTCTTCCTTTTAGATTTCCGTATACCAAATTATGAGCGCATAATTAATGTACTATATTAAATGGGAGTTGTGAATAAAATCACACTTGATCTTAATTAATGTATGAAGATCTTCCGTTCCATTTTTAGTATTTTTCTTATATATATATATATATATATATATATATATGTGGGCCCCAAATATTAACCACTCTGGCCCACTCTATACCTAGCCCACTCTATATCCAGCCCAAGGCCCACGCCGAGGATAATATAAAGGCCGAGGATAATGGGAAAGAGTCCAAGTCATCCAAGGGTGGCATCCTCGGCAAACCAACTTTGATGAAGGGAAAATATCCTTCATCCATTAAATGAACGCTACCAACATTCTGGCTGCCTTAATGGTGAGGTGACCTGCAAACCCTAATGCTTCGGTCACTTCAACTATTAGAAAGTCTGCAAAGACGGCTAGGAACTAACATAAAGCCTGTAATTGTAGATGATGGGACAAATCCCTGTACATAGAGCTCAGATAATTGACAAATAGATGGCTAAGATTAACTAAAATAAGACTATATAACCAATAAGACTCCCAGCATAAAAAAGGGGATCTGGATCAGTCCTAAAGAAAAAAAAAGGATAAGATTAAGATCAATTCTAAGAAAAAGAAATCATCGACCTGAGCCGAGGACAAATATGCTTCGCAAACACTTAACCAAAGTGATGATCATTCTCTACAAAAACACTTAGCCAAATTTCTTTGACAAAATTTCTATGAATTTCATATCATCTATCATTGATTATAAACTTCATATCAACCGTTATTTACTTCGATGATGCCAAGCCCTTTTACCCATACTCTACAAATTTTTATTGTTAAGAGCCCATTGCAAATTGAGTCCCTACAATTGGCGCCGTCTGTGGGAAGGGACTTGTGCGTTAGCAAGTGCGACGGCTGGTAAAAAAAAAAAAAAGAACAGCAACACCAGAACAATACAGTTTACAGCAACAACATTCATTCAAAAGTCTATAATCACAAGAAACCAGAAAATATGCGAGAAGTAAAAAAAGACAAAATAAGTCTACTTTTTTATTAATATATGAAGAAAAAATTACATCTCTTACAAGTGATGCCCGTGGGGCTTGTTCTAAAGCTAACTACAAAGGCAGACGCCTAGCGAAGTTGGTAGAGGAACAAAAGATAGAAAAGAAGGCTCGTTAAGTAACAAAAGATAGAAAGAAGTGAAGCAAGAGAGGAGGAAAGGGAGGATAGAAAGCTGGTAGAAGAACAAAAGATAGAAAAGAAGGCTCGTTGAGGAGAAAAAATAGAAAAGATAAAAGGGAAAAGAGAGAAGAAAGGCAACGTGGAAGGCAGAAAAGGCCGCGGCACAGGACGACTCCACTTCTGGGTTCCGCCTGGTTTCCCTCCCACCCCCATCGCTGCCGGCTTTGAGGGTCATTGGCCCATACCCAAGGGAAGGAGGTTACATTCTTTCTAAATCCTCCTCCAAACGGCAAGGAGGGTCCCACCTCTGGTTAGGTTGAAAAGAAGGAGAATCTTCGGATTTCTCCTACCCCTACCCCAACGTGACGTCTAGAGTCGGAGTGCCATCCTCAGCTCCTGATAGGGGCTCAACATCCTCGGGAACGCCCTTTCCAAGGGCCAATGCACTAGAAGGAGCTCAAACTGCTATTTCTTGCATAAACTCTAGGCAATATTTTTGGGAGAAGTTTAAAACGGATGTTTATCAAGTGTGAAGGAAAAGGTTGCCTCAGGAACACCTTTTATAGAGGGTGAAAAGTTGGTGTGAGCCACTCCACATTAAATCCTAGGGAGAGATTTCCGGAGACAATAATTCCGCCCAAATTCCTAGGGGGCTTATCCGCCGTTAGATCCTTGTAAATCCATGACTGACATTAATGAAGAGGCGCCTCATTAACGAGGAGGCACCGAAGCGTCAAAACACGTTACTCAATCAACCCAAGAGACTCCTTGTAATCAGAAGAGTCACGTCAAACGAAGAGGCAGAACAGAGCAAGGTCTTATCCTATCCCAACTTTAGCTTGCGTGTGTTATTATGTTGCGTGAAAATGTGTATTTATGTAATGTTTATTATAGATTATAGCGATGTAAAATTAAAGGGCAACGGATAAATAGATAAGATGATAAACAAATAAGAAAACTAGGTACTGGACAGAATCAAGGCATTGCATGGTCCTCGAACCCAAGCCTCAGGGGAAACCAGATACTTCAGATGAAAATGAGAAAACTAGGTACTGGACAGAACCAAGGCATTGCATGGTCCTCGGACCCAAGCCTCAGGGGAAACCAGATACTTCAGATGAAAATGAGAAAACTAGGTACTGGACAGAACCAAGGCATTTTATGGTCCTCAGACCCAAGCCTCAAGGGAAACCAGATACTTCAGATGAAAATGAGAAAACTAGGTACTGGACAGAACCAAGGCATTGCATGGTCCTCGGACCCAAGCCTCAGGGGAAACCAGATACTTCAGATGAAAATGAGAAAACTAGGTACTGGACAGAACCAAAGCATTGCATGGTCCTCGGACCCAAGCCTCAGGGGAAACCAGATACTTCAGATGAAAATGAGAAAACTAAGTACTGAACAGAACCAAGGCATTGCATGGTCCTCGGACTCAAGCCTCAGGAGAAACCAGATACTTCAGATGAAAATGAGAAAACTAGGTACTGGACAGAACTAAGGCATTGCATGGTCCTTGGACCCAAGCCTCAGGGGAAACCAGATACTTCAGATGAAAATGAGAAAACTAGGTACTGGACAGAACCAAGGCATTGCATGGTCCTCGGACCCAAGCCTCAGGGGAAACCAGATACTTCAGATGAAAATGAGAAAACTAGGTACTGGACAGAACCAAGGCACTGCATGGTCCTCGGGCTCAGGCCTCTGGGAAACCAGATACTTCAGACGAAAAACCAAGTGTAAGACGAATCTTGAGCACTGCATGGTTTTCAAACCCAAACCCATGTGAAAATTAGTCACTATAGGGCGGTTCGCGCACTGAGCAGAACCAGGGTCTTTGTACTAACCACGGGACTAAATCTTTGGCAAAGCCGATCCTTAGGTATTAAGCGATGAACCTTACTAGGGACGAAAAACCAAGCAAGGACGAGCACTAAAAGTATAACAGAACTTAAGCCTACCTCTCATTAAGGAACTAACAAGGAAATACTCCTCGAACAGACCCTTTGCGCTAAAAGAAAGTTGTGAAAACAGCTGAAATAACGATAACACTGACAGAGAGGTAAGGCTCAACAGGGCGCGAAAATACGCCGAGGAAGTCAAAATCCTCCTCCCCGCCCAAGGCGACGTGCAGCAGAATTTTGAGGGGCTATTGTGGGGCCCCAAATATTAACCACTCTGGCCCACTCTATACCCGGCCCAAGGCCCACGCCGAGGATAATATAAAGGCCGAGGATAATGGAAAAGAGTCCAAGTCATCCAAGGGCCTCGTCGAGGATGCCCACATCCTCGGCAAACCGGCTTTGATGAAGGGAAAATATCCTTCATCCATTAAATGAACGCTGCCAACATTCTGGCCGCCTTAATGGTGAGGTGACCTGTAAACCCTAATGCTTCGGTCACTTCAACTATTAGAAAGTCTGCAAAGGCGGCAATTGCAGATGATGGGACTAATCCATGTACATAGAGTTCAGATAATTGACAAATGGATGACTAAGATTAACTAAAATGAGACTATATAACCAATAAGACTCCCAGCATAAAAAAGGGGATCTGGATCAGTCCTAAAGAAAAAAAAAGGATATGATTAAGATCAATTCTAAGAAAAAGAGATCCTCGGCCTAAGCCGAGGACAAATATGCTTCGTAAACACTTAACCAAAGTGATGATCATTCTCTACAAAAACACTTAGCCAAATTTCTTTGACAAAATTCCTATGAATTTCATATCATCTATCATTGATTATAAACTTCATATCAACCGTTATTTACTTCGATGATGCCAAGTCTTTTTACCCATACTCTACAAATTTTTATTGTTAAGGGCCCATTGCAAATTAAGTCCCTACAATATATATATATATATATATATATATATTTTAATAAAAATTTATGATGTTTACTCTATAATGATTGTTCTTTATCATAAGGTTAAAACACCAATTAGTTTTTTGTATAAGTGAGATTCAAACCCTAGATCTTTTATTCAATGATTAGAAATTTTACTAGATAAACTAACCAAAACCCATTAGAATTTTACTTTACGTTCTACCAATTACAACTTATTATATTGTTTTTTTTTCTCTCTCTTTATTAAATAACTATAGTTTACAAATCAAACAAGAAGGAACATGTGGGTAAAAGGATTTTTTTTTAAGAGAGAGAGAGAGAGAGAGAGAGAGAGAGAGAGAGAGAGAGAGAGAGAGCACTTTTCACTATCCATTACAATTCGTATTTCCATTTGAGTAATGCTACAAACATAAACTATTTTACAATATTTTTACAGAATGTTCATGTGGTTAATCTCTTATTGATTTTAATCTAAGCTCACCATTAATATCACTTTTCCATTTATCAATATTTACTCACCACATCAGCCGTTTTTAAATATATTTGTAAAATAGTTTATATTTCTAGCATTTTTTTTTTCCATTTTCATTTTGCTATAAAGAGCACTTTCACTTACCAAATGAAAAACATCTTACTGATTACTACTTTAACTAGTCCATTTCTAAGATGGGGAAAAAAGTAGTCCATTTCTCATTCATTATTGGTTTAATTATTTCTAAAGGCAAAAATTTTTTTTTTTGAAAAGTTCATTTCTCATTCATTATTGGTTTAATTTCGCTCCATCAATTCATATTGTAATTATTTATAGATAAAAGCAAAAGCAATGCAAACAAGGAAGATACGTGGCTACAGTGATGTGTGAGGTTTACTCGCTCAATAGCTAGCCAATGATCTTTACTAGGCTTGCTAGTAAATCTGCTAAGCACTCCTACTGCATATACAATGTCAGGTCTAGTACAATCAGTAGCATAACGCAAACTACCAATGATACTAGCATAATCATTTTGATTAAAAATCTCATCATCATTATTCACAGGAAATAAATGAACACTAGAATCAAAAGGAGTAGCTACACTTTTGTGATCATGAAAATTATATTTTTTTCAATATTTTCTCAACATAATGTGATTGATCAAGATATATTCCATCACATACTTTTGTAATTTTCATGCCCAAAATAAAATTAGCTTCACCAAGATCTTTCATATCAAAATGGCTTTTAAGCATATTTTTTGTCTCATTTATAACATGCATATTTGAGCCAAAAATTAACATATCATCCACATAGAGGCTAATAATAACATGTAAATTATTCCATGATTTAGAATAAATACATTTATCACATTCATTTGATTTATAGCCATTCTCAATCATGCAGGAATCAAACTTTTCATGCCACTGTTTTGGTGCTTGTTTTAAGCCATATAGGGATTTAGTTAGCTTACATACCTTGCTTTCTTGTCCAGGCTCTATAAAGCCTTTGGGTTGGTCCATGTAAATTTCTTCCTCTAGGTCCCCATTTAGAAAAGCAGTTTTTACATCCATTTGATGAATTTTCAAATCAAAAATTGCAGCAATAGCAATTAAAAATCTAATAGATGTAATTCTTGTTACTGGAGAAAAAGTATCAAAGAAATCAAGATCAGCTTTTTGTTTAAAGCCTTTTGCAACAAGTCTAGCTTTAAACTTATCTATTGATCCATCCGGTTTCAACTTTTTTCTAAGGACCCATTTACAACCTATGGTTTTACAACCCGGTGGAAGATCTACTAATTTCCAAGTTCTATTAGAAATTAGAGATTCCATCTCATCATTTATAGCCTCTTTCCAAAATATAGAATCAAGTGATATTAAAGCCTCTTTTAAATTTTGGGGATTTTCCTCAATGCTAAAAACGTAATAATCAGGACCAAAATCCTTTTCAACTCTAGCTCTTTTACTCCTTCTAGGTTCCATTTCAGAATTTTCTTGATTTTGTAAATGTGAAGTAGAAGAACTAGGTTGTGACAAAATAATTTCTTCACCCCCACTATTTTTTAATTTAAAAGGAAATTTTTCTTCATGAAAAATTGCATCACCAGATTCAAAAATTATTTTGTTTTCAAGATCAAAAAATCTATAAGCTGCACTATTAATTGCATAACCAAGAAAAGCACAGGTAGTAGCTCTAATACCCAATTTAGGCATTTTAGGGTCAGTTAGCCTTACATAAGCAAGACAACCCCATACTCTCAAATATCCCAAATTTGGCTTATGTCCTTTCCACATCTCAAAAGGTGTGGTGTGTGACTTTTTATGTGGCACCCTATTCAAAACATGATATGCAGTTAAAATTGCTTCACCCCAAAAATGTAAAGGTGCACCAGATTCAATTAACATGGCATTTGTTAACTTAATTAAAGTTCTATTTTTTCTTTCAGCCACACCATTAGAAGCAGGTGAATATGGTGCAGTAGTTTCATGGATAATTCCCAAAGATTGAACAAATGAGTTGAATGCACTTGATTCATACTCACGGCCTCTATCACTTCTTATTCTTTTTATTTTTCTACCGAATTGATTTTCAACTTCTTTTAAAAAATCTTGAAATTTTTCAAAAGCATCACTTTTATTTTTCAACAAATAAATAGTTGTATATTTTGAGAAATCATCAATAAGAGTAATAATATATCTATTTCCTCCACGAGTTAAAATTCCCTCAAATTCACATAAATCAGAGTGAATTAACTCAAGCAATTCGGTATTTCTTACAACATTTTTATGAGGCCTTTTTGTAATCTTAGCTTGACTACAAGTTTCACATTTTTCAAAATCTTTTGACAGTCTTGGAATTAATCCTAAACTACTCATGATTCCCACATATCTACTATTTATATGACACAAACGAGCATGCCAAAAATTAATAGAAGAAAGCATAAAAACTGAACTAGTAGATGCTTTATTATTCTCAACATTCAATTTAAACATTCCATCACAAGCATAACCCTTGCCCACAAATAATCCCTTTTTAGTGATTACATAATTATCAGATTCCATAGTTTGCTTGAAGCCAGCCTTGTTAAGCAAAAAAACTTGACATCAAATTCTTCCTCATGGACGGAGTGTAAAGAACATCTTTCATTGTTAGTACACGTCCAGAAGTGAATTTCAATTCAACCTCACCACTCCCAAGAACCTTAGTTTTGCTAGAGTCACCAAGCATAACAGTTTTTTCTTCTTCAAAAGGAGTGTACAACTTGAACCAATTTTTGTCATAGCAGACGTGCCCATTAGCACCAGAATCTGCCCACCACCCTTCAACATATTGCACCATATTGATGTCTGTAATCATAGCCACTAAAGGCTCTTCAGTTACGTTAGCCGGCTGGACAGATTCACGTTTCCGAAATTTGCAAAATCGAGCAATATGCCCACTCTTGCCACAGACAAAACAGGATCTATTAAATTGATCTTGTGAAGGGGGTCCTTGGTTCTTATTGTAATTTTTATTCGGGTTTCCCCTTCCTTGAGGTCTATTATTATTTTTAAAGGCTCTCTTTTTAGGTTTCAATTGACCATTTCTAGAAAAATAATTTTTGGGTATATTATTATTGGCTGAAATAAGGTTTACCTTTGTGGTGGAATTACCATTGCTCTCTTGTGTCATGAGTGCATCTTGTCCTCTAGCCTCCTCCTCCACACGGATGCGTGTGATCAAAGTCTCCAAGGATGTCTCCTTTTGTTTGTGCCGCAAAGTCTTTTGGAACTCCCTCCAAGATTGTGGTAGTTTATCAATTATGCCAGCTACCACCAAATTGTCTCCAATCTTTACGCCTTCAGATCTTAATTCTGCCACGATCATTTGGAAGTCTTGTGCTTGATCCACCACCGATTTTCCATCCACCATTTGGTAACGGAAAAATCTGCTTGCAGCATACTTCTTTGCACCTGCCTCCTCGGTATCATACTTGCTTTGTAAAGCTTTCTAAATTTTCTTAACAGAATTGTAAGTTGTATCATAATAATCATAGAAATGATCGGCAAGACAATTCAATAGATAAGAGCGACAATTATATTCATCTTTTGTATACTTATCTATTTTTTCTTGATGGAGAACATATTCTTCGTCACTCATCTCATCGGTAGGAACTTTTTATGGATTTTTTTCAGTAAGGATGTAGGAGACTTTGAGAAGACTCAAGTAGAAGAGAACATTTCCTTTCCACCTCTTGAAATGTGCTCCCTTAAAGCGAAAGGGCTTGTTAAGATCTCCAACAGGCTCATTTGGTTTCTCTTGTGTAGGCTCCATGTGTTGTTGAATCTCCTTAAAATTGTCGGTGCAAATACAATGATAATGGAAAAAATACAAAGAGAAACTGAATAATACTACTGAATTGTATTGCTTTAAAGAGAGAAATTACACAACACTATTTAGACTGAGGCGCGGCACTCGCTTTCTTTAAGGAGATTCAAGCCCTTGGTTGGCTAAACTTTGTAACCGGTGCAGATCTTCTCTAACTTGTCTCCCCCAGGATACAACAGCCCAACAAGTGTCGTATGGCTAGAACAACCTCTGCACAAAGTGTTCAAGCCCAAAGCTCCACCAGAAAGAACACCCTTCCTTGCCAAGAATCTCTCTATTTTTTAGTGAGTATATTGTAGTAGCTAAGATTGAGTCTGAATGAGTCTATTTATAGGTTCAATGGGGGTTGGAGTTACACAATTAATGGTGAGATATGGAGTTTCTGAAGAATGAAAAGGCCCAAACGGATAGTCCATTAAGTGGGTTAATGGCTCTTTATTTTCCGTAGTAAAAATGGAGTATTAATTCGGGCCATTTACTCACCAACGGATATGGTAATTACTCCCAATTTTGATACCTCCACTCTTCACCTCCTTCTTGCGCACGTATCTAGCCCAATATCTGAGTCAATACATTTTAGCCCATTAATCACCACAATTAAAAAGAATAAAAAAGTCTCTCTTCTTTTCAATGTGGGATTAAACATTTTCACTAACTCCTCATCTCCCATATTTACTCCCACATCTTTACATTTATGTTATTACATTTATTCATTTTTATTTATTTAAAAGTAAAATGCTCCAACACCTTATATCCTTGTCTACATTACCAGGTAATAGCTAAATAGTCCGCTGACTTAGTAAAATAGTTTTAGAAAAAATACTATCACTTATACACTGTACTGTAAATGTGACCGCAAAAGTGAGGTGCGGTGCAGTTATGGTTTTGACTAAATTCTAAACCGTATTGTACCACACATGTGACTGCAAAAATAAAGTACAGTGCAATTTTTATTTTGGTTAAACCACACCGCAAAATGCAATACTAAAAATAACCCAAGACCACACCACACCACAAACACCCCTAAACACAAGTATAGAGAGCATTTTTCACTTTCCATTACAATTTGTATTTCCATTTTCATTTTCCTATAGAGAGCACTTTCACTTTCCAAATGAAAAACATCCTACTGAATACTAATTTAACTAGTCCATTTCTAAAATGGGGGAAAAAAGTATACCACTTCTCATTTATTATTGGTTTAATTATTTCTAAAAAAAAAATGGTCCATTCCCCATTCATTATTGGTTTAATTATTTCTAAAGGCAAAAAATAAAAATTTGAAAAGTTAATTTCTAATTCATTATTGGTTTAATTTCGTTCCATCAATTCATATTGTAATTATTTATAGATAAAAGTAAAAGTAATGCAAACAAGGGAGATACGTGGCTACAGTGATGTGTGAGGTTTCCTACTTGGAGTGTGCGGACATGGTCATTTTCAAGAAACTACGGAGAACACGTTCCTTGTCCACATTACTAGCTAATAGCTGAATAGTCCGTTGACTTTTATAGTCTACTCAAAAAATAGTTTTTGAAAAAATATTATCACTTAAAAATTTATAAAATATTTTTATTAATTTAATATTTTTTTTGGTGAGAAAAATATTTTTTTGAATGGCAATTTTATAACGAAATTGGACTAAAAGCATGAATTGAATAAATTTTAAACTTAGAATACTCAATCAAATAAAAATAAAGTTAAAGAACTGAAATAAATTTAAGTCAAATTTAGAAACTGCAATTTGCATTTTAATTTAAATATAATTAATGAAAATTTTGATTTTATCGAGAGTTAATAGGTAAGCTCAAAACCCATTGAGACTAAAGATCAATTTATTTTTCATTACAGATTTTGCATAAGATTCAAAACCTTGTCAACCAACCGCGTTAAGGAAAATTTGTAGATTTTGGCAAAAAAACACGGTGTAAATTTCATATACTATAGTTGAAAACATTGTCATTTGGGTTCTATTATGAGACTTGGGCATTGAAATTCTATTGGTCTTTTCCTTTTTCGTCTTTTTAAAAGTGGGGGTGTTGTTAACCATCACAAACCATTGGCATATACAAAGAAAGAGTGGGTGCTATTATTAATGATGTTGATTTGTGCTATTTGGTTTCTCTGGTGTGTTAAGAGAAAGGTTGGCTTCTGCTAGAATCTGCTGTGTGAGTTCATATTTTGTATTTTATTTTATTTATATATATTTTATTTTACGTTGCTAGATACTATAGAAATGGGTGAATATGCACAAAGTTTATAGCATATATTTTTAATTATTATAAAATTAAAAGAAAAATCTGTACATGGACTTAGAATATTCTAAATGATACCAATATCGTCCTCAGTGGAGTTGTCAAGCTCATAAATGATACTAATAGTGATAGATACCTAACATTTAAATTTATTTTATTACTAACTCGGGATTAACATCGCGCGAGATCTAATTCCCAAAAAAAAATAAAATTCGTGCGAGATCTCCAATATTAAATCTAGTAGTAATAGAATACATAAAATCCATTAAAATAGTTACGAGGTCTACATGATGGGTAGGAAAGAGGCTAGGCACCTTACAATATTTGATAAACAACGATTACCCAATACAAATCATTTTAACTATTCTAATTTATTATGTAAGGATGATGGGATCAAATAAATATAAGTTTAGATTTAGTAGGAGCTGCCTCTAACCGAGTCAGGGTTCAAAGTCAAAAAAGGATGTAAAGTATACCCTTAATATGGAGGGCTCTAAGAGAAGGTTGCTAGTTTCATACCTAACTGGTATAGTTTGTTATAACAAATTGAGAAACTCTAATTAAATAATTATTACACCACATAGGACTTCTTCTGCCTTTTGTTGAATTCATATTGTATTTATTTTACTTTTACATGGTTTTTCAATTTATTGCATCACTTCTTTTTCCATAAATTATTATTTGCTAAATTTATTTATGTTAAAAAATTATGCTTTTACATTATTAGATGTAAATGTGCAATTTATGAAATTTATATTAAAAATGATTTTATTTAAGATTAAAATGCTTTTATTTGAAAGTTTGCTAAACGTGTTGGGAAATTTAGACTCTAGTTGATATTAACAAGTTTTAAACCCAAGTTGTTAAGTAGATTTATTATGAGTAAACCTTGTTAAAACAAACAAACATCAATATCATGTCAATATCACTCGCAGTGGAATAGTAAATAAGACAAAATATGATGACACAGGAAAATCAATGAAATAAACTAGTTTCACAGTAAAAAACCTAGAGGAGAAACCTTTCTGAAAAGCAATTCACTATAGTAAAGAGAAGTTTTAGATTGTTAAAGTCTAAAAAAGTTATAACACCAAGGCCCAAAATGGCACAACAGATGGACTCCATATAAAAGGGTTGAGCTCACCACAAAAGAAAAAGATGGTAGGCCTAAATCCATTAAAAATGATTTAAAGCCCAGAACCCATGAAGGATAAGACTTAGAAACAAGTGAAGGGAAGAAAGGAAATAGGTCCAGCCTGCCAAGATCAGAAAATCAAAAGAAATCCAGTAGGAAGAACTGGGCCAAGATACCCAGAGTCTGCCAGGGGCTCTAGATCCTTGGGGCGTGCAACACTGCTATGATGAGATGGAGAAAGTTCAAAAGAGCACCAAGTAACACAAGAAACGAAGGACAGACACGTCCTTCTCAGCAGCCCAATGGTGCAGAAAGGAATCAGAAAGCTTGGGATTAACAATTTATGAACAAAAGGCTAGTACCTCGGGAAGCCTAGAAGGAAGAACCATGAAGAGAAGTAGTTCAGAAAACTTTCAAGCTGGCAAAGAGGGAATCAACTCATTCAAGAAAAATGACAAAAGGAAAGGTAGCCAAAAAGTTTAATCCAAAAAGGTGAGGTGTAAAAGCCTTGAAGGAAGAGAGATTAGAAGTCAGCTCTCTAGGGAAATCCTAGGAAGGAAAGTCAGCAAGGAGCTTTCGGGGAAAAGGCATCAAAAGAAGAAAACTACAAAAATGAGGAAGGGACCAACCACCAAAGTGGCTGGCATGACATGGGCGCTGTTACCTAAGGGGAAAAGAGGGGAGAATTAATGGTACCCCGGGACCTCAAAACCACGTTATAAAAGGAAGACGCAGCCAACATGGGAAAGACATTCAGCAAGAGTAAATCACAACAGAATCATTGAGAAAACTCTATCAAAAACTCAAAGAAAATAAGGAAATATCGCCCGATATCCCAAAAAAGAGTCACTGTAGAACATACTTGGATTCAAAGAGATTCAAACTTTACAAGTCTTAGAGGTTTAGATAGCCATCTAAGTCTGTAATTTTTTAGCTTATTTGAACCTTGTAACACATCTTAGTGAACACATTGTAATCCACCATTAAGAAGAATAACGAAATATTTCATATTAATTTGAGGATCCTTAACAGTTATTTCGTGTGTTTCTTTATTATAGTTTTCTTTCTTTGTTGTTTTTCTTGTTGTTCAATACATATATTCTTGCTTGCTAGTATGTACGTATTGTAAGATTCTTGTTCTGTGCACCACTTGGTTTGTAAACAGCCAATTTAGCTACGGTGAACCAAGCCCAGTCCCTTCAAACTACAACA
The DNA here is from genome assembly GCA_023736055.1 of Quercus glauca. Classification (NCBI taxonomy): domain Eukaryota; kingdom Viridiplantae; phylum Streptophyta; class Magnoliopsida; order Fagales; family Fagaceae; genus Quercus; species Quercus glauca. Next base: position 28,593,517 of record CM043318.1, on the reverse strand, counting down.
AGAGGCCCCGAGGTCCTCGCTTAAGCTTGGGTCTAGACACTGTCTAAAAAGGGACCCTCACATTTTGACGACTCCATTAGGGACTGAGTAAAGAAGAGGGAAGAAATAGTCCCTTCGCAGAGCATAGCTCCAAGACCAAGGAACAGCAAAGGTACCAATGCGCCACTTGTGACCTCTGAGCCCATAGGAGAAAATGAAATGGCCTCCAGACAGAGGGGCGAGGTGCCCCTGGTAGAACAAAAGGTCATATTAGGACAAAGATGCACAAGGCAGGAGCCAGACTATGTGGCCTGAATGACAGAAATGTTGAAGGATTTGCAGCAATAAATTCGCCTCCTCAAAGAGGGTAGGACACAAGAAATCAGGGACAATGTTCCCCCCGTGGTCAACGTGGACAGAGCACAACCAAAGGGAGGGTCAGCAGTAGGAGGGGGAGCCAACCCCCAATACCTAACGCTAGCAGATGTCAATGCCCTTTTAGAGCTGGAAAAGAAAAAACTCTCGAGAATCCCCAAGCAATTTTCTAGGGATCCCCCATTCCTACCGGAGCTCCTTGGCAAGCCATCTCCCAAAGGATATGAACCCCCAAAGTTCCATCCTTTTGATGGGAGAAATGGAAGTGCTATGGAACACGTGAACAGGTTTATTCACACTATAGCCCCTACGCAGGGGACAGAGAGCTGTGCCTAAGGAAGTTTGCTAAGTCTCTAGTGGACAAAGCATATACATGGTACACCATGCTGAGGCCTGGGTCCATTAAGACCTGAGACAAAATGATGAAGAGGTTCTCTGCAAAGTATTACCCAGGTGAGGACAAGGTCACCTTCCAAAGCCTTCAAATGGTATGGTAAAGGCTTGGGGTGGATCTTGTCCAGTTCATCAAAAGATTTAAAAACGTGTCTCTAGACTGTTATGGAGACCATGAAGAGAAGGAGCTAGTAGAAACTTGCATATCCAACATGTTCTTTGATTACAGGCTTAACCTTAAAAATTTATGCATAACCCAGTTTGCTGACCTGCTGCAAAGAACTAGAAGGACAGCGCAGACTATGAGAACAAAGAAGGTGCTAGTACCCAAGGCTATGACAGCGTTAGTTGGAGAAAAAAGGAAGAGGCCTGAGGGGAAAGTGTTCGAGGAACCACCAGTGATCCCATGTACTGCAGACAAACTGAACCATGTCTTGGACAAATGGATTGGAGATGGAATCGTTAGGCCGTTTACTGTGTCTAGGCCACCAACTGAAGAAGAAAAGAAGAATCCTTTATTTTGCAAGATCCATAACTATGTCAAGCACTTCACCAAGGACTGTTGGACCTTCCGTAGGCTTTTTCACAAAAAGCTAAGAGAGGAAACCTTGGAGCTTACTCAAAAGGAACCCGAAGTACAAAGGAACCCTCTACCCAATCATAAGGGAAAGGGGGTGGTAGCTGTAGTAATCCATAGGAATCTAGCGGAAGTAGAAGAGTTTGAAGGATCCTTCCATCCAAACATAGTCAAGACCCTTCAGAAGAACCCTAAGTTCAGGTCGATATTCAACCAGTTGGGATTTGGGCCAGAAGCAAGAAGAGTGGCCAGAGATTCCTTTATGAGTATAGTAGCAGATTCAGGAATAGAATGTTTCATAGCAGAATCTCATGCTAGTTGAGCTTACTTGGAGACAACCAATTCAATAACCTTCACTAATGAGGACATGGAGGTTGAGCACCCAAACCATCGCATTCCTCTTTATCTGATGGCCACCATAAACGGCGTCCAAGTCAGAAGAGCATTAGTAGACACAAGGGCTTCACTCAACCTCATAGCCCTGAGTACCCTAGAAGCCGTAGGCCTAATTGGCAAGAGGATCCTAGGGGCTCCATGAAGATAGCAGGATTTGGAGGATCAGCATAATCAACTAAAGGATATGTGCAGCTAGCCTTAAGAGTAGGCCTAATAGTAGCCCTAACTAGATTTCATGTAATTAATTCAGAAATGTCATATCATATGCTGTTGGGACACCCATGGCTCTATAAACACCGCCTTATTCCATCCACGTACCATTAATGTGTTAAGAGAAGATTGAATGGGAGGCCCGTAAGAATCCCTACCAATCATAGCCCTTTCAGCCAAGGAGAAATAAACTTTGTAGAAATGATGTTTTACACTGAGCTAAAACTAGATGACGAGAGCCCCACGCTAGGGACCCCAGGGACTCCTATCTTGGAAGAAGAAGAATGAGGGGGTACCCATGGCCTAAGAAACCTTTTGGAGAGAAAAAGGCAAAAAAGGGAGCCCAGCTCATCAGGATCTCGAGAATGTGTAGTAGTGTAAGAACTTAGAGGAATGCTAATTTATCGTTTATGAAGGTTCACAAGGCCTGAATGTATCATGCAGGAGAGTCCCGGACCATCAGATTGTATGATGGCTCAAGAAGAAATCCTAGAGGAACTAGTTAAGGAGGCGCAAATTCAGCCTGAGGAAGAATTAAAAGAAATAAACCTAGGAGCTGAGCTAGGATCCCAGAAGCTTGTTTTCATTAGTAGTCAGTTGACAGCACAAGAGAAAGAGCAATTAGTGGCCTTACTCAAGAAATATGTGGATGTGCTCGTATGGACCTATGATAAGATGCTTGGTCTGGATCCGGGACTAGTGGTCCATTCTCTCAACTTAGACCTAAAAGTCAAGCCAGTAATCCAACTAGGCAGAGTCTTGCACACTGATGTAGAAACTCAAATAACTCAAGAGGTCAAGAAGCTGCTAACAGCTGGTTTTACCAAGCCCATCCAGCAACCTAAGTGGCTTTCCAACATAGTACACGTAAAGAAGAAGAATGGCCAAATCAGGTGTTGTGTGGACTTTCGCAATCTGAACTAAGCATGTCCAAAAGATGAGTTCCCTCTACCTAATATAGACCTCCTTGTGGATTCAGCTGTAGGAAGTACCATGTTTTCATTTATGGATGGGTATAGTGGGTACAACCAAATCTGCATAGCTGCCAGAGATGTAGAGAAAACAACATTCAAGACTCCAATTGGGAATTTTTATTACATTGTGATGCCTTTTGGCCTAAAAAACACAAGGGCCACATACCAGCGAACCATGACAGCTATCTTCCATGATATGATGCATAAGGAAATAGAAGACTATGTGGATGATATTATGGTAAAATAAAAAACCAAGGTAGGACACTTTTAGATATTTGAACAAGTTTTTGAAAGGTGTAGGAAGTACAAACTACACATGAACCCCATGAAGTGTGCCTTTGACGTATCTGCTAGAAAGTTTCTTGGGTTCCTAGTACATCACAAAGGCATAAGTGTGGATCTAGCCAAAGCCGTAGCTATTGCAACGATGAAAATGCCTACAACTATAAGAGAACTCAAAAGCTTCTTTAGGAGGGTTTCCTACATCAGAAGGTTTGTACCAAGATTGGCTTCAGTCACAAGTAGTTTATCCAAACTATTGAAAGAGGGGGTTAAGTTCACTTGGGAAACTGAGCATCAGGAATCCTTCTAGAGGATCTAGCAAATCATGAATCATCTTACCACCCTACAGGCACTAGTACGCGACCCCTGTTGCTATATTTAGTGTCAAACTCCCAAGCTATAGGAGTCCTACTAGCACAGGAAGATAATGATCGGAATGAGCAGCCCATTTATTATGTAAGCAGGACACTTAAGGATATTGAGACTAGGTACCCCAGGATAGAAAGAGTATGTCTGGTGGTTATATATGCGTCCCAAAGACTAAAATGATACTTCTCAGCCCATCAGATTATCTTGGTGACTAAGTCACATCCCATAAAAGTGCTCTTCCACTAGCCCCTCCTGACAAGAAGGATAGCACAGTGGCTGGTCTTACTCTCTTAATATAACATTGTTCTCAAGACCCCCAAGGCCTTCAAAAGTCAAGCCATAGCAGATTTGCTAGCCTAGTTCCTAGGAAAAGAGGAATGTTCACTAAACAAGGAAATCCCGGGAGAAGTGGCAATGGCAGAACTCCTAGGAAAGAAGTGAACAATGAGATTTGATGGGTCAGCAATGACAACTTCAAACGGATTAGGAGTTGTACTAAGTTGCGAAGATGGGAACACCACGCCCTTATCATTCAAGCTTGGGTTCTCCTGTTCGAATAATGAAGTTGAGTACGAGGCATACTTGACTGGGTTGACCATAGCACTCAGAATAGGAGTAAAACATATGAGAGTTTTAGGAGACTCCAATCTTGTGATCTCCCAAGTGAAAGGTGACTTTGCACTAAAAGAGTAGAGTTTGGCAGCCTATAAAACTTGGGCACAAAGATTGGAGCAGGAATTTTAGACTTTTAGCATGGAATACACCCAAAGGAGTGAGAACAAGTTTGCTGATGCACTAGCCACCTTGGGATCCCAAATGTCATTCAAAGGAAGAGACACTTTGGTAAGAGTAAGTAAGTAGGAACATTCCATCATAGGAATTCTCAAAAAGATGTTCCCTAAGGAACCAGAGTAGGAAGATTGGAGGAGTGGGGTCAAAGAAAAAATGAAAGAGGCAGGACATGGAGGAAGTATCAAGGAGCTAAGAGATTATGCTTTGATAGAAGGAGAGCTATATAGGAGGCTGCCCGGAGGGATCCTATCCAGATGCATTAATAAGAAAGAAGGAAAGCTAAGATTGGAAGAACTACATAGCCAGGTCTGTGGGGTTGCAGAAAAAATTAGACTATACAGAAGGATACAGCGCATGGGGTACTACTGGCCAAATATGAATAAAGAAGCAACAACCATACAGGAGAAGTGCCAAAAATGTCAACTTTCAATAAACAAGGAAGAAAGCTATGCTGTATTTGTTACGAAAGATTGGAGAACTCCATTCATGGAGTACTTGGCTCAAGGGATCCTACCAACTAATAAGATATTAGCCCACCATCTCAAGAAACTTGTAGTCAGGTACTTCTTACAGAACGGGATCCTATTCAAAAAGGGGTATAGCGAGGATCCCCTAAGATGCTTGGGGCCAAGGAAAGCCAGAGAAGTAGTTAGGGAAGTCCATTCTGGTGACTATGGAAGTCACCCAGGGAAAAAAGAAGACTCTACAAGCAGTTGCTACTGTTGGGGTACTATTGACCAACAATGAAAAAGGATTCCAAGGAACTGGTCAAAATATGCCATGTCTGTCAAGTACTTGGAGATGCAATTTATACTCATCTAAATGTGCTGCAGGATATGACAACACCATGATCTTTCCACACTTGGGGGCTTGATCTTATAGGGCCTATAAACTCTCCTTCCAATGATTACATATGGATCTTGGCAGCCACCGAGTACTTTACAAAATATGTAAAAACTATTCCCTTGAAAAAGGCCATTGGAACAGCTATGACAAACTTCATTCGAGAACACATCATTACAAGGTTTGGGATCCCCAGGAGACTAATCAGTGCAATGGGACCCCATTCATAAACGAAGACATGAAGAATCCGACTGAGGCATATTACATCAAGCATAGAAGGTCTACACCATACTACCCAAAAGGAAATGGCCAGGTTGAAGCCACTAATAGGGTGATGCTAAAAATCCTTAAAAAGATGAAACATGAGTATGGGGGAAAATGGAGTGACCACCTAGCAGATATACTCTAGGCATGCAGGAGCTCTGTGAAGACAGCCACAGGGTTCTCACCATTCTCCTTAGTTTATGGGACAAAAGCCATCAGTCCCGTAGAATTAGTTGTCCCTACACCAAGAGTAGTGCTCTTAGAAAACTAAGAGGACACCGAGGACACAAAGAATGAAAGGAGATTGGTAGATCTGGAGGGGTTAGAGGAAAAAAGAGAAGTGGCCAGAAGGAGAAATCAGAGGTACCAGCAAAGGATGATTAAGGCATATGCACAGACAGTACACCCAAGGGCATTCAATGAGAGGCATCTGGTGTTAAGAACAACGGAACATGTAAGAAGAAACCTCCCAGGACCTTCCAAATTTGCCTCAAAGTGGGAGAGACCCTACATCATCAAGGAAGCCCATGATAGTGAGTATTACTACCTCACAAAGGAAGATGGGACAGTCCTGACAGATCCCATAAATGGGAAGCGGCTGAAACAGTACTAGGCATGAAAATGGAGAAACCTCAGTACACTAAGGCCTTTTTGCCAACTCTCCAACCTGTTAAGTGTTTCACCATTCTTTACTTTTGTTATGAATTTTGTTTAAGTAATTTTGTTCAAGAAACCATGATAAAAGGACATTCTGTGATCCTTATTATCTTTGATAACCTTTCTGTGTTCCTTAGATGGAAATTGTGCTTTGACTTAATGAAATCTCTTTTATTTCCTTTAAGCTACAGCTAAATTAAATATTGCAAAGTCCGAATATGGGTAGATTTAAGGGGGGGGGGGGTACTTGGGCCAATGCAACAAAAAAAAGAACTTTGACACATGACCCAGGACTCACACTGCAATTAGTTTAGAATACATGACCTAGGACCACGGGCAAAAGAAAGTGCCCAAGATACCTAGCCCAGTATTTGACAAAAGGGGACTTGCCTAGTTTATGATCTGGGACATAGAAAAAGAAAAAGAGAGAAAAGAAAGAAAGCACACAATGTACCCAGTTCAATACCTGCGTAGCAAAGCAACCACTAGGGTACCTGATCTAGGACCTACAGTAAAACTTATAGGGACTATGGCCCAGGACTCAATGCAAAAAAAGAGAAAAAAAGAAAAGCGGTATACAAAAAGAAAAGAACAAATCTACATGCTATTAAAAGTTAAAAGCAATCTTGAATAAAATAAAAATTAAAAAAACACACAAATACAGATCCATATCATAGAAAATAAGGAAGAAAAGCCAGAAATAGTGTTCAACAGAAAAAGATAAAACTTATACAACCCAAATTGTTTGAAAAAAAATATACACATCTGAACTAGCTAAAAAAAAGGGGGGGGGGGGGGCTAAGGCATAAGCCCGGCCAGCAAAGAACTGTCCGAAGAAATGACAGGAACAGCTGAAGAAGAGAGAACTTTCTGCTTTTTAACCTTCAAGATCTTGTTGGCATGAGCAAAAGCCTGCTCAGCAGCAACAATTTCAGCATCAAGACTCTTGGAGGCCTGCCTCTTGAACCGCATATGGGCCAGTGAACGTAAATGGTCCAATAAGAAGGACAAGTTGAACTTTGCTTCTATAAGATCCTGCATCACTCCCCTCTGTTCCAAAAGTCTTTCCTCAGATAAGGAGTCGAGAAAAGAGTTCCTCAAAGAAATCAGCATAGCACATAGCAGCTCCATCAAGATATTGCCTAAAAATACACCTCCTTTAAATCCACTAGTAAAATCTCCATGGACCTTGAATAACCCTTTTAGCAATGGTAGACCTTCCACAGGCATAGAGAAGCACAAGAAGTTACCATAGGGAGGCTCGAAGCAATAGAAATGACTTGCAAGGAGGCTGTTGAACTCTAAAAGATCAAAGCGGGCCAAAAAAGCAGGAAGCCTTGAGCCAAGATCTGAAATAGTCACCTCTGGAGCCTCTCCCATTGTTATATCTCCACTCGTAGGGATTAGTAAGCTTTCAACCCTCTAGATGGTTTGGGGGGTCCTTGCTTGAGATTCAGCAACCTAAGTAGACCCCATAGCTACCCAGGAACTACGAACTCAGGGTCTCTAACACCTGTGTCAACACCTGCAAAAGCAGACATAGTTCAAAAGGAGGGAAAGAACCAAGGATGAGAGGTAAAGTAAGAAAGTAAAAAAAAAAAAAAAAAAAAAAGGAGAACCAATATCAGCTTCCTGTGGTGGAGCTTCCTTCTCTTGCTTCTCTGATTTCTTGGAGGACTCTGTGAAAGAACACACAGCACTTTGAAGAAAAGGCGAGGAAACTTTGTCAAAATGGCCAAAGGAAGGTAAGGATATTAGGAGCTTTGCCATAGAAGGAAAAGGCAAGGGAAAAACACAAAAGGGGGGGAAAGAAAAGGAAACACAATAAAGGTGAACAACACACACCTTCAAAACTCTTTAATTCTAAAGAAGAGGCAGCCTCAAGGGCAGATCGAACACCAGTTTAACCTAAAAGAGAAAGAGAAAATGGGAACTTTGAAAAAAAAAAAAAGATAAAAGAGAGATAAAATTAAGCATTTTATAAGGGGCAAATGAGGCTCACCTGCTTGTATGGATGGAGACGCGCCCCCTAGGGTTTCTTTCCTTAACGCAGGTTCAGTCACAGGTTTAAAAGGCACAATTTTGATGGGATTGAAAGTCTACTTAGGCTGAGGATCATGGGAAATAGGGGGCTGGGAAGCTACAGGATCCTAGGTAACCAGGGGAACAGAAGGCAAAATGGGTTAGACACCCTGCATTGGCTGCCCAACTTCCTCAGTCATACAACCACTAGGGGGCTTCTCTTCTGTGCTTTGGAAAATAGTAGCAGGAGCAACAACCACTTCTTCCTCCAGAGTCCCACCAGTCGTGGGAGGAGGTATCTCCACTTGCATAAGGAAAAGAATGCATAAGTACACAGAACCAAAAAAGGGTGAAAACAAACAGAAAGAGGCATGAATAGAAGAGGGACATACCATATCATCACCAGACGATTGACTCCCACCCCTCTTGGGATCTGACTTGCATTTGGACTGCAAGGAAGAAATAATCACTTATCAATTAAAAGAGAAAAGAAAAGACACTGCAACAACAATAATAAGCCACTGCAAAATAAAAGAGAGAAGAAGGAAAGAGGCATTGCCCTTCACTCTCTCTCTACAGAGTCTCTAATGGTCTTTTGTCTACTACGGGTACGCCCAAAGGGTCTTAAGGGAGACTGGGGTATAAAATCAGAGGATCCCAAAGAACCCTAGGCTGAAGAACTCACAAGAACCTAAGAGAGAGAAGACTCTATGTTAGTCTTCACTCGAGTCTTTGGAATTAAAAGATGCCCAACTTCCTTTCCCACTGTAAAGGAGCTCACTCTCTCGGGTTCCTCAAAAATTACTAACTGCTTCTGAGATTTCGCAGTCTTTCTCTTCTTGGATTTAGGGCCAGCATCGGTACCTTCAACACCCTCTTCAAGCTCAGCTTGCTTAACCTTTTCCTACTTAATCTTCTTCTCTTTACCTTTGCCAATGGGAGTGGCAGCACCAATTGCCTCTACTGCCCCTCTTTTAATTGGCACACCAAAAGAGGCACCAATAATAAGGTCACATCCTAACCAAGTCTCTGAAAAATCTTGTGCATAACACACCCAACCACCCCTAGAAGCCTGCCACTCCGCAAACCCTGTCTTGCTGCTTATGGCAGTAAATACAATACTAGTAGTAGGGAGGGATAAACGCATGTTGGATGTATGAGCAGAAAGAATAGCAAGATTGGGAACTCTCCCAATCTTGCCAAAACCAACATGATCAATAAAAGATTTCTAAACTCTTCTCCAGTAGCCAGCAAAACCACTGGAAGCAAAGACTCCCCTCTGAGAGTTGGGCACAACAAATTGAGGACTTCTCCGTGACCAATAAGAGAAGGCCTGGAGCCTTAGAAGTGGGTCTAGAGAAGGGAGAGAAGGCATTACATCCTTAAACACTGGTGGGATATCTTGATCAAAACCAAATTGCCAGAGTACCTGGTGCGCTGAGTAATGGGTATACCTAGGGCCACCTGGGGAAGGCATTAGAAGCCATGAAGGACTAACATAAGCGAAGTAGGCCAAACAGTTTTCATCACCAAGACGCAAGTCAAAAGTATTTCCTGGAGAGTTAAGAAAAGAAGCCAATACAAAGTCACAAGTAAACCCAGGGCTAAACTCCTGGGGAGAACACCACTTTAAGTGCCCTACTTGGTCAAATAATTTAACCAGATTAAGGCCACCACCTTTCAAACTAGCCCAATGAAAGATAATGGGATGACTATCAGTAGAACTACCACATAGACCTTTAATTACATCAGGGGATTCCTAGAACTTGTCTTTTACAAACTTCAAAATTCTACATTTTGACAAAATAACTGAAGGACGGTCCCAAAAGAATACCTAAAGAATGGTATAGTGGAGGGACGAGGTGATCGCATAGCAAGAATCGCCTTCAACTTCATCTCCGTGAAGCAAATCCAACTGAGAGTAAACATGGCCCAAGAACATAAGGGCTAGAGGATATTGAGCATCCCGGGCCAATCTGATTGCCAATGGGATGAAAACAGACTTAACCCCGTACTTGGGGTACTCACTGAACAAAAACTTGCTGAGCCAAAGTGCCAAGAACCCAGCTCACCTGACTACCTTATCTTTCTCTCGCGAAAGGTTCAGAACCCACCTACCCATTCTGGCCGATTTCCCACCAGGAGAAGCAGTACGCCCGCCAAAATGATTGAACAGTTTGTCTTCAACTTTAAGATCCTCGTCAGAAAGACTGATGTCAAAAGGACTCCCATCTCCAAACACTGAAAGGAGGAGGTTATTGACCACATTCTTTAAAGTGATCGTGAGCTCACCAACAAAGAAGAAGAATGTATAAAGGGAGGGGCACCAACGGCGTACCAAGTGCCTGAGACCCTTAGCGTCTTTGAAACCCTCAAGGTTCTTGGAAATCGCCACGGCTTTTAGAATCCCAGTGAGCTCTAGATAGCCCACAAATTCCTCGTTGAAAAGTTCCCTGTCCACCCATATGGGCCAACCGATGATCTTCCCAAGAACGAAGTCGAAGAAAATAGGAACTACCTCCCGAGATCCCCTCATAATCTGAAGATCTAAAATCTCTCTTGGATCTAGGACTTGGGCGGAACTGGCAAAACCCGCCTGACCGGAGAATACCCAGCATTACCGGACGATGGGGGCTCACCATAAGATACATGAAGGAAGAACAGGCTAGGGGTGTACCAAGGGTCCTGTAGAGGGAACGCTAGTTGCTCCGTGACCCCCTACGACTCACCCTGCACAGAACCAGAAGAACTCTCACCCTCAGAGGGGTTGGAAGTATGCTCCCTCTTTTTCCGTGAAGAAGAGGAAGCCGTAAAACAACAAGTATACTGGGAAATAGAGAAATTGAAGGAATGGAGAACATGGAAAAGGGAAAACAGAGCAACAAATTAATTGGAAGGAAGAAGATAAACTTGGAATGAAAGACTCTGGGAAGTGAAAAGAAAATATGAAGTAACTACAACAATGGCACGAAGAACAGTTGGAGAAGACGATGTATGGAAAGACGCGCTAGTTGCTAAAGATTTAATTTCAAAGAAAAGAGCTATTGGCAGTTATTAATGAGAGTTACAGGGAACATAGAAAGTGGGTGGAGGAAGTTTTCACTCTAAAAATCAACTGCCATGTACCATGTAAAGGGGGGGAGTTACAAAAGAATGAAATGCAACACGTAAAAAAGACCAGGACATCCAAAAGTAGCAGGAAAGTCAGGATCCTGAAGGAAGAAGAGGAGAAGCCCTGAGGGTAATCAAAATAGTGAAGAAGGAAGTAAAACTCACGCGTGGGCTGCAAGCAACCCACAAGCTCGGGGGGCTAAATGTTGAGGTCTAAAAAAGTTATAACACCAAGGCCCAAAAATGGCACAACAGGTGGACTCCATATAAAAGGGTTGAGCTCACCACAAAAGAAAAGAATGGTAGGCCCAAATCCATTAAAAAGGATTTAAAGCCCAAAACCCATGAAGGATAAGCCTTAGAAACAAGCGAAAGGAAGAAAGGAAATAGGTCTAGCCTGCCAAGATCAGAAAATCAAAAGAAATCCAGTAGGAAGAACTGGGCCGGGATACCTAGAGGTTGCTAGGAGCTTAGGATCCTTGGGGCGTGCAACATTGCTAGGATGAGATGGAGAAATTTCAAAAGAGCACCAAGAAACACAAGAAACGAAGGACATACACGTCCTTCTTAGCATCCCAATGGTGTAGAAAGGAATCAGAAAGCTTGGGATTAACAATTTATGAACAAAAGGCTTGTACCTTGGGGAACTCAGAAGGAAGAACCACGAAGGAAAGTAGTTTAGAAAATTTTCAAGCTGGTAGAGAGGGAATCGACTCATTTAAGAAAAATGACAAAAGGAAAGGTAGCCAAAAAGCTGAATCCGAAAAGGTGAGGTGTAGAAGCCTTGAAGGAAGAGAGATTAGAAGTTAGCTCTCTAGGGACATCCCAAGAAGGAAAGTCAGCAAGGAGCTTTCAGGAAAAAGGCATCAAAAGAAGAAAATTATGAGAAATGAGGAAGGGACCAGCCACCAAAGTGACTGGCATGACATGGGTGCTGGTACCCAGGGAGTAAAGAGGGGAGGAATCAATGGTACCCAGGGACCTCAGAACAATGTTATAAAAGGAAGAAGCAGCCAATGTGGGAAAGGCATTCAGCAAGAGTAAATCACAACAGAATCATTGAGAAAACTCTGTCAAAAACTCAAAGAAAATAGGGAAATATCGCCCGGTATCCCAAGAAACAGTCACTGTAGAACATACTTGGATTCAAAGGGATTCAAACTTTGCAAGTCTTAGAGGCTTAGATAGCCATCTAAGTCTGTAATTTTTTAGCCTATTTGAACCTTGTAAAACGTCTTAGTGAACACATTTTAATCCACCATTAAGAAGAATAACAAAATATTTCATATTAATTTGAGGATCCTTAACAGTTATTTCATGTGTTTTTTTATTATATTTTTCTTTCTTTGTTGTTTTCCTTGCTGTTCAATACATATATTCTTGCTTGCTAGTATGTACGTATTGCAGAATTCTTGTTTTGTGCACCAGTTGGTTTGTAAACAGCCCAATTAGCTACAGTGAACCAATCCCAGTCCCTTCAAACTACAACAAGAGGCCCCGAGGTCCTCGCTTCAGCTTAGGCTTGGACACTGTCCAAAAAGGGATCCTCACACAAATCTAGTACAAAACCTTTGTCCCTAGAATCTACATTCCTCGTAAATGAACTTATAGCAGAAACCTTCTACCGCTTCAGAACCTCTAAACTCTTCAATATATGAACGCCACTCTTTTGCACAGATCCCAGTACATGATTAACTCCAGCAACTTCAAGATGTAGTTGGCTACAAAGTTCTTCACTTCATCAACAATGAAGATCAAGAAGTACTTGGTTATAAAACCCTAAGGCGTAAAAGACGTAGTAACTTCTTGTAGAGATAATAAGGCACTAGGTCACTTTTTGCATGTGTTCTCCATGTATAACGACCTTTAAAATAAGCCTTATATATGTCTAGAGTTGTGAGAAAAGAAACCTTACACATACATGTCAGCTATGGCCAAAAATCAGATCTGGAAATTTTGATTTCGTAGATCTCAACAGATTCAACTTCTGTCGAGCTTCTGTCAGGCTTCATTCTTAAATCTTGATAGATATTGTTTCTTTCGAGGTATTTGTCGAGCTTTAATGAACAACTCTTCTTCACTTGTTTCTTGGTCAAATCTTCATGGTTTTAACACTTGACTTGAATAACATGTTTCTTGAAGTATTAAACCCATCCTAGATCTACCCAATTACAAGTAAAGTGCATTTTATCAAAGGATTGACCAATTACATAAAATATGTCCCTAACAATCTCCCCATTTTGCAATTCGTGACAAAACCATAACAAAACAAATAATCATGAGAGAAGTCTTAAATCATTAAATTCATAACCACTTGTTGTATTACAAAGTAAATCTATCCCTACTAAAAACTCTTGAAAAACTTTGCAAGAAAAGAGTTCACGGCATGATAGACTTTCACAACTTGTCTTTTTGAAACACTTAAACAAACTCATCAAGGCATCATGTGTAAAACAGAAATAAGGATTGCGTACATAAAGACACATGCGTATAAAGATAAAGAAGAAACAACACATGTAAAGATAGGTGAAAAAGACATACATCATATATATATATATATATATATATATCAAAGATAAGCACAATGTATGTAAAAATGGTCACAAGACCAGTGTACAAGAAGCTAAAAGAAGCTCCTAAAATAAAAAAGAGGTAAACACTCCCCCTAACAAGATGAAACACAAGTCCCCCTTATAAAGGCATGTATTTCTCCCCCTAACATGTAGAATCTTAAAAAGAAACCATATTTTCTCCCACTTTTTGTCATGATTGACAAAGGGTACAAGAAGCTATAAAGCTTCACCCGAGAAACATAAAGATGATCTAAGATGATCAAGGGACACAAGAAATCCATATAAATGCATGAATGGAATGAAACAAGATGCTATGGATGACAAGATAATAGAAAGATCTAAAACATGTGAAAAACAATGCATGCAAGAGGGTCTCAATAGATTGAGAAGCTGTCGAGCTGCTTTCGAGCTGGCAGAGAGCACATAAAATTACCTCAATAAATCAAGATATGTGTTAAGAATCTATCGAGAAGCTACCCAAAAATCTCGATGGATCGAGAATCTGTCAAAAATGTATCGAGCAGACAGAGAGCACAGAAATTTGGCTCAATGGATTGACCTAGCTGTCGAGGAGCTATCGAGGTCAAATCCAGAAATCTTGATAGAAGAGGTATCTGTCGAAAAGCTATCGAGGATGTAGAAAAGAGGTTTTTCAAGGGGAAAAAATACATAAGATGAGAAAGCAACAAGATGGCTACTCAAACAAGCATCCAACATGTTAAGCACTCAAACCGCACCTCAACTCCAGATGCAAAGCATTCCTAGATCCACAAACACACTAAACAAGTCTAACCAATTTTATATTTCAAAAACAAGTTAAGACAGCTAAACAAGTCTACTCTCTAGATAAATTCAAAATTTTTGTTCCTATTCAATCAACATGCATGAAGGACAAAGTTTGTCTACAAGTTGTAACCAACAGCTACAACTCTCAATGAAAAAATTAAGATGACTAAAGACCTATTTGGTTTGAAGATAACTTAAAACTCAGTTTTCAGTTCTCATTTCTCATTTCTCATTGCTCAAACCTCAAACTCATATCTCATACCTCATATCTACTTTTCCCTTAAATTAGCTCTACTTTTGTTTGGTTCAAGTTTTCGGGTGATATCTCACTTTTTAAAGTCAATTTTTTTATGGCTAAATGGAGCACACACACTGTCCTCATTAGAACAGTATTCTTCTTCCCTGCATATGTTTTATCTCTCCTTATTTCCTTTCATTTTTCTCTCTTGCTTCTTCACTTTCCTCTAAAACTCTCACTCGTCTTTCTCTTCATAATTTTTTGTCCCTCTCTCCAACCACCACCCTCTCTCTCCAATCGACCCAGTCGCTAGCCTCCTACCTTCACCATTCAACCTAGCTACTACACTAATTCACCACCGTTAATTCATGAAACCAACAACTACCGCCACAAAAATGTAATAACCACCGAGGAGTACGCCACCATATACGACCCATAACCACACCAATCTCAACCCACAAACCCAATGCCACCATAAACAACACATAAACCCACCGATCTCAATCCATAAACCCACCGAGAAACAGATCTTTAATTTGGGATGGAAAAAGGAAAGAAGAAAGAAGAAAAAAATAATTATAGGATGAGAAAGGCGAAGAGGAAAGAAGAAAAAAAGAAGAAGAAAGAAAGAAAATTCTAGGATGAGAAGGCTTGTGGGTGTTAACGAATAAGAAAGAAGAAAGAAAAAGAAGAAGTGGAGATGAAAGAGACCAGCATTTCTGGTTTGTGTGAGAGACCGAAGAGAGAGATATAATAAAGTGAAGCCTGACTTGATAAAGACTAGACATAAATGTGGGTCCCAACACCTTTATTTTTTACAAATTTACCATTGAACTCAGTTCTTATCACTTGAAAACATCTCAAACATGTTTTCAATTTTCATCACTCTAATTTAAATTATTTTCGAGAAATGAGTGATGAGAATTGAGAATTAAAACTAAGCCAAACAAGCTGCCTTGAAGTGCGGCCCATAAAATTTGGGAATTGAGTTATGAAAAGTGAGAATTGAGTGATGAAAACAAGTAAACCAAACACCCCCTAAATATTTTAAAGGCTAAAATGCAAATTGCAACCTCTAAGTTTAAGTAAAATTCATTTTAGTCTTCTAACTTTACTTTCATTCAATTAAGTCCTCTAAATTTCAAATTTATTCAATTTAGGTATTTTGTCTAATTCCATTGAAAAATTTCCATTAAGTACGCAATTAACTAATAAAAAATTGAAAAAAAAATAATTACATAAAATATCCATAAAATATTTTTATTTATTTTAGAAGAAGGTTTCTCTCTAAACAGTTTGAGGAGAAACCCTTCAAACTCTTCCTAAATCTTGTTATTAAATGTGAATTCTGAAAATCTAATAGTTGAATTATATATTCTTTATGTTTTTAATATACATGTCAAATTTCGTTCAAATCAGATATTATTTACTATTCGACCAATAAACTTATTTCTTTATGAATAATACATTACCACAAAAACATAAAATTTAAACTTGTCAATGATGACATAACTATTGATCTTTGATATTTTAGAAATTTTGCACACATGGAAGATATAATAAAAACATACAATCCAATATTTATATTTTCAAAATTTACATCAAATAAAAAGATATAGGATGAGTTTGAAGAATTTCTCTCCATATTAGTTTGGAGAGAAACCTTTACCTTTTATTTTATAGATTTTTTTCATGTGAGAGAAATATTTTTTTTAATGGAAAGTTTTTAACAAAATTGGATAGAAACCTTGAATTGAATAAATTTGAAATTTAGAGTACTCAATTGAAAGAAAATTACAGTTAGATAATTGAAATGAGTTTCAATCAAATTTAGATAGTGCAATTTGCATTTTAGCCTATTTTAAGAATCTAACCATTAAATTGCATGTTATTTATGTTTTTAATACACATATCAAATATCATGTCAATCAGATATTATTTATTATTTGATTCATAATCCTAATTTGTATACATAATTTAAAGTACAAAAACTTGAAATTTAAATATTTGATTGATGAAAGAGCAATTAATCTTTGATCTTTTGGAATATTTGCAAGTATAGAGGATATAAGAAAGAAAGGTAATCCAATAATGGATTTATTAAAATTTACATTTAATAAAAAAATATTGAGTGGAGTTGTAACAATTGGCTATAAACTAGAATATGAAATATTGATTTCAATGAACCATTTAAAAAGGGTCAAGAGTTTTATGGTGAGGTGATACTATTCAATCAGTCTCTTTAATTCATAACAAGAACTTCGGATTAAATCTCTCCTTCTAATTGTTGTAAGTGAAAAACACAATACATCACGACAACATATAGTTATGATGAGAAGTGGATAACATATATAGGGTCTCGCAGATATCCATCAAACTATAAAGAAAACACCAACCGCTGGCCGAAACTTGCACATGCAAAAAATTGGATACCATGTATCATCAATCGCCTTCCATCCCATCATGATCATCATAATTAAAATATGGCACATTACCTTGTTTCAAGCATATTTCTCCCATGCAGCTTTAACTCGATACAACGTTAGAATTAGTGGTTTCTTATTCTGAATGAGAAGGAAATACCAAAATCCCCCCATGAGCTTTGGACAAAAAATCCCCCACGTGCTTGTGCTGACTGGAAGAGCTTTACTTGGAATATTGAACTTGGTCTAAAGTTTAATCCCATATTCAGTTAAGGCGTATCAGGGCCCAAGACTCAACGGGTATGCTATATAATATATAGCCTCTAAATTCACAGAGCCCAAGTCGAAATTGGACGTCAACCGGAAGAAAATCTAGTTTGTTTCATCATTTCATACCAGTCCAAAAGGTACAAAAGCCAATACGATGTCGATTTTACCTACCTAAATAATTTCCTGTCCAGGCCCAATTTAGAAAGACCTGTGGTGATGTGTGGCCCAATTTGTAGGCCTTAGTTCTAAAGCTTTTGGGCTGAGTTGACATATATATATATATATATATATTGAGAGGAAGATTAAGGGGATGTTTGGATCATCAATTTCCATAACTTAAAACTCAAAAATGGTAGAACTCATACCTAGAAGTCTGTTTGGCACCACTATAACTCTGTTTCCATCACACAATTCTCTGATTTTTTGAGTTACGAGTTATGGAAATTGAAAACACATTTTAGCTGTTTTCAGTTTCCATAACTCATAACTCAATGACATTTTTGTAATTAAACACACATGGAGGGACCCACAGCCGCACTTTTTGACATTTTTTTTCCCTTTCTTCTCTTGGGTTCGGTCTTAAGTTCTTTTTTTTTTTTTCCTTCTTCTTTCACTGGTTCGGTCTTTAATTCTTCCTTCTTCTTTTTTCTCTTTTTTTTCTTCTTCTTTCACTGGGTTCAGTCTTCAGTTCTTGTTTCTTCTTCTTTTTTTTTTTTTTTTTCCTTCTTCTTTCATTGGTTCGGTCTTCAGTTCTTCCTTTTATTTTATTTTTTTCCTTCTTCTTTCATTGGGTTCAATTTTTCAATTGTTGCTTCTTCTTTTTTCCTTCTTCTTTCACTGGCTCGGTCTTTAGTTCTTCCTCTTTTTTTTTTTTTTTTTTTTTTTTCACTAGGTTTGATGAGTTTGGGAACTAGGGAAAAAAAAAAAAAAAAAAAAAAAGCTGCACTGAGTGACAGGTATGGGGCCCCACAAATAGTGTGAAAAATATTGAGTGATGACAAATGAGTGATGGTGCCAAATGGGTAGGGTATTTTGAGTGATGAGTGATGAGTGATGAGTGATGAGTGACGAAAATTGAGTAATGAAAAATATTGATCCAAACAAGCCCTAAGCCACCTATTATTGTATGTCCAAACATGGAGTCCGGAATTCCAATGCTTAAGGCTGATTTTGATTGTTCTTTTAGGGCAAAAGAATGAGCTCAATAAGAGCTAATCTAGAAGTGACTGTTAAGAGCAAAAGAGAACACAAAAGCTTAGCACATGGCAACAAAGGCTAGTTTACATGTTGACAACTGGGCTTGTGAAGTTGGTTGTGAGTTTGGGTCCTAAGATGATGACGACAAAGAACACAAATAAATAAATAAAAAACCAAACAAACCTAAATAACAATAAGCCATAATAAGTTATTAAAATATGGTTAATTTAATCATTTGACCACATACTTCTTGTGAACGATAGTGAAAATTAGGGTTTGGATGAAATTTGAATTAAAATTTGTTGAAAATGCTCAAATATGGTTAGTGAAAGAGTCAAGATTTAACTTGAGGGGGATAATATGTATGTGTTCCAAATTTTGTGATACAACATATGTGGTTTAATTTGTTACCTGAAACACCAACTGCAATCTTCATGGCTTTGATGTGGGCTTTCTTGCCTTTCACATTGCAAAAAAAGCACACTTGCCCATCCATGGATACATTGTAAATGAATAGGCTCATGAACATTAGGATTTGATACAAAACTAGTTGAATCTAGACTCGTTTATGAGTTGGTAATAAACTTGATAGAATGTACTTATGTTGGATCTCAAGCTCAAAAACTTGATTTATTTATTTATTTTTTATTATTATTTTTTTTTTGGATAAGAAAAACTTGATATTAAGTATGAGTTTGAGCTTAATATCGAGCTTGAGCTCGACTGACTAATGAATCAAGTTGAGCCAAGCCAAGCTTAAGTTTAAAGAATTTTTGACAAGCTCAAGTTTGAAAATCATTTGTAGGCTTGGTTTGAGCTCAAGCCCAGCTTGTACACTTTATTTACATTCATTGCAAAGCCAATTTGAACTCTCACTACTTAACAAAACTCAATTTTTTTAAACCCTAATGACACTTGGAAGACCATATTATAATTTAAAAAAAAATATGAAGCAATGTTAAATGATAGCAAATACTTTATTTATTTTTAGGCTAAAATGCAAATTAATTGCATCCTCTAAGTATGACTAGAACTCATTTCAGTATTCTAGTTTTACTTTTGTTCAATTGAGTTCTTTAAGTTTCAAATTTATTTAATTCAGTCATTCCATCCAATTTCATTAAAAAAATTACCATTTAAAAATATTTTTTTCACATGAAAAAAATCTATAAAACTAGTAAAAATATTTTATAGTTTTTTTTTTTTTTTTTTTTTTGTGTTGAATTCTTTTTCAATTTTGTTTTTCATTAGTTAATTGCATACTTAACGGAAATTTTTTAATGGAATTGGATGAAAAGTTTAAATTGAATAAATTTGAAACTTAGATGACTCAATTGAATTAAAATAAATTTTAGTCAAACTTAATGGAAACAATTTACATTTTAACTTATTTTTTAATGGAAATTTGAGTTGCCACTAATACGGTACTAGCATATAAAGCTTTCCAATTGCATACCTTCATGGTCTTTTTCTTTTCTTTTTTTCTTTTCTTTTTTTAATGTAATAACCGTAATATCACTAAGAGGCTAATATTCTATTCATATACACAATTATTGTAGTACATTAGATAAGAAGTTGTAAATAGAACCGCACTTAACCCTAAAAAACATGTGACAAGTTATGTGATTGGTATGTAGAGCATCAAGTATTTGAGACACAAAGAATAGTGGTTTCTAGTTAATTCAACGGGTAAAGTCTCTAATGGTTGAATAATAAATCTGAGGTTTAATCTCTGCTTACACCAAAAACCAACTGGTGTCTTGGTCTGATAGTAAAAGAGTTATCATTAGAAGCGAATGTTTTAGGTTGAATTCTCTCAAAAAGAAAAAGGAAAAAAAGAGAGACATAAAGCAGAGTGATCATAATTTGTAAGTTAATTCTTCATAAGAAGAGTGATTTGAAAACCAAAGAGTAATTTCAAAGAAAGAGAGAGCGAGTTCACTTTCCAATACACTTCATAATCCACTTTCAAAATAAATAGGATTATTATTGTATTACTGCTATTATTATTACTAGTGGTAACATTGTGCATATATACGGGTACAATTAAAATAATCACAATTACATCGTTCAAATTATACATGTAGGAACCCATTTTCGGGCGACCCCCATACAATAAATTTGTAGAGAGTGGATAGAAGGGCCAGGCACTTAGCAAGAAAAGCAACAGTCGGTGTGGGCTTACAAGGAAGATAACTAAAATTTGGCTAAGTGTTCTTGAGGAAAGTTCGTCCTCGGCCCAGTCCGAGGACCCCTTTTCCTTAGAATTAATGAATACAAGGGTTGTCCTTTGGACACCCTAAAAGAAAGAAAAACTTTCCTCCTCCTTTTCTCCCCTTAGGGGGCAGAGAGGAAAAACCCTTTTACTTTGGGGATTCTATCTCTCTCTTTTCCTCCTCCTCCGTTGTTGTTGTTGAGAGAGATCTCTCTCTTTTCCTCCTCCTCGAAGGCTTGTCCCATCAGCCGCCTTTGTAGGCTTTCTGTTAGTTGAAGCAACCAAGGCATCACTGTTGGTTGGTCAATTCACCACTGATGCGACTAGAGTGTTGGTGGTGTGCATTCAATGAGTGAGTGAAAGCTCATTTCCTTCAATGTCGATTTGCCGAGGACGTGAGCATCCTCGGCAAGGTCCTAGAGGACTTGGGTTTCTCCCACTCATCCTCGGCACAGACCTTAGGCCAAATATGGAGTGGGCCTGGGCTGCTTAATACTCGGGCCCCACAATAGCCCTTCAAAATTCTGCTGCCCGACCTCTCGAGAAGGGAGGAGGATTTTGATGTTCTCGGGCCGATGTCCTGGCTTGTCGAGCCTTGTCTTTCTGTCAGTGTCACAATCTTTTCAACTGCCTAGGGGACGTTCCTGGCGTTTCGGTATTTGGAGCGTGCCTTCATTAAATTTCGGCGGCTCTGTGCTCCCCACGTTTAACGGTGTGATAATGAACGGACGGTGGGGATTCTCCTGGCCCATTGGGCGGGAAAGTCCAGGCGGTTATCTTTAATTGGGGGTATATATATATATATACCCAGTCGAACTGATTCGTCCTTTCACTTTTGCATTCAAGAGATCCTGCGCACCTACCCCGAATTTGGTCACACCTCCAACTGTACTTGCAACTCTTCATAGTACAAAAAGCCTGCTTGAGGAGCTTTCCCTCATTTCCGTAAGTCTTCTTCTCTCTCTAATTCGTACTGTTCACTTGAGTTCCTTGTCAGTTCTCTAGGATGGGTAGGCTTAAGAAGTTAGTTGAGTCTAAGGAGTTAATCGACAAATTCGTCGCCGATCATGGGATCCCCGCTACGGTGGGTTTGAGGTATTGCGAAGAAGGGGAATTGAGCTCGAGTAGGAAAGAGGGTGAGGTGGCAATCCCTATAATCGCCTTTCTAGAGGGCGGAGTGAGGATACCCATGGGGCCGGTGATGAGGGACTATCTTAGGCATTTCGGCCTATCTCCCACTCAGTGTGCTACCAATGTATTTAGGATTTTAGGCTGTGTGGATGCCTTGAATGAGAAGATGGGGCTGAGGCTAACCCATCATGATGTGAACTGGTGCTACAAACTCCAGAGCCTGAAAGAGAAGTCTTATTACATGAGGACGAGGGACGACAGGTTCCGGCTCATCCAGTGCCTCCCTGAGTCCAGTAAGGGTCTGAACAAAGACTTCTTCATTGTGTCTGGGGAATGGCATGAGGGCCTTCCGTGCCCAACAGTGGAGGGTACACCAGGTGGGGCATCTAGACTAAGAGAGCATTTTCAGTTCTTTGTGCTTTAGTGTCTTGCTTCACTTGGGTTTTGACAGGAACTTGCTTTCTTTTATGCAGATCTGCGTGCTTCTGAGCGTCACTTCAGCCTGGTTAATAAGGAAGACTTGGAGAAGGTGCTGAGGTCGGAGATCTTTGTGAACAGAGACGACAACTAAGTCAGAGCCGCCCACGTGGTCTTAGGATACATCTCGATCCAAAAATCGTTCTTGGCTTCGAGGCACGTGATTCGAGTTGGGGATCCTCGGCTGCGTAGCATCACCGTAGTCGAGAAAGGGTTTTTCATCCCCGAAGGGTCTCCCATCCCCGAAGGCGTACCGCTGGTAGGTACCTCTTCGTCGGCTCAAGCTTCCGAGTTTGAAGGGGAAGAGGAGGTTGCTGACTCAGGTCCGTCCAGGGACGAGTTTGGCGTGTTCGACCAGCCCCATTCGCCCGAGGACCCTACCGGTGATTTGGGTGACCCTAGCTTAACTGAAGCGGACTTTCTGTCTTAAGAAGCCACTTATCAGTCTAAGATGAGTCTTAAGAAGCGGCCTCAGAAGAGCCTGTTGGCACTGATTGAGGGGCAGCCAGGGAGGGATGCGCCGAGTAAGTCTCCTCCCGAGCTTCCCCCTCCCCCACCCCAACAAAGTTCGGCGCCTGGGTCCAAGTCTACCAGTCCTCCGGTAAAGAAGGACAAAGGCAAGAGACCTAGGAGGGAGAAGAGTCTGATCCTTCCCGAGGTGGCGGCGATGGTCGGCCGTCGTCAAAACAGCTGAAGATAGGGCGCCGAGACTAAGAGAAGCAAGCTTCTATCTAAGCCGGGGCCCAGGCTTGGCTCCCTGCCCCTATGCTCCATGGGAGGCCTCTGACGAATGATGTCTCCCTTAGGAACCCTCAAGGGGGCGAGGGTGCGCTCATGGCCGACGCATTAGAGCAGCCCTTGCTGCTCCCTGCGGACATGGCCCAACTGGAGGCTTTGAGGGGTGTGGAGGTTTTCCTTGGCCTTAAGCAATACTTGGGCATGGTAAGTTTTTTAATTTCTTGTGATTTTCTTGACCTTCTGTGGTTCCTTATCCATTGCACAATGGTTTCAATTGGCAGGCTATTCAAGCTACTTTCAGGCTGGAGGACATAGTCAGTAGCCAGAGCCAGGTTGCTGGCTCAGAGCGTACTAAGCTGTCGGACGTCGTGCGGGCCCTCAATGCTTCCAAGGCCGATCTTAAAGCGGCTATGGACCAGTTGAAGGAGATGAAGGCGGTTTGAGACGCTGCTGGTTTGGCCCATATTGCTGCTGAAAAACTAGCTTTAGATTAAACGGACAGGCTGCTCAAGGCCGAGAATCAGCTAAAGACAGCCAGAGAGAAGATTGTGACCCTAGAGGAGAGGGTGCTTGAGGCAGATAGGGCTAGAGGTGCTGCAGAGTCTGCCAAGGCTGAGGCTGTGAAAGCCAATGAGGAGGCTGAATCTGCCAAGACCGAGACTGTGGCCTCTAAAGACAAGGCCGTGCAGGAGGCCTATGAAGAAAGGGCGGCTGAAACAGAAGACAGCCTTAGAGCCCAAGTGCCTGAGGTGTGCAGACTTTACTACTCCCAAGTCTGGAGTGAGACCCTTACACAGGTTGGGGTTGAAGCCTCGTCCAACCTGTGGAGGGCGGAGAACGTATACTATCCTCCTGCCATCCGTGAGACTGCCCCTCCAAGTTCTGAGGCCGAAGGGGTTATCGAGGGTGTTGGGGTTGTCTCTGAGGGAGGCACCCCAGCTGCTCCTACTTCAGGCGAGCCCCCCAAGGAAGCTGATCTTCCTGGGAATGTTGAGGCAAGCCAGGGTCCCATTACTGGTGTGCCTGGGGAGACTGCGGACTCCTCGGCTGATGTTCAAGCACCCCTTATAGAGGAGGTATCCCACCCAGTTGAACCTTCTCAGGCTGCAGCCCCTGGTGAGGGCCCCAAGGATTTTGAGACCTCCTCTGCCCAGCCCCCTAAGGGGGGAGTTGAGATGGAGCCAAAAGAGTGATCCCCTGTTGCGTCTCTGCCCTGTTCTCTGTTTTCTCCTTTTTTTTTTTTTTTTTTTTTAAATTATTGTGTTAGTGTGTTTGCCTTGTAAAACTCTTTTTTTTTTTTTTTTTTTTTTTTTTTAAGACTTAGTAAATTGCATATTTCATTTCCTTTTATTAGCTTTGTTTGTATTATATTATACATGTGCGCCTACATCACTTGTACGATACTGGCTTCAATTACGCCTCGGCCAATTATATTGATTGCCGTCCCCTGCAGCGCTTACTACTAGTACCTAAGTGATCAACTTCGCCATAGGTCTGGGCCCACGGTCAACACAAGTCCTTGGTTCTGTCCAGTGCTTAGGTCCCCCTAAAGTGATTAGTTTCCCCATAGGTTTGAGTCCTTGGACCATGCAAGACCTTGATTCTGTCTAATACTTGGGTTTTCTTGAAGCAACTAGTTTCCCCATAGGTTTGGCACCAAGGAACATACAAGATCCAGGCTTTGCTTTACACTTGGTATTTCGTGGGGGGATGGTTTCTCCATTGGCTTGGATCTCCTAAGGCGACTAACACTTGTTTTCTAAAGTAGCTAGTTTCCCTATAGGCTTGAGTCCGAGGACCATGCAAGGCTTTGGTTCTGTCTAGTACCTAGTTCTCTTTTAGTAGTTAGTTTCTCCAGAGGCTTGAATCCGAGGACTATGCAAGGCCTAGGTTCTGTCTAACACTTATCTTCTGAAGTAGCTAGTTTTCCCATAGGCTTGAGTCCAACGACCATGCAAGACCTTGGTTCTGTCTAATACCTAGTTCTCTTTTAGTAGTTAGTTTCCCCAAAGGCTTGAGTCCGAGGACTATGCAAGGCCTAGGTTCTGTCTAACACTTGTCTTCTGAAGTAGCTAGTTTCCCCATAGACTTGAGTCTGAGGACCAAGCAAGGCCTTGGTTCTGTCTAGTACCTAGTTCTCTTTTAGTAGTTAGTTTCCCTAGAGGCTTGAGTCCGAGGACTATGCAAGACCTAGGTTCTGTCTAACACTTGTCTTTTGAAGTAGCTAATTTCCCTATAGGCTTGAGTCCGAGAACCATGCAAGGCCTTGGTTCTGTCTAGTATCTAGTTCTCTTTTAGTAGTTAGTTTCCCCATAGGCTTAAGTCCGAGGATTATGGAAGGTATAGGTTCTGGCTAACACTTGTCTTCTAAAGTAGCTGGTTTCCCCATAGGCTTGAGTCCGAGGACCATGCAAGGCCTTGGTTTTGTCTAGTACCTAGTTCTCTTTTAGTAGTTAGTTTCCCCAGAGGCTTGAGTCCGAGGACTATGCAAGGCATAAGTTCTGTCTAACACTTGTCTTCTGAAGTAGCTAGTTTCCTCATAGGCTTGAGTCCGAGGATCATGCAAGGCCTTGGTTTTGTTTAGTACCTAGTTCTCTTTTAGTAGTTAGTTTCCCTAGAGGCTTAAGTCTGAGGACTATGCAAGGCCTAGATTCTGTCTAATACTTGTCTTCTGAAGTAGCTAGTTTCCTCATAGGCTTGAGTCCGAGAACCATGCAAGGCCTTAGTTCTGTCTAATACCTAGTTCTCTTTTAGTAGTTAGTTTCCCCAGAGGCTTGAGTCCGAGGACTATGCAAGGCCTAGGTTCTATCTAACACTTGTCTTCTGAAGTAGCTAGTTTCCTCATAGGCTTGAGTTTGAGGACCATGCAAGGCCTTGGTTCTGTCTAGTACCTAGTTCTCGGACTTGCTCCGCCGAGGAGGGGACCCTGCTTTGGTCTAGCCTCTTCTTCTGGCGTGCCTTTTCTGATTATGAGGCGTTCTTTGGGCTATTCGAGTAACGCGCTTGACACTTCGGTGTGCGAGGCGCCTCCTCATTAATGTCCTTGCAGATTTACGAGGGTCCAACCGCGGATAAGCCTCTTGGAAATTGGGCGGAGTTATTGCCTCCGGTAATTTCTCCTTAGGATTCTGTGCGGGCTGGCTCTCACCAATTTTTGCCTTCTATATAAGGCATTTCTGGGACGATCCTTCTTTTCAAACTTCACAAATATCTGAGTTCATATCTCACAAACATTCTACTCCTTAGACGTGTCTAGGGCTTTGCCAGAATAGTAGCTCGTGCCCCACGAAACAAAGTGGCACTGGGAAAAGGCGGTGATGAGGGAGCCTAGCCCCTTTCAAGAGCTGAGGATGGCACCCCGACCCTAGACATTATGCTGTGGGTGGGGTAAGAGGAGGCAAAAGATCCTTCTTCTTTTCAACCTAACCAGGGATGGAACTCCCCTTATAGTTCGGAGGGGGATCCGAAAGGAACGTAACGTCTCCCCTCCGGATTTGGATCCGTCAGCCCTCCAGGCTGATAGTGATTTGCCCGCTCCTAGTCGCTGTGGGATTGGGAGGGAAACTATGTGGAACCTTGAGGTGGGATCGTCAGGCGCAGTGGCCTTTTCTTCCTTCCCCTACCTAGCGCTGCAAATGTTGGTTGGGGAGCTGTGGACGGTCTTAGCATAGGCCTGTCTCCACCTCTCCCTTCGTCGCTTGTCTTGGCTTTAAAACAAGCCTGCCTAGGCCTCTCACCCTTTCCTCTTCTCTTGCTTCACCACCAGCTTGTTTAGGCGTTTTTCTTTGTAGTTAGCTTTAGAACAAGCCTGCATAGGCATCTATCTTTGTAGCTAGCTTTAGAACAAGCCTGCATGGGCATCTGTTGTAAGATGTAACTTTTCTTCAAATATTAATAAAAAAAAAGTAGACCCATTTCATCTCTTTTATTTCTCGCATCTTTCCATTTCTTGTGATTGTTGCCTTCTGAATGAATATTGTTGCTGTAGACTGTATTATTATTATTATTTTTTTAGAAGTGTTGGCTTTCATATTTTCACACCAACCATCGCACTTGCTAGTACCCAAGTCCTCCCTACAGACGACGCCAATTGTAGGGACCCATTTTCGGGCGACCCCCATACAATAAATTTGTAGAAAGTGGATAGAAAGGCCAAACACTTAGCAAGAAAAGCAATAGTCAGTGTAGGCTTACAAGGAAGATAACTAAAATTTGGCTAAGTGTTCTTGAGGAAAGTTCGTCCTCAGCCCAGTCCGAGGACCCATTTTCCTTAGAATTAATGAATACAAGGATTGTCCTTTGGACACCATAAAAGAAAGAAAAACTCTCCTCCTCCTTTTCTCCCCTCCGGGGACAGAGAGGAAAAGCCCTTTTACTTTGGGGATTCTATTTATTATATAGTCTTGTTCAATTGATTTCTGTCGTCCACTTGTCGGCCATCTGGACTTATGTCTGAAGGCTTGTCCCATCAGCTGCCTTTGCAGACTTTCTGTTATTTGAACCAATCAAGGCATCACTGTTGGCTGGTCAATTCACCACTGATGCGACCAGAGTGTTGGTGGCGTGCATTCAATGAGTGAGTGATAGCTCCTTTCCTTCAATGTTGGTTTGCCGAGGATGTGAGCATCCTCGGCGAGGTCCCAGAGAACTTGGGTTTCTCCCACTTATCCTCGGACTTTGTACCGTCCTCGGCACGGACCTTGGGCCAAATGTGGAGTGGGCCTGGGCTGCTTAATACTCAGGCCCCACAATACATAATATTAGTTTACATTTTCTTAAACCATACATTTCTAAAATATGTAATAGTTTATCATCCATATATGATTTAGAATTTAATTGAATTTTGACTCTTCGATTTTTCATCAAATAATTCACTTGCCACAAAATTTAAAAAATTAGATGGACACATGTCACAAAATTGGACTTTAATTCGAATCTAATTAAAATTTAATTGGATTTACTCTGAACTTTGACTTTGACTTTGACTTTCAATGTATATGTATGTGTGTGTGTGTGTGTGTGTGTGTGTGTGTGTGTGTATAATCATTAATGGCCTTCGAATTGGTCTCGTATAAAACTAGGGTGGTCAATACCATACTAGTACTTACTGATAGTATGTACTATACCACCAACCAAAGCAGTTTTGGTATTTCTTTGAAATGTGCCAAATTAAATATCATATTTTATCAGCCTGTACCAACTGTATCAGATATTTTTTGAATGTTTTGTGCAGTAAAGTAAAAAAATAATTACAGAATGTTAAAAAAAAATGTTATGAAACATATTATTTAAGCTAATACATTGGGTTAATATATTGCAAAGAATGATTTTTGGGGGTTGTTTCCTCATCCCACATGTGTAAAGGCTTTCCTTTTTTCTTTTCCTTTCTTTTCTACAATGTTAAAATTTTCTATTCACAACATTTCTAAATTAGTCTATGATCTCATATGTAGGCATACCACAATAATGTTACTGTATTATCAAATTAGTCTACCACCTTACACATGAGTTGTTAAAAAAATTCAAATTGCAAATTGTCATGGGTTCATATGTAAGCTGATATGCTAATTTAAGATGTTGATATGCCTGCACACAGTAGTAGCACACACCCTCCACCACTGTGAAGGTAGTGAAGCTCTTGCAAAGAATGATTGAATGAAAAGAAAGCTTATAAAAAAGATCAAGGATTCAAGATGAAGAAAAGAAAGGTGAGAATATAGATAGAGAGATACAGAGATACAGAGATGAGAGATTATTTGATTTTTTCTGTTTTTTTTTTTTTTTTTAAGAAATTTATAATCTCTAGCATATTCCAAGACATTTATGTTGTATTATTAATGAATTTTTTTATATTAATTTTGATTTTTTTCAAATTTCAAGAGTGAGTTAATGAATTTGTCTCCTATTATTTAATTTTATTAGCTGAATTTTGACTATTTTTGTTTTTATTTTTTGTATTCTGGGATACAAAGGGGCATTTTTAATGCATTTTATTGACCAATAAATGGACTTAAATTTTTTTTTCTTAATTAAAAAAAAAAAAAAATATATATATATATATATATATATATTTATATAGGCAAAAACACCATTTTGGTCATTATATTTTAGAGTCAAAGTCAATTTAGTCATTACATTTTGGTGGCAGTCAATTTGGTCTTTATTATTTTCAACTCGCAGTTAATTTTGTCCATACCGTTAACTCACTAACAAAAAATGCCTATGTGACAAATGGTGTACATAGTTGGCACACACTTGGATAATAAAAGAAAAAAAATATATTTAATTGCTACATAAGAAAACCACATCAGCAATTTTAAGAATAAAAAAATGCACGTCAGAGAAACAAAAACAAAAAATTTGAAAAGATGAGTTTTTTAAAAAATCCCCCAGCTTTTATTAGTGTTTCATAACAACCAAACACAACCCAAAAAACAACCCCACATACAAAAATCAAACTCAGCATGGGGTTGGGTCATGTTAGCTCAACATGCATTTTCTATTCTTGTTTTGGCAATGAGGAGTTGCAGTTGCAGAGAATGAATTGAAGAAGTAGAAAGAGGATGTCATTGTGTTTTGGATTGAATTTTGAACTTGGGAGTGGAGGTGTTTATTGAGGTGGTATTGGAAAGTGATGCTAGCAAGCAACGTGGCTTATGCTGTTTGAATTTTTCTGAAAACCAATTAGTTTATGCAAATTCCATTCTTCGATACCTCAACTAAAGTGTTCTCTCTTTCTCTCTCTGAGGCCCGTTTATTTTCTCTCTCTTTTAGATATGGGTTTGTACTTGCCCAGATCTGGGTTCAAGCTCCACCACTGAGATTGACATGCACTTGTCGGATTCGTTGGTGTTGTTGGCTGCTGGAGTTTGCGGTGGTGTTGTTGTGTTCGTTGTAGTGGCTCACTGGCTTGGAGTTAGCGGAGAATTTTTTTGGTTGAATTTTATTTTTGTGTGTGTGAGTTGCTATGTTTGGCTACCAAGAAACTCTAAGAAAATTTGGGAAGTTGTTGTTGTTGTTGATGTTTTTTTTTTTTTTTTTTTTAACTCCTTTTAAATTTTTTGTTTTGTTTTTCTAACATGAATTTTTTTATTCTTAAAATTGCTAATGTGGTTTTTAGATAGAAATTAAGTATTTTTATTATTATTTTATTAGCCATTTAGCCATGTGTGTGCCAATTCTATACACTGTTTACCACATAAACATTTTCTGTTAGTAAATTAATGGTAATAACTAAATTGATTGCAAGCTGAAAATAATAAGAAACAAATTAACTAATACCAAAATGTAGGGATTAAATTAATCGTGACCCCCCCCCCCCCCCCCCCAACACACACACACACACACACACACACACACACACACACACACACATAAAATACAAGTGGAGTCTTCTTTTATTTGAAGCCTCAGGTGATTGCATCACACATCTATGGTTCGGTCACCCTGCTCCTTGATTGGAGCATAATTTTTCTCTCCAAAGTGGTTCAGACTTACACTACAACTTACAAGTTTAGATACAAGTGGAGTCTTCTCTTTTATTTGGGGCCTCAGGTGATTGCATCACACATCTATGGTTCGGTCACCCTGCTCCTTGATGGAGCATAATTGTTCTCTCCAAAGTGGTTCGGACTTACACTACAACTTACAAGTTTAGAGCCACAAAAATTAAGTGCAACTTTTAGCGTCTCCTATGTATTTATACATCAGTATAGTGTAGTCACTTTTGCCATTCAGTTAACATTTATACAATATTTCATTGGTGAAGACTGAAGATGGAAAATTTGCTGCTAAAGTATTATTCCTATTACATTTTCATAATTCAAGTGGAAATTTATATAGTTTCCAATCATAATACATCCACATTCTCCCACATTTTTTTTTTTTTTTTTTGGATAAGAAAACTTATTCAAACATTAATTTTACATAATTAGATGTCTAATTTTAGAGAAGATATTTGGTATCAAATAATATTATGCTAGCGGTATTAAAATATAATAAGTGTGAGATATGTTAGCAAAAAATAACTAACCACTAACAATTAAAAAACGTGTTAGTGGTTTCTCAAAAAAAAAAAAAAAGATGTGTTAGTGGATAGTTATTTTTGCATACATGTCTCTCGTTTATTGAATGTTGATACAGATGACATGGTATCATTTGATACAAAAAACTTTTTCCTAATTTTAAAAGCCTAAATTAACATTCCAGATTTAAGATCCTTTAAATTAATCTTACAAAGTTCTTTCAGCACATATTTTCCCTCTATCTCTCATAACATTAATCAACCATTTTGATCTGCATTTGTCTCTTGCTATGGGCAGTCTCTAATTTGTTAATATCTTCCCTTTTGTGTGCGCTTTACAAATCATCTTTCCAACTTTGCCTTATTTGAACATAAAAATTATCACTTTTTATTTATGTAATAATATTTGGTTCTTATAAATATCTCATAAAGACCCATTAATTCTAAGTGAGACGACATATATGGTTGACAAAGCATTGTAAACACCAATTAAAGATGAAATGAAAATTACAAGATGGTGCAAGCATATGTGTCATGACAGGGCTCTCTAATCTCACAGAATAGCAATGCGTATGGAGGCAAATTATATCCGTGAGTCCCAGCCATGTACTGTATCTTCGTTTCCTCTTCTTTCTCAGTTTCTTCTTTGTCTTCTGCAACGCTTACTATGCTCGCATAACCTACTTTCTTCCTTAGCAACATTGCAAGTTTAGCTGTATCAATCCCCTCGCCTTTTACCTCTATTTGGTCCTTGTCTTGACCTTTAAAACATGCTGATTCCACCCCTGAACATGTCCAATGTAACTTGTAAAATAATTTTAAGAACAAGTACAACTATATATAGTGAAAAAGAGGATCAAGTAGTATTTGTAATTGTAAAAAAATGTACCAAATTTTGTGATACAACTACGTACGTACGTGGTTTAATTTGTTACCTAAAATGCCGAGTGCTATCTTCATTGCTTTTTTACGGGCCTCATCGCCTTTCTTAATGCGAAAAAAACACCTCTGCCCATCCATGGACACCCTGATGACCACCGTTTGCTTAAGAAAGAAAACATAAATATAATCATATAAAAATATTGATGCAATTTTGAAGTGGCAAATACTTATTTTCTATTAGAAAGTTGAGCCGTCACTAGTGCATTCCTAGCAAATAAACTTTTTCCGAATGCATACCTTCATGCTCTCGGTTTGTTAGAAATGATGGAACAAAAAGCCAATCAACTTGTGGGAGAGAATAGAATTTGGAGGTCTGCTATTTATAGGCCTCCAAGTGAACAGTTTGCTGAGGGCTATAGGAAGTCATGAGGACCATACGGGATTCATGTTTCATTGTAACGTGTTTATCTTTGCAATTAAAGGAAAATGTTAAAATTATTATCAATTTAAATAAAACATGTTATAAATGATATCACAGTAAATGTTACTAGTGTCAAATTAAACAATACAACATATAAACTTCAAAATTATATCAATTTATATATGACTTATAGATTAATAAAATTTGGGTAAATTACACATTACACCTTTAAAGTTTGGAGATGTTTAGATTTTACACTTTGAAGTTTTAGACTTTGAAATTTATCCCTTGAAGTTCTATTCTATTTACATCAATTGCCTTTCCATTCTTATTAGCAAAAAATTGCCACATAAACTTGTCATGGGTGTTTAATTTGTTCAATAAAATGATGTAATCTCATTTTTGTAGCCTAAAAAAATTAAAAATCACATGACATAAAAAAATGTAGTATCATTTTATTGGATGAACTTAACAGGCGTAGTACACTTATGTAACACTTCACAAAATATATGGATGGAGTGACTGTTAATGCAAATGAAATAGAACTTCAAGGGGTAAAAATACAAATTTTGAAATTTCAGGGTGTAAAATCAAAACACTCCCAAAATTTGGGGGTATAGTTTGCAATTTAGCCTAAAATTTGTTATAAACATAATATCATTAAAAAGAAAACTAATATTCTATTAATGAACTTTTTTTATTTTTGAGAAACCTATTAATGAACTTGAAATTATGAGACCACTCTTCATTAGATTTCCGAAAACCAAATTGTGAGCACACGGTTAAGAAATAAGAATAGATTACACGATAGAGCAAAAGGAAGAATCATATATAGTAGGGATCCGTATTACCTAATCTCACAACTACTACAATTATATATAGTAAAGAGGTTCACATGGTGTTTGTAATTGTAGTGCGTTTCTAGCATAACCTTTCCAATTGCATACCTTCAATGGTCTTGGTCTGGGTTTGTTAGAAGTGATAATATAATATATGGTAATGGATCAAAAGCCTCTCACCATGTGGGAGAGGATGGTATTTGAAGGTTGGGGAGAGAGAAAGAGAGTACTATTTTTGTTTTGAAGTTTGACGTGCTACTTAACACTGATATTTATAGGCCTCTTTGGAGGCTTGTATGAGTGAACAGTTTGCTGAGGGTTATTGCAAGTATTATCAATTTTTTTTTTTTAACAAGATAGAATTTCTACTCTATCCTAATCTAAGTATATATGTGTGTGAAGCTCCCTCTTAGAGACTTGAACCCCGGTCCTTATCCCCCACACCCCATAAGCATTTATACTTGTAGAGTAACCACTACATTAAGGGTGCGCGGTAGTCAAGTATTATCAATTTTAATACTTATATATTGGCGTCACAATAAATGTGAATATTAATTACACAATTATATAACCTATAAATTTCAATTTTACAATTTTTTTTTTAATTTTCTATTTAAAAATGGACATGTCAATTTTTAAGACTTATGGTATGACCAAATTTAAAAATGAACACGTCAATTCTTCTTTCTAAAAAAACAAAAAAAGACAAAAACGAGAACAAAGAGGTTAATCCTATTTGGTTCCTCAAAGTTTTGTTTTCAATTTTCATTTTCAAATTTGTTTTTTCTAGGTGTTCTCATTTTTGTTCTCAAAACCCACTTTTCCAACCCAAGAAACAAGTTATATTGTTTGGAACCAGAGTTTCTGGTCTAACTTGTTTCTATTTTTATTTTTTACCTATTTTTTAATTAAAAATTCACCACCACACCCACACCGCAGGTAAAGAATTCCACGAACACAGCAAACCAAAACCCACCTCTATCACCACCATCACAAGCAAACTCAACGACAAGTTAGAAAGCATCACCAAATAGCAAACCCAAAACCACCACCATCAGCACCACTGCACCACCAATGGTACAAATCTACTAAAATACTCCTTTTAAGCCCATGGTGGATACTCCTCAATTCAAGCCATATGTATACATTAATTACCACCACCCACCTTCATAGTCACAGCCTAGATTCACCATCACCAAACCCAATCAGTTTAGAATCAAAAAAAAAAAAAAAATTTGAACTCAAGAGAGAGAGGTTTTTGTTTGATGGGGCCTACAAAAAACAGAAAATTAAAACAAAAAACCTACTGAAAATGGGGGAACCAAACTGGCATCTCCTATGCATTTATACATTGGTATAGTGTAGTCTCTTTTGCCATTCAGTTCATATTTGACATGAAGAACCACAATGCTTCACTGAACATAGCATATATAAAGTTCATAGAACATAGCATATGTAGAGTATTATAGGGAATTGGTGATTCTCATCCCCACTACCATATTTGTATCTTTCTATGGTGAAGGTGGAAAAGCTGCCGCTTTAAGCATTATTCTGTATATATGCCATGAATTGGCAAAAATAATAATTAAATAAAATGAGAGATCGTGTATCTCTAATGTCATTCCAACCTTTTCATAACTCCCGTGTAAATTTATATAGCTTCTATGATACGTCCACAATCAAAATTCAAAAACCTTCTTTTCTATGAAAACTTCAAACATAAATTTTACATAATTAGCTCTATACGATGTTTGATTTTAAGAGCCTAAAATATATCCTTTTTTTGAAGTAGTTAATAATATTTGGTTCTTATAAACATCTCATAAAGACCCATTATTTATTTTCTTTTTTTTGGAGAATCAAATACCCATTAATTCTAAATTAGGTACATAGCACATATGCATGCAGTAAGACAGAGAGATGTGGTTGACAAAGCATAGTTAAGAACAATTAATGATGAGTGAAAACTTTTAATAGAACAAAAGAGAGAGCATATAAATTCATTGGGCAAATGCATAAACTTCAAATTGGGATGAACCTAAGAATTTAACATTTATAAAATAGAAAATATATTCAACACTACTGTCTATTTCATTAATTCACAAACGATTAAGGCTTGCTAGTTTTAATTATTATTTCATGCTGGACTCTTAAGTCTTAACACCTTCAAATGAAAAAGTCTTTTGACCTTTTCTATAGAAATCATGAAAGTAAATCATTTTCCATTGATTTATTTGTATTGGTTCAATGGTTCCATTTTGTGTTTGTGTGGAGCTAAGGTTACTTCAAAAGGCGTCTTTGTGTACACACAACTGGCCAAAATAAGTGAGCCCAAACTATATATATAGACACTCGGGTTCTTCGTAATTGTTAGGGAATAATATGTAACACACATTCCACCAATAATCAACCTACAATTTCAAGCGTGGCTAAGTTGTCCTTATTGTCAAGTTAGAAACAACTAAAAATAGATTTGAATTTCTCAATAACTAGAGAAAAATAACACCAATGATTTATATAGAAACCAAGCTCTGATATTATACTAGAATACATCTCCATCGCCCCAAGAAGGATAGAGGACTTGATTATATATATATAAGTCATTTATTTATATGTATTAGTAAACATTTATTTTTTAGAAACTTTTTAAGCAGACTATTAAGTACAGCAGATTATTCAGATATTAGCTGCTAATCTAGACAAGGATATATATGTGATCATTGTAGTTTCTTCAAAACGACCATGTCCGCTCGCTACATTTACATATGAATACTGCAAGTTGGAAAACAGTCAGAACCTCACACATCAGCCACTTATCTCTCTTGTTTGCATTGCTTTTTTACTTTTATCCATAAATAATAATTACAATATGAATTGAATACGATTGATGGAACGCAATTAAACTAATAATGAATGAGAAATGAACTACTCTTCTTTCTTTTCTTCTAGACATGGTTTCCCAAGCATATGCCATCATCCAAGTGGACCAAAGCGAGGAATTTGTAGTTGCCATTTGTTTTAGGTCCAGGAACCAATCTTGACCTCTATGAAAATGTCTATTGAACTAAATTATGGCGTACAAACTTCGGAAGATATTAAAAGGAGGATTTGATTGAGTATCGAGGAGTCAAAGAATTGAAGCCAAAATATCAAATGAAAATAGATCGATTTTTTTTCATTCCTGAGAAAGTACATATTTTGCCAGAATCTTCTTCCATAATGGTACAGAACAATAATCTCATTAGACTAGATACACGGATTACTTTAAATACAAGAAGCCGAGCGGGTGGATTGGTCTAAGTGGAGAAAAAAAAAAGGATTGAACTTAAAATCTTTTTTAGAGATATCCATTTTTTTGGAGAGATAGATAAGATATCGCGACACAATGTTCATTTGTGTTATTAGGCCATTTTAATATGAAAATTATTAAGGGAGCCCTATCCTAATCATGCATCTATTTGAATTAAATAAAACGCACCCAAGGCAACATCACATCACATCAAGAAGCAAAAGGAAACGGAAACAAAGTGAAATTCAAATTCAAATCAGAAATAATGTCAAGCAAAATCAGAGCACGCAATAGCAAAGAAATATTTTTATTTCGAAGTCATATTTAAAGCTTGATTATAGTTGAATCTTGATTAATTATAATCACATGATCACGGATTGGCCCAAATGAGGATAGTTTTTTTTTTTTTTTTTTTTGAAACAAACTATCAAATTATCCCAAAATAAAAAAAGTTAATAGTTTAAAATTAAATGCTGACAATATTTCAAACCATTTTAATACATATCTCATTACTTCTTTTGTAGGTTCTAGGTTCTATAAGTGAACTGTCCAAAAGAGAAGAGTTGGAGCAAACAAACTTGTTAGGTTTCAAAATCACATTTTTATTTTCTAGGAAACGAAAACTTGTTTTGAAAAAAGAAAACAAAAAGAAAAAGACAAAAAAAAAAAAAAAAAAAAAAAAAAAAAAAAAAAAAAACTACTTACGAAAACTCATTTCCTTATGAGAAAGAAGAAAGTGAAAACAGTTACTTAAACAGGAAAACACAGAGAACAAGTGAACAGTACGTACCAACTCGCTTTGAATAGAGAGCACCAACAAAAATTTTCAAGTGATTGTGTAGGCCTTGCATAGACCGAAGCTCACTCTCTCTCTCACAACACCTTTATCCTATTGAGTAGATACTATAGATAGGTCAGTTTCGCTCTGAAATTACAGGCACCGAGTACATAGGCCAGTGGTGCTGAATTGCAGATAATACTTAGACTCTCGGTGCTCATGTGGAGGAGATCGTTGTTGCACTGATCTCTATTTTTATCACACGTTTGGCAAAAGCCACAGTGTTATTTTTAATGGTTTTTTGATTTATATGTTTTTGAAAGGCCTAAGAATGGGCCTGGTGATTAATTTTTGTTGAATTATTTGGGTTAAATTTCAAAATCTTATTGAATTATTTGGGCTAAATTTATTTCATTAGGGGGCCACGAATTATGTTGGGCCAAATCCTTAAATTTTATATTTTTATATTACTACACAATTTTTTCTTTCTTGTTTTTATTTTTTATTTTTTATGTAATTTAGGATTATTATAATATAAGGACAAAGTTTAGCTACAAAATTTGTTGTAGTCGAAAACTATAATCTTACTCAATATTTTTTTTATTAGAGATGAATTTTGACAAATCCACCATTAGATTACATCTTCTTCTTATATCCTTCATACTTGCAAAATTTCTAAAAAATTAATGATCAATAGCTATGTCACCAATAAATTGTTTAAATTCAAAGTTTTTGTCGTTTAAAATTATATATAAGATATAAGCTTATAAATGGTATAGTAAATAATATCAAATTGATACAAAATTTGGCACGTGTATTACATACAATTCAACAGTTAGATTTTCAAAATATATAGTAATATTTATTTTATTGAGTAAGGTTGTAGCCTTAAGTTACAACCAATTTTGTAGTTAAACTTTGTCCATATATAATATAATAGCTCCCTGGCCATGCCAGTGTAGTGCACGAAAGATATATTGTGATTTATTATGTATTAACTCAAGTGATTCAATTTAGTATAAAGTCTATCCACACCTAACCCTAAAGCTTGTAGCATTTATATATAGCCAACTAGGGTTCTCTGTGACCGTAATTCTCTGTCTCTACTCTCCCTTCTTTTGCTTCCACTTCTCTAAACTATTTTCATATTTCCTTCAATTTACTCCTCAAACATAAGCTATATTGAGGATTGGAGCTCTATGATGAAATGTAGATTTTGGCAAAAGCCAAGATGCAAATCAACTGGTTATGTCATACAATTAGACACTATAGTCGAAAATATTGTAACCATTTGTAAATTTACTTTAGATTTAGAGTTTGCTTTGAAAATGATATCAAATTATGGAGTTTATTATATAATTGTTTTTAAATTTGATTACTTATTTTTTATGAAAAATAATAAATCATTACACAAAAAAAATGAAATTAATAATTAATATTATCACAAACATCGTGTTGGCAAATCTTTCACAAGCTTTATTTCTAATACTTACTTAATAAAAATCAAATTATAAATATCATGAAATGTTAAATAGTTATCTATTAAAATTTTGTAAATGAAATATACATATGGTCAAATTAGTTTATATATAGTTTGTTACCTTTTTTCCCCCTTATTAATAATTAGAATGAGAATTGAAAAGACAGCCTATTAAATCAGTACTATCTCTAATATTAATGTTTCATGTCAATATATAAGCTTGGCCACCCTTGAGAAATTTATAGCTTTAACACTCACCACAATATTGGGGGAGGTGCCATTACATTAGATTGCTCATATTTAATGTTATATATTTTAATTAGAAAAATATTTAGTTTCAAACATATTCACTAATATAGGAAAATGACATTTTATTACCATGAAACTTTATCCTTTTAATTATTAATTTGCATGGTGTACTTTATTGCCTTCAAATGAAGATTTCTTTTTGCCTTTTTCGTAGAAGTCATGAAAGAAACCATTATTTATGGAATTATATGAGTTGGTCTAATCTTGTTTTTGTGTGAAGCTCTGGTTACCTAAAACGACGTCAAAATGCGGGTATACCCACACACATGGCTAAAATGAGCAAGCCTAGCTATCTAGACACTAGGATTCTTCTTTGTTAGTTTTGTTAGGAGCAATATGTAACATTATTTTTTAGAAGCAATATGTAACAACACACATTCCAATAACAGGTCACTTAAAATTTCTAGAGCTAAAATGTAATTTGAAAAAAAAAAATTTTTGAGGTATTTGGTTGGGAGGATATTAGGATTTTTGCAAATATAATAAATAATAAATCCTGCACGTCTAAACCCAATGCTCATAGTATTGATAGAGAGAGATGTGAAGCAAGAAAAAGGTAAGGAAAAGTAGTTAGGAAGATGAGTGCATGGTCGCCGATGAGCGCCACATCACTTCTTCAACAAATCAAGCCGGAAGAGCTCTAAGAATGAAGACCAAGAATGGCAGAATTGGTGGGCGTGGCGGTTGTGATGATGAATGAACGTGTGGTGGGGAAAATATATAGTTAGGAAAAATTTTGAGAGGAAAAAAAAAAAGAAAATGGAATGGGGATATCCCAGTTAGGAAATTAAAGAGAGAAACAGTGGAATGAGGATTGAGTTGAATGACTGGTTGAAAATATTTTGTGTTGTGGACAAAGAAAATTGTGTAGAAATTTCTAACATAATATATTGAATTAAAAATTTTGTTTAAGTACAAATTAAACTACCTAATTCAAAAATAAAATAATGTAACCTGTTTTTAATGAAAAATTTCAAAATTATTTATTTTTGAACTCGTTAGTGCATGTGTCAAACTAATATTGGTACCGAAAAATGCATTTTACACTTCTTCAAATCAAACACAATT
Organism: Quercus glauca; assembly: GCA_023736055.1. Classification (NCBI taxonomy): domain Eukaryota; kingdom Viridiplantae; phylum Streptophyta; class Magnoliopsida; order Fagales; family Fagaceae; genus Quercus; species Quercus glauca. The sequence goes on along the minus strand of CM043318.1, from coordinate 28,553,136 downwards.
TCATTCATTATAAGTACTTTTTAATAAAAGTTCCAACATATATAATACCAAACGCAATTTTTCAGGAAAATATGTTCAAGCATAATACATTTTGTAAAATCTATATTGTTGGAATGCATTCTCCCAATATTCAATGCAAAAACTATCTAAATTTTCCTTCTTGTCAAATAGGAAACAACTAAAAATAAATTTCAAGTTCTCTATTGGGATTGAAAACTAACACACACCCGCGATTTATATTGAAACCAAGCTTTGATTTAATACTAGAATACATCTCCATCAGCTCAAGAAGCATTGAGGACTTATTTGTTTTTGTTTTTTGGGTACTTAAAAGAAATTTAATCTTATCTAAATGGAAATTTATCATGAAGACCCGGAGAAGATGTATATTTTAACTGTTCAAACTGTCTCCCTCTTTGTGGTTATTTCCACCGGTTGATGCAAAATTACAAGATGGAGCAAACATTTGTGTCATAACAGGGGTCTCTAATCTCATAGAATGCGTAGGGGGGTCCATATTGGCACTGTATCTTCGGTTCATCTTTTTTTTTCTCTCCTTTCTTCTCTTCTGCAACGCTTACTATGCTTGCATGCCCTACTTTCTTCCTTAGCAACGTTGCAAGTTTAACAGTATCAATATTATCTCCTTTTACCTCTATTTGGTCCCTCTGCTGCCCTTTTAAAGCTAATGATTCCACCCCTGAAAATGTCACATACACCAACAAATTAAATGGAAAACAATTTTTGAGTACTAGTACAACTATAATTATACTAGGTTCAAGAGTGGTGTTTGTAGTGTTGTAAATTTTGAAAAAGTCGCTTTGTTACCTGGAAAGCCAACTGCAATCTTCATGGCTTTTCTGCGGGCCTTCTCACCTTCCGTAATGCAAAAACAATTCCTCTGCCCATCCATGGAAACCTTGATGAGCACAGTTTGCTGAAGAAACAAAATAATTATAAGCACAAATGAAGCAACTTTAAATTGTATCAAATACTTTATTATATATTTTGTAATAGAAAGTTGAGTTTATCACTATTCATTAGTGCTTTCCTAGCATATATATCTATTCAATTGCAATGATTGTATGTGGAGAGAGTAGTATATATCAAATACCTTCATGGTTTTTGTTTGTTAGAAATGATTGTATGTGGGGACGGACCAAAAGCCAATCACCTTGTGGGAGAGAACAGAAATTGAAGGTGGAGGAGAGTGTACTATATACTGCCATTTATTGGCCTCTTTGGAAGATTAGTGAGGGCAATTGGAAGTCAGGAGGACCATAGGTTACGTAAAGGTAGCTAAGGAACATCTTTTTTCATGTATCACTATCAATGCTACGTGTTATCATTACTGGCTATATGTAAATTCTAAAATTATTATCACTTTTATATTAAATGTGATAAAACAGTGTAACAATAATTGTGATTAGTATCAAACTAAACAATACAACATATAAACTTCAAAATTACTTTTTTTTATTTATTATTTAAAAATTTGATACATCAATTTATAAGACTTAATAAAATTTGTTATAAACATATTATCATTAAAAAAAAAAAACTAATATTCAATTCATGAATATGAAATTATGAGCACTCTTCTTTTAGATTTCCGTATACCTAATTATGAGCGCATAATTAATGTAGTATACTAAATGGGAAATTTTGAATAAAATCACACTTAATCTTATTAATGTATGAAAATCTTCAGTTCCATTTTTAGTAATTTTCTTATATATATATATATATATATATTTATAATATTATAGAATTTCAATTTATGATGTTTTTTTAAATAAAAATTTATAATGTTTATTTTATAATGATTACTCTTTGCTATTGGGTTAAAACACCAATAATTTTTTTGTGTAAATGGATTCAAACTCCATATCTTTTATTCAACAACTAGAAATTTTATTAAATGAGCTAACCGAAACCCATTAGTATTTTATTTTACGTTCTACCAATTATAACTTGTCATATATTTTTTTCTCTCTCTTTATTAAATGACTATAGTTTACAATGCAAACAACAAGGAGCTCATAGGTAAGAGGATTTTTTTTTTCCCCGAGAAAGAGAGAGAGAGAGAACTTTTCACTTTCCATTACCATTCGTATTTCCATTTTCATTTTCCTATAGAGGGCACTTTCACTTTCCAAATGAAAAACATCTTGCTGAATACTAATTTAACTAGTCCATTTCTAAAATGGGGAAAAAAGTAGTCCATTTCTCATTCATTATTGGTTTATTTATTTCTAAAAGCAAAAAATAAAAATGGTCCATTTCTCATTTATTATTGGTTTAATTATTTCTATAGTCAAAAAACAAAAATTTGAAAAGTTCATTTCTCATTCATTATTGGTTTTATTTCCTTCCATCAATTCGTATTGTAATTATTTATAGATAAAAGCAAAAGCAATGCAAACAAGGGAGATACGTGGCTACAGTGATGGGTGAGGTTTCCTAGAATATATGTGTGAATAGTGTGCGGACGTGGGCATTTTCAAGAAACTACGGAGACCGTATATCCTTGTCTACATTACCAGCTAATAGCTGTGTTAATGTGGCGTGAAGTGTGGCTTGAATTTTGCCACAAGCCCATAAGGCCCAACCAAGCCCAATTCAGTCATAGTAATTGACCGAATACAAGTTGTATTTGGAGTCCCAGGAGCCGACTTGATAAAGTAAAAAAAAAATATATATATATATATATATACTAGTTATAGGCCCGTGCGTTGCACGGTTTTATGAAAAAACTTATAAAATATATGTATAAATAATTATATATTTTAATAATTATTATAACAAAATAAGTACTAATTTGTTAGTGACTTGAAGTATTGTTAAAAATAATATCAATGATTAAAAAATGTTAGAAGTATTTTTTTCCTTTGGAAAATCTTTGAATACTTATTTGTACACTATGTTTTTAGAGTATCCTTGTTCTTCTTCGTCATTGTTTTTTATTAAAATCTTTAGACCTAGTATTATAAAAATTGGCCACTTTTAAGAGATAGAACTATTCGAAGAATAATAACCTTTAATTTTTTCTAATTATAGAACCTATCGTAATTTTTGCTTCCTGTACGTTGCACGATTTTATACATAACTTCATATAATACAAAATTTATTTGAGAAACAAAAAGAAAATGAATAGTTTGAATTGTAAGAGAGACACTACATGTAAATGAAAAAAAAAAAAAATTGTAGAGCTCTACATATAGATTACACACCTTTCTTAAGATGCTTGGAATCTTTTATGACAAACTTGGAAAACAAAATCAAGAAAAAAATTAAACTGAGTTTTAAAAAAAAAAAATTTGAACCATATAAATTGCAAAATTGCATATGAGTCTATGACCATTTAATACCAGGCTTTCAAATAGTTTTTTTTCTATAAAGAGCTATCATTTCCACTTTGATTTTACTACTTTAGTCAAATAAGTTCCATAATCGCAAGGAAAAAAAAAACCTATTTTATAATGATGGTCCAAAATTTTGCAATTTAAAAGATTAATGAAGAATTTGTTTGGAATAGAAAATTATACTAATAATTAACAAAAAAATATTAATTAATGTTGCAAACGGATACATAATTCTATGCACACTTTACATAAATAAATGATGATATTCAAAATAAAAATAAAAAGTAAAAAGGGAACAACATGAATAAATCATACTTGACAAAATTTATTTCATTTTGTTTGATAAATTATATAAAATAGATCCTATTAACTTAGTTTTAGTGTATTTAAATGATCTAGAAAAATAATGAATCATATACTTTTGAGCCTAGTCACATCTAGCAAAATAATAAAGCATTCAAAATATTGAAAGACAATTTAAGCTCATATATGCTTGCATGAGATACGTACCTATCCATAGTAGCAATGGAAGCCTCATCTTTGAGATGAAGAATCAATGTAATGCTGATAAAAAAAGAGAGAAAGAGAACGTGGTTGATATATATATATATATATATATATATATATATAAATGATGCAAAAATTCATATCTAGTTAAACATCTAGATGATGAAAGACAACCTGCAAAAATGACAAATTTAACAAAAAGAAAAACACGGCTAGGTTCTTAGTTGCACTGACAAAAAAACAAAATGTATCATAGATAATCAGCAAATATTAAGCACTGAATCCAACACTACTTTCACTCATCATCCTTATAATCATTGGCTACAAAGTTAAAAGCATTTAATCTCTCGATCAATTTGGCCTTCCTTTCTTGGTATGAAAGCTTCTTCAAGTCGAACCTCTTGTGTTCCTTTAGAGGTTGTTTCTTTGACTTCTTATTCTGATAGTTTTTTTTTTTTTTTTTTTTTTTTTGTGTTTAAAATGTCATCAACGTAGAAATTATCAAATTAATTGAGATATATACTGTTTTTTTGGCATAGATAAAGATTATCAAATTAATGGAGATATTCTGATTTGTAACTTGATATTCTGATAAAATAATATTAATTTAATAATAACAATAATAATTAATAAAATTTAAGTTGCAACTTGAGGAAAATAGAATTTTAGAATATAAAATAGATTAACATTGATAGAGTTTAACAATCAATTAGTAAAAGGAACTAATTGAAAAAAATAAATTATTAAAGGGATTTTTTCAAGTGATAGTCCAATTGGAAAAAAAAATAAAATCAAAGCCCAAAAAAAAAAAAAAAAAAACACACACACACACACAAAAGAATTCAAAATTTTGAGAATTAAAAAAAAAAAAATTTATAAACTTACTTGAGAGGAATCAAGAACTTAAATGGGTGTCCCATGTTTTCCTTCTTTATAATAAACTTCCTTTGACATAAGATCCATGCATGCAACTTCTGAAAAAAGAAAAAAAAAAAAAAAGTAAGATTGATTTATTAGATCAAAGCTATAATATAGCTATACATATTAGATCAAAACTATCAAATACAAATACATATGCTTAAGTTGTTAATTAAAAATTTTCAATTCTGATAATAATTAAAATTGGAAACATAAAGCACCACAATACACACAAACATATGAAAAAGCCCTAGATTGAACAAATAAAATAAAATCCACAAAATAATTTAAAACATGATTAAGTAAAAGCTTCAGCTGCAAATAATAAACAACCTAAAATTCTTAACAATAAAAAAAGGTTGTTGAGTTAAGAAAAGGGAGACTTGAACACTCCCTTTTGAGGCAATGAACATGAACGGAATGTAATTCCTGATGTGATGGGCTAAAGAAAGAGCTTTGCTTCCTTGCCTACCACTGAAGGTGTGTAACGGAAAAGGCGTCTCAGTATTATGAACAATCTGAGAGCATTAAAAAAAAATAAAAATAAAAATAAGAACAATTTGAGAACGATTCTAAAAAAAAGAGAGCAATATGAGATTGAGAATTTTTTTTTAATCACCATATGGGAAGAAAGAGCCATAGTATTAATAAAGAATCTGTATGTATAATGTTATGGTTAATCGTAGTTTTTAGATGGAATGATTAACATTGACAATCTGTTGTGGTAGAAATTGCCAAGTAATAGATATCAATATACTTTAAATGAAGCTAACATGATATAAACAAATAAAGATTCCTATATGAATAAACTATTAATTAAAAGTTTAAAAATATAAGTTAAAATAATTTCTCGTAGGTATTGTATAGGTGTCAACCAAGTAGAATGTATATTTAAAAAAAAAAAAAAAAAAACTGAAATGGTGGGCAGTGGCTGCTTGTTTTATTATTAATCCAAAAAAACAAAATAGAATTTGATATGATATGAACAAAAAAATTGTAGTAGAATATGGATTATAATCAAATTAAAAATTTTATCAATTTAGAAATTCTAGGAGAAGAAGATAAGGACATATATATATATATATATATGTATATTTAAATCTAAAAAAAATTCTGTAATTTGGTGAAACCACTTGATGCAACGACAGCGTTTAAACCTAACTTTTATTATATAAACGTGGGATGAGATTTAAATTTAGAAATTTTTTAAAATAGACTTTTAATTAGAGTAGAATTAAAATTTTGAAAATTTAGATGATAAATATTATCTAAATTAAATTTTTGTATGTAAAATATTATCCCTTAATTTAAGAAATATATCTAAAAAATAAAAAAATAATGTTAATCTAATTTTATTTAATGATAAGAATGAATGAGAGTCCTGGTAGTATACTATTAATTTTTAGTTTTTTAAAAATCTAAAAATTTAATAAAATTTCTACAATTTGGTGAAGCCACGTGGCTCAACCACGGCGTCTAAGCCCAACTTTTATTATATATAATATGATATATATATATATATATATCGCGCGCACGCTTTATGATATGCGGCAATGTTAAATTGACGAGTGTAATTCCAAAAAGACCTAGCGCCAAATAAGAAGAAAAATAAGAAGAGAAGTACATCCGTATCAGAGAAAAAGTTGTAGGTTATTTAGAGCCTGTTTGGCCAACTATTTTTGCTCACTCAATTTCCGTCACTCAATTTCTATCACTCATCACTCATCACTCTAAATTAATACCCGTTTGGCACATCATTTTATTTTTCATCACTCAATATTTTTCACACTATTTGTGGGTCCCATACCTGTCATTTGGTCAGAAAAAAAATGTTTTGTGGGCCCACCATTTTTTCTATTCTCATTTCCCCTCCCCTCCTTCACCCCTGTTACTCTTCCAAAACACAAACCGAACCCAGCAACAACAACAACAACAACAGCAGCAACAGCAACAGCAACAACAACAACAACAACAACAACAAAATGCGGCCAAACCGAACCCACCATTTTTTCTATTCTCATTTCCCCTCCTCAGTTTTTTTGAAATACATTCATGTGGGTATTTTGAAACCCAAATACAAATTTCAGTTTCCATCCTTACCCGGTCATGGAGTGCAGCTTCAGACCAAAAAATTTTGTGATGAAGAACCAAAAAAAAAAAAAAAAAAAAAGAAACCCAGAAACCCGAACCCAGTGAAAAAAAAAAAAAAAAAAAAAAAAAAAAAAAAAAAAAAAAGGAAGAACTGGAGACCGAACCCAGTGAAAGAAGAAGAAGAAAAAAAAAATGGAAACCCAGTGAAAAGGAAAGAAAAGAAGAAAAAAAAAAAGAACCCAAGCCCAAAAACCAAACCCAAAAACTAACGTGAAAAGAAAAGAAAAGAAAAAAGAAAAGAAAGGAGAATAGAAAAGAAAAGAAGAAAGAAAAAAAAGAACCAAACCCAGAAAGTGAAAAGAGAAGAAAAGAAAAGAAGAAAAAAAAAAAAAAACTAAACTCAGAAAGTGAAAAGAGAAGAAGAAGAAGAAGAAGAAGAAGAAGAAGAGGAGTGTCTGACCGTGAAAGAGAAAAGTAAAAGCAAATAAAAAAAGAGAAAAGAAGGTAAAAGGGAGCAAAAGTCAGATGGTGGGACCAGACTTTACATTATATTTACAAAATTGCCATTGAGAATTGAAAATTGGAAACTGAAAACAGCTAAAAGTTGTTTTCAGTTTCCACAACTCATAACTCAAAAATGTGAGAATTGAGAACTGAAAACAGAGTTATGGAAACAAAAAATAATAAAGGCAAACAAGCTTTTTGTATGGGTCCCACTATTTTTGAGAATTGAGTTATGGAAACAGATAATTGAGTCATGGAAACACCCAATCCAAACAGGCTCTTAGTCTTGTGTTTTCTTGTGAGAAAGTGCTAAGGTATAATTGGAATTTGGATTTTTTGAGAGTGTTTTTGTGCATTATTATATCTTCCTATTTTTAAAATAAAATTTCTTCGTCGTCATCGTGGAGGTAAGCAGTTTGCTGAACCACATAAATTTTTTTGTTCTTTGTATGTGCTTATTATTTAATTTCTGCTTATTTACTATTATTGATTTGAGTCCTTAAGTGCTATCTACACAACAAGTGGTATTAGAGCCAGGTTAGGATTCAATACTTTGAATATAGTAAAGATGTCAAGCACAAAGTATGGTGTAGAGAAGTTTTGTGGTAAGTGAAATTTTTCTCTTTGGCAAAGGTCGGTAAAGGATCTCCTAATTCAACAAGAAGTTCATAAGGCCTTGCTTGGGAAGAAGAAAAAAACAGAAATTATGAAAGATGTAGAATGGGTAGAGATGGATGAGAAAGCAACTAGTGCTATTCGTCTCAACCTAGGTGATGAGGTCATTCACAACATCCTAGAAGCAAAGACCACAAAGGAGGTTTGGGAAAAACTAAAAAGTCTCTATATGAGAAAGAATCTGACGAACAAGTTATGTGTGAAGAAGCAACTTCACAGTTTGCATACGAAGGAGAGTTCTGATCTGTTGGAGCATCTTTACATGTTTAACATGTTGAATACCCAATTGTCAAGTTTTTGGGGTGAATTATGAGGACAAAGATAAAGCGTTACTCTTATTAGCGTCACTTCTTACATCTTTTGATCATCTAATGACTACGTTGATGTACGAGAAAGAGACCGTAGTACTCGATAAAGTGACTAGTGCTCTCTTGTCACACTTAAAAGATGAAGCAAGATGCTGATGGTTCTCAAGCTAATGGACTTATTATAAAGTCTAAGTCAAGCAATAGAGGTAGAAGCGAGTCAAGAGGACGGAACTCCAATAGGAATAGATCATTGTCTAAATCACGTGTGAAGAAAGATGTAGAGTGTTTTTACAGTCACAAGAAAAGGCACTATAAGAATTAGTGTAAAGAGTTGAAATAGCATTTAGAGGAGAAGAAGAATAGAAGAAGTCCCTAGAATCAGCTAGTGTTGCGAAAGAAACATCAGATGATAGTGAAGTTGGTGGAGATTTACTTTCAGTTTCATCAGGTAATAATGTTCTATTGGAATCTTGGGTTTTAGATTCAGCATGCTCATATTATATGACTCCAAAGAAAGATTGGTTTGACACGTATAAGCCTTACAACGATGGTATGGACCAAATGGGCAATGATGCTACATGCCCGGTTATTGGGATTGGTATCGTGAAGATCAAGATGTTTGATGAAGTTGTGAGAGTTCTTAGTAATGTCAGACATGTTCTAGTTCTTAGAAAGAATTTAATTTCTTTACGTGTATTGGATGATTTGGGCTATTCATACTCATCAAAGGGTGGAATCATCAAGATTACCAAAGGTGCTTTGATGGTGATGAAGGGACAGAAAGTAAGCACGCTTTACAAATTGATTGGGAACACAGTTGTAGGAAAAGTTGTAGTCACCACTCCGGTGGAGTCCAGCACTAATGACACAAAATTATGGCATATGCGACTTGGGCATATTGGTGAATGTGGTATGTTAGAGTTGCACAAGAGAAATTTATTGAAGGGGGTGAAGCTATACAAGCTAGACTTCTGCAAGTATTGTGTGTATGGGAAGCAACATAGAGTCAATTTCAAGACAAGCTCTCATACAAGTAAGGGTGTTCTTGACTATGTTCATTTAGATGTTTGGGGTCCAGTATCAGTTTCTTCTCATAGCGATGCTCAGTATTTTGCCAGTTTCATTGATGATTACTTTAGAAAGGTATGGATTTATTTTATGAAGCATAAGTCTGATGTGTTTAGCATATTTAAAAAGTGGAAAGCACAAGTTGAGAATCAGACTGGCAGGAAAATAAAATACCCTAGAACAGATAATGGACTATAGTATAAAGATAAAGAATTCATAAGATTTTGTGAATTACAAGACATTACTCCCCACTTCACAGTCAAAGGAACTCCACAGCAGAATGGGGTTGCAGAGAGAATGAATAGAATCTTAGCAGAAAGAGCCAGATGCATGAGATTGAATGCAAGGTTGCCTAAGGTGTTCTGGGCAGAGACAGTTAACATAACAAGCTTCATTATTAATAGATCTCCATCATCAGCCATAGATTTCAAGATTCTAGAAAAGGTTTGGCCAGGTAGACCAATTGATTATTTGAGTCTAAAAATCTATAGTTGTCCAGCTTATGTGCATGTGCAAAGTGGCGAGTGTTCTAAATTGGATTCAAAGTCAAGAAAATGCATATTTCTTGGTTTTGGTATTAAAGGCTACAGGCTTTGGGATCTAATTTCAAAGAAAATGGTGACCAGCAGGGATATCATATTTGATCCAAGCCTTTATGTTGAAACAGAATGAAGTAGAGACATGTGATGATAGTCCACAGGAAAAATTAACTATTAAGGTGGAGTTTGACGAGAATAATTCACCCAGTGATAAGGGTGATGTTGAGATTGATCCACAGCAACAACAAGAAAAGTCTTATTCAATTGCTAAAGGTAGAGAGAAGCAGATTCACAAAGCACCACAGAGATATGGCTTTGAAGACATGATTAGTTTTGCTCTCGTAACCAGCGGTGGAGAGCCATTCACTTTCAAGGAGGCTACAAATGTTCGAAGAGATGAAGTCACTACAAAAGAATAAGACTTGAGAATTAGTAAAATTGCCTAAGTGTAAGAAGACTATTGGTTGCAAGTGGATATTCTGCAAGAAAGAAGCATTTTCAAAAAAGGAAGGTGAAAAATTCAAGGCATGGTTAATGGCTAAGGGTTACTCATAGAGAGAAGGAATTGATTATAATAAGATATTTTCACTAGTTATGAAACACGCCTCAATTCAAGTAATTCTAGGATTTGTGACAATGCATGACATGGAGTTAGAGTAGCTAGATGTGAAGACCGCATTCCTCCATGGGGATTTAGAAAAAGAGACTTACATGCAACAGCCCAAAGGCTTCAAAGAACCTGGCAAGGAAGATTATGTTTGTTTGTTGAAGAGATCATTATATGGCTTGAAGCAGTCTCCTAGGCAATGGTACAAATGGTTTGATTCGTTCATGGTCACCCATGGGTACATGCACAATGAGTATGATTGTTGTATTTATTTTAGAATACTTGCTGATGGCTCCTATATATTTTTGCTCTATATGTTGATGATATGTAAGTAGCTGCAAAAAGTAAACAAGAAATTGTGAAGTTGAAGTCAATGTTGAGTAGTGAATTTGACATGAGGGATCTTGGAGCTGCCAAGAAGATCATTCGGATAGAAATTCACTGTGATAAAGGGGTTGGCAAATTATGGTTATCTTAATCTCAAAAGGGATATCTTAAAGAAGGTGTTAGAGAGGTTTAGTATGCTTGATGCAAAACCTGTTAGTACACTGCTTTTTGCCCATTTTAAATTGTCCTCATAGTTGTGTTCAAGTTAAAATGAGAAGTCAGAGTATATGTCTAAAGTGCCATATGCGAATGCAGTTGGGTGTCTTATGTATTTGATGGTGTGCACTAGGCCTGATGAGGAGTCAGAGTATATGTCTAAAATGCCATAAGTATTTATTTCATTAAGGGGGCCCGGAATTATGTCAGGCCAAATCCTTAAATTTTATATTTTTATATTACTACACAATTTTTTCTTTCTTGGTTTTATATACAATTTAGGGTGGCCATAATATGATAGCTCCCTGGCCATGCCTGTAATACCCCGATTTGATTTTATGATCATCACCGTCATCGGTATTATTATTATTATAGAGTTGGAGTAAAATATGCATGTGCACGGTAAGATGGGAGTAGACAATTTTGTGGTGCTACAAATAGCTGAGAAAATTAAAGTTTTAGTGCGTACAATTTAGCGAGATAATTAAAATAAATAAAAAAGAAAAGAGAAAGATGTTCTATGGGCCTCTTGGAGACTAAAGAGATAAGCTTAAGTGGATTTTAAACTCTAGCCCACTACCCCACCAAACCCACATTTCTGATGTGTTAAAATATAAGTTGGAGGAAAAGATGATTAGGGTTTGGTATAAGAAGGGTTTTATCACTAAGGAGGCTAGGATTTCATCACAAAGGAGGCTAAGAGGTGTTTTTCCTTGGAGTTTAGAGCACATACAAGTGAAGAGGCAATCAAATTATTCAAGGTATGATTTTCACACTATTAGAAACAAAGAATTAAAGGGTTAGAATGTTATCATGGAAACGTTAGTGGTGTGTAGATTGTTAAAAGGGGTATTTTCCTAGAAGATGATACACTATTAAGTTAGTTTCCTACGGTTTGTATTCAAGAACAAGGGTCATGGTTTTAAATCTCAATTCATGTAGATGGCATTACGTTTCCATTGGGATATGTATATTAAATCCAAAGCTTGCCGCACCGTGTATTCTAGAACAAAGGTTATATATATAAGCGTTATTCATGTAAAGATCCGATTGTAATAATCCTAAGTTTATGGCAGTTTTGTATTTAATATTGGTTACTCGTTGATATTGAGGACATTGGGTCTAGAAAAGGATGATATATATATATATATATATGATTAAATCTCCAATAGTCAGTACATGATTTCATTACGTTGCCTACAGACCTCATGATTATAACTTCTAGTTTTAAAGGTGGCCCTGTATCCTTGCGCTTTCAATGGGAATATTAAATCTAAGGTCTAGAATATTTCGGCTACTGCCTCTCTAATAGTAATATGAGAATTGACCCAATGCAAGGAAACATTATTGGTTAGAATATCATTGGTTACAGAAACTTTAAATTTAGTGTTAAAGTGTTATTAGTTCAGCAAAGTATTTTCCTTGTGAGTTAGTTTGTATAAGTCAATAAGATTTATATTTTGTGGAGGATATTAAGTAATTTTCATGATTGATTATAGGTTCTATTTAAGAGTATTTTTGAGACTATTTGGAGGGTGTTTCAGCTGGACTTTCAGAGCGATTCAAGTGCAGTAAGTAATTATGCATAATATGCACAAGTTTTGTCCATTAGGTTCTTAGAAGTTAAAAGTTTTGTATTTCAATCGTATATTTTCTAAAATTTGTCAAAAGTATTTTTGGTATCATTTTCGACTATTAAATAATGTTTTAAAGAGATACTTTGAATTTTAAATAAGATTTAAACGTCCAAATTTCTTTTAAAAGATGATTTCTAAACAAAACAATTTTCCGTAAATAATTTGCTTCAAAGTAAGTTTTCTAAAAAGGTTCTCGCTCTTTAAATTTGTTAAAACCGAGTGATTTCAAAGTCATATTCCTATTCTCCAAATGGTATTTAAAATGTTTCTTTTAGCAAATTTAATTTTCAGATTTACTCAAGAATTGTAAAATATTTATATAAACTCTTCAGTTCTTATTCATTCCCTAAGAGAGTCAAGCATCCTTTGATTTATGTTCTATTCGATATTGTGATCTTTGATATGCCTCTGTATTTGAAAAGAAGTTGTTAATATCAAGTAAATTATTATATTTCGTATAAACTTTGATTTGTGATATGTGATTTAAAATAAGTGTTTTTAAAATTGATCAGATATATCAGATATATGTGTAAATCCACTCACAGGATTGTATGTGAGAATAGGTGTTGATCCCTCACCAGCAGGGGTTAGATGTTGGTATCCGCTCACAGGATTGTATGTGAGAATATGTGATGTGTATATGTGACACTGTGCTCTGATCAATTATATGTATGTGATTTCTAATGATTTTAAGATGTGATTACAGGTGTATAAAGTGATTTATTATATGTTTTGGAATGATTATTTTTTTTATATCATTGAATTAGTTTGTGAATAATCAAAATACTCGTGCTTGGCCTGACTCTATCCTGTTGTGTATTTTGTATAATTACTTACTAGATGTGGCTCACCCCATCAATTACTATTTTTCAGATTGAAGTGTAGTTTGGAAAATAGAACCGTTGGGTCACTTTGTAAGGTGCAAGGTAGAGCATGGAAGTTGTAGGCGATGTCAGTGTTACTTGAGGACTTATAGAATTTTAGTTATTCTTATTTTGAAATTCATGTTTTATGTTTTGGAGATTATTTCCAATTTGTGGAGTTTAGATTTTCTTTGTAAGAGGTTATTTATTAAGAACATTGTTTCATTGGAGTTTTAAATTATCTTGGATTTAATTATACTTATTGAGTTATGTAAGATTAACAAGTTAGTCATGTATCTAAATTCATGTTCCATGAATTTGGGTCGTGACAATGCCAGTGGAGTGCAAGAAAGATATATTGTGATTTATTATGTATTAACTCAAGTGATTCAGTTTAGTATAAAGTCTATCCACAACTAACCCTAAAGCTTGTAGCATTTATATATAGCCAACAGATCTGTCTCTGCTCTCTCTTCTTTTGCTTCCACTTCTCTAAACTATTTTCATATTTCCTTCAATTTACTCCTCAGATATAAGCCATACTGAGGATTGGAGCTCTATGATGAAGCTAAACCACGTTAAGGAAGAAATGTAGATTTTGGCAAAAGCCAAGATGCAAATCAACTGGTTATGTCATACAATTGGACACTAAAATATTGTAATCATTTGTAAATTCACTTTAGATTTAGAGTTTACTTTGAAAATTATATCAAATTATGAAGTTTGTTATATAATTGTTTTTAAATTTTATTACTTATTTTTTATGAAAAATAATAAATCATTACACCCAAAAAAAAAAAATCAACTAAATAATTAATATTATCACAAACATCATGTTGGCAAATCTTTCACAAGCTTTATTTCTAATACTTTAAAAAAATATATTATAAATATCACGAAATGTGAAATAATTATTTATTAAAATTTTGTGAATGAAATATATATATATATATATATATTAATGTTACTGCCTATATTTACAAGTTAGAATGAGAATTGCCTAGACAGCCTATTAAATCAGTACTAGCTCTAATGTTTTATGTCAATATATAAGCTTGGCTACCCTTGAGAAATTTCTAGCTTTAACACTCACCACAATATTGGGGGAGGTGCCATTATACTAGATTGCTCATATTTAATGTTAAATATTTTAATTAGAAAAAGTTTTAGTTCCAGACATATTTACTAACACAGGAAGATGACATGTGTCGTTGTCACGAAACTTTATTCTTTTAATTATTAATTTGCATGGTGTACTTTGATGCCTTCAAATGAAGAACTTTTTTCGTCATTTTGGTAGAAGTCAAGAAAGAAACCATTATCCATGAAATTATATGAGTTGGTCTAATTTTGTGTTTGTGCAGAGCTCTGATTACCTAAAACGACGCAAAATAGGTACACCCACACATGGCCAAAATGAGCGAGCCAAACTATCTAGACACTAAGATTCTTCTTTGTTAGTTTTATTAGGAGCAATATCATGTGACAACACACATTCCAATAACAAGTCAATTAAAATTTCTAGGACTAAAATGTAATTTGAAAATAGAAATTGAGGTGTTTGGTTGGGGGATATTAGGATTTTTGCAAAAGTAAAAAATACTAAATCCTGCATGTCCAAACCCAATGCTCAGAGTATTGATAGGATTTTTGCATGAAAAAGGTAAGGAAAATGAGTTTGAGGAAGATAAGTGCATGGCTGCTGATGAGCGCGGCTTCACTTCTTCAACAAATCAAGCAGGAAGAGCTCGAAGAATGAAGACCTAGCTAGAATGGCAGAATTGGTGGGCGTTGGGGTTGTGGTGATGAATGAAAGTTTTTGAGAGAAAAAGGGGAGTGGGGACTGGGATTCTAGTTAGGAAATAAAGTAGAGAAATAGTGGAATGAGGATTGGGTTGAATGACTGGTTGGAAATAATTGGAAGGGGGGAATCAAACGTGAAATAAAGGGGAGAGTAAAACAAATTGTGGAAAGAAAAAATTTGTGTAGAAATTGCTAATATAATATTTTGAAGGAAAAAGTTTTGTTACAAACTTGGTTGTACATAGCATAAAACTACAATTTCACTAAATAACTTTTTGGTTGATGTGAATTTTGACAAATTCACAATTAAATTACATTATTTTCTTATATCTTCCATGCTCGAAAAAATTTTAACAAATTAAAGATCAATAGGTATGTCATCAATCAATTGTTTAAATTGTAAGTTTTTATAGTATAAAATTATGCAAAAAAAAAAAATAAGTTTATAGATCATATAATAAATAACATCCAATTGACAAAAAATTTGATATGTATATAAAAAGCATAAGAAATATATGATTTAATGATTAGATTTTCAAAATATTAAAAAGTTGTAGTCATGTAACCTAAGGTTATAGCTAAATATGTAGCCAAACTTTGTCCTCTATAAATATATATATATATATAATTAAAAAGTTTGTTTATGTAAAAAACTACATAATTAA
The DNA here is from genome assembly GCA_023736055.1 of Quercus glauca. Taxonomy (NCBI): domain Eukaryota; kingdom Viridiplantae; phylum Streptophyta; class Magnoliopsida; order Fagales; family Fagaceae; genus Quercus; species Quercus glauca. Next base: position 28,537,043 of record CM043318.1, on the reverse strand, counting down.
AAAATAAATTAATGTAACTTGTTCATTTAATAATGAGAATTGTCAAAATTATTTATTTTTGAATTCGTTAGTGCAGGTGTCAAATTAACATTTCTACAGAAAATGCATTTTACACTTCTTCAAATCAAACACAATTCCATTCATTATAATTAGTTTTTAATAAATTTTTCAACATATATAATTCCAAACGCAAAATTTAAGGAAAATATATTCAAGCATGATACATTTTGTAAAATTTATTTTGTTGGAATGCATTCTCCCAATATTCATTGCAAACACTATCCAAATTTTCCTTCTTGTCAAATGGGAAACAACTAAAAATAAATTTCAAGTTGTTCTCTATTGGGATGGAAAACTAACACACACCCACGATCTATATTGAAATCAAGCTCTGATTTAATATTAGAATACATCTCCATCAGCTCAAGAAGCATTGAGGATTTATTTTTATTTTTTTTGTTTTTTGTTTTTTTATTTTTTTTGTTTTTTTTTTTTTTTTTTTTTTTGGTTTTTTGGGTACTTAAAAGAAATTTAATCTTATCTAAATCGAAATTTATCATGAAGACCCGGAGAAGATGTATATTTTAACGGTTCAAACTGTCTCCCTCTTTGTGGTTATTTCCACCGGTTGATACAAAATTACATGATGGAGCAAACATTTGTGTCATAACCGGGGTCTCTAATCTCATAGAGTACGTAGGGGGGTCCATGAGGCCACTGTATCTTCGGTTCATCTTTCTTCTCATCTTTTTTCTCTTCTTCTTTCTCTTCTTTCTTGTCTTCTGCAACGCTTACTATGCTTGCATGCCCTACTTTCTTCCTTAGCAACGTTACAAGTTTAACAGTATCAATACTATCTCCTTTTACCTCTATTTGGTCCCTGTTTTGCCCTTTCAAAGCTAATGATTCCACCCCTGAAAATGTCACAAATACCAACAAATGGAAAACAATTTTTAAGTACTAGTACAACTATAATTAGTAGGTTAAAGAGTAGTGTTTTTAGTGTTGTAAAATTTGTAATATAGTATATAAACGTCGCTTAGTTACCTGAAAGGCCAACTGCAATCTTCATGGCTTTTCTACAGGCCTTCTCACCTTCTGTAATGCAAAAAAAAATTCCTCTGCTCATCCCTGGAAACCTGGATGACCGCAGTTTTCTAAAGAAACAAAATAATTATAATCACTGTAAGGTTGAATTTTATCAACCATTTTGTTGGCTTATTCCGTGCCAATTTACTTGTAATTTAGCACTTAGTAACCCTGTATTTATGTGGGAAAATTGTAAGGGTAGTATGTGAGAAGATGTGAAGAAAAACTCAAGTATATGCAAAGAAGCAAAGCTTCGCGACTAGGACTCGCGAGTGGATCGCGACTGGCAAGCCGCCAGATGCAGGCACGTGAGATGCACACAGGGAAACTGAAGGGTCGCGCCAGCTGTCACACTACAGGACAAAAGTCCCAGGCTGGCCAGGCCGTTACGTCGCGACTTGAACTCACGACTTGGGCAAGCCGCGAGACCAAGTCGCCAATTTACCCTGTTTGGCAAAAACTATCTCTTCGTATTCTTTTCTCACCACACTATATATAGACCCTTATACCCATGATATTGAGAGAGCTATTAGAGAGAATTTTGTGAGAGAAACCCTAGAGAAATACAAGATTGATTCATCCACAATCTTTACATTAGAGACTCTACAAATTCCTCTACTCTCTTCCTCTCCATGGTCATACCCTTGAGAGGCCTTTAGCCAAATCTTTATCTCACCACACTCACGTTTGTGAGAAGGCTTATTTGGTACTATTGGGAAGCAGTTAGGAAGGAACCAATCTACATTAGTTGATGCTATGATCTAGTAGCGGAATCCGGTAAGTTAAAGAAGAAATAGGTTTGGCGTAACCTAGTTGGAGCAAGAAGTTTGGAGGGCTTAGGTACTTGGGTAGATTAGGCTTGGAGGGTCTTCTGCTGTTCATGTATCCCAACTATATTCTTTAGTGGATTATTTGATCGCTTGGAGGGTGGCGGAGAGGTTTTACGCCGAGGGCTTCGGTTTCCTATTCGATAACACATCGTGTGTTGTCCGTGTGTTTGCATCTTCTTTCCTTTATCTTTATCTTATATTTACTACTGTGGATGTGTTCATATTTGGCTTAGATTGTTTATCAATTCTGTTATAAGCTTTTTATCATATTCCGCACATTAACTGTTTGATATGAAGCTTGAATTGGTAATTTTGTAATTGGGGTTTAAACTTTCAAGGGTGTTTCCTACCCATTTTGAACTTTCAATTGGTATCAGAGCGGGTACACTTGTTGTGGTTTAAATGCCTAAGTGTGATCCTTGACTCCTTGTGTTTATTTGCCATGGATTGTGCTATGTATGCCTCCTTGTATGATTTGGTTGGTGATAAATGTAACATGCCACGTGTAATCCTCATGATTGTGATGCTGTGTTACATGAATCTTTGGATGTTATTGATATTCCTAACATTAAACCCTTGAAGAAAATTGCTAAGAAGTTTCAAAAGAATTTGAACAAGTTATTTTTTGAAAATGATGATTTGATTGCTAAGCTCAATGAATCCAACAAATTAGTTGAAAAATATAAGAAACTTGCCAAAAATTCTCTTGGAAAACTGAAAGAGTTTGAATGTTTAAATATGGACTTGGATGCTAAACTTGTTTTGTCTAACAAACTTGTTGATGAGCTAAAATGTAAGAATGAATCTCTGAAAATGCGAGAATGAATTTCTGAAAATGCATGCCAAGTGTTTGATTGCTGAACCTATTGCTAAAAAGGATGATAATATATGTTGCAATCATATTGTGGTATCCAATTTTGTGCCTATTGTGTGTTCTACCTTAAAGGATAATTCGGTGTACATTCCTCCACATAAAAGAAATCAAAAAGTGGAGAGAAAGGCTGTTAAGTCAAAGCCTCCGTTTAGGTCTCAACCTAAATCTTTGGATGGATCTAAGTTTTTCCAACTTGCCACCATTGTGGTGTGATTGGTCATATAAGACCTCAATGTCATAAGTTGAAGAGGGAACAAAACAATGTTGCTAGATCCCTTCCCAAAAAGCCTAGTGGACCTAAACACATTGTTTGTCACCATTGTGGTGCCTTTGGTCATCTAAGACCTTGTGAGAGTGCTTTTTTTGTCAGCACTGTGGCCCAAAGTTCCTGGGCCAAATAAATGTTCTTGGTGGACTGGGATTGACTCTCCGCAGCTAAAGGGGCTGTTTTAAGAATCAATTGGTGCACAAAACATATTTTCCATAACACAAATAGCTAACAAGACAGAAAGCAAGAATATTTGCATTGGAAGACATTTATGCAGTAAAGGAATTAACACAAACGAGGAAAGGAAAAAGAAAAATATAACATAAGAACAAGCTGGGGATCCTCTAATTAAGTGAGGTATGTTTCATTAATTTTATTAAACTATGATTATAATGCTCACTAGAACGCGATGCAAGGTTCAACTGAGCTCATAAGTTACAGACTTTGATAGCTATTCAAGCTTCAAAGACTTGCAAAGTTTGAACTTGTTGAATCCGAGCGTGTTCAATAGTGGCTGTACTGGGATACCGGAACGGTTCCTCTATTTTTCCTTCAAGTTACAGAGTATTTTCTACAACTTTTCTAGGATTTTAGGAAGACAAAGGTGAATGCTTAAGATGATCTGATTGTTCCTCCGAGAAAATTTCCCTCCCTTGTAGCATGGATCCCTTCCTCCTTTTATAGCACAACTTCGTCCTCCCAGGTGAACCAGCCATTCCCCTGTTTTACCCTTTGAAGCCTGTACTGTGCCTGGTTGCTTCAGGATCGTGTCGTTTCCTCTTTCTTCATAATTCCTTTTTTGTTCCGACCACATAAAAGTCCCTCGGCTCCTTTCCATTTCCGGATTTCCCCGTTGGCTGGCCTGAGGTCCCCTTTGGCTTTTTCTTCTCAGCGTCCCAGCCTTTCCCAGTTGTACTCTTCCTTGTCTTTTCTCCAAATGGTTGAATCAGGTTTTCTGCGTTTTGCATGCTCTGTACCTCCTCTGCGTGTCTGGGTCACAAGTTTCACGTGGCCTTTGTCTTTTGCCTTCCTTTGATTTCTTTCTGTTATGATCCTCCTGCGCGCCCTAGGATACCTCTGGGAGGCTCCCTGGGATTCCGGCCCAGCTTCCTCCTTTTTCATTTTGGTCTGGTTTTGCTGGCTGGGCTTCTTTCTTTTGGATCCCCATCCTCTGGTCTTTTCTTTCTCTCTTTATTTTTGTGTGAAATGGGCCCAATACCTTTTCTTTCTCTGTGGGCCTATTAGTGGGCTGTTTTAATTTCCTTTTTTTTTTAACCTCAACATTTAGCCCCCCGAGCTCATGGGTTGCCTGCAGCCCATGCGTGAGTTCTTTGCAGGATCTCTTCTTGTTTTGATTTTTGCCACGAAGATCCTGATCTTCTACTCTCCCCTTTTTGTGGTACGTGGCAGTTGGGTTGAAATAAAACTCCCACCACCTACTTTTACGTTTCCCATACACTCATCAATAACTGCTGATAACCTCCTTCTTTTTAAATTTAATTCCTGGCAACTGGCGCGTCTTTCCATACATTGTCTTCTTTAACTGTTCTTATTCCTTCCCTTTTAGCGTTTTCTCATTGCTCTTCTTCCTGAGTTCTCTGTTACCAACCTCTTTTCGATCAGTATTGTTGCCATCTTCTTTCTTTTTCTTTCTTCAGATATCCATTACTCCAATGGCCTCTTCTTCTTCTCGAAAAAGGAAGGAACGTACTCCCAGTCCTTTTGAAGGTGAGGGCTCTTCTAGTTCTGCACAGGATGAGTCTGTCACTGTGCGCCCTACTTTCCCTTTGCGAGACCCTTGGTACACTCCTAGCTTATTCTTTCCTCAAGTGTCTCATGGCGAGACTCCTCCATCCCCACACACCTGGGTTTTCTCTGGTCAAGCAGGTTTTGTTGGTTCTGCACAAGTTCCAGACCTTAGGGAGATTTTTGATCTCCAAATCAGGCGAGGACTTCGAGAAGCGGTTCCTATCTTCTTTGATTTTGTTGCTGGAAAGATTCAGGGCTGGCCCATTTAGGTGGATAATGAGCTTTCCGATAAAGAGTTTGTGGGTCGCTTGGAGCATGCCGGCGTCCTGAAGGCGGTGGCTATTTCCAGAAACCTTGAGGGTTTCAGAGATGCCAAAGGGCTTAGGCATTTGGTGCGCCGCTGGTGTCCTGCTCTGCACACCTTTTCTTTTTCTGTTGGTGAGTTGACTATTACCTTGGAAGATGTAGTCAATAATTTTCTCCTTCCTGTGCTTGGGGATGAAAACCCCTTTAATATCAAGCTTTCCGACGAGGATCTCGAAGTGGAAGAGAAGTTATTTGCTCATTTTGGTGGGCGTACTGCTTCTTCTGGTGGGAAACCGGCCAGGATGGGCAGGTGGGTTATGACTCTTTCGCGCGAGAAGGATAAGGAAGTCAGGCGTGCTGGGTTCCTTGCATTCTGGCTTAGCAAATTCCTGTTCAGCGAGTTCCCTGGGTATGGAATTAAGTCCACTCTTTTTCCTTTGGCGATTAAGTTGGCTCAGGGCGCTCAATATCCTCTAGCCCCCATGTTTTTGGGCCACGTTTACTCTCAATTGGATCAACTCCATGGAGATGAGGCAGAGGGTGATTCTTGTTATGTTATCACTTCTTCGCTTCACTGCGCTATTCTCCAGGTATTTATGTGGGATCGTTCTTCAGTTACATTGGCAAAGTGCAGAAATTTGAAATTTGTGAAAGATAAGTTTCAGGGTTCCCCTGATGTGATAAAAGGGCTTTGTGGCAGCTCTACTGACAGCCACCCCATTATTTTTCATTGGCTGAGTCTAAAAGGTGGCAATCTTAACTTGGTTGAGTTGATTGATCAAGCGGGCCATTTGAATTGGCGCTCCCCTCGGGAGTTTGGCCCAGGTTTTGTTTGCGATTCTGTGTTATCTCCTTTTCTGACTTCTATAGGAAATACTTTTGATTTGCGTCGTGGTGATGAAGGTAGTTTAGCCTATTTGGCTTGCATTAGTCCTTCATGGCTTCCTGTGCTTTCCTCTACTGGCCCACGGTACACCCATTACTCGGCGCATCGAGTACTTCGGCAGTTCGGTTTTGACCAGGATATTCCCCCAGTATTCAATGACATAGTTCCTTCTCTTCCTTCTTTGGACCCCTTTATGAAGCTTCAGGCTTTTTCTTGTTGGTCACGGTGTAGTCCTCAGTTTGTAGTGCCTAACTCTGAGAGAGGAGTTTTTGCCTCTAGTGACTATGCTGGTTACTGGAGGAGGGTTCAGAAGTTCTTTGCTGATTATGCTGGCTCTGAGACGATTGGGAGAGTGCCTAATCCTGACATTTCTTCAGCCCCATCATCCAACAGGCGCCTGTCCCTGCCTACTGCTGGTATTGTTTCTGCTGCTGTGAGCAGCAAGACTGGTTTTGCAGAATGGCATGCTTCCAGAGAAGGCTGGGTGACTTATGCGCAGGATTTCCCAGAGAACTGGTTGGGGTGTGACCTTGTTGTTAGTGCTTCTGCTGGGGTACCAATTAAGAAAGGAGCAGTGGAAGCCATAAGTCCCAGCGCCCCCATAGGCATGAGTAAAGGAAAAGCAATGAAACAGGAGAAGTTGAAGGAAGCCGCGGCTGAAGACAGTGCAGAGGAGGTTGGTCCTAAGCCAAAGAAAAAGAAGGCTGGAAAATCTCAGAAACAGTTGGTACTTGCTGAGGAGAAGGAAGTGGAGCAACCTTTGGCCATAAAGGGCCGTGTGAAGACTAAGGTAGAGTCTTCTTCTTCCCCAACTCCTATGAGTCCTTCCGTTCATGGTTCCTTGGGACCCTCTGGACGTACCCGTAGTAGACAACAGAGACTCGGAGACTCTGTTGAAAAAGAAAGAAGGGCAAGGCCTCTTTCCTCCTTTGCTCTTTTGTGGTTTCGTTGTTGTTTTTTTTTTTTTTTTGAACTAATGAGTAAATTTTTTTTTTTTTTTTGTGCAGTCCAAACGTAAGCTAGATCCCAGGAAGGGTAAGAGTCAATCTTCTGGTGAAGATGTGGTATGTTTTCCTTATCTGTGTCTTTCGCTGCTTCCTTATATTTATTTCACAAGTGTCATTCACTTGTGCTGTCCTTTTGCTCATCCCCCTCCTTTTTTTTTTTAGGTTGAGGTTCCTCCCCCTGTGGTTGGTGAGACTTTGGAGGAGAAGATGGCTGAAGCTGCATCTCAGAGTAAAGAGGAAGAGGCTCCCATTGGTGGCATAGCTGAGGAAACCGGGCAACCAACGCAGGATGTCCAGGCTGCCCAAGATCCTGAGGCCCCCAAGCTCCCCGCGTCCCCAGGTTCTCACTTTGAACAAATTCCTAGCCCTGTCAGGACCATGCTACCTCAGACTGGGTTAAGTACAAGGACCTTGGGAGGCGCATCACCATCCGGGCAAACAGGTGAGCCTTTCTTTTCTTTTATATATAGCCTTTTATCTTTATCTCTTTCACATCTTTTCTTTCTCTTCCCTTTTTTTTTAAGTTGTTCTTCTTTCCAGGACAAGCCACTGCAAGATCTGCCTCTGGTGCTGCTACTTCTTCGGAATCGGAGGATTCTGAAGGTGGGGTGTTGACTGTTTTTACTGCATTCTTTCCTTCTTCTTCCCTCGTCCCCACTTTTTTTGTGTTTGTTGTTGTTTTTTTTTTTTTTTTTTTTTTTTTTTTTGTTATGGCGAAGCCCCCTGTGTCCCTGCCTTCTTTTAGCTGTTTTGCTGGGGCTTCCTCACCTTTTCTTCAACTTGCTCTGTGTTCTTTCCCAGAGTCTTTCAAGAAATCAGGGGAGGAAGAGGCGGAAATTTCACCTCAAGAGGCTGATACTGGTTTTTCCTCTATCACTATTTTTGTTCCCCCTTTCCTTTTTTTTTTTTTTTTCTGTTTCTTCTAGAAGCTAAGCCCCCCCCCCCCCTCCCTTCTTTTTTTTTGCAGGGGTTGATATCAAAGACCCCAAAATCGTGACTCCTGAGGGAGGTGTAGGATCTGCCCAAGCTGCTGCTCCTTATGCTGCTCAGGAGGTTGAAGGTTCCTTTGGTACCCCGGGTGATGATGAACCAAAGGGGAAGGCCCCAGAGGTGGTTGTTTCAGACCCTGCTTCAAGGCTTCCCACCTTTTTGGCTCGTTTTGATCTTCTGAAATTCAACAGCCTCCCTGCCAGTCATTTCTATCGCTTCGGATCCTTCTATGGCAACTTCTTGCGGTTCTCTGTGCCTATGGAAGGTCTGCCATTGCTGGAGGGGCTGCATAAAAGTCATGGGGACTTTACCCTTGGTTTCAGAGGAGGAGTATTCTTGGGAAACATTTTGCTGGAGCTGCTGTGCGCCGTGTTGATTTCTATGAGAGATTCCTCACTGGATTCTCTTTCTGAGGAGAAGCTCTTGGAATGGAGGGGAGTTGTTCAGGATCTTTTGGAGGCCAAGTTTAACTTATCCTTTTTGTTGGAGTACCTGCGATCACTAGCCCAAGCGCTCTTCCAGAGGCAAGCTTCTAAGAGTATTGATGCTGAGATTGCTGCTGCTGAGAAAGCTCTGGCCCATGCTCACAAGACTTTGCAAGATCTGAAAGTCAAAAGGCAGAGGGTTCTTTCTTCAGCTGCACTTGTTCTTCCTTCGAGTGGCTCTTTGTTGGCTGGCCTTCTTACTTAGCTTTTCCTTCTTTTCTTTTTTTAAACTGTCTGGATATGTGTGGACAATTTGGGATTGTATAATTTTCTATTTCTTTGGTTGAACAATGTTTCTGTTTTTTTTTTTGTTGTTTAGATCTGCACTTGTGCTTTGAGACTGCTTCTATGTACTTGTGCTTTGGTATAGCTCTGCTTCTAATCTTTTTCAAGTGGCATGTGAATCTTCTTTTCTTGTCTTCTCTCTTTTTTTTGTTGAGTCCTAGCCTGTGATTCCCACAAATTTTTGTTGCAGGTTCCCACTAGGTACCCATTCTTTTCCTTCCTGGTTGCGCAAGTACTGAACTGGGTACATTTGACAGCGTATTGTTGTACTCTTTCTTTTTGTCCCAGCTCATGAACTTGGCAGGTTTCTTTTACATCAAGTACTGGGCTAGGTATCTTTAGTTTATGCTTGAGATCCTAGACCATGTATTTGAGATTTGGTTGCTTCGCAGCTATCTGTGGTGTGATCCTGGGTTATGTATCAAAAGATTTCCCCAGGTATCCCCCTTCTTTTGTTGCACAAGTACTGAGCTGGGTACGTTTGGTAATGTGTTCTTACTTGTCCCAGCTCATGAATCTTGGCGAGTTTTTTTTTGTATCAAGTACTGGGCTAGGTACTCTCAGTTCATGCTTGAGGTCCTAGATCATGTATTTAATTTCAACTGTTTGTAGTTATCTGTGGGGTGATCCTGGGTTATGTAAGAAGATTTCCTCAGGTATCCTCCCCTGATTTTGTCCATGTTAGGAATTTTGCGATACTTAGAATTTAATAACTGAAAAAGCAAAAGCAGAAATTTCATTGAATCTTAAAAAAAACATAAATGTCATTCAAGGAACACAGCAAATCTAACCAAGATAGTAAGGATCCTAGAATGTCCTTCTACCTCTAGTTTTTTTTTTCGAACAGAACTACTCAAATAATAGCATATATATGAAAGAAAGAAAGAAGAGGAACACTTAGCAGGTTGGAGCAATTTTTTTTTGCCAAAAGGATTCCAGGGTACTGAGACCTTTCCTCTCTCATGCGTAGTATTGTTTCAGCCACTTCCCATTTATGGGCTCTGTCAGGATTGTTCCATCTTCCTTCGTGAGGTAGTAGTACCCACTATCATGGGCCTCCCTGATGAAGTAGGGTCCTTCCCACTTTGGGGCAAACTTGGAGGGTCCCGGTAGGTTTCTTCTCACGTGTTCTGCTGTCCTTAGTACCAACTGTCCTTTAGTGAAAGTCCTCGGGCGTACTGCTTGTGCATATGCTCTTGTCATCCTTTGCTGGTACCTCTGGCTTCTTCTTTTGGCTAGCTCTCTTTCTTCCTCTATCCCCTCCAGGTCTGCTAGCCTCCTCTCATTGTTTGTGTCCTCGGTGTCCTCCTGACTTTCCTCAAGTACTACTCTTGGTATGGGGACGATTAGTTCTACTGGGCTGATGGCTTCTGTCCCATAGACCAGGGAAAAAGGTGAAAATCCCGTGGCTGTTTTCACAGAGCTCCTACACGCCCAAAGTACATCTGCCAGGTGGTCACTCCATTTTCCTCCATATTCTTGCTTCATTTTCTTAAGGATTTTCAAGATCACCCTGTTAGTGGCCTCCGCCTGGCCATTTCCTTGCGGGTAGTATGCGTAGACCTTCCATGCTTGATGTAGTAAGCCTCCGTTAACCCCTTCATGTCTTTATTTATGAATGGGGTCCCATTGTCACTGATCAACCTCCTGGGGATCCCAAACCTCGTAATGATATGGCTTCGAATAAAGTTTGCCACAGCTGCTCCAGTGGCCTTCTTCAAGGAGATGGCCTCTACCCATTTTGTAAAATATTCAGCGGCTGCCAAGATCCATATGTAACCACTGGATGGAGGATTTATGGGCCCTATGAGATCAAGCCCCCAAGTGTGGAAAGGCCATGGGGTTGTCATGTCTTGTAATGCATTTGGGTGAGTATGGATTGCATCTCCAAGGACTTGGCATGCGTGGCAGGTTTTGACTACCTCTTCGGAGTCCTTTTTCATTGTTGGCCAGTAGTATCCCAATAGTAGTAACTGTTTATAAAGCCTCCTTTTACCTGGGTGACTTCCACAATCACCAGAATGGACTTCCCTGACCACTTCCCTGGCTTCCCTTGGTCCCAGGCATCTTAAGGGATCTCCACTGTATCCCTTCTTGAATATGATCTTGTCCTGTAAGAAATACCTGACTGCGAGCTTCTTGAGCTGGTGGGCCAGCGTCCTGTTAGTTGGTAGGATCCCTTGAGCCAAGTATTCCATGAAAGGGGTCCTCCAATCTTCTGTAACAAATACAGCATAGCTTTCTCCCCTGTTTATCGAAGGTTGGCATTCTTGGCATTTTTCCTGTATAGTTGATGCTTCTTTGCTCATATTTGGCTAGTAGTACCCCATACGCTGCATCCTTCTATATAGACTGATCTTTTCTGAGGTCCCGCAGACTTGGGCATGTAGTTCTTCTAACCTCAGCTTCCCCTCTTTCTCATTGATGCATCTGGATAGGATTCCTCCGGGCAGTCTTCTGTATAGTTCTCCTTCTATTAGAGTGTAGTCTCTTAGCTCCTTGACATTCCCTCCAGACCCTGTTTCCTTCATTTTTTCTTTCACTTCGCTCCTCCAGTCCCATTGCTTGGACTCTTCGGGGGATATTTGTTGGAGGATTTTTAAGATGGAATGCTCCTGCCTTCCTATTCTGACTAGAGTGTCTTTTCCCTTGAATGGTATTTAGGATCCCAGGGTGGCAAGTGCATCTGCGAATCTGTTTTCACTTCTCTGCGTGTACTTTATGCTAAAGGTCAGGAATTCCTGCTCCAGCCTTTGTGCCCATGTCCTGTAGGCTGCCAGACTTTGTTCCCTTAATGCAAAGTCACCTTTCACCTAGGATACCACGAGATTGGAATCTCCCAGTACTCTCATGTGTTTTATCCCAATACTTAGCACTATAGTTAGCCCAGTTAAGTATGCCTCGTATTCAGCTGCATTATTGGAGCAGGAGAAACCAAGCTTGAAGGATAGAGGTATGGTGTCTCCATTTTCACAACTTAGTACAATTCCCACCCCATTTGAAGTTGCTGTAGCTGACCCATCAAATCTCATTGTCCATTTCTTTCCCGGGATTTCTGCTACTACCACTTCACCTGGGATCTCTTCGCTTAGTGGGCTTTCCTCCTTCCTTGGAAATTGCGCCAGGAGATCAGCTATGGCTTGACTTTTGACGGCCTTGGAGGTCCTGAGGCCTATGTCATATTGAGAAAGCAGGACCAGCCACTGTGCTATTCTCCCTATAAGGAGGGGCTGATGTAGGAGTACTTTTATGGGATGTGATTTAGTTACTAACAGGATCTGGTGGGCTGAGAAATATCTCTTCAGCCTCTGAGATGCGTAAATAACCACTAGGCAAGCTTTTTCTATCCTGGGATATCTGGTCTCAGCATCCTTGAGTGTTCTGCTTACATAGTAAACAGGTTGCTCGTTCCCCCCATCATCTTCTTGGGCCAGCAGGGCTCCTATTGCTTGGGCATTTGATGCCAAATATAACAGCAAGGGTCGCCCACGTACTAGTGCCTGGAGAGTGGGCAGATGATTCATGATCTGTTGGATCCTTTGGAAGGCTTCCTGCTGCTCTGCTCCCCAGGTGAACTTAGTTCCCTTTTTCAACAGTTTGGATAAGCCCCCTGTGACCGAAGCCAGTCCTGGCACGAATCTCCTAATGTAGGAAACCCTTCCCAGGAAGCTTTTGAGCTCCCTCACCGTCGTTGGTCTTCTCATAGTAGCAATGGCTGCAGCTTTGACTGGATCTACACTTATGCCTCTGTGATGTACCAGGAACCCAAGGAACTTCCCTGCAGATACTCCAAAAGCGCATTTCATGGGGTTCATGCGTAGCTTGTATTCTCTGCATCTTTTGAAAACTCGTTTAAGTATATGAAGGTGCCCTGCCCTAGTTTTTGATTTGACCACAATATCGTCTACATAATCCTCCATTTCCTCATGCATCATATCATGGAAGATGGCTGTCATGGTTCACTGGTAGGTGGCTCCTGCATTTTTAAGACCAAAGGGCATCACAGTATAGTAACAGTTCCCGATTGGTGTCCTGAATGCTGTTTTCTTAGCATCCTTGGCAGCCATACGAATCTGGTTGTACCCACTATACCCGTCCATGAATGAGAACATGGAACTCCCTGCAGCTGAATCCACAAGGAGGTCAATATTGGGCAGAGGGAACTCATCTTTTGGACATGCTTTATTCAGGTTGCAAAAGTCTACACAGCAACGGATCTGGCCGTTCTTTTTCTTCACAGGTACTATGTTAGAAAGCCATCTGGGGTGCTGGATGGGTTTGATAAAACCAGCTGCCAGTAGCTTCTTAACCTCTTGGGTTATCTGGGCTTCTATATCAGTGTGAAAGACTCTGGCTGGTTGGATCACTGGTTTAACTCCTGGGTCCACATTGAGGGCATGGACTACTAATCCAGGATCCAGACCGGGCATTTCATCATAGGTCCATGCAAACACATCTACATATTCTTCGAGCAAAACCAGCAGTGGCCCCCTTTCTTGTGTTGTCAAACGACTACTGATGAAAACAGGCTTTTGAGGTCCCAGTTCAGCTCCTAAGTTTACTTCCTGCAATTCTTCCTCAGGCTGGATTTGTGTCTCTTTGACTGGTTCCTCTTGGACTTCCTCCTGGGCCATCATACATTCTGGTGGTCCGGGATCCTCCTGCACGATGCACTCAGGTCCCGCGCACCTTCACAAACAATATATTAATCTTCCCCCAGGCTCTCGTACTACTACACACTCCCGGGATCCTGAGGCGCTGGGCTCCCTCTTTTGCCTTTTTCTCTTTAGGAGGTCCCTCAAGTCGTGGGTATCTCCTCCCTCTTCTCTTTCCAAGATGGGTGTTCCTAGGGTCCCTGGCATGGGACTTTCATCATCTGGTCCCAACTCATCATAAAACATTGTTTCTACAAAGTTTACTTCTCCTTGGTTGAAAGGGTTGTGGTTGGCAGGGATCCTTACAGGCCTCCCATTCAACCTTCCCTTAACGCACTGATGGTACGTGGATGGTATAAGGCGGTGCTTATGGAGCCATGGCCGTCCCAGGAGTATGTGGTAGGACACTTCTGAATTGATTACGTGAAATCTGGTTAAGGCCACTATTGGCCCCACCCTTAGGGCTAGCTGTATATAGCCTTCGGTTGATTCTGCTGATCCTCCAAATCCGGTTATCTCCATAGGAGCCCCCAGGATCCTCCTTCCAGCCAGGCCCACGGCTTCCAAGGTGCTCAGGGCTATAAGGTTGAGTGATGCCCCTGTGTCTACAAGTGCTCTTCTGATTTGGACACCATTTATGGTGGCCATTAGGTAGAGAGGTCTACGGTAGTCTGGGTGCTCAACCTCCATGTCTTCATCAGTGAATGTTATGGCATTTGTTGTCTCTAGGAAAGCTCGGCTGGCATGAGATTCTGCTGTGAAACATTCCATCCCTGAATCTGCTGCTATAGTCATGAGGGATTCCGTGGCCACCCTTCTTGCTTCTGGTCCAAATCCCAGCTGATTGAATAATGACTTGAACTTGGGATTCTTTTGGAGGGTCCTGACTGTGTTTGGGTGGAAGGATCCCCCTGACTCTTCTGCTTCTGCCGAGTTCCCATGGATCACCACAGCTACTACCCCCTTTCCTTTATGGTTAGGCAGGGGGTTTCTTTGTACTTCTGGCTCCTTCTGGGTGAGTTCCAGGGTTCCTTCCCTTAGCTTCCTGTGGAAAAGCCTGCAGAGGGTCCAGCAATCCTTGGTGGAATGCTTAACGTAATTGTGAATCCTGCAAAACAAAGGATTTTTCCTTTCTTCTTCGGTTGGTGGCCTGGACACAGTGAATGGCCTAATTACTCCATCCCCGATCCATTTGTCTAGGACGTGATTTAATTCTTTTACAGTACATGGGATCACTGGTGGTTCCTCGAACATTTTTCCATCAGGCCTCTTCCTTTTTTCTCCCACCGATGCTGTCATTGCTTGGGGCGCTGGCGCCTTCTTCGCCCTCATAGTTTGTGCTGTCCTTCTTGTTCTTTGCAACAGGTCAGCAAACTGTGTGATACATAGATTTTCGAGGTTGAGTCTGTAATCGAAAAGCATGTTAGAGATGCAAGTCTCCACGAGCTCTTTCTCTTCATGGTCTCCATAACAGTCTAGGGACACATCTTCAAATCTTTTGATGAACTGAACAGGATCCTCTCCAGGCCTCTGCCTCACCAACTGAAGGCTTTGGAAAGTGACCTTGTCCTCACCAGGGTAGTATTTTGCACAAAATCTTTCCATCATTTCGTCCCAAGTCTTAATGGACCCAGGTCTTAGAGTAGTGTACCAAGTGTACGCTCTGTCCACCAGGGACTTAGCAAACTCTCTTAGGCACAGCTCCCGGTCTCCTGCGTAGGGGCCCATAATGTGGATGAACCTACTCACGTGTTCTACTGCACTTCCATTCCTTCCATCAAAAGGATGGAACTTTGGTGGCTCATATCCTTTGGGGTATGGCTTGCCAAGGAGTTCCGGTGGGAATGGGGGATCTCGAGAAAATTGCTTGGGGGTCTTGGACAGTTTTTCCCTTTCTTGGTCCAGGAGGGCACTGACATCTGCCAGTGTCAGGTATTGGGGGTTAGTTCCTCCTCCCACTGCTGATCCTCCCCCTGGGTGGGTTCTGTCTTGGTTACCCACATGGGGGGCATTGTCTCTAACTTCTTGCGTCTTACTTTCTTTGAGAAGGTGGACTTCTTGTTGCAACTCTTTCAACATTGCGGTCATTTGAGCCATAGGGTCTAGCTTTTGCCTTGCATTCCTCTGTTCTGACACGGCCTCGTGCTCTGTTAGGGGCACCTCACCTCTTTGTCTGGAGGCTACTTCATTTTCTCCCACGGGCTCAGAGGCCGTGGGTGGCATGTTTGCACCTTTACTGTTCCTTTGTCTTGGAGGCATGTTCTGCGAAGGGATTGCTTCTTCCCTTTTCTTTACCCAGTCCCCAGTGGAGTCACCAAAATGTGAGAGTGCTTTTTTTGTCAGCACTGTGGCCCAAAGTTCCTGGGCCAAATAAATGTTCTTGGTGGACTGGGATTGACTCTCCGCAGCTAAAGGGGCTGTTTTAAGAATCAATTGGTGCACAAAACATATTTTCCATAACACAAATAGCTAACAAGACAGAAAGCAAGAATATTTGCATTGGACGACATTTATGCAGTAAAGGAATTAACACAAACGAGGAAAGGAAAAAGAAAAATATAACATAAGAACAAGCTGGGGATCCTCTAATTAAGTGAGGTATGTTTCATTAATTTTATTAAACTATGATTATAATGCTCACTAGAACGCGATGCAAGGTTCAACTGAGCTCATAAGTTACAGACTTTGATAGCTATTCAAGCTTCAAAGACTTGCAAAGTTTGAACTTGTTGAATCCGAGCGTGTTCAATAGTGGCTGTACTGGGATACCGGAACGGTTCCTCTATTTTTCCTTCAAGTTACAGAGTATTTTCCACAACTCTTCTAGGATTTTAGGAAGACAAAGGTGAATGCTTAAGATGATCTGATTGTTCCTCCGAGAAAATTTCCCTCCCTTGTAGCATGGATCCCTTCCTCCTTTTATAGCACAACTTCGGCCTCCCAGGTGAACCAGCCATTCCCCTGTTTTACCCTTTGAAGCCTGTACTGTGCCTGGTTGCTTCAGGATCATGTCGTTTCCTCTTTCTTCATAATTCCTTTTTTGTTCCGACCACATAAAAGTCCCTCGGCTCCTTTCCATTTCCGGATTTCCCCGTTGGCTGGCCTGAGGTCCCCTTTGGCTTTTTCTTCTCAGCGTCCCAGCCTTTCCCAGTTGTACTCTTCCTTGTCTTTTCTCCAAATTGTTGAATCAGGTTTTCTGCGTTTTGCATGCTCTGTACCTCCTCTGCGTGTCTGGGTCACAAGTTTCGCGTGGCCTTTGTCTTTTGCCTTCCTTTGATTTCTTTCTGTTATGATCCTCCTGCGCGCCCTAGGATACCTCTGGGAGGCTCCCTGGGATTCGGCCCAGCTTCCTCCTTTTTCATTTTGGTCTGGTTTTGCTGGCTGGGCTTCTTTCTTTTGGATCCCCATCCTCTGGTCTTTTCTTTCTCTCTTTATTTTTGTGTGAAATGGGCCCAATACCTTTTCTTTCTCTGTGGGCCTATTGGTGGGCTGTTTTAATTTCCTTTTTTTTTGAACCTCAACAGACCTCAATGCTCTAAGTTTCATGCTTTTAAAAGAATCAAAAGAAAAGAGAAACTTGAGCTTCTTGGAAGTTATGCTAAAAAGGGTAAACCGGATTTGAGTGATAATTGCATGTTGTTAAAAAAAGTCTTAATACTCTTAACTCCTTGACTATGTGCATCTCAAGGTCTCATTCTTCCAAACCTCGTCTCACTTCTCTTGAGACATTCATTCCAAACAATCGTTCCGTTTGGATGAGGAATGGCTCTTATGGTTAAACTTTTGCTCTTTTGGTTCTTGATCTAATTCTTTCGATCTTTGTAGGACCCTTCATGCATTGAATATCATATCTTCATGCATTTGTGCATTTGTTTGTTTGCATTGTTTTTGCTTTGATCTTACTTTTATGTTTTAGTTTTTGTGTGAGTAAAAAATCCAAAACCACATAAAAAGTGAAAAATTCAAAAAGTTTGATCGTATATGTTTGAGCACATATCACATATGAGTTTTGCCTTGTACCTTCGTACAAATGACTTTATGCATTTACGAGTTTAGCTTATTCTTTATGCACTTATATCTTTGTGGGAAAAATCTTGACATCTTTGTGTGATTGTTGTAAATCGATCTTTAAGCTTATCATGAATGATTAGTCAATAGCCATGTTGGTCTTGATATATGCATAGACTTGTGCCTATATATCTTCCCACTCTTTTATTTTTATTACTTAAAAAGTTCAATAAATGTAAATCTCAAAATAAAAAGAGATATTGAGCTGCAAAAGCCTGTCGCACATACTAGTATTTGACTAGGAAAAATGGAAAGCGACTTTTATGAAATTGTATAATGCCCAAAAAGCCAAAGGCTTGTTCATCAAATTGAAATATCAAAAATTTCAGGCATTGATCTCAAAATGAGATGTATTGATTTAAAATGATCAAATGTTATGAGTTGTAAAGAAGCCAAATGAAAAGTTTCAAAAGTTATGTAATCATTTTCTTGTAGGATGTCATATATGTTCATTTCTACAATTGAGATAGACCACTTGTCTTAGTGCTAGTTGTGTATAACTTGATTGAATTGATCATTGAAACTTCATTCTAAACTAAGGACTATTCCATATTTGATACACACACACAACACACACATGCCTAATGTTCAATGAATGCCTTATTCATTTGTTCAATTGTACTTGTTAAAATGTGATATGTGTGTGCTCAACTACATATGGATCAATCTAAAAAGATTTTTGATCATTTTATATGTTTTTGGAAGTAATTTTTATCACTCTTTGTGTTCATGTTTAGTACATACATTGTTTTTCAGTGTTTAAACATGTTCTGGGTTGAAAAACAAGTGTCAGAATTTTTGGCTACTCATTTTGGCGACTTGCAACCAGCCAAATCAAGTCGCGAGTTTTGGCGACTCGTTTTGGTGACTTGCCCAGTCACGAGTTCACACAGACTGGTTTCGTGGCTCACTAACGACTCATTCGCGACTCGCCCAGTCGCCAAACGCCCAGAAACAGCTTTTTTAAGTGTTTTTTATAAGAAAATTGTTTTAAACCTATTCCATCCTCTCTTAAACCCTTCTTTTACTATTTTTACATCAAAACCCAATCAATTTGAATAGTTTTTCATTCCATTAACATCTCTAAGGTAATTGTAAACTCTTTTAATTAATTTGGATTCTTGGAGTATTTTTTTGTGAGTTTTGTGCTCTTGATTGGGATTTTCATCATAGGGGTTGGGAAAACTTAATTTTTGTCAAAACTTTTATTTGGGATTGGTTTCTTTTGATGATTTGCTTTAAGTGTTGGCCCCTTGTGGCAAAAAGAGCATGTATTAAAGGTGGATTTCATGATGCTCATGCATTGTTTCACATTGTTGTTCATAGTGTGCATGCTAGGTGTTTGATAAAATGTCTCTTAGGCATTTTCTCGCTTGTTTGGACTCCGATGAGTATCAAACTTTGGGGTTTCGAATGTTTCCTCATTAGGAACATGTTTGGTTCATCGGTTGTGTATTTAAGACACCTTACCCAACATGTGCATTTTCCATGCATTGCACTTTGCCACCTCTTGTACACACTTTGCTACCCTTGTCATGCATTAGTCTATACCTTGTTTCTTCATCCTAGCATGTCATGTTTACCTTATGCTTTGTAGCATGTTGTTTTGTCTTAGGTTTTTGCTTCATTTTCTCATTCATTGCACCCCTCATGCATCATTGCACCCCTCATGCATCGTTATCATTGTTTATACATTCATCTCTTGCCTTCGTTTCTCCTTGACCCTTTGTCTATTCCTGACAAAAAGGGGGAAAGTATACTCTAGAGAGTATACCGGAGAGTTTTTGTCATTTCTATATGACCTTTGTGCACATTCTTAGGGGGAGAAATTCTATTTCTCGTGCACATTTATAGGGGGAAAGATATTCCATAGGGGAGATGCATATACCAAGGGGGAGATGCATATACCAAGGGGGAGAAGACATTGTGTTCTTAAGAAAACTTTGTTTTGGTGTATGGTATATGATCAAGTTGCTCACATGTTTCATATCATGCTTACTTGATCGCAATTTATTTGTTACATTATACTTGTCCGTTTATTACTTGCTTTACCTTAAGGGTCTAATGTGTTTTGTGCAAGTGTTTCAGGATACAAGTATATATGTTCCAAGCTTATCACAGCTCCTATGATTCATGATAAGGGGAGTGATATGATAAGGGAAGTATTTTATATTTTGTATGGTTCAGTTTGTAACCATGTTGCTTTCGTAAGCTTTAAGGGTTTGTTTCCATGCATTTATGTTGTTTGTAAACTTTTATGATTTATACCATGTATTTGCAATACTTTGCTTATACAGCCTTTATGCATTGTGCTTTAGTACTTGTTAATGCTTTGCATTATCTTAAGTACAACACTCTTGTGCCATTGTAGGATTGTTCCTAGATGCATATATGTTTGTATGCATTGGTTGAGTGTTGGACTTGCAAATGATACTCTTCAATTGAGCTTATCACTTTGCATGTCCGGATGTTCATTCCTTGTGTGAATGAACATAGTAATCACTTTTGCTTAAGTGACTACTGGATTGATCTTGTCATGAATTATTACTTTAATGCTTAAGTTCATTTTTGCTTGATCATGCTACTTTTGCTCCATATGCATATCAAGTTTTCTACATACAATGATATTGCTATGTTATTGTGTTTTAGGAGTTACTTGTTCATATGTTTAAGAGCTGTTCAGAATCTAGAGCTAGGTGTGAGTAAGTTTTGTTCAACTGTTCCCAACTCATTCTTTAAGTCTAGAGTCTGTTGTAGAGTTTAGTCACGGAATAGCCAAAAGGGGGGCTTGTAAGGTTGAATTTTATTAACCATTTTGTTGGCTTTATTCTGTGCCAATTTGCTTGTAATTTTGCACTTAGTAACCCTATATTTAGGTGGAAAAATTGAAAGGGAAGCGTGTGAGAAGATGTGAAGAAAAGCTCAAGTATGTGTAAAGAAGCAGAGCTTCGCGGCTAGGACTCACGGGTGGATCGCGACTGGCAAGCCGCCAAATGCAGGCATGTGAGATGCACACAGGGAAGCTGAAGGGTAGCGCTAGCTGTCACACTACAGGACAAAAGTCTCAGGCGAGCCAGGCCGTTACGTCATGACTTGAACTCGCGACTTGGACAAGCCGCGAGACCAAGCCGCCAATTTACCCTGTTTGACAAAAATTGTCTCTTCGTATTCTTTTCTCACCACACTATATATAGACCCTTATACCCACGATATTGAGAGAGCTTTTAGAGAGAATTTTATAAGAGAAACCCTAGAGAAATACAAGATTGATTCATCCACAATCTTTACATTAGAGACTCTACAAATTCCTCTACTCTCTTCCTCTCCATGGTCATACCCTTGAGAGGCCTTTAGTCAAATCTTTATCTCACCACATCCACGTCTGTGAAAAGGCTTATTTGGTACTGTTGGGAAGTAGTTTGGAAGGAACTAATCTATATTGGTTGATGCTATGGTCTAGTAGCGGAATCCGGTAAGTTAAAGAAGAAATAGGTTTGGCGTAACCTCGTTGGAGCAAGAAGCTTGGAGGGCTTAGGTACTTGAGTAGATTAGGCTTGGAGGGTCTTCTACTGTTCATGTATCCCAACTACATTCTTTAGTAGATTATTTGACCGCTTGGAGGGCGGCAGAGAGGTTTTACGCCGAGGGTTTCAGTTTTCTCTTCAATAACACATCGTGTGTTGTCCGTATATTTGCATCTTCTTTCCTTTATCTTTGTCTTATATTTACTGCTGTGGATGTGTTCATATTTGACTTAGATTGTTTATCAATTCTGTTATAAGCTTGTTATCATGTTTCGCACATTAACTGTTTGATATAAAGTTTGAATTGGTAATTTTGTAATTGGGGTTTAAACGTTTAAGGGTGTTTCATACCCATTTTGAACTTTCAAGTACAAATGAGGCGACTTTAAATTGTATCATACACTTTTATATATTTTGTAATAGAAAGTTGAGTTTATCACTATCCACTAGTGCTTTCCTAGCACACATATATATATATATATATATATATTATATCTATTCAATTGCAATTATTGTATGTGGAGAGAGTAGTATATATCAAATACTTTCGTGGTTTTTGTTTGTACGTGGGGATGGACCAAAAGCCAATCACCTTGTGGGAGAGAACAGAAATTGAAGGTGGAGGAGAGTGTACTATATACTGCTATTTATAGGCCTTTTTGGAAGATTAGTGAGGGCTATTGGAAGTCAGGAGGACCATAGCTTACGTAAAGGCAGGGAACATCTTTTTTCATAATCACTATCAATGTTACGTGTTATCATTACTGACTACATGTAAATTGAAAAATTATTATCACTTTTATATTGGATGTGATAAAACAATGTAACAATAACTGTGATTAGTATCAAACTAAACAATAAAACATATAAACTTCAAAATTACTTTTTTATTTATTATTTAAAAATTAATTCATCAATTTATAAGACTTAGTAAAATTTGTTATAAACATAATATCATTAAAAAAACTAATATTCAATTCATGAATATGAAATTATGAGCACTCTTCCTTTAGATTTCCGTATACCAAATTATGAGCACACAATTAATGTAGTATTAAATGGGAAGTTGTGAATAAAATCACACTTAATCTTATTAGTTTATGAAAATCTTCCGTTCTGTTTTTAGTATTTTTCACACGCTCGCGCACACACACACACACATATATAATATCATAGAATTTCAATTTATGATTTTTTTAATAAAAATTTATGATGTTTATTTTATAATGATTGCTCTTTATTATTGGGTTAAAACACCAATAAGTTTTTTGTGTAAGTAGATTCAAAATCTAGATCTTTTATTCAACGACTAGAAATTTTACTAGATAAGCTAACTGAAACTCATTAGTATTTTATTTTACGTTCTATGAATTACAACTTGTCATATATATATATATATATATATATTTTTTTTTTCTCTCTCTCTCTCTTTATTAAATAACTATAGTTTACAATGCAAACAACAGGAAATTATTATGTACTCTCGGAATTCTATAAATGCGTATTCTCTCTTCTTACATGAATGGTGAGTCCCACTAATTAAATTCATGGTAGGACCCGCCATTCATGTAATAAAGGGGAGTACACATTTATGATACTTCAGGAGTACCTAATAGTTTTCCGCAAACAACAAGGAACTTGTGGGTTAGAGGATTTTTTATTCCAGAGAGAGAGAGAGAGTGAACTTTTCACTTTCCATTACCATTCGTATTTCCATTTTCATTTTCCTTTAGAGGGCACGTTCACTTTCCAAATGAAAAACATCTTGCTGAATACTAATTTAACTAGTCCATTTCTAAAATGGGGAAAAAAGTTGTCCATTTCTCATTCATTATTGGTTTATTTATTTCTAAAAGAAAAAAATAAAAATGGTCCATTTCTCATTTATTATTGGTTTAATTATTTCTATAGGCAAAAAACAAAAATTTGAAAAGTTCATTTCTCATTCATTATTGGTTTAATTTCCTTCCATCAATTCGTATTGTAATTATTTATAGATAAAAGCAAAAGCAATGCAAACAAGGGAGATGCGTGGCTACAGCCTACAGTGATGTGTGAGGTTTCCCAGTTGGAGTATTCATATGTGAATGTAGCGTGCGGATATGGTTATTTTCAAGAAACTACGGAGACCATATATATATCCTTGTCTACATTACCAGCTAATAGTTGGATAGTCCGCTGATTTTTATAGTCTACTCAAAAAATTCTCCGACAAAAAATTAATTTTCACTTCAAATAAATAAAGGATAAAAGATAAAGTTTTTTTTGAGAAAGGATAAAAGATAAAGTTGATAGCGGATTTTGGTTAGTGCTATATTTGTGGACGTGAGTTTGAAGTCGGTCGACCACATTAATTATTTTGATATTGTCTTATTGTTCTATGTTCTAATTGATGTAAGAAATTCAATTTATTTAATAACAAAAATAACCTTGAATTATAATAAAAATAAAAATAATATATCTTATCAAATACTAGGACCTAAAGCTAATATACAATTGTCTTGAAAAATTAAATAGTACTTGTGGACGCCCCGTTCTAAGACATGGTTGCTCGAGCATATGCCATCATTCGAGTGGGTCAAGGAGAAGAATTGGTAGTCACCATCTGTTTTACGTCTAGGGAAAGAAAACAAAAACTATGAAAACTCATTTCCTTAAAGAGGAAAAAAAAAACAAAAAAAAAGGTGAAATTAGGTGAACAGTGAAAACAAGTGCATAGTAGTACCATACTCCTTTTTTTTCTTTTTCTTTTTTTAATCATCAGTACCAACTTACTTGCTTGAATAGAAAGCACCCACAAAAATTTGCAAGAGATTGTGGGCTTTGCACGGACCGAAGCTCTCTCTCTCTCTCGAGTAGATTAGATTGGCTAGTTTAGTTTTAGAATTTCACCTACCCCATAGGTTAATTGATTAGATAATAAAGTCTTGAAATATGATTTTATTAATAAAGCTTAATTAGAGTGTAAGTGTGCATTACTCAAAGAAAGACTAACTTCAAAGTCCAAACTTACTCTTCAAAATGTGCACCAGAGTGCAAATATTGTATTTTTTTTTTCTTCCTAATTTGGGCTTCTGAAAATTTCAAATTGACCTTAAATTCTTCAAAATTTCAGCATATGTACACATCAAACACTTTTCTTGGTGTGATGATCACTTCAGAAGTACAAAATTCTTGTGAGGTAGGGGGAAAGAGAAAAGACCGAGGTGTAAAATGCAAAGTGTCCCTTCTAAATTTGATTTAAATTCATTTCACTTATCTAACTTTACTTTATTTCAATTAAGTACTCTAAGTTTAAGATGTATTTAATTCAAGCATTTTGTCCAATTTCATTAAAATTTAATTTTGCAATTAACTAATGAAAAAATAGTTTCTGAAAAATATTATCTCTTAAAAATTTATAAAATATTTTTATCAATTTTATAGATTTTTTTATGTGAGAAAAATATTTTTTATTAATGGAAAATTTTTAACAAAATTGGACTAAAGACTTGAATTAAATAAATTTTAAACTTAGAATACTCAATTGAGTAAAGTAAAGTTATAGGACTGAAATGAATTTCAGTCAAACTTAGAAAGTGTGATTTGCATTTTAGCCTAAATATAATTAATGACAATTTTGCATTTGTCAAGAGTTGATAGATAATCTCAAAGTTCAAAGTCCATTAGAGTTAAAGATCAATTTATTTTTCACTAAATATTTTGTATAAGATGCAAAACCTTGTTTTCCAACAGCTTCACAGTGAAGCTAAACCGCGTTAAGGAAAATTTGTAGATTTTGGCAAAAGACCCTGTAAATTTCAGACGCTATAGTTGGAAACATTGTCATTTGGGGTCTATTATGGGACTTGGGCATTGAAATCTCATTGGTCTTTTCCTTTTTCATCTTTTTAAAAGTAGGTGTTGTTAACCATCAAACACCATTAGCACATATAAAGAAAGAGTGGGTGCTATTAATGATGTTGATTTGTGCTATTTGGTTTCTCTGGTGCTTGTTGCTTTTTTTTTTTTTTTTTTTTTTTTTAAAGCGTGTGATAATTGAGCTGTGGAGAAAGGTTGGCTTCTTCTAGAATCTGCTGTGTGAGATCATATTTTTTATTTTATTTTTTATATATTTTATTTTATGTTGCTGCATACTATTCAAATGAGTGAATATGCACAAAATTTATAGCACATATTTTTAATTATTATAAAATTAAAAGAAAAATCTCTACATGGACTTAGAATATTCTAAATGATACCAATATCGTCTTCAGTGGATCGTTGTCAAGCTCATAGATGATATTAATAATGATAGAATTTTGTAGGTGTGACTAGTTACCGGACATTTAAATTTATCAAATCATCATCCTCAGTAACAGCAAAAGGCTTGAACAGATCTGCAATGGATCAAAGAAGCCAACTTGGAAATAGCATACACTCATCACAGACCTGAACCATCTACATCAACAGGGGCTGAACACTCTTTTCTTTTGTGTTCTTAGACTAGTTCTATCTCGTGTAATAGATTTAGCCTACATTACTACCTGTTTTCCTGTCCACCTATGTAGGCTAAACCCCACCTCTTTATGATCCAGGTGGCTTTTTGGACTATTGCTTTGGTTGTGTTTTTTGTTCTTTCCTTGTTAACCAGCTGACTTATGTACTCTTTCCTTTTGTTTAATGAATGTTTCTTTGGTATCAACAACCAAAAAAATAAAAATAAAAATTTAAAAAAATTTTAAATTTATTTTATTACTAACTCGGAATTAACATCATGCGAGATCTCCTATATTAAATCAAGTAGTAATAGAATACATACAATCCATTAAAATAGTTCCGAGGTCTATATGATGGGTAGGAAAGAGGCTAAGCACCTTACAATATTTGATTAACAACGATTACCCAATACAAATCATTTGAACTATTCTAATTTATTATGTAAGGATGATGGGATCAAGTAAATATAAGTTTAGATTTGCAATTTATAAAAAAATTATATTAAAAATGATTTTATTTAAGATTAAAATGCTTTTATTTGAAAGTTTGCCAAACGCTTTCTTTTTCTTTTTTTCTTTTTTTTTAATGCTTTTTTTATACTTTATTAGTTTTTACTGAATTTATAAAAATTATAAAAATTCATTTGAAATATTTTACAATTGCTTTGGATATTTATTTTGGTAATTTTTTTTTCTATTTTTTTAAATTTAATAAATTTATTTATATTTTAATTAATTATGACATCATTACAGTTTAACCTAAATTAGTTGAATCTTGGTCTAACTTCAAAAATTTTAAACCTCTTTTCTTTTCAGTGTATTGAACAATTTGGTTTTTAAATCTATAAATATAACTATGTGTTTAAATTTTATTGAGAAATCTAACTAAATTTTACCATAAATAAAATGGAATACGACAACATAATTACTTAAACTATACATATACTCTGCTGGTGTCAAAGGTAATATTTATCTACCTTGCACAATTAGGCTATTTCATTTACCTCATGCATATACTAACACCCTACCCAAAAAAACATACTAACACTAATGCTAGGTTTGGTATTTTATAGGGAATGCAAAAGACCAACTTAATTAATTAATCATCCAAATCCAACAGTCAGAGATTTATCATTTAATAAGATACATATATGCCAAGGCTTATTATGTTGAATCTTCATCTCTAGCAATTAGTGGAAAAGTCACCCTGGAAAAACGTGTTTAAGTAGACACTGAAAAAGATGCCAAGGCTTATTTTGTTTCCTTATATGAAATTTCTGGGAATCTTACCAGACACAGAGTCAGTTCCTGAGGGAGACTAGGGGCCCCTCATTTCAACTGCCTCTCCAAATTGTCAAAGGTCAATTATTATTTGGTTCCATAAACATCATATTGTGCGATTGAAACCAAAAAAAAAAAAAAAAAAACAACAACAAAACAAAATGGTATTGACAAACCTTTTATATTTTTGACAAAACAAAATGGTATTGACAAAACATCATATGAACTCCATTTTTAATATTTAGTTTCAAAATTAAAATACAAATATATTTCATGAAATGTGAAAGTGATTTATTAAAATTTCGTGAACAAAATTATTTGTGTCAACGATATATTTTTATATTTTAATGTGAAGTGATGCTCAAGATGGCAGAATTCTCAAGATGGACTATTCAATAAGTTGCCAACCATATTTTCATTTCAACGTAGAGTACTGTTTTGGCCTCTCTAAAACGGTTTTCTAGCTTCCCCACTTACTACAGTTTTGGAGACGTCATTTCAATTAAGATATAAATGAAATAAGCTGTTTATAACCAAATTCATTTATATTAGTTTGTTTATAAAAGAGCCAAACTTTAGCCTTAACTTTAGGCTTATTTAAAAATGAGTAGAGCCCATGCAAAAAAAAAAAAAAAAAAAAAAAAAATTCATGAACAAGCTTGTAGACAATAGGGCTCAATAAAAAACAAGCCGAATTTAGGTCGGTTTATGAGCTTGGTAATAATAAGATTGATATGAACTTACGAAATAAACTAATATTTTACTAAAATTTTAATTAATTGGGAATTGAGGACCATATGCCTAAATCAAATAGATTTGATAGTATGCTTAATATATGCATGATAATATATACTCTCTTCGTCCCATTTTTTTTGTCCTCTATTCTATTTTGAGATGTCCCAAAATATTGTCCTGTTTCTAAAAATAAAAGTCATTAATTTGCTAATATTTCTATTATACCCCTATTAATTTAGTTATTCAATTTTTTGATAAATTTTTTAAAGGGTTGTTTTGGAAATTTACACATTTTTAAAAGGTAAACAAAACAATAAATGATGTTCCCTTAAAAAATTTAACTTTTCAAACAGGACAAAAAAAATGGGACGGAGGTAGTGTATATATATATATATATATATATATATATATTAAAAGAATCAAAAGATAAGAATAAACATGAAGCCATAGGATGGGAAAGAGATCTAGATCACAAGGAGAAAATGCTATAAATATGGAGATGATAAAAATGGTTAAGAGGGTATTTAAGTAAAATAATGCAAAATTTTATGTTTCCAATGTTGCTTGTCGCACATCATTCAAGTGTTGACGTTTTTCTTGATTTTCCCATTAAAGCAGGGCTATTTTAGTAATAACATGAAGAAAAACTTAACGGGTGCCGCACATCACTCGTTAACAAAGGGAAATTGTTACTTTGCATGATGGATTTTGACACCTTCCAATGAAAGAAGTCTTTTGGCCTTTTCCATAGAAGTCATGAAAGTAAACAATTTTCCATAGAATTATTTGAATCAGTCCAACTTTGTGATTGAGTGGCGCTAAGGTTACATGAAATGGCGTCAATATTGTGTAAACACACTTGACCAAAATCAAGCCAGCCCAAACTATCTAGACGAGCAATGTTACAATAAATTTCACAAATATTATATTAATATATTATTATTAATTTTTAAAAGAGCCCACCGCTAATAATACTTTATAATTCATTCTCAACAACTTGCAATAGAAATACCAACAACAATTCATTTACAATTTCTAGTGTGGCTAAATTGTCCTTGTTTCAAACGGGAAACAACTAAAACTATACTTATTTGAAGTTCTCTATGAGGAGAGAAAAATAACATCACCATGAAGACCAGAAGATGTATAGTTTAACCTTTCAAGTGTGTCCCTCTTTGTGGTTACTTTTGCTGATGGTTGGTACAAAATTACATTATGGAGCAAGAAGGTGTGTCATATCTGGGAATCTCATAGTATGTGTATGGAGGCCCAACCATGTACTGCATCAGTTCATCTTTTTTCTCTTCTTTCTTCTCTTCTTTCTTCTCTTCAGCAACGCTTACTATGCTTGCATGCCCTACTTTCTTCCTTAGTAACGTTGCAAGCTTAACGGTATCGATCCCCTCGCCTTTTACCTCTATTTGGTCCTTGTCTTGCCCTTTTATAGTTGCTGATTCCACTCCTGCAAATGTCACATGCATCAACAACTTAATTAACAGCTATAATAAATAGGTTCAAGTGGTGTTTGTAGTGTTACAAATTTTGTAATACAATACAGCGTGGGTTTTGTTACCTGAAAGGCCAACTGCAATCCTCATGGCTTTTCTGCGAGCATGGTCGCCTTTCATAATGCGTAAACAACACCTCTGCCCATCCATGGTAACCTGGAGGACCACCGTTTGCTGAAGAAACAAAACAATAATAATCACAAATGAAGCAACTTTGAATTATAGGAAAGTATATTTATTTTTTAATAGCATAGACATCTTGCATACCTTCATGGTTTTGGTTTTTTAGAAATGATAATATATAGGGATGGACCAAAAGCCTCACACACCTTGTGGGATAGAATGGTATTTGAAGATTGGGGGGGTTGGGGAGGGGGAAAGAGAGAGAACTCTTGTTGTTTTGAGGTTTTCGGTGCACGAGTCAAGAGATGATACCGCCATTTATAGGTCTCTTCGGAGAGTTGTGACGGCTTTTGGAAGTCTCGAGGTACACACCTTAGTAATGTCATAAAGGCTACATGAAAATCTTTAAATGTATCAAGGATGCGTGTGGTCACAACGTACGACTATAGAAAAATATTACTTTATTATCAATTTTAATACAAAATTCTTATAAAATGACTTCGGAATAAATGTAATTAGTATCAAATTAAATATTAGCAAAAAAAAATAGTATCAAAATAAATAATAGTTATGAACTTCAAAACTACCCTTTTTTTATTTTTTATTTAAAATTTGACACATCTTCAAAACTTTTTTTCTTTTTGTTGAGAAACAAACTAATTGTTAAACATATACACACATTTTAATTACACTATCTCACTAAAGTCAAACACATCACTTATAGTATAATAAAATTTATAATAATCGTAATATTACTAAAAAAAGGTTGATATTTGATTCATGTACTTTCAAATTATGACCACTTTTCACTTAAAATTTCTGTACTCCAAATTATGTGCACATAGTTAATTAAGTACATTAAATGAAAAGTCTTGAATGGATTTTTATTTATTTATTTATTTTTATACAAGATAGAAATTCTACTCTAATATAATCTAAATATATATGTGTGTGAAACTCTCCCTGAAAACTTAAACCCAGTCCTTACTCCCATATTTCATAAGCACTTATACTTGTAGAGTGAATATCACACCAAGGGTATGCAGTGGTAAATAGAATCAAACTTAAATATAATATTCAATCACAACTTTTCATAAGTTTTTATTTTCTTTCCGTGCTAATAACTAAATTATAAAATTAAAAAAAAAAAAAAAAAAACTCATAGTATTATGTAATTGGTGGAATATAAAATGAAATACCAAAAATGAGACAAATGATTTTTACTTCTCATATTAAGAGTTTTTGTATGTCTATGTATGTGTGAGATTAAGCATTAATTAATTAATTAAGACACAAAGGAGAGAGAGAGAGAGAGAGAGAGAGAGAGAGAGAGAGAGAGAGAGAGAGAGAGAGAGAGTTTTCACTTTCCAAAACAATTTGATTTCCATTTTTGAAATAAACATGATTTTCATTATTATTATTATTATTATTATTATTTTAAAGTATAACCACTGGTACTTATAATACCATCTATAAGATAATTTTCTAATCTCTTAGCTATTTTATATACACTAGTGTATAGTCTCGTATAAATGCACAGATACAATTAAAAACAATAACAATTATACAATTTTTTTAATAAGAAGTTCAAATTATGACATGATATTAACTTACACATTTTTTTAAATCATATATTTCTAAAATATGTAATGATTTCTCATTATATATGTAGGGACTCAAAATGTAGTGGACCCTTAACAATAAAATTTATAGAGAAATGGGTTTAAGGGTTTGGCATCATCGAAGTAAACAACGGCTGGTGTAAAGTTTTTTTACAAAATAATAGAATGACATGAACTTTATAGGGATCTAATGGTGGGAATTTGGCTAAGTGTTTGTGAAGCATATTTGTCCTCGGCCCAGACCGAGGATCTATATTTCTTTTTTTCTTTTCTTTTTTCTCCCCCTTCTGGGAGCCCTATTGGATATATATATAGTCTCGTGTCCGTTAATCTTCACCATCCACTTGTCAATTATTTGGTCTCTATGTACAGGGGTTTGTCCCATCGTCTGTAATTAGCAGGCTTTATGTTAGTTCTTAGCCGCCTTTGCAGACTTTCTATTAGTTGTAGTAATCGAGGTAACTGGGTTTGTTGGTCACATCATCATTAAAACGGCCAGAATGTTGGTCGGATAGGTTCAACGGATGAGGAACGTTTCCCCTTTATTGAAGTCGGTGTGCCGAGGATGTGTCATCCTCGGCGAGACCCTTGGGTGTCCTGGGCTCTTTCACACTGTACTTGGACTTAGTATTATCCTCGGCGCGGGCCTTGGGCCGCACGTAATGGGCCAGCGTGGTTAGTGTAGTAGGGCCCCACAATAGCCCCTCAAAATTCTGCTACACGTCCCCTTGGGCGGGGAGGAGGATTTTGAATTCCTCGGCGCTTTTCCTCAACCTGTTGGCTCTACCTCGTTGTCAGTGTTATCGCTATTGTAACCGTTTTTTACAGTTTTCTTTTTGTGCAAAAGGTTTGCCCGAGGATGGATAGGTTTGGGTCGTTTGTGCTATGGCGCTTATTTCTCATGGTTCCCGTCCCCGATGGGGTTCGTTATTTAGCGCCTAAAGGGGTTGGTTTTGCCTCAGCTTTTGGACTCGTTGCCCATATACGCACCTTGGCTCCGTTCAGCGTTTGTATTGCCTCATAGTGGCTGATTCCCATAGAGGTTCGGGTTTGGAGACCATGCAAGACCTTGGTTTTTTAGCGTTTAGTTTTTACGAGGAAATGTTCTTCCTGTTAACCTTTTAACCATGCAATGTTTAAGTTTTGTTTAGCACCTGGTTTTTCTCGTTTTTTCATCTGAGGTATCTGGTTTCCCCATGAGGCTTGGGTCCGAGGACCATGCAATGCCTTGGTTCTGTCCAGTACCTAGTTTTCTTATTTTAATCATCTGAAGTATCTGGTTTCCCCATGAGGCTTGGGTCCGAGGACCATGCAATGCCTTGATTCTGTCCAGTACCTAGTTTTCTCGTTTTAATCATTTGAAGTGTCTGGTTTCCCCATGAGGCTTGGGTCCGAGGACCATGCAATGCCTTGGTTCTGTCCAGTACCTAGTTTTCTCGTTTTAATCATCTGAAGTGTCTGGTTTCCCCATGAGGCTTGGGTCCGAGGACCATGCAATGCCTTGGTTCTGTCCAGTACCTAGTTTTCTCGTTTTAATCATCCGAAGTATCTGGTTTCCCCATGAGGCTTGGGTCCGAGGACCATGCAATGCCTTGGTTCTGTCCAGTACCTATTTTTCTCGTTTTAATCATCTGAAGTATCTGGTTTCCCCATGAGGCTTGGGTCCGAGGACCATGCAATGCCTTGGTTCTGTCCAGTACCTAGTTTTCTCGTTTTAATCATCTGAAGTATCTGGTTTCCCCATGAGGCTTGGGTCCGAGGACCACGCAATGCCTTGGTTCTGTCCAGTACCTAGTTTTCTCGTTTTAATCATCTGAAGTATCTGGTTTCCCCATGAGACTTGGGTCCGAGGACCACGCGATGCCTTGGTTCTGTTCAGTACCTAGTTTTCTCGTTTTAATCATCTGAAGTATCTGGTTTCCCCATGAGGCTTGGGTCCGAGGACCATGCAATGCCTTGGTTCTGTCCAGTACCTAGTTTTCCGTTTTAATCATCTGAAGTATCTGGTTTCCCCATGAGGCTTGGGTCCGAGGACCATGCAATGCCTTGGTTCTCTCCAGTACCTAGTTTTCCGTTTTAATCATCTGAAGTATCTGGTTTCCCCATGAGGCTTGGGTCCGAGGACCATGCAATGCCTTGGTTCTGTCCAGTACCTAGTTTTCCGTTTTAATCATCTGAAGTATCTGGTTTCCCCATGAGGCTTGGGTCCGAGGACCATGCAATGCCTTGGTTCTGTCCAGTACCTAGTTTTCTCATTTTAATCATCTGAAGTATCTGGTTTCCCCATGAGGCTTGGGTCCGAGGACCATGCAATGCCTTGGTTCTGTCCAGTACCTAGTTTTCTCGTTTTAATCATCTGAAATATCTAGTTTCCCCATGAGGCTTGGGTCCGAGGACCATGCAATGCCTTGGTTCTGTCCAGTACCTAGTTTTTCGTTTTAATCATCTGAAGTATCTGGTTTCCCCATGAGGCTTGGGTCCGAGAACCATGCAATGCCTTGGTTCTGTCTAGTACCTAGTTTTCTCATTTTATCTATCTTATCTATTTGCCTGTAACCGTTTAATTCTACGTGCTATAATAGACATTAAATAATCACATTCTCCAAGCAGAATAACAATAATAATAACAATAAATGTAGGCTGGAGTTGGTGGAGGATAAGACCTTGCCGTGTCTCGCCTCTTCGTTTGGTGGGATTCTTCAGATAACGAGGTGTCTCCTGGGTTGTCCGAGTGACGCGTTCTGACGCTTCGGTGCCTTCTTGTTTAATGAGGCGTCTCCTCATTAATACCGGCCATGGATCTACGAGGATCTAACGGTTGGCAAGCCCCTTGGAAATTGGGGCGGCATTATTACCTCCGGAAATCTGTCCCTGAGATTTATTGTGGATTGGCCTTCATCAATATTCCTCCCACTATAAAAGGCGCTCCTAGGGCAACCTTCCCCTTCACACCTGACAAACATTCGTTCTGAATTCCTCCCAAAAACACACCGCCAAAAGTTCTTCAAGGCACAATCATCTGAGCCCCTTCGAATGAACCGGCCCTGGGAAAGAGCGCTCCAGAGAATGCACAGCCCCTACCAGGAGCCGAGGATGGCACTCCAACTCTGGCCGCCACGCTGGTGTGGAGGTAGGGGAGATCCGAAGATTCTCCTTCTTTTCAACCTAACCGGAGACACAGCCCTCCTCAACGCCTGGAGGAGGATCCAGAGAGAACGTAACCTCCCTCTCTTGGGTTTGGGTTTTTGACCCCCCAAGTCAGCTACAATGGGGGTGGGAGGGGAACCAGGCGGAACCCAAGAGCGAAACCGTATGGTGCCTCTGCCTCTTCTGCCCCTAATGTAGCTTTCCTATCTTCTAATCCTTCTTCTCTCTTCTCTCTTCTGCTCCTCAACGAGCCTTCCTCTTTTCTTTCCTCCTCTCTTCCTTCACTTCTTTTTTAATATTTGTTCTTCATCTCTTCTTTTCTTCATCTCTTCCTTTACTTTTTTCTTTTCTACCTTTTGTTCTTCTGCCATCGTTGCTTTTTATCACTTTATTCCTCTGCCGGCTTTATCAAGCGTCTGCCTTTGTAGTTAGCTTTAGAACAAGCCCCCTGGGCATTACTTGTAAGAGATGTAATTTTTACTTCATATATGAATAAGAGAAGTAGGCTTGTTTCACTTGTTGTCTTTCCTTTTTTTTTTTTTTTTTTTTTTTTTTTTTTTTTTGGCATATTCTTGTTCTTGTGATTGTTGACTTCTGAATCATTGTCGTTGCAGTAGATTGTATTGCTTTTGTATATTATTTCTGAAAGTGCTGCTCTTAATTTCTTTACACCGACTACCGCACTTGCCAGCGCACAAATCCTCCCCACAGACGGCGCCAATTGTAGGGACTCAAAATGTAGTGGACCCTTAACAATAAAATTTATAGAGAAATGGGTTTAAGGGTTTGGCATCACCGAAGTAAACAACGGCTGGTGTAAAGTTTTTTTACAAAATAATGGAATGACATGAACTTTATAGGGATCTAATGGTGGGAATTTGGCTAAGTGTTTGCGAAGCATATTTGTCCTCGGCCCAGACCGAGGATCTATATTTCTTTTTTTCTTTTCTTTTTTCTCCCCCTTCTGGGAGCCCTATTGGATATATATATAGTCTCGTGTCCGTTAATCTTCACCATCCACTTGTCAATTATCTGGTCTCTATGTACAGGGGTTTGTCCCATCGTCTGTAATTAGCAGGCTTTATGTTAGTTCTTAGCCGCCTTTGCAGACTTTCTATTAGTTGTAGTAATCGAGGCAACTGGGTTTGTTGGTCACATCATCATTAAAACGGCCAGAATGTTGGTGGGATAGGTTCAACGGATGAGGAACGTTTCCCCTTTATTGAAGTCGGTGTGCCGAGGATGTGTCATCCTCGGCGAGACCCTTGGGTGTCCTGGGCTCTTTCACACTGTACTTGGACTTAGTATTATCCTCGGCGCGGGCCTTGGGCCGCACGTAATGGGCCAGCGTGGTTAGTGTAGTAGGGCCCCACAATATATATATATATATATATATTTATAATTTAATTGGTTTAAGACTTTTCAATTTTCACACCCAATAATTCATTTGCCACAAAAATTTAAAACTTAAATGAACATGTGGCTAAAAATTGGATTCCAATTAAAATCTAATTGAATTTTTTCTAAGTTTTACTATATATATATATATATATATATAGCACAGGTCATCACCATCCATGCACCATCGCAAAAGTTAGCTTCCTCACTTTATAATTGATTTTGCATTTCTTTAAAAAGTATTATCGGTTTTCATCTAGGCATACAATTAATATCACTTTATTATTTACCATTAATAATATTTGCTATTTATATTTTTTATACAAAGTATTTTGTAAAATTTTTTGAGACTAGAATTATTATACTTACTTTTGTTCTAAACTTGTCATTGGTTGAACCGGTACTAACAAAATTTAAAATATACAATGGGTGTGATAAAAAATGAAAAACGTCCTACTGAATACTATTTTTTATTTTTGAGAAAATACTGAATACTAATTTAAGTAGTCCATATCTCAAAAAAAAAAAAAAATATATATATATATATATATATATAAAAGTTGTCAATATTGGTTTAATTTCGTTCCATCAATTCGTATTCTAATTGATTCTCCAAAAAAAAAAAAAAAATCGTATTGTAATTATATAAATATAAAGATAAAAGCAAGGCAAACGAGGGAGATACGTGGCTGATGTGTGAGTTTGTGACTGCTTTCCTACTTGGAGTATTCAATTCATATCAGAATGTGGTCGTTTTCAAGAAATTACATAGACAATCCGCGTTGGCTGAATAGTCAGCTGACTCGTTGACTTGACTTGAGTTTTATCGTCTACATAGCAAAACTAAAAAAAGACCTAACTTTTTTTTTTTTTTTTTAACAGTAAAGTGAGTGTTACAATTTGACTCGACTTCCTAGTCTGATTTGGTTTTGGATTTTCTTAATGTGAAATGAAATTTAGGGTCCGTTTGGATATAATTTATTGTTGTTGAAACTGAAAATTGAAATCATTGCAACAAAATAATTTTTAAATGTGTAAATAGTATCGTGAGACCCATTTTTAATAAAAAATTTGCTAAAAAGTGAAGTTTGTGGGTCTCGTAAACAGTAAATGGACCCACTGATCTACACTCCACCACTTATTTTGCTGTGAACAGTGCATGGGTTGTTGAAAAATGAATAGTAAACAGGTTGAAAAGTCAAAAACAACGGCAAGCAAAAAAAAAAAAAAAAAAAAAAAAAAAAAGAGAGAAAACGTAGACCAAAACGCAGACGTGAGAATAAGTGCTATCCAAACCCCACCTTAGTAATGCTTTTAGTATTGAAAGATAGATGACCACATAGAATAAATTATTCTACATTTGACTCAAATTCTTAGAAGAACTTGTGTGTTTTTCAAAGAATAGTTTAGTAGTGATTTTAGAATTAGAAGATACCCTCGTGTGTGAGTTTGTTTATTATGTGAATGTGAGAGATATATTGGAGCTTTTCTATTGTGAGTTTGTAAGGTCTGTGGGTTAATTTGTTTGTTTGTGAGAGGATTTTGGAGGTTGAGTTCGTAAGTGATATTCGTGAAAGTGAGTTTATTTAATTGTGAAGATTAGTTGAGTGTGATTGAATCCATATTTTTAATGGATTTTTGATCATGAACATAAGTTTAGAGTTGGTTCAACCAGATTAAATATTATCATATATATTGTACGGTCACCGAGCCCAAAAGCTGGGCTCAAAGGGACAACTGCAAGATTGTGAAGATAAGTGAGACACCCTTTGACATACTGTTTTGGACACCGAGTACAACATTGAGGGGATAGCATAACAGAAACGTGTATTTCTATTTATGTTTAAGGAAAAGGAGTAAGGACAACCCATAACATTTGGTGTTTTCTGGTACAATAACAGAAAATGTAAACTAGTCGTACTAGAGGTCTATTTGAATATCACTTATTACTGAAAATTAAAAATTAAAATTAAAAATATTGTAGTAAAATAATTTTTAAATATGTAAATAATGTCGTGA
Organism: Quercus glauca; assembly: GCA_023736055.1. NCBI lineage: Eukaryota > Viridiplantae > Streptophyta > Magnoliopsida > Fagales > Fagaceae > Quercus > Quercus glauca. The sequence goes on along the minus strand of CM043318.1, from coordinate 28,499,716 downwards.
GACACAATTTTAAAGAAAAAGTTGTTGAATATGCTACTTGTACTTCCTATAAACAGTACACGGGATCCAAGGAAAAAAATGCTTTCATTAGGAAACGAGCAAAACATGCTTCCCAAATGGAGGCTAGGTAGCAATAGAGGAATGAGCTAGGGCAAGGAGAGCATAAAGAAAACGATAAAAATAGTCGCCAAAGAGAGAGTAAAAGTGTGTGTTCGGGTTAGGTGGAAAAATTAAAATTATTTCACTATTTAGCTTATTTTTATTACTATTCATAGACCACACTGCATTTTTTGGCATTATTCATGAGTCTTACTGTACTATTTCAACTAAGCTTTACCTTTATCAATAGTACTTTTAATAATAATTTTTCAGTTTTAGCAAAATAAGCAGTATGTAAACACACCCAAAGCGTACTCATGTATTGGTTTCAAAAGGAAAAATACAAAATCTTTGCAGGAGTAAGGGTATCAAAATCCTTGCTCCTCACTGTGGTTTTTCACCCGCATTCTTCTGGGATTTTCCACATAATCCTTTGTCTTTGTCCTTTTGATTTATTTTTGTTCTCGTTATTTCCTTGCTTTTATTAGTAGAGAAACATTGCCTTAAAGCTCTGACGAATGGCGTTTAAAATGTACTACGGTTAGTATTTAGTGCTTTTACCATACAAGCTCTAAAAATCTCACTTACACATATTGTGTTGTTCTATTTTACTTTTCATGTGAACACATTACCACAAGCTGGGACAAAAGGGGCTTCTGCCCTTTTTGGGCAAATTAAATAGGAAAATGCCCCAATTCTCAAACTAAATAGGGAAATGCTCCTCTTTTGAAAATCGAGTTTCTCAAAATCGATTTAGACCCTATAGCGGCGTTTTTAAGAAGCCTATAGTGACGTTTTAAAGACCTATAGTGACGTTTTTTAACTCGACTTTAAAGAAATCGAGTTATAGGTAAAAAAAAGGCCACTATAGGTTGATTTCATTGCCTATAACTCGATTTTATTGAAATCGAGTTAAAAAACGTCACTATAGGTCTTTAAAACGTCACTATAGGCTCCTTAAAACCGCCGCTATAGGGCCTAAATCGATTTTGAGAAACTCGATTTTCAAAAGAGGGGCATTTCCCTAATTAGTTTGAAAAGTTGGGCATTTTCCTATTTAATTTTTTTGAAAAGGGCAGAAGCCCCTTTTGTCCCCGCAAGCTGTACCACAACATTGAGAGGATTGGAAAAGGAACAAACCCTCACATCCCCATTAAGGAAGGAGATAGTGCCCAATGGTCATTGGCTTATCGTTTGGATTAGTCATTTACATAATAATCATTGTCTATTTTAAATTAGTTATATATGTATGTATTGGGGAACTATCATTTAAATATTCATTGATTCATTAGGTAAACCTCAATTATAGTCATGTTTTAACTCATTTATGTAGGACATGCCCAATAATTCAACAAGAAAATAAAGGATTGAAGCTAATAGTTAGCACCTAAACTTACTTAGAGCCAACTCTAATTTTTTTTTTTTCAAATAATAAAAAGAAACCCCACTTAAAGTCAGCACTTAGGGTTAGTTGGAGTAGGGACCATACCATTGAGGCAATTTCAATAGAAAGTTTATTTATTTATTTAAAAAAATCTTCCCTTGGTAGGAGTGCCATAATTTTCTAATATAAGAGTTATAAACCCTAATTCTAATTGATGTAGGAAACCTTATTTATTGAATTCCAAAAATAACTCTTACTTTAAATAACAAACTAATATACCTACTTTACATAAATACTAGGACATAAAAATAACAAACAATTGTCTTGAAAACACAATTAAATAATACATATGAGCACACTAGTTGATACCCTATTTTGCAACTTACATTTAATGTCATATGGAGAGTAAAATGGTGATTTCACATAACAGGTGTAATCGTGTAAGACTGTAATTTTGAACGTTTGACTTCCAATCGACTCACAAGAAATAAATCTTGAAGTCATAATAATCATGCACAACCTCGTGGCAAGATTCAACTTGAACAACAATGGAGTTCACGTCGACAAGGTGGCTACATTGATGGCACTTAAGCTGCGACTTGCAAGAGTGACAAGTTTGAGTTGTGATTAAGGGTATCAAATGGGTGGGTTTGGGTTGGGCATAAATAGTTTGGGTACAAAAAGCCATTTACCCATTTATTACCCTTTTAACCAATTTATTTATAACCCAAACCAAACTCAACCCAATTATTATAGGTTAAACCCAACACACCCAATTACCCAATAATCAATGAATTTATATATATATATATATATATATATATACCCCTAAAGCTTCTAAAATGGCCAAAATACCTTTAAACCTAAAAAATTACCAAAATACCCCTAAGACTTAAAATTTTCTAAAATACCTCAAAAAACCTAAAAATGACCATAATAGCCCCTACAACTTAAAAATAACCCACATACTCACTAAAACTTCAAATATTACTAAAATATCTTGAAAACCTCTAATTTGACATAAATACCCTTGAAACATCCAAAATGACCAAACTAGAGCAAAAAATATGACCAAAATAAGCCTAGAATGTAAAAAAATAATGATTGAAATACCCCTAAAACCTTTAAATGACCAAAATAGCGCTGAAACCTCTTAAAATTAAAAAAAAAAAAAAAAAACACGAAATCTAAAAAATGACCTAAATATCCATCTAAACCTCAAAACGACAACCCCAAAAAAAAAAAGGAGTCCCTACATTTTACACTTTTTCCATTTTGGTCCCTATATTTTATTTTTACCACTTTTAGTTCCTAAACCAATTAACGCCTAACATTTAGGTTCTTTTCGTCACCCAACTAACAGCAAAAGCTGACATGGTTGACAGTAGAATAAAAAAACAATATAATCACACACATTAATTAATTAAATTAAAAATAAATATTAAAATAAATTAAAAATTAAAAAAAAAAAGAAAAAACTCATTAGTTTTTGGGAAGAACACGAAGATCACAAGAACTCAAACTCAGATCAAAGAACTCAAGAACACACGTCTCTTTCTTCCTCTCTCTCTATCCATTGTGCCCACGACTAGTAATCACCACCACCACCAACAACCCACCAAAGCCAACAACAACCTAAACTCAACCCAACCACTAAAAGCTAGCCGCCACCACCACCGAGACAACATAAAATTAAAAATTTTAACAGATACCTACATGAAAAAAACACATTCGATCCAAACTACATCAACACACTTCCCAAACATCTTACAATGGAAATCACACACACAAATAAAAACAAAAACATGTCAGCAGCTCAGATCTGAACCCAAAGACAGCAAAAAATAATAATAATATACAAGAAAAAGAATTTTCTAGGAGCTGATAAATATTGTTAGCAAATCTTGGTTTGAGAGAGAGAGAGAGAGAGCAAATCTAGGTTCGTGGATATTGTTATGGATTTTTGTTGTTTTTTTATTTTTCTTTATCTCTAACTGGGTTTGGTTGGAAAAGAGAGAGCAAATATGGGTTAAAGAGAGAGCAAATCGCGAAGGGAAAAATAGGTAAAGGGGTTAGAGTGTTGGGCTAAGTGGCGGCGAAGCAGCAATAGCAACAGTAGAGCATCGGTTCGAAACCCAGAAAAACTCAGAACAAGCACAGAAGCATCGATCTATATCCAAAACCCATGCGAGCAAAACCCAGAACAACCAATCTTCAAGCCGTCGCCGCTGTCACCTTCAGTCTTTAAGCCTCTGTCGTTGCCTTCGCCGTTGTTATCACCCTTGCTGAGAGAGCGAGATCAAGAGGTAGAGATAGAGGTTTGGAGAGATTTGATGGAGACTGTGGAATAGCTTAGAGAGAGGAGAAGATAATTTTTTTTTTTTGAAAAGTGGAGAAGAGAAATTGGTTTATAAGGATTTGTTTGGTTTAAGTTAGGAATTGTAATTGGAAATGGAAGTGGAAGAAAGAGATAGTTTGAACATGTTTCCAACCAAAGATTAGGGAAAAAACATGTTTTTCGAATTTTTTTGAATATTTTGTTTTTTTTTAATTTTGTTCAAGATACTTTTTAGATCTTAATTTTAGTGATTTTTAGGTTTTAATTCTATTTTTTTATTTAGTTAAAATTAATAAATTAATTTTTAAAATTTTTATGCTGGCATGGCATTATATTCTATGTGATTATATATTTTTTTATTTCACCGTCAGCCTCGTCAGCTTTTGCTGTTAGTTGGGTGACTGAAAAGACCTAAATATTAGGCGTTAATTGGTTTAGGGACTAAAAGTGGTAAAAATAAAATGTAGGGACCAAATGAAAAAAGTGCAAAATGTAGGGACTAAAAGTACATTTACGCCAAAATAAAAAAACCATGAAACCTCTAAAATGACCAAAATATCTTAATATCTCTAAAATGACCAAATTAGCCCCTAAAACCTCAAAATAGCCAAAAATGCCTATGAAACCTCTTAAAGGACCAAAATAGCCCCGAAACCTTAAAATGACCAAAAAAAAAAAAAACTACAAAATCCTTAAAATGACCAAAATACCCTGAAATATTTAAAATAACCAAAAATACTCTAAAAACTCAAAACGAACAAAATTATGGTGGTTTAACTAAGACACTTATTGGTGGTGGGAAATCGAAAGTGTTTAAAAAAGAAAATTAAAGAACATGAAAAATAAAAGATAAAATCTAAGAGTTAGTGCTTAGAGTTGCTTGGAATGGGTACCAAACTAAGAAAAACCACTATGAGACACAGGGGCGGCTCCACTTGGAGCCCAAGGGGTTCAAATGAACCCCCTGAATTGGACCCAAAAAAATTTATAATAATATTTTTTATCTTATTTTTCTTGTTTTGACACTTCAGATAAAAATTTGAACCCTTAACTTTAAGCCTAATTGAAATAAACTTAAATATGATTATCTTAATTCTTAACAATATCTTAACATTTTTAAACATAAAGAAAAATCTCAATAACAAACCAAGTTGATCTAAAATTTGGGAAAATTTTTTAATTAGCCCAACAATAAAACTAGGATTTGCTAATCTTAAACCTTAGAAAAAGCTCATTTAGATCTTAACAAATTTTAAATAAATCAATCAAATAGAATATTAGTAGATAAATGATTGATGTACATTGAAACAGATGTAGCTAGTAGGATTGATAATGAAGATATTATGCAACAATTTTAGAATATGAAACATCGTAGAAGACAATTGTAAAACTTTATGTATTAAGATTTTTTTTTTGGGGTGATGTCCATATATTTAATTTATCTTTTATTTGAAATTTTATATAATTTATGTTTCTTATTGAACCCCCTAGAAAATAACCCTGGAGCCGCTACTGATGAGACAACACATAGAATTGAATGGAGTTAAAAAAATACAATTGGCCAAAAATATAACTGACTTGTAAAATTAAATAACACTAAATCAAAATAAGTAGCCCTTTGAGCCTCCTGAACCACTACTACAATACTTCATTGACCTATTTTTTGAATCGCTTGAAAAACAATTCTCACAACTTTGCTAACAAATGGAAATAATTAAGGCATGAATCTCGCTATGGGGTGACCTTAAGACATTTGTTAGTGAATGGTTTTAGGAAAATTTTAATACTACTTTCATATAAAATATAAATTAAAACAAAACTATAAAAAAAAAAAATCAATTAATTTTTTATTTTCTTTTAAAAAGTTTCTAAAAATATTTTTTCTAAACTAAAACCCTTTTAATTTTCCCAACCCATCAAATACCAATATCAGGTTAGTTCAATGGCGGCTCCAAGAATTTTGTTTAGGGGGTCATTAAAAAAAATTTAATAAAAAAAAAAAAACTTAACTATATCGAGTTATCGACAAAAAATAAATAATAATACTTGAAATTTTACAATTTTCTTCTACAAGTTTTCAAAATTTGAATTGTTATATGATAGTTCATTACAAGTATCTATTGCCAATGTAGGTAGCTATAAGCCTATGACCATTTTATTTTGTTAAGTTTATCTAACATTTTTATTTTTATGTAATTATTATTATCTATTTGTTATTGTTTTTATAAAAATATTTTAAACAAAATGACTAAACTAAACTCATTAGCTTTGTATTAATTATTGACGCACACAACCACACTCATTCATACATAAAATTATATACTGTGTCTACTTAACCAATCATATGCTTAGACAATTACTAACTTTACAATTTTTTTTGTTGAATTTTACTAACTTTATAACAAAAAGTTATTATAATATGATAACAATATACACGCATGTAACAAACCATCTCTATTTCCTAATTATTAAATTATATAAATTTATATTATATTTATATTATACACACAAACATCCACACACATTATAATTCACACAAATAACATTATAACAAAAAGTAATGCATGCAATCAATATTAGACACACTCACACATATAATATAAATTTATAAAAAAAAAATTATAAAAAAAAAGTGACGCTTACAATTTGCAGGTACTTACTTTATACTAGAGTTGGAAATATTTGTCATAAGGGTGTGCAAAATTTAAATCAGGTGTGCAAAAATATTTTTAAAAATAAATTAAAGTATTAAACTAACATAAGATATATATTTTATATATATAATTTTTTATTTTTTGGAAGTCAGGGGGTTCATTTGAACCCCCTGAATATGGTATAGCGCCGCCCTGGGTTAGTTAAGAATATTCAATATTGGTATCAACGTGCTCAACCCGTCTTGTCTACAGTGCTAATTAGAATGATGGTGAATTGACCAGAGTAAGCTAATATAGACAAGTTTCATGTATAGCCAAACAACTTAGGTCCATCGTGCTTGACTCGTCCAAATTCCCCAGTCAGCACGGAAATGGGAACTTCTTTGTAGTGGGACATTCGGAGTTCAAATCATCCATAGCCATGCATCGTCTAATCCAATGCTCCAAGTTAAAAGCCACGCTTTATGTTCCCTTAAAGACCCTTTTGATTGATTGGAAATTGTTTTAATCTTGTCTCTTCAGAGATTTGTAGATTTCAACATGCTTCTTTTTGGGGTCAATCTTTTGGTAACTCACACAATAAAAACTCCATAAAGTTGTCATGAAAATATTGTAAACTTTTGTTGTGTTTATTGATATATACGTATATTTCATTTTTCAAAAACCTTTCCTACTATTTCTCAAAAAAAAAAAAAAAAAAAAAACTTTTCTACTAATAATTTTATTTTTAATTTTTAATTTTAAAACAAAAAGAGAGCTCTGTAACTTTTTACCCTAGGGTAAAAATAATTTTTCAAGTTATTTGCAATCAAAGAAATATCAATCAATCTTTTTCATTACAATAATATAAGTGGGTTGAAGGATTCAAATCCAGATTCTTTCATTGGAGAAAATTAACACGACAGGAAAAATCAACCAATAAAATAGTATTCAACAGTAGCACTAGATGTTAGGGTGGGTCCAATTGTGAAATTCCTAAGAGTGATTCCATCGGTGTCAATATATTGGAAAAATTCTAGAGAGAAAGAAAAGTGTAGTAAAACCTGGAAAAGTCATGTGATGGACTCCCAGTCTCCTAGCAATTGGTTGAGAAGGTATCGGTGCATGTCTCATGCATGCAATCTATATGCATATGCATGGAATGGAATGAGATATATGAGACATCGATCCCATTCATGATGCCTGGACACATAAAATAATTCTTCGTTTTCTTAATTAGGTGATTAGGTACAATGTTTTCAGCTTAAGCAAGTTCGTTTAATTGAAAACACAAAACAAAATGCCATTATGGTCCAATTTGGCTGCAAGAAAAAAAATAAAGAAAATGAAACACACGTTTTCTCGCAGCACCCAGGTAAATGCATTTTCAAAAACGCCTCACGCCTCTATTGCTGATTTCCGCACAGAACTGTTTTATACTTTTATTACGTACGTATACCAGCGATGACATAGCTCAGGTTGGCAGATAAAGGTATTTTCCGGGAAAAAAATTACTGCATAGCATATCTATCTGAAATGGGTGGTGCTAAGACCACAAACTTTGCTACACTTTGTCACAACTATTTTATGTAATAAACTATGATTGATTGTCTCTCACTTTTATATGAGTTTATAACTTTTTCTCGACTACTCATATTTATCCATGTAAGATAGTTTTGACAAAAGTTGTAACTTAGTCTGTAATTCTAGATTTGTTGGTATGAAATCCAGAAAAAGTATGAGCTATGTGTTTGGATAAATCTATGTCTTTATGTGAATTAAATTAAATATAACCCAAGCAACAAAAAAAAAAAAAAAAAAAATATATATATATATATATATATATATATAGAAGTCTCCATAAGCAAAAAAAAATCAACCAACAAAAACACCAAAAAATTACATAGAAAACCCTCTAGTGTAGATGGAAAAATCACTAGACAAATTCGCAAAAATCCACTATAATAAAATAGAAATTACAACACTCAAGTTGTGCCAAAAACCTGAGTTCACAATAAATTGGGAAAATAAAATAATATATCTAGGAACAAATACAACCTCACCACAATCTTTCACTCTGAATACTTCAATTCTCTGTGATTGTAGCACCCAAATAATCGTCCTAGAGAAAATTTCAGTTTATCTTCCTTGTGTATCTTGAGTAAAAGAAAAATCACATTTTCTTTTTTCCCTCACACAAAACACTAACATTTTTTTTAGTTGGTTTCAAAACTGTGTTTCAATCTTCAATGTCTCTCTTTTCCAATATGGACCACACGCACACAATATATTACTTTATATAAAGCACCTGCCGCCTGACACGCTCCAAAACAATTAGGAGTAGGAGTCTTAAACTTGTTGACCACTTTTCCCCTATTTCTAATTGAAATAGGATTTCTATATGGGCTGGACTTCTAGGTGCCGTGCACCTCAACACTATGATGATGAAAGAGAGAACCTGGTGGGCTGAGAAAGAAGCTGAGAAAGAAGGGGAGCCACCAAGGGTATGAAAGAGAGAAAGTGAGGAGTGGGTTAAAAAAAAAATGAAATGAAAGATACTACACATTTTATTATATAACATTTACAAATTTTATAATCAAAGAAAGCTTTTTTATATATAAATTTAATAATTAAATAATTACAACAATGGAGAAAGGAAGATTCAAATTATAATTCTCCTATTAAAGAAGATAATGTAATGCCACCAAATAAGAAGATTCTTGATGGATGAAAGACATTTCTATTTAGTATCATATGATCAAACTGGGTAAATAAATAATTATATGTAAAATAAAGTACATATTTCAATTATATAACTAAAATAAAAAATAAAATAGATAGAAAGATGAAAGGGAAAAAACTACTTAAAGACTTTGTGGAAAAAACATATTGGTGCATGATCGCATATTTGTAAAACCTAAAAATCATAATAGATTATTAATATGATTTAAAATAAATAACTAAAATTCATCTTTATTTTTGAAAATTTTGGATTTAGAATGCTAATGGAGTACTACTTTTAAGCTCTTTGAATTTTTTATAATAGAGTTTCATGTAGAGTAAACTATTTTAGTACATACTAAAAGGAAGAAGGGAGAGAGAGAGGGAGGATATGTTGTAGTTATTAAAATTTTAAATAAAAATTATGTATATTCAATAAAAATATTGATAAAACATGAAAAATAATTGAAATTATTAAAAAAAAAAAAGGAAATCAACAAAAATATCTAAAAACATGAAAAAAAAAATTGGTTGATCATTTAAAAAATATATAAAGACAGTTACATAAAATTTCAAAATAAAAGATATAAGCATGTAACAAAATATATAGTAATAGTAATTTAGCACTTTTTGTATTAGTCAACATAAATAGCTCAACAAATTTTTCTACAAAAGTTTGTAATGATCGAATCCTGGCCTGTTTAGATGGAGTGGAGGGAGTAGAGCAGAGTTGATTAAAAATAAACTAATTTTGTGATAAATCTACTCTGCTTTACTCTACTTTTCCTCTCTCTCTCTCAATCCAAACGGACTATAAATTACAGTATATAAATATAGTTTCAATATTCAAATACCAAGTAAAAAAATTCATAAAAGAATATTGCATTTCACTTATTAATAAAATATATAATTAAAAGATACAACTTAATTTGAAAGAATAATTAGACATATATCAAGAAGGTCGACAAAAAGCATAAATAATTCAAATAGAGCAAGAATGTTAGGTAAAGAGTCTTTGAAATTAAAATAGTTTAAACATTTTTAGATTTTATAATTTTCTTTATAATTATTTATATTAATTAAAAGATATAGTTATGAAAAAAATTACAAATAAATATGGAATATATTATATTCCTTGATTTCTTTCCTTAATATATATAGTATTTTTATTCTTTTATCTAATGACCAAAATGACAAACTATTTATAAAAAAGTAATTTTAAGAAACAGATAAATATTGATTTGGAGTACATAAAAATACACATGGGTTTTAAAAGAACCCATCATAAATGAACGGGTTACAAAGAATCCATTGGGTTTGATTATGTTTACTCCAATCATATACTTAATCGGTTCGCTTAAAGGCACAAACCACTCTATGAATCTGGGCACTAGTTCATTGGTCCAATTTGTTGGGTCGATCTGGATTTAATAGTTACTATATTTGATATAACCAACAACTTTGTAGCTTGGTTGACATTTTTTACTATATATAACGAAGAATCAGAGATATCCGAGCTTTAAATTCCCCTTCCATTGTAACTATCAAGAAAAATGAAAAGAAAAAAAAAAATCAGTAAATAAAAAACTATGCTTGACACAACCATAATGTATAAGAATGAAATTTTTATAAATTTAAAATGATTCATTTTCCATCATTCATAAAATTATAAAGGGTCATTTGCCAACAAACTGAGATATACAGACAAAATAATTTAAAAAAGAAAGAAAGAAAGAAAGAAAAAGGAAAAACAGTAAAGAAAAATCCTAGATCTGCTCCAACTAATGTTCTAATAAAAGTTACATGACTGGCTGGTACTAGTGCTTATCAATCTTAAAACAAAAATGTTGTTTTCTTTTCTTTTTTTTTTTTTTTTTTTTTTTTTTTCCACTTTTTTGTATCGTTATCAATTACCAAAAATCTTATCTGGAGACGAGATTGATGTCGATCGTTCTGCTTGTTTGAGGGAGGGCGTAGGTGGTCCTAACTTTCGAAAGGGAGAAACTTCCATTAAACCAAAGAAGCTAAAAACATCAAAACCTGCAAAACCTGATACACAGTAACAAATTAAAAATAAAAAGAAAACTAGTCAACTACTATATGCTACACAGACACACGTCCCCTATGGTATAACAAATTAATTATATCTCAAATAATGTATCAATGAAATGAACTATTAACTTCTTGGTAGAGAGTTGCAGCAAGGTGAATGATAGAGATTGAGTCACTAATTTGGTCTCGTTCTTGACACGATTCACGCCCTCTTGATAAGATTACTGGTACAGAGAGGTTATAATTAGTTTCCTTATCCCTAAGATACAATAAGCTTAATTTCCCACAGTACACCTTGTAAATCTTCACAAACTTATAAGGTAGAACTTAGAAGTTCTACAAAATGTAACTATTTTTATTTTATTTTATTTTATTTTTTATTGGAGTAGAAGGATGTAAAAGAAAAGGTGCATATGGAAGAACCTTACTTTTGAGCGACTAGAGAGAGAAGCCTGAAGCCACACACTATTGGTACTTAGGAATAATAAACACCATAAATAGAATAGATGTTCATAAACAATAGTTATTACCTTTTGGTAATAACTATTTTTTACCAAAAGGTTTCTAATAACGGATCCTTAGCATACCCTTCAAAAAAAAAAAATTGTTAAACGTCCCCCCCCCCCCCCCCTCTCTCTCTCTCTCTCTCATATTATTGGTATCTAAACAAATCCTTATAATTTATTTTACTTTAAAAATTGATTTTAAAAAAAAAGTATGGTTTAGTTTTACCAAGTTTACCAAAAGCATGTCAATCATTTGTAAGTTGTAACCTTATGATTGTTTTTAAAATATGGTTGGGGATTAATTTTTTAAGAAACATCTATTTTTTAATTCCAATCTATTTTTTTTTTTTTAGAAACAAAAATAGGGGTCTTTATGGTTATATTACACCCTCGGGCAGGGCGCCAAGTGGCAGTCAAAGTCAGCGGACGATCTCGCCGGCCAGACGATCTTACACACCTGTGCGGGAGTCACCCCCCCGCTAAGGATACCCACCAACGGACTCTTGCTAGTAGCAGGATTCGAATCTAGGTGTGTTGTACGAAGTGTCCGAACCTTGCCAGTTGAGCCAAGCCCCTGTAATTGGCTTTTAATTCCAATCTTGATTTATATAATATCATGATATTCAAGCAGGTGAATGCAGACTTTAATATACCTAGAAGATGTTATAAGTTTTATTTTTTAATATTTATGGAGAAATTAATTTTGAACAAAGGAAAATAATATCAATTATAAAATTATTCAATTTATACATAATAGGATGCTACACTGAAGCCAAAAAGAGTGTAAATATAATCTTATCATGCTGTATTAAAATCTATGTATTATAGATTCAGGTTCAAATTATGTGTTGTCAAAAAATAAAAATGTCAATGGCAATACTTATTCCATTTCACATTCTTATATTTCTTGTAATTTTGATTCCTATTTCAATGTATCATTGTAATAGTGCACTAAACATGTCCTAAATAAACTTGTAACAATTTATTGACCCCCACTCATTAACTACATAATAAATCAACAATGAATACTTAGTTAAGTAAATAATCACTCTTGAAGGTGTAGTGCAGTATCAAGTACAAATTCAATTTTTATTAAGTATCACAAGAATTCCTACTTAAGTATTTACTAAAAATTGAAATCCAAATTCTATGTAATATATAGAATACTATACGATTCAATCAATTTTACTCTAGAGCCAAAGATGAGCTAATTCTTGAACCGACTCTTTCTGGGGGCCAAGGCTACTTTAGGTAAACAAAACTTGTATCAAACATATAGGATTTTGAAACATTTCTAGCAACTTGGTAGCCTAAAAATGCCATTTGCACCAAAATTTCTACAAATCTAGTAAATAAGGTTTGACTGAGAATATTTACCCCAATCAGACATCAAAGTAATGAATTTCACAAATTTGTGGTTAAACTCTCATTTTGTCAAAATTCAACCTAGTTAACCAAGTGTAATTGAATAATGAGTACAGTTTTCTTTTTTTTTTTGATCATTTTACAAAAGAATAATCCTCTGATTCTATCTTCTTTGTGATCTAGATTCGAACACAAAATTTTCTTCACTTCGGTCGGAAAATAGATCAAACAATCTTCACAGCGAATCTCTGATTTTGAGATTGTTAGAGATTTATTATTCTTCAAGTTCTTCAAAGATTCTTTGAATTTAAATGATTTTGGGTTGAAATTCTTCGGGAGGGGGGGGGGGGGGGGGTGGCTTTAGAGTCTTGATCCATTGAACTTCATTGATTTATGGAGGCTCTTGAGCTTGATTCCAATAAAACTTCAAATCTTGGAAGAACAATTCAAGTGAATTTCTTTGAATGTTCTTCGAGCGTTCTTGAGCCAAAATTTCTCCAAAGCTTTGGCGTCTTAAAATGTTCCTTCAAAAATGAGAAGGGGTGTCTTTTATTTATAGTGGTTTCAGAAGATAAGTTCCACTTTGGATTGATCTTCTTGAAAATAAGTAGTAAACTTTAATTGGCTCAAATTTTTCTTATAGATAATTATCTCTATTTATCTATTATGATAAATATTTTATTTTGATAAAGATAATAATCAACAAATAGTCCTACTATAATTTGTTACATGCAAATAATTATCTCTATTTTATTTATTTATTTTGATAAAGATAATTATCCATCAATTACAAATAGAAAATTGTGGCAAATTTTAATCTATCGAAGTCATATCATCTTGGATGACACATGTCATCATTTAATTTAATTAATTTAATGTCACATAATTTGGAATTTGTCACTAAATTTTGACATGACATTTTGTAATTGGCCTAACAAATTTTTGTCTCCTTCAAATGTCCCCTCTAAACTTGGGCATGTCCACAATTTTTTTGAGTGAAGAAAATGGTCACGTCTCGACAACTTCATATATGCTTTGATGTTATTATTTTCAAAAACTTTTATTATTATTATTTTTCAATCTTGAAAATTTGCAAGCAAACTTGATTTAGAACCCATATAATTTCTAATATGATAGGAAGTTCCTCGTATAACATTATTTTAGAATGTTTGGGACCATGCTTCTTCCATGGAATTGTGTCACCATGGTGGAGTCCTAGGAGAGTGACTCGATAACCCATAATTCAAGGAGTTTTAGTGTAATGATAGTATCATCACTCGGGGCGGCCTCTTCAAAGCTTGTGCAACCAAATGGACTTCTTATTCAAATAGGAATTGTTTGAAAAGAATTCCAGCGTGGTAGTGACCACATTCAGATACCTTGGCTACAGATTGACACACTTTTTTCTTTTTTCCTAGTAATAGCAGACCCTTTGTACGTTTTTAGACCCCTTAACACAAGTTGTTTAACCTAGTTATTTGGCCAAGTGATTACTTAGATAGATTACTCAGATCTAGGTTAACACAATAAAATCATATCATGTAAATAATGCAGAAATATAAAGAACACAACGATATGATAACCGAGGAAAACCTAATTGGTAAAAAACCTGGGGAGGACCATTAACATCCTATTGCTACCTCGACTAGAAAATTTACTACCACGACCACGTGACAGCTCCGAGTCCACAGACTACTTCTTTTTTTAATCCACTGCAACCACAAGTTCTCCTACTTGTGACTCTAAGACTCCACTCAAAGGTTTCAGATTTTTTTTAAAGTTCTTTATGCAGCAACTAAAGAGATCACCAAGTTTTTAACATGAATCTTGATCTTGATAACCCTAAATGTGTGTGAAGACAAACACCTCTAGATCTCACAAAAGATTCAGCAACCAACACTCAAAAGACTTGTAAAATGTAGCTAGGGTTTCTCCTTTTATACTTGGAGTGAAACATAAAACACTACACGTCAAACGGGCTTGGGGTGAATTGGGATTTTTGCAGAAAAATAAATCTGCACGTGGTTTGATCGATCGAGCCTAATTTTTAATCGATCGATCCTTGAAAATTAAGTTCAATAATTTCTGCAATCACTCAATTTCAATTTTACAAGTAGACACACTTTGAGCAAGCCTAAACCTAGACTCTATATTTTGATCATGGTTTGCTAGCACATTACAAATTGAAGTTCTAATACATTAGTTCCTAAAATCTTAGAACCTAACAAACTCCCCATTTGGCAATTCATGACAAAACCTATCACAAAAATTAAATGCTCAAAGTAAAAACAGCCCATTCAAATTTAAAATGCCCTAAACACAATTCAACCTAACTACTATCTATCAGTTGCTAAAGTAGACAGCAGCCATGACTGAATTAACCTGTAAATTCCTGAAACACTCAACAAACACATAAATGCATGTGTGGAAAATACAAGTAAAAAAAAAAAAAAAATTTCTTGATTTCACAAAACATAAAATAAAAGACATATATCATGAATAACCTCATAAATATAAATCAATAATCAAATATACCGTATGTGAAATAAGAAACAAAGAAAGAAACAAAACACAAAGCATAATGTCTTCCCCTAACATATACAACCCATAAAAAGAATACATCAAAGCCAAAAAGAATACATCATAAAGCTCCTAGATACAATTTATAAGCTCCAAAACTCCCCCTATCTACATGCATAAAAGTACTCCCCCTTTTTGTGACGAATTGCCAAAGGGCAATCAAGAATTATCATCAGAAGGTGGAGGCAGTGGAGTAGAACATCTAGCACCTGCCAAATTTGCTCGTAAAGCCTGAAGCTCAGTGAGCACATCCAACAAAATCTGTCCATGCACTGCTTGAAAGGTCATAAATGTATCTAGCATGCTGCGCAAGGGCGAGTCGCTCGATGAAGAAGGTAGAGGATCCACAGTAGCGGTAGGATCTACATTCTCCTCAGCAGTAGGATCACCAAAAGTAGGAGGGCTAGATGCAACACTTGTAGAAGACTCGACTCTAGGGCGTTTAGAGCTAGCTTTCAACTGAGCTGCTCTATGCCTAAGAAATGTGGCACCTATAGGAGCTATGATATTTATAGGCTCGGATTTAGGAAAGTCCTCTAAACCTAAGTCTAAAATCCTCTGAATAAAAATCGGAAAGAAAAGGCCATGAGACTTTGCACTATTCCTATGAATCTTAGCAAGAGAGTGAATGAAAAGAGTGAGAAAACTCATATGAGCATCGGTGACTAGAGCATACAAAAATACACATCTCTCAATGAGAATAGTTTGTAGATGAGAGATAGGCCAAATGGAGTGACAAGAAATCCAGAAAAACATATAGTTGAGCTTAATAAGCTCATGGGAAGTGACATGAGGATCAGTACCCCAACTAGTGGAAGTACTGGTGATGAAAGACATGATGTCATCAAGAGGAGGGGTCTCAGTGTAAGGGATATACGGGCTACCGTGCCAAAGGTACACCAAGAGCAGAGGCCACTACAGCAGGAGTAATGACATACTCTTCACCACTTATCCAACTCTTCACAAACTGAATGTTAGAATCATCAGAATGGATAGAAAGATTTGAGTAGAACTCTTTAATCAAAGCAGCTGGAGGAGAATGCTCAACCTCTAAAAGTGGTAACCAGCCCCTATGCTCAAAATTCCTATGTATCTCCGGATCAAGCTCATCTAAAATGACCTTACACTTAGTCCAAACTGACCTAAAAATATTCAGCTTATCATAGGTTTCTTGGTTTCTCTCAGTTCTAAACCTATCACTCTCAAACAAAGGGGCAGAGGGGGTGGTGGTTTTCTTAGCTCTAGTCTTCCTAACCATGATGCTAAAGGTTGGAAAGAAAGAAAAGACAACAAAAAGAAAGAAATCCAAGGGCAAACTGCATTAGAGAGGGTTAGAGCACAAAAAAAAAAAAAAAAAAAAAAAAAAACCTCAATAAATAACAATCTATATGATGCATGTAATGAATGCACATATAATGCATGCTCTAATGCATTGAAATTTCAATTTTACTTCATAAATCATCAATTGACTTGAACATAGAGTTTTAGTCCAAAACCCCCAAATTTTGAAAAAACCCTTTTAAAAAATTAAACCAAATTGATCAATTAATCATCATACTAATTAGGAAAGATCATATAATGACTTAATCTATCAATTACACAAGTCAATTTTACCAAATTAAGCCAATTGAACAAAATCCCCAGATTAACAAAGTTCCAAGCCCTAGAAATTTAAATTTTCCTCAAATCACATAATTGATCAAATTATTGCATGAGGATCATGTTTATATCATCTACAAACAAAAACCCATTGATTAAAAATGATTAAAAATAAATGAAATAAACAAAAATCCCTAAAATGCGTGATTTGAAATTTTTTTTAAAAAATGCATGAAAATGCATGAATCATGTGATTTAATTGAAAAGAAAGGGTAAAAGAGACTTACTAGTGCTTAAGGACAAAAGCCTTGGAGAAATTTGTGGAAGAAAATGAGAAAAAAAAGCTTAGATTGGATCGGTCGAAGAAAAGGAGTGAGAAAGTTTTTTGAAAAGGTTTAAAAAGTATGAAGAACACGTGAGAAGGATCTTTTTAAAACACTCACTGTTCGAATTTCAATCGGTCAAAATTGTGCTTCGATAGATCAAAAAATAGATTCGATTGATCGAGCATCAATCGAGTATCGATCGAACCAGACAAATTTAAACCAAAATTTTAATCGCAATTTTGATTAGTTGAGCAATAGCTTCAATCGATCGAAAATTTGGAAAAATGAGATTTTTGAAAAACAGAGCAAGTTTATGCAGAAACAACTCAAAACACAATATTTCATGAATGAAATGCATGAGTATGAGTTAAAATGTTTTTCAAAAACACTTGAATTCAACCTAGATCATCCAAAATCAATATTTTCAACCTTTTTTTTTCCCCAAAACTCAAAATTTAAATACATTTTGCATCAAAATCAAGGAACATATAATCTTGGATGGCCAAAACAAATTCACACACAATATCATGTACTAAGTTTAGCAAATAATAACTTGTGTTGTGTGTGCAACTAGTAATGGCATGAGATACATGTGAGGTGATATATAGATAGTAATCAATCACAATTTCTACATTATTCATCACATAAGTTTGAAAGAAACTATCTCCTAAAGAGTTACATTATATAACTTTCACATCTCCTAAAAAACAAGCTTGCAATCATGTAATATATATATATATATATATATATATATATGTTACCCCATAATATACACACCAATTTTATTTCATTATGTGACCTTGATTATAGCCGAATAATGTACACACTAATTTTATTATTAATCTGAGGTTGTACCTTATACTCTTTTTGTGCATGTGCTACACTTTCTCGAGCTCAACATTTGAGATTATCTTAAATTCTTCCATAGAAACAGCACTAAATTTTGACATGGCATTTTGTAATTGGCCTAACAAACTTTTGTCTCCTTCAAATGCCCCCTCTAGACTTGGGCATGTCCACAATTTTTTTGAGTGAAGAAAATGGTCAAGTCTTTCGATAACTTCATATATGCTTTGATGTTATTATTTTCAAAAACTTTTATTATTATTTTTTTCAATCTTGAAAATTTGCAAGCAAACTTACTTGATTTAGAACCCATATAATATCTAATATGATAGGAAGTTCCTCATATAACATAATTTTAGAATGTCTGGGACCATGCTTCTTCCATGGAATTGTGTAACCATGGTGGAGTCCTAGGAGAGTGACTTCAAAACCCATACTTACAGGAGTTTTTGTGTAATGATAGTATCATCACTCGACGGCCTCTTCAAAGCTTGTGCAACCAAATGGACTTCTTATTCAAATAGGAATTGTTTGAAAAGAATTCCAGCGTGGTAGTGACCACATTCAGATACCTTGGCTACAGATCCACACAATTTTTTTCTCAGTAATAGTAGATCCTTTGTACATTTTTAGACCCTTAACATAAGTTATTTAACCTAGTTATTTGGCCAAGTGATTACTTAGATAGATTACTCAGATCTAAGTTAACATAATAAAATCATATCATGTAAATAATGCGGAAATATAAAGAGCATAACGATATGATAACCCAGGAAAACCTAATCGGTAAAAAACCTGAGGATGATTTAACCTAGCTATTCTCAAGGTAAAACAGATCCACTATGAAAGAATTGAAGTTTGTACAATAGAACTTAAACCACTAACATCCTATTGCTACCTCGATTAGAAAACTTTCTACCATGACCACGTGAAAGCTCCAAGTCCACAGACTACTTCTTTTTTTGATCCACTGCAACCACAAATTCTCCTACTTGTGACTTTGAGACTCCACTCAAAGGCTTCAGATCTTCTTTAAAGTTCTTTATGCAGCAACTGAAGAGATCACCAAGTTCTTGACATGAATCTTGATCTTGATAACTCTAAGTGTGTGTGTGATCTCACAAAAGATTCAACAACCAACTCTCAAAAGACTTGTAAAACATAGCTAGGGTTTCTCCTTTTATACTTGGAGTGAAACACAAAACCTTACAAGTCAAACAGGCTTAGGCTAAAATGGAATTTCTACAGAAAAATAAATCTGCACATGGTTCGATCGATCAAGCCTAATTTTCAATTGATCGAGCCTTGCAGATTAAGTCCAATAATTTCTACAATCACTCGATTCCAATTTTACAAGTAGACACACTTTGAGCAAGCCTAAACCTAGACTCTATGTTTTGCTCATGGTTTGCCAACACCTTACAAATTGAAGTTCTAATACATTAGTTCCTAAAGTCTTAAAACCTAACACCCTTGTACATGTAAACCATATCCTTATATGATACTAGCTTCTAAGCACTCACGTTGCGCATGCTCAAAGGTTTTTTTTTTTTTTTTTTTTTTTTTTTGTGGTAAAAATTAATAATTTGTATCGATTATAATTTGGAAATATATATATATATATATATATATATATATATATTTCAAACATATATAAATGATAAACTTTAAAGATAAGTAGAAACTGTAATTTCTTTTTTAAACGTGTATTTGAAAGTGGTATGGTGATATAGAGAAAAGTTTTGGTAGGAAAAATAGGATGAACCACGTGAGAAGAAAAAAGACTAAATTTTAAGAGTTCTCTTAGTTTTTAGTTTTTATATTTTTTTTAAATTGGAGGTGTTTTACTTTTATTCGGATGAAAAAGGGATAATAAAAAAAGGCTAAATTTTAGGGAATAAAAAGATGATTGTATAATTTTCAAGTACTTTGATTTTAAATTGCCCTTAATGTTTAGGTATTCAATTTAAATCCAGAATTGTATATACTTTTTATTTTCAATTAAATCTTAGGGATTTTATAGTTTTATGTGTCTATGTATATGTATTTGTGTGTTGTACCTTTCAAATTATTGAGATCTAATTCATCTCAATTGCACATCTTGGCAATAATCTTTTGAACTTTTGTGCATTTCCTCTTAGAATGAAAGTTGTTAGGTTCTAAGTACTAAGGAACTAATGTATTAGAACTCTAATTTGTATTGTTGGCAAACTATAATTAAAATAGGTTTTTAGTCTTATTTAGACTTGCTCAAAGTGTATGCATTTTACGTAAAGTTGGAATCGAGTTGCTTCAGAAGTTATGGTATGATTCTGCTTCGCTCGATTGATTGAGAATTAGACTCGACTGATCAAAATTCGGGCAAAATGTTTTTCTGCAAAATTTTCCAACTCAGCCCTAAGCCTATATGACGTGTAGGGTTTTATGTTTTGCCCTAAGTATAAAAGGGAAAACCATAGCCACATTTTACAGAAATTCTTTTGCTATGTGTGTGAATCTTTTGTGAGATCTAGAGGTATTTGTCTTCACACATACTTAGGATTATCAAGAAGGAGAATTCGATTCAAAAACTTAATGATCATTCAGTTGCTGCAATAAAGAGCTTAAAGATATACAAGCAGGAGTGATTGTACTTGCTGGGAATCCTAGAAAGAAGTAGTTCGTGGACTCAGAGCTGTCACGTGATCGTGGTAGTAAGTTTGCTACTCGAGGTAGCAATAAGATGTTAGTGGTCTAAGTCATTATTGTGTAAACTTCAATTCTTTCATAGTGGATTCAGGTTTACCTTGAGGATAGTTAGGTTAAATCCTCCCCAGGTTTTTTATCGGTTTGGTTTTCTTGGGTTATCATATTGTTGTGTTCTTTATTTTCCGCACTTTACAATAATATGATGTGTCTGTGTTAACCTAGATCTGAAATTGGACTAAGTAGTCAACTTGGCTAATTAACTAGGTTAATCTGTTGTGTTTGCTGGGGTCTAAAAAAGAACAAAATTTTTTTATATTAAGTAAAAAATAGGAATTGATTTTGTGGGGATAAGAGAACCGAGTAAGGGTATTGGGTTGTGGGCCATGCCTGAGGATGCCAAGGAGCTCGAGGACTATCAAGTAGTAAGAAGGGTAAGTAGTTTAGTGGGTCGAGGACAAGGGCCGATAACAATGAACAAGTGATGTCTCCCGAGGAGCCAGACTTCCTCGGAAAACATTGTAAGGGTCTGGAGCCGGACCAACCAGTCAATACCATGCAAGAGGCAACCATGCTTGGGAGGATAAGTTTCAAAGAGAGAAGTCAACAATGAACTAAGAAATATCTGAGAAGAAGGCTGCTATCACCACGTTGAATGCTCTGCACCTAATCAACTAGCCACATTTATGTGGAAGTGATGTCTGAATAGTGATATTCAGCCTTACAGCTACACATAAAGGCTTCAGGAAGGTTCTGATGGAACAAGCATCCAAGAGATCACCTATTTGATCAATGAGTGGAAGGCTAGGATGGAAGTAAGGGGAAAGAGTATATAAGGGGGAAGGTTCTTTGATTGAAAGGGGGGCAGAGAAAAAGGAAAGAAAAAAGGCAGAACTTTGTATTTTTAGAACATCTGTGTATTTAAAGAAAGTGGAAACATTTATAAGAACAAACCTTCCTAAGTGTTGACTGAGGAATATTCTTCTCTTCAAATTTACCTCTCAATCTTTCTAACACTAATCTAACCTATTGTTGCATATACTTGATCCATTAAGTCTTCACCTGTAAGATCCATTCTCTAACAAATCTATTGTTTTGGGCTTATTGGGCCATCACTCCCTTTCTGTGGGCCGAGGAACAATTTAAGTCTTGACAATTGGTGCCGTCTGTGGGAACAGGTAAGCATTTGTGATCCTATTCAGTCATGGTGGGTTCGGGGCCAAATCGAGAAGAGTTTGTGGGATCTCAACAACAAGACTACTTTCTTATCCTAGAACAAAGGAGAGATCGTGAAGTAAGTGTGCATATGACTCACACCAGTAGGAGTCACTCTAGAATTGGGAGTCATGTCTCACATGGGGAAGAGACTAGAAACTTGTAATTAGAGATTGATCATTTACATCGGAAGTTACGACGCAAGCAAATGAGTGAGTCCCCTTCAAGCTCAGGATCTAAATCTGACGATGATGACAGTTATAGACTAAAATCAAGAACCTATCTTAGTGAATCTTTCTCCTATAAGGAGAAACGTCATCATAGGCAAAGGAGTAGAAGTCTAGCCCATAGAGGCTTGGGAAATGATGCCATGAGTAAAGTCTTGCACCAAATCTCGAAGTCATCATTTACACAGAGGATTGAAAGGACAAAACTACCTCGTCGATTCACACAACTAACCTTTACCATGTATAATGGTAGGACAGACCCGATGGAGCATGTCAGCCACTTTGACCAAAGGATGGCTATTTATTCGAGGAATGAGGCCCTAATGTGTAAAGTATTTCGGTCTAGTTTGGGACTTGTAGTGATGAGATGGTTTGATGGGTTGGAGGAGGGCTCTATCAGCTTCTTTTAGGAACTTACCAAGGCCTTTGGGGCTCGATTTGTTACATGTAGTAGGGTTTCTCGTCCCTTAGATTCCCTACTGTTAATGGCAATGAGGAACGGTGAGACTTTGAAGACTTACTCTGACAGGTATTGGGAAATGCTTAATGAGATAGATGGAGATTTCAAGGATGTGGCTATAAGGACATTTAAGGTTGGTCTCCCTATTAAGCATGATTTGCGGAAATCCTTAACCAAGAAGCCTGCACGGAGCATGCTTTAATTGATGGACAAAATTGACGAATACAAGCGGGTTGAGGAAGATCAATAGCAAGGGAAAGGGAAAGCTAGGGTAACCCCCCTAATCGAAGGGATTTCAAGTCGGAGAGGTATAATAGCAATAGACCCAGGAGGGACTTTCCAGGGCCTGTGGGACATTTTACTGCTCAAATAGTTAACACAGTTTTTAGGGAACCTGTACACCAAATCCTTGATAAAATGAAGAATGACCCGTACTTTAAGTAGCCAAATAAGATGAAAGGAGACCCTACTAAGTGAAACCAAGGTCTTTATTGCCAGTATCATTAGGACCATGGGCACACTATAGAAGATTGCAAAACTCTGCGAGATTATCTTGAGTAGTTGGTCAAGGTCGGGAAGCTGAAGCAGTTTATGTACTAGCCATTGGTGCAGGGAGGTCAAGCTCGGTCAGTACATCAACGAGAGAATCCCTTAAGACCATCTTTGGGGACTATCAATGTAATCCTAGCAGCCCCGAGTAGGATTGGCACATACTCGTCTAAAATCATGTCTGTATCAAGTTTTCACATCGAGGATTCGTGCCCTGAACCAAAGTGAGGGAAGATGTAGATCCAACCTGCTTTGAGCTTTTTTGACAAAGATAAAATGGGAACTTAACAGCCACATGATGATGCTTTAATGATTACACTTCAGATAGGAGGTTATGATGTGAAGAGGGTCTTGGAAGACTAAGGTAGTGGTGAAGAGATTATGTATCCTGACCAATACAAGAGACTTAAGCTGAAGCCCAAGGATCTAGTTAGTTATGATTTCCCTCTGGTGGGGTTCGATGGGAAGCCTGTTATCCCAAAGGGCATGATTAGACTGCTTATTCAAGCTGGATCAAAAGTAGTAGAAGTAAATTTCATTGTGGTAAAGACTTATTCTCCTTATATTGCTATCTTGTCAAGACCATGGCTTCATGCCATGAAAGCCATGTCTTTAACTCTACATTTGAAGGTAAAGTTCTCCTTTAAGGACTGTGTTGAGGAGTTGGTGGGAAGTCAAGCCATGGCAAGGCAATGCTTGGTTGCTGCTATCAAACACCAGTCTGAGGACGGGTCCTTGGGATTTCCTGAGATGCCCTTGAAGCAATAAATGGAGGTAGAAATGTCCTCAGACGTTACAGATTATGGGGCAAAGTGCGAGGAGTTAGAGAAGGTGACTATTGATACTAACTATGAAAGGTACTTCCAAATTGAAGTCTAGTTGGCTTTTTAGGAGAAAGAGGAATTGCTAGCTTTCCTTAGAAGGAATATAGATGTTTTTGCTTGGAGTGCCTATGAAGCGTTCGGTGTAGATCCGAATTTCATTTGTCATCATTTAAATGTCAACCCAACTGTCATCCCAAAGAAGCAACCACCTCGGCGCTCTTCTATAGAGCATGCCGAGGCTGTCAAGGAGGAAGTGATGAAGCTTAAGCACACGGGGGCAATCAATGAAGTTTTTTATCTAGAGTGGTTGGCCAATATTGTTGTGGTGAAGAAGAAATTAGGGAAATGGAGAGTTTGCATAGATTTCAATGATTTGAATAAGGCTTTCACTAAGGATCCTTTTCCAATTCCTCGGATAGACCAATTGGTGGATGCTACGGTTGGTCATCCTTGGATGAGTTTTCTGGATGCCTTCTAGGGGTATCATCAAATACCTTTAGCCTTGATTGACCAAGAGAAGACAACTTTCGTGATGTCCATTGGGAATTACCACTACCGAGTAATGCCTTTTGGATTGAAGAATGCTGGGTCTACCTACCAATGAATAATGACTAGAATTTTTGAATCTCAGCTTGGCAAAAATGTTGAAGTCTACATTGATGATATGGTCGTGAAGATCAAAATGGTGGCCAAGCACTTGAGTGACGTCAGAAGTGTATTTGAGGTGCTGAAGAGACATAAGTTATGTCTCAATGCTTCCAAGTGTTCTTTTGGTGTTGGTTCTGGTAAGTTTTTGGGTTACATGGTCACCCATCATGGAATCGAAGTTAATCATGATCAGATTAAAGCAATCAATGATTTATAACCTCCTCGAAATCCCAAGGAGGTGTTAAAGTTGACTGGAATGACCACAGCCTTGAATAGATTTATCTCTCGATCAGCTGACAAATGTAGACCATTTTTCTAACTCTTGCATAAGTGGAAAGGGTTCGAATGGAATGAATAGTGTGCCTTTGCCTTCCAACGGTTGAAGAAGTATCTTTCTCGGCCACCCATTATGTCCAAACCCGAGAAGGAAGAAGTCCTTTTTGCCTACATTGTTGTGGCCTCTCACATAGTTAGCTTGGTTTAAGTAAAGGGTACAAAAGCTAGTCTATTATATAAGTAAGTCATTGCATGAGGCAGAAGTTCGTTACTTACCTTTGGAAAAAGCCACTTTGGCTGTAGTGCATGCTACGTTGAAACTCTCCTATTATTTTCAAGCACATACAGTTGTAATTTTCACTCAACTCCCTTTGCAATCATTGCTTCAAAAATTCAATTATACAGGGAGAATTGCCAAATGAAGGATGATTTTGGGAGAATTTGATATCAAGTATATGCCTCGTACCGCGATTAAAGGGCAAGATCTTGCAGATTTTGTGGTAGAGCTTACTAAGTCTCCAATAGTAGTTGGGGCCGAGGAGCAGGGTTTTGGGAGAGATCAACTTTTAACAGTTTCTCCCCATGAATATTCACCTTGGAAGCTATACGTTGATGGAGCAGCTAATTAAAGGGATCTGGAGAGGGAGTAGTGATAGTGTCTCTAGATAAAATAACTATTGAAAAGTTTTTGAGGTTGGGCTTCTCAGTCACTAATAATGAGGCAGAATATGAAGCCTTGCTAGTTGGGGTAACTATGGTTAAGAAACTAGGTGGCAAGGTTATTGAGGTCTTCTCAGACTTGAGGCTGGTTGTTGGTCAAGTTAAAGGAGAATTGGAGGCTAGGGATCTGAGAATGTAGGGATATTTGGATAAAGATCGGTAGTTACAATTTGGTTTTGAGTCTTTTTCCATATAATAGGTCCTGAGGAGTAGGAATGCTAATGCAGACTCTTTGGCAACGTTGGCAACCTCTTTTGGACAAGACCTTCCTCGAGTTATCCTCGTTGAAGATCTGGTGAGACCTACCGAGGAGGGGGCAACGATGGTCAGGGTTCACTCGATCAGGGTTAGACCCAGCTGGATGGATTCCATAGTTCTATTTTTGAAGGAGGGAGTATAACCTCTCGAGATTGGGGAGGCTGAAAGATACGGAGGAAAGCCCCTGGCTTTTGGTTGTCCGAGGAACAAAAGTTATATAAATGCTATTTCTCAGGGTCGTACTAGCTTTGCGTTCATCCCAAGGCAGTAGAGACACTTCTGAAGGAATTACATGAAGGGATATGTGGAAGTCATACAGAGAATAGATCATTAGAGCACAGGGCTTTCACTTAGGGTTACTAGTGGCCTAGCATGCAAAAAGAAGCACAAGAATATGTTAAAAAGTGTGATCAATGCTAGAGATTTACTCCGCACATTCACCAACCTAAGGGCGTGCTCAACCCTTTGTCTAGTCTATGGCCATTTGCACAGTGGAGCCTGGATATTGTAGGACCATTCCTCATGGCTGTGGGAAACCGAAAGTGGCTTCTTGTGGGAACTGACTACTTCACAAAGTGGGTTGAAGTTGAGCCATTGTCTAACATCAGGGATGTTAATGCGAAGAGGTTTGTTTGGAAGAATATTGTCACTCGATTTGGGATTCCTTATACATTCATCTCGGACAACAGGCATCAGTTTGATAGTAAGGCCTTCACAAGATATTGCAGTGAACTAGACATTAGGAACAAATATTCAACCTTGGCCTATCTGCAAAGGAATGTACAGGCGGAGGCAGTTAACAAAGTTATAGTTAGTAGGCCTAAGAAGAGATTGGACAAAGCAAAGGGTAGATGGGTCGAAGAGCTCCCATATGTTCTTTGGACATATTGGACAACTCCTCGTCGGTCAACTAGGAAAACGCCTTTTTCTATGACGTATGGGTTTGAGGCTCTAATTTCTCTGGAGACTAGGTTTCCAACGTTAAGGATAAGCTTGTTCACCTTCGACAGTAATGATCAGTTGTTAGAAAAGAGTTTAGACTTAGTTGATGAACGAAGAGAAGCAGCTATGGTCCAGTTAGCACATTATCAGCAGAAGCTTAAGCAGGGGTATGATACAGGTGTGAAGGCTAGACCATTAGCACTAGGTGATTTGGTGTTAAGAAAGGTGGTGGGGACTACCAAAAACCCATCTTGGGGAAAACTATGACCTAATTGGGAAAGCCCATACCACATCACTTCAGTAGCTTGGGTAAGAGCTTATTTTTTGGAGGATTTAGATGAAAATGTTATACCACGTTTGTGGAATGTAAATAATCTTCGAAGGTACTACTATTAACGAAGACAATTCTACCATCTTCTGTTTCTACTATTATGTGCTTTAATTCTATTGGTCTAAGTGTTAAACAAAACCTCGGTCATACCTGGTTCCTCAGACCACATACCTTGGGTAAATTAATGCTTTTTGTTTATCTAAGTGTTAAACAAAATCTCGATCATGCTTGGTTCCTCGGACAACATACCTTGGGTAAATTAATGTTTCTTAATTATCTAAGTGTTAAACAGAACTTTTGACATGCCTGTTTCCTTGGACCATATACCTTGGGTAAATTAATGCTTTTTATTTATCTAAGTGTTAAATACAACCTCGGTCATGCCTGGTTCCTCGGATCACGTACCTTAGGTAAATTAATGCTTCTTATTTATCTAAGTGTTAAATAGAACCTCGGTCATGCCTGGTTCTTTGGGCTACATACCTTGGGTAAATTAATGCTTCTTATTTATCTATGTGTTAAACAAAATCTCAATCATGCTTGGTTTGTTTATCTAAGTCTTAAACAAAACCCTGGCCATGCCTAGTTCCCTGGGCCACATGCTTTGGGTAAGCCAATCCTATCTTATGTGTTTGAAATGATAAGTAGAATCCTAATTATACATGGCTTCTTGGATTGTACATCTAAGGTACGCTAACGTTATCTGTGCATTAAGTTGTTAGATTACTAATTATGTGGATGTATATGAGTATGGGGAGCAATGTTGTGCTTAGGTTTAGTTGGTAAAGTTCAAAATTCTGGTTCATGGCTAAAAAACTTAACCATACATAATAGTAGATAGTTAATATTGCAAATTATGTACAAGCAATAGAAACATAGAGAACTGACATTTTTCATTAACTGGTGCCTTGGCAAGGCAAAGTAAAAAAAAAAAAAAAAAAAAGGCAAAAGACAAAAGACAAAACCAGTACAAGCCAAAATGGCAATGTCCTATCTAATTGGTGGATGGAGGGGGGTCAGCTTTGGCTGCTTATTGTGGTTTTGTTCTATGCTGCCTCTTTCTCTTTGGGAACCTCCTTGGTTGTTGATGGAGGTTTGGTTTGCTCAAGTACTTTGCCTTGAGCTATCTCTTTCTCCTTTGGAGCTTCTTTAGGTGCTAGAAGAGGCTTAGTTTATTCAAATACTTTCTCTTTAGTCACCTTTTTCTCCTTGCACTTTGTGCTTACCCTACCAAGATCCTTAGAGGTCTTTGAAATGGCTTGAAGGATACCAACATGGGCAGGCTGGACAGGTTCAAGGGCTCTAGTAGCAGTGACCACCTAAGAGGTAGACTAAACTGCTACACATAGAGCCGGGGGGTAAAAGACATTTTCCGTCTTCCTCAAATCTAAAGAAGCACCCATCCCGGCCAGGTTAAGTGCCTCGGTCCATACCTGAAGGCAGTAACTGCGACAAACTCCTGTAACTTGGGTTCTGAGGGTGTCTTCAGTCTCTTTTACCCCGATGTCATAACCATTTTGCTTGGCTTGAATTGTAGCTTCCTCAGCCTTCTCCAACTCTTTTTCTTATTTTTTATTTTAGCATCTATCTGCTCCTTAGCAATTACAAGTTGCTCATTGACTTTACGCAGTTGTTGACGCTGGTCTTTAGCTTGTTTCTCGTCGCCAACTAGAGCAGCTTCTACGCTTTTCCTCTCTTTGTCCACTTCCGTCAGCTTGGTATTAAGCTCTTTAATCCTCTTTTCGGTCACCACCAAAATCTTCACTGTGGATATGCGGTGGGCTTCCTCATCTTTACACTGGGAATGTGCCCGATCTACCCATTCTTCAACAATATTAGCTGTCTGGATGGCCTGGAAGGCAGCAATGATATGAGAAATAAAATAAGAATATGAAAAGTACATGTAAAATAGAAATAATAAATAAATAATAGTAGATACATGGATGAATGGAAGGGCGTACCATGGCCAAATCCCTTTCCAAGGTTAAAAAGACCTCGTGTTTCTTCAAGGTCCTTAAGTCGGCCATGTAGTGGGGTAGGAGTAGGGGCTGCTCCAAAGCATCGGCCACGTAGCCAACCTTTCCCTTCTGGAAATCCTTAATGGAGGAGTCCAAAGGGAGTGGGGCTCTATCTAGCTCGAGTGGCCAAAGTCTTCAGCATGGATATGCGGCAGGCTTCCTCATCTTTACACTAGGAATGTGCCCGATCTACCCATTCCTCGGTAATATTAGCCGTCTGGAAGGCCTGGAAGGCAACAATGATATGAGAAATAAAATAAGAATATGAAAAGTACATGTAAAATAAAAATAATAAATAATAGTAGATACACGAACAAATGGAAAGGTGTACCATGGCCAAATCCCTTTTCAAGGTTAAGAAGACCTCGTGTTTCTTCAAGGTCCTCAAGTCAGCTATGTTGTGGGGTAGCAGTAGGGTCTATTCCAGAGCATCGGCCATGTAGCCAGCCTTTTCCTTCTGAAAATCCCTGATGGAGGAATCCAAAGGGATTGGGGCTCCATCTAGCTTGAGTGCAGGATTCCATATTGGAATCCTTGGAATCCTTGGGCAGTGATCAATGACCACATCTATGCTTGGGCCTTCAAGTGTATTCCTTTTTTGTGCCCCTTTAGCAATTTTGGCTCCTTTTTGGGGCTCAAGGTCTTTGGAGGGAATTTCACCCTCCTTGAATGCCTCTTTCCCTTTTTTCTTACTTTTCCCTTTCTTCTCTAATTGCTTTAAAGGAGAGGAATGAGTAGGGAGGGGTGTAGGAGAACGAGGTTGAACAGCCACCTTAGGAGTGGACCCTTTAGCATGTGATTCCAAAAACTCTAAGAGGCTAGTGTTCTGTTTTCTTTGGAGCACCATAGCGTTAGGTACGTCGGAGGGCTCTTGGTTACTACTTACTTGAGTAGGAGGTAAGTAGGAAGGGGAAGTGTAAGGAGACTTGATGGGGGACGACCGATTGAAAACCTTGAAGCTCTCTTTGGAATCTATAACCTTGATTACTTTGGTCACTTCTTCCTCAGGAGCTGGATAAGAAGAGGTTGCTTCTTCCTTGGAAACTTGCTAAGTGGGCAATTCGACTAATTGAGTACCCACAGGGGGAGGACCACTGAGGAAGCCGGGTATCGCGATATTAATTTGGTGCAATTGAGGATTTTTCACCTTTATGATGTACTTGGGGGATTGGAAACTTGTGGATATCGGCTTGTACCCAAGGATGACGTGGGCGGCCCGTGGAGAAAGATCTAGAACTTGAATATCCTAGTCAAATCAGGTTTGTTAATGAAATTGAAATTGGGAGCTGTGAAGTTCTTGTCTGTGAAGTTCTTGTCTGTAAAAATCCTAGAAACAAAAGTGCCATTAGAAAAGAAGCACGTTAAATAGAGAGAAATAAATTTTCGAATTACAAGAAGAGGAGTAAGAGACTATGCAGCTAAAGTGTTCAGTGTTAATACTGGGAGCCTAAGTCTAAAGTACCCTACCTGATTTCCCTTTTCGTGTTGGGCAATGAAGACCATTATGCTATTCACCTGAGACAATAAAAAAATCTTGGTCATACCCTTGTCAGATTCGAGGAGACACGAGATGAATTTGACTTCGGGGACCCTAGTTTTAAGGTAATATCCCATACTTTTAAGGTGCTAGCAATTATATACCCAGTTAACGCCGTGACGGGTGAGATTTACGCCCATCTTTTCATTGAGTGCATCTACACTACCTAGTATCCTAAATACATTTGGTGAACACTGGGTTGGACAGAGCCTATAGGCAATCAAGATATCCCTAGTCATTCTCCCTATAGGAGTCCTCATCCCTCCCTCTATAAAGGCGATCATAGGGATCACCACTTCCCTTTCTGATCTAAAAGCGTGACATTCTCCTTGAAGGCAGTGCTATAAGAGACCCTACGTGATATATTGTATTGGGCTTTAAAGTTTTCTATATCCTTGGGATTATCTACCAAACTAGCAAACCTACCCATCTAAGAAGTAAGAAAGGACTGTTAAAAGTATGAGGCGAAAAATAGGGGGCCGAGGAGGAAGGGGTCCTAAAAGTCAGTATGCAGGCTAAAGGGTACTTACAAAAGTATGGGGAAGGAGCACCTCAGGCCATTTCTTGAGAGTTTGAAGATTCAGAAAATGGAGGATTTAGGCTCTACGCATGTTATATATAGGGAAAGAGAGTGAGCAGGAACGTTTCTGCTCGAGTCCTTATGAAAAACTTTTGCCATAGGATTCATATCATATCGTAGAACGTGGGGGACAGGGCACCGTGCGAAGTACTTAATGGGGTGCCGCAGATGTCGAAACATCAGGAATGTGCTTATTGCAGGTGAAAAGACATTCCCACGTGGGACAGTTCCATGAGTAAGGGAAACTCAACAACTTAAAATCAAAACCCCATTTTCCTCCGAAGAGAGAAAGACTGGAGTTTTGAGGGGCTATTATGGGGATAAGAGAATCGAGTAAGGGTAACAATTAACAAGTAGGCTGAGGATAAGGGCTGATAACAATGAACAAGTGATGTCTCTTTAGGAGCCAGACTTCCTTGGAAAACATTGTGAGGGTTTGGAGCTCGACCACCTAGTGAATACCACGCAAGAGGCAACCATGCTTGGGAGGATAAGCTTCAAAGAGAGAAGTCAATAGTGAACTAAGAAATATCTAAGAAGAAGGCTGCTACCACCACATTGAATGCTCCGCACCTAATCAACTGGCCGCATTTATGTGGAAGTGATGCCTGAACAGTGATATTCAGCCTTACAGCTACACATAGAGGCTTCAAGAAGGTTTTGATGGGACAAGCATCTAAGAGATCACCTATTTGATCAATAAGTGGAATGCTAAGATGGAAGTAAAGGGAAAGAGTATATAAGGGGAGGGTTCCTTGATTGAAAGGGGGGTGGAGAAAAAGGAGAGAAAAAAAGGAAGAACTTTGTATTTTCAAAACATCTGTGTATTTAAAGAAAGTGGGAACATCTATAAGAACAAACCTTCCTCAGAGTTGACCGAGGAATATTCTTCTCTTCAAATTTACTTCTCAATCTTTCTAACACCAATCTAACCTATTGTGGCATATACTTGATCCATTAAGTCTTCACCTATAATATCCATTCTCTAACAAATCTATTGTTTTGGGCTTATTGGGCCATCACTCCCTTTCTGTGGGTTAAGGAACAATTTGAGTCCTTACAGATTTTTTTTCTTAAAAAAAGATATTGAACATTGATATTATTTTTTTGGGTGTAAGGTTGTCTAATATAATCCAATAAATAACATTATCAATTTTTAAAACGTATATGTGAGACACATGTATCTTATCAAATTATGTTATTGAGCATATTTAGAAACTAATAAATTGTTCTTCTCAAAAAGAAACTAATACATTGTCATATTCATTATCTTATATTAGTTTAAAAATTTAACAAAATTGTTACAATTAAATATTTTCAACTTTTACAATTAAAAAATCCTTGGATCTGCCTAAGAAATTTAATTAAGATTTCGTTTGCGACTAGTTGTATATAAAGCTTGTGTAGTTTTTATGCGTTTTAGCACATAGCAATGTTCTTGCAACAAAATTAATTTGCACTACATCTATGATGCAAAGGAAAAGGAAAAGTGTATTAAAAGGCCGAAGAATTTAAATTGGATATGATTATATTATGAACTTGAATCATCTATTAATGTTAAAATTCAATCTCCTGAGCCAAATTGAATGTATTATCATATGGAAAACATCATATCTCTTGGGAGGATCATTGACTACAAAATGTTGTTGGACCTGCTTCACTCTCTCCTGCATTCTAACATACTGATCATCAGGTATCCCTAACAAGATTTTCTTGAGGTTTGGTATTTCACTCACTGAAACTTGAATTGTGAAAGAGTCCCAATTAAGAACATCGCTAAACGGAAGGACATAATGCTGCGATATTAACACTGGAACACATTCTGAATAGATTGCCTCAGCAATTCTTGGACTCGCAACTTCATGCCCACTTGGACAAATGCAATAATTGCTCTTCTTCATCATTTCATCGTATGAAAGTCCTTCAGGGAGTCTCTCATAAACTAGTACATCTTTGTCTTTCTCCTTCCAATGCTGGAAAAGTGCTGGTCTAATTCGGCCATGAATGGCACCAGCAAAGAATGCTAGGATTGTGCGATTAGACGGGGGCAACCCACCAGTGAGACCAGTAATCTCCCCAGTTACCAGGTTGATTTCAGGAAATGATGCATCTTTCTTTGGATTAAAGTGTTCTGAGGTATTCGCGTTACATAGTACTCGTATGGAAGTGAAATAAAGCTGCGGAACATACCATGTTGCTCGCGGACCCTATATCAAACACCATTTTTCATACAACAAAAAAGTAAATTGATGTTAATTATGATAAATTTCATTAGATCCTAAAGTTTATGCAATTAGTAAATTGTGAATTTAATCATTTAAATATTATTCCAACACTAATAGAGCCTAGATTTCTCTTTAAAAAGTGGAATCAACATATGAAATTTTTTAAGGATTTGAACTTTTTATTTTTATTTTTTTAATTTGATAGTTACAACAAGGGAGAAGGGAATCGAACCCTGGATATCTACTTTGAATACACTAAGAAATATCTACCAGTTGAGCTACAAATGTCTTAGCAAGGTTCAAACTTTGACCATCTATTTTGATATAATGATAAATTACTGATTATCTTAAAAATTTAAGCAAGAGTATTAAGAAATTATGAACTTAGACATTTAACCATAATTCTAGCAATATCTATTGACTAAGGAAATCAACACAATACTGAGTGAAATAGATGAAAATTAATTACCCAATCATGGCAAGAAAGCATGAAATGATCAGCTCCAAGGCTTCTGTTCCAGTATGGATACCTGTGAGCTATGAGATTGACATAACCAACAATAGTACGCTCTAGTACAGCTTTGTCACGCATAATTGGATCAAAGAGTAATGCAATTATCATAACAACGCTAAAGGGAAGAAAGAAGACATGAGCTTCATCGGGATCCCAAGTTCGGAATTTGGTATCTGTTTCCATTAAGCTAAGGAAGATTCCTTCCAAAGAGTATATGTTCTTGCAATGACCATTGTGAAATATGGGCGGTTCTCCCTCTTTGTAAATGAAGATCTTAAACAGGCGTTCCATTAGGAGGTAACTCCTGCACAGTTGAAACAAGTTGGTTGTAATAGTTGACACAAAATGTTTTTGTACCTTTTTTTTTTTTTTTTTTTTTTTTTTTTTTTTAATATAGTTTATTTTTTGAGTTTCATTGTAACCAAAAAAGAATTGCACACTTCAACCATGAGATTTTCTTACCATTTTTTTTTTTTTTTTTTGGGAAGTGTTAATATGAGTGTCCAGTACATCTTGAATACTTGACTATTCTTCCATATCTGAATCCTCCTTCTCGTATACACTGAGTAATTACAAATAATGAGGATTTCTTTGTGGCTAACCCATGATAGTGGTTATGATTTATGAACCCAAGACTTCATAGATCGCATATGAGGCTTGAGAAATACTAAACCAACCCCTTAATATGTTGGATTTTCTGATCTTGGGAGAATGAAACACTAGATTACAAATCATGTAGCTCTCTCTAGGAATTTGGGACACTAGTTTCCCATTCTTTTAACTTGCACAAACCAATTCTAATGTTTATGATAGTATACCCATTTAAAGAAACGAGAGGGATTTGAGTGATAGTCTAGTGGTACTTGCATTTTTTGTGGTTCGAACTTCACATTTCCTTTTACACTATTTATTTTAATTTTTTTTAGGAAAAAAAAAAAAAAGAGATTGGTTCATCATTTTCTAAAGAAAGCCAACTACAAAAAAAAAAAGATGTATAGGAATGGTCAGCTCCTAATGCTAAATTTAGGAGTGTGGGTGAGAGAGAATAGATCTGACACATCCAACTCTTTCTGGCAATCTCAAGATCTAAAATTTTGAAGTTCTTCTAAATCAAAGTCTGACTATCTCTTGATGGCTTTTTCAGAGAACTTGGTATTTTCTAATCAAACATTCAAACCGTCTACCAAAAAAAAAAAAAAAAAAACACCACAATTGCAAAATAGAGAAATCAAGGATATTAACATGTATAGAATTCAGTACCGATGAAAGACGATTGCATTCCTGTAAATGTCACCATGTGGAACATAATCTGCATCTTCAAGAGCTAATGTACTGTTATCTGTCCTTCCGGCCTCCCAAATCAAAGCCCGAGCCTTATCAAGATGTGCTTCTAGCCTCTCCAGTTTTTCATCTCTCCTATTCTTAGCTCTATTGTCCTACACAGTACTTGTAACATAAGGCACATCCTCTAACATGAACACAATTTACATTTAAGCACACACATATATGCATAGAAGTAATAATTATCTAATGGATCGGATATATGCATTATTTCTCTCACAGTAAAATAATGAATAATGAAGATATAGAAACGGATGAATAATTATAGACAAAATGAATATTACAGCAATGAATGATGGGAATGCTGAATTTGTCTGCGATGAAGAAGGATCAGAAGTAACCCCAAGAAAAGTAGTCCATGTCCCTGCATATGATGAGAAATAAGACCTATACAGTCCTTTGGAAGAAAACTTTGTTATTACCACCACAGAAACTACAGCAAAGGAAGCCACAGCAAACCCAAAAACATTTGTATCTCTCCTCATCTCTCTCTCTCTCTCTCTCTGTCTCTCTCTTGCTTACTTACACACACACAGATTATGTGGCTGTTGCAAAGAGTCTACGGTTATATGAGAAAACCATCTTCATTGGCATTTAGCAACACCTAACAAGTGTACTCCTTATAATGGAGGATAGTTTTGTATTTTCTTGGCTGAATTCTTAAGGAGGTTCAATTAACATTAAATAAGCAGTAAAACTGCATTAAATTTTGCAGAAATTTCAAATTGCGAATAATGTAGATATAAGAGTGCAAAAGGCATTCAAAAAATTCACTTGATCACTTCTTTGCAATGAATAAAGTACCAAAAAAATTTTCAAAAAAATAAAATAAAAGGGAAAACTTTGTATTATAATTTGAATATAGGTTCGAGATGGCAATAATTAAAAATAAAAATTACCTAAACAATTAGAATTTCCCCTTAAAATTTTCTCAAAAAAAAAAAAAAAGAATTTCCCATTAAAATAATAACGTTAATAATAACAATTCAGACAAGCTGCTTGACAAATGCGAAAAGGATGGAGTTACCAAACGAGTGAAGACCCATTTTTTGAGGAGTATAATTCGTAGCTACTGTACCACTCTTTCTTTTTCATTATTTTTCTTTAAATTTATAATTCCATTGTTCTCCTTGCACTATCAATTCAAGCAAGATTTCCAAAAAAAAAAAAAAAGTAATATTGTTCTCCAATGGTTTTTGTTATTAAAAAAAATAAATAAATAAATGCACCATCACCTGATAATAAAGAACTGACATTACAAAATTATTAACCCCTTAAAAAATGGGGTTTTGAAACAACCCAAATATAGCTGTTGAACTGGAAATTGCTTTTCCTAAATTAATAATTTAAAAATAATACTAA
This sequence comes from Quercus glauca, assembly GCA_023736055.1. Taxonomy (NCBI): domain Eukaryota; kingdom Viridiplantae; phylum Streptophyta; class Magnoliopsida; order Fagales; family Fagaceae; genus Quercus; species Quercus glauca. Next base: position 28,462,555 of record CM043318.1, on the reverse strand, counting down.
TAAAAAGAGGACAACTTACAAGTTACTATTTATAAAGTTTTGTTGCGCTTCCCTCCGTTAATATTGTTGTTGATATTCAATGAAGTCTGAGTCAAGCAACTTGGTTGATCTACAAGTACAAAAATTAGGCAATTTTGTAGTTGTACTCTGTTTATGTAATATATTATAAACCCAGTTTAAAACATTAATATTACTATTTTTATGTATGTTTTAATAAATATTACTGATTACTCAAAAAAAGTGCTGATTAAAAAATAAAAAATAAAATGGTTGAAGTAGCTAATTAAATAAACAAAATTAGTATAGCCGATGAAGAATTTTCCATACGTATTACGGTATTAGAATTAAGCGTCACGTGAGTCATTAGGGATTTTTTTTTATGAAATGTCTTAAAAAGGAAGGAGCTCGATCTCAAGCTTAAAGTATTTAATTGGGTCGCTTAAGATATTGGTTTTCAAAAAATAATCTAGGAAAGATATCTCATGAATGTCTATCGGTACGTAATTTTCAATCATATTACCAGTAGGTTTTTTTTTTTTTTTTTTTTTTTTTTTTTTTTTTTTTTTTTTATATATATATATACCAAATTTAGTGGCATTGTTTGGTGTTTTCAATGGAGAAGTCCACCTTCAAATTCTTGAACCTCTCTCATTTTTTTTTCCTGAAAAAATAAAAAACATAAAAAGAAAGAAAGAAAGAAAAGATATAAGATCAATATATTAAATTAGATTTCATTAGGGGTGGCAAAATTAGATTCAACTCGTGAACCCAACACGACACAACATGAAATTAATTAATAAGTTTAATGAATTCGTGTCAAATTCGGATTAACACGACAGACCTGTTTGATAAATGGGTTGGGTTAGTGTTCAACCTATAGAACCCGTCTAACCCATTTAATTAAATGAAATTTTACAAATATACACCCTTCAAACCATAGATATATAAACTTATTAGTTGTTGTGGTTTATTTTTTTTTTGACATATTGTGATTGATTATTTGTGATATTGAGATATGTTTTTGTTTTAAATGATTATTTGTGATGCAGTTACTCATTAGTTTTGAATTTTATATTTAAAACATTTATTTGTTTGTTTTTTCATAATTTTTTTTTTCATTTTGATAAAATCAGATGAACAGGTCAACACGACTGACCCGTTTAATAAATGAGTTGTGTTAGGGTTAAAAAATCTTAACCCGTTTATAAACATGTTAGGTTAATGTTGACTCATATAATCGGATACACATGAGTTAACACAACACAAATTCGACACATGAACACGAATTGCCACCCCTAGACTTCATAATATATCTCTGTAAATATAGAAAATACGGGAAATACCGCAAAATATATGATAAAGTAAACTAGATTATATATATAATATATATAAAAAATATAAGGAAAATTTTGAGAATTTATCAAAATATATATATATATATATATATTTCAGAACAAATCTATCACTCATTCATTAATATGTAAACGATCATGATGTAAAGCATCTACAGCAAGAGGATGATGATCAATATATATATTTATATCAACCTGGTAAAACAATAAAATATATATCATTAGATACCATAGAAAATATCAGCTAATATTAATATCTAGATGTTTTTTTTTTTGGCTACAATATCTAGATAAAAAACAATATCTAGATATTGTTGAGATATCAATAACAATAGCCTAATCCAGTTCTCTGATATGTGAAATATATATATACATATATATATATATATATATATATATAAATTCTCTGATGTGACCCATATTTTTGGCTTAACAAACCTTGCCTAATATGTATAAGAGTCATGCTAACGAGTGCCCTTAAAGCACTCATTAATAATCTATTTTAGAAAACTTTTGATACCACTTTTATGGGAAATAAAAAAAGCTGTCAAAATATTAATTACTTTTTTTTTTTTCATTTCCAATAAAAACTTTCTTTAAATGAATTATTAATCAGTACCTTAAGGACACTCGTTAACATTTCCTTATGTATAATAATCGGTAGAGGTTTGGGATTTTTTTTTTCTTTTAAACTTTTTGTGGGATTCCTTACCTAATAATTTCCTTTAGCAAGTTTTTTCCCCCTTAACCCTCATCTAATAGACGAATTCTAAGATATCTCCTATTTATTTATTTATTATTACTATTATTTTTTTGAGAATCTAGATATCTCCTATTTAAAAGCATGCATCTCCATGTATTACTTCAAAAAAAAAAAAAAAAAAATCTTTAATTCTTCCTTAATTTATTTATATGGTTGCCATTTACGAAGGCATAAAATCATTGCAATGGGGTATGTGATTGTCATCCTTAACTATAACCTTCGATATGTTTTAACCAATAACCTCCTATATTATGTTTTGATAATATCTGGTCATTATTTTCATCTGATAATTCGAAAACCTAGTTTTGTTGAAGTTTAATGTTCAACAAACACGAGAACGTTATAATTGGGATGCACCAAAACTTAGACATAGACTTCTGTGAGTTACATTTAACTAAACATAGATACTCTTCTACTTATTGAATACAAATCACTGACAAGCTTCGGCAACTTCTAGATTTGCATTTATATTCTCATTTACAGAGAAAATTAAATGTACGTAAACCACATGTCACAACACGAATATAGAATGCAGAATGACTACGTACAATTGAAAGTCCTTTCACCAAAACCTACCTGAAAAATATTTACAAATATGGTGTTTTCTATTGATTTTCAAATATATATATATATATATATATATAAGGATTTTGTTAATACTTTTTTATTATTATTATTATTGAAACTAGGGTCCTAATCCTTTCAGCCAAAAATAAAGAAAAAAAAAAACTTCTCATTTTTTTATTTATTTTATATTGTGTATTTTTAAATTTGGGTAGAGCTTTATAGGATTGAAAATATATATATATATATATATATATATATATATATATTCAAATCGTATGATACTTATTTTAGTTGATGCTATATTGTTATTATGAAATTTTTTTTATGTAGAATTTATTTCTTTTTAATTTTTATGATTTAAATGCTTATAAATATCAAATTATATTAATAATTTTGGGTCATGTTCTCTAAATGGGTTGTGTACGTATCAACCCAACTGGGATTGCACAACATTTTTTTTTTTTTTTTTTGGTTAAAATACAAAACTGACATTCTAAGTTTCTTCAGATTTCATTTTAGTTTTCTAACTTTAGCTTTCGTTCATTTCAATTCTCTGAGTTTCAAATTTATTCAATTAAGGCATTTCCATCAACTTTGTTAGGATATATGTGGTTCACTTGTTAAAAACATATGTCACTATTTTATGTAATTAGTTAATCCTTTGACAAAACGAACTTTACTTATATTTGGGTAAATCTAGGATGTGTTTAATATTTCAAGGAACAAGAGTTTTAGTCTAGTATTGAAATCATGCAAATATATCCAAGAAACAAGTGAGAAAGTGTTGAATTTTTAAAGCTCGATAACTGCTCAACACCTCTCGACAGCTAGGCTATCCATCGAGATCTTTAGCTACTTCTTATCGCAATCTCGACACCTTTCGATAACTAGGTCGATCGATCGAGAAATTTTCTGTCCTCTCAATAGCTCCTCAATAGCTCGTAACAGATAGACTCGACACCTCCTCGATCGATTAAGAATTATTGAGCTATACAAAATTTAGATTTCTAAATCTGATTTTCGACTCATGCTGACATGTATGTGTAGGGGTTTCTTTTTTCACAACCCTAGACTTATATAATGCTTATTTTAGAGGCTGTCACATAAGAGAATACAAGAAGAACATATGCAAAAGGTGACCGATGCCTTATTCTCTCTGAAATAATCTACTGCGTCTTTTTGCGCCTTAAAGTTTTGTAACCAAGTGTTTCTTGATTTTCATTATTGATGAAGTGAAAAATTTTGCAGCTAACATCTTCTTCAAGTTGGTATGTTAGTCACATATTGGAAGCCGTACATCTTTGGTTAGTCACGTATTGGGATCCGTGCATCAAAAATGTTGGCATTCATATATTGAAAAGTTCAGAGGTTTTGAAGCGTTAGAAGATTTCTATTGTAAGTTCATCTACTGGGATTGTAGAGTTTAGGGACAAAAATTTTATATTAGATCTGAAACTTCTCTTTACTATAGTGGATTGCTTTTCGGGAAGGTTTCCCCCCAAGTTTTTTATTGTGAAACTAGTTTGTTTCATTGGTTTTCCTGGATTATCATATCTTGTCTTATTTATTTTTTTGCTATATGATTTTGACATGATATTGATGTTTGTTTGTTTTAACAAGGTTTATTTATAATTAATCTAATTAACAATTTGGGTTTAAAACTTGTTAATTCTATCAACCGGGTCTAAATTTCCCAACAAACTTTTGTTAAAAATTTTTGAAAAAAAAATGGAAAAAATTTTTCAATCATTAATTGAATTTTTTAATTTAAAAAATTTGAAGAATAGTGTTAATTTAAAATGGAGGATATTGTTAAGGGTATTACAACTTCCACTATAATAAATTTACAAATGAGATGCCATCATCAGATGTTGATATTTAAATGAGATACTTAAATTGCCATATAAATTAAGTTTTCCAACCCTCTAGCCTTCACCTCCAATATAAGTTAAGTTTACAACCCTCATTTATTTAGTATTAACAAACTATCAATGAAGATAAGATACAAAATCATTGTTTCGTAATATATTACAATGCAATTATTATTAGTTTTTTGTTGCAATGATGTCCTATTTCAATGAATAATGTCATAACATCTATAAATAAAAATAAAAAATAAAAATAAAATTCATCTTCTATTTTGTTGTGAATTTTAGTTTTGATGATATTCATAGCTGAAAATGTTCGTCTATAGTTTTCATTTCTTCTCTCTTGGTTAGGCTGCTTAGCCGCATAAGATTTTTTTTTTTTTTTTTTTGTGTCTTTAATGTATGCATCTACAACTAGGTAAGAGCAAAATTATTTTGTTTAATTTTTGTTTTCAAAAGCTAGGTTGTTTGACTTGGGTAAAATAGGTTTATGGGGCTTAAATTCTTTTTAGATTTGCTATTTAGTAATTTTTGTTATTGTACTAATTTTTGGGGAGTTTGTTAATTTTGTTTTAAATTTTAGATCTATAAATTTTTTATGGTCTTTAAAAGGATTAATGATATTGTTAAGGGAGTGTAAGTATAATTTTATTAAAGGGTAAATTGCAAATTACACCTCTAAAGTTTGAGAGTGTTTAGATTTTACATTCTGAAGCTTCAAAACTTGGATTTTAGCCCCTAAAATTTGGGGGTGTTTGAATTTTACACCATAATATTTTAGTATTTGCATTTAACTTCCTAAATTTTTGGAGTATTTGGATTTTACTCCCTAAAGTTTGGTGGTGTTTGGATTTTACACCCTAAAGTTTTAGAATTTTGGAGTTTAAAATCCAAACACCCTAAATTTAGAGGGTAAAATCCAAATTATGAAACGTCAGGGTGTAAAATAAAAAACACTTCCAAATTTCAGGAGGTTAAATCCATGTTCTGAAACTTTAGAGTGTAAAATCTAAACACCTCCAAACTTTAGGGGTGTAA